>JAIUSX010000085.1:1472336-2944672 GCA_026573805.1 Hesperophylax magnus
AAAATATACAAAGCAAGCGTATTAAATAAGGAAACTGGATAAAGTCAACGGTAATAACAAGCAACAGTGGAAGATTATAAAGGAAGCCATAAATATTCAAAAGTAGCAAGTGTCCATAAAAAAATTAGTAATCAATAACAAAATTATCTCATTGGAGGAGAATCCACATATTTTACCAATCATATTAATAACTTTTTCAGTGATATTGGCCCTAGATACGCAAAAAACTTGTGCAGTGCTAATAAAAACGAAATGTATCTTGTTAATACTTTTATACCTGGTACCCAAGTTCCAGGAGATAGTTTTGAATTTAAAACTACTAGCGTTTTTGAAGTTACTAAAGTTATAAATGAATTAAAAATGTCGTTTTCCTGTGGTATCGATGGCTTAAGTATCACGGTGTATAAACAGCATGTTTATGAGTTAGCTGGTCCAATAACTCATATTATTAATCTTTGTTTTAAGAATAGCAAATTTCCTTCTCACTGTAAAAATGCCAAGATTATACCTCTTTTCGAAGGTGGAGATCGCGAAAATGTTAATAATTACAGACCAATATCTTTGCTCAATACTCTCTCAAAAATAATGGAAAGACTGGCTCAAGTCAAGATTAGTATCATTCTTAGAAAAATACAAAATACTCTCCGACAGCCAATTTGGTTTCAGAGAGAACAGAAGTACGAGTGATGCTGTATTAGGTATTGACCAAAGTTATAAACGCACTGGACTATGGCAACAAAGCTATAGCGGTATTTTTAGACTTATCAAAGGCCTTCGATACGGTTTTCCACGAGTTGCATCTTAAGAAATTATTATCTTTAGGCATTAATAATACAGCTATGGGTTGGTTCAGATCTTACCTTAGTGATAGAACACAGAAAGTAGAAATAAATAAAATGTTAAGCAATAGTAAATCTATCTCATTTGGTAGTGTACTCGGGCCAATATTATTTCTTATATAAACGATTTATGCAGTCTAAAAATTCCACGTAACGTTGTTAGTTTTGCAGATGACACTGCCTTAATATTTGAGGGTAAAAATTGGAGTGAAACTTTTGAAAAATTTGATACAGGTTTAGGAGTAGTTAATAATTATCTGAGTAATAATATTTTTACTTTAAATACACAAAAAACCAAATACATCACTTTTAGCATTTCTTATAAAAGTCAGCCATCTACCTCTTATAATTTGATTATTGACAATTGTGTGCAAATGGGTAACTGCAACCCCTTGGAAAGTGTAGACAGCCTCAATTACTTGGTGGTAAAAATTGATAAATTTTTGATGTGGAATGATCATGTCGAAATGTAAATAAAGAAAATTAGGAGACTTATCTACATTTTTAAAGATCTCAGACATGTACTAGACAAGGAAAAATTAAAAACAGTGTATTTTGCTATAATTCCGTGTCTACTTTCGTATAATATACTGTGCTGGGGTTTCTGCCTGAAGACTGTAATAGAACCACTTAATATTGCCCAAAAACTGATTCTCAAAGTTATGTACAAGAAAAAATTTACATATCCTACACAGTTACTTTATAAGGAATGTAATATCATGAATTTAAAACAAATATTTATCATACAAACGCTATGAGGTTTTTTAACAATAATATTTCTGCGAAAAGAACGCAACAAATTCGTACTACAAGAATTGGCTCTAGTCTGAACTTTGTGGCAATTCACCCTAAATCCTCATTTGGGCAGAGACATTATTTGTACCAGGCTCCACTTCTATTTAATAGCTTTCCAGATCACATTAAATCGTCAAATTCCTTGTGTACATTTAAAAAAAATGTTAAATTATTTCTGCCATCCGAGGATTTCCAACATATTCTTTCATCTTTGTCCTTTTAAATTGTGGCATAATATTTTTAATACGTTTATTTTTTCATCCTTTTCTTTTTATAATGTAAATTATTTTTTTCTCTCTTTCATTCTTCTCTGTTTTTAAAAATTATAGTTTGTTACATTTTTATTCCAATTAAATATCATGGTCGCCCTACATGTTTACAACATTATACTGTGATGAATAGGCTAATAGGTACCATGTAGGTATCCAATTCGTAGAAAAGTCAATGTAAAAATATTGTTATCTAAATATTTGTATTATTTTTTTACTATTTGTACTATTTTAAATCCTTATAATCTTTGTACTATTTTTTTTATATTTTGTAAAATTATTAACCTCAACACAGGCTTGTCCTAGTGAGGTTAAAAATTCTAACTTAAAAAAAAAATACAAAGTACGATCCGATTTACAAGACTTGTTAAGTAAATCAAAGGGCCAGATAAAATACATAAGTTCAAAAATACAAAATGAGCTCATTTCTGTTCTGGTTCTAAAAATAGAAAATGCACTCATAAATGAAATAAATACCGCAACCTTTTACTCAATCATATTCGATACAACTCAAGATATTTTAAAAACAGATCAAATTTGTGAACTTTACCATTGTCGTATGATCGAGAAAGATCAAGAAAATGGAATCCTAAAGGAGCTTGTTATTAAAGAGTCATTTTTAGGATTTCAGAAGTTAAGGACCAAACTGCCTTAGAAAGAAACTGCCTTTAAACAAAATTATGAAATCCATAAATCACAAAAATGTACCTCTAAATAAGTGTAGAGGATAAGGATATGATGGTGCTAACACAATGAAAGGCACTTATTGTGGAGTTCAAAAACTCATAAAAGATATCGAGCCAAATGCGGTATATGTTCACTGTGCTTCTCATAATTTAAATCTAGTACTTAATGATGCAGTAAGATAGGTTATTGATATGCACAATTTTTTTAAGCAGTTCACAAATTTATAATTTTTTGGGGAATAGTATCAAAATATGGAATGTCTTATCAAGTTATATATCTGATAAAGAAGGGGAGTCTTCAACTTAGATAACATTAAAAACATTGAACCCTACTAGATGGTCAGGACGTTATGATGCTATTTTGGCTTTAAAAGTTCGGTTTGTTGAAGACAAGACAGGCTACGTAACTTGGCTATTCTGTCTATTGAAAATTCAATGGCCTGATCTTTCAACTTTGATGACTTTATTGATACTTTTGCGGAACAGAAAGTTCGGAGAAAATAATTTTCTTCATAAATATCTTCTAAGGACTAAATTGTTTTTTCGTTATACCTACATATGAAATACCTATGCTTTTGAAAATAAAAATGTACACAATATTAGTAATACTGTTGGGTAACTTATTAAGTTATTTATAAAAAAATAAATTACAACGCGACTGTGATTTTTACTTGAGGGCCCCATCCAACGAATTAGCCACGGTCCCCGATGGTATAGTTTCGCCACTGTTACAGTCTTCAGTCCCTAGAGAAAACTACAAAAAACTTCCGTTTTTAAAATTTTATTTTAAAAATGTACGATAAATGATACGATTGATTAATCCCTTTAACAACGGGAATCCGGATAACAGGCTTTTAGGTTCATTTAGGAAATAACTTCTTTCCGACCGCAGATGTTCCTTTCAAGGAGGATATACTATTAACTCTTGAGCACATTCTATAAACAGTTTTGTATTGTTAGAGAAATGATGATCGAATCAATATTACATGTGTTTTAATGCACCCTAATGTAACTTGTGGCAGTTTCCCGTAAATATAATATTTAATGTAAATACCAAAGTACGGCAAGAACAACAAGAACAAGTACTTCTTAGCAAAAATTATGGCGTGCCTGGGCAACTTAAAACTGACATGGATTACTAGCATCGACATTTTACGCAAAACAGTTTTTGACATAAGCATCGCAACTTACGGGTTTTCCGAGTGCTCTCCGCATGCTGTAAGGATTCCTTCTTTACATCTGAAAAGTCAAAGTCCATATCCTCATACAGAATTTCACAACCGCCTTCTTCCTGTGGCTCTGGTTCCTTCTTGATGGAGACACGCTCTTGATTCAGTAGATCCATGGGAAGACTGTGGTAGGATTATGGTTTGGTTCTAGCCCAAAAATATAACTGAAACCTACAGAAACAGAACGATACATTAAGAACGAAAATCTTATTTGGAAGAGATTTGATTATTTAATTTCAGTTGGAATATTTTGTAAGAACAATGAGGTGTATGCAAACATATAGACGCGCTGTAGAAATTTCAAAGTGGCAAGATAAAAGCGAAACTGTATTGCTTTCAATTTTGTAGCCTTAGTACTAAACTGCTATGCGTCACGTAAGGTCGTGTGTAACCTCTGAGTAAATGGAGTAACAAAGTGCCAAAATGCCCTCGTGCGTGATGAGAAAATGTTTTTATTACCCGACAAACACTGTAAAAAGCATTCGTGCGTGATGAGAAGGTGTTTTTACTACCCGACAAGCACTATAATAAGCCAAAAGATAAAATTTAATTCGAAAAACAATAAAATTATTTTATTATTTTGAAAAAATATATGTAACGATGATTTTCAGATATAAACAGCTTGTGAGATAGTGAAAGTAGCAACACATAATTGTAATAAGGACAAAAGCCTTATAGCAGTAGATCTCATACAGTATTGCGTGTTCATCTTATAGTGTAAGCGAGTAAGCGTATATTAGACACGCCCGTGACGTAGAAGGTAGTATCCGATGCAAAATCGATTTAATTTGTACATATTCTTTAAATGTCCATCTTAGCCCCACTTGAACAACATTGGAATTGAAAAATGTACTTAAGAAATAAGAGTGTTTTTACTTGCCACATTTTATCTTGAGTTTGTCGGACAATAACGAGTCTAGATGTATTGTGACGTCATTGGGAGGATTCAGAGCAAATATTTGGAAAAAGATTAAATAATTTTGATTGAAAAGAACTTAAAGTTTAGATAATTGATAACAGTTTGCAGAATCTAATGCTGTCATCCTCTGTATATCTATTTAAATTAGCCTAATCGCATATTCTATCTACTCTCCGACAAAATATCGGTAAACCCAGGTATAAGTAAGGTTAGGTCGCGGTAAACAGCGACACAGCGCAGTTATACATTTAACCATTCAAAATACTCGGGAGGGTAATATCGAAATTAGAACTTACCAATAACTTATCATAATGAAGTAACATCTCAATCTGAACGATCTTGCAAATTACAGTGACAGATGCTTTAATGATAGTGATCTATGGTTATGTTCAAGGTGTTGCCATTTTTTACGATTTAGTACCGTCACAAAATATTATATCAATTATAATGAAAACTCTGTGAATGAAATCGTTAAGGCGATCCAATACCAAGTAATGCTAAATCAAGTGTTTTTGGTTTGAACATTTGTTTGCTTAGAAATACTACAGATGCTTTAATTAAATACTGCAAGTAGAACACATCTTAGCCTTGACAGCAGAAGATCATTTTTTGAAGACTTTTTATAAGCTTAGAAAAAAATAATTATCAGGCCTAAAAAAAACTGTCTAGTGCAAAATATCTTTTTTACAAATCTATTTTCGGCCTATGTTTTTATTGTATAGTTTGGCAAATTTAATTTTTTATTCGATTATCGGAGGAAATTTTTATATATGTACAAGAACTTCACAAAATATGCATTTTCGCGTTTTTTTACACGAATGTTGATCGATTGTCGGGGAGGTGAACATTGAATTTGCAATTGTGAAATAACCCTTATTCCGTCTACGTAAGGGTTTCACGCATTGTATTCAGTTACCGCCCACTGCTGGCGGTATAAAGACGTTCTTTACCTTAGTGCCGATCTGTTCTGTGAAATTATTTCAGCTAAAATAAGTTTTTTTTAATTCCTAGTTATATACAATGGGGAGGAAAGATAATAAAAAAACTGGGTACGCTCCGTGGCCTAAAAAAATAAAATACGAGCGGGAATGGTTGGGTAAGTTCAAATAATTATTTTCATTTTTCGCCAACATTAAAAAAAACATAAATTAGAATTTTTACATGGAGTCATGGTGTTATGGTGCTATATAGCCAATGAGTTAACCTGTATTTTGCCGTTTGTTTCATTTTTGTAGGATTTATAGAAAAAATATTAAAAAATTGTAAAATTTATAATCGCGCGAATCCTGCGTGTTTGTTACTTTGAAACTGCCGTGACAGCTACTTTTTCGAGTCAACATTGAATATTTTATATTTCTGTATGTTGTCTGTGGTTTACTTGATAATGAAAGATACATATCTATGGAAATACGTTTAATATTTAATTAAATTTTTTATACGTTTTAATGGTAGATTTTAAAGTTAAATACAGTAATATATAATGGCATTTAGTATAAAGATGAAAGTGGTGGATACTAAGCCAAACTAATTGGTATGTAAGCACAAAGCGTGAAGACGCACATAACCTCAATTAATTTGAACACAAAATATGGAAAACGATCGATGGCATAACTCTCGGAATAATCCAGTAATATTTAACGTTAAAGGGTACTCACAGGCCTTTCAATAATCACGTGGAAATGCACCTTTGATATTTACAACACATCAAGCTGTAAAGCGTCTTGTTCATTTGACAGATAGGCCATAGATATGTGTATTAAATAAGATGCTAAGTTTACTACATTTGCGTTACTGTAGGTAGTAGGTTGATATGTTCGTAGGTATCTACGTGACTTGAATTCACAGAAAAGACCAAAGCGCACACGCGCGCCCGCATCTGTCTCTGTAATTTTACACGCAGGTGGAGGCGGCAGTTCGAATAACTAGACCTTAAGTATTTAGTGAATAGCGTGGCCGCCAATCGCAATAAAAAATTAGAAAGCCAACTCAGAGATACACCCATTAGTCGGCAGATTTAGCTCTAGACCGTAATCAAGTAGTAAATCTGAAATGGGAACGTTAAGCCAGCGACCCGGCAATAAAAACCTTCGCCCAAGGCTAGGCTATATTGTAATTGTTTGAAGGTCGTATTAAAAAAAGTAATTTTAAAATATTTAACATTAAGTATAATTCTAGATGTAAGAGTAATTGTCAACTTAGATTAGAAATTTAATTGCAACCAGATACCAATTAAGTGTATGCATGCATAATATTAAGATACCTAATATATATATTAAGATTTTGAACCGTAAGTAAATCCGAATTAGCCAGTCAGCGCAATCTAGCGGTGAGAATGGCGATGCCAGCGCCACGGACTCAGACAACGCACCGGACAAGTGGTGTAAAGCGGAACCACTATAGTTCCAGCACCCACCACAGGCGCGCTACGGTCACCGGATGGCGCGGGTGAATACAACTGGTTCAGCTCTCAACGGTCACGATCTCGCCTTTCGAGAGTCACCATCTCGCCTCCGCCTAGAGAACTCTTGCCCTCCCCCTTGGAGCGGTTGCCGAGGCTCTTCCCGTAACCCCGCGAACTTCCGCACAGGAAGCCAGAGTGGTCGCCAGACTTCCGCCCAGGAAGCTGCCCTCTCAGAAGTCGCTGCTTGCCTACTCCGCCCTTCAGCCCAGGCTGAACTGATTCCGCCCTTCGGAACCAGCCCAAGTTGCAGCTGTGTTAGCAGTGATAAGTGCGACCGTGGAGATCCGCGACTCCAGAATCATCGTAAAGGGAAGTGTCTGCACAATTTTTGCATAATTATCTCGTAACGTGACCCAACTTTTAAAGACAGTGAATGAACAATAATTTAGGATTAAGTAAAAGGACAATTAATTTTAAGAATTACAATTTAAGACTCGTATTAAGCTTAGACTAAGACTAACTTTTAACTTTATACATTTTTTTAAAATAAATTTTTAACAGTGTTCGAACATAAGTGACTCATATTTTTTACTCGTTCCTCCTTTTCCTTTACATGAATAATATTAATATTAAACTCCCCTTGAGTATAGTAATAACAAGGTACTGGAGTAGTTGTTTTTTATTATTATTTATATTGGCTTTTTTCCACTAATGGTGATCTTGGCAATTCATAGTTGACATTTTTTTATAAATAAATACAGCAAATGACCAATGTAACATACTTTATCTATGTGCCCCCTCCCCCTCCCAAAACCGTTAAAAATCTGCCTCTTTCCGCAGCTACTGCTCCCGGTGAACTCCGAGCTATTCAATCGATTTATCACTCAATTCTTTTTATGTTTCGATCAAAATATATCAATCGTGTTCATCAATGTTTCGATCCTGCCCATACCTAATGTAAATAATATGAAATTAATTAGGTTCGCAATAAAACAACGTGCTTGGCTAGGCTGACAAAAATGGAAGAAGTTTATTACATACTATAGACTCTCTTCGCCTTGTCTAAGGACCCATGAAATCTTCCCCAATCAACACAATGCAAGTAGAATGCTGCGAACCTTATTTACATGTAAGAAGTCAATAACATCCCATCCCTTGATTCATAAACTTCAATGCTTAAAGTAAGAGGTTAATTCAAATCCCTTCTGGATAAATCATTCTCCTCTCCCTCTCTATGATTACTACAATTCTCTAGTTCCTGTTTTTATAATTTTGTAATTACCTATTATTACCAACTCTGAATTGTTTTTGTTAAGTTTATGTTATGTTTATGGTAGGTTAATGTTTATGATATTTATTTATTGGTAAAGGTAAGAGACAAACAGCTTATACATAAAATATAAAAATAAATATATACATGAAATACAGTCAAGCCAAAAAAGATTTTTTGTGTATTTATGTTATGATATTTATTAATTTATTTAACGCCGAGAGGGCTTTTACATGGTTGGTAGTATAATTTTAATTTGACAGATACTTTGAAACATAAAAAATAAGAATAAAATTACGTTTGATAAAAGCTATGCAACAAGTCATACAAACACAAGAAACAAAAACAGAAAATTACAGCTATTTGTAGGTTTACATGATGTGTAGGAGTATTGTTGAAATAAATGTTTTAAATGATCCACAAAACTTGCCAAGTTGGTATTGAATATGTCAACATCACCAAAGTAATGATTTCCCATGGTGTGAAGTCGTTGTATCGGAGAGTGGGCAATGTAGTTACGCTTATGTGTGCTTATATGTTTATGTTATGTTCATGGTATGTTTGTGTTATGTTTATCTTTATGTTTTATAATCACATTTCACATGCTGTGTTTGTTTATAAGATTTCCAATTTCATAGTTCTGTTTTAAAAAAACGCTACCAATTTTAGAAAAATCTTTGGTTAAATAACGAAAAGCGCCCACTTATATTGTACACAGGTTCCTATTTTTATAATTTTTTGATAACCTACTGTTACCAGCTCTGTACCGTTTATGTTAAGTATGTTATTTTATGTTTATTATATGTTATGTTTGGTTTATTTATGTTAGAAAATGTTAATTGTGTATGGCCAAGATCACCCCTAATGGGTGAAAGCCAAAATAAAGAATAGTTAAAAAATAAATAAAAGATTTATATTTTTTTAGTACGTAAATTACATGCAGTGTTTAGTTGAATTTCAAAACAAATATTTAGTGATGGTAATATTGTAAGTAGATAAAAAGCACTTTTGGTTAAGTAGTGTATGAATTTTTTTTTCAAAAAGTTAACTTTCTCTATACTGAAAACAATACACTTTAAACAGTTAATTTCGGTTTTGATTCTCATTATAGTAGTATTATATTTGTGGGTGGTCGTGTCAAGATATTAATAATTAGAAAAAAATAGTTCCGTAGATTTCTGTCGATAATAATATTACAGGAGAATGTTCACAGTTTTTCAGAGTTTAGACAATAATACAGAGTTCAGTGGGTTTTATAATGTTAACCCTTTCAATACCAGACTTTTTCCAGCCAACGAAAAAAATGTTTGTCTACATTATTGAGTTCTGTGATTTTTTTCAATATTTTTACAAAAAAAAAATTTTTTTTTTTCCATACGGTTTTCGAAATATTTCATGTTCCTGAGGAAGAACATTGGGGCTTAGGGGGTGTAAGTCAAAGAACGGGTAGTACAAGGAGCATACATAATTTTAAAGTGTTTTTAATTGTTTAAATAGAAAATAAACATACAAAAATCAATTCTATTAATCTGTATAGGCAAGCATATTAAATTGCAATTTAATATTATGCTAAAATGATTTTAGTAAGAAAGAAAAAATCAAAATATTTATATTTTTTTAAAAACGGACCATTACCCTAAATTAACGTAAGAAAAACAAATAGAACAAAAAATATTAGTGGTGAAATAAAACAAAACAATTTTTTTCTCTTTGGAGACACACACCGACATTCGTGCTTTTGCCCGTGTAAATTTCAAAATCATAGACGAGCCCACTGGCTCCCACTCGGGAGAAGACTTTGATGCCCCACTTGTGTGGCTTGTTTTTAATATATTGTTTCAAATTACTTCTCCCTTTGAACGGTATCATGAGCTCGTCTACAGAATTGAATTCCTCAGGTTCGATCTTGGCGATATTTTCAAGGAGGGCATTTACCATCGGCCTTATTTTAAATAATTTGTCGTTACCCTCTTGTCCTCTTGAAATCAAGGAGCTATTGTCATTTAAATGAAGACACCAGCGTAACTTAGTGAAACGATTTCTAGGCATGACATCAACGATGAGAGAGAGCCTCGTATCATTGGCCCAGTAAAGGTGGAATGCCGGATACCCATCATGATGTGGTGTTGACGCTGGTGCTATTTTCTTGAACTGAATACAAATTTGTCTGCTCAACAATATTTTTTATAATATTTTCACCTATGAAACATAAAAAATATTGTAGAGCAGACATATCCAGTGGTGGTTTTGAGAAAGTGACATCACAATAGGAGTCCACATGATCGACATCTTTCTTGATCCACCGTAGATCGGTTCTCCGTCCATGGGAAGCTGAGGCTTCACTGGGCTGTCCTTGCGGCACGGTGCAGGACTCTGGCTCGTCTTCCACTGGCTGCTGCCTCTCTTCCAAAGTCTATAATGAAAAATATATACTTTATGGTTTCATTTAAAACCCAAATTTGTTCATACTTAATTCTACTTCAAACGCAATAATCACTGTAATATAACAATAAGAAATAATGACAAAAGTACTTACATGGACTTCCACATCCATTCCAAGAGCTTGGCTCAATGCCTCCACATTGGTTTCCTCTGCAGCATCCTGGAAATATTCAACTGACCAGCCCTCTTCATCTTCATCTTCCAACTCTAACTCTACGTTGGAAATATCTCCTTCCAGCATCACGGTGTTCTCCTCATGTGTCAAACCACGATGCTCCATCTATAAAAATGAATAAAATAAGTTAAAGTCTACCGGAAAATAATAAAATAAATTAATATATCTCGAAAGAATCAAATAAAATCAAGTAAAACAATATTAAAGGCCAAAGAAAGATTTCTATGAAAAACATCCACGAACGACCAAAGTGCCAGCTCAGGAACATGAATGTTATTACCGAAAACCAAATGAAAAACCAATGTTTTTTAATGGAAATCATATTTACATATCCACTGGAGCGACAGAGAGAATAATGAAAAATAGCTTCACTTGCTCGCCACCTTTGAAAGTTAATTTGGAAAAATTTCCGACCACATTAAAAAAATCATTACTCCATATTTGTATATGTAAACATATAAAAAAAATATACTGCTATGTAGCCAATAAACTCACCTATATTTTATTAATTATTTTGTATTTGTATAATTGATAGAAAAATTATAAAAAAATCGTAAACTTTGTAAATGCGCGAATTTTGTGCGTGAGTATATTTGAAATTGCCGCCAGTGGATATTTTGAATATTCACATTGAATATTTTCTACGTTTTATGTTCTCTATGACCTGTTCTACAACCACAGATCCAAATATACATTAGAAAATCATTTTTTTATATGCTGACATCAAGATAAAAATAATGCGTGAAAATTATTTTGTGTTATTTGGTACGTGAACCTGTTAAATTTGAATGAACTAAATTATGATATTTTATACATTTACCACAAAGAAGTGGTACTACATTAGGAAGATACATTAACTGTTTACAATTACCAATAAGAATAACTGCCCTACTTGCTTTATTTAAATCATTTGATCGTTTTATACAGATAGCCTATTTCACGATGTCAAAATCAGAGTGCTGCTTTTTAAATAATTGTGACTTTGAACTGGAGATTTTTATCCATGTTTTTGTGTTTCGTGATAGAACAAGAAACAAAGATTAAAAAAAAGCCCATATCATAGCAATAAGCTTTGCCAATCTTTCAGGATATACTTTGTAATTTGATAAAATCCTGTGGAATTCTGCCATTTTGTTTGGGAAAATACGAGATGACAGCTAGTTTAAGGTCGATACGCACCGGATAAATTATAATTGCTCAAATGATGGTGATGATTAAACCTTATATATCAAACCTGTTGTATCAGCGTCGATCGGCAAATAAAATCTTAGTGATATTTTTTTATCTAAAAGTTGGAAATCTAAAGAAAAATAGTGGAGAGGAAAATAATTGAGGGAACAAATAATTGATTTATTTATTTATTTACGCCCTAATGGGCTTTTACATTCATTAAATTAAAATTACAGTTGTATAATTACAATGGTAGAGCAGCATATTTATTTAAAAATTGTTAACACACTTCGTCATAATAAAAATTTATTCAATTTATGTTGGTTTTTCTCAGTAAATCAATACATAGTTTCATTTTGCCTCGCTCTAGAGTGATACTCTTAGTATCGCTCTGGTGAGAGACCACCATTCAGATTTAAACATTGCTTGAAATGTCTTAGTCTTGTTAAGTGACTAGATCTAAAAAAGCCTCTTTACAGAAAAATTAACAAAATATATAATTAAGACATAAAAATAAAACTAGTGTGATTTGAGATTTTCATGGCCAAAGTATTAACATGATTTGTTTTTGGGGTGTTATGCCGTGTCGCGCTACCTCCTTCTATAACTAACGCTGCCCAAAACGTTACAGATACAAAAGGTACAGCGAGACGGCATAACACCTCAAAAACAAATCATGTTGATAAAACAAGTTATTTAATGTGTACAATAGCAGGAAAGAATGAGAATACCTATGCATTTTTTAATATGTATATTTTAATGATCAGAATTGAAATATACATATTAAATGTCCACCAAACCTTATCAGATAGAACTCGTACCTTTGGGTCCTTTGTCGTTATAACATTTTTATGAGATGTAAAAAGAAATGACTTGGTCCTGTCATCCAGGCCATCGTTATTGATGTCCAAAGAAAGTTCATTAAATTTATAAATTATAATTTAATTTTAATTAATTTTAACTAAAAACAAGAAAAGAAAAATAAAATAAAAAAACCTTCAGTTATTCAATATGGAGAGTGGGGTGGTGTGATATGGGACCATACAATCATTGCATAATCCCACATCACACACGTCACATTTTTTTGTAGTTCGTTTGGTAATTTTTTTAATTGAACACCACACACAATTCAACGTTCGCCCGCTATGGACCGAGAAGTGGTTGCCTTCCAGGACAGTACGCAGAATCTTTCCTTGAGCTATTTGGCCAATGATCACAGTCGGAGTCGGGTTAATTTCCCTGTGACAGAACAGCTGAAGGAGATTCCTCGCAACCTCACTCCTAAATGTTCGATACAAAATGCATTTATTTTCCTTGCGGAGCTTTGAACTGTACAATATATACGCATTCTGCACCGAAACACTTAGTAGTCTCCTGAAAAGCTTCTTGTACCAGACCAGGTTTCGCTGTCGTTCAACGGGGTAGCCTGCCAAAAGCTGATCCTTTCTGTCAACTCCCCCCATTACCTTGTTATAGTCTAGTACAATTTGGGGTTTGTATTTCCAAGCCCCAAACTTTTCAACTGCCCCGATTTCTGCTTTATGGTAGGTGGACAACATACTTACCAAGCTTTTGTCCAACCAAACCATAACATTGAGGTCCCCGCAGTTCGAGTATACGAGCTCACCTTCCCTCAGTTTTGATTTGAGATTGGACTTAAATATACTGGGCACAAATTCTCGGTTCAACCGCAATGTGCCCATGCAATCCATCCCACTTCTTTTGAGGCATCGCGCTAATAATGGACTATTGTAAAAATTGTCCATTATTAGCGTGTACCCTTTGTTAAACAGAGGGCTGGCCAAATCGTATACTATCTTTGCAGTGGCCCCAACTGGGCAGATATTGTGAGCACCAGAAAAGTTGGCCTGTGTCATGTCTTCCGTTATGTCGTCTTCCGTCATGTCTTCCTGGTCTGGATGTGTCGATTCAGTCTGACTGGAAATGGTCTTCCCCGTATAAATTTGGAATTTCCAAAGATAGCCAGACTTGGACTCACAAAGCTCGTAAGACTTTATACCCGAGCCTGCCGCATTAGATTTGATCATCTGGACGAATCCCAAACGGCCTTTATAGCGGAGTAAGGATTCATCTAGAGAGATGTCTTGCTCGGGCAGGTATAAACTCTCAAACTTATGGGAGAGGTGGTCCAAGACGGGCTGAATCTTTTGTAACCTTCGCACAGATAACGGTACATCAGAAGAAAGAGTTTCATTGTTGGTGAAGTGAAGGAATTTTTTTATTAGAAGAAAACGATTATAGCCCATGGTTTTGCTGAAATAAGGCATGGCGGTGACGTCAATTGAAAAGAAGAAGTCTTTTTCAACGGGAAGGGGACAAATACCTTGATGCATTAGAAGTGCCAAGAATACGTACATTTCCTCTTTATTCGTGGGAGCCCATCTATTGATACGCGCATAGCGCTTGAATTGGGTTAGCGCAATGTGTTGTTCTGCATACCTGTTAGTCTCTCTTACGATCAGTTCAACGAAATCGGCATCGAAGATTTTAAGAAAGGCATCCACAGGTTTGCCCATTTCGTCGGTATTGAAAGTTGGTCCCGGCGTACCTGTGAATATCTCCCTTATCCCATTAAAATGTGAGATATCGCTGGACCAATCGAAAGAGTAACTATCAGATGGCAGAATCGAACGCATTGCCTCTCTATCTACCTGGTCTTGTCTTAGGTCTACGGCCATACCGGGGTTAAGTGCATTGTTCATACGATGATAAGGTTTTGGTGGCATGCATAAGTTATCCTCGTCGACGTCGCTCCCTTCGTCCAGATCCGTTTCTAAAACAACAGAAAACACAAATTAAGTTAACATTTCTACTTACTTCATTACACTAGTACTTACTCCCTTTGGTACAACGCTTTAAGATAATGAACTCTTGGCTCGATCAAGTTAATCAAATACTTGAGGCGCGCAATGTCAGAATAACACAAGGGCAGGTATAAATGAGTTTGAATGAAGAAAAGAGTGTCTGTGCCAAGACCGAGTTGTATGGCGGTCCATCCTATGCCTACCCGTGTAGCGAAATGGCGTTGTTAGTTAGTTTTATAACTTACGGTCTTCAAATGCCGACTGATCATGATGAAGAGATGCAGCTTCAAATTCACCCGCTCTGTCCATGCCTGGGTCTGAAATGTATATAACACAAATTGATTTAATGTGTCTTTATTTCAATTACGGAACGCCTCTGATATGACGTTTTAAAACAATAATCTCACTGTTTCTAAACACAGACACTTCCTGGCAGAACGGCATGTCCACCCACAGCTCTCTATGGTAGCCATGCTCCAGAGAGTGATCGCCCCACTAGCGTTCCCCATTCCACGATTTTCAAGCAATGTTCAATTCTGAATAGTGGGCTCTCACCAGCGCGATACTGAGAGTATCGCTCTAGAGCGAGGCACAATAAAACTATGTATTGATTTACTTAAATTATGAGAAAAACCAATATAAATTGAATATTTGAGGCGGGCTATGTCAGAATAGCACAAGGGGAGGAACGGATGAGTTTGAATGAAGAAGAGAGTGTGTGTGCCAAAACCAAGTTGTATGGCGGTCCATCCTCTGCCTACCCGTGTAGAGAAATGGCGTGAAGGTTAGTTAGTTAGTTAGTTTTATAACTTACGGTTTTCAAGTGCCGACTCATCATAATAGAGAGCTGCAGCTTGAACGTCACCAGTCCCCGTTCCATCCATGCCTGGCTCTGAAATGTACAAAACATAAATTGATTTAATATGTCTATATTTCAATTACGGAACGCCTCTGGTAAGATGTATTAAAAAAAACTCACCGTTTCCAAACGCAGACACTTCCTGGCAGAACGGCACTTCCACCCACAGCTCTCTATGGTAGCCATGCTCCAGAGAGAGATCGCCCCACTGGCGTTCCCCATCCCGCGATATCCCAGGTAACGGCTCTGGAGAAGTCGCCCGCGTTGGCACAGCGGGAGCCGTTGCTTGGGTCGTCGTTGTGCCAGCTTGCTCGTTGGATAACCACGGTGGGGGAATAGGCGATGGCAGCGTTGAAGGCTTGCCCTGTGAAAAGGGACACGCTACTCTCTCCGGAGATGGAATTCTGAAAACATATACATAAATCATATGAATCGTTGTCATTCACACGTGAAACAGTAAATAAAAAACAATAAGAATTGGAATAGCGCTGATTTTACTGCATGTGCATAATGCAGAGAGCGCTGATCCAACCAACTCTCACGGTGGCGGAAAGCTCTCAGGGAAAAAAAATAATATTGTGTAATGCATCTAAAGACGATAACTTACTTTCTTTTAGCTTTTCTTGCAGGCGCGGTGGGGAGCAAAATCCGCGCCGCCTGCTTCTTAAATTTACGGTTTTCCAGCTCCAGTTGGAAAGAAGCAGGCAGGGCCCTAACGTCCTTTAGGGCCCTGACGCGATCTTCCCGCACCATAACCAGAGCAGGGTCACTGTTAAAATAAATTAAAATATATGATGAGCTCTACCCCTTATCCACAGCAAAAAAAACCTTATTTAAAAACATTAAAAAATACTAACACTCCAGACCGAGCTGCCAGAGCTGCTCCACGTTGACTTCCACGTCCAGCTCGTACAGCCCCCCTCCCTCTGCCTCTTCCTCTGCCTTTTCCTCTGCCTCTCTGCATCGGTACACTTCTAATTAAAAATATTTCATGTAGATTTTATATTTTGAATCAAATCATAGATTTTTATATATCTTATCATATAAAAAATAGATATTTATACATGGATTGTGGAACACTTTCTTGTGGATTATTGGCTCTGTAGAAATTTGAAATAAGTAAATAAATTAATTAATTACAAAACGAAACGAAATAATCCCATATTCATTGTGTGATGGTAACTTTACATCAAATTTCATCTAATATTTTTCCGATTTTTTCGACATTTCTACTGAGTTATAAAATTACAAATATCTGGAGAAAAAATGACCACACCTAAATAAAATTTATAATTATCTCTTGGTAATGAATCATTCTAATAGAAAAACACTATTTCAAATACACAAGTGGAGTAATTAGGAATTGAATTGCAAATTAATAACTTAAAAAACCTAACCCCGCCAGAAATTATAGTTTCGTATCGAAAATATGCTAAAAAAAACCCGTTTTTTTAATCAAAGGAGTTGAAAACACATTAATAATTGAATCACGATTACACTAATATATATTATGGTGTTAAAACGCAAAAAACACAATTACTTACGGCATTTTAAAAGATGTGTAAATATAACCAATCACTCAAAACTCGAAAGTAAAATTTTTGGAAACAACTGTCAGTTAAAACCGCCAAATATTTATTCCAGAAGCATCTATTGATAATCGGTGTTGCCATAGAAGAAGCCAATTTTACCAGCTTTACAACGGAATAAATTACTGGCCAGGGACTGGTTTAAATAATATTATATTTAATTTTTACGAGTGGTACGTAATAAACGTCGAATAATTCGACATGCTCAATATTAGAAGAAAAAAAAACGTCGAATTATTCGACATGTTCGCTCGAGTGGATATTAGATTAGACATGTATATACAATATAATAATTATTTTCAACAGAAATATGCGATATCTTACCTTTAAAATAATGTTGAAATCCAAGAAATGTCAAACCGTTAAAAGCTGCAAAACACGCGTTTTTAATTCGAAATAACAGTAATATTATGTGTTTCCAGTACGACATTTGTTCAATTCCTTATAAGCAATATCTTCCTCAAGCGATATGCAAAATACGGGGCTATTTGGTTCATAAAATCAAGAGAAATATTTTTTTTTCCTTCGTGTTCCTCCAGAAGAACTCTGGTAAGGAAAGGGTTAACAGTAAAGGACCTCTGACACGAGTCTATATCAAAAAAAAAGTGGGTGTGTCAAGCCTACGCAAGACAGAAGTGAAACTTCTAGTATTCCTCTCTCTCTATTTTCATTTCATCATCTCTATTTTCTCTCTTAGGTTAGTTTGAAAATTAGAGGTTAAATAATTCAACGACGAAGCATGGATTTGCTTTTTCTAATATTTTCTTATAGATGAATGACGTTCGATTAATGTATAGTTCCAAAAATTTTCAATTTATTCACAAGTATACAATATTACATAAATAACAATATTACAATTAAAAATTACAAAGAAATTACAATGACAATTTACCAATCATGTGCCATTTTCATTGTCAATTTCATGAATATCATTTCCTAATGTCGTGATAATTGGGTTATGGTAACTAAAGTGCGAGATATATACATGAGCACTTAAATCCTTAATGAATCGTGCAAAAACTGCATCGATTGTTGTCCCGTGTCTAGTCGTGCTAGTGTTCCTATCATTAACAATATCCAAATTGAGGGTGTTTTTGAAAAAGTTCAATAACTCTACAGATTCTTCCCTCGCAAAATTAACATTAAAATCTCCCGAAATGATCATAGGAATTTCGTGATAATTCTTATTCAATAGCCTCGAACCACCCTCTGTGTATGGCAGAAGCAATTTTTTTTTTCTGTAAATTATTACATATTATCAAAATAAATAAATTAATTAAATAAATGTAATACAATTATCATAATATACGGATTAGATAATAATTTTAATCCAACACAATAACGCAAAGCGCGCTCTAGCGGAGTAATGTTTTATCACAGTGAGATAAGTGTTTTTATTATTTTGCAATATTATTTTCTTTTAAAAAATGTTCTGACCTACTAAAAAATAAGATATTGAATGAAAAAGGCGTTAAAAACAAAAAAATAATGTGCGATGGCCGAGAATCGAACTCGGATCAACTGCTTGGAAGGCAACTATGCTGACCATTACACCACCAACGCCAGTTGTCGGGATGAGCTAAGAAGCATTTATATGTTACTTCAAAACTTTGACTAGATCAAATGAACTTTAATCGGTGGTCCCGCATTTTCGTTTCGGTCATGAGTCGGTTTTACTCCGTCCCCGAAAATTCATTACGCGCCTAAAGAAGTTTCACTTCAAAAATACAAGATTTATATTTGTTAATACTGAAAGTACATTTAATATTAGAGTAAAGAGTAGTAACAGAGAATCTTATTTTTGTGAGATTATGAGAAAATAAGTAGGTTTTAAAGCAGTGTTTCCCACCGGTGCAGTGGGGCAAAACGCCTCAGTGGTGGGGCACCACGCTTCAGAGATGAGATACGTAGACGTTCCACATATAAAGGGGAATTTTATGTTTATTATATATTATGTTTATGTTATGTTTGGTTTATTCATGTTAGTTAATGTTAATTGTGTATGGCCAAGATCACCCCTAATGGGTGAAAGCCAAAATAAAGAAAAAAAAAAAAAATTTTTAGTACGTTTTTTTGTTTTTTTTGTTTTATAGTGAATACCTCACAAGAGTCCCAACTGCTCCCGTCTGGAGCCAGTGAGACTATGGCATCCCCAATTGGGGGATGTTGTGAGGCTGAAGGTAAGTGGGGAAGAGAAAGAGGAAGGTGGGGAAGTACCTGGCTATTCAGATCTAGTCACTAAACACGGCTTAAGCCATTTGGAGCAAGGTTTCAATACTGAATGGTGGTCTTACACCAGGGCGATACTGGTAGTATCTTCCACTCTGGAACGTGCCGCAAATATACTTTGGGGATCAATGGTGAGGCACGAAATGAAAGAAGGTTGTGAAGGTCACATGTGTTTATTGGTGAGTCAGTAGCCGTGACAAGGAGATGAGGTAGGACAGAAGAATACACCGGATGCTGGCTGATGATGTGCTGGTCAAGCGCGGGTCAGTGAGTCGACGCCGGGCGCTTGTGACCGGGACTCGATGTAGGTCAGGCACTGGCGAAGAACGTAGGTCTTCAGGCACTCCAGTGCTGACGAGACGGCCGAAGGTGCGACGGACCTTATAGGCGGTTGAACGGGAACGATGTAGACCAGTGAGGATGCTGCGTGTCCTCGTGGTGGTCATGGTAGCGTGGAAGAAGCGCTGGTCAGAGACGCTGGAACCAGGGCGCTTGTAATCCGAGAAGCGCTGGCCGCGGACGTGGCCGAGGCGCTATGATGATGTCCCGATAGAGTCCATGATGATAGGGGCGAAGCCGGGTACGTGTCCTTCGCGGGGCGCGGGACGCGCCGATCGTCACTCGTGAGATTTATCCACTGGCGGCAGATTGATAACTGATGACTGACTGGCTCGCTGCGTCGGGCTTATTTATACTACTCGGCCGACGGCGGCAGTAGGTACGTGGATGGCAACTAAATCGAAAACACTCGCTCGATCTGGATCATTCGCGAACTTTCGACGGCTTGGCAATTATGCCTAGGCCGTAGGCTCGAACCTTCTGGCGAGTTCTCGTAGTATTCGAGACGGACTGCAGTGTTATTGTCATCAATATGCAGGTAGGTACTTGAAGTACGTAGATTACTTTGTTTACGATTTAACGATGCAAGTACGTAATTCGGGAGTAGATACTAAGTAGCAAGTAGCAGTTTATTATTAATTATTTAATCTGGATAATTCGACGCCACAATACTATATATTATTTTAATTAATTAATTGTGAAATAACACAAATTAATCAAATAAAATTTATTTGCGCACGCCGGGTTCGAACCCGCGACCTTCGGAATGGCAGTCCAATGCGTTACCACTGGACTATGCCGGCCGTCAAATTACATGCAGTGTTTAGTTGAATTTCAAAACAAAGATTTAGTGATGGTAATATTGTTAGTAGATAAAAAGCACTTTTGGTTAAGTAGTGTATGAATTTTTTTTTCAAAAAGTTAATGTTGGCAATACTGAAAACAATACACTTTAAACAGTTAATTTCGGTGTTGATACTCATTATAGTAGTATTATATTTGTGGGTGGTCGTGTCAAGATATTAATAATTAGAATAAATAGTTCCGTAGATTTCTGTCGATAATAATAGTAGAGGAGAATGTGAGTAATTACAATAATACACAGTTCAGTGGGTTTTATAATGTTAACAGTAAAGGACCTCTGACACGAGTCTATATCAAAAAATACAAGATTTATATTTGTTAATACTGAAAGTACATTTAATATTAGAATAAAGAGTAGTAACAGAGAATCTTATTTTTCTGAGATTTTGAGAAAATAAGTAGGTTTTAAAGCAGTGTTTCCCACCGGTGCAGTGGGGCAAAACGCCTCAGAGGTGGGGCACCACGCTTCAAAGATGAGATACGTAGGCATTCCACATATAAAGGGGAATACTCATCGGTCATACAAAAAAATGAGATGTACAAAATTGAAATATACGCCAAATTGTACTTAACACCTCGACTCCGGTGATGGGTCTGATTTGACCCAGTGTTTTTTAAATAAAAGATTTAGCCGCAAATATCTCGTTTAGGCTAATTTCCTTTTGTCTATTCTTTCATCAAATATTTACCCACATTTCGACTCAAAAATGATTAAAATCGGACACGTTTTAAAAAAGTAATTAGAATAATTGTGTATAAAAACACGCAAAAATTCCATTTCTTCTCAGTTGAATTCGAGCAGCCGACGAAACAGCATATCTCTTGCTCTGTCCTTCCGTCTTCGTCTCTCACAGTCCCGCGCAGACGTTGTCAACCATTCGGGCACATTTCTAGTATTGTGATTTTTGTTTGTGACTTTGTTTAAAAAGCCTCCGGGTATTACGTGTTAAAATAGAATGAAACCCGTTACAATTTCAATAATTATCTAGCTGTAGATGTTGTAATGTTTACAATACAATATCTACAATATACTGCTTAGTTATTTTATACATAATGTATAAGTATAATGAGGAAATCTATAATCGGTTTTTCAGTTTCTCAGCAAATTTCACATGTTTAAACCAACCAAGTAACTGTTAATTTTCCTAAAATAAAATATATAATCACAATAAGAACATGATACATGATTTTTCCTAAGCATGAGTGCGAATTTGTAACAATAAGCTGGATATCCGTAAACATGAATGATCACAGTAAGAACATGAGAATGGATTTTGCTTAGTATGAGTGCGAATGTGTCTTCTTAAGCTTGACTTTCGTGAAAATGAATAGTTACACTAAGAAAATGAGAATGGTTTATCCTAAATATGAGTGATAATGTGAATAATGATAATAACATGAATAATTACAGTAAGAATAGTTTTTCGTTAGTATGAGTGCTATAGTGTCTCATTAAACGTGACTTCTCGCAGTAAGAACATGAAAATGGTTTATCCGTAGTGTGAATGCGAATGTGTTTCATTAAATTTGTCTTTTGTGAACATAAATAGTTACAGTAAAAACATGATAATGGTTTTTCCTTAATATGAATGCGAATGTTTCCCATTAAGCTTGACTTCTGCGAACATGGATAGTTACTAAAAGAACGCAAGAAAAGAGACGGGTTTTCCTTAGAATGAGTGTGATTGTTTTTTTTTTAATTTTTTTATATATTAACTCAACACAGGAGGCCCTGCAGAAAATAATTTCCCTCAGGGCCTATGTCATCTTTGGGGATGCTGTGTAGAGGGTCTTTTTGTGGAGAGGAAGGAGTGAACATGGGTCTTGAAGAGTCCCATGTTGTAGGAGGGAGGAAACACAGAGGCCGGCAGCTCGTTCCACAGCCGAATCGTAGAAGCGACCCGTTCTCATGTGACAAATGTCAACCGTGTAAAAATGTTGGGCGCGCGTTTGGCGTGTATCCCGACTACGCACCGGTGCCGAAGAGATCATTGACGCTAGTTCCTCAGAGCATCTTCCATTGTAATACCGATAGAACAAGGACAGCATACCTACCTGACGCCTGTGTCTTATTATGCTTGACCATGAATCACAGTAAGAAAATAATAACAAAGTTTCCATAGAATTAGTGAGAACGGTTTGCAATAACTGTGACTTCTTTGAAAATTAATAATGACATAAAGAAAATGATAATATTTTATCCTTAGTCCCTGTATGCCATTAAATTTGGCTTGCGTGGATATGAATAATTACATTAATAACATGAGAACGGTTTTCGCTCAGTGTAAGTGCGAATGTGACGAGGCTTATGTGATATGGCTTAAAGAAGAAACTTACACTAAGGTTTTGCGAAGAAACTAACACAAAATATCCTAATATTACTTTGCGTGGCAGAAAATTATTATTACCCTTTCCCTCAACTTATTTGGTGGAATGTGGATTTAGCGCCAAAAGCGATTTTCTCATTAAAAAACGAAATCGATTGGATATAACTAATAGAGGGGACATAAGACTGAAATTAATTCATTTAGATCCGGACATAAAATTTCTTTGTAGCAAGTGTAATTGAAAATAATTTCAGTTCAGTCCAAGATGTCCTTGCGGAAAAGCAGTCTAGAGTGTCAAAGGACCAACAGCTACGGATAAGCGGATACATATCTGAAGTTTTCCGATCAGTATCACAGCTGCTGTTAGAAAGAGAGGCTTTCAAAGCTGATCTGGCAACAGCCAATGCCAACTTAATGGTGGCAAAAGGAGAAACTACCATTGAAAAAGCCGAAAACCAACATAGGCTTCAAAAAATCTTGCAGCTGGAGTCGGATCTGGGACCGGTGATGCGCAGAGTAGCTGATGCCACGGAGGCAAGCCTTTCATTTGCGGACATGGTCAAAAATGATCCTCAGAAGACGGCACCACCAATCAACCGCTCAGGACCTAAAGTTGGGACCCCCAAACCAGCTGTATGCATCTTCCCAAAGTTGGACTCTGTAAAAGACAGTGAAGGTACAAAGCAGCTTCTAAAGGACGTGTTGCGACCATCAAATCTTGGGATACGCGTTACGGGTATGAGGAATATCCGAAACAAAGGAGTTGTGATCCATACTGCCACTAAAGAAGATCAAGAAAAAATTTTGAAAACCCCTTGCCTAACTAACTCGGACACTCTGAGTGCCAGATTACCTACAAAACGGCATCCACGAGTGATTTTTTTCAACGTTCCTCGTGATTTAACAGACGAGTGCTTCCTGAAAAGTGCTTTAGCAGGAGTACAGGACAAAGCAGACCTAGAGTCCACAATCAAAAATTGTAAGCTTAGTCACCTAGCTGGCGCTCGAACAGGAACAACTTGCCACAGAGTCTACGAGGTTCCTGCTCGCACACGACATGTGTTGGTGGAGCAAGAGAAGGTTTTTGTGGACTGGAATGTGTGCCGAGTCCGTGATTTTATTGGCCTTACAATATGCTCCAAGTGCCAATTGATTGGACATTCTTTCAAGTTTTGCAAGGACAAGCAAAGATGTGGACACTGTGCAGGCGAAGGTCACGCCAGGATAAACTGCCCAAAAGCTGCCGCCGAGCCAGTTTGTGCTACCTGTACCAGGTTTGGGAAGCCCGCAGCACATCCGACTGGAGACAAGGACTCATGCCCGGCCTACAAAGCTGCCCTTTCCAAGGACTTTGCCACTATTGATTATGGCCGATAATTATGTTGAAGAAGATGACGAGGTAGAATTCGATAATACTAATGATTTCCAGGATTGGCTAAATGTTCATAGTAACTATAGTATGGAAAATATTAATATTGTTCAGTTGAATATTAGATCGATTTATAAATACTGGAATACTCTGAATGTCTACTTAAATTCTTGTTGGAAACATATTCATGCGTTAATGTTATGTGAAACGGCTATAACATCAGAGCTAGTCTGTCTGTATAATATTCCTGGATTTAAATGTTACAATTATTGCCGAAGTAAAAAATCGGGTGGAGATATATTGTTGTACGTTCGAGATGAACTCACATTTCAACAGAAGTCAATAGAAACAAATCATTTTGAATGTGTGCTTGGCTCTATGACACTTCCAAACAAGAATATTTTAAACATCATAGCAATATACCGCCCCCCAACTCCAACAAAGTTCAATTTCTCAATGAAATATCTTCCATTCTGTCTAATATAAGACCCAGAGAAAATATTGTACTTATAGGAGATGTTAACCTAGACCTTTTAAATTATCAAAACCCACTTTTTATGTCCTATGAAAATATAATGTCTGACAATTATTTAACCAAATGCATTTGTAACGTAACTAGGGAAGCGGTTTTAGCAGGAAAAATTACTCGTTCCTGTTTAGACCATATATTTGTACGTTTTAATAGCGGATGTCAACAAAGCAATACTCTTTCTTCATGTGTATGTAATAATATTAACATAGCGGATCATTTTTTAACTGCAGTCAATATTAAATATATTGAAAGGACAAAAGTCGTAGAACACTGGGAAAAAATATCGATCTTATCCCAAAACAAAATTGACAAAAATATTTATAATTTTAAGTGGCATACCTTGCTTGAGGAACAAGATTGCAATATGTTATACACTAAAATTAAAAATAATTTTCAGGATTTGTATGAACAAAGTAAAATCGTTATGTATTATAAACCCAAAAAAAGACCCCTCGCAATAAAATCTTGGATAACTTCTGATATTTTAGAAAACATTAAAAAAAAAGATTTACTGTACAGAAGGTGGAAAAATACTCCTACCAATAAATTCTTTGAATTAGAATATAAAACTTACAGAAATAAGGTGACAAAAGAAATCATTAAATGTAAGTCTATCTTTTTTAACAATAAATTTAAAAATTATTTCGGAAATACCAAAAAAACTTGGGATGAAGTAAATAAAATATTAGGACGCAAGTCTAAAAGTAGTCGTGACGAAATAATCTCAAAATATATGTTAAACACGCATAATGAAGAAACCGTAGCAAATAATTTTGTTGAATATTTTACGAGCAGTGTTAGCTCTATGATACATAAATGTGATTATATAGCTTCGACCGTCAGACCGACAGAAGTTCAACATAGTATGTACCTACCAAGAGCTACCTGCGAAGAAATTAATATCATTGTTAGCAAACTAAACAATTCAAAGTCACCAGGGATTGACAACATTCGAATGTTTGACATTAAGAAATATATTCATATTTTAGGGCCTGTCATAACTCATTTTATCAATATAATTTTAAAACAAGCAGTGATTCCAGATGAACTTAAAAGTAGTATCATTAGACCGATTTACAAAGGCGGCAAACATACAGATGTACAAAATTATAGGCCAATTAGCATTTTGCCAGCCCTAGAAAAAATACTTGAAAAATACATTTCTACAAAACTAAACAAATATTTAGAATCCTTCTCCTTGCTAGATCCCAACCAGTATGGTTTTCAAAAGAAAAAAAGTACGGAAATGTTGCTTCAGGAATTTTCAAATCACGTAAATCATGAATTAAATTTAAAAAAACATGTGATGGTTTTATTCATAGATAACTCAAAGGCGTTTGATACCATTGATACAAATAAACTTTTAGAAACAATGGATGCAATAGGAATACGAGGAAAGCTACTAGTTTTGTTAAAAAATTTATTATCAGATCGACAAATAACAGTAAAAATTCAAAAAAAATTTAGCAAAAGAAAATATATTTCAACAGGTGTTGCACAAGGGTCAATTTTAGGGCCAACCCTGTATATTATATACGTCTCAATTATGAGTAAATTATTTTCTATCGTTAAACATTTTGTGTACGCAGACGATACGGCACTCGTAATATCACACGAGGATTTGATTACTGCAATGAACCTTATGCAGCTTGATTTTATTGCTCTCCTAAAATGGTCTCATGACGCGGGTCTCATAATAAATGCCAAAAAAACTAAAATTATGCACATAAGATCACCACACGCGAGATACAATTTAATCCGTTCGTTATATACACATACTTTTGACTGCTTACACAGAAATGTTGCACAGCCCTGTTCATGTGAAACCATCGATTTCGTCAAAAATTATGTATATTTGGGCGTTTCTATTGACTGCCACATGAAATGGGATGTACACATTACTAATGTTTGTAAACGTCTACGGTCTATTGTGGGTAGAATTTATAAAATAAAATATTTTGTGCCTGTAAGTACTTTAAAATTAATCTATCTATCTCTGGCTGAATCCACAATCCGTTATGGAATCACTTCTTGGGGACATTCTTGTAAAACTAATATAAGTTATATCCAAACATTACAAAACTCCCTTACAAAATTGTTAATCCATAAATATACCAATGCACACAGAAACGACACTAAATTAATATACAAGTCTCTGAATGTTTTACCTGTCAGAGGATTATTGTTTTATAATATTGTAAGTCAACATCTTATATTGTCTGATTCCTTGTATAGGGAAAGAGTTTTCCATAAACATAATACAAGATTCACCCAAAATGAAGGACTGGTGGTCCCGAAATGTACCAATAAATACGGTGAAAGAACCCTAAACTTTATTGTACCCAGAATATTTAATAAACTACCAATGACAATTAAAAATATAAACGTTTTTACAGCCAAAGTCAAATATAATCTAAGGAAATGGCTATTAGATACTGAGGATTTATATTGATGCAATACTGAAGACCTTGTTTTCCTAATTGGAATTCACATTCTAGGGAAATGAATAATCGTTATAAATTTGTATTACCTTATGTATATTAAAACCATAGAAGTACTTGTTGATTATTTCACTTGATATTTTCATTTTGTTCATATTAATTTCATTTGTGCTTGTTTTTGTTATATGAGGCTTATACTGCTTCTTTCATATTTATATTTATACAATTCTGTAATTTAACCAACTTGTCATTTATTGTTAATTTATCATCAACATTATACATACCTACATACTGTTTTACCATTGTACCATGTTATTGCAAAAATGTTGTCATTATGTACCTGCTGACAAACTACATAAGTAGTTTAGCAGGTTTGAATGTTAATAAATAAAAAAAAAAAATAAAAAAAAGTTATAATATATGTACTAGAATAGGTTTTATTTAATTTCATTAATAATTCATATGTTTACGAACATATAACAATATGATTTGAAAATTTACCTGCTGTTAAATTAAAAAAGATGCCGGTGGGGCATTTGACTTTTGAAAAGACTACGGTGGGGCATGGCATAAAGAAGGCGGGAAACAGTGCTATAGCATAAAGTTTCGCCATGAGAATCGAGTGACTAACTTTGTCAAAGGCTTTGGAGAAATCAGTGTAGAGGACATCAAACTTAGTGTTGTCTTTTAAGGCTTTAACAATGGTATTTGTAAAGGACAGTAAATTATTTGTTGTGGATATCACCGATCTAAATCCAAGCTATTCCTCAATAAGAACATTTTTAAAAATAGGAGTGATTTTCTTTGTGATTATCTTTTCTGAGAAATTATTATTAATTATTACTGAGATATGTTTTTATAGCTTTCTTGTTACTATGTTCCGTGCAGTTGGATACTTCTACAACTTCTTCGAAAGTGTTGCGAACTGCATTCAATCTAAACCAAGCGTGTATTTGAATGACCCAGTCCGGATATTATTATAATATTATTAATGGTATGATATAGAATATTATTTGATAATTTTACTCGTTTAATAAGTTAATAATAAAATTGAATGATCAATTCTACTTAAAAATTAAAATACAATTCTTCCCCGTATGCTTAATAATTAAGATAAAAATTGAAGGTAGAACCGGCAGACAACCAGCCATATGGCAGCTTTGCTAGGCTACCGTTTTTTAACATAGCCTGTATTAAACAGGTTTTGAAATTTCAACATTAAAATTTCCAAAGAAATTCGTTGAAATGCTTTTCGACGCTATGCAAGTTCATGTGGATTCTTATAAGGCTGTTTGTTGGTTTTATGTGAATAAATCATTTGTTTTATTAATATGCAATGAGTAGTTTCTACTAAATACAAAAAAAAGTATTTCACCTAAAAATGTAGACAATTTGTCTCGACGCCATCTAGTGAGAGGGTTAGCACTTACAATGCCTTTCTCATATAAAAATAAAGTTGGTTGTTTTCAGGTGAAAAATATAACAAGCAGTAATTGTTGAATGAAACACTAGTATATATTGAATTATTTCGCGGATAAGAGATAAGCCGTCATAGCTCAGTGGTCAGAGCTGTCGACCGGAAATCGAAGGGACACGGGTTCGAGTCCCGTTGGCGTCATGTATCTTTTATCAGGAGATTTTTCAATGTGGATGAGTGTTTCAGGCGAATAATTATTGTTTGTAAAATGATTGTTACCCTTTGTGCTATGCATAAAAAATCTTGTCTCAAACGTTAGTTTACCAAAAAAAAATAATAATTAACATTTGTTTCATTAATAATTTTTTAAAGTTTTATGATTAATTAAAAATAAATGAACCTATTCTGGTAGAATTTCACACTTCGGAATTCAATGCAAACCGTCAAAATAGGTCTTATAGCATCAACATGAAGAAACTTTTTTTAACTTTTTGACACCAACAGTACATAAATCAAATGAGTGATTATAATAATTCATAAAGTCTTATAAAACAATTTTTTTTGTGACATATCTGTAAAGTGATTCTTCATATGTTGTGTCTGTATGTTGCTTCTGTAAAATGTTTTGTAAATGTTTTCTTCATACATTGTGTCTGCACATTGGGTTGGGTTGGGTCTAATTTATCTGTACAAAACTCTTTTTTTTATTTTTTTACTCTTCTATTTCAAAACTACCAATTGGCGATCCCTTAATGAGTTTGATAACTCATGGGAGTGCAACATTGTTTGTTGTATGTTTAAAAAAAAAAAAAAACATGAAGAATTCACTTGAACAGTCGATTCAAAAGGGAAACGTTATTATAATAATTTAATCAAAATATATAAAGTTTGTTACAGAACTATGGCTAACAAAAATAATCGTTTCATTTGTTTTAAAATAAAAAAAATCAAGTATTCTACAGTGCAATAAAAAATAAATAATTCTAGGGAACAAAGCCTACTTTAACCACTTTTGAATGATATTAATTATGAATACTGGAGACTCTCTTGTGTGACGCGAGATTACAGTTTCACTATCGCAAGGTTCGAGCAAGCCTATTCTGTAAATAAGTCTGTGTATATCATATAAACGTTAACTTATGTGCAGATGAATAAATACAAAACGGAACGAGGAAATGGTTCTCCTCCACTGTGAGTCAGTATTTGTTTCTGCGAAACCCCCGTTTGAGGACATGAATAGCTTCAATCGGAACAAGAAATAAGTTTTTTTCCACTATGAGTCAACACGTGTCTCGTCAAATTTCCTTTTCGAGAACATGAATTAGAGAAAACGGAACACGAAAAATGTTTTTCTTCACTGTGAGTCAACATGTGTATCGTCGAATTTCCCTTTTGAGAACATGAATAACTGCAAACGGAACAAGAAAAAGGTTTTCCTTCACTGTGAGTCAGCACATATATTGTCAAATATCCCCTTTGAGAACATGAATAAGTGCGAACGGAACGTGAAAAAGGTTTTTTTCACTGTGAGTCAGCATGTGTCTCGTCAAATATCCCTTTCGAGAAAATGAATAAGTGCAAGCGGAACATGAAAATAGTTTTTCTCCAGTGTGAGTCATCATGTGTTTCGTCAAAACACCCTTTTGAGAACATGAAAAATTGCAAGCAGAACAATAAAAAGGTTTTTTTCCACTGTGAGTCAGCATGTGTGTCGTCAAATTTCCCTTTTGAGAACATGAATAAGTGCAAGCGGAACAAGAAAAAGGTTTTTCTCCACTGTGAGTCAGCATATGTCTCGTCAAATCTCCCTTTCGAGAAAATGAAAATTTGCAGTCGGAACATGAAAAAGGTTTTTCTCCAGTGTGAGTCCGCATGTGTCTTGTCAAATCTCCCTTTTGTGAATATAAATTTTTGCAGGCGGAACATGAAAAAGGTTTTTTTCCATTGTGAGTCAGCATATGTCTCGTCAAATCGCCTTTTCGATAAGATGAATATTTGCAGTCGGAACAAGAAAAATGTTTTTCTCCACTGTGAGTCAGCATGTGTCTCGTTAAATGGCCTTTCTGATAAAAAGAGAATTTGCAGTCAGAACATGCAAAAGGTTTTTTTCGATTGTGAGTCCGCAAGTGTAGTTCTAACCTTGACTTTGACTTGCAGGAGTAATTACAATGGGCACAAGATAATGGATTTTCCACAGGATGTGTCTTTTGATCAGTCAATGAGTCTGAAAAATATTACCAATAAGAAATAAGTTTAAGCATCATCAATTGATGAAATATAAAAAATAAAAATAACGAATCATTATTTACTTAATGTCTGCGTTTTTCTTTGCAAGCGTTTTAGGCATTCTTTTTTAACATCCGGCAGGTCTATGTCAATTTCCATAAAAGGAATTTCCCCTCCCTCTTCTTCTCGGGGTCCTGGTTCTACCTTGAAGCTAACCGTCTCCACTTTAATGCTACCTAGAAAAACCAAACAAAAATACTAAATTGATAAGTCCAGACGAAGATCATTATTACAGTCATCCCTCCCCTAGACAATATTGCAACAAAAAAAATTATATATTTTTTTTAAATGTACGATTCATAATGCCATCGATTAATAACCCTGTAAAAACGGCAATTCAAATATTAGGATTTTAAGGTTTATTAAGAAATTGAGAAGGACCGTAGATGTCCGCTTCAGAAACAATGCATCAACAACGAAATACTATTTACTATTGGGCACATTCCATACGGAGTTTTGTATAGCTAGATAAATAATGGTTGAATCAATATAACATGTGTTTTAATGCACCCATATTTAACTAGAACATCCGTAATAAGGTAAGTTAGAAGTTTTCTGTAGATTGGCAGTTTCCAGTAAGTATAATATTTAATGTAAATACCATAGTACGTCAAGAGAGGATTTTCTTAACACAAAATATGGCCTGCCTGGGCAACTCAAAACTGACATGGATTACAAGCATCGAAATTTTACATAAAAAAGTTTATGACATTAGCATTGCATTTTACAGGTTTTTTCGAGTACTCTCCGCCTGCTGTAAGCATTCCTTCTTTGCATCTGAAAAGTCAAAATCCATATCTTCATAAGGCATTTCACAACCGCCTTCTTTTCTGTGGCCCTCGTTCCTTCTTGATAAAAAGACTCTCTGGATTCAGAAGTCTGTGGTAGGATTGTGGATTTGTTTCAAGCCCAAAAATATAACTGAATCTGCCAGAAACAGAAGGTTATATTAAGAACGAAAATCTTATTTGAAAGATATTTGAAAATTTTATTTCGGTTGGAATATTCCTTAAGAAGAATGTCTTGTATGCAAGGTCATTTAACTATAAACATATAGACGTGCTGTAGAAATATAGAAGTGGCTATATAAAAGCGAGACAACTGTATTGCTTTCAATGTAGTAGTTAAGGTACAATACTTCCACCCTTCACGTAAGGTCGTGTGCAACCTCCAAGTAAAATGCTTTACAAAGCAACAAAATGCCCTCTTGCGTGATAAACATTATATAAAGCCCTCGTTCGTAATGAGATGTTTTAATTACCCGACAAACACTATAAAAAGCCCTCGTGCGTGATGAGAAGATGTTTTTACTACCCGACGAACACTATAAAAAGCCAACAGATAAAATTTCATTCGTAAAACACTTAAAATTATTATTATGAAAAAATATATATATATATTTCGATTGTTTCCAGATATAAACATTTTTAGCGCCATTAGAGAAAATGAGATAGGGAAAGTAGCAAAACATAAGTAGAATAAGGACAACCTAATAGCAGTAGATCTCATACAGTATTACGTGTTCGTCTAATAGTGTAAGCGAGTAAGCGTATCTTGTTATCTCAGTCCACCACTGACGTAGAATCTAGTATCCGTTGCAAAGTCAAAAACGCCGCCCGCTATCGTTTAATTCGTGCATATTCTTTAAATGTCACTCTTAGCAACGCATGAACAGCATTGGAATAAAGTATTTACTTGAAACATTAAAATGTTTTACTTGCCACATTTTATCTTGAGTTTGTCAGACAATAACGAGTGTAGATGTATTGTGACGTCATTGGGTGTATTAATCGTAAATATTTGGAAAAAATTTAATCATTTTGACTGAATAGAACTTAAAGTTAGGATAATTGATAACGGTTGACAGAATCTGATGCTGTCATCATCCGTATCTCTATGTAAAGTGACATAATCTTAAATTTAAACCGCCGCGCCGTTTCCTGTGACAAAATATCGGTATAAGCAGTTTAAAGTTAAATTAGGTCGCATTACAGGGCAGTTGTACATTTGACCACACACAATACTCGGGAGGAATATATCGGCATTAGAACTTACCGATAACTTATGATAAAGACGTAACATCTAAATCTGATCAACCTTTCAAAATACAGTGACAGATGCTTTCACGATTGTGATTTATGGTTATGTTTAAGGTGTTGCCATTTTTTAAAGATTTAATACCGTCCCAAAATAATATTTCCATTATATGGGCCCTTTTCTGAGTGATTTCAAAATATCCAAGAGATGGTGTTTACCGGTCCTCCTGTCACCTATTCTGTCGACCAAATCGAGGTCTTCCAATGATCTGTCATTTCGATAGCTATTTGCAATTTGTTTTCCGACAACAAACCTAGTTTGCTCGATTTGTAAGTAAAATGCACAGAAATTACGGTCAGTGGACTATTTTCCAGCGCAACACGGCATAACACCCCAAAAACAAATAGCAAAAATATTTGCTGAGTGTTCGAAGTGCACATGAAAATGGCACAACCTATATTTTAGGAAAGTGTGCTTCGGAAACATCTTTCTTATGCTGTCTATATACACTATAATTGTAACACTATATTGGAATGCCAATGTGAGTGTGCAGCCAGCTATGCACATTGCAAGCACGTATTTGTAGTTCTACATGGAATAGTAGATTTTAGTGAAAATAAACAAAAATTGTTGTTCAACAAAGTTGTACAAGCATGTTGCAAAATTTTCATACACCAAGGAAATATCATGGTGCGCCTATAAAAGCGGAATATCTGCAACTAAAAAAACAGCAGTTGTCTCACCAACAGCTCCTTGATTTGCCTACTACTTCCATTAAAAACAAAAATTACCCAACTATGTTCCGTAATTTAGCTATAGGATTTTCTGCACATAATTCAAATTGAAGGCACATGCCTATCATGGAAATTATTCCACCAGCAGACAAATATTCTGCCACGTTTGATCATTTCTATGAAAGGGAAACTGTTGAACTTTCTTTCCTTAAGATTTATAAAAAATCACACGTAGAACTTTATTTGATTGAATCCTCAACTAGACTTCAGGGTAAGTCTAAAAACTGGTTCACTGAACGATGCCTTCGCCTAACTAGTTCAAGTTTCGGCAAAATATGTAAAAGTACGGTGAAAATTAATCATAGAAATCTGGTAGGATCTTCTTTGAAAGTTTTTGTTGTCAAAGCTGCATCATTAGAATATGGATCAAAATTTGAGGCTGCAGCGATAAGAAAATTTGAGCTTGTAACAAATACTTCCACTTCTCCCTGTGGAATTGTCATTCACCCTGAACATCAGTTCTTAGGCAGCTCTCCCGATGCACTTATTGGTGAAGATGCTCTATTAGAAGTCAAATGTCCATCTATAATATGTTGTGTGTAAGGTAGGTTTGAGAAGGTGAAACTGTATGTGAGTAATATTGTATGTTTCGTGAACACCTCACTAGGAGAAGCTGTGCTGAGGTGTTTACGTGGTTATGTATAGGTGTGACAAGTATTTATGTGTTGTAGAAGAAAGTTTTTATTTTTTTTTAAGTTTTAATTTTAATTTTTGTTTTTGTTTTTTTTTTTTTTTTTGGTTTTTATAAATTGAATATTCATAAAATTTTAATGGTTTTTGTAAATTGAATATTCATAATAAATATGCAAAAATATTTATTAATATAAATTAACATATATGTAAGAGCATATATTTGTATTGTAAGTGTGAGTATAGTTGGTAAAATCTCGAAAAAGGTGTTTATTTTCTATACACCTTTTTTATGGTTTAGTTATATTTGGTTTGGAGTTATTAATTCGTTATTATTTCGTATGTATGATTTTTAAATAATAATAAAAATTACTTAGTCCTATAATTACACACGTAAAAAACAAAATAACTGACACGAGCCACATTCCTGATAAATTAAAATATAGCATCGTAAGGCCTATCTTTTAAAATGGAAATCACGCCTTAATAAATAATTTCCATACTACCTGCATTGGAAAAATATATATCTATTAATTTAGATAAATATTTAAGATTTCTGAGTATTATTGTTTTCAAAAAAAAAAGTTGCTATTTAATTTATAAATTCCTCGAAAATTTTTCTAATTAATAATAATAATAATAATTGGATAATTTGTAGAGCGCCGTTTTTGTGAAAAATCACCACAAGGGCGCTGTACAATTTATTTCCTAGGATCTACATTTGTTATTTAGAAAAGATACCAAAACATACTTACCTGGCAAGTCACTTCCGACAAACACACTTATATTAAAAAGTTTATGCTTATAGAAGATAAAACTGCACGCAGAGGACACTATATCATAAAAACACTGGTCATCGCATGACCTTAAGTCTGCTATAGTTTTTATTTTAGTTTAACTGTATTTTAACTGTCTTAAAAAGCCTACAAATTGTTAGTTGGTATCATTTTTATTTATTTATTTTTAATTATTATTTCTATTTATTTTATTTTATTTTCAGTATTTTTTACATTTTGTTAATTTAAATTGCCGTCGACTGTGAAAGTGGAGGTTTCAGAAATTATGGATACGACTGTCTGAAAAGGTGCGTTTTAAGTTTAGACCTAAATTCTGTCGAGTCTGCGATCATTCTCAAATCATGTGGCAGTCCATTCCAGGCTTTAGGTCCTGACACGGCGAAAGCACGCTCACCGAACTTAGTATCTGGTGTGCGCTTTGGTTCCTTCAACCTTCCGATAGATGATGACGTTGCTGACCTAAGGGTTGACTGTCGGGAATTGGAATCTTCTGGAATACACAATTCTGATAAGTAAGCCGGAGCCATCCGTTAAGTGACTTAAATACCATCCAGCATACCTTGAACTGGATTCTTTCAGGACATTTGAGCCAGTGCAGATTTTTGAGATGCTCTGAAATGTGGGAGTATTTAGATACTCCGGTGAAAAGCCTTGAGGGGCGTTGAAAAAGGATTGTAATTTGTTGATTTGACAATTGGGGAGACTTGCATATATTCTGTTGCAATTATTATATGAATTCACAACTTAGGTCTTAACAACAGGTAATGGTTCTATTTATTGATTTCTCAAAAGCTTTCGATACACTCAGCCATATACAAATAATTAAAGTACTTGAAATTGTAGGAATCCGGGGTAAACTTCTCTTATCTTCCAAAAACTAGTTATCAAAAAGAAAAATGAGTGTGAAGATTTTAAATTAAATTAGTAAATCAAGATATATCAAATCAGGAGTACCGCGAGAGTCAATTCTAGGTCCAAAGTTGAATGTGATATTGCTTTGTGTAAGATTTTCAAAAAAGCTCGTAGATTCATTTTTGCTGATGATACTGCTCTAGTATCCAAATAATATTCCTCAATAGCTATACAAGAATTACAAAGAGACTTTAACGAGCTCCTCAAATGGATCCATGATGTAAGACGACTAACTATTAATGTTAAAAAAACTAAATGCATGTATATAAGATCACCGAGTTTGAAAATGTGGAATATACCTAAAATAACCGTTCATAGTTTTGACTGTATACATAGAGAAATAGTTAATATTTGCGACTGTGAAAAAATTGATTTCATAAATGAATATTATCTGGGAATAATTGTTCATTATGATTTTAAATGGTATAAACAAGTGGCAAAAATTTGTAACCATAGCTAGTAACACTTAAGAATTAAAATTTATTTTGCCTCATTGCACTCTTAAACTCATTTATTTTTCTATGGTTGAATCCATCCTCAGATATGGAATTCGAACTTGGGGACACGCAAGCACTTTTTACATTAAATATATTCAAAATTGACAAACCGCCATATAATAAAAATGTCACATCAAATATTTACAAACAGAGACATTCCAATTACTATATGGATCAGAGATCCTACTTACAATAAAAGTTCTCCTTTGGTTCACTACTATTATGGATAACATGGGGGAAAGCTCATACAAACACACACTGGTACACAAACATACCACAAGATTTAAAGAAAGAAATGGACTAAAAACTCCTCCAAATATGAAAGCGGTACTCTTGAGTACCTAATAACAGTGATTTTCAATAAAATCTATAAAATGAGAGACTATGCCCGAAAATGAAAAAGCTGTGGTTAATTAGCGAAAATTTCATGTATCTCTAAATTACTTAATGTATCTGCCCACATATCTTATTATTAGGCAGGTATATTGAGAAGTTTTATAAATTTTATAGATTAAATTTAAATTATCTAATTACTATGTGCTCTATTCTAATGTTTCCTTAAAACTATAATTGTATTTTTCTACAAAAATTTTCTCATACATCATATTAAGAATGTTTAATTGGTAGAACCTACGAACAAGCTGCCATATGACAGCTTTGTGGGACTAACCTTAATTTGTACAAATAAATGACAAATACATTTACTAAATAAATTTTGAATAATTATATGATATATATTATTATCTGATAATTTCACGTTGAAAAGGTTATAAATAAAATTGTCCCACTTGTTATTATTGTCATTCTATGTGTCCATACGTTTAGGAATACTTACAACAGAAACGTTTCTCATATTTAAAATTCAGTACACACGACAGACACAATCGTACTTCTGTTTTAACAAGTTGTCTGCTGACGATTTTAACTTTTTTATCCAGAATAAATAAATAAATAATGAATAAAATTTGTTTCATTGATAGAGATTTTAAGTTGTTTGATTCATTAAAAATAAATGTACATTTGCCGGGAGCATTTCACTCTTCTGAATAAAATGCAAGCCCTCAAACAAGGTCATATAGCAAAAACAAGAAGAATACGCTTGAAGAGTCAATCCAAAATGGAAACGTAATAAAATAATAAAAACAAAATACACAAAGTAACAAAAGAACTATTAAAATAATTTTAAAGTTCATTTTGGTTTAAAAAAGAAAGAATTAAAATATATTACAATGCGATCAAAAATAAATAATTCTGGGGACAAATCCTACTGAAACCATTTGTGGATGATATTTATTATTAGTACTGGAGAAACTCTTGTGTGACGCCAAATCAAAGTTTCATTATCACAAGGTTCCAGCAAGCCAATTCAGTGAATAAGTCCATGTATATCAAATAAGGGTAAACTAATGGAATATAAAAAAGGTTATTTCCAGTGTAAATCGGCATGTGTCTCGTCAAATCTCCCTTACGAGAAACTAAATATTTGTAGTCGGAAAAAGAAAAAGGTTTTTCTAAACAGGGATTCACCATGTGTGTCGTCAAATTTTCCCTTTCCAGAAAATGAATAAGTGCAAAAGGAACATTTTTTTTAATTTTTTTTATTTAAAATTTGAAAACATATATTTTTACATAGATAAGTATACAGGATAAAAAAAGATATAAAACAATAGAAATTAAAGTAGCCTTTCCTCACCATAAAGAGACAATGCTCTTGTGTTTGGTGAGGGAATTCTAGTTCAATTATGTACATGTTAGTATTAAGGTAAATAATTTATAAAGAAACAACACAAGATTTAAACAATATTACTTCTAGATGTAAGTAGTAAACGTATTTTGGACTTATAATAGTTTAAGGTAATTTTTTAATTTAAGGTGAAATTCCTGAATATTTTCGATATTTTTTAAATTTAATGGAAGGTTATTAAAATAAATTATGCCTAGATAAAGATAGGTATTTTGAATGAGCTTAGTGTTAAATTTTGGGATTTTAATAGTTTTCTGGTATCTTGCTGATGTATTGAATTGCAAGTTATGAGTATTTGACTGCATTTCTTTGTAAATTTGAAGTATTGAATATTTTTGATACATTTTGTCTATTGTAGGTACTTTGAAAATTGTAAAAAGAATTTCGGTAGAAAATTTTGATGGTTTTTTCAAAATTACTTTGATTACCAATCTTTGAACTACTTTAAGTGGGTTCAAAATTTTATTATATGTTCCTCCCCAACCAATAATACCATATTGTAATATAGATTGAACAATCGCATAGTACACTCTTTTTAGGTTTTCCAGTCTAAGAATATTTCTAAGTTTTATAAATATATAAATACATTTCCTAATCCGTTTGACGAGTTCACAAATGTGTGTTTTCCATTTAAAATATTGATCTATATATACACCAAGATATTTGATTTTGGATGTTGGACTAAGGATAGGACAAGTTTGATTGCAGTTAGTTCTGCCACATTTGTGTTGGTGTATTATAATGTTTAAATCTGGTTCTGATTTAAATTTATTGATTGAAAATGGGATAAATTTTGTTTTTTCTGTGTTTAGGGAGAGAAGATTTTTATCGAACCAAATTTTCAGTATATTAATATCAGCATTAATTTGCCAAGTTATTAACAGTATTCCAATCCGTACCTTCGATTATTATGACAGTGTCATCAGCATACGATATTATTTTCCCGTTTAGTTTTTGTATGAATATGTCATTAACATAGATGATAAACAGTAACGGACCCAGAACTGTACTTTGCGGTATGCCGAATTGACTCGTTTTTGGCAAGCTAAACACATTGTTAATTTTGACGACTTGAGGTCGTTTGGAAAGGTAACTTTTTACCCATTCTAGAGCTGTACCATTTAATCCAATGTTTCTTAATTTACTTATAAGTTTGTCATGTAATATGCTATCAAATGCTTTTTTGAGATCTATGAAAATTCCAAGGAATTTTAATGATTTATCTAAAGAAGTATATACTAGGCTACTCAATTTTGCAATTGCATCCTGTGTGCTTCTCCCTTCCATAAAACCGAACTGGTTTTCATTAATTATACTATTGCATTTTATAAATTGGCTCATTCTTTTTTTAACTATTTTTTCAAAAATTTTTGCTATATTTGAGATGACTGATATGGGTCGGTAATTGTTTACTTCTTCTGGATTACCTGATTTAAATATTGGAGTAATGGTAGTTTGGTAAGTTTTTAGATTCTCACGGCCAAAAGCATTTTTGTTGTTTGTTTTTGGGGTGTTATGCCGTGTTGCGCTAACTCCTTCTTTAGCCGACGTTTCGGACAGCGTTGCAGTGTCCATCATCAGGGCAGATCCGGTAGATCCGAAGATGTGAAAGGAGAAAGAAGGAGTTAGCGCAACACGGCATAACACCCCAAAAACAAACAACAATAATGGTAGTTTGTTTGTAAACTGATGGGAATACTCCGCTTTGAAAACTTGTATTTATTATATGCATTAATGGTTTGGAAATTAGTTTTTTAATGTTTTTTTAAATATCAACTGTAATTGCATCAAAGCCCGGAGCAGAACCTCCTTTCATATCAGTTATAATAGAAACTATTTCGTCCTCTGTGGTGATTTCAAATGTTGCCATTTTTTTTTCAGCATCAATATTACAGTCTGGAGATGTTATATTTGGGTCAATATGTATAAGATTGGCTAGATTTTTCCCTACGTTTGCAAAATAGGTGTTAAATATATTTGCAGCTTTTGATGGGTTTTCTTTACAACATGTTTTCGAGTTATCATGATTAATAGCACTAATTTCATTATTCCTGTATTTTTTTTTGTCAATTATTTCATTTATCACCGTCCATACTCTTTTACTATCATTTTCAGCCTGATCCAACTTATGGGTATAATAACTTGCTTTTGTATGTTTTTTAATATAAAAAAGTTTGTTTTTATATGCTTTAAAATGATTGAGTAAACTTTTATTATTTGGTTGTTGAGTAGTCAATTTGTATAGAGCTTGCTTATGTCGTACAGATACTATTAAACCGTGAGTAATCCATGGTTTTATAGGTTTGAATTTAGATAGTTTGGATTTGGGTATTATATTATTTGATGAGTCATTTATGTATTTGGAAATTTTTTCTTCAAATATTTTACAACAAACATTGACATCATTACATTGAAATAATTCTATCCAATTTTCCGATTCTAATTTATTTTTTAATGTATCCATATGGAGTACTTTTTTGGAGGTATTACTTTGTTTTAATGATGGCAATATTGGATTGCTAAATTTATGGATAAACATACATGAGTAATGATTAGAGATGGCAAAATTTAGCATTAATTTTCAGATTTTTTAGCATTAATAATTGGAAATTTAGCGTTTTATAGCATTTTGAGGCATAATTTAGCGTTTTGTAGCCAAATAGAAAAAATATATTTCCTGAATGTTTTTAGCGCGTATTTTAAGTATTTTTGGTAAAATATATGTTTAACCTTCATTTGCAAGTATTTCCATGTGAAAGATTATAAATAATTAATTTTAATATTAAATTAACAAGGAAGGAAACTCTAAGTACGGGTCGAACAAAAACACAAAAAATGCAGATTGCGATTAACATAAATAGGCATAATTTATTTCGCACAATTTGTGTAATGTCAAAAAGCAATTTTAGCCTACAGTACAAAAATATTAAATATTTACACATAAAATAGTAACAAAATTATAAAAAATCGTAATGTAAATATAGATTTTTTGAAATTCTCACATATTATTTTGATACCCGGTATATTCGGGAAATTCGCGCCTATTTCGCTAAATAGAATAATTTAGCTGAAATACGGCCAAAATCAGGTTTTTCGCGTTAATTCGCGAAATAGAAATCACTGGAAACACTTTCAAATGCCTTGAAACGCAAAGAAAACTTATAAATGCCCTATTTTCGAAACATAAATATTTTTTCGCGTTTTTAGTTAAAACGAAATTTTGCCATCTCTAGTAATGATCAGTAATATTAGTATGAATGACAGCTGATTTTATATTGTGGATATCAGGAATATTTGTAAAAATATGATCTAAACATGCAGGTCGTTGACCTGGAACGTTCCTAGTATATGAATTTACGCACGATAAATAGTTGAGTTCCGCTAACATATTGAGGTTATTGAGGTTCTTTATCCATACTAGAGTATCCGTTTGCGATATTTAAATTGATATCCCCAACAATAACATTATTTTTGTTTCTAAAATTGAATAAAATATTTTTAATTCATCTATAAATTGTGATATTATTGACATATGCGTACGATAAATAGCAATAACGTTATAATGTTTATTTATGTCCTTAAATTCAATATTCAAAATGTTAACATTTCTAACACTGTTAATCTCTTTAATATTGAGTACATTGTACTGGTTGGATATGAATATTCCGACACCAGAGTTTTTGTTTAATTTTGTTATTGTTGTATAATATGAATACCCCGGAATAGTATAATTCAATTCCCCGGCTGAATGCGTTTCTGTTAACACTATGCATCCCGGAGAGTAATTGAAATCTTTTAATGATATTATTAATTCTTCTACATTTTTTTCTATGCTTCTAATGTTTACATGAAATAGACTAAATCCTTTTTCAGGGCAGGTTAAATTGAAATCTTTTATGGTTTGACATAATTTTTCTTCTATATACATTTTTTTTATCTAGAGCGTTACATAAAAAATCATCCATTTTAAAGTTTTAAGTTTAAATAAGTGAAATTTAGCATATTTATTCGTAGTCGATGCGCTCTCTAGCGATTTGCAGCATTCTTTGCCGATAGAGACATTTAGTGCTATTGGATGTGTGGTCGATGGAAAACTTCATATTATACCTTTTGTTTTGGATACAGCAATTGTTGCAGATTGGTTCTTGTTCTTTGTTGTCACATTTGGATAGTATGTGTTCCTTAGCGCAATGAGGGCAAATGGGGGGCTCCGTCCTGGCGAGACATCTTATCGCTGTGTGGCCAAACTTCAGGCAGTGAAAGCATTGTGTAATGGGGTTACAGTCTTCGATGTATATTCTTTGAAATTTTATGTTTATTTTTTTTTGTCTATTAGCGTTTTTCTCAATTTTCCGGTTGTTTCGATTATGTAGTTAGTGGTGTCGTTTTCTTTTTCATCATTGTGTTTGTTTTTTATTTCCTTGATAAGTTTAATATCATTTCTATCTTCTTGGTTTATTCCTTCATTTTGTTGTGTGATTCCGTCTATAATTTCTTCTTCCGTCAGTTGGCATTGGAGTCTTTTCAACATTAGAAATGGTTTCTTTTTTTTATTTCTTCGGCCAATACATCTTTACCAACTACCTTGTTAATTTCTATGGTTAATTTTTCTGCATCTTCTTTTTTTGGGCATGAGATTAGTATTTTTTGATCGCCAATCTTTTTTACTCCATTAACTCCGACTTTTAGTTTCGTTAAGTTTATATTTTTTTGAACTTTTATTTTTATGTCTTCGGCCTTCAAGGTGTTTTTTGAAGTAATTAAGATGGCATATTTTGGTTCAACATTGAATGTATTTGAATCCACTGATTTATTGTTGTCACTTATAATTTGAGCATATGATTTTCGGTTATTATTTCTTTCTACAATATTTTCTATTTTTTTGGTGAGTTCATCTTGATTATCAATGATTTTTTTTTTGGAGTTTAATTATCTCTTCTTGGTGTTTGATTCGTTCAGATTTCCAAATTTCTTCTAGTATGTAGACATTTTGTTCTAGATTCGTTTTAGCTTTTGAATCTTTCACTGTTGTGATGTTTTGAATTTCCGCTTTTATGTTTTCGATGGCAATGTCCATTCGCTGACGCGTATGCGCAAGGCGCAAACGCCCGAGTAATTTTGTGTCAAGATCGGTTTTTAACGTCAGCAGTTTTATACAGTTGCGCGCGACTTTCCTGGTTGACAGTAGGACGAGAACTGATGAAAAAAGTTGTTTTCCATTGTAAGTCAGCATGCGATTCGTTAAATTTTCCTTTCGAGTACATAATAAATGCAAATGGAACATCAAAAGGTTTTTCTACACTGTGGGTCAGCATGTGACTGGTCAAATTTTCCTTTCGACAACATGAGTAATTGCAAATGGAACATGAAAAAGGTTTATCTCCAATATGGGTAAGCATGTGTCTTGTCAAATTTCCCTTTCGATAACAAAAAAAGGTTCAAACGGAACATGAAAAAGGTTTCTCTCCACTGTAAGATAGCATGTGTATCGTCAAATAACGCTTTTGATAACATGAATAATTGCAAACGAACTACGAATAAGGTTTGTCTCTACTGTGAATCAACATGTGATTCGTCAAATTTTGCTTGCGAGTTCATGAATAAGTGCGAACGGAACACAAAAAAGGTTTTTATGCACTGTGGTTCAGCATGTGTCTCGTCAAATGTCCCTTTTGAGAACATGAATAATTGCACACGGAACATGAAAAAGGTTTCTCTCCACTGTGATTCAGCATGTGTCTCGTCAAATTTCCCTTTTGAGAACATAAATAATTGCACACGGAACATGAAAAAGGTTTCTCTCCACTGTGATTCAGCATGTGTATCGTCAAATGTTCCTTACGAAAACATGAATAATTGCATACGGAACATGAAAAAGGTTTTTCTTGACCGTGAGTCAGCATGTGTCTCGTCAAATGTTGCTTAAGAAAACATGAATAAGCACAATTGGAACATGAAAAAGGTTTTTCTCCACCGTGAGTCAGCATGTGTCTCGTCAAATTTCCGTTTTGAGAACATAAATAATTGCACACGGAACATGAAAAAGGTTTCTCTCCACTGTGATTCAGCATGTGTATCGTCAAATGTTCCTTACGAAAACATGAATAATTGCATACGGAACATGAAAAAGGTTTTTCTCTACCGTGAGTCAGCATGTGTTTCGTTAAAGCTCCTTTTTGAGAACATGAATAATTGCACACGGAACATGAAAAAGTTTTCTCTCCACTGTGAGTCAGCATGTGTGTCGTCAAATGTTGCTTAAGAAAACATGAATAAGCACAATTGGAACATGAAAAAGGTTTTTCTCCACCGTGAGTCAGCATGTGTCTCGTCAAATTTTCCTTAGGAAAACATGAATAATTGCATACGGAACATGAAAAAGGTTTTTCTTGACCGTGAGTCAGCATGTGTCTCGTCAAATGTTGCTTAAGAAAACATGAATAAGCACAATTGGAACATGAAAAAGGTTTTTCTCCACCGTGAGTCAGCATGTGTCTCGTCAAATTTACCTTACGAAAACATGAATAAGCACAAATGGAACATGAAAAAGGTTTTTCTTCGACGTGAGTCAGCATGTGTATCGTCAAATTTCCTTTTTGAGAATATGAATAAGCACAAATGGAACATGAAAAAGGTTTTTCTCTACCGTGAGTCAGCATGTGTTTCGTTAAAGCTCCTTTTTGAGAACATGAATAATTGCAAACGGAACATAAAAAAGGTTTTTCTGCACCGTGGGTCAACATGTGTATCGTCAAATTTCCCTTTTGAGAACATGAATATTTGCAGTCGGAACAAGAAAAAGGTTTTTCTCCACTGTGAGTCCGCAAGTGACAGTCTAACATTGACATTGACTTGCAGGAGTACTTACAATGGGAACAAGAGAATGGTTTTTCCAAAGAACGTGTATTTTGATCAGTCAATGAGTCTGAAAAACATTACGAATAAGTATAAGTATAAGCATCATTAATTTAATAAATGTAAAAAAAACACCAATCTTTATTCACCTGTTGTCTGTGTTTTACTTTGAAGGCGTTTAAGGCATTCGTTTTTAACATCCGGAAGGTCTATGTCAATTTCGATAAAAGGGATTCCCCCTCCATCTTCTTCTTGAGGTCCTGGTTCTAACTTGAAGCTAACAGTCTCCACTTTAATGCCACCTAAAAACCAATCAACAATACTCAATTGATAAGTCCAGACGAAGTGCATTATAAAACAGTATAATTACAGTCGTCCATCTCCTGGAGAGTACTACAAAAAAACTGTTATTTTTTTTTTAAACTTTTATTTTAAAAATGTACGATAAATGATACGATTGATTATTACCCTTGAAAAACGGGAATCCGGAGAACAGGCTTTAAGGGTTCATTTAGGAAATAAGAAGGACCGCAGATGTTCGTTTCTAGGAGGATATGCTATCAACTCTTGAGCACATTCTTTTTTATTTATTATTGAATTTTTTTTATACATACATGGTTACATAAAATATTGAAAAATGTATAAAAAATATTGAAATAAATGTACATAATTAAAAAAAAATCCCACGAAGGCGAAGCCTGAGTGTGGGTATTATAAGTAGTTTTATCTTATTTCTATGGTTTAAGTGGAGATACAATATCATATATAAATTTAATTTATTTTAAAAGAGTTACTGTAGAGATGCAATACAAGAAACTAAATCATGAAATATGTAAAAGTTTTAAAATAACACAAAAAATAAGGTAAATACTAGTTTTTGAAGACATCTTAAAAAGTGAATTAGCAGACAAAGCATTACAAACAATAAAATATATCCGCTGTTTTGTATGTATGTGAAATAATAAAAAATAATGTATACATGGATATAAATGTTACAGATAGCTTTGCTAAAACTTATAAGAAAAAAATATCTAGTTCAGTGTTTTTTAGCCAAGATTTGATGTACTTTTTAAAACATTGAAGGTTTACACACGTGTCCCTTTTAAAGGTTGTACATAAAGAATTATACATTTTTGGAGCAATAAAACTAATATGCCTTTGGGCCAACCTGGTTTTGCAGTGAGGCACAGCATATTCACAAGCGCCATGTCGTTGGCTGGCACGATTTGAATTTTTAATAAAGTTGTTTGGTCGCGTATAAATAAATTTAAGACATTGAGCACTATAGGTCTGCTTAAGGTCCAAAATTTCAGTTTCTTGGAACAATTGTTTAGAGGGATAAGATTTAGTTTTTTGGTACATTATCTTAATTATTGATTTTTGTGCAATTTCTAGTGGTTTTACATGATTGTTGAAAGTTCCGCCCCAGCCAATTATTCCATAGGAAAGAGATGAATGAACTAGTGAGTCATAAACTAGTTTCATGGTTTTTATGTTTACTACATTACTCATTCTTTTAAAAATATATTTTAGGTATCTCAATTTGTTAACAGTTTTTTCAATATGGCTGGTCCATTTAAGTTGACAATCTATAGTTACACCTAAATACTTAATAAGTTTTCCAGATTTCATCTCCTCACAGTTACAGAATGTGTTTTGGGTTACAATTTACGTTATGAAACTTCAAATTAAGATTGGTTTTAGGAGCCGACTTCTGTGTGTTATAGAAAGGAATACAAATAGTTTTATCATAATTTAGTGTAAGTAGGTTTCTATCTAGCCACTCTTTGACAAAAGTAATACATTTGTAAGCTTTATCAGTAGTATCTTCCCATGATTTTCCTTGGACTGTTATTGCAGTATCGTCAGCAAATGAGAAAATTTTACCAGGTATTTTAATATTACATAAGTCATTTATATATATTAGAAAGAGTAGCGGCCCCAATACAGTTCCTTGTGGTACACCATGTTTTACTAAATCAAAATTGCTTAAATATGTTCCAAATTTTGTGCATTGTTGGCGATTCAATATATAATTTTGTAACAGCATGAGACATTTATGTTTAATTCCAATGTTGGATATTTTCTTTAAGAGAGTTCTATGGTTGACTGTGTCAAAGGCTTTCTTCAAATCTAAAAAAAATGGTTAAAGTTTTGATGTTTGAGTCCAGGTTAGAATAAATGTTTTTGGTTAAATTAAATAAAGCATCATCAGTACCTAGTTTAGTTCTAAAGCCATATTGGTTAGATGAAAGGAGTGAGTTTGATTCCAGAAAATCGACGATACGTTTTTTAATGCATTTTTCTAATATCTTAGACAATTGAGAAGTTAATGTGATTGGTCTGTAGTTGTCTGTTTTACATCAAGGTCTTGATTTGTGTATTGGGATGATGTTAGCTAGTTTGAATTTATTCGGAAAAATACTATCTCTGATGCATGCGTTAAATATATGGTGTAATGGTTTGATTATATGTTTTTTTATAGATTTAATTGTAGTGTTACTTAAGTTGGCTGGGCCATTTGCAGACCTATTCTATACCCCATTCTATAAATGATGATCGAATCAATATTACATGTGTTTTAATGCACCCTAATGTAAATTGTGGCAGTTTCCCGTAAATATAATATTTAATGTAAATATCAAAGTACGGCAAGAACAACAAGAAAAAAATACTTCTTAGCAAAAATTATATCCTTCCTGGGCAACTCAAAACTGACATGGATTACTAGCATCGAAATTTTACGCAAAACAGTTTTTGACATAAGCAACGCAACTTACGGGTTTTCAGAGTGCTCTCCGCATGCTGTAAGGATTCCTTCTTTACATCTGAAAAGTCAAAATCCATATCTCCATACAGCATTTCACAACCGCCTTCTTCCTGTGGCCCTGGTTCCTTCTTGATGGAGACACGCTCTGGATTCAGTAGATCCATGGTAAGACTATGGTAGGATTATGGTTTGGTTCTAGCCCAAAAATATAACTGAAACCTACAGAAACAGAACGTTAAATTAAGGACAAAAATCTTATTTGGAAGAGATTTGATTATTTTATTTCAGTTGGAATATGTTGTAAGAACAATGAGGTGTATGCAAACATATAGACGCGCTGTACAAATCTCAAAGTGGCAAGATAAAAGCGAAACTGTATTGCTTTCAATTTCGTAGCTTTAGTACTAAACTGCTACGCGTCACGTAAGGTCGTGTGCAACCTCTGAGTAAATAGAGTTATAAAGTGCCAAAATGCCCTCGTGCGTGATGAGAAAATGTTTTTATTACCCGACAAACACTATAAAAAGCATTCGTGCGTGATGAGAGGATGTATTTACTACCCGACAAGCACTATAAAAAGCAAAAAAATAAAATATCATTCGTAAAAGACAAACATTATTTTATTATTTTGAAAAATTATATGTAACGATGATTTTCAGATGTAAACATTTTCTGAGATAGTGAAAGTAGCAACACATAATTGTAATAAGGACAGCCTTATAGCAGTAGATCTCATACAGTATTGCGTGTTCATCTTATAGTGTAAGCAAGTAAGCGTATATTAGACACGCCCGTGACGTAGAATGTAGTATCCGATGCAAAATCGATTTAATTCGGACATATTCTTTAAATGTCCATCTTAGCCCCACATGAACAGCATTGGAATCGAAAATTTTACTTAGGAAATAAGAGTGTTTTTACTTGCCACATTTTATCTTGAGTTTGTCAGACAATAACGAGTCTAGATGTATTGTGACGTCATTGGGTGGATTTAGAGTAAATATTTGGAAAAAGATTAAATAATTTTGATTGAATAGAACATAAAGTTTAGATAATTGATACCGGTTTACAGAATCTAATGCTGTCATCCTCTGTATATGTATTTAAATTAGCCTGATCGCATATTCTATCTACTCTCCGATAAAATATCGGTAAACCCAGTTATAAGTAAGGTTAGGTCGCGGTAAACAGCGACACAGCGCAGTTATACATTTAACAATTCAAAATTCTCGGGAAGGAAATATCGATATTAGAACTTACCAATAACTTATTATAATGAAGTAACATCTCAATATGAACGATCTTGCAAATTACAATGACAGATGCATTCATGATAGTGATCTATGGTTATGTTGAAGGTGCTGCCAGTTTTTACGATTTAGTACCGTCCCAAAATATTAATTCAATTGTAATGAAAACTCTGTGAATGAAATCGTGAAGGCGATCCAATACCAAGTAATGCTAAATCAGGTGTTTTGGTGGAACATTTGTTTACTTAGAAATACTACAGATGCTTTAATTAAATACTGCAAGTAGAACACATCTTGGCCTTGTCAGCAGAAGATCATTTTTTGAAAACTTTTTATAAGCCTAGAAAAAAATAAGTATCAGACCTAAAAAAAAACTGTCTTGTGCAAAATATCCTATTTACAAATCCATTTTCAGCGTATGTTTTTATTGTATAGCTTAGCAAATTCAATTTTTTGTTTGATTATCGGAGGAAATTTTCATATAATGTACCAGAACTTAACAGAATATGCATTTTCGCGTTTTTTTACACGAATATTGATCGATTGTCGGGGAGGTGAACATTGAATTTGCAATTGTGAAATAACCCTTATGCCGTCTACGTAAGGGTTTCACGCATCGTATTCAGTTACCGCCTACTGCTGGCGGTATAAAGACGTTTTTTACCTTAGTGCCGATCTGTTGTGTGAAATTTTTTCAACTAAAATCAGTTTAAGTGTAATCGTTTTTTTTAAATTCCTAGTCATATACAATGGGGAGGAAAGATAATAATAAAAAAACTGGGTACGCTCAGTGGCCTAAAAAAATAAAATACGCGTTGGAATGGTTGGGTAAGTTCAAATAATTATTTTCATAGTAAATCACTGGAGCGACCACGCGAAATAAATAATTTTGCCTCGATTGCTCGAGATATCCAGACGATCATTTTTTTTAATTTTTCGCCAACATTAAAAAAAACATAAATTAGAATTTTAACATGGAGTCATACAAACTCGTTATGGTGCTATATAGCCAATGAGTCAACCTGTATTTTACCGTTTGTTTAATTTTTTTAGGATTTTTAGAAAAAATATTAAAAAACCGTAAAATTTATAACCGCGCGAATCCTGCGTGTTTGTTACTTTGAAACTGCAGTGACGGCTACGTTTTCGAGTCAACATTGAATATTTTATATTTCTGTATGTTGTCTGTCGCTGACTTGATAATGAAAGATACATATCTATGGAAATACGTTTAATGTTTAATTGAATTTTTTATACGTTTTAATGGTAGATTTTAGATTTTAAAGTTAAAAGTTATAGGTTAGATTATGGGTCGCCATTTCGTCAGTTGCTAGTCTGGAGTACACACGCAACATGTCTCCCACTTCAAAAAGCAAAATTTTGCGAGCCCTCTTGACACTTTGTTTACTGTAAGCATGAAAGGAGAAAACGAATTTCGGCACAAAAATGGCTCATGGAACGAATTAATTCTATTTTATTCGTTCAATTAGCAATTCATGTGATGCTGCCTCAATAATAAAAAATATTTTTTACGGTTTAATTCGCTACATCCTTTTAAATAAATTTGAACTGATCCAAAAAGAAAACAAGAACTTCGTTCCTCGCATCTGTATAAAGTAAATCTTGCTTGAAGTATACCCAAAGCTAGTCAAAACATTATACATATAATGTGAAAAAATCCATCTAAACTTCACATCCAGTAGTCATGCTTGAAATTTTATTTATTTCTATTTATTAAATGTACGCTTACAAACAATTACACACAGCGGCTCCCTAGGCCGACTGAGAAAAGTTGATTCAACCACGATACAGATGATCCAACTTGGTTGAACGGTTGTGTGGTTGGATGTTCTAACCGTTCGACTTGATAGCCACGCAACATATCACATACAACGCATCTCCACATGGTTCAACTTTAGGTTAAACTCAACCAGATTGATACAACCGCTTAGCCAAACTAAATGCTATGTAAGCATAATGCGTGAAGACGCACATAACCTCAATTAATTTGAACACAAAATGTGGAAAACGATAGATGGCATAACTCTCGGAATAATCCAGCAATATTTAACGTTAAAGGGTACTCACAGGCAGCTTTTCAATAATCACGTGGAAAAGCACATTTGATATTTACAACACATCAAGCTGTAAAGCGTCTTGTTCATTTGACAGATAGGCCATAGATATGTGTGTTAAATAAGATGCTCAGTTTACTACATTTGCGTTACTGTAGGTAGTAGGTACTGGAGTAGTTGTTTTTTATTATTATTTTTATTGGCTTTTCCCACTAATGGTGATCTTGGCAATACATAGTTGACAGTTTTTTTATAAATAAATACAGCAAATGACCAATGTAACATACTTTGTCTATGGGCCCCCTCCCCCTCCCAAAACCGATAAAAATCTGCCTCTTTCCGCAGCTACTGCTCTTGCAGAACTCCGAGCTATTCAATCGATTTATCACACAATTCTTTTTATGTTTCGATCAAAATATTTCAATTGTGAATGTTTTGATTCTGCCCATAGCTACTGTAAATAATATGAAATTAATTAGGTTCGCAATAAAACAACGTGCTTGGCTAGGCTGACAAAAAACGGAAGAAGTTTATTACATAACATAGACTCTCTTCGCCTTGTCTTAGGAGCCATGAAATCTTCCCCAATCAACGCAATGCAAGAAGAATGCTGCGAACCTCATTTACATGTAAGAAGTGAATAACATCCCATCCCTTGATTCATAAACTTCAATGCTTAAAGTAAGAGGTTAATTCAAATCCCTTCTGGATAAATCATTTTCCTCCCCCTCTCTATGATTACTACAATTCTCTCGTTCCTATTTTTATAATTTTGTAATACCAGCTTATTACGAGCTCTGAATTGTTTTTGTTAAGTTTATGTTATGTTTATGGTAGGTTTATGTTTATGATAATATTTATTTATGATAATATCACATATTATGTATTTATTGGTAAAGGTAAGAGACAAACAGCTTGTTATACATAAAATATAAAAATAAATATATACATGTTAAATACAGTCAAGCCAAAAAAGATAAGTTATGTGTATTTATGTTATGATATTTATTTATTTATTTAACGCCCATAGGGCTTTTACATGGTTGGTAGTATGATTTTAATTTGACAGATACTTTGAAACATAAAAAATAAGAATAAAATAACATTTGATTAAAGCTATGCAACAAGTCATACAAACACAAGAAACAAAAACAGAAAATTATAGCTATTTGTTGGTTTACATGATGTGTTTAGGAGTATTGTTGAAATAAATGTTTTAAATGATCCACAAAACTTGCCAAGTTGGTATTGAATATGTCAACATCACCAAAGTAATGATTTCCCATGGTGTGAAGTCGTTGTATCGGAGAGTGGGCAATGTAGTTACGCTTATGTGTGCTTATATGTTTATGTTATGTTCATGGTATGTTTGCGTTATGTTTATCTTTATGTTTTATAATCACTAATCACATTTGTTTACTCTCATATGCTATGTTTGTTTATATGATTGCCAATTTCATAGTTCTGTTTTAAAAAAACGCTACCAATTTTAGAAAAATCTTTGGTTAAATAACGAAAAGCGCCCACTTATATTGTACACAGGTTCCTATTTTTATAATTTTGTGATAACCTACTGTTACCAGCTCTGTACCGTTTAAGTATTTTTATTTTTTTATTTTATTACAAGATAATACATTACAAAATGATAACAAAGTAATAATGTATTATTCACAATGAGTTTATAAAACTCATTTCGGGAAAGACAACATTAGAAAGGACAAGGCAAATAAATAAAATACATTGAAATAAATAGATTAAAATAAATACATTAAAATAAATAAACGCAGATGTTATTATGGAGTACCAGAGAAAGGTTGTGTTAGTCATTAATGAAACTGCTAAGGAAATATCTTGAGCTTTTGTCAATGTTTTTTTGTTCGTTGCCGGAAGTTTTAAATTACTAGGTAATGCGTTATATTGTTTATGTGCAAAAATGCGTATCGAAATTGATGCGTATCGAAAACTGCGAAGAATTGGCAGCAGCTAATCCTCAGAACATTTATAAATTTGCGAACATGCTCAATAATAATGACTCTAGTATTCCGTCAAACATGTATTTAGATAATAAAATGGCCGATACCCCCCAAGAAGTCGTCAATCTGTTTGCTGAATTTTTCAGCAAAGTCTATGATACTGCAAACAACTCTCCATTATTCGATACAACTACAGCTAACAATGACAACAAGATCGATTTTAGCCAATGTATATTCAAAGAAAGCGATATTAGAACTAAATTAAAATCCCTTGATATTAATAAATCGGCTGGTCCCGATAACATTCCTCCAATTTTCTTATCAAAATGCTTATCAGTTTTAACATTACCTCTAACTAAACTTTTTAACTTGTCTCTAAAAATTGGTACCTTTCCACAAAAATGGAAAACCAGTTTTCTATTTCCAATCTTTAAGAAAGGAAATAGATCAGATATCTCTAACTATAGACCTATATGTATCCAATCGTCAATCCCTAAACTATTTGAATCTGCTCTGCTTTCTAAACTCTCGCCTGAGATTAACAAAGTTATTTCACATCGTCAACATGGTTTCATGGCAAAAAGATCTACTTTTACAAACTTGATGATCTATCAGGAATACCTATTTAATACAATGCAAAAGCGTCTTCAAACAGACGTAGTGTATACTGACTTTAGTAAGGCATTCGACAAAGTCTCACATAAAATTCTCATACATAAACTTAGTGCCCTTGGAATAACAGGGAATATTTTGAGATGGTTTGAGAGTTATCTGCATAAAAGAAAAATATGTGTTAAACTCAACTCACACTATTCACACCAGTTCGAAGTCTTTACCGGCGTCCCACAGGGGTCTCATTTAGGACCAGTACTATTTTTATTGTTTATCAATGATATAACTACGGTTTTTGATGGAGTCATGATTCTCTTATTTGCAGATGATCTCAAAATTTATAAAACCATTACAAATATTCATGACTGTTACGTACTACAATTTAATCTTGTGAGGCTACAAGAGTGGTGCACCCACAATGAACTATTTCTCAATATTGATAAATGTCAAACGATAACTTTTGCCCGAATCAAAAATCCCATTACGAATCAATATAGCATCAACAACATTTTCCTAAAAAGAGTTGAGAATATTAAGGATCTTGGTATTATTTTTGACAGGCAACTAACATTTGTTCCTCATATAAACGAAATAACCAACAAGGCCATGAAATGTTTGGGTTTTATATTAAGGACAGCGAAAGATTTTAAATTAATAAATTCCTTCAAACTGCTATTCACTGGTTTAGTTAGAAGTAATCTAGAGTATAACTCAACAATCTGGTCTCCATTTTATAAGATTCACCAATTAAAAATTGAAAGAGTGCAACATAAATTTCTGCGATTTATTAATTATAAATTAGGAATTCCAAACGAATATCTTAATTACACTTTCCTCATGAACTTACTAAATTTAACCGATTTATCATTGAGACGCACAGTGTGCGACTTAGTATCTCTTTTCAAAATTTCGAATGGCAGACTGGACGCCATTGATTTGACGAGTCTTATATCGCTCCGTGTACCTACGCGCGACACTCGACAGACCGCTCTATATAATGTTCCCATATCTGCTAACAATTATTTTCAAAACTCACCTATTCAAAGACTTCACATACTCGGTAATAAGTATAGCTCAATTGATGTTTATCATCACCAATCAGTATACAAACTAAAATACAGTATACTAGAATGTTTGTAACAGATTCATAATTTTTTTTCAAACGCATATTTTATTGTTTCATTAACTAAGCTTTGTTATGTAAAATTCCCAATCGGGCAAAATAAAGATTGATGATTACAAAGATGGTTTACAACAAACTGTAGTGTTTATCTTTATAATAATAATAACAAACTTACTTGTCTTGTGTGTATTACCTACTTACATTATTGTACTCTTGTAACTACACTATATTTATATAAACTTATCGAACTCATTGTCCAAATTCCAATAACACCGTAACTATATACTTGAATTGTATCTACTTAACTACCTATCTATATCTGTTATATTTTTCTCAAGTTTATGTATTAGTTTAACCTATGTTCTGTAAAATATTCAACCGACGTACTTTGTACAATAAACTTTGCTTGCTTATGTTTATAAAATAATAACACCATAACAATAACCCTACACATTGTTATGTAAGTTCATACTCAATTTATTATGCTATGTAATTAAAATATTTTATAATGCTACTGAACAACAAAACCCATAACATGTATATGTAAAAGCCTTCTAGGCGTTAATAAAATGTAATAAAATAAATAAATAAATAAATGTTTCGTAAGGAGTTAATTCCAAATTCGGTCGTGTAAGTAGATGAAGATAAATGTATTTGATTTTGTGATCGTGTTTTGTGCTGGTGTATGTCATAATTAAAGACTGGTTTAGTGTTGGTGTGTGAGGAGTGTTGAATTATTTGTAGAATGGCAGTTGTGATGTTATACTTTGGCAGGACTGTAAGAGGAAGTATTTGTGTCTGTTAGTATATATCTTTGACATGTGTATCCCATGGCAGATTATATATATTACGTACGGCTCTATTTTGAATTACTTGTATTTCGGAACTTTTTTTTGGTAATGGTGCCCCAGATACTAACTAGATAACTCAGGTGGGAGTGGATCATAGAATAATATGTTGCACGCAGTAAAGATGTGGGGAGCACACCTTGGAGTCGATAAAGTACACCGGTTATCGGGGAAATTTTGGATTTTACATTCTCAACATGGGAGTTCCACGAGAGATTAGAGTCTATGAGTAACCCCAAATATTTCGTTACTTGAACATGTTGTAGCTTTTCATTTCCAAGAATGATATTCATACCCATGTTACCCTTTTTTCCGAAAGTAAGGTAATGGGTTTTTTTAACATTGAGGCTTAATTTGTTTAATCGAAGCCATTTAGCCAGCTTTGCGAGATCTTTATTCATTAAAGCTTCAAGTTCCTTGAGATTTTTACAATGGTAGTAAATCACAGTATCATCAGCGTAAAGTTGAAGTTTTCCCGAGATGCCACATTTAGTTATATCATTGATGTATAGTAAGAAAAGTAGAGGTCCAAGAATCGAGCCCTGTGGCACTCCACATGTGATTTTTCCAACGTCGCTTAGGTTCCCTCCGTTATCGACAAGGCAAAATCTATCAGCTAGGTAACTTCGGAGCAAATTTAAAGATTTCCCGACTATTCCCAAATGATCCATTTTTTGTAGAAGTATTTCATGATCTACCGTATCCAAGGCTTTTTTCAGATCTATAAATATAGCTGTCACATATTCACCCTGGTCTATGTACTGCTGAATGTTAGAAATGAAATCGAAGGTGGCACATTGGGTATTGGAGTTTTTCCGAAAGCCATATTGCTGTGGTGTTAGGATATTGTTTCTAGAGATGTATTTTATCAGTATATCTTTGATAATTGACTCGAACACCTTTGAAAATACCGATAAAATCGATATTGGACGATAGTTAGAAAAACACTTCTTGCAGTCTACTTTAAAAATTGGTATAATTTTTGCAAGCTTTAACTGGTTTGGAAATATTCCCGAGCCTATGGAGAAGTTGATAAGTTGGGTTAGGTGCCCAGCTAGTTCTTCTTTACAGGTTTTAAGAAAACACGGTGTTAATCCATCGATTCCTGCCGCTGCATTCGACCTAAGTTTCGAGATGACCTTTATTACCTCATCCTTATTCGTCCTAGTCATATATAAGGATTGTCGTGCCTTTGGTTCTACATATATTGTATTACAGTCATCCGGGAATGATGGAATGGCAGCTGCCAATTTTTCTCCAACTGACAGGAAAAACTCATTAAAAGCCATGGCTATTTCACGGGGTTCCCTAATTTCACAATTATTTACGATGAGAGATTCAATTGTGTTGGTGGGTTTATGTACACGGTTAGACAGAATTGAGTTAATGGTTTTCCAAGTTTTTCTTGGGTTAGTTAGGCTTTGTTGAAAGCTATTGATGTAATATTTGTTTTTCAGACTTCTCCTATAATTAGTTACTATGTTTCTTAGTTTATTTTTACGTATTGCAAGAGTAATATTACCTGGGTCTTGTTTCCACTGCTTGTGAAGCTGGTTTCGTTCCTTGATTAGAAAATTCAGTTTAGAATCAAACCAAGGTGTATTTAGATGTTGCCGCCTTCCTGTTTTTACGTTTTGTGTAGTTTTACCGGCTTCTAATGCATTTTTGACATAATCATTAAAATCTTTGTAACCGTCTTCAGGTTTGGTTGAGTTGATAGCAAATTTGTTAGTCGCAATATAAGATTTTACCGCTATACTGTTGATGATAGGTTTAGTAAAGCGTGGTTTAGTTATATTATTAAACCATTTTTTTAAATTATTCTTAAAGTCAACAATTAGTATATTGTGGTCACTAAGCGGGTCATCTATATTCGATATGGTTGTTAAAATGTTTTGTCTGTTTGATATAACGTGATCTATAATAGTGCTGCTTGTATCAGTGACTCTCGTCATTAGGCTGTTTGCGGGCGATGTCAGCAAATGAGAGGCTAGCCTCCGTTGCCCCCGCTACTTTCCGCATTACAGGTCCAAGATCAGACTCTAGTTGAATAATTTTTTGTTCAAGTTGTCTTTTTTCGCTCTTCACGTGTCGTACTTTGATTTCTGTCATTCTCAGTTGGGCAGTCACTGTGGACAGATCAGCACGCACGGTCTCGCGCTCCAACAACAGCTGAGATACGGATCTAAAAACTTCTGACACGTTTCTGGCAATTCTCAGCTGCTGGTCTTTTGAGACCTTCGACTGCTTCTCTGCCAAGACATCTTGTAGAGCTGTCAGATGTGTTTGAGCTTCATTAAGCACATCTACCCCTGAGGTGCAAGGATATTCTACTTCGGTATCATCCGAGCCTTTGGATGACGCAATCGATGAGGTTTCGTTTGCGTCCTCAATTGAGACGCTATTTTCTCCAATAATACGAGGCATCATTGTGTTCAGATGTCTTTTTTTTGGACGGTTCATTTTTTGAACACTGGATTTCTTTTTATATAATTGATTTTGTACAATTCGTATTTTTTGTGTTTATTTTTTATTCGCTTCACCACTTTAGTTGATAAGTCGATGATTTGCGCCTGTCAGCTGTCATGTAGGCAATATTGCTAACTTGCCACAGTGAGTAGTTGTGGGTACTTGATGTTAATTCGTACTTTAAATCAGCGCCTTGATTTGGATGATCTGCTAAACTCGTATATCTTGTTTCACAATTATTTAAATAATGTTGCAGGAGAAAAAAAAATTAGAAAGAAATCTTAGTGTTACTAGGATTCGAACTGGGGACCTTCGGATCTATGTGCGGATTCGCTCACCATTGGGCTATCGGCCGCTTTTGGTTACCCGGGAATTAAGAGTAATATAAAATTGTCTTCGCACAGGTATGTTTACGGTGATTAGAATAAAAGGATATTATTTCGGCAATAACACTATGATACTTCACAGTTGAATTAAACACTTGTAAACCTGGTTAATTAAAGCGTTAAGATTTCACAAACTTCGATTATTCGTATTATTTGTTTTTATTTTCGCACAGGTATGTTTACAGTGATAAGAATGACAGGTTATTAACAAGTATTGTATTTTATGTTTATTTTTATTTTTTTTATTTTTATTTTTTTTATTTGGTACATTATTTTGTTACAATTTATGTTTTCCAGTAATGTAGGCCTCACTGGGTGGCTTGCCCGTGCTGAGGCCTTCATTTTATAATATGAAAATCTAATCTACATATTACATTTAAAGAGAAGATAGTAAATTTGAAAAGAAAATAATAAATTTAAAATTAAAAATTAAAATACATAATAATACATTTAAAATTAAAAAATAATACAAGGAAAATAATCTTCTGTGTTTGTGAGTGATGTGTGTTTATGTTGGTTTTGTGTGTTACGTGTAGGTTATATTTTTATTTTATGCTATGACATTTTGGTAATATTGTCTTTTTTGTTGTTTAATCCATTTTGTAATTTTGTGTGTGAATTTATTTTTATTTTCCTCAATTTTAATTTCAATTTTTAGACTGTTGAAAGCTTTTATAGCATGGTATTGGTAGTGTCTTTGTCCAAAGATTGAATTTACTGTTGGAGTTTTAATGTTTTCTTTGTACGCTTGTCTAACTGGTCTGTTAGTGTTATTTTGTGTATGTTGAAATTTATTTTTTTTGTTAAAAATGTAGTTTAGTAGTGTTTTAACGTATAATTGGCGTATATCTAGTACGTCACAGCTGTTGAATATTTGGTCTGTATCGGTCAGTCTATGTTTTTTTAGTATTACCTTTAAGATCGTTTTCTGTGCGGTTTCTATGTAATTGATAGCCGAGTTTGTTGCTCCTCCCCAAGCAATAATTCCATATTCTATTATTGATTGGCAGAGTGCAAAATATATTGTTTTCAATTGTTTTATTTTATATATGTTTCTTATGTTAAGGAAAATGTGTATTGTTTTGAGAAGTTTATTTGTGATTTGTTTGATGTGAGGTATCCATCTAAGGTTATGGTCAATTACGATTCCTAGATACTTTATTTGTTCTGTTTTTTCTAGAGGAGGGCAATCGCAGATGTTGGTGTTTAAACATTCGTGTATTTTTATGGTGTTTGTATTGTTTTTTGGCTGTCCCGTGCTATTTATACTGTATGTTGTGAATTTTGTCTTTGATATGTTAAGTGTAAGTATGTTTGAGTCTAGCCATGTTTTGACTTATTATTATTATTATTATTATTATATGTTATGTTTATGTTATGTTTGGTTTATTTATGTTAGTTAATGTTAATTGTGTATGGCCAAGATCACCCCTAATGGGTGAAAGCCAAAATAAAGAATAGTAAAAAAAAAAAAGATTAGTACGTAAATTACATGCAGTGTTTAGTTAAATTTCAAAACAAAGATTTAGTGATGGTAATATTGTTAGTAGATAAAAAGCACTTTTGGTTAAGTAGTGTATGAATTTTTTTTTCCAAAAAGTTAATGTTGGCAATACTGAAAACAATACACTTTAAACAGTTAATTTCAGTTTTGATACTCATTACAGGTAGTAGTATTATATTTGTGGGTGGTCGTGTCAGGATATTAATAATTAGAATAAATAGTTCCGTAGATTTCTGTCGATAATAATAGTACAGGAGAATGTTGACAGTTTTTCAGAGTAATGACAATAATACAGAGTTCAGTGGGTTTTATAATGTAAACAGTAAAGGACCTCTGACACGAGTCTATATCAACAAAATACAAGATTTATATTTGATAATACTGAAAGTACATTTAATATTAGAGTAAAGAGTAGTAACAGAGAATCTTATTTTTGTGAGATTATGAGAAAATAAGTAGGTTTTAAAGCAGTGTTTCCCACCGGTGCAGTGGGGCAAAACGTCTCAGAGGTGGGGCACCACGCTTCAGAGATGAGACACGTAGGCATTCCACATATAAAGGGGAATACTCATCGGTCATACAAAAAAAATGAGATGTACAAAATTGAAATATACGCCAAATTGTACTTAAAATAGAAGGAAACCCGTTACAATTTCAATAATTATCTAGCTGTAGATGTTGTATTGATTACAATACAATATCTACAATTATTTGCTTAGATTAAATTATTTGCAATATCTACAATTATCTGCTTAGTTATTTTATACATAATGTATAAGTATAATACAACATAATACAACAATAACATTCAATGACAGCTGTCGTGTTTTTATTTCACTCTTGAAATATCTCAAAATAAAATAAAAAATTCTAGCTAAAATCTAAATATCTATATTTTAATAGCTTTAATAGTGAAGTGAAGTTATACTAATTAATATTTCGTGCCAAAATGACTACACGAGCAACTGCAAAAACACTTAATACTACGGACACCCAACTCCTCCAACTTCTTGACAAAAAGTTTGAAGAATTTAAGGTACAATTTCTGGAAATCATCAGAAACGAGTATAAAGAAGAAATCGAGGAATTAAAAAATAAAATATTAACTCTAGAAAAAAAAAATGATACGAAAAAAAACAACAACCTTGAAAAAACTCTGGAACAAAACGCCGTAATACAAAGTGAATTTAAAGAATTACAAAAACAATTGGATGCTAACGAACAACACGCACGCATTAATAACATAGAGATCATTGGGATACCAGAAAAAAAACAAGAGAACCTGACGGAGATTATCAAAAGGATCTATTCAGAATTAAATATAGTAAGCGAAGACATTGAATACGCCACCCGAGTCACCCCCAAGGAGAAGATTGAAGGAAGACCGCGGAATATTATAGTAAAACTAAAGGGCAGGAAACAGAAAGACGAAATCATAGCAGCAATCCGGACAAGAAGGGGCCTAACAGCAGAGGATATTAACTTTAATGGAAAACAACGGATCTATATAAATGAACATTTAACTCATAAAACAAAGTACTCTACAAAAAGGTCAGAGAGTTTACCAAAATTAATAAATTCAAATTCTGTTGGATCAAAAATTGTAAAATTTATGTAAGACTTAATGAAAACACAAATCACCATTGCATAAACAATTATAATGATCTAGAAAAACTAAAAACATACAATATTTCCATCAACTAACTTTCCAGCAACTTTATATTAACTGCACTATATACTTAATACAATGGAATCTTTAGAATTATACTATCAAAACTTAAGAGGTCTCAGAACCAGGACACATATTTTTCTTCAAAATGTATTATTAAACAACTATGACATTATATGTCTCAGTGAAACATGGCTTAACAATTCAATCTTTAATGAGGAACTTTTCGATCCACGGTACCATATTTACAGACAAGATAGAGATTATCATAACCTCAATCAAAATCGCGGTGGTGGAGTTTTAATTGCAGTCAAAAGTAAATTAATTTCTGATCAAAAACTAGAATGGGATTCTGAAGCGGAAGACATATGGGTAACTATATCACTTCCTGGTAAAAAAATTCACAAGTGTACTTCGTACATCCCACCTGACTATAAACATCTTATAAATATTACTTCTCACATAAACAAAGTATCACAGATTATGACGGATAACAATAATGACAGTTTCATTATAGTGGGAGACTACAACCTACCTCACTTACTTTGGTTACCAATAAATGACAACTGTGATTATATGTACACTGAACCCATCAATTCATTAAATCCCGCCCATTTTAACTTTATAGAATTTTTATCATTTAATAATCTGCAACAATATAACTCTCAGAGTAATAATATAAATAATCGCATTCTTGATTTAGCTCTAAGTAACATACAACTGAAAATTACTCACAATAACATTTCATTAGTACCAGAAGATGTTTATCATAAAACACTGCTATTTCAATTCCTATTAAAAATAAAAATAAAAACCTGAAAACTAACACAAAGCAAGTATTACAATTTAGAAAAGCAGATTATTCAATGATAAACACAAAACTAAACGAAATTGATTGGGATCATAATCTGAACCATCTGAATACTCAATCCGCAACTGACGTCTTCTACAACATATTGAACAATATTAAAATAAATTACATACCAACTAAACCAGCAAAAAATTATAATTATCCGCCATGGTATACATCATCTCTCATAAAAATAATTAAAGAAAAAAATAAATATCATAAATATTTCAAAAAATTTCAAAATCCACGTGACTACCAAACGTTTTCACTCTTAAGATCAAGACAAAAACGAATTGCACAAGAACTCTACATTAATTATATACATACTGCTGAAAGTAACATGAATGGTAATCCTAAACTCTTCTGGAATCATTTCAATAATATGAAAAAAACACAATCGTCCCTTCCAAGGACGATGCATCTAGATGACAAAAAAGCTGAAAATGGCCAAGATGTATGTAATATTTTTATGGAATATTTCCAATCAGTTTACATAAAAGATAATAACCTACCAACATTTGAGATACCAGAAAACACAAATAACATAAATATCACCACGGTTAAATTCACACGAGAAATAGTCTTAAAAGAAATAAAAGCTCTTGACATGAACACAAGCGCGGGGTGTGATGATATTCCGTCATACTTTATAGTTAATTGTGCTGAAACACTCGCTAAACCTCTCTGCATTATATATAATAAATCAATGAACGAAGGCACGGTACCTGAAATATGGAAAAGAGCATATGTAACACCAATCCACAAAAATGGCGAAAAAAATAATGTTAAAAATTATCGTCCGATTTCAAAACTAACAATATTCAGTAAGTTAATGGAAAAAATTGTTTACCAATACCTAAGTCCACAACTCAATATTCAGTAAGTTAATGGAAAAAATTGTTTACCAATACCTAAGTCCACAACTCAATCACATCATAACAACAAAACAACATGGTTTTACAAAAGGCAGAAATGTGGAAAGTAATCTCGTTCTTCTTACCGAATTCATTGTTGGTCACATGGACAATCGCACTCAAGTAGATATCATTTATACAGACTTTGCCAAAGCATTTGATAAAATTAATCAAAAATTACTACTAAGAAAACTTTGGGCATTAGGTATACGTGGTAATTTATTTCGTTGGGTTACATCTTATATACTTAACAGATCACAGGCAGTAGCAATAAAGGGCTTTGTATCAGACTTCAATCAAATTTCCTCAGGGATCCAACAGGGTTCACATCTCGGACCATTATTTTTCATTTTATATATTAATGATTTGGTCAATGTTGTAAAAAACTCTGAAATAGAATTATTTGCTGATGATGCTAAGCTATACAAGCCAATAAAAAGTCTAAACGATTGTATTAATTTACAACATGATTTAAACAATGTAGCTACCTATTGCCAACAAAATCAATTATTTCTAAATGTTTCAAAATGTCATCACATTGTCTTTTCCAGAAATAAAAATAAAACATTATTTAATTATTCTTTAAATAACATCAACATTGCAACAGTCTCAAATATTCGTGATCTTGGAATAACTCTTGAAAATAAACTTCAATATAACCTTCATATACAACAAATCACAAATAAGGCTGCTAAAATGTTAGGTTTCATCATTAGAAACACAAAACTTTTTAATAACATCAATATCATTAAGCAACTCTACTTTGCCTACGTACGAAGTCATCTGGAGTTTGCATCAATTGTTTGGTCTCAATTCTATAAAATCCACATAAACAAAATCGAAGCAATTCAAAACAAATTCCTAAAATATCTCTGTTACAGGTCATTTGTAAGATTTAATAATTATGCAGAGGCAGCTTCGTACTTTAAAATTGATTCATTAAGTGTACGAAGGCATCATGCAGATGCTCTATTCCTATATAAATTAATTAATAATAATATTCAATGCCCAGAGTTGCTAAATAATATTAAATTTAATGTGCCTGCACGTTTAACACGGTCTTCTATCCTGTTTAAAATCAATCAAAGCAAAACGAACTGTAGACAAAATTCTTGCCTGAACAGAATATGTAATAATTACAATAACATATTATTCAATATCGACATCTTCAATTGCGAATTTACTAAATATAAAATGACCTTAAAAGAGTATTTCACTGATGTTTCTTGAATTGATGTTTCTGATGTTTATGTTTCTAGTATTTATATATTTATAATCCTGTTATGGTATGATTTATATGCACAACATTGTTTTCTTATGGTTATGGTTATGATATGATTTATATGCACAATATTGTTTGTATTCTTATGGTTACCAATGTATCGATAATCTTTTATTTTATATAAATTTTAGTTTTTTTTTTTCCCCTTTATTTTTGTTGTATTATTTTGTTCTATTATTTTATACAATTCTTTTATTTTATATAATTATAACTTCACATTTCTCATAAATTTAATTATTTCTTCTAATGCTGTCTTACGTACAGTCACAAGGAGGAAATCCGTAATTGGTTTTATTTTGGCTATTTTACTTATGTACAATCTGTAAAAATGTAAACTGTTGATTTCCCAAAAATGAATAAATAAATAAATAAATAAATAATGAGGAAATCTATAATTGGTTTCTCATTTTCTCAGCAAATTTCACATGTTTAAACCAACCAAGTAACTGTTAATTTTCCTAAAATAAAATATATAATCACAATAAGAACATGATACATGATTTTTCCTAAGCATGAGTGCGAATTTGTAACAATAAGCTGGATATCCGTAAACATGAATGATCACAGTAAGAACATAAGAATGGATTTTGCTTAGTATGAGTGCGAATGTCTTCTTAAGCTCGAGTATTGTGAAAATGAATAGTTACACTAAGAAAATGAGAGTGGTTTATCCTAAATATGAGTGATAATGTGAATAATGATAATAACATGAATAATTCCAGAAAGAATAGTTTTTCGTTAGTGTAAGTGCTATAGTGTCTCATTAAACGTGACTTCTGTAAACATGAATTATCGCAGTAAGAACATGAAAATGGTTTATCCGTAGTGTGAATGCGAATGTGAGTCATTAAATTTGTCGTTTGTGAACATAAATAGTTACAGTAAAAACATAAGAATGGTTTTTCCTTAATATGAATGCGAATGTTTCCCACTAAGCTTGACTTCTGCGAACATGGATAGTTACAGAAAGAACGCAAGAAAAGAGACGGGTTTTCCTTAGAATGAGTGATTGTTTTTATTTTTTTTTATAAATTAACTCCACACAGGAGGCCCTGAAGAAAATAATTTCCCTCAGGGCCTATGTCATATTTGGGGATGCTGCGTGGAGGGTCATTTTGTGGAGAGGAAGGAGTGAACATGGGTCTTGAAGAGTCTCATGTTGTAGGAGGGAGGAAACACAGAGGCCGGCAGCTCGTTCCACAGCCGAGCTGTTGAACTTAAGAACGAATCGTAGAAGCGACCCGTTCTCATGTGACAAATGTCAACCGTGTACAAATGTTGGGCGCGCGATTGGCGTGTATCCCGACTAGGTGCCGAAAGGATCATTGACGCTAGTTCCTCAGAGCATCTTCCATTGTAATACCGATAGAACAAGTACAGCATACCTACCTGACGCCTGTCTTATTATGCTTGACCATGAATAATCGCAGTAAGAAAATAAGAACAAAGTTTCCATAGAATGAGTGAGAACGGGTTGCTATAACTGTGACTTCTTTGAAAAATTAATAATGACATAAAGAAAATGAGAATATTTTATCCTTAGTCCCTGTATGCCATTAAATTTGGCTTGCGTGGACATGAATAATTACATTAATAACATGAGAACGGTTTTTGCTCAGTGTAAGTGCGAATGGGATGAGGCTTATGTGATATGGCTTAAAGAAGAAACTTACACTAAGGTTTTGCAAAGAAACTAACACAAAATATCCTAATATTACTTTGCGTGGCAGAAAATTATTATTACCCTTTCCCTCAACTTATTTGGTGGAATGTGGATTTAGCGCCAAAAGCGATTTACTCATTGAAAAACGAAATCGATTGGATATAACTAATAGAGGGGACATAAGACTGAAATTAACTAAGTTAGATCGGGACATAAAATTTCTTTGTAGCAAGTGTAACTGAAATTAATTTCAGTAATAATATACGTACTAGAATGGGTTTTATTTAATTTCATTAATGATTCATATGTTTACAAACATATAACAATATGATATGTAAAATTTACCTGCTGTTAAATTATAAAAGATGCCGGTGACGCATTTGACTTTTGAAAAGACTACGGTGGGGCATGGCATAAAGAAGGCGGGAAACAGTGCTATAGCATAAAGTTTCGCCACGAGAATCGAGTGACTAACTTTGTCAAAGGCTTTGGAGAAATCAGTGTAGAGGACATCAAACTGAGTGTTGTCATTTAAGGCTTTAACAATGGTATTTGTTAAGGACAGTAAATTATTTGTTGTGGATATCACCGATCTAAATCCAAGCTATTCTTCAATAAGAACATTTTTAAAAATAGGAGTGATTTTCTTTGTGATTATCTTTTCTGAGAAATTATTATTAATTATTACAGAGATATGTTTTTATAGCTTTCTTGTTACTATGTTCCGTGCAGTTGGACACTGCTACAACTTCTTCGAAAGTGTTGCGAACTGCATTCAATCTAAACCAAGTGTGTATTTAAATGACTCAGTCCGGATATTATTATAATATTATTAATGGTATGATATAGAATATTATTTGATAATTTTACTCGTTTAATAAGTTAAAAATAAAATTGAATAATCAATTCTACTTAAAAATTAAAATACAATTCTTCCCCGTATGATTAATAATTAAGATAAAAAGTGAAGGTAGAATCGGCAGACAACCAGCCATATGGCAGCTTTGCTAGGCTACCGTTTTTTAACATAGCCTGTATTAAACAGGCTTTGAAATTTCAACATTCAAATTTCCAAAGAAATTCATTGAAATGCTTTTCGACGCTATGCAAGTTCATGTGGATACTTATAAGGCTGGTTGTTGGTTTTGTGTAAATAAATAATTTGTTTTATTAATATGCAATGAGTAGTTTCCACCAAATACAAAAAAAAGTACACAGGTTTAGAACTTTTTATTAATATTAATAATTGACACTCATAATAAAAGACTTATTTAAAAAATAATATTCAAAAACTTCCGAAAAAAAATCCATACGTTTAGGAATACTTACCACGGAAACGGTTCATATTTTTAAAATTCAGTGTACACAACACACACAATCTAACTTCTGTTTTACCATGTTTTGTACTGACGATTTTAACTTTTTTTTCTCCTGAACAACTAAATTTATGAATAACATTTGTTTCATTAATAATTTTTTTAAGTTTTATGATTAATTAAAAATAAATGTACCTATTCTGGTAGCATTTCACACTTCGGAATTCAATGCAAACCGTCTAAATAGGTCTTATAGCATCAACATGAAACGTAGAAGGGACACTGATCTGATTTGCATATTTAAGATTATCAATGGTATTACAGACTCACCTGCTTTGTTGCAACTTATCCAATTCAACATCCCTTCCCGTAGACTCCGAAATAATGAATTGCTGTTCGTCAATCAACATTCTACCAATTATGGATACCATTCTCCTTTGTCCAGAATGTCGAGACTTGTCAACTCACTGTCAAGTCAAAGCATTGAATTTTGTGGTATATGCCTAAATGACTTTCGACAGTCAATACGCAATGTCTAATTTCTAATGCCCTTTGAACCATCTTCATGCTTTGACTTATTATTATCTCCCATTCTTACTTTTATATTATTATTGTCATTATTATTGTCTTCGCTCCTCATTTATATATGCTCTCCTTTCACTGTCATCTCTGTTTATAAAACTTATTCGTGTAATTAATATGTTGTTAATGGACTATTTGTCCGTAAATAAATAAATAAATAAATAAATAAATAAACATGAAGAATTCACTTGAACAGTCCATTCAAAAGGGAAACGTTATAATAATAATTTAATCAAAATATATAAAGTTTGTAATAGAACTACCTATGGCTAACAAAAATAATCGTTTCATTTGTTTTAAAATAAAACAAATCAAGTTTTCTACAGTGCAATAAAAAATAAATAATTCTAGGGAACAAAGCCTACTTTAACCACTTTTGAATGATATTAATTATGAATAGTGGAGACTCTCTTGTGTGACGCGAGATTACAGTTTCACTATCGCAAGGTTCGAGCAAGCCTATTGTGTAAATAAGTCTGTGTATATCATATAAACGTTAACTTATGTGCAGACGAATAAATACAAAACGGAACGAGAAAACGGTTCTCCTCCACTGTGAGTCAGCATGTGTTTCTACAAAACCCCCGTTTAAAGACATGAACAGCTTCAATCGGAACAAGAAAAAAGTTTTTTTTCCACTATGAGTCAGCACGTGTCTCGTCAAATTTCCCTTTTGAGAACATGAATAAGAGAAAACGGAACACGAAAAATGTTTTTCTTCACTGTGAGTCAACATGTGTATCGTCGAATTTCCCCTTTGAGAACATGAATAACTGCAAACGGAACAAGAAAAAGGTTTTCCTTCACTGTGAGTCAGCATATATATATGTCGTCAAATATCCCCTTTGAGAACATGAATAAGTGCGAACGGAACGTGAAAAAGGTTTTTTTCACTGTGAGTCAGCATGTGTCTCGTCAAATATCCCTTTCGAGTAAATGAATAAGTGCAAGCGGAACATGAAAAGAGTTTTTCTCCACTGTGAGTCATCATATTTCAATAAAAACGATCGTCTAAATACAGTGCGCAAAAGTTAAAAAAAAAAAAACTTAAATAACTTAACACCAATACTTGTTCACATCTTTGCGTAAATAATTATACAAAAACACTGTACAAATCATCCGCAATGATGGAATGCAAATCATGCAAGACCCAAATACATGACAACGAAAATTTATACTGCAAGACATGTAAGCATAATTTTCATTTCTTTTGTTGTCATATAACTGAAATCAATTTTCGCAAGATGAATAAAAACTACAAACAAAGTTTCAAGTGCCCATCTTGCAAAGAAACTAATAAAACTTCTCAACAAACAAATGAGCTGGCAGAGACATCTGTGAACGAAACCTCACAACAGAATGAAGATGAGCTGACGGAGACATCTGTGAACGAAACCCTACAACATAATGAAACACCGGACGATAACGATAAAATTAATTCAATAATTAACCAATTAAACAAAAACTTCAAAAGCTTCCAAGAGATGTCTCTAAAAATATATTCACTACTCGAAAATTTTCAACAAGAAATTAAAAGTCAAATTATAAACATAGATAAAAACATTAATGAACTTAAGCATGTAACAAAAAAAGTGGAGAATTCCTTAACAAATTTAACACCTTTAAACAGTAATCAATCGCTCTCGTCTTATGGAGCCGAAACAAATCAACTTCCCATAGTGGAAAATAACATTTCTTCACATCAACTAGCAGATCTTGTAATGCCGCCGCAGGAAAACAAATCTAAAATACTCATTTTTGGAGATGAGGGTGGAAGAAAAATGAGAAGAAGTATTGAAAAAAATTCAAAAACAATGGAATGCCGGAGTTATATTTATCCCGGTGCCACTATAGACAAATTTAGTGCAACAATATTACAGTCATGTGAAATCCTTACAAAAAAAGATTTTGTCATCTTATTTACTGGGACAAATGAAAAATCGCCGAAAAATATAATTAGTCACTTGTACTACATTGTAAATAATCTTCACCACACCAATGTTATAGTTCACTCGGTACCTACAAATAATCATTTGAATGTTTCCAAACTCAACCACGAAATGAGGTCTCACGCTGCTCTATTCAAAAATCATTGTCAATTCATCGGGCCAATCTTCCACGACCGAATGAATGAATACGATATCTCGAAATTGATGAGCTTGGCAAGAATAAACATAATTGATATAATTAAGAATAACCACCGGAAAATGTGCTATAATATCGAGAAGGAAATAAACAAACATGAACATGAACCGAGCGCGGGGTTTCACCGAGGTCAAAAACTATGAATAGTAAACACCTTTCCATTCAGAGTTTTTCTAACCAAAAAAATATATGTTCAGAAAAACTAAAAAAACACATCAGAATTAAAAAAATTTCGTGCCATACACATCCAAGTACATCTAAAGGAAAAACCCTACTCTCTTTTATGTACCTAAATGTCAGAAGCCTGAGAGGTAAACTAGATGACATCAAATGCTTACTGAAATCCACTTACTCGAACTTCAACATCATCCTCTTATCTGAGACTTGGCTTAAAGAAGCGGACCTGAAGTACTTCAACTTAGAAGGATACAAACACGAAGCATCCTGCCGGCCACAGGGAGCTGGACTTGGTGGCGGACTCTCTATTTTTCTACAAAATTCTTTAGAATACAATGTGATTGATAACACGTGCGACTCTGATAACAACTTTTTATGGATTCATGTAAGCAAGCTCAATCTTAAAATAGGATTAGTATATAAAAAAACCAAATACTGTTTTCAAAGACTTCTTAGAGACACTTTCCTCTCAGCTAGAAACATATAAAAGAGGTATTATATTTGGAGACTTTAACATAAATCTGCTTGATCCAACTAATACACACACTCGTAAATACACAAATACAATTAGTTTTAATAACTATATCATTTTGAACAAAATAAACAAAAAACACGCAACACGCATCACAGAAAATACAAACACAATCATTGATCATATACTCACCGACATAAAACTAGAATACTCATTAACGAACTGTGATAATTCAATATCCGACCACAATATCTTACTCCTTGATGTAATTCACACATATACTAAAAACACATCTATAAAGTCGTCCCGAAAATATACACATATTGATTTTGATAATCTAAAGAATGATATCATCCAAAATCCCTTTCATCTTAACATGGATGACGACTCGGTATTAAACTATGACAATCTCGTAATCTACCTCACAAATAAAATTAATTATAATAGCATCACTAAAATTAACACAAAAAACATAAATAACCCAGACTGGATAACCAAAGACCTTATAAAATTAATCAACAAAAGAAACAGATTACACCTGAAACTAAAAAAACAACCAAACAACACGTTATTGAAAACAGAATTCCTAGTAGTAAGAAATAATATTACTAAGAAAAAACGAAACTTAAAACAAAAACACTACGGTGATCTTTTTAAAAAATGCGAAAATAACAGTAAAAAAACCTGGAAGTTAATAAACAACATCATACAGAACCAATCGAATACTTTGAATACTTTTTGTAATAAATTAATCATTAACAACGAAATAATCACAAACAACGTAGAGATATGCGACCACTTTAACAATTTCTTCTGTAACATTGGCTCCTCCTTAGCTAATAATATACACAACAAAATCACACACAATCTAGCCAATGAAATAACATTAGTGCATGATAGCAAGGAATCATTATATCTTCAACCTACCACGGAATTAGAAATAAGTAAAATAATAAAATCCTTAAAACTAAATGCAAGCGCTGGTTATGATACACTCAAATGTAAGACAGTTCTAAGTCTCTCCACAGAATTGGTTCCTATTTTATCAAAGTTAATTAATCAGTGTCTTAAAGAGGGAACTTTTCCAGATAGTTGCAAAATTGCTAAGGTAATACCAATTCACAAAGGTGGGTCCAAAACGGATACCTCAAATTACAGACCCATTTCTATCTTACCAATCTTATCTAAAATCTTTGAACGTGTAATCTACGATAGATTAAACAACTTTCTATCAAAAAAATCGTTCTTATATAAAAAACAATATGGCTTTAGGAAAAAATCAAACACACTTGCGGCAATAAATGACTTAATCAGTAAACTTAAAAGCAGCATTGATGGTGGGAATTATATTTTATCTATACTAATTGACCTTCAAAAAGCCTTCGATACAGTAAGCCATGACATACTTCTCAAGAAACTCGAGAAAATTGGTGTAGTTGGTCCTGCTCTTAATCTATTCAAATCATATCTTAGCAACAGAAAGCAATTCGTTAGCATCAATAATCAAAATAGCAACCACCTACCAATAAACTACGGAGTTCCGCAAGGATCCATACTAGGACCACTTCTGTTCCAAATTTATATAAATGATATCTCCCAATTAGATTTAAACGGTGATATTTTTTTGTATGCAGATGATACTGCAATTTTCTACTGGGGTAAAGATTTAAAAATCTTACTAGAAAATGCACAGAGTGACTTAGACAAAATTAACAGTTGGCTCCAATCAAATATATTAACAATGAATGTTAAAAAAACAGGATACATGATTTTAAGCTCAACTCGTAAAATAATTCCTCCTCATGTACCCTTAAAAATTGAAAATAACAACCTGCAAATCCTGATACAGGAGAAATATCTTGGGCTGTGCATTGATAAACACCTAACTTTTAAGCAGCATATTCAAGATATTAAAAATAAAATCACCCCCTTAATTAGCGTATTCAGCCGGATATCATATCTGTTACCAAATAAAATTAAAAAAGGTCTATATTATAGCCTCGTACACTCACATTTAAACTACTTGGTTGAAATCTGGGGAAATACATGTGAAACATATATAAACGAACTACAGGTAACACAAAACAAAGTAATCAAAAAGCTATTCAACTTCAAACCTAGAACATCAACAAAAAAATTATATATAGAAACAAAACTATTAAAATTAAGAAAATTATATGAATATAATACATGTCTCCTTATTTACAAAATAAATAATAAACTCATACATACAAATACAGAACTCATTAAAACGTCCCAAGTACACACACACTTTACACGGCAACACGATAAAATACATTTAAACACCATACATACTCATTATGGCAAGCAATCCATTGGTTACGAGGGAAGCAACATATATAATTGCCTCCCAGACGAAATTAAAAATGAAAAAAGTATAGGTACATTTAAAAAAAAATTGTTCAATTTTATGCTCAATCAGCAAAACAATGAAAGTGAATAATATCGGTGTGTAATATATTTATGTGTAGTATATATATGTTATTTCTAGTTAAATAAGTGAAAAATGTAATTTTCTTTTATCTAGAATAAAAAAAAATTAAAAAAAATATGTTTCGTCAAAACTCCCTTTTGAGAACATGAAAAATTGTAAGCGGAACAAGAAAAAGGTTTTTCTCCACTGTGAGTCAGCATGTGTATCGTCAAATTTCCCTTTTGAGAACATGAATAAGTGCAAGCGGAACAAGAAAAAGGTTTTTCTCCACTGTGAGTCAGCATGTGTCTCGTCAAATCTCTCTTTCGAGAAAATGAAAATTTGCAGTCGGAACAAGAAAAAGGTTTTTCTCCAGTGTGAGTCAGTATGTGTCTCGTTAAATGGCCTTTCTGATAAAATGAGAATATGCAGCCGGAACATGCAAAAGGTTTTTTTCGATTGTGAGTCCGCAAGTGTAGTTGTAACCTTGACTTTGACTTGCAGGAGTACTTACAATGGGCACAAGACAATGGATTTTCCACAGGATGTGGCTTTTGATCAGTCAATGAGTCTGAAAAATATAACGAATAAGAAATAAGTTTAAGCATCAATAATTGATAAAAAATAAAAAAAAAAGAATCATTATTTACTTAATGTCTGTGTTTTTCTTTGGAAGCGTTTTAGGCATTCTTTTTTAACATCCGGCAGGTCTATGTCAATTTCCATAAAAGGGATTCCCCTCTCCATCTTCTTCTCGAAGTCCTGGATCTACTTTGAAGCTAACAGTCTCCACTTTAATGCTACCTAGAAAAACCAAACAAAAATACTAAATTGATAAGTCCAGACGAAGATCATTATTACAGTCATCCCTCCCCTAGAGAGTATTGCAACATTTTTTTTCTTTTTTTTTAAATGTACGATTCATAATTCCATCGATTAATAACCCTGTAAAAACGGCAATTTAAATAAAAGAATTTTAAGGTTTATTAAGAAAATGAGAAGTACCGTAGATGTCCGCTTCAGAAACGATGCTTCAACAACGAAATACTATTTACTATTGGGCACATTCCATACGGAGTTTTGTATAGCTAGATAAATAATGGTTGAATCAATATTACATGTGTTTTAATGCATCCATATTTAACTAGAACATCCGTAATAAGGTAAGTTAGAAGTTTTCTGTAGATTGACAGTTTCCAGTAAGTATAATATTTAATGTAAATACCATAGTACGGCAAGAGAGGATTTTCGGCCTGCCTGAGCAACTCAAAACTGACATGGATTACTAGCATCGAAATTTTACACAAAAAAGTTTATGACATTAGCATTGCAACTTACAGGTTTTCCGAGTACTCTCCGCCTGCTGTAAGCATTCCTTCTTTGCATCTGAAAAGTCAAAATCCATATCTTCATAAGGCATTTCACAAACGCCTTCTTCCTGTGGCCCTCGTTCCTTCTTGATAAAAAGACTCTCTGGATTCAGAAGTCTGTGGTAGGATTGTGGATTTGTTTCAAGCCCAAAAATATAACTGAATCTGCCAAAAACAGAAGGTTATATTAAGAACGAAAATCTTATTTCAAAGATATTTGAAAATTTTATTTCGGTTGGAATATTCCTTAAGAAGAATGTCTTGTATGCAAGGTCATTTAACTATAAACATATAGATGTGCTGTAGAAATATCAAAGTGGCTATATAAAAGCGAGACAACTGTATTGCTTTCAATTTAGTAGTTAAAGTACAATAATTCCACGCTTCACGTAAGGTCGTGTGCAACCTCTAAGTAAAATGCTTTACAAAACAACAAAATGCCCTCTTGCGTGATAAACATTATAAAATGCCCTCGTGCGTAATGAGATGTTTTAATTACCCGACAAACACTATAAAAAGCCCTCGTGCGTGATGAGAAGATGTTTTTACTACCTGACCAACACTATTAAAAGCCAACAGATAAAATTTCATTCGTAAAACACTTATTATAAAAAATATATATATTTCGATTGTTTCCAGATATAAACATTTTTAGCGCCATTAGAGAAAGTAAGATAGGGAAAGTAGCAAAACATAAGTAGAATAAGGACAACCTAATGGCAGTAGATCTCATACAGTATTACGTGTTCGTCTAATAGTGTAAGCGAGTAAGCGTATCTTGTTATCTCAGTCCACCACTGACGTAGTATTCGTTGCAAAGTCATAAACGCCGCCCGCTATCGTTTAATTCGTGCATATTCTTTAAATGTCAATCTTAGCCACGCATGAACAGCATTGGAATAAAGAATTAACTTGAAACATTAAAATGTTTTACTTGACACATTTTATCTTGAGTTTGTCAGACAATAACGAGTCTAGATGTATTGTGACGTCATTGGGTGTATTAATAGTAAATATTTGGAAAAAAATTAAATCATTTTGACTGAATAGAACTTAAAGTTAGGATAATTGATAACGGTTGACAGAATCTGATGCTGTCATCATCCGTATCTCTATGTAAAGTGACATAATCTTAAATTTAAACCGCCGTTCCCTGTGACAAAATATCGGTATACGCAGGTTAAAGTTAAATTAGGTCGCGTTACAGGGCAGTTGTACATTTGATTACACACAAAAATCGGGAGGAATATATCGGCATTAGAACTTACCGATAACTTATGATAAAGACGTAACATCTTAATCTGATCAATCTTTCAAATTACATTGACCGGACAGATGCTTTCACGATTGTGATTTATGGTTATGTTTAAGGTGTTGCCATTTTTTAAAGGTTTAATACCGTCCCAAAATAATATTTCCATCATATTGGAAACTATCTGCATGAAATTGGTGTATATAATAATTTTTCGTAGTGGGGATGTGTTGTGAACGCGCGGGTAGTAAGTGAATTTCTCGCTGCAGACTGAATACTCACGAATTAGAATCTTCGAAACTGTGTAAAAACGATGAATGACCGTGTGAGAAATGTGGAGATGGGGTCAGAATGCAATTAGCGTACTGAGTAATATTAAAGGGCTATATATAATAGGAATAGTCCGTAATCCGTATTCGATATGTGTATCCGTTTATATAAACAAAAATGAAATAATAAAAAAGGAAACACTTTGTTTAAAGTCACTTTCTTGATATTTTAAAGTCTACCGGTTTCGGTACCTCCGAACCATAATCAGGAATGTTATAAAAATACTAACAAATACAGAATAATCCACATATATGTATAAACCAATAGTTAAAAGAGAAAGAGATAGATAATCAGAGAGAGACAGTGTCAGTTGCGGGAGGGAAGTGGGGGTGGGGAGCTTGGGATAACGGGAAACATACTTATTATAGGGCTGAATGTTAAATTTAATTGATTATTGATGATTTCAGCCTTTGAATTAACTGATTTTTTTTTTATTTTATGCCAAATGTTTATCTGAAATAGGTTGGTTGGACGTATTATGGATTATAGTGTCTGTGAAGGTAAGTTTTAAGTTCAAAAATATTGTTTTCAAAATTATTCATAAAAATATCGGCAATAAGTGGACTTATGGGAGACCCCATCGGTAACCATCAATAACCCGGTGACATCATCATCTCAAAAATTCTACGAACGCGTACAGAATCTCTTCTCAGTACAGTTTTCCCAACAAGAAATGGAATTGCTCTCCAAAGGTTTAAAATATTTCATTTTAATATTTTTAGAAAACCTACCTTCACAGACACTATAATCCATAATACGTACAACCACCCTATTTCCCATAAACATTCGGCATTCCACTCTATGATCCACCGTTTAGTCACTACTCCTTTAACAAATGTTAATTACGCTAATGAGTTAAGTACACTTAAACTAATAGCACTTAATAATGGATATGAAATAGGCCTTATTGATAGAATCCTTGCAAAAAAATTAAGATGTATTGCCGTAAATAAATACGTCTACAATAGTCCACTAACTCTCACCAATAATAACTCTAACCAGCATTGGAGAAGAATTTTGTATATTAATAACCATTCCTCTTCATGTACAATTAAATTCCCACCAGAAATTAATCCAGCGTTCTATACTAATAATAATCTAGGAAAATTCTTAATTAATGCCAAACATAAAGAAGATGTTCTTAGCCACTCGGGCATATATAAAATTAGTTGTAATGATTGCCCAGCATTCTACATAGGACAAACATCACGCAATGTAGAAACTAGAATAAAAGAACACCTAAGATGTCTAACCAGTTCGGGATTTTCAGAATTTGCAGAACACCTAATTAATAAAGATCACACTTTTAACCGTGACACGGGTATTAAAGTCCTGCACAAAAATGAGATAGGCTTACGACTTTTAACAATTTGGAAGCATTGGAAATAAAAAAATCAGTAAATTCAAAGGCTGAAATCATCAATAATCAATTAAATTTAACATTCAGCCCTATAATAAGTATGTTTCCCGTTATCCCAAACTCCCCACCCCCACTTCCCTCCCGCAACTGACACTGTCACTCTCTGATTATCTATCTCTTTCTCTCTTAACTATTGGTTTATATATATGTGGATTATTCTATATTTGTTAGTATTTTTATAACAGTCCTGATGATGGTACGGAGGTACCGAAACCGGTAGACTTTAAAATATCAATAAAGTGACTTTAAACAAAGTGTTTCCTTTTTTATTATTTAAAATGTCAAGTCACAATGTGTTTGCTTCTTTTGAAAAATTAAACAAAAATTGTTCTGGTAAACACAATAATGTATATCTTTTACTTCCGAAATATGAGTCTCATATGCTTGAAATTTTTTTCTTCTTTAAATATATTATATTCTTATTTATTGTCCGGTAACTACAGTGTAAACACGACAGTATTCATGTTACATCTTAGGTACATGTAGAAAAAAATATTTATTGTTTCAATTATTTAATCAACCACTTTCTGAACAAAGCAAATATCTAACTAAGAATATGTTTTTAATTTTAGCTTCTGTAAAAATACTGATACATATTATTTTCCTTGATAAATTCTCCCACTTGTTTACGTACTATTGCCGCCTGTTAAAATATTATTCAATATGGGTGATTTGAACGGAGATTTCGACACCTCACAAATTGATAATGAACGTACTCACAATTTTGAAAACTGGTCCAATAAACATGTATTAGGAAATAATAATATAACTGCTATTAACCTAAATATTCGATCCTCATCAAAATATTGGGATACTTTCCTTCTTATTGTTTCTAGTTCCTTACGAAATATTGGGATACTTTCTTCCTTATTGTTTCTAGTTCCTTGCGAAATATTGGGATATTTTCCTCCTTATTGTTTTTAGTTCCTTGCGAAATATTGGGATATTTTCCTCCTTGTTGTTTCTAGTTCCTTGCGAAATATTGGGATATTTTCCTCCTTATTGTTTCTAGTTCCTTGCGAAATATTGGGATATTTTCCTCCTTATTGTTTCTAGTTCCTTGCGGAGTATTGGGATACTTTCCTCCTTATTGTTTCTAGTTCCTTGCGAAATATTAACATAATCACGCTATGTGAAACGTCGATAAATGAAAACAATGTAAAACTCTACAAAATATCGTGTATTCACTCTCCTATTTTTGTCGTAAAAAAAGATCGGGAGGCGGAATTAATGTGTACGTAAAGAATCATCTTACGTTCGAAAAACAAATATAGTAACAACTAAATTTGAATGCGTTTACGGAACTAATAGGCAATGTATAGACCACCAAACACAAATAAAAAAATACTTCTCCATGAGCTGGAAACTATATTGGGCAATATTGACATTAAAGAATCCATTTTAATACTTGGTGATATGAACATTAAATGAACTCAAACCGATAGTAATCCAATATGAAAAGCTAATGGCTCATTTCGGAATGGTTAAAACTATAAACGATGTGACACGAGAAGCAGTATTGTCAAACTATGTAACTGCTACTTGTCTAGATCATATCTATATAAGAGAGAGGGAGACCATTGAAATCAGTTCATGCGTATGTGAATCAATAATAGCTGACCACTACCTAATTGCGACGACGATTTATTTCTCTACCTACAATAAACACACTTCAGACAAATCGCACACTGAGTACTATACTGCACTCTCAGAAAAAAGGGTTGAACTATTTATCTTAATCACCGATTGGAATGAAATGCTAAAATTATCAGAACCAAACGTATTGTATGAACAAATAAAACCAAATTTAAAAAAAAATTATGAAATAAGTAGTTTCACAAAAATAAAAACTAAAAACCATCAGAATTACCAAAAAAATTGGATGAATGATAGCCTCATTGAAAATAAAAAAAAACATGAGATACACTTTGGAGGAAATGGAAAACTCACACAACAACAAAACATATGAAATCGATGACAAGAAATCATAAATAAACTAATATTAAACACAAACAAATATACCATAAAAATTAATTTAATCACTGTTTTAAATACATAGAAAAAAACATGAAATGAAATAAATAAAATTTTATGAAGGAAAGATATATCCGGTTGTGATGAAGTCATATCAAAATATTTCTCAATGTCTAAATCGACAGGTGACGTGGCACAAAATTTTGCAGACTTCTTTGATGAGGGAGTAAATAAGTTATTACATAAATGTAAGGTCCGAGCGCCTGAATGCGTCAGGAATATTTACCTTATTCAATGTACATACCAAGGGTAAATGCAAAGCAAATTGAATTAGTTATCGGAGGTAGGAAAAATTCCAAGACACCAGGCGCGGATTTAATTCGTTTGTTTGATTTTAAAAAATATGTAAAATTACTTAGTCCTGTAATTACACACTTAAAAAACAAAATAATTGACACAAGACACATTCCTGATGAATTAAAATATGGCATTGTAAGGCCTATCTTTTAAAATGGAAATCACTCCTTAATAAATAATTGTTATTTTAAGGGTGGAGGTGTAGTGTGGCAATGAGGCGTCCTACCCACTGTGTGGGCAATAACATGTTGTACCGCCAGTTCTAGAATAAACTCCTTTGCAAGCTGATGTTCCTTTCAATTATACCTTCATACATTACACATTCAATCAAAACCAAGCGTATATTTAAATGACTCGGTCCGGATATTATTATAATATTATTAATGGTATGATATAGAATATTATTTGATAATTTTACTCGTTTAATAAGTTAAAAATAAAATTGCATAATCAATTCTATTTAAAAATTAAAATACAATTCTTCCCCGTATGCTTAATAATTAAGATAAAAATTGAAGGTAGAACCGGCAGACAACCAGTCATATGGCAGCTTTGCTAGGCTACCGTTTTTTAACATAGCCTGTATTAAACAGGTTTTGAAATTTCAACATTCAAATTTCCAAAGAAATTCGTTGAAATGTCTTTCAACGCTATGCAAGTTCATGTGGATTCTTATAAGGCTGGTTGTTGGTTTTATGTGAATAAGTCATTTGTTTTATTAATATGCAATGAGTAGTTTCTACTAAATACAAAAAAAGTACACAGGTTCAGAACTTTTTATTAATATTAATAATCGATACTCATAATAAAAGACATATTTAAATAACATTTAAAGAATAAAAATCAAAAACTTCCGAAAAAAATTCCGTACGTTTAGGAATATTTACCACGGAAACGGTTCATATTTTTAAAATTCAGTGCACACAACACACACAATCTTACTTCTGTTTTACCATGTTTTGTACTGACGATTTTAACTGTTTTTTCTCCTGAATAACATTTGTTTCATTAATAATTTTTTAAGTTTTATGATTCATTAAAAATAAATGTTTTTTTAAAATAAACCAATCACTTTGTATTTAACCACGAATATTTATTATTTTACACATCGACCGGTTTCGCTTAGACCAAGCTTCATCAGGATATAATAATAACTAAATACTAAGACAGAGTTGTTGGTTATATATAGGTTGACAGACAGAGGGAGAAAGAATATAATTAGACAAAAATAACATTATTTGAAAGCGATACAAAGGATAATCAATAAGTGGAAGGGAGACAACAATATACATGTAATTACAAATAAATTTACAAACAATTAATGGTAATAGATTATAAAGGATTTTTTACATTATCATAGAAATTAAACACAATAATAATAGTGGGTATTAATTAAACATCTCAGAACAACAATATATAGTATCATGGGTTGAGATGAATAGCCGGAAACAAGTTAAAGATTGGGCTATAGGTTGTATTTTTTTGATTGGATAAATTAATTTGGTTATTAAGTAAAAATTCCGACATATTTGTATTTAATGATTTCCTAATTTCTAAAGCTTCTAAATTGTCTAATTTAATACCTAAACTGTTTTTATGTAACATGGAAGTGCCTGTGATTTTATTAAATGTGTGATCTGTTGAGATTAAGTGGTTTGCAAATTCAGAGAAACCCTTGCCATTTAAACATCGTACGTGTTCTTTTATTCTAACATTGGCATTTCGTGCTGTTTTCCCTATATAGAAAGCAGGACAATCGTTGCATTTTATTTTTTAGATACCCGAATGGCTTAACTGATCATCTTTATCTTTAGTATTAATTAAAAATCTTCCGATGTTATTGTTTGTATAGAAAGCTGGTTTTATATCTGAAGGAAGGTTCCTAACACTTAGGTTAGAAAAATTATTTATGAATAGAATCCTACGCCAGTGATAGTTTTGGGTGTCATTGTTTATCGGGGTACTTTTGTAAAGGAATTTATTTGTCGATATTTGTTTTTGTTTCTTATTTAGGATTTTATTGATTAAGTTTGGATCATAGCCATTATTTGTCGCAATTTGTTTAATAAGAGATAATTCGTTTGTAAAATTAGTGTTAGACAAGTGGTACGGAAACTAATCTATGTACCATTGAATGAAATGCCGAGTGTTTATGAGAGATTGGATGGTTGGATGTATTGTGGATAGTTGTGTCTGTGTAGGTTGGTTTTCGAAATATATTGAAATCAATTTTATTATTCACCAAAGAGAGTGTGAGGTCGAGAAAATTTAAGGAGGAATTAATGCCAATTTCTAAGGTGAACTGTATTTGGGTGTGAAAAGAATTTATCAGTTGGAGGAAGGCATTGAGTTGTCGATCCGTACCCGACCAAATGCAAATTATGTCATCGACGTATCTTTTCCATATGAGTACGTTTTTTAAGAAGGGGGATTTACAAGAAAAAATATTATTTTCTAGGTTATCCATAAATATATCAGCAACCAAAGGAGATATCGGAGACCCCATCGCTAGTCCCGTATTTTGTTGATAGATAGTGTCGTTGAATTAAAAATAATTTTGGTTTAGACATACACTAAACAGACGAGAGAGATCATTAGTAAAATCTCGTGGCAATTTGGAATTATTAAGTAAATTACTAATTAGAGATTTGCTTTCAGTTATGGGGATATTCGGGAACAAGTTGACCACATCAAAAGAAACTAATTTACTGTTACTCGGAATTACTAGGTCTTTTAACTCATTAATTAGCTCTAACAGTAATTCTTAGAAACTAATTTACTTTCCTTTACAAAAGTACCCCGATAAACAATGACACCCAAAACTATCACTGGCGTAGGATTCTATTCATAAATAATTTTTCTAACCTAAGTGTTAGGAACCTTCCTTCAGATATAAAACCAGCTTTCTATACAAACAATAACATCGGAAGATTTTTAATTAATACTAAAGATAAAGATGATCAGTTAAGCCATTCGGGTATCTTTAAACTAAAATGCAACGATAGTCCTGCTTTCTATATAGGGAAAACAGCACGAAATGCCAATGTCAGAATAAAAGAACACGTACGATGTTTAAATGGCAAGGGTTTCTCTGAATTCGCAAACCACTTAATCTCAACAGATCACACATTTAATAAAATCACAGGCACTTCCATGTTACATAAAAACAGTTTAGGTATTAAATTAGACAATTTAGAAGCTTTAGAAATTAGGAAATCATTAAATACAAATATGTCGGAATTTTTACTTAATAACCAAATCAATTTATCCAATCAAAAAAATACACCCTATAGCCCAATCTTTAACTTGTTTCCGGCTATTCATCTCAACCCATGATACTATATATTGTTGTTCTGAGATGTTTAATTAATACCCACTATTATTATTGTGTTTAATTTCTATGATAATGTAAAAAATCCTTTATAATCTATTACCATTAATTGTTTGTAAATTTATTTGTCATTACATGTATATTGTTGTCTCCCTTCCACTTATTGATTATCCTTTGTATCGCTTTCAAATAATGTTATTTTTGTCTAATTATATTCTTTCTCCCTCTGTCTGTCAACCTATATATAACCAACAACTCTGTCTTAGTATTTAGTTATTATTATATCCTGATGAAGCTTGGTCTAAGCGAAACCGGTCGATGTGTAAAATAATAAATATTCGTGGTTAAATACAAAGTGATCGTTTTATTTTAAAAAATATAATGTCTAACCACCAAGTAATTGCGTCTTATGAAAAAAAAAAATAAATAAATAAATGTACATTTTCCAGGAGCATTTCACTCTTCGGAATTAAGTGCAAACCGTCAAACTATGTTTTATAAGAATAAGAAGAATTCGCTTGAAGAGTCAATTCAAAAGGGAAACTATATAATAATAATATAATCAAAATAAATATATTTTGTAACAGAACTATAAAAATAATGGTATTAGTTAATTTTGGTATGAAAAAGAAACAAAAAATATATATTACAATGCGATCAAAAATTAAATAATTCTAGGAAACAAAGCGTACTTAAACCACTTGTGAATGATATTAATTATTAGTACTGGAGACTCTTTTTTGTGACGCCAGATCATAGTTTCATTATCACAAGGTTCGAGTAAGCCTATTCTGTGAATAATTCTGTGTATATCATATGAGGGTACACTAATGGAACATCAAAAAGGTTTTTCATGTTTTTTCAGCAAGTGTCTCGTCAAATCGCTTTTTCTTTAAAATGAAAATTTGCAGTCGAAACTTTCAAAGGTTTTTTTCCAGTGTGATTCGGCATGTGTCTCGTCAAATCTCCGGAACGAGAAACTAGATATGTGTAGTCGGAAAAAGAAAAAGGTTTTTCTACACAGTGATTCACCATGAGTGTCGTCAAATTTCCCTTTGGAGAAAATGAATGAGTGCAACGGAACATGAAAAAGGTCATTCTCCACTTTAAGTCAGTATGAGATTCGTTAAATTTTCCTTTCTAGTACATGAATAAGTGCAAACGGAACGTTAAAATGTTTTTTTTTTTAAGTGTGAGTCAGCATGTGTATCGTCATATCTCCCTTTCGAGAACATGAATATTTGCAGTCAAAACAAGAAAAATGTTTTTCTCCACTGTGAGTCAGCATGTGTCTCGTCAAATCTCCCTTTCGAGAATATGAATATTTGCAGTCGGAACAAGAAAAAGGTTTTTCTCCACCGTGGGTCAACATGTGTCTCGACAAAAGACTCTTTTGAGAACAAGAATTGTTGCAGTTGGAACAAGAAAATGGTTTTTCTCCACTGTGAGTCAGCATGTGTGTCGTCAAATGTACCTTTTGATAACAAGAATATTTGCAGTTGTAACATGAAAATGGTTTTTCTCCACTGTGAGTCAGCATGTGTCTCGTCAAATGTCCCTTTTGAGAACATGAATATTTGCAGTCGGAACAAGAAAATGGTTTTTCTCCACTGTGAGTCCGCAAGTGACGTTCTATATTTGACTTTGACTTGCAGGAGTACTTACAATGGAAACAAGTAAATGGTTTTTCCCCACTGTGAGTCAGCATGTGACTCGTCAAATAACGCTTTCGAGAACATGAATATTTGCAGTCTGAACAAGAAAAAGGTTTTTCTCCGCTGTGATTCAGCATGTGCATCGTCAAATTTCCCTTTCGATAGCAAAAAAAGGTGCAAGCGGAACACGAAAAAGGTTTTTGTCCACTGTGAGTCAGCATGTGTCTCGTCAAATTTCCCTTTCGAGAACATGAATATTTGCAGTCGGAACAAGAAAAAGGTTTTTCTCCACTGTGAGTCAGCATGTGTTTCATAAAATCTCCTTTTCGAGAACTCGAATAAGCACAAATGGAACATGAAAAAGGTTTTTCTCCACTGTGAGTCAGCATGTGAAACGTCAAATCTCCCTTTCGAGAACATGAATATTTGCAGTCGGAACAAGAAAAAGGCTTTTCTTTACTGTGAGTCCGCAAGTGACAATCTAACTTTGACATTGACTTGCAGGAGTACTTACAATGGGAACAAGATAATGGTTTTTCCAAAGAACGTGTATTTTGATCAGTCAATGAGTCTGAAAAACATTACGAATAAGTGTAAGTATAAACATCATTAATTCAATAAATGTAAAAAAAACACGAATATTTATTCACCTGCTGTCTGTGTTTTTCTTTGGAGGCGTTTAAGGCATTCGTTTTTAACATCCGGAAGGTCTATGTCAAGTTCCATAAAAGGGATTCCCCCTCCATCTTCTTCTTGAGGTCCTGGTTCTACTTTGAAGCTAACAGTCTCCACTTTAATGCCACCTAAAAACCAATCAACAATACTCAATTGATAAGTCCAGACGAAGTGCATTATAAAATATTACAATTACAGTCGTCCATCTCCTGGAGAGTACTATAAAAAAAACCTTTTTTTTTACTTTTATTTTAAAAATGTACGAGAAATGATACAATTGATCAATACCCTTTAAAAACGGGAATCCGGAGAACAGGCTTTTAGGGTTCATTTAGGAAATAAGAAGGACCACAGATGTTCGTTTCAAGGAGGATTTACTATTTATTCTTGAGCACATTCTATACACAGTTTGTATTGTTAGAGAAATGATGATCGAATCAATATTACCTGTGTTTTAATGCACCCTAATGTAACTTGTGGCAGTTTCCCGTAAATATAATATTTAATGTAAATACCAAAGTACGGCAAGAGAGGATCTACTTAACAAAAATTATGGCCTGCCTGGGCAACTCAAAACTGACATGGATTACTAGCATCGAAATTTTACACAAAACAGTTTTTGACATAAGCATTGCAACTTACAGGTTTTCCGAGTACTCTCCGCATGCTGTAAGCATTCCTTCTTTACATCTGAAAAGTCAAAATCCATATCCCCATACGGCATTTCACAGCCGCATTCTTCCTGTGGCCCTGGTTCCTTCTTGATGGAGACACGCTCTGGATTCAGTAGATCCATGGTAAGAGTGTGGTAGGATTATGGTTTGGTTCTAGCCAAAAATAATAACTGAAACCTACAGAAACAGAACGTTACATTAAGAACGAAAATCTTATTTAGAAGATATTTGAATATTTTATTTCAGTTGGAATATTTTGTAAGAACAATGAGGTGTATGCAAACATATAGACGCGCTGTAGAAATCTCAAAGTGGCAAGATAAAAGCAAAACTGCATTGCTTTCAATTTTGTAGCTTTAGTACTAAACTGCTACGCGTCACGTAAGGTCGTGTGCAACCTCTGAGTAAATAGAGTAACAAAGTGACAAAATGCCCTCGTGCGTGTAGAAAAAATGTTTTTATTACCCGACAAACACTATAAAAAGCCTTCGTGCGTGATGAGAAGGTAATTTTACTACCCGACAAGTACTATAAAAAGCCAAAAGATAAAATTTAATTCGTAAAACACTAAAATTATTTTATTATTTTGAAAAAATATATGTAACGATGATTTTCTGATAATCTTGTGAGATAGTGAAAGTAGCAACACATAATTGTAATAAGGACAGCCTTATAGCAGTAGATCTCATACAGTATTGCGTGTTCATCTTATAATGTAAGCGAGTAAGCTTATATTAGACACGCCTGTGAAGTAGAATATATCCGATGCAAATTTCAAAACGCCGCCCGCTATCGTTTTATTCGGAAATATTCTTTGAATGTACATCTTAGCCACACATGTACAGCGATAGAATTAAGAATTTACTATAAACATAGGAGTGTTTTTACTTGCCACATTTTATAACTTTGTCCGATAGATTTTCAGTCTTTGTCAGACAATAACTAGTCTTGATGTATTGTAACCTAATTGGGTATATGCATAGTAAATAATATATAATTTAGACTGAACAAAACTTAAAGTTTAGATAATTGAAAACGATTTGGCAGAATCCGATGATTTAATCTTCCGTATCTCTATTTAAAGTGACATTATCGTATAGTCAATCCGCCATTCCCTCTGACAAAATATCGATATAGCCAGGTAAAAGTTAAGTTACTTCGCGTTAGACACAGGGCAGTTCTACATTTGACCACACACAATACTCGGGAGGAATATATCGGCATTCGAACTTACCGATAACTCATGATAATCTCAATTTGATCAATCTTGAAAAGTTCCGTGACAGATGCTTTCATAAATGTGATTTTTGGTTATGTTCAAAGTGTTGCCATTTTTTGACGATTTAGTACCGCCCCAAGATATTATTTCTATTATAATGAAAATTATCTGTATGAAATTGGTAAATATAGAAAATTTTTGTATTGGTTATGTGTTGTGATCGCGCGGGTAATAAGCGAATTTCTCACTGCATAATGAATGCTCTAGAATTAATATCCCAGAGTTGTATGTTTTGTAACAATAAATGATCGTGTGAGAAATAAAGATATCAGGAAATAATGCAAGGCCTACGTAAGCGTAATGAGTTAGATTAACAAAAGTTGTTTTGAGATAAATCAAGTACCCGTTATTTTTAATATTTAATGTTGACGCCTTATATCTGGCTACACTGATGAACAGCTGTTTCGAGTTTGGCTGACAGTAGGGGCGTATATCTCCCGTCTGACCTTGTAATCATAAATAAACCACTCTCTAGATCGATATCTTCGGGCTTTTTGTATGGCCCCATTTTGTCACCCCCGTAACCACAGACCACCACAGATAAAACGGTCGTTTGGTCCAGACAGGTAAATATATTGTGGACCATAAATAAATCTCAAGGCCATTTAAAAAAAGTGCAAACATAGACAATATAACTGCACCCAGCTAACATCGTTCATTCACTGGCCCAAAAAAAATATATTTTAAAAATAAAAATATTGGAATGCAGGAAAAGGAAAATAAAAAAACCCACAGCTATGCACACATAAAAATACTTTTTATTTTCAAAAAGACAATGGACAGTAATACAAAACAGGGTCAGTACAACCGATGTATTGAGCATTGATTTATCATTGAAGTAGAAGATAATACTAATATATCTAAACAAAACATGAAACAGAACAAGACATAGAAAAATAAAAAGTAACGGTCTCAACTAGGAATCGAACCCAGTCTTACTGCAACAACTTAATAGGATTTAATTTGACCTTGCACATAAATACAAGAATATATACACAAAATACATATTCAACAAATTTAAGTGTTAATTATTATTGCCACAGCACTAGAAGTTATTCAAATTCTCCTGCAGGGGTTTTATATAATTTCCACAGCTTTGTCGTCAGCAAACATCATGGAAAATGCTGGTTAAATCTGAATACTTACATGATGCAATTCTGGAGAGGTTTAAATGAGCTTGTTTGATGTAATCGTGGCTTTTTTTAGCAGTTTTAGCGTCCTAATACGTGGTATAGTATCGCGTCGGAATACGGATAGGTCTGAAAAGGAAAATTACTTAAATAAAAGCCAATGAAGTACATTCAGGAATCAGGAACATTGTATCAAAGAACGAGAGGTTAGTACCTGTATTTAACAACGGGTTCGGGTCCTTCTTTCAGTTGGTGGAGATAGACAGGATATTTTATGATGACTAGAAGATTAAGCGTTTCCAAGCATTCTTTTTTAATCCCAAAAGTACCGTATTTTTGCTTTCAATTGCGAAATGACACCCACAAACAAACGTATTTCTTGCTGCTTCTTGCTAGCACCGGATTATCGAATCCGTCTGAGCAACCTTTAACACAACACGGCATTAATTTATCACCTTGAAGAATTCTAGCATGCAACATAATTTTTAGATGGGTTAGACGATTTTCAAAATTCAAAATATTTACGCTAAAACCTTCAACTGACTAACTTTCGAAATGGCGTCTTGGAAATTACCGTTAATTTTTATCGCAGCATAACACATGCTTAGCTTCTCTTTCTGTTACACAATTCGCTATGGTAGAGAGCGAGAGATCAAACTACAATTTTTGCTTTGAGCCAATGAGATCTGAGATTTCAGCAACAACAGCTTTGCCTATAAGAATTTGGGTTGGGAATAACTCCTCCCATCAGGGTTACAAGGTCAGACGGGAGTTGTACGCCCCTGCTTGTAACCCTCATGGGACGAGTCCTCAACCCATTTTCTTTTAGACAAAGCTGTTGTGACTGAAAGCTCACATCTCATTGGTTCAGATCAAAAATTGTAGTTTGATCTCTCGCTCTCTACCATAGCGACTCGTGTAACAGAAAGAGAAGCTTTGCATGGGTTATGCTCCGATCAAAATTAACGGTAATTTCCAAGACGCCATTTCGAAGGTTAAAGTCAGTACAAGTTTTTTGATATGTACGCTTTAAGCGTAAATATTTTTAATTTTCTTTTACCCATCTAAGAATAAGTTTGCGTGCTAGAATTCTTCAAGTTGATAAATTAATGCCGTGTCGTGTTAAAGGTTGCTCAGACGGATATTCTATTCGACCGATTCAATATTCCGGTGCTAGCAAGAAGTGCGTTTGTGTGTGTGTGTCATTTCGCGATTGAAAGCAAACATTCGGTACTACTGGGATTAAAAAAAAATGCGTTGCCAACGCTTAATCTTCCAGACATCTTAAATTACACCAATCTATCTCCACCAATCGAAAAAAGGACCCGTTGCCGTTGCTGAATACAAATGCCAACCTCTCATTCTTTGATACAATGTTCCTGATTCCTGAATGTACTTTATTGGCTAATAATTTAATTTCTTTTCTATTAGGATGCTAAAACTGCTGAACAAGTTCACGATTACATCAAACAAGGTCATTTAAACCTCTCCAGAATTGCATCATGTAAGTACGTTATTCCGATTTAACCAGCATTTTCCACGATGTTTGCTGACGACAACGCTGTGAAAATTATATCAAATCCTTGCAAGATAATTTGAATAACTTCTAGTTCTGTGGCAATAATATTTAATATTTTAATTTGTTATTCTTTAAATAATATTTATAAGATCGTCGCTCTAGTTCGTTTTTGTCCAACAGACCATTTTAGGCAAAATTAAGTTAAGTCTGCAATTGTTCTCAGAAACCATTTATTAATACGATACAATTGAAAAATTAAAAATATATTTTTAATGTGTTTTTTAGATGCAGTTTGTCTAAGTCAACCAAAATTAAACTTTGCCCTACATCTAAATTAAAAACTTGTTTTCTGCGTAATTTTAAACATTTCGAACAAATTTTATTAGAAAATAATAATTTCTATCACTTTAAATCATATCAGTAAGCTTAGAATTGAAATAATTTCATTTTACATAAATTTGTAAAAAAAACATTGAAGCGCTATTTCTCCCGATTTACGTTTTGGTCTGTTGGATAAAAACGAATTAAAGCGACGAGATATCGTAAGTACGCTTCAACAGTGTGGAATCCTCATTTGAGGGAATATTCTGAAGGTATACACCTAATTTATATTACAGTGGAATTTGCTTAAGAAGTTTTGTTTTCAGTCCCTACAAATTGCCAAAAACACGATTTTTTCCCAAATAAGAAGGTTCAAAAGTTCGACAGTGAATCAATCACAAACAATAACTAGTGGCGAAATATAAATGTCTCCTTTATCTTAAAATATTTTTAATTCATTTTATCCATAAAATTTAAAAATAATAATTTATTAAAAATGTGTATAATATTAGAATAGTGTAATCATTGGTCTCAAATTCTGTCTTTTTATAGGTAAAAGACGAGGGGCTTTTTGAGCTACATTGGTCGACGGCAGCCCTTGCTCCCAGGAAACAGAAGACGCACTTGGAGATTTTGGGGACCAGACGGCAGCTCTGCTGCGATATTTCAAAGGAAACTATTATAATTCTTTACACAAACGTAGTATATATATATATTTACATACCGTATATGTATTCAAACACATACATATTTAAATACTTTAGAATTTCTTATGTGTTTTGGGTCAAAACAGATTCTAAAGGACTCTCAATATCAGAAGGTTGTTTTTAATAAAAGAATATTGAAATTGACTGAGTTTACTTGAACACATTGTTATACGCGGCAATAAATTTTACATGGACGATTCTAGAATATAGACGGTATTCTAAAGGGCACAACCAGTCGAGAGTCTCGACTCGAGACAAGCGAGAAATCAGGAATAAATCGGTCGGCGGACTGACGGACCGTTGTGTTGGACACAGAATGTTGCCATAATAAGGAAATTAACATAATAATTATTTTGTGCTGTTCGCTGGTAGGTATCGTCTACATACTTCGCCCCCAGTTGTTAAACGATATATAAAATAAGAAACATATGGTAGTATACATAAATTGAAAAGAAAAAAAAAACTATAAAGTTGAGAACTTGTAAGTGATTTTAACACACAATTGTTAATTTTTAAATTTAATATAACAGGAATTATTATTTTTTTAAGTATTTTAAATTATCTTCAACTGTATATTGAAACGTGTTATTTATTATCTCTACATACTAATGGAGATAGTTATATTAAACAAAAATGAGACTGGGTAGTGTTCTCATCCAGTCTGGCATATTCCATTTTTATTTTCGTCGCAAACTATTGTTATTACCTATAAAATGCCAAATCACATTTTCACGTTTACATAAACATTTGGATAGAATTATCACATAAATTATCACATGTTATATTATATTACTACATTAAAAAATTTTATCATATGTAAATTTGATATTAAAAAATATAGCCTAAAAATGCTTAAAATTATAGCTTAAAATTATACAAGGACTCAACGCGTAAAGCGTAATTATTTTTAATGCAAGTTGCAATTTCATCGCTATTTGCGGAATGGTGAAAGTATTAAAAAAACTTAAAAACTATTATCGCTTGCGGAATATTTTTAAAATTATAAAAAACATGTTTTGTACAGTTATATATTTTATGGTAATATGTAATACATTGTTTTGCATGAACAATATACGACATATTAAGCTATTTTTAAGACATTAGCGTAGTGAGTATTTTTTAAGTATATGTATATAAGGTTTGCTTATATCCAAGTATATAGATTAGATCATTTTTATATTTTAGGAAAAGAAATGCCTTTTTATGCTTTAAACTGTCCTAATCTGTCTGGGAAATGAACTCTTCGACCAGATTTTGTGGTTCTGATTATTTCTGGAGGTAATACAGGAACAGATGTAGGAACAGATACATTTTCTTCTACTGGGACAAAAGCAGGTTTTAGGAGGTCTATTGTGACACGCTTAGGTTTTCCTTTTACAGTAATTAGGAATGTTTTTTCATTCCGTTCTTCCACTTTGTATGGGCCTTCGTACGGATTCTGCAGTGTTCTTCTTCCACCGTCAGTTCTGAGGAACACATGTGTCGCTCTAGGTAGGTCTTTGTGGACAAAAAACTTTCCTGTACCATGAACACTGGCAGGAGTTGGTTTAATGGCTTCGAACGTATTTTGTAGCCGTCCGATATACGTGTCTGGTTCCTCGCGTGGTGTTGCTGTGAAGAAATCACAAGGTAACTTAAGGGTTCTACCGTAGGTTAATTCAGCTGGTGAACACTTCAGATCTTCACGTACCGTTGCTCTCAAACCAAGTAGAACTAGTGGGAGGCTTTCGACTCAATTTCGATCGCCACAAGCCATGAGAGAGGCTTTTAAAGTGCGGTGCCATCTCTCGATCATACCGTTAGTTTGTGGATGGTACGCGGTGGTCCTAGAATGCTTTATTTCAAACTTTTCGGTTAGTTTTTTGAAGATGCAGGACTCGAATTGTCTGCCCTGATCCGAACTGATGGTATCTGGGGTTCCGTGACGGGCAATCCAATGTGTCGTCAGTGCAGTAGCGACGGTTTCTGCAGTCATATCTTTCAGCGGGATTGCTTCGGGCCATCGTGTGTGTACCTGTCAATCATTGTGAGTATATACTGGTACTCGTTACACGCTGGGAGAGGTCCAACCAGGTCGATATGAATTTTACGGAATCGATCCTCTGGTAGTAAATACGTTGCTAATGGTGCAGCCGTATGTCGAGAGACCTTAGCTTTTTGACAAGCTATGCACTGTTTGACAAAGTTTTTTATGTCTGTCGCCATGTTAGGCCAAACAAATCTTTGTTTAATTGTCTTTGTCGTTCCCAGGATGCCAGGATGGCAAACATTGTGTACGCTTTTGATTACCTGCATTCGCATGCAAGCGGGTACAAATGGTCTGATGTGGCCCGTTGATACGTCACACCATATTGAAGCTTCAGAGCCAGGAATCACCATTTGACGTAAGGCGAGGGCGGTGTCATCTTTTGCCTTCATAAGTCCGTCATCTTGACACTGCGCTTTCTCCATCTGCCTGTAGTCAATAGAAGTAGGGCTGTTAATCTCATCGATTCGAGATAGTGCGTCCGCTACTATATTCTGTTCTCCAGAAATATGCCTGATGTCCGTTGAAAATTGGGCAATATAATCAAATCAAATCAAAAATTATTTATTGTATAATAAAAATTACAAAAGGTGTAGCTTATGGGTAGACCCCATTTCTTCCAGCTAACCACATTTATTTAATTACAGTGTTTATATAATATTATTTGTTTTATTATAATAATTACAATGTTTATACAGATGAAATAACAATATACCAATGAAAAAATAAAAAAATACAAATATATATACCAATAAAAATAGGCGTTTCATTTACGTGAGGTATTCACTCAACGTGTAGTGACATTTGTTAACAAGGAAAGTGTTTAGTAACGATTTGAATTTGTGTGTATCTTGTATTTGTTTAATGTTATGTGGAAGGTTGTTATATACTTTAATGGCCATGTAGTATGGTCCTTTTTGGAATATTGTTTTGTTTGCTTTTGGTATTAATAAGTTTTCTGTGAGCATTGTAGCGTACTTGTGTGTTGAGTTTTTTAGTGGGAACTTGTCTGTAGATGATCGCACTAACATGCATAACTCCATTATATATATATGTCTGTGACTGTCAGAATTTTCAGATTTTTAAACATAGGTCTACATGAATCTAAACGATCAGAGTTTGTAATTTTTCTATGCATCTCTTTTGTATGATGAAAACATCTTTAGCGTTTACCGAGTTTCCCCAAAAAATAATACCGTATTTTATTATTGAATATACATAACCATAGTATGCGGCTATTACTGATTCGGTGTTTAATATTTTTCTCAAGGTACCCAGAACATAAGAAAAACTACTGATTTTTGCTACAATTTTTGAGACATGTTCTTTCCAGTTTATGTTTATATCTAATTCTATTCCCAGTATTGAACAGGTTTGGGAAGGTTAGATAATATTATTATTAATGTTTACATTTATATTTATAGGTGTAGCTTGCACTGGACAAAATTTTAAGATTTGGGTTTTGTTTGTGTTGAGTGATAGATGTTGCGATAACAGCCAGTTTGCTATTAATTGGCAAGTCTCGTTAACTTGTTTGTTAAATTCGTCAACGTCTCCATTACATTCAAACAACAAAGCGGTGTCATCAGCAAACATTGAACATTCTGTGCCAGCAATTATTGGAAGTTCGTTTATATAGATAAGGAAGAGGAGAGGCCCAAGAATGCTTCCTTGTGGCACACCCTTGTTTACTGTTCTCCATTTGGATTCTACCATGTACTGGACCATTTTTTCATTGATATTTGAAATTTGAACTTTCTGCTGACGATTTTTTAAGTACGATTCAAACCATTTTAATGCTAAACCTCTAATACCCACATGTTCAAGTTTAATTAGAAGAAGCTCATGATCAACATTGTCGAATGCTTTTGAGAGGTCGAGAAAGATACCTACAGTTTTTTTACTAATATTAATATTTTCTAGAATTTTGTTCAAAAAATTGAATACTGCCTGTGTTGTTGAACGGCCTTTACGGAATCCAAATTGTTGTGGACATATTATCTCAAAGTTTTCGAGAAAGTTATAAATGCGATTGTACATGGCTCTTTCAAATATTTTTGAAAAGTTTGGTAATAAGGATATCGGTCTGTAGTTTGAGATTTCCTGTTTAGGACCCTTCTTATACAAAGTTACAATAATAGATTGTTTTAATTGTTCTGGGAAGGTTCCTGATTCAAAAGATTTGTTAATTAATATTTCCAACGGGTAACTTAACGCTTCTGCACATGCTTTTATTTTTCAGTTTTACGATGATTTTAATAATATCCTCCCTGTTTACAGGCGTTATAAAGAATGATCGCGACTGTTTGTTTTTGACTGTTTTGGCAGATTGTGGATGTAGAGATGTATTTTGTGGTGGTGGCGGTGGTGCAAAGAAAATGTTAAATTCATTTGCAATGTTTTTTGGTTCTGATACCAGGTTATCATTTATTTTAAGACAGATTTTTGGTTTACTTTTAGAATTAGAATTATTTGAGCTCTCTTTTATTATGTTCCACGATGTTTTGGTTTTATTTTGCCCGTTTTGAATTCGTTTACTATTGTAATTCCGTTTAGCTACCTGTTTTACTTAACTGAGAATTTTTTGTATTGTTTGTAATTGTTTATGATTGTGAGGTCATTTGTGTTTTTTTGTTTCATGTACAGATGTCTTTTTTTGTCTAATAGATATCTTAATACCAGTCGTTACCCAATTTATTTTGCGTTTTTGGGGATATTTATTGTTGGGTGAATATTGTTATGTATATTTATTTATATTCATATTTATTTATGTGCCATATTGTTGGGTGAATACTTAAACCAAGCCCTTCACCGCCGACCACTCCTCCCACAGTAGAGAGACCTCTCCCTCCCCAAGCGTCAACCCAGAGACCAAGTAGGAGACCTCGATTCGTAGCAGGTAATTCTTTATACAAATCAAGTAGCTTCACATCCATCGAATGGAAGTTCGCAGGAAAACCAAGCATGATCTTATACATGAAGTAAATAAAAATATAAATAGTTTTCTTTATTTATATGCATATAAATAAATAAAACTATATTTTATAATGTTTGTAAGATCAATTAACATTTTTAAAGACATCAGCTTTATAGAGTTATTAAATCTTTCAGACCAAAACGAGAGCAGAGCTGCCTTTCAGAAGCTGATGGATCAGCAGAATGGCGCTATGTTGGTGAGGAAAACTTACTTTACCATTGAATATTATTTGTGGCCTTATTCCTATGTAGTAGCTTGATTACATTTGAAGATTGATAATATTTTTTTTTACAGAAAATTGCAGAAGCACAAATGGCATCAGCGAAGATAAATGAAAACAATAGCAAATCTTTCATAGAGGAGAAAAGAAAAGAGAGGGGAGAGAGAATAAGAGAAAGAAAATGAGAGAAAGAGAGAGCGACAGGGAAGAGAGAGCACAGCTATTCACGCAGCTTATGTTATTATTAAGTAGACTTACGAGAAGGTGAGAGACGGCAGAGAGAATGAGAGAAAGAGAGAGCGACAGGGAAGAGAGAGCACAGATATTCACGCAGCTTATGTTATTATTAAGTAGACTTACGAGAAGGTGAGAGACGGCAGAGAGGATGAGAAAAAGCATTTTTAGTTAAGTTAGTTTTTATAAAGGTGACTTTCAAACTCACTCTTAACTCTTTATTTATTTTCTTTAATTGATAACTTATTACATATTATAAAATGTCAATGTCAATTTGTTTAATGTTTTTTTAAATTATTTATTTTGGCTTTCACCGATTATGGCCATTTAAGTTTTACATTTTCACTTAAAATTGGAAAACCAAAAATTATCTTAACAAATTATTATTTTTTGATATTATGGATTCTTTTGAAATCCTCTAACTAGCTAGGGCTTATAACAATGCCCTTTTATGTTTCTAACTAACTAGTGCTGCGGCTCATTTGGCCTTATTACTATTACCGTCTGATGGTTGTATTTACAATACTGATTTAAAGTTACATTAATGTGCTTTATGAGGAAAAATTCTTAACTGGATAAAAAACCTCATACAAATGACAGAGAAAATAAAAACAATAAATTCTGAACTTTTTACTCTATTATGCCATTATGATTTACTGAATGTAAATATTTCATCTTTGGGCTGCACCTTTTCGCTTCGGTGGTCCTGCTGCACGTACATATCTGTGTTTACTTGCATATCTACTTGTTGGTAGAAAAGCAGTTGGGAGAAACCAGTTTGACATTTTTTTATTTATGAAAAGTGTACTTAAATTCCAAAAAGGATACAATATATAGCAAATGAATGTAGACCAATATTCAAATGATTGTATAAGATTTCCTCGCTAGGATCTGTATATTTAATTTTTAAAAATTTGAATATTATTTATTGTACATTAATAATATACTGTCACTGAAAGAACAGTTTGTATGGGGAAACCTAATAAAGACAAAGTCGTTAAAATACATTAAAAAGAAATTACATTAAATGTCAGAGTGCAAAGTGCGAATCGACAATTTGATGTCGAATACGTCTGTAGCAGTTTTGCTTTTCAGTTCCTACCGAAAGCGGCTGACAGGATTCTCAAGTTGCCGTTTTGATTTGTGAGCTACGGGTGTGAAGAGCTCTGTGGATGGTTTCGATTTTGTTCCGTGAGTTGTGGCGAGATTCTCAGGGACGCGTGACGTTTGTTGAAGCTTGCTGACCTGGGCGGACTTGATTTTACGTAAGATGCCTTCCAAATTGAGATTGACTTTTATACATTAGTATCTTTAGGGATTACTCTCATAATTTATATAAATTGTTCAGAATAATATGATTCTGAGCTGGCGCCCAGTAAATTCTTTGTAGCATCATTTTATCCGTTCTTAAATTTAACTGTAGTCTCCTTCAACGGAAGCAATCTTCCGAACAGGCCTTCCATTGATATGCTTGGTATAACTATAAGTGACCAGCTCAAGTACGGGGGCTCCATCGAAGCCAGAGTAAAGTTGGCCTCCCAGAAGCTGGGCGTACTGTACAGGGCCCGCAGATTCTTTAATAGTACACAACTGCTGACCCTGTACAAATCGCAAGTGCGCCCTACTGTCGAATTTGGCAGCCATCTCTGGTCCGGAGCACCTAAATACCTGAAAAAAACCCTTGACTCTGTGCAAAAACGGGCGGTCCGTTTGATAGATTCCCCAATCTTAACAAACGGACTGCAATCTTTAGAGCACAGGCGTCAGGTAGGTATGCTGTCCTTGTTCTATCGGTATTACAATGGAAGATGCTCTGAGGAACTAGCGTCATTGATCCCTTCGGCACCGGTGCGTAGTCGGGATACACGCCAAACGCGCGCCCAACATTTGTACACGGTTGACATTTGTCACATGAGAACGGGTCGCTTCTACGATTCGTTCTTAAGTTCAACAGCTCGGCTGTGGAACGAACTGCCGGCCTCTGTGTTTCCTCCCTCCTACAATATGGGACTCTTCAAGACCCATGTTCACTCCTTCCTCTCCACAAAAAGACCCTCCACACAGCATCCCCAAATATGACATAGGCCCTGAGGGAAATTATTTTCTTCAGGGCCTCCTGTGTGGAGTTAATATAAAAATAACAAAAAAAAATATTAGTTTATTTTATTTATTTCTGTATTTCTTGTAATCGGTTTCATATTTTTTGTTGTTAGGTGAGTTTTCCATTTCCTCCAAATCTTATCTCGTGTTTGTATATTTTCAATGAGGCTGTCATTCATCCATTTTTTTGGTAATTCCGATGGTTTTTAGTTTTTAATTTTGTGAAGCTACTTATTTCATAATTTTTTTAAAATTTGGTTCAATTTCTTCATACAATACGTTTGGTTCTGATAATTTGACAGACTTCACAAGTCTCTCTCTCTCAGTGGCGGATCCAGGGGGGGGGTCACGGTGGTTGTTACAGTAATGGCCTCGTTAAATTAATGATACCAAGAAATATAATTGATAAGTTTTATTCTTTAAAACACACATCACTGGTAACAAAAAACAACGACCCTCGAATTCCTTAATTATTTTATTGTTTGTTATTGATCCGTTATTTAGAGAGAGAAGAGGAAGAAAATGGGCTTGCAAGCCTATTTATAACCTAATTCATTTGAATGTATTGGAATATATAATCAGAATTATTGCCCTTAGGGGAGACATCTGTCGGATATTTCAATTACTCAATACAGATACAGGTGGCATTTTTCGTTGGTTTGATTCTTGGCTAAAGTCTGAACATGCTGCCAGGGCACGGAAGAATTTATTTTTTTACACATAAACAAAAAATAATTTTTTTAAAATAACCATAATATAAACAAAAATAATTTGAAAAATAAACATAATATAAATATGGACAAATTAATTTGAAAAACAATCATGAGATGAATATGAACAAAAAAGTTCTAAAATAAGAGAATCATAATATGAACAAGTTAATTCGATGTTCCTAGGTCATCCTTCAGGTAGGTTGCTAATTTTTCTCCTTCTTATGACTGCTAGCAAAAATTTGATGGTCCAAGGTCATCCTTCAGGTAGGTTGTTGATTTTTCTCTTGTTTATGACTGCAGGAACTTATTTATTCAGTCCGGGGGGTACATCGGGCGTCCCTGTAGCAATGCTTGAATTCCTTTCCATGGGTAATAAACATATTTTGCTGATAGGTCTCTTAAATGTTCCTTGTGCGGTTTTGAGGGTAACCACCCGCACTTTCCCGTCAGCTCCAGGGTGAGTAGCTAGGATCCTGGCTAGTTTCCACATATTAGGCGGCAGGTTGTCCTCCTTTAGTATGACCATGTCGTCCCTTTCAACAGTCCTGAGGCCCTTGTCTTCCTTCCATTTGGTACGTCTTTGTAATTCTGCAAGATATTCCAGTTTCCACCTGCACCAAAATGTTTGAATCAGTGCATTTAATTTTTGATATTGATTCAATCGATTATATTGTATCTCCCGAACATCCTTCTCAGAGATAGAAGCTATCCCTCCGCCAATCAGGAAATGATTTGGAGTCAAAGGATTCAGGTCAGTCGGATCGTTGGACAGAGGAGTGAGCGGACGTGAATTTAAACAGCATTCTACCTGACACAATAAAGTATATAATTGTTCAAAGGTTAAACTTGAATTATCGGTTATTCTTTTTAAATGATATTTGGCGGATTTCACTGCTGCTTCCCAGAGTCCAGCGAAATTCGGTGACCGTGGTGGAATAAATCCCCACAGTATTGACAAATCAGCTAAATATTTTTGAATCTTGTCATCAGATTCCTTTAATTTATCATACAATTCTCTCAGTTGATTATATGCTCCCTTAAAATTGGTCGCATTATCTGAATATATTTTAAAGGGTTTGCCCCTCCGCGCAATGAAACGTTTTAAACAATTTAAAAAGTTGTCAGTGGTGAGGTCTGTTACCAGTTCCAAATGCACAGCTTTCGTTGAGAAACAAACAAAAATGCATAAATAAGATTTCACCAATGGAGCCTTCCTGGTGATACCGCTTTTCATCATGATAGGACCTGCGTAATCAATCCCGGTAACCTCGAATGGCCTGCTAGGTGTTATTCTGTTTTCCGGCAAGTCACCCATGATAACTTGACTGGTTACTGGATTTTTTCTGAAACATACTATACATTTATGTAATATTTGCTTAACAGTGGTTTTTCCGGCAATCGGCCAGAACTGTAATCTCACTAGAGATAACAAAGTTTGTGTCCCTGCATGTAAATGTACATAATGAAGATGTCGAATAATTAATTCTGTTAACTTATTATTTTTTGGTAAAATTATTGGGTGTCGTTGCTGGTATGATAAATGTTTCGCCTTTGTTAGCCTGCCCCCGACACAAATTAATCCATTATTTATTAATGGATTAAGCGACAAAATAACGCTACGTTTATCCAGTGAACATTTATTACTCAAAACCCTGAACTCATCCTTAAAATGGTAGCGTTGAATTATTGCTATTAGACGATGTAATGTATTGTCCAGCTCCGGCACGCTTAACCTCCCGGTTAATTTACAGTTTTTTGTGTTACAATTATTAAAGAAACGCAATATATATTCAGTTACTCTCTTTAGCTTGTTGAGAGAGGAAAATTTTGAAAAGATGTCCCACTCCGTGACATTAGTAGACACGCATACCGCCTTGGTTTTTATCTCTGGAGGATTTATACAGGAATTTTCTGGCTTCGGCCAGTGATCGGCCTCTCTTATTAGCCAATCTGGACCCTTCCACCAAATATCTGCTTGTAATAGTTTGTTTGCTGTAACTCCTCTTGATAAAATATCAGCGGCGTTTTCCTGCGATGAAACATGTCGCCAATGGGCGGGATCGCCGGCCTCTTGTATCTCGGCAACCCTGTTGGCCACAAAGGTATTCCATCTAGCTGGCTGTCCTCTTATCCAGCATAGTGCGATGGTAGAGTCACACCAGTAGTATGTATCCACCTCAACCATGTTGAGCGCTTCTTTGATGTTTTTTAATAATTTCGTTAACAGCACCGCACCACAAAGTTCCAATTTTGGCAGGGATATGTTTTTTAATGGCGCTATCCTGGACCTGGAAGATATTAACTGAGAGTGCATCTTACCCTCGGCGTCCCTGGATACTAGATACGCACAGGCTCCGTAGGCCTTTTCTGATGCGTCGCAAAAACCATGGATTTGTAGGCTGTTTTGACCCCACAAGATTCTTCTCTTTATTTTCAACAGGTTTATTTGAGATAAATTTTTCATGTAATTTTCCCAATCTTTTAATATTCCCTCGGGTATTTCTTCGTCCCAGGAAGTCTTAGATATCCATAATCTCTGCATAATTAGTTTTGCTACAACCGTTACTGGTCCTAGCAGTCCTAAAGGATCGAACGTTGAGGCGATACTTGACAATATCCGCCGTTTGCTTTGTACGGTACATACTGGTTTTTTCACTACATATGAAAAGTAATCAAACTCACTGTTCCAGATTAATCCTAGTATTTTTTCTTCTTGGGGTTCTTTAGATATCAATCCTTGCATATCTTGACCTGGTTCGGAAGATAATTCTGCCACGTTCGATCTCCATTTTCTTAGATTCATCCCTGCAGATTTTAGTAAACTGATTACCTGTTGTTTTAGAAGGTGGCACGATTCAACGTCATTTCCTCCCGTTAATAGGTCGTCCATGTAAAAGTCATTTTCAATGACATTGCTTGCTAAAGGAAATGAAAGTCTATTTTCAATACCTATTTGCTTCAGGCATCTTGTCGCCAGGAAAGATGACGGTCCTAATCCATAAGTCACTGTCCTTAGCTGGTAATGCTTCAAATCCTCATCCTGTGAAAAGCGCCAAACAATTTTCTGTAGATTGCGGTCGCTTTCCTGCACGTTTATCTGACGGTACATTTTCTCTATGTCCGCAGTTATGACTACAGGATGTTTTCTGAAATGTAAAATTTGCATATTTAAATCCTTTTGTATGTTAGGTCCGACCATCAGAGCATCATTAAGGGAAATACCAGAAGATGTTTTTGCCGATCCATCGAACACCACGCGAACTTTAGTAGTGGTGCTTGACTCCTTCATCACCGCATGATGTGGTAAAAAATATGATCTCGCATCGCATTCGGATTTTCGGCACTCTTCCATATGACCCAATTGTAAATATTCTCTCATAAACATGCTATATTGACATTTCAATTCTTTATTGGTGGAAAATTTTCTTTCCAATGTATGAAACCTTTTTTCAGCCATTGACAAAGAACTCCCTAGTTGGTCTATACAAGGGCGGGTTGGTAAGGCTACCGTAAATCTGCCCTCCGTGTCTCTACTATGACACTCTGTAAAGTTGACTTCGCAAGCCTTTTCTTCAAAATTCTGAGGTTTCATGGCATCCACCTCTTCTAGTTTCCAGAATCTTTCCATCTGGTTACCTATTTTATTAATGGCTAGATTACAATTAATTGATACTGGCCTTGTTTTAGTGATGATGTCGATCGCTCCGGAAACAATCCAACCGAGTTCAGTCCTTTGAATAGTTGGCCCGCCCTCCGTTAAGCGTATTCGATCATTATTCATTATTTCCCAAAAAACTTCCGCACCCAACAGGATGTCAATTGGAGACGTGACATTGAAATCCTTATCCGCTAGTTGCAAGCCAGATGGGATCTTCAACTCTTGTTTCCTGAAGGTCATTTGGGGTAGGTCGGTTGTTATAGCCTGCAATACTAAACAAGAAATTTTCTTATTATAATCACTATTCACTGCTAACATGTCAATTGTAACTCTTCGATTGATATGTGTGATGCGATTTTGTATTCCAGACACCGGCGTATTTATTTTTTCTGTTTTTAATTTTAATTTTTTTGCAAAACTCTCTCTTATGAAATTCGATTGGGCGCCTGAATCCAATAATACCCTCGCTTTGTGTAAACAGTTGTCGCTACCTACGATATTCACGATCGCTGTAGATAATAAAATTATCTTTTCATTTTTATTTAACACCGTATGATTTGCCACTGATGTCGAGCTGTGTGCCTCTTCATTTGTGTTTTCACTATTTAATTCATTAACATGTATCAAAGTATTATGTTGATCACTTGCACAGATTTTACATTTGAATTTATTTTTGCAATCTTGTGTAAAATGTCCTACCCTCAAACATTTGAAACAGGCTCGGGCCTTTCTTAAAAATTCTAATCTTCCCAGGATATTTAATTTGAGAAATTTTTTACAATAATACACTGGATGATTTTCTTTACATAGGATGCATCCGTGTTTGGTTGCTATCAATGAGACAGACAAATCTTTCTTGCGATCATCACGTGTTGTAACATTCTTGTAGGTAGGCCTTTTTTCTTGCAAATTTGTGAACTCCAGTACCTCAACACGTTTGGTTAGACATGTAATAAATTCTTTCAACGTTGGGAGTGCACCATCTATTGGCTGCTCTTCCCAAAATCTACGAGTTGATCCATCCAATTTATTACATATTAAATATATCATAATCGCGTCCCAGGAATCAACATGTAATCCTAGATTTTTTAACGCTTCTAAATTTATATTAGCCTGATCAATAATATGCCTTAACGCGACTGGACATTCTTGTTTCATATCTTTTAACTGAAATAAAGATGCAACATGCCTATGAACTATTATTTTTTTATTCGCGTAACGTTCCTGCAGTATCTGCCACGCAGATTCGTAATTGTCGTGCGATATGGTCAAGGAGGCAATCAATTTAGCTGCGTCTTTTTTAAGGCACGATTGTAAATAAAAGAATTTTTGAGAATTGTTTAACGTATTATTTTCATGAACCAATGCTTTAAAGGTCTCAGCGAATTTAGTATACTCAGTAATTTCACCATGAAATTCAATAAGTTTCAAAGTTGGTAATTTAATTTCACATTTTTCATGATTTACTGAATTCAATAAACCTTTTGCTAATGCAAGTACAGAGAAATATTGATTTTCAAAGGATTCACGTTGACTTACGTGTTCTGCCTCGTCATCCGAAAGTTCTTCGATTTGAGATTGAATTTTTTCAAAGTCATCTAACAATTTTTCGACCTTTTGATAACGTAATTCTAGTTCCGTTTTATCGAGTGTCTTTAAAATATCATTAAACCTTGTCAATTTCGCTTTCAAAATTCCACGCTTGTTGATTAACGGCTTTAACTTTTCCATCTTTAATGGTAAATAATAAACAATTTAACTTTTAACCTCAACCAACTGACAGTTTACGAATGAAAACACGGCGGTGTTAGTAAAAATGCTTGCCAGGGCTGACAACTTTTTAAATCAGAACAACCACTCACCACTGACAACTTTTTAAATCAGAAATTCGCTGAAATTATTTTGCCCGGTAAATTTGAACATTCGCGTGAATTATTTTTAATTAAATAAATCCAATGACAAAACTCTTACAATTGAGATGCTCATTTAACAATAATCGTATCAATTTGCAATGTAGGTAGCTATTAAAATTTTATATAACTGAAAAATCAGAAACAACAATAATTTTTTTTTTTTAATCTTTGTTGCATATTTAAATATTTCATTTGGGATAATTTGAAATAGGAAGGATTCGGGATTCGGTCACAGTTTTGATAGGATGGCGTTGGGATACTTATCTGATGATGATCTGCATCTTCTTGGTTTTTTGCTGGTTCATATTTCGGTTCTTTCTGGTGCACGATGCGGCTCGATTGGACCATATGTTACGGTAATGGCCTCGTTAAATTAATGATACCAAGAAATATAATTGATAAGTTTTATTCTTTAAAACACACATCACTGGTAACAAAAAAACAACGACCCTCGAATTCCTTAATTATTTCATGGTTGTTATTGATCCGTTATTTAGAGAGAGAAGAGGAAGAAAATGGGCTTGCAAGCCTATTTATAACCTAATTCATTTGAATGTATTGGAATATATAATCAGAATTATTGCCCTTAGGGGAGACATCTGTCGGATATTTCAATTACTCAATACAGATACAGGTGGCATTTTTCGTTGGTTTGATTCTTGGCTAAAGTCTGAACAGTGGTCATGACCCCCCCCTGGGCCCAAGCCCAGGGGGGGTCATGACTACCTAGGTCCTGGGCCCATCCAGGACCTAGGTGGACCACTAATTAAAATTGTTAAACATAATGTTTTTATATATTTTTTGTCACAATATAAATTTTATTTAAGTACTTTCAATATTTAATTAATTTAATATAATACTTTGTTTGACGGCAAACGCATTTTTCGGGAACGAACGCATCGAAAATTCGAATGTTACCGCGCACCGCCACCGGCGCGCGCTTCGGCCCCCACCTTTCATATTATTATGACACATTTCGTGTGACCACGTGTGACGCTTGCGCGCGCTTTGTTTCGACTAACGTCTAGCGTCTAGCAAAACCTAACCTCAATCGGAACGACTAAACTTTATTAATAAAGTGTTTACTTTTATTTGTTTACTAAGTTAAAAAAAATAAGTTCCAATATAAGTAATAGTGTTCTTAAAAATTGTTGCTGCAAATTCAATTCATTACAAGAAATGGTAAGTAATCTAATCAGTTTCTTCATTATGCCAGTGTATGTGTGTTTAAACTCAAATGTTATTTGTTAATGTTCTAAGGCTGGGGTTAGACTCGTAAGTTTTTTTCCAGTAAATCGCTCTTGAAGGCGAGTTTGGCCAAATTCCCAATGTAAACGACACCAAAAGTCACTTAACGTAAGTTACAGAACTTATTCTTTCGGAAGTTTTTTGACAGGTCTGGACAGGTCTAACGCGCCCGCGCGAATTACCAGCCTTCCTATACTTCCTAAAGCAATTCTTAAGGCGAGACACAACCTCGTTCATCGAGGTTTTGCCCAAGGCTAACATTTTAATTTATTTCGGCGAAATTATAATTGAATTTAAAAAAAATAAAATTATGCCGCACGAGGGATGCAAGTTATTTATATTTTAGATTAATAAAACAATACCTTACAATTAATATATTTTACGTTCAACGATTTTAAAACTTTATAACCCGTGTATAACTATAAAGTTAGCGGACTTAGCGGTAAGTACCAGATTTTATTTTTCTAGACGATGAATTAATAACTTCGGAAGTGGACACATTTTTAATATTTGTAACAAATTCTTCAGAATCAATTAAAATGAAGGCTAAAAGTGTGGATAGATTTTTTTACTAAGATTACGAAAACGTTAGTAATTTTTTTTCGAAATGCATAGTATTATTTTTAATGATGGATTTTGAATGATTTACATGAAAATGTTCCGTCTCCGATTATGTTCCCTTAATTTTGTAAAATTCCACACTGATTATTTTTTTTATACGGCAACACTTTGATATCCGGCGAATTTTTGAATTTGACGTTTAACGTTCACTAGATTTATTGTTTGTTCTCTGCGAACTTAACCACTTAACCTTTGATTTGACTTTTTGCATGAGTAGGTGGTTTGGTATATTTATGCTTTTTGCTAAAGATGGCGGTGTTTTGACAGATGTTATGAACAGAACTCCGTACAATTTCATGCCATTTTTGTGACATTCGTGTGGAAAACGTTCTTTTTTAAATGACTTTCGGCTAGTTAATTACCGTTTTTTTGCACATATAAAATTATGTCCCGTCTTTCCGGTTTATAAAAAATGGTCTGATTTTTCGAGTTGAAATTTTAAAAAAATCACCAGGGTTTCAAAAATACGATTAAAAAAAAATACGGAACGTCTTAGAATATTTGCCTAAACCAGATTTTTTTTTAAATGTGATGCATGTGGCCTATTATCGGTCCAATCCTTTCTAATCCTAATGTTTCTGTTTTTAACATTTACGTATTTGAAATTTTGAATACGAAGCCGGTTGCCGTCAGCAGATGTCAGGTAGGTAGCTGTCATTCGGATAAAACGAAATTAATTGTCGCCTTTGACGGAACAAAAGCGCATAGATTATTGTTTAATTAAAGCCAAAATCTATTTCAACACTTTATTTGGGCCTTTTGTCTTTCTTAACAAAATCGAGTAAATTTGACAGTAGCAGGTCGTTGTTGAAAGGAAGCCATCTTACCGCAAATAAATTTACAGATTGATATAAACGGTCGCATGAGCATTTACTTAGGCACAGGTCGAACCTCCGAACAACTTCCGTGATCATTAATTACCACAAGTCGGATGCATATGCACGGACGTATATAAGGGGGGGGTCTTGGGGGTCCGGACCCCCCCCATTGCACCGCGCCGATTGTAGAATACGATAGTTTCTTAAGTCCGCCACAGTGAGGGGAGCGGGGGAATGGGCAGTGCCCCCGCCGCGGCGCGCCGCCGCCGCCCGCGTTTCGGCCGCGCGCACCATACCAAGCTAGAATCTAGTTTAGTCTATTTTGTCTCTTCGCGTTGCGCAGTTGTCAGTTGTTTTAATACAGAAAGAAGTGTCGCATTTAAAAAGTATGAAACGATCAAATCAGGTATCTCTTTTGAGTTTTTTTTCTAAGAAAGAGAGACCAAATCCCAATGAACTTTTATCAAAAGACAATGTGGAATCCTGTCATATTGAAGAAGTAGGAATAAATAGAGCGGGGCCATCCACAGATACTGATGACGAAGAAGTGAAGAAAGGTAAGTCTCTTGTTTATTTTATTAGGAAGGAACCCAGTTACAAGAATTTTAAAAACTTTTATCCTGCTCTTATTTTTATTCCCAGAGAATTTCTGTAAACAAATGTTTTGCCGTGAGCATAAAATATTTGACAAATGGTAATTTCAGTGTATATGCGACGTGTACCTAAGTGTTATAAAATCATTTCGCCTTTTAACAGAAAGAAATACAATTATATTTAACTAACAACTAACTGGTGCCCGCGACATTGTTCGCGTAGACTTAATTTTTAGTTGAAAATTCTTATTCTTAACATAACTTTTTAGTTTATGAACCGATTGGAATGAAACATAGACTAAAATGTTAAACAAAACCGCATACAAATCGATTAAGCCGTTTCTGAGATTAGCGTGGTCAAACGCACAGACAAACAGACAAAAATTTTAATAACTATTTTATTGACCTCAGTAACATAATTATAGTGCGTATGAATTGTTTTTTTTTTGTAAATATTTATGTACTTACAGAAACGGAACGCTTACGATTTAATTATAGTATGGATTAGAGTATTAGAGTCACAAATTATTATTATTATTCTTACAATTAAATATGACCAAAAAGCTGTTTGAAGATGGGTATGTGCTGTTGTTTTGTTTTAGTCAAATATGTCTTTGTTACAGCCAGGATGGATTTGTGTTCGGCTACGTCCGCAGCCGCAGCCAGGACGGGTTATGATATTGCGCTCTACGTATGTCATCCTCCAAGCAATGACGAGGAAAAGCTGAGAGCATTAAAAGAGCTTTGGACCCCTCCGGATACATTTAAATTTCCAGTCACTATCACTGGTAAAAAGAAACTTTCTTTTCAACGCCATTGGACTACCAGGTACTCATGGCTTGTATATTCAAACGTCATGCAGGGAGCACTTTGCAAAGTATGTGTTTTATTTGGAAAAAAGCATGGCGGTCGTGGTCAGCAAGAACTTGGAGCCTTGGTTAGTAAGCCATTTACTTACTGGAAGAAAGCTTTAGAGAGCTTTGATCACCATGCAGATACTAAGTATCATAAATTTGCTGTTGAGCAGGCAGCAAATTTTGCAAGGATCATGGAAGGAAAAACGTTTGATGTTATAGAGTGCATGAATGCAGAAAACAGTAAAATTGCCGAAGAGAACAGAAAAAGATTGAAAGCCATTGTTGAAACAATTATTCTTTGTGGAAGGCAAGAAATAGCACTAAGAGGAAGTCGTGATTTTGGAGAAATTGGGATAAATGAACCCGAACATAATGATGGTAGTTTTAGAGCACTTGTTCGTTTTCGTGCGCGATCTGGCGATGAAGCACTTAAAAATCATTTACTAACACAAAACATTCACAGTAGAGCCATGTATACGTCACCAGGAATTCAAAATCAAGTGATTGAACTATGTGGTAGTGCTATTCAAGCGCAAGTACTTAATAGGGTCAAAGAGGCTGGTTTTTTTACTGTACTTGCTGATGAAACACAAGACATATCAGAAGATTTTTTAGAATTCATCCACGTAGAAGATGTTTCAGCTCAAGCTTTGGCAACGACTATTATATCACATCTCTTATCATATAATTTGTTTGGATATGGATAAATGGATTGGTCAAGGCTATGATGGCGCTGCAGTTGCTGATGAGCGGCCGGTCGGCAGCGGGCGTAAGAACAATAATCGCAGAGCAATACCCGAGAGCGCAATTCGTACACTGTGTTGCTCATGTTCTCAACTTAGTTTTAGCGCATTCATGTAATAATACGTAACTGTATCGGAACCATTAAGAGCGTAATAAAAGATAATAACTGGAAGGCAAACCCTGCGCAATAATATTGCAGCAGAAACTGCCGAAATATACTACCGACGAAATGTGTTTTACCCTTTCATTGATCATGTTATTACAGAACTCGACGCTCGTTTTAAACCACATGAATCGACGATCGAAGGAATTCAAATGCTGCTACCTGAAAAAACCAGTAATGACTCCAGGATAAAAGAAAATCTTAACAAGATTACACAAACATTTCTGGGTGGGGAAAATAAAGGCACAATATTTCTGAGTGAATATGAGATATGGCACAATCACTGGAAATCTGTAGCACAAAAACCTGCAACTGTGATCGACACCATCGATAACTGCGATGATCAGTTTTTCCCTTTAATAAAAAAGCTTCTAATTATTTTAGCCACACTCCCAGTGTCCACTGCAACCCCTGAAAGATCTTTCTCTACATTAAAGAGGTTAAAAACTTACCTAAGAAATAAAATGGGCGACGAAAGACTTACTGGTCTGGCTTTAATGAGCGTACACCGAGATCTGGCGGTGCAACTTGATTCCGAAGAAATTATTAATCAGTTAGCAATTAAACGTAAAAGACTAAATGTATTACTTTAAAGTAGTGTCCGACCGAACTTTCGGTTTCGGCCTAGTTTCGGCCAAAAAACGAGTTTCGGCTTAGTTTCGGTTTCGGCCGCCATCCAGCCGAAACTACGGCCGAAACCGAAACTGAATTCGGGAGATTTCGTCCTGCGGTCGGACATGTTCGGTGCACTGAACTGCGAGCCACGAAAACACTTTTTATTTTCATTATATTCAAATAAGTATTATTGCATTAAAAATATTTTGTCATTGTAGGTAGGATGGTACTTTTTAATTTTAATTATATTGTAGTTCATTAAGGGCCGGTTTTATAAACGTCCGTTCGTTACGCTTGATACCGTTTTTGGTTTACCGTAACAAATATTTGGTTAACCGCCTGATTTTTCCGTTTTATAAACGTTCGTCAGGTTATCCGTAGGCCAAGTTTCGGTTAATGCTTAACCGAGTGATTTTGGCCAGTTAAATGGTTAACGATCCGTTTTGTTGGCGCTCAAATGTTTTTTGACAGCTGTCAGTAAGTTAGTTGCATTTGGTTGTTGCCCGACGATCGCTTATTTGGAACCGTGCACTATTTTAATTACGATACCGTATTATATTATTTGCATTTGTGATATGGATTCATCATCGAGCAGTGAAAGTGAGGATGGGCGTTTGGCAATGCTTGAAGATGACACGCCATCGTCGTCATCTAATAGCAGCAGCAGTGAAGACGAAGCTGCGGGAATACGCAGACGTCCACGTGTTTTTATGCATAGACCGGATTATTTTAATTATTATGCGGACATCGATTTTAAAATGAGATTTCGGTTGTCAAAGAGAACCGTGGCTCAAATTTTAAATAGAATTGAAGCTCAATTAGTGCCGGCGACACATCGAAACCAACCAGTTACGCCCGCACAGCAGTTGTTACTGACACTGCGATTCTACGCTTTGGGATCAATGCTGCAAGCTGCTGGCGACTTCACGGGAGTCTCCAAGTCGACGGCATGCATCGTTGTATGGAGAGTTACCAAAATAATCGCTTCCTTGAGAAACGATTACATAACCATGAACAGTGACGGAGTTCAGGACTTTTACAGAATTGCTAGATTCCCAAAGGTCATCGGTGCCATTGACTGCACCCATGTCAGGATTCAGTCACCCGGAGGAGACCAAGCAGAAACTTACCGCAACCGCAAAGGTTATTTTTCTTTGAATGTCCAAGCTGTGTGTGATGCTAAACTCGTACTTAAGAATGTAGTAGCGAGATGGCCAGGTTCTGCTCATGATTCGACTATATTTAATAACTCTTCACTTAAAAGCAGATTTGAACGAGGAGAATTTGGTGACAAGACCTTAGTAGGTGACAGCGGCTATCCACGAATCAAATATTTAAGGAAACCATTGAGCAATCCCGTAACAGAAGTGGAACGATTGTATAATGAGTCCCAAATTAGAACCCGAAATTGCATTGAGCGTTGCTTTGGTGTGTGGAAACGTAGGTTCCCTGTGCTATTCTTGCCAATAAGACTTTCCTTATGCCGTGTTGAGGGGGTTGTCGTGGCTACTGCAGTACTACATAACATTGCAAGGAAGGAGAATGAAGATGATTACCCCATGGAAGCACCCCAACCTCCGGACCAACAAGTTCCTGTCAATATTGCTGAGGAGGACATTGCACAGACTGTTGATAACGAACTACACAACTTCATTAATACATATTTTGGGAGTCTACTTTAGTAGTGCATCTGTACCTGTACTACTGGGAGAGTCTCGTTGGTATGAATGACACCAAATGTTTCCAAACACCGAAGCACTGAAACTGGTGTACTCGCACTTGCTGTAACACTGCCAATAATAACAGGGATCTTATTTTATACTTACCTATTACCACTCATTTTGACAATACATGCTGCTAATTATTATGCATCCCATGTTATTATTAAAAAAATACATTATTACAGAACATAGTTTTACTGAAAGAAAAATTCTCTACCTAAAGTACCCCTGTCGATAACCTTAAACAAATTGGACATATGTATTATATTTGAAACTTACTTCAAACCCATCTCCTCGTGGAGGTAGGTACTAATATTTTTATGTATTAAAATAAATCATCTTCAATAAACATATTTTTATTTTTAAAATACAGGTGTGCAAGCAATAATACTATACAATGCTCTACCAATTCAAACAAAAAAATAACAGAAATTAATAATTATATAAAACAAAAGTAAAAACATGGCTGAGACAACGAATTGATATAAATATTGATTACACACATTGTGAAGATGATGTAAAGATAACTTGAAACTAAATACAAATGTTAAAAAACTACTGTATTTAGTTTAGTATTTAGTATCAAGTTATCTTAACGTTAAATGTTAATTATTAATAATTTAATGTTAAAAAACTACCGCCTCAAAATAGGGAACCTTAGTGATGACGAAAAAAAAATTTATATGTATATTATACTTACAATGTGTAAAAACTTTGTCATTGAAACTAATAAAAAAATTAAATGTAATCTCAAGATAAATTTAAAGTAAGGTGCAATTCTACATATCATACAGAATTTTCAGAGTGTCATCGACTTATGTTGGATTCAGATTATGTTGCATTAGACGCGCAATACCAAACTCAAGATCCAATACTGGATAGGGTTATTGCCTATTATTAGACGCACAACATAAAACTAAGGTAGAAACTCTTCAAGTAGAAGATGATCCTCATTCATCAGAAAAGTCATCAAGAGCAACAGGGGGTGACTGCACTTGTTCAAGACAGTTAAATGGGATTGTTGGTTTGTTACAATTACATATATTGGAACCCTTATTCTTTAATTTATCTTGATAGTATGAAGCGATGGCATTATTTTTTGAAGCAATGGAATTATTTTTTCTGATTTTAGATTCTACTAATTGTTCTTGTAGGGTTTTCCTCTTTTTTGACTTCAATTTTGTATTTACCGGAGTCTTTAAAAGTGTAGGATTCCAACAATCCCACTTACTGTTTCCAACAACCGATTCCACCGCTGCTATTGCTGTTGTTGCTTCGCCATTTGATGTTTGAGGACCTTCGTCCACCTGGAGAGTTTCTACTGGAATCGTTTCTACCTTAGTTTTATGTTGTGTGTCTAATGCAACTCCTGCATCTAACACAAGTCCTTGATCGTTGCTAAATTCCACCACCACATGGCCGGCGTCGTCATCGAAGTAACTCCTAGGGCCAACACAATTAAATAGTTTAATCATGGCAATAACCCTATCCAGTATTGGATCTGGGACGATTTTGGCCCCTTCCCCCCCGCCAGTAGCTCTAGAAAATAAAACAAACATATAAATAATACAAAGGAGACTTTTAAATGATCCAATAAACCCTACGCATAACAATGACGATGTAAATAGTGGGAAAAGTTATTATTGTTATTAGCAGTCATGAAAGAAAAGAAGGTATTATGTGATAGACGGAAACAGAATGAACAGTTTGTACATAATTTCTTCCACAATATGTTAATTATCCGCCTTACATAGCAGCCATACCGTATGTCGAGCGATACGGTTACCGGTAGGGCTCCATTCTCCCGCAGTACTTGTGTTAGCATACGCATCCTTTACAAGTCGAGGATCGAGATGTCGTCTACGTAGACATCTCTCCCGCGTATTAGAGTTTTTTACTAGCAGTCCGATCCATTTTTCCTAGTATTAACTAGATTCAGTCAGCGCACTGGCTAGTTTTACAGGTAAGCACAAAATAAAATAAACAGTCCGTTTATCGGCACTGAAACTGTATACATTATTCAAAGAAAATCATATAAAAATAACATACACACCTGTTATTGGAATTTATTAAAGTTGCCCGTTTTTTGGCCGCCTTCTTTAGATTGTCCCATTTTAATTTTAATTGGGAGACATCCCTGTGGATGCCCCCGTTTTCTGAATTGAACTTCTCCGCCACTTGGCTCCAAGTTGCTTCCTTCGAAGCATTTGTTAGTGCGTCCGTTTTTTTTGAAGTTAGACCTGGCATTTTCTCAACTAGAGATATTAAGCTATATAATTCCTCTGGGGAGAAATTCTTGCTTTTAATTCTTTTGTTCATTTTGGTATCTGAAAAATTACAATAATTACATTAAAACCTCATCAAAATAACTTAGGTTATGTGAAGACACAACGCGTATGATAAAATAAAATACATAATAATCGTGACCAATCCACTGATAATTTATATGATTAATAATGATTTATATGATTATTAAATATAAACTTACATATTTTTTAAGTATGTTTTAGAAATACGTTGAAAATCGTATCAGCAAGCACTCGCAGGCATTTAAAAAAAGAATTAATTTTGACAGCTAAAGCTAAAACCCATAGATGAAAACAATATCAGAGACAATTATTTACCAAAAACATTGCCAGTAAAAAAACTTTCGGACCAAACGTAACCGTTGACCGCTAGTAATGCAAATTTGTTTATAAAACGCAAAATAAGATAACGAATGGATAGCGGTCCGTTAACGAAAATCGTGTCGTTACGTAACGGAAATTTGGTACTTCGTTTATAAAACCGGCCCTAAAAAGAGTGCCATACAAAATGACCAGAGTTTAGAGGAAATTATTTTGTTCTTAAAATGAAAGAGTATTTTTTGTTTAGTGTAGGTAGGTACCTAAAGAAATTAGTGCACCTAAAAAAGTAATTTTGTTTTCTACCTTTTATTTTATGTTATTCGTTAATAATGTTCACACAGGTAATACCTAGATACTGTTTATTTTTTTTATATTATTTACGAAGAAGTTATAACTTATTTAAAAAAGCACAACCATTTATTTGAAATAAGGAATGATAATTTTTAATTAATAGTAGTTGTAAAACAATGAATCTCGTGTCAGTTTTTTTTGTTTGAGAGAAAACTACATTTATTTTCATCTTTTCATGTATAACTTGAATTTACAATATTTTGTTAGTGTTACTGTAGGTAGATAGGTAATTTTTAATTTTAATTATATTGTAGTTCATTAAAAAGAGTGTCATAATAATACTACCAAAGTTTAAAAGAAATTATTTTGTTCTTAAGATGAAAGCTCTTCATTTAGCTTGAGAGAAAATGCTTATTTTTTTCATACATTAAGTATTATTTGCATTAAAAATATTTTGTTATTGTAGGTAGGATGATACTTTTTGATTTTAATTTTATAATTGTAGTTCATTAAAAAGAGTGCCTTACAATATGACCAAAGTTTAGAATAAATTATTTGGTTATGTGATTAAATAAAAGGTGTTTCAATTTTAAAACAAATTATTTGTTCTTAAGATGAAAGAGTATTTTTGTTTAGTGTACCTTAACAAATTAGGTATAAAAAAAAGTTATTTTGTTTTCCACCTTTTATTTTATGTTATTTCTTTTTTTATGTTATAAACGAAGCGATTTTATTTAAATAAGGAGCGATAATTATGTTATGTTTATTTTTAGTTCAAATATCAGAGACTGAATGATTTATATATATAATATTTAAAAATAAAGGCTGATTGATTAAGACTGACTATTTTTTTCACGAAAACATGACCTTATATATTTTTTTTTAATTTGCGGACCCCCCCCCTTATCAAAGCTATATATACGTCCGTGTGCATATGTAAACGCTCCTGTGAGCTGTGAGTGACCTGTCAAAATTCAAAATATTATGTAATCCGTAAATTTTAATTGTGAGTATAACCCCAGTCTTAAAGTACCTCGTGGGTAGATAAGTAGGTACCTACCTACTTACTGAAAGAGTGTGACTTATGTACCTACTTAATTATTTTTTTTGGAAGAGGGAGTTTGAAGAGCCTAAGCTTACTAACCTAACTAACCTAACCTAAAATCTTAGATAAATTCACAGAATGAATCGCGGGTTCAAGCCCCGTCCGTACCTGCATGGCTAATATTTACGGAATGAACATTTGTCTTGGCTTGAGTCTGGGTGTTTTACGTAGCGTAGGTACTTATAATTAATATGTATTTACAAAAGTCTGTTGTCTGTTGTGGGGTGTAAAATTTGCATGGTTTTGCTTGCAGGGTGACTCTAAGGGAAAAGGAGATGGTGGTGGTGGGTTAAAACGTAATATAGGTGGCAGTTCATTTAAAAAAATAGATTCATTTTTCACAAAGAAACCAAGGCTTGAAGATTGCTCACTCGAAAAATTTACCTACAACAACTACAGAGGATAATAATTGTACTGCCGATGCTTCTGCTTCTTGCTTTGCTTCTACAGCTATAACATTGCCTACATTAACCTTAGACGATGAAAAAACATGCTCTCCTGTTATTAACGATATTCAGCCTATATTATGTACGTCGACTTCTGATTCTGATCAGATAAAGACTTCACTTTCTCAATCAGAGTTTGCTTCAGATATTGCATGTTATATAGGGAAAAATATAGATGATTCATCTACTAAAGCTATGTTGCTTGAAAAGCATTGGCAGCCTCCCCCTAATTACACTTTCCCGCACTGTGTTGTTAATAAAAAAGGAAAACAAACAAAAAAATATGCGAATAAGTCTCACCTTGAAAAGTTTCACTGGCTTGTTTTGTCGCATAAAGACCAGGGACTTTACTGCAAGTACTGTGCTTTATTTGCCGTAGCTCCTGGAGGTGGTGTACAGAAAAAAACACCCTTATATCGACTCGTAAAAGAACCGTTAAAAGCTTTTGATAATTTGCTTTGTGAAAATGGTGTTCTGCTAACACACCAGCGAAAAAAATACCACGAATCAGCTGTCGAAGCAGGGAAGAACTTTTTGTTGGCTTTTCACAAGCCAGAAATTAATATAATGAACCAAGTAAATAGTCAAAGACTGACACAAATAAATGAAAATAGAGATCGTTTGCGACCAATCGTAAAAACTATTATGTTTTGTGGCCATCAAAATATACCGTTACGTGGCCATCGCGACTATGGTAAATTGTTGAGCCATGACAGCGTGGTAGCTGATGAAGGGAATTTTAGAGCCCTTTTAAAATTTCGTATAGATTCTGGCGATACTGCATTGCAGCAGCATTTAGAATCTTCAAAATCCAACGCCACGTACATCAGCAAGACTGTACAAAATGAGTTGATAGATGTTTGTGCAGAAATCATTCAGGAGAACATTTTACAGAATGTGCGGGAAGCAATTTTTTTTTCAATTTTGTTCAATGAAACAACAGATATATCACATATCTCACAGCTGAGCCTATCATTTTGATATTTTCATAATGGTTTTATAAAGGAACATTTTGTGACTTTCTGTGATACTTACGATGCTCTTAGACGTGAAGAAAACAATTCAGGTGATATAGAGCCTCGATTGACAGGTGTAGCATTGGCGAAAATTGTTGAAAATCTGTGTACTAAATTTAATTTAGATTTAACTAGGTGTGTGGGTATTGGAACTGACAGCTGCTCGGTTATGGCATCAGATACGAAAGGTGCAGTTCAAGAATTGAAGAAAATAGCCATTCACGCCAAACGTTGCCCATGCAACAACCATGTACTTAATAACTCGTTGGCTACATCATCCCAAGTAGTTTCTTGTCGCAATACTTCTGGCACAATGAGAAAAGTTGTATCTTTTGCCAATGCATCCGCTAAGAGGCATGAAATATTTAAAAAAGGATTCGGAGTTGCCTTGCAAGGTATCTGTGAGACACGTTGGGTAGAGAGGCATGATGGGCATCTTCAATTTCAAGGAGACAACTTGGTCAAAATTTGTAGCGCTTTGGAGAAGATTTCTACTTGGCAAGACAGTAAAACCGCTACTGATGCGCATTGCTTGCTGCAAGCATTGCGCAGTTCTGACTTTATTATATCCTCCATCTGTTTAAGTGATATATTAGGTGGGTACTTGCCTATATTATTTTGTTTCTTATTGTTTGGATAATGAACATACGTACTATACCTACTTGAATATTATATTGTTATTTTGTTAATTTGTTTGTGTTTCAACAAAAACAATTTTAACTACAATTTATATTAAGTCATAGATCCTTAATTTATTCACCCATAACTCACAAACAGTCACATACTAACTTTTTATTTTTCAGGTACTACTGTATCTTTAAGCAGAATACTGCAATCGAACTCCATTGATTTAAAAAAAGCTGCGGACGCTATTAACGATACTTTAAGTGTTCTACAAAATAAAAGAGAAAATGTGGACATAATTTACCGACAGCTTTTTGAAGAGGCTAAAGAAGTAGCTGAGCAGCTAGATGTAGAAATTAAATGTCCCAGAATAGTGTCAAGACAAATACATAGGGCCAATAATCAACCTACTCAATCTGCTGAAGAGTATTTCCGCAGATCCATATACATCCCTCTTCTGGATTCAATAATAAGTGACCTACAGGACCGTCTGTCTCCTGAAATCCTTAATTTTTTTCAGCTAAGCGTTTTCATGCCAAAAAGCGAATACAGTAATCAAGACATTGAAACTGTGAAACAACTAGCATCCGATTATACATTGTAATTAGATAATACTCCAGTTTCTATCATTGTAAATGAATATCGGCTGTGGATGATGAAGTGGCAGCGTAGTCAGGACATACCGCAGTCGATTTCTGACATTATTATAAATTGCGATATTGAGATGTATCCTAATGTAAGAAAATTTTTATGTATTATGGCTACACTACCTGTTAGTGTAGCGACAGCGGAAATATCTTTCTCTACGTTACGAAGAATCAAATCGTGGCTAAGAGCTTCAATGGTTGAAGAACGCCTAACCGGACTGGCACTTCTCCACGTTCATAAAAACGTACCAATTGAAGTAGATGAGGTGATAACGCGTTTCGGGAGAAGAAGTAAACGAAAAATTGATTTTGTTATTTAAGATGAAGCTATAGGTACGTTTTTTTATTTTATTTTTATTTTTTTATTTAGTAACTATATTACATTTTTTTAAACATTTTTATAAGAATTATATATATTTATATGATTAATTGATATAGATTTTTATAGTCCTCCTCACTAGGAGATCCTGTGATGAGGGGGACTAGGTTTTGAATAATTTTTCAGCGACTTCTATGGTTCGACTTCATGTTTTGGGTAAGGTTTTCCAGAAACTTCTACGACGATGTTTTTAATAGGCTAGTGAGTTCTTTTTCCGGTAGTTCCTTAAGCCAAGATTTAATGTCCTTAATGTAGTGATTTTTGGTTTTAATTTGTTTGATACTAAGTGGGAGTTTGTTATATACCTTTATTGCTAAAAAATTAGACCTTTTTTGTCCAAAGGTAGAGTTACACTTTGGTATATTTTGTATCTCTGTTTCTTTGGCTCTGGTTTTATAAGTATGTGAGGTGTTTACTTATGAATTATTTTTGAGGTGGTGTACCTGAATGTTTTTTGCATAGATTTTCTGTATACTTGGATCGTCAAAATGCTTAAAAATTTCTGTTGTTGACGTCCTTATGGGGACCTATAGTATGGTGTATGTAAATTTGATAAAAATACATATACCTAGTTTTTTAAAAGTATGTATTCGTTACATTTTGTTAATATATATATATATATATATATTAGGGTGTCCCAGGACATAAAGAAGAATTTTTTTTTCATGAGTTTAAATATGCATACCCTCTTATTTTATTTCATTTGATCCCAATAACTCATATAATAAATATTATTTTGATTAAACACCGGCAACCCGTGCCGACTTGATGCCAAACATATGGTACAGAGTTAATATGGAAGGATTTTCAACTTTGATTTTTGTCGGATAAATAAAATTTTAAAATGCACAAATGTTCAATTATGTAGTATTTTATATTAAAAAATGGTTTATTGATTAAATTTTCTCTTCATAGTTTGTTTTTTACAGTCAGGATAAATCTTCCGGTGTTCCTGAACGCATCGTAACAAAAATTATTTTTGTTCCTCTTTGACCGTGAGATTAAGCCATGAAAATCTAGAACAGTTCTTTCAGCTGTATCATTCACTACCCTCAGCGGCGACACCTTCTTTCTGACTTCTTGATACGAAGCATTATTTGACCACATCGTAGGAAATTCGTTAAGAAAACTGGCATCTGTGTTCAGACGATCAAATAAATACTTGCTATTAACTGAAATGAAGTCGTAAATATTTTCTCTGAAACAAAAGTCACTAAATTATGATATGAACAAAAACCTCAATACAAAACATAATTTAAACTGCTTAATAAACTTACCATACAATTTACCATCAAGATCTTCCTTCGATGGGATGTAACGTTTGTCATGGGTAGATAAATTATTTTTTTTATATTTCGAGCCTTTTTTTATATTTTATTTTAGTTTTTTGATCCACAGCGTCGTCAAACAGCGATAAAATAGATCCTTCATCGGTCAAATACCATAACTGCTTACTGAACAGAAATAAAGCTGCCATTGAGATGTTTTCATCAATTTTTTCTTAAGCCTTCATAGATTTCAAAAAGCACAAGTCCTGGTAAGGTGTTTTAACTGCTATAATACATTGTAACCATGGCTTGACATAGGATGTTACTATGAACAGGCAAACGTCTAAAAGTGCCGCCTTATGCTTACCGGTAATTTTAAATTGCGCACAAATTAATGATATTTTCAATCCTTTGCCATCCATCGAGCACCTGGAGGCCGAATCTTAATTTTTCTCGCTGTATCTCCTCCTAAAACTATCACACAGAGCTCTAAAAACTCTCAATATTCATATAAAAGTATTTTTGTTGTCAGTGGAGTACGTTAAAAGTCAAGCAAATCATTGATTTCGGAAGCGGTTAGGTGCAATGTGAGATTTTCTCTGTAGCACTGAATTTTATCGGGATCAACATTTTTACAGTTATCACGAAACTTTTTGAAGAGTGGTATGTCAGGGCTTGTAGTCACTTGACTGATTTTTACTTCAAACACAGCTTTAAAAAACCAACTATGGCTATATTTGGTATATATTGACAGTTAAATTCACTTTCCGGATATTGTAGAACAAAACTTCAAGAACTTGTCCATTAGATGGCAGTTTAGAACCCGATATTTGGTGTTTTACGACTCCTATTAAAAATATACTATTTTTGGAAGGGCGTAAATCTAACGACATCTTGCCTGAACGAGTGATTTTCGTTTACTAACAAAATAGCAAGTTACTACAAGCTCATCAACACGTTTGCTCGCTGGCGTCTTAATGTACAAGTATTGACATTTTTCGATGCAAGTCGGCACGAGTTGCAGTTGTCCAAAGTAAACGATTTTTTTTTTATAAGTGCTTCTGTGATCTCCTGATCGCTAGCTGGCAGCCTTTCCCCTCTACCATGGAGGCCGTCGAAATTTTACTTTTTGTTTTAAAATAATATATATTGTATTCGTTTTAATTATGCTCTTTTTGGAATAAATTCAGCATAGGTAGATGCAAGTTATTTATTTTCACCGTTTTTTTTTTTAAGTCTATGTATTCATAAATTGATGTATCTAATGTAGAATATTTTCATTTGAGAAATTTTAGGTTGACGAATATAATGCTTAAATTCAATATTGGTAGATCAGAGTTAATATTTTATAAGAATAATTTTTAAATATATGTAGCTGTGAGCTGTTCCTTGAAAATGTCTAATACTGAGATTTGTTTGCCGGGGTTCGAACCCGCGATATCTATTGTATTTGTTTTAATTATGCTCTTTTAGGATAAATTCAGAATAGCTAGATGCAAGTTATTTATTTTAACCTTTTTTTTAAGTGTATGTATCCATAAATTGATGCATCTATTGTAGAATATATTTAAACCTAGCTGTGAGTTGTTCCATCATCATTTCTAATATTGAGATTGGTTTGCTGATTTGTTTCCAAAAAATTTATTTGTAAATAAATTTTACAAAAATTTTAGATGTGGAAATTTGATAAATAAATATGAATATAAAATCACGTCGGATGGCATACCTACATACCCTAACTAGCTAGTAGTACCTACCGTCGGGTGGCATACCTACATACCCTAACTAGCTAGTGGTACCTACCGTCGGGTGGCATACCTACATACCCTAACTAGCTAGTAGTACCTACCGTCGGGTGGCATACCTACATACCCTAACTAGCTAGTGGTACCTACCGTCGGGTGGCATACCTACATACCCTAACTAGCTAGTGGTACCTACCGTCGGGTGGCATACCTACATACCCTAACTAGCTAGTGGTACCTACCGTCGGGTGGCATACCTACATACCCTAACTAGCTAGTGGTACCTACCGTCGGGTGGCATACCTACATACCCTAACTAGCTAGTGGTACCCACCGTCGGATGGCATACCTACATACCCTAACTAGCTAGTGGTACCTACCGTCGGGTGGCATACCTACATACCCTAACTAGCTAGTGGTACCTACCGTCGGGTGGCATACCTACATACCCTAACTAGCTAGTGGTACCCACCGTCGGATGGCATACCTACATACCCTAACTAGCTAGTGGTACCCACCGTCGGATGGCATACCTACATACCCTAACTAGCTAGTGGTAACTACCGTCGGGTGGCATACCTACATACCCTAGCTAGCAAGTGGTACCTACCGTCGGGTGGCATACCTACATACCCTAACTTGCTAGTGGTACCTACCGTCGGGTGGCATACCTACATACCCTAACTAGCTAGTGGTACCCACCGTCGGATGGCATTCCTACATACCCTAACTAGCTAGTGGTACCTACCGTTGGGTGGCATACCTACATACCCTAGCTAGCAAGTGGTACCTACCGTCGGGTGGCATACCTACATACCCTAACTAGCTAGTAGTACCTACCGTCGGGTGGCATACCTACATACCCTAACTTGCTAGTGGTACCTACCGTCGGGTGGCATACCTACATACCCTAACTAGCTAGTGGTACCCACCGTCAGGTGGCATACCTACATACCCTAACTAGCTAGTAGTACCTACCGTCGGGTGGCATACCTACATACCCTAACTAGCTAGTGGTACCTACCGTCGGGTGGCATACCTACATACCCTAACTAGCTAGTAGTACCTACCGTCGGGTGGCATACCTACATACCCTAACTAGCTAGTGGTACCTACCGTCGGGTGGCATACCTACATACCCTAACTAGCTAGTGGTACCTACCGTCGGGTGGCATACCTACATACCCTAACTAGCTAGTGGTACCTACCGTCGGGTGGCATACCTACATACCCTAACTAGCTAGTGGTACCCACCGTCGGATGGCATACCTACATACCCTAACTAGCTAGTGGTACCCACCGTCGGATGGCATACCTACATACCCTAACTAGCTAGTGGTACCTACCGTCGGGTGGCATACCTACATACCCTAGCTAGCAAGTGGTACCTACCGTCGGGTGGCATACCTACATACCCTAACTTGCTAGTGGTACCTACCGTCGGGTGGCATACCTACATACCCTAACTAGCTAGTGGTACCCACCGTCGGATGGCATACCTACATACCCTAACTAGCTAGTGGTACCTACCGTTGGGTGGCATACCTACATACCCTAGCTAGCAAGTGGTACCTACCGTCGGGTGGCATACCTACATACCCTAACTAGCTAGTAGTACCTACCGTCGGGTGGCATACCTACATACCCTAACTTGCTAGTGGTACCTACCGTCGGGTGGCATACCTACATACCCTAACTAGCTAGTGGTACCCACCGTCAGGTGGCATACCTACATACCCTAACTAGCTAGTGGTACCCACCGTCGGGTGGCATACCTACATACCCTAACTAGCTAGTTATACCTACCGTCGGGTGGCATACCTACATACCCTAACTTGCTAGTGGTACCTACCGTCGGGTGGCATACCTACATACCCTAACTAGCTAGTGGTACCTACCGTCGGGTGGCATACCTACATACCCTAACTTGCTAGTGGTACCTAACGTCGGGTGGCATACCTACATACCCTAACTAGATAGTGGTACCCACCGTCAGGTGGCATACCTACATACCCTAACTAGCTAGTGGTACCTACCGTCGGGTGGCATACCTACATACCTTAACTAGCTAGTTATACCTACCGTCGGGTGGCATACTTACAAACCTTAATGTGATGTTCTGTTGCCCGTAGTATTTCTTATATGAGTTTCCACACTTTTAACGAGGCTCAAGGCTCGTTATAGATTGAAACTCTCAAGGTTCGTTCAAAGATTTATTACGATAAATGATTACTACAACCGAGCTTGTACAATAGAGGATGATAACGTCTGCTCGCTAGTGGGGTGATTTCTCGTCTGGCGGAGCGCCGAGCTACACGGGTCGGATCGGAAATGCTCGGCGTTCCCTAGCAGTTCCGAACCGCTGATCAGTGTTACCAGACACTACACTTAACTAATCCCTCGATCCCTGTTTAGAGTATACAGTATCTTGAAAATTATTTCGCAATAATGCTCATATTTCAGCGTTGCGTAATTTTTTATTTATTTTGAAATTCATGTGGAGAGGACTTCCCCTATATGAACAATCCTCCATATGTTTTGTGGTAATCCATTTCCGTGTAAATAGAGTGGGTGACCTCTTTATTAATGAAATTTTTCAAACTTTTCTCATAAAACCTTGCGTCTAACTTGATTTTTTTCCCTACAGAACATCTAACCCTAATCTTGTAGTCTGTACTGGTATGTTTGGATTTTTTTTAATTTTTCCGGCTATAAATTCCGAGAACATGAAATAGTTTTGTTTTTTCATAAATTGGTGAAGTATTGAATCGATAAGCATAGGGTATCGGGTTTCGATGATTTCTTGCCATCTCTCTTTGGGGTCGTCATCGCCGCAGTTTTTATCCATGTATCCATGATACCGTATCGCGCACGTACCCCGGCCGAGCGGTACGGTGTTCAGATGTTTTTGTATACAAATTTTACTAACTATAATTTACAAAATGTTAATAATAATAACCTGTTTAACTTGTTCATCTCGTCAGCGGTAGTCAAATAAAAACTATTTGCGATATGCTACCACTGAGGAGATATTTAAAATGCCGTTTTTTAATGATTTAATGTAACCGTTTTTTTATAATTATTTTACATATTTGTCTCTACAAAAATCCAGGAACCTCGTAGCATATTGAATTTTTCCTCTTTCGGAGCGCTATGTCACGGGGACCTGTGAAAAATACTGCCATAATCCTTTTACAAATTTGATCGCTTCAAGATCATTTTTACAATTTTATTTTACAAACATTTCTTATTTTTTATCGTATCTTGACAAACTAAAAATCTAGTTGTCAAGATACACATTGTTATAACTACTGTGTAATAAAACTATGTAATATTAATACAGGCGAGCTTGCAAAATCTTTGTAAAAGCTCAATTTCAAGCGTCTGCCTTCAGCTAATCCACCGGCAAAATGAATATGCAACGTTTTACGGTGGCTTATGTACGCGTATGTGGCGCGGGTTAAATCCCCACCCTTTTTCGGTCGACAGCCAAATGTCGGCTGCGAGTCAACCTTATAGGATATAAGTAGCGACGAAAAAATAATTAAATCAGTTCAACTTTACCATCAAAAACAAGTGTTTTTATTTCAACAAGTGACTCCTGCCCACCAACTGCCTCACCTCGCCTAGTCTTCTGCTCCGAATCTTCTGGTGTTACCTTTTCAAGACCAGCCGGCCCTGCCCAGGAAAACCGCCAAACGCCAGAAGCGAGCAGAGACGACAGCACACCCGGTGCCCACCATTCAACAAGTACCGGGTGCGGGAGGCAGATTGCAATAATTATTTATTTATTTATTGTTTATTTGCAAAAACAGTATGAACCAGAACATTGCAATATCGATAGTTAACATTTACAAAAAAGTGAATAACAAATCTAATTCTAGCTAATTGGCTGCGTATTAATAAATTGAGCCTCAATATAAAAAAAAACGCACTACCTAACTTTCGGTAATAAGGATTATGTGCCCATGAATATCACACTTGGAACTGAGAAGCTCCAAAATATAGAAGTCACGAAATATTTAGGGCTATTAATAGACTCTAAACTTTCGTGGAATTCCCATGTTGAGCATGTGAAATCTAAAATATCCCCAATAACCGGCTTACTGTACCGACTCCAAGGTCTTCTCTCTACATCTCTACTACGGGCCACATACTATGCGATGATTCACTCCCATCTGAGTTATTTAGTTAGTATCTGGGGCACTATTACTAAAAAACAAATATCAGAAATACAAGTGATTCAAAATCGAGCAATAAGGAATATCTACCGTCTACCGTGGGATACACATATCAAAGATATACATTTAAATACAAACATACTTCCTTTTACGGTTCTACCTAAATACAATATCACTTGTACAATATTACAAATCATACATAGATCCTCACACACTAACATCAAACCAGCATTTAATTCAGACATACACCAGCACAAAACACGGTCCCAAAATCTAATACACCTAGCATCGTCTACCCACACAACAAAATTTGGTATTAACTCATTACAATATATTGCATATAGACAATACAATGCATTACCTAATGAAATAAAGCAATCAGTAACTAACAAAAAAATATTAGTTAAAACGCTTAAAGATTATTTCCTGAAAATGTTTTTAAACCAGTGAATTTTCGCTCGCTTTCATATGTTGGTTTACTATGTTTCATGTGTATAGATGTCTCTCAGTATTTCTAAAATCTCTATTCTTAACAATGTATTTTTCCTTTTTTATTTATTTTTCTTTTCCTTTTCAATATGTTGTATTTCAATATGTTGTATTTTTTTAAAAGTGTAATATCCTTGTAAAATGTATTTTATGTGTCTGTACTTCCCGTAATGAGTTTTATGTCAACTCATTGGGAATAATGTGTTACTTACCATGTTTTTTGTAATACATTATAAATAAATAAATAAAAAAAAATAAAATAAATAGGTACATTTACAAGTGGGACAAAGAAAAAAGTTTCAAATTTAGATTTACAATTTTAAGTATTGAATAATAATATTTCACGTTTAAATACGTTGTAGGACATGTGGAAAATATCCACATTTCCTGCGAGGCAGTTAATTAACCTAGTGATTCTTCCCAAGGGCATTAATACAACTATCATCATCATCGGCCGTAAAGGAGCATTCCCATCGGTTGAAGACACGGTAATGACCCGGGGCCCAAATCTACAGTCTTGTGCGGACTCCTCTTGTCCGGTACACTTATGCTGAGTTTTTTTATACTTCAACAACTGAATGACCTCTCCAGTTTTCTCTGAGTCATGTTATGATACCTACTAAAAACTTAAAGTCATCGTAAACCTTTTTCACCAATTAAAATTTTGTTTCAACTCTTCTTGTGACGTACGTACCAACGCTTGTGGTTCAAAATATTGTGAATCCCTGAAAATAAAAGTAAAATAGTTGTAAAATGTAAAAGATTTTTGAATGGCTATAGGAAGTACTTCACCCGAAAATTCCACGGGAATATTTTCAAGGTCAATATCATATAAATCACTACGTATCTCCACCCATTTTCTGGCATCTTATTTGTACTATCACCGTTGACCACGCCTTCTCCCGTTCCCGTTTAGCTATTGGTCAAACGCACCCTCTGGCTCCTTCTGCTTCCGTCATCTACCTTCCGAGTAGGAAATCCTTTACCTTTACTTATAGTTCCCTGCAATTTGAAGATTTTTCCGATAGATGTCTCTGCCATGCTGGTATCGTGCTATCTTCTATCTGATGTGACCTCAGTCCATCACAGAACGGCTATGGCTTTTCTCATTATTCAAGAATGGTTTCCTTAAATAAATTAACTTCATGATACGGATTCAGTATTCTGATCATTAGGGCACGAGCGCAGCCATTTGGCATTATGTAACGAATCAAATTTTGTCACAAATTTATTTATTTTCATTTATTTATTTATTTATTCATTTAAATTTACATACAGTACAATATGATACAAGATATAATTAAAATATTTTGTGATTATTGATTATTGTACCTTATCAGGTCGAAATTATTGGTTCCTAACTAGGCAAATTGCCCGTTCCAAGAAACCAAAAAATATGTGAAACTAAGTGTGTGATTTGTCTATGTCTATAATATATCTCATTAATGTTTTAATTTGTGATGTTTAATCGTTACAATCTTATGAAAGAGTCGAACTTGAGGTGTTGTGTATGTTTCAATTGTGTATGAGCAATAATTAGAATAATGGAAGATATAAATAGTGTGTGATTAGTCTATGTCTATTTATTACGTGACGTTTTTTAACATTTTTTCAGATTCTCCTCTGCCCAGTCCAATCAACCATTTAGTTATTATTGGGCCTATGTATGAAATATTACAAGTTTTAATGTTTAATTCAGGGGGGATTTTGTTGTACAATTTAGGTCCCAAGTATGTGTGTGTCTTTTGGTACTTTGCCGTATTGCTCGTTGGGATCATAAGGTCATTTCTGGTGTGGCTTCTTGTGATGTGTTTATGGTCAATTTTATTAATATTGTCTAGATTTTTATGTACATGGATAATAACTTTTTTTATTTAGTTTTGACGAACATCAAATAAAATTGAATTATAAACTGTGTATTCCGCTGTTATAAATAAAGTGTTGACAGACGTGGGTTGTAAGGAAAAAAGTGAGAAGGGCGGGATAAAGCGACAGGTCCCATGAGCTCAGGAACGATGAACGGTCAAGACCGAGGCGGGAGAGAGACAAGAGACCGAGACAGGAGTGGTGGTGAAGTACGCGTTCCCCGCCCAGCGATGTGATGCTGGGCGGTGGATGAAGTAGTTACAGTCGAGTTCGAGGAAGTGATTTTGCAAGATATGCTTTCCTCCGTCCGGCGACGTAATTCTGGGCGTAAGAGATGTTTTTAATTAAATTTACCTCCCTTGTTCCCACCCTAGTGACCCGAGTTGGTTAGAAGGCAGAATATACGAGGTAAGTATAAAACTGTAAAGTTAAATGGCTCTCTGAGTGATTCGCAGACCACAAATTTTGGCATCCCGCAGGGAACTGTTCTAGGTCCAATTCTTTTCATCATTTATGTCAATGATATTTTTAAACTCTCAATTATGTCTTAACTTATTTCATACGCTGACGACACAGCAATTTTAACTGAGGGATTAACTTGGAATGAAACCCAAAGAACAGCAGAGTTAGATATAAACATACTAAAAAAATGGTTCGATAAAAATTTGTTAACACTTAATACTGAAAAAACTTTTATAATACCTTTCACCATTAATAAAAATTCATTCCCTGATAATTTAAAAATAAGTATACACTCATGTAATTGTAATAGAATTTCAAATTTATGTAAACCTGACTGCTCTGTACTTACTGTTAAAACTAATGTAAAATATCTAGGTGTAATTATAGATAGTAACATAAAGTGGAAATTACAAATCAATGCAATAGTAGAAAGGTTAAGAAAATTATTGTACATTTTTCTTAGAATACGAAACATACTAAATTTTAAATTATTAAGAACCATCTATTTTTCACTAATTCAATCAGTATTACAATACGGAATTGTTGGTTGGGGTGGAGCATTCAAAACTTCTCTCTTACCTTTAGAAATAATCCAAAGAATATTAGTAAAAATAATTTTGAAAAAACCGTATGATTACCCCACAATTAGATTATTTCAAGAATTTAAAGTCCCTTCACTTCATATTATTTATAAAAAAATAACTCTTTTTCAAATACATAAAGATTGTTTCAACATTGACAACTTAATAACTTTTTAGAACAGCAATAGACAAAGTATTCTTGGCTCTATAACTATCCCGCGCTGTAACACCACCACAGCCCAACAATTTTATAAATATTTTGGTGTCAAATGGTTCAACCAATTACCTATTAACTTAAGATTGGAAACGAATTATAAAAAATTCAAAAGCTCAATAAAAACACTATATCAATAGCATTTTAAAATCGTTTATACTTAAAAATACTATATAATCTCTCAATTATTATTATATTGAAATCCTTTTCTCTTATTTCTTATTCTTATCTTTTTCCTTCTTCTACATCCTTTTCTCTTTTCTATTTGATAAAATTTTGTCACATATAAAATTTTTATTTTGTTATATTAAAAAATAAAAATTCTTTTCATTATCTTTACACTCTCTGAAAAAATATGTTAAATTACTATTTACACGCAATTCTCCGCCTTTTTAACACGAGCATTTGCTCTAAAAAAAGGTGTATCACGATGTACTGTAATAAAAAGAAAATAAACTTAATGTAATGTAATAACATGTAATTGTAAATTTAATATTAAATAAAAAAAAAATAATTAAAAAAAAATAAAAAAAAAAAATAAAATCAGAATTTAATATAGTAAGCGACGACATTGAATACGCCACCCAAGTCACGGGTGCGCCTGTTCTCACATTGCCGGAGGATTGGGGGCGGAGCTACGAAATCCGAACTTCACTTCATATCTGCCCGGCAAATTTAAACCTGTGACAATGAGAACTTGGCTTTCTTGGTTGGTTGTTATTTCTCCATAAGACTGCATAACAATTACATCGAAGAAGGCACTTTGTCATAAAAATACAAGTAGTGCATTCAAGTTTAAATGATCTTAAGAGTTACTAGTGAAGTAGGCCTATCGTAAAGGAATATCAGGATAGGTCACGGATTAAACACAAATTTCTTCTACTTTGTGATTTTATTCGGAAAACCTAGAATATATAAGATTAAATAACAATTGTGAGGTCAGGCTTCTGGCAGAAAGCTAAAATAATACAAACATAACCTTCAAATATCAATACAAACTACCAGAGCTAGGTAAGTTGGAGGTTAGTAATAAAAAGTACAATAACCTATCCTAGTAATGGTTTCGTAACCAGGAAGTAGAAGGTTAGGTTAGGTTAGGTTAGGTTTAAAAAAAAATGGCATACAAATTAGTTTATGTTGGCCAAAAGGGCAGGGCTAGACGCTGCACGCTCTGTGATTGTAGTAGGGTAGGGCTACATACCTTTTCTACCATAACTGGTTCTGGTTGAGAATGAAAACCCTGAAGCCTTCAAGTCAGTATTGAATGCAGCGTTTCGTTTCTTTCAACTCAAAATCTCCCTCATACTTGAGAGATTTTCGAACGTCAAACCACAGTCAAACTTCAAGACTTCAAACAAATTATTCAAAATCAAGTTGATTGTTGCCAGCCTTCGTGTACACTCGGCAAACTTCGTAGTTCCGAGCCGCTTTGAGCCTTCGTGTTCACTCGGCAAACTTCGTAGCTCCGCCCCCAATCCTCCGGCAATGTGAGAACAGGCGCACCCCCGAGTCACCCCCAAGGAGAAGATTGAAGGAAGACCGCGAAATATTATAGTAAAACTAAAGGGCAGGAAACAGAAAGACGAAATCATAGCAGCAATCCGGACAAGAAGGGGCCTAACAGCAGAGGATATTAACTTTAATGGAAAACAACGGATCTATATAAATGAACATTTAACTCATAAAAACAAAGTACTCTACAAAAAGGTCAGAGAGTTTACCAAAATTAATAAATTCAAATTCTGTTGGATCAAAAATTGTAAAATTTATGTAAGACTTAATGAAAACACAAATCACCATTGCATAAATAATTATAATGATCTAGAAAAACTAAAAACATACAATATTTCCATCAACTAACTTTCCAGCAACTTTATATTAACTGCACTATATACTAAATACAATGGAATCTTTAGAATTATACTATCAAACAGAACAGAATATGTAATATTTACAATAACATATTATTCAATATCGACATCTTCAATTGCGAATTTACTAAATATAAAATGACCCTAAAAGAGTATTTCACTGATGTTTCTTGAATTGATGTTTCTGATGTTTATGTTTCTAGTATTTATATATTTATAATCCTGTTATGATATGATTTATATGCACAACATTGTCTTCTTATGGTTATGGTTATGATATGATTTATATGCACAATATTGTTTGTATTCTTATGGTCACCAATGTATCGATAATCTTTTATTTTATATAAATTTTAGTTTTTTTTTTCCCTTTATTTTTGTTGTATTATTTTGTTCTATTATTTTATACAATTCTTTTATTTTATATAATTATAACTTCACATTTCTCATAAATTTAATTATTTCTTCTAATGCTGTCTTACGTAAAGTCACAAGGAGGAAATCCGTAATTGGTTTTATTTTGGCTATTTTACTTATGTACAATCTGTAAAAATGTAAACTGTTGATTTCCCAAAAAAAATGAATAAATAAATAAATAACTAGTAATTAAAAAAACGATTGCACGTAAACTGATTTTAGTTGAAAAAATTTCACAGAACAGATCGGCACTAAGGTAAAGAACGTCTTTATACCGCCAGCAGTGGGCGGTAACTGAATACAATGCGTGAAACCCTTACGTAGACGGCATAAGGGTTATTTCACAATTGCAAATTCAATGTTCACCTCCCCGACAATCGATCAATATTCGTGTAAAAAAACGCGAAAATGCATATTTTATAAAGTTCTGGTACATATATGAAAATTTTTTCCGACAATCGAATAAAAAATTGAATTTGCCTAACTATACAATAAAAACATATTTTTGTTATTTGTTTTTGGGGTGTTATGCCGTGTTGCGCTAACTCCTTCTTTAGCCAACGTTACAAATAACACATCTGCCCTGATGATGGACACTGCAATGCTGTCCAAAACGTTGGCTAAAGAAGGAGTTAGCGCAACACGGCATAACACCCCAAAAACAAATAACAAAAATACTTTTGGCCGTGAAAATCTAAAATCATATTTAATAAAAACATAGACTAAAAATGGTTTCTAAACAGGATACTTTGCACTAGACAGTTTTTTTAGGCCTGATACTTTATTTTTTTCTAGGATTATAAAAATCTTCAAAAAAATGATCGTCTGCTGACAAGGCCAAGATGTGTTCTACTTTCAGTATTTAATTAAAGCATCTGTAGTATTTCTAAGCAAACAAATGTTCAAACCAAAAACACCTGATTTAGCATTACTCGGTATTGGATTGCCTTAACGATTTCATTCACAGAGTTTTCATTATAATTGTAATAATATTTTGGGAAGGTACTAAATCGTAAAAAATGGCAGCACCTTGAACATAACCATAGATCACTATCATGACCGCCTCTGTCACTGTAATTTGCAAGATCGTTCAGATTGAGATTTTACTTCATTATAATAAGTTATTGGTAAGTTCTAATGCCGATATTTCCCTCCCGAGTATTTTGATGGTTAAATGTATGACTGCGCTGTGTCCCTGTTTACCGCGACCTAACCTTACTTATATGTGGGTTTACCGATATTTTGTCGGAGAGTAGATAGAATATGCGATCAGGCTAATTTAAATAGATATACAGAGGATGACAGCATTAGATTCTGCAAACCGTTATCAATTATCTAAACTTTATGTTTTATTCAATCAAAATTATTAAATCTTTTCCATAAACGAGGCGAATCCAGAAAGTAAGTGTACTGAATTTTTGTAGGTTACAAATCTTTTTATTGAAACAAAAAAATTACATGGTTACCGTAGTACATATGTCAGCTATTTTTCGACATAGTCGCCATTCCTCTCAATGCAGGTGGTGAAGCGGGGGATCAACTTTTTGATGCCGTCCTCGAAGTAGTTTCCCGCCAACACCTTCGTCCACTTTTCCACCTCCTCCTTCACCTCCTCGTCGGTTAAAAAGCTTTTTCCCCCCATGTACAGCTTCAGGGAGGTAAAGAGATAATAATCTGAAGGTGCTAGGTTAAGTGAATGCGCGGGGTGGTTCAGGATATCCCATTTAAACGAAGCAAGCAGTTCCTTCGTGGCGTTGGTCGTGTGTGGTCTGGCATTGTCGTGCAGCAGGCTGACTCCCTTTGTCAGCATGCCTCTCCTCTTGTTATGAATCTTGTTTTGTTATGAATCGCCTTCCGCATTTTGTTTAGGGTCTCACAGTATCTTGCAGAGTGTATGGTCTCCACTTGAGGCAGATATTCAATCAAAATTATGCCTTGACAGTCCCAAAACACGGATGCCACGATTTTCTTGGCTGAAATTGTGGTTTTGAACTTTTTGGTGGAGGGTGAAGAGGTGAGAACCGTTTTTAAACTCGCGATACCACTTGTACACACTCGTACAATTCATAGCTTTATCACCATATGCAGTTTTAACCTCATTATAAACCTCAAACGGAGGTTTTTCCTTCCAAACGAGATAACGGATGAGCCGCGTATTTCGCATTTGGCGGGAGATTGGATTGACATTTTTCACGAAACGTATTGTCGCGTTGACACTTCTCAACGTACTGACCTTGAACAGGTCTCGTTGCGGAGGGGAAGAGTCAGGCTACACGTTAGTGTAGCCAACATATCGAAAATATAATTCATTCGGTCGTGAGAGCCTCAGTACACTTACTTTCTGGATATGCCTCGTATTTACTCTGAATCCACCCAATGACGTCACAATACATCTAGACTCACTATTGTCTGACAAACTCAAGATAAAATGTGGCAAGTAAAAACACTCTTATTTCTTAAGTAAATTTTTCAATTCTAATGCTGTTCATGTGGGGCTAAGATGGACATTTAAAGAATATGCAAAAATTAAATCGATTTTGCATCGGACACTACATTCTACGTCACGGACGTGTGTAATATAAACTTACTCGCTTACACTATAAGATGAACACGCAATACTGTATGAGATCTACTGCTATAAGGCTTTTGTCCTTATTACAATTATGTGTTGCTACTTTCACTATCTCACAAGATTTTTATATCTGAAAATCATCGTTACATATATTTTTTCAAAATAATAAAATAATTTTAGTGTTTTTCGAATGAAATTTTATCTTTTGGCTTATTATAGTGCTTGTCGGGTAGTAAAAACACCTTCTCATCACGCACGAAGGCTTTTTATAGTGTTTATCGGGTAATAAAAACATTTTCTCATCACGCACGAGGGTATTTTGTCACTTTGTTACTTTATTTACTCAGAGGTTGCACACGACCTTACGTGACGCGTAGCAGTTTAGTACTAAAGCTACGAAATTAAAAGCAATACAGTTTCGCTTTTATCTTGCCACTGTGAGATTTCTACAACGCGTCTATGTGTTTGCATACACCTCATTGTTCTTACAAAATATTCTTACTGAAATAAAATAATCAAATCTCTTCCAAATAAGATTTTCGTTCTTAATGTAACGTTCTGTTTCTGTAGTTTTCAGTTTTATTTTTGGGCTAGAACCAAACCATAGTCCTACCACAGTCTTACCATGGATCTACTGAATCCAGAGCGTGTCTCCATCAAGAAGGAACCGGGGCCACAGGATGAAGGCGGTTGTGAAATGCTGTATGGGGATATGGATTTTGACTTTTCAGATGTAAAGAAGGAATCCTTACAGCATGCGGAGAGTACTCGGAAAGCCTGTAAGTTGCGATGCTTATGTCAAAAACTGTTTTGCGTAAAATTTCGATGCTTGTAATCCATGTCAGTTTTGAGTTGCCCAGGCACGCCATAATTTTTGTTAAGAAGTACTTGTTCTTGTTGTTTTTGCCGTACTTTGGTATTTAAATTTGATATTATATTTACGGGAAACTGCCACAAGTTACATTAGGGTGCATTAAATAACATGTAATATTGATTCGAGCATAATTTCTTTAACAATACAAAACTGTGTATAGAATGTGCTAAAGAGTAAATAGTATATCCTCCTTGAAATGAACATTTGCGGTTCTTCTTATTTCCTAAATGAACCCTTAAAGTCAGTTCTCCGGATTCCCGTTTTTAAAGGGTATTATCTTATTATATTTAATTAATTATTATATTAATCAATCGTATCATTTATAGTACATTTTTAAAATAAAAGTTAAAAAAATATATATTTATGTTTCTAGTACTCTTCAGGAGATGGACGACTGTAATTGTACTGTTTTATAATGCAGTTCGTCTGGACTTATCAATAGAGTATTATTGATTGGTTTTTAGGTGGCATTAAAGTGGAGACTGTTAGCTTCAAGGTAGAACCAGGAACTCAAGAAGAAGATGGAGGGGGAATCCCTTTTATGGAAATTGACATAGACCATTCTCTTGTTCCCATTGTAAGTACTCCTGCAAGTCAAAGTCACAGTTAGGTTGTCACTTGCGGACTCACAGTGGAGAAAAACCTTTTTCTTGTTTCGACTGCAAATATTCATGTTCTCGAAAGGGAGATTTGACGAGACACATGCTGACTCACAGTGGAGTGAAACCTTTTTCATGTTCCGCTTGCACTTATTCATGTTCTCAAAAGGGAGCTTTGACGCAACACATGCTGACTCACAGTGGAGAAAAACCTTTTTCTTGTTCTAACTGCAACTATTCTTGTTCTCGAAAGGGAGATTTGTCGAAACACATGCTAACTCACAGTGGAGAAAAACCTTTTTCACGTTCCATTTGCACTTATTCATGTTCTCTAAAGCAATATTTGACGAATCACATGCTGACTCACAGTGGAGAAAGACCTTTTTCATGTTCCGTTTGCAATTATTCATGTTCTAGAAAGAAATGTTTGACGAGTCACATGCTGACTCACGGTGGAGAAAAACCTTTTTCTTGTTCTAACTGCAACTATTCTTGTTCTCGAAAGGGAGATTTGACGACAAACATGCTAACTCACAGTGGAGAAAAACCTTTTTCTTGTTCTAACTGCAACTATTCTTGTTCTCGAAAGGGAGATTTGTCGAAACACATGCTAACTCACAGTGGAGAAAAACCTTTTTCATGTTCCATTTGCACTTATTCATGTTCTCTAAAGCAATATTTGACGAATCACATGCTGACTCACAGTGGAGAAAGACCTTTTTCATGTTCCGTTTGCACTTATTCATGTTCTCGAAAGAGATGTTTGACGAGTCACATGCTGACTCACAGTGGAGAAAAACCTTTTTCGTGTTCCGTGTGCAATTATTCATGTTTTCGTAAGGAAATTTTTACGAGTCACATGCTGACTCACAGTGGAGAAAAACCTTTTTCGTGTTCTGACTGCAAATTTATATGTTATCGAAAGGAAGTTTTGACGAGACACATGCTAACTCACGGTAAAGAAAAACCTTTTTCATGTTCCGTATGCAATTTTTCATGTTTTCGTAAGGAAAGTTTGACGATTCACATGCTGACTCATAGTGGAGAAAAACCTTTTTCATGTTCCGCTTGCACTTTTTCATGTTCTCTAAAGAATTATTTGACGAGTCACATGCTGACTCACAGTGGAGAAAAACCTTTTTCATGTTCCGCTTGCACTTATTCATGTTCTCTAAAGAAATATTTGACGAGTCACATACTGACTCACATTGGAGAAAAACCCTTTTCATGTTCCATTTGTGCTTATTCATGTTCTCGAAAAAGATATTTGACGAGTCACATGCTGACTCACAGTGGAGATAAACCATTTTCATGTTCCGTTTGTGCTTACTCAAGTTCTCGAAAAGGAGATTTGACGAGACACATGCTTACTCACAGTTGAGAAAAACCTTTGTCTTGTTCCTACTACAACTATTCGTGTTCTCAAAAGGGATATTTTACGAGACGCGTGTTGACTCACAGTGCAGAATAACCTTTTCCTGTTCCGATTGCAAATTTTATATTATTCTCTCGTACCGGAGATTCGACGGGACACATGCGGACTCACAGTAGCAAAAAACTCTCTTCATGATCCGATTGAAGTTATTCATATCCGCAGTGGAGATAACCTTTTTCTTGATCTGTTGTCTTGTAAGTCTTCATCTCCACAGAACTGTACCTTTATATGATACACACGAACTTGTTTATAGAATAGGCTTGCTCGAAACTTGCGATAGTGAATTTGTAATCTGGCGTCACACAAGAGTGTCTCCATTATTCATTATTAATATAATTCACAAGAGGTTAAAGTAGACTTTGTTCCCTAGAAATTTGTTATCGCAATATAAAATGTTTTACTTTTTTCTTTTTTAAACTAAAGAAACGATTATTTTCAAAGTTATTTAGTTATTGTTCTTTCACAATATTTATATATTTTGATTATATCGTTTCCCTTTTGAATTGACTCTTCAAGCGTATTCTTCTTGTTTATGCTATAAGACCTAGTTTGACGGTTTGAATTTAATTCGGATGTGTGAAATGCTCTCAGAGTAGGTACATTTATTTTAAATAAATTATTACTAAGTAACCATCACGCCGTTTTACCGCAGGGGTAGGCAGAGAGGACGGACCACTAAACAACTTGGTCTTGGCACACACTCCTTGCCTCATTCACATCATACATCGTCTCATACATACTCTGCTATTATTCTGCTTTAATGAATCATACTTTAAAAGATTATCATTGGAACAAATGGTTTTTATTGATACAGTTATTCAGGATAATACAATTCAAAGTAGACAACATTGTATAACAGAAGTTTTATTGTGTCGCGTGAACTGAATTTAAAAAATAATAAACGTTTCGTTAGTCAGTATTTTTAACCGTATGGACACATTGAATGACAATAATAACAAGATGGACACTTTTTCGGAAAATAATTTTCTGCTAAACGTTGTCAGTTTTTGAGCTTCACTATTTAAATGTAATTTAAATAAATTCTCGAATATGAGTTTCAATTGTGAATCTTAATGAAACGTTACTGATCCGGTGTACTTTTGTGTTTAGTAGAAAATATTTACTATAAAATTAATAAAAACAATTGATTCATACACATAAAACTAACAGCCTTATCTTAATTGTACCAAACAATTATCCCTAATCGACTGGACCCCAATGGTAACACTAAATTGCAATGAGTCTCTTCAATTCCTTTATAATATCTCACCCAATTTAATAATGTAGGTACATAATTCGAATAATCGCCTCTTAGATCTTGTTTTTTCATATGAAGAGAACATAATGGTTGGAAAGCATTAGAGTCAATCCTTCCCATGGATAATCACCCTCCTCCACTGTCAATAATTATTCAAAACAATGTTATAAAAAATATGTAACTCTCAAGTTCTAGTTTTAATTTCAAAAATGCCATTACAATGATATTAATGACTATCTCAGCAAGGTAGATTTAAATTTTCTCAAGGAAAACAATTTCATCTATAATAGAGAATCATTTTATTATAAAATAAATGCCATTATCATAGACTGAATACTGTATACCCTTAATTAAATTCAAAGAATCAAAGCATCCAAAATGGTTTAACAAGGAATTAATTCAATTAATAGCTAAAAAAAAAGTTTTAAATAAAGAAGTGAGATCCGTACCAAATTATATTGAGTTCAGTAAAACAAGACAAGATTGCAAAAATACGTCAACAAACTGTTACAACAATTATATAAATAAGGTTGAAATGTCAATCAACGGAAACATTAAACAATTTTGGAATTACGCAAAGTCTATGAAAAATGATGATATTACCCTCTAATACATTGTTTCCCAGCCTTCTTTATTTCATTGTTTGCCATGCCCCACTGTAGTCTTTTCAAAAGTCAGATGCACCACCGGCATCTTTTTTAACAGGTAAATTTTCAAATCATATTGAAATATGTTTGCAAACATATTAACCCCTAATGAAATTAAATAAAACCTCTTCTAATACATATATGAGATTAAATTTCTGTAACTATCTATGTTCGCAGAAGTCAAGCATAGTGGCAAAAAATCGCATTTATACTAAGGAAAAACCATTCTCATGTTCTTACTGTAACTATTCATATTCACAAAAGACAAATTTTATTACTCACATTTGCATTCACACTAAGGATAAACCATTTTCAAATTCTTACTGCGATCATTCATGTTCACAGAAGTCACGTTTAATAAGACACAATAGCACTCCTACTTAAAAAAAAACCATACTTACTGTAATTATTACACATTATCACTCATATTTAGGAAAAACCATTCTCATGTTCTTACTGCGATCATTCATGTTCACGGATATCTAGCTTATTGTTACAAATTTGCACTAGTGCTTAGGAAAAATCATGTATCATGTTCTTTTTGTAATTATTTATTTTATTTTAGGAAAATCAACAGTTGGTTGTTTGATACATGTGCAATTTACTTTACTGAGAAACCAATTATAGATTTTCTCATTATACTTATACATTGTGTATAAAACAATTAAGCAGAATATTGTCTACATCCTGCACAGTTTCTTTCTTTTTTGATACTTATTGAAATTTTAACGGGTTTCATTATATTTTAAGTCAAATTTGGTGTATATTTCAATTTTGCACATCTCAGACATTTTTTGTATGGCCGATGAGTATTCCTCTTTATATGTGGAATGCCTACCTGTCTCATCTCTGAAGCGTGGTGCCCCACTTCTGAGGCGTCATGCCACACCGGTGGGGCGTACGCCCCACCGTGGGAAACACTGCTCTAATATGTGTTATGAAAGTCAAAGAGTCAACGACTCCCAAAACGTAGCTCACCTATTTGCCGACTTCTTCAAAATTGTTTTTGTCCAATAATTGTCAACGATCACTCGCCTAGTTTTTTCTCGGATCATTACTTAAATAAAAAAAAATCTAAAAATCGAATCACGCTTTTTTAATATATATATGAAATACACAACTGTAATATGTGGTGTACAACTGCTGACCCTGTACCAATCGCAAGTCACTTGCATTAGTAGTCACCTATGATCTGGTGCCCCAAAATAATTTGATAATCCTTACTCAATGCTGTGCAGAAAAGTGGCCCTTTGGAATACTACATTTTAGATTACAGGCGTCATGTGGAAATGCCATACTTGTTCTACTGGTAAGGAATTAGCATCATTAATCCCTTCGGCACCGGTGCATAGTCGGGAAACAAAACAATATATATTATTTATTATCCAAAAGTATCATAAAATCGTTGACAGCCCTGTTTTACAAAAGCCAAATTGCGATTCTTGCCCAGCTATTCCACGCAGAATTAATTTTGAAGGCATTAATAAACCAACTATTAATTACTCTATTATAATATTTTGCTAGATGATAAATGTGAAAAAGTTACTTTTTTATGCTTATTAATATTCTGTTCAAATAAAATATTCTCTGTTATTTTAACATTCTAGGCCTTAATAGAATTTACTTTATATTAATTTCTATTCATTATCATAAACACCTCATACCTCGATTTATTTCAGGTCTTATACAAACCTAGTATTCATTCAACTATTACTACACTAGTAGATATTTCTTTTAATTATGTATTGTTTAACTGCACTTCTATTAATAACTCGTCGCCCCAGTGCTTAATTGTCCAAACGACCATTTTAGCGAAAATGACTTTTTAACGCAATATTGTTAAGGATCAAATTACGCGTCGTTCGATGAAGAAAAAATAGTTTTTATCAGCCTGCTACAATTAATTATAAGCATTTTAAAATGTCAATGTCCACAACAATATTCTAAAAGTGAGTCCTTGTTTGGCCAATCTCCTTATTAGGCCAACCTCCTAGAGTCGAGAATTAAAATTGCGTGCTAGTTTGTTCAAACTCCACCAACCGACCAATTACAGCATGATGCGAGGATCACGTGATGCCGCCATCTTATGTTTTTACATTCCAACGGTGTTTGTTTTATGGTGTTACGCGGAAGTAAAAAAGCATTTAAATATATACCAAGGAGTTTTTGATTGACAAAACAACAGGAAAATGTTAATAACTAATTACAAAAGTGCATACATACGCAGCAGTGCGGAAATAGAGCGGTAAGTGTTAGTTTTAAATATCTCTATCAATACCAAATTTGTTTTGTTTTTTACATTGCAATCAACTTTGCTATACAGCGTGTTCACTTTTCTGTTTTCGCTCAGACACTACTTTTTGCAAGTTTTTGCTGTCAAAATTGGTTTTGTTGACTGACGCTTCATATTAAACTTAGTATTTCAATTCGAAATTTTCAGTATATCCGTATTTGTATGTAGCCGTTTGAGATTTACAAATTGATCTATAGTGATTAGGCAGTTTGATGAAATAAATTATAGATATATAATAAATTGTAGTTATATAATAAATTATAGTTATATAATAAATTATAATTCTGATTTTTTCCTCATTTGTGTGTTTTGGGGTATTGATGACTAATCTGAGTATTACAAACAAAAAGGGTAAGATTTTAAATTTTAGCCAAAAAAACATGTATAGGTATATTATTCACTGAAATAATCTGCATAAGTTTCATATAATTTAAGTGATTTAGTTTTTTGGCCACGCGTACTGTTTAGGCGCAATTCCTAGTTGAAGTTTGATGAATGAATTTGAAATTGACGGCAAAAACGAAAAGGAGTACTAAATTTTACTTTTTTTGTGTAGATATCACATATTATATTTTATGAAATCCACCCTAAATAATAAAATCTAAAAAGTTACTTGTGGCTTGGTAAGTCAGTTCCTACCTTTGTACCTAATCATAGAATTATGTTTTACTTTTTTTGAATGTTAAATATTCCATAAGCCGCCTATTGCTTAAATGTGCTGTATTTACATAATTTACCCAAACCAAGAACCTAATAACCTATTTTGTGCTTGTAAATAGTTTTTTCATATAGTTATTGTTGAAGCGAAGTGTAGTTTCAATAAGTTATACTAAAAAGTGGGCGGCTTATGGAATAATTACATTAATGAGTACTATCAGATTTTGTAAGAATATTGTATTATTAGTGTTGATTCTCATCACTTTTGTGTGTTTTGTCTACAGGATCACAAAAGTGAAAAAAATATTGTTTTTTGACGACAAAAACAACGATGGACCCGGTGAACCTGAACCTGTTTGTCAAAATAATGTTATTTTCCTGCCTATAGAAACACCACATAATATTCCATCGTTGTCCAATGATAAATTCGATGAATATTTAATATTTTTACAATTACATGAATACGATGATATTGTAAATAACGAAACAAACATTAATAAACAGATAATATCACCAACGAGAAAAATATTACGGCAACCGGAAAAATGGAAAAGAAATATATTTTAAAAAAAACTTAGAGAAGAAGGTGAGGAATATATAAATATTGAAGGGAAAGTAAGACCAGAGAATAACGCATTGTGGAATGAAACAACAAATGGCAGAAGTTGAGACGATCTGGCAAGCGCGTTAATAAAAATTTTAAAGAGCGTTATAGAACATTTACCATCCACTTTTAATAAATTAATATTATGGTCAGATTCGTGCGTGCCACAAAATCGCAACTCTCCCATCGTATGGGATCCACCCAACCCTGCATAGTTGGACTGCGGACTTTCTGAGGGGAAGAACAATTCAAACCGTGGTTGACGGCTCCTCTTCCTCACCGCACAAAATCAATGCGTGGGTGCCACAAGGATCTGTGCTGTCACCGACGCTGTTTTTGTTGCACATCAACGATCTCGTTGAATGTGCACCAATTCCCTGCTACGCTGATGACAGCACCGTTCACGAGGGTTATGTTTTTGACAGGCTTCCTTCCACCTATGATGTCCGAACAGCTCGGGAAGTTTTGAAGTAAAAACGAGATGGTTAGTGCCTGGGGTAAGGCCAACTTGGTCAGTTTCAACGTCTCAAAAACCCAAGCGTGTCTGATTTCGGCAAAGAGGGAGATCAATATACTTCGCATCCACCTTCTTTATTTGATGACCTTTCTTTAAAGAAAGGTAATAAAGTCTCCATCGTGAAAGTATATGACGACGCTATCGTTGATTTCTTCAATATATCGTTGATATATTGAAGATAAAGTCTGGTGCAATTTGATGGGAGCACTTTCCCCTATAAAGACTCCATTGAAATGCTTGGAGTTAGTATATCAGACCGGCTCAAGTATCGGGGATCCATAGAAGCCCAAGTAAATCAGGCTTCCAAGAAGCTGGACGTCTTGTACACGGCTGGGAGATTCTTCAACAGTGACCAGCTGCTGACCCTGTAAAAGTCTCAAGTCCGCCCAACTATTGAATTTGGGAGCCACCTCTGGGCTGGTGCCCCAAAATACTTAATTAACCTACTTGAATCTGTGCAAAGAAGGGCGATCCGTCTGATCGACAATCCGTTGTTAACAGAACGATTGCCTTCTCTATTTCATAGACGCATTGTGGGCATGCTGTGTCTGTTCTACAGGTATTTCAATGGGCCTGCTCCAAGGAGCTAGAAGCATTGATCCCTGATGCACCGGTGCACGTGCGCTAAACTCGACGGACACGAGAGGAACACCCGTTTACGGTTGACGTTAGCTTCATGAGAACGGGTCGTTTTTACGACTCGTTTTTTGTAAGTCAGCTCGTATGTGGAACGAGCTACCGGCATTTCTCTCCTATAATTGATTTGGTTGAAACTCTTGATATATCTGACTGTAATGTAACCATAGACGATATTATATCTAAGCTGAAGAGTCTTGATTCCCGAAAATCCGCAGGACCTGATAATGTTTCGCCCAGGTTTTTAGTAAATTGTATGCATACATTGTCATATCCTATTCATAAGTTATTTACAAAGTCACTCTCATCAGGTGTATTCCCGGACCTTTGGAAGTTTAGTCTTTTAACGCCCATTTTCAAAAAAGGTAATAAGAGCGAAGTAACAAATTATAGGCCAATATGTATAATGTCTACTTTACCCAAACTTTTTGAAAGCCTAGTACTAGATAAGTTGATATCCCGAATCAATCGAACCATCTCTCCCCTTCAACATGGATTCATTAAAGGTAGATCTACTCTTACCAATTTGATATTGTACACGAATGATATTGTTAATGCCCTTAATGCATCACATCAAACTGATTCCATATATACTGACTTCAGTAAGGCATTTGATAAAGTAAACCACAAAATATTATTACGTAAACTAAAATTGTTGGGAATAAGAGGGAGTATGTTGGAATGGTTTAAGAGTTATCTATTAGGAAGGTACTTAGCAGTCAAGATAGATTCGTTTACTTCTTATACATTTGCTGCCTCGAGCGGAGTACCACAGGGATCTCACTTGGGCCCAATATTATTTTGTTTGTTTATCAATGATATTGTTAATATTTTTACTAATGTTAAAGTCCTGTTATTTGCCGACGATCTGAAGATATACAGAATAATCAAAGACGATGACGATCGCGCAATTTTGCAGTTGAACCTTAATAAACTATGTGCGTGGTGTTCTGTCAATGATTTGCAACTAAATTTAGGTAAATGCCAGATTATCAGTTTTTACAAAGGCAAAAATCCACTTAATTTTTCCTATTTTATGAATGGTGCTAATCTTCTTCGTGTATCACAGATTCGTGATCTTGGTGTTATATTCCACGAGAGTCTACAGTTTAACGAACACATCGATGAAATAACAAGCGATGCGATGAGAATACTAGGTTTTATTTTGAGAATGGGAGCAAATTTTAAAAGTATGTCAACATTAAAACATCTGTATTGCTCGTTAGTACGAAGCAAATTAGAATACAATTCCACCGTATGGTCACCGTACTACAAGGTCCATTCTCAATCATTAGAAAAGGTACAAAATAAATTCCTTCGGTACATTAATTTTAAAATGAAAATTCCAATCGAATTTATAAATTACAATAACTTGCTTGCTGAAACTAAACTTCTTAAATTATCTGATAGAAGAGTGTTAATTGATTTGCTATTTTTATTCAAAATTATTAAATCTTTAATTGACAGCCCTAATTTGTTGGAACTTATTTGCATTAATGTTCCTGCTAGGCAAACTCGCAGTAAAGATACTTTTAAATTTAACAAGAACCTCAACACTAATTATTCTATTTTTTCACCAATTCCTAGAATTCACAACCTTGCGAATAAATACTGTGAACTTATAGATATATTTGGTTTTGACAATTTTGTGAGCTTTAAAAGGCAACTTATTTCGATTCTATCGGCTAATAATTAACTTTTATAGCTTTAATAATTTTATTACATCTTCTCCCATTCGAAACCTTTCAAGTAAATTATATCCATATTTGTTTGTTTTTTATTTGCTCTACTATACACTTATAATTGTATGCTTATACCTACTAACTACTTTTTATACATAACACTATGTTCCATCTCAGATCTTATTATTTCTTATTCATGTCGATATTGCTAAATTCTATTAGTTTTTGCTTTTTACAGGTGCAACTCTTATTTTGTTATTTTTTTTTTTTTTAAATCTCTGTTATAATGTTCTTTACCTCACGAGTAAGTTACACTCTAATTTATATTGGTTTATCGATTTGTTAAACACACAATTAATACTGGGTTTAAACACACCCACTTACTTACTTTTTATGTTGAACTTTCTTTTACTTACTATTTCATGCTTGGGTATATTTTATATTGAATTCCATCTTATTAGTGTTTTGCTAATTTGCACAAAATTTTATTATATGTGTTGCTTTCTTACAATTAACTCCATTTATCTTCTTATGTTCAATTATTGTAATCAATGTAAATGTATATTTTCATGTAAAAGCCCATTAGGGCGTAAATAAAATAATAAATAAATAAATAATAAATAAATAATCCGAGCCTCTTCAAGGCCCGCATTAATAAATTCCTTCCTACAGCCCCTACCTTAACCCGCCTCACAACGCCGCCCAACCGGGTGGCTACATAGTTCCCCTGTCTGTACACTGGCAGGGACGCTCTTGTGAGGTGTAAGAGATTCAGCCTACTGAGGTCATCTTCAGACTGGTACAGATATTCCTTAAACTGTGGTTTATATACATTAAATTTTGGGAGGGGGATTAAAAGGGGTGGAATGCAATGATTTTATTCAAATTATATGGATATCCCATTTTTGTTGCTAGGTCGTAACAACGAAGATGGAAGTCTAAAGATGGTTGATAGGCTAAACCCGGTCACGGTCATTAATAAAGAAAAGTTGGACATTGTTTAATATATTATTATCACGGAAGTAAATTATTATAATGGAACTGTCGAGTACCTGGCACGCGTTTCAATGCCACTCAAAGAAAGATTTGTCCCGCATCCCACGAACCCTCCCCCCTCACGGATTACCCTCACCCTTCCCTCTTTCAGTCCCTACTGCTAAGCTACAAGAAATAATGCACACATTTTTATAACAACTCGAGCGCCACCTATTATACAATGAATGTAAATTTCATAACGCCAGAGTTCACCTTTATGTATGGAAACCTTCGCCGGCGTGTGCAAAGCAACTCACCAAAGTTTCATCACAATCGGTTGAATGATATAGGAAATAATGAGAGAATCTTTATACAAATTTCACAACCCTATAGTTCAATATAATATAGGGAAACCTTTGCGGGCGTGCGCACAACTCAAAGTTACAGAGTTTTATCGCAGTCGGTAGAGTGATATGGGAAATAAGATGTGAATTTGTATATAAATTTCATAACGCCAGAGCTCACTTTTATGTATAGAAAAGGTATAGGAAATAAGAAGGAACAAACAAAGAAAAAATCACTTTCATAAATATACATATAATATAGAAATATTGAAAAAATAGAAATATTGAAAAAAAACTCAACCTGTATATAACTTAAGGTGGTCGTTTGAACAAACAAGCACGGAAAGTTCTACGCAAAGGTTGCCCTATCTCCAATTCCAGTTTGTTCAATCTCCTTTTACAAAATTCTAGTGGTGCGTTTTTGTTCAATCTCCATTTTAAAATGTAAAAAAAAAGTATCAAAAACTATCCTTAGTCAATTTACAAAGAATTATATAAACTGATGAGACCTTTAGCTTGACGGAAATATCTTCATCTTAAACACCTGTCATAATGTTTCATTGAAATAATTAAAGAAAACCTCCTCCTGTAAAATTTGCAAATGGTCGTTTGGACAATTAAGCACTGAGGTGACGATGAGACACGAAGGCATTCCACACATAAAGAGGAATACAAATCGGTCATACAAAAAAAATGAGATGTACAAAATTGAAATATACGCCAAATTGTACTTAAAACCTCGACTCCGGTGATGGGTCTGATTTGACCCAGTGTTTTTTAAATAAAAGATTTACAATATTATTTGTCACCTATTCTTAAAATCGTTATACGTCCACACTGTTCACAGTAAAATAAGTTTTTAGTACACTTACGCAACTTGTACCAAGCACGTTGTTTTATTGCGAACCTAAATAATTTCATATTATTTACAGTAGCTATGGGCAGGATCGAAACATTTACACGATTGATATATTTTGATCGAAACATAAAAAGAATTGAGTGTTAAATCGATTTAATAGCTCGGAGTTCAGCGGGAGCAGTAGCTGCGGAAAGAGGCAGATTTTTATCGGTTTTGGGAGAGGGAGGGGGCACATAGACAAAGTATATTACATTGGTCATTTGCTGTATTTATTTATAAATAAATGTCAACTATGTATTGCCAAGATCACCATTAGTGGAAAAAGCCAATATAAATAATAATAAAAAACATCTACTCCAGTACCTACTACCCACAGTAACGCAAATGTAGTAAACTTAGCATCTTTTTTAATACACATATCTTTGGCCTATCTGTCAAATGGGTGCGCCTGTTCTCACATTGCCGGAGGATTGGGGGCGGAGCTACGAAGTTTGATGAGTGAACACGAAGGCTCAAAGCGGCTCGGAACTACGAAGTTTGCCGAGTGTACACGAAGGCTGGCAACAATCAACTTGATTTTGAATAATTTGTTTGAAGTCTTGAAGTTTGACTGTGGTTTGACGTTCGAAAATCTCTCAAGTATGAGGGAGATTTTGAGTTGAAAGAAACGAAACGCTGCATTCAATACTGACTTGAAGGCTTCAGGGTTTTCATTCTCAACCAGAACCAGTTATGGTAGAAAAGGTATGTAGCCCTACCCTACTACAATCACAGAGCGTGCAGCGTCTAGCCCTGCCGTTTTGGCCAACATAAACTAATTTGTATTCCATTTTTTTTTAAACCTAACCTAACCTAACCTAACCTAACCTAACCTAACCTAGCCTAACCTAACCTAACCTAACCTAACCTAACCTAACCTAACCTAACCTAACCTAACCTAACCTTCTACTTCCTGGTTACGAAACCATTACTAGGATAGGTTATTGTACTTTTTATTACTAACCTCCAACTTACCTAGCTCTGGTAGTTTGTATTGATATTTGAAGGTTATGTTTGTATTATTTAAGCTTTCTGCCAGAAGCCTGACCTCACAATTGTTATTTAATCTTATATATTCTAGGTTTTCCGAATAAAATCACAAAGTAGAAGAAATTTGTGTTTAATCCGTGACCTATCCTGATATTCCTTTACGATAGGCCTACTTCACTAGTAACTCTTAAGATCATTTAAACTTGAATGCACTACTTGTATTTTTATGACAAAGTGCCTTCTTCGATGTAATTGTTATGCAGTCTTATGGAGAAATAACAACCAACCAAGAAAGCCAAGTTCTCATTGTCACCGGTTTAAATTTGCCGGGCAGATATGAAGTGAAGTTCGGATTTCGTAGCTCCGCCCCCAATCCTCCGGCAATGTGAGAACAGGCGCACCCCTGTCAAATGAACAAGACCCTTTACAGCTTAGTGTGTTGTAAATATCAAATGTGCATTTCCACGTGATTATTGAAAAGCTACCTGTGAGAACCCTTTAACGTTAAATATTACTGGATTATTCCGAGAGTTATGCCATTGATCGTTTTCCATATTTTGTGTTCATTTTAATTGAGGTTATGTGCGTCTTCACGCTTTGTGCTTACATACCATTTAGTTTGGCTTAGTAAACACCACTTTCATCTTTATACTAAATGCCAAGGCTTTATATTACTGTATTTAACTTTAAAATCATTACCATTAAAACGTATAAAAAATTTAATTAAATATTAAACGTATTTCCATAGATATGTATCTTTCATTATCAAGTAAACCACAGACAACATACAGAAATATAAAATATTCAATGTTGACTCGAAAAAGTAGCTGTCACGGCAGTTTCAAAGTAACAAACACGCAGGATTCGCGCGATTATAAATTTTACAATTTTTTAATATTTTTTCTATAATTCCTACAAAAATGAAACAAACGGTTAAATTCAGGTTAACTCATTGGCTATATAGCACCATAACAAGTTTGTATGACTCCATGTAAAAATTCTAATTTATGTTTTTTTTAATTTTGGCGAAAAATGAAAAAAATTATTTGAACTTACCCAACCATTCCAGCACGAATTTTATTTTTTTATGCCACGGAGCGTACCCAGTTTTTTATTATCTTTCCTCCCCATTGTATATGACTAGGAATTAAAAAAAACGATTACACGTTTACTGATTTTAGCTGAAAAAAATTCACATAACAGATCGGCACTAAGGTAAAGAACGTCTTTATACCGCCAGCAGTGGGCGGTAACTGAATACAATGCGTGAAACCCTTACGTAGACGGCATAAGGGTTATTTCACAATTGCAAATTCAATGTTCACCTCCCCGACAATCGATCAATATTCGTGGAAAAAAACGCGAAAATGCATATTTTGTGAAGTTCTGGTACATATATAAAAATTTCCTCCGATAATCGAATAAAAAATTGAATTTGCCAAGCTATACAATAAAAACATAGGCCGAAAATAGATTTGCAAATAGGATACTTTGCACTAGACAGTTTTTTTTTAGTCCTGATACTTATTTTTTTCTAGGCTTATAAAAAGTCTTCAAAAAATGATCTTCTTCTGTCAAGGCCAAGATGTGTTCTACTTGCAGTATTTAATTAAAGCATCTGTAGTATTTCTAAGCAAACAAATGTTCAAACCAAAACACTTGATTTAGCATTACTTGGTATTGGATCGCCTGAACGATTTCATTCACAGAGTTTTCATTATAATTGAAATAATATTTTGGGACGGTACTAAATCGTAAAAAATGGCAACACCTTGAACATAACCATAGATCACTATCATTAAAGCATCTGTCACTGTAATTTGCAAGTTCGTTCAGATTGAGATGTTACTTCATTATAATAAGTTATTGGTAAGTTCTAATGTCGATATTACCCTCCCGAGTATTTTGAATGGTTAAATGTATAACTGCGCTGTGTCGCTGTTTACCGCGACCTAACCTTACTTATACCTGGGTTTACCGATATTTTGTCGGAGAGTAGATAGAATATGCGATTAGGCTAATTTAAATAGATACACAGAGGATGACAGCATTAGATTCTGCAAACTGTTATCAATTATCTAAACTTTAAGTTCTTTTCAATCAAAATTATTTAATCTTTTTCCAAATATTTGCTCTGAATCCTCCCAATGACGTCACAATACATCTAGACTCGTTATTGTCTTACAAACTCAAGATAAAATGTGGCAAGTAAAAACACTCTTATTTCGTAAGTACATTTTTCAATTCCAATGTTGTTCAAGTGGGGCTAAGATGGACATTTAAAGAATATGTACAAATTAAATCGATTTTGCACTACCTTCTACGTCACGGGCGTGTCTAATATACGCTTACTCGCTTACACTATAAGATGAACACGCAATACTGTATGAGATCTACTGCTATAAGGCTTTTGTCCTTATTACAATTATGTGTTGCTACTTTCACTATCTCACAAGCTGTTTATATCTGAAAATCATCGTTACATATATTTTTTCAAAATAATAAAATAATTTTAGTGTTTTTCGAATGAAATTTTATCTTTTGGCTTATTATAGTGTTTGTCGGGTAGTAAAAACACCTTCTCATCACGCACGAATGCTTTTTACAGTGTTTATCGGTTAATAAAAACATTTTCTCTTCACGCACGAGGGCATTTTGGCACTTTGTTACTCTATTTACTCAGAGGTTACACACGACCTTACGTGACGCATAGCAGTTCAGTACTAAGGCTACAAAATTGAAAGCAATACAGTTTCGCTTTTATCTTGCCACTTTGAGATTTCTACAGCGCGTCTATATGTTTGCATACACCTCATTGTTCTTACAAAATATTCCAACTGAAATTAAATAATCAAATCTCTTCCAAATAAGATTTTCGTTCTTAATGTATCGTTCTGTTTCTGTAGGTTTCAGTTATATTTTTGGGCTAGAACCAAACCATAATCCTACCACAGTCTTACCATGGATCTACTGAATCCAGAGCGTGTCTCCATCAAGAAGGAACCAGGGACACGGGAAGAAGGCGGTGGTGAAATGCTGATTGGGGATATGGATTTCGACTTTACAGATGTAAAGAAGGAATCCTTACAGCATGCGGAGAGTACTCGGAAAACCTGTAAGTTGCGAAGCTTATGTCAAAAATTGTTTTGCGTCAAATTTCGATGCCAGTAATCCACGTCAGTTTTGAGTTGCCCAGGCAGGCCATAATATTTGTTAAGAAGTACTTGTTCTTGTTGTTCTTGCCGTACTTTGGAATTTACATTAAATATTATATTTACGGGAAACTGCCACAAGTTACATTTGGGTGCATTAAAACACATGTAATATTGATTCGAGCATCATTTCTTTAACAATACAAAACTGTTTATGGAACGTGCTCAAGAGTAAATAGTATATCCTCCTTGAAACGAACATCTGCGGTCGGAAAGAAGTTATTTCCTAAATGAACCTAAAAGCCTGTTATCCGGATTCCCGTTGTTAAAGGGATTAATCAATCGTATCATTTATCGTACATTTTTAAAATAAAATTTTAAAAACGGAAGTTTTTTGTAGTAATCTCTAGGGACTGAAGACTGTAACAGTGGCGAAACTATACCATCGGGGACCGTGGCTAATTCGTTGGATGGGGCCCTCAAGTAAAAATCACAGTCGCGTTGTAATTTATTTTTTTATAAATAACTTAATAAGTTACCCAACAGTATTACTAATATTGTGTACATTTTTATTTTCAAAAGCATAGGTATTTCATATGTAGGTATAACGAAAAACCATTTTAGTCTTTAGAAGATATTTATGAAGAAAATTATTTTCTCCGAACTTTCTGTTCCGCAAAAGTATCAATAACGTCATCAAAGTTTAAAGATCAGGCCATTGAATTTTCAATAGACAGAATAGCCAAGTTACGTAGCCTGTCTTGTCTTCAACAAACCGAACTTTTAAAGCCAAAATAGCATCATAACGTCCTGACCATCTAGTAGGGTTCAATGTTTTTAATGTTATCTAAGTTGAAGACTCCCCTTCTTTATCAGATATATAACTTGATAAGACATTCCATCTTTTGATACTATTCCCCAAAAAATTATAAATTTGTGAACTGTTTAAAAATTTTTTGCATATCAATATCCTATCTTACTGCATCATTAAGTACTAGATTTAAGTAATGAGAAGCACAGTGAATATATACCGCATTTGGCTCGATATCTTTTATGAGTTTTTGAACTCCACCATAAGTGCCTTTCATTGTGTTAGCACCATCATATCCTTGTCGTCAACACTTATTCAGAGGTAAATTTTTGTGATTTAAAGATTTCATAATTTTGTTGGACATTGCTAAGGCAGTTTAGTCTTTAACTTCATGAAATCCTAAAAATGACTCTTTAATAACAAGCGCCTTTTGGATTCAATTTTCGTCTTTCTCGATCATACAACAACGGTAAAGTTCACAAATTTGATCTGTTTTTTAATTATCTTGAGTGGTTTCGAATATGATTGAGTAAAAGGGTGCGGCATTTATTGCATTTATGAGTGCATTTTCTATTTTTAGAACCAGAACAGAAATGAGCTCATTTTGTACTTTTGAACTTATGTATTTTATCTGGCCCTTTGATTTACTTAACAATTCTTGTAAAATCGGATCGTATTTTGCTAGTAACTCAACAATTTATTTATTTATCGTTTCTTTACATTGTATCTTTTTTTTAAAGTTAGAATTTTGAACCTCACTAGGACAAGCCTGTAAATATAATATTATAAGAGATTTAAAATAGTACAAATAGTAAAAAAAAATTATACAAATATTAAGATAACAATATTGTTTCATTAACATTTCTACGAATTGGATACCTACATGGTACCTATCAGCCTATTCATTACAGTATTATGTTGTAAACATTTAGGGTGACCATGATATTTAATTAAAAGGACAAAGATAAAAGAATATGTTGGAAATCCTCGGATGGCAGAAATAATTTAACATTCTTTTTAAATGTACACAAGGAATTTGACGATTTAATGTGATCTGGAAGGCTATTAAATAGAAGTGGAGCCTGGTACAAATAATATCTCTGCCCAAATGAGGATTTAGGGTGAATTGCCATAAAGTTCAGACTAAAGCCAATTCTTGTAGTACGAATTTGTTGCGTTTTTTTCGCAGAAATATTATTGTTAAAAAATCTACATAGCGTTTGTATGATAAATATTTGTTTTAAATTCATGATATTACATTCCTAATAAAGTAAGTGTGTAGGATATGTAAATTTTTTCTTGTACATAACTTTGAGAATCAGTTTTTGGGCAATATTAAGTGGTTCTATTACAGTTTTCAGGCAGGAACCCCAGCACACTATATTATACGAAAGTAGACACTGAATTATAGCAAAATACACTGTTTTTAATTTTTCCTTGTCTAGTACATGTCTGAGATCTTTAAAAATATAGATAAGTCTCCTAATTTTCTTTACTAACTTTACTAACATTTCGACATGATCATTCCACCTCAAAAATTTATCAATTTTTACCTCCAAGTATTTGAAGCTGTCTACACTTTCCAAGGGGTTGCAGTTACACGTTTGCACACAATTGTGAATAATCAAATTATGAGAGGTAGATGGCTGACTTTTATAAGAAATGCTAAAAGTGATGTATTTGGTTTTTTGTGTATTTAAAGTAATAATATTATTACTCAGATAATTATTAACTACTCCTAAACCTGTATCACATTTAAAAAAAGTATAATTTCAATTTTTACCCTCAAATATAAAGGCAGTGTCATCTGCAAAACTAACAACGTTACCTGGAATTTTTAGACTGCATAAATCGTTTATATAAATAAGAAATAATATTGGCCCGAGTACACTGCCTTGTGGTACTCCGAATGAGAGAGATTTACTATTGCTTAACATTTTATTTATTTCTACTTGCTGTGTTCTATCACTAAGGTAAAATCTGAACCATCCCATAGCTGTATTATTAATGCCTAAAGATAATAATTTCTTAAGCTGCAACTCGTTGGAAACCGTATCGAAGGCCTTTGATAAGTCTAAAAATACCGCTATAGCTTTTTTGCCATAGTCCAGTGCGTTTATAACTTTGGTCAATACCTTTAATACAGCATCACTCGTACTTCTGTTCTCTCTGAAACCAAATTGGTTGTCGGAAAGTATTTTGTATTTTTTTAAGAATGATACTAATCTTGACTTAGCCAGTCATTCTATTATTTTTGAGAGAGTATTGAGCAAAGATATTGGTCTGTAATTATTAAAATTTTCGTGATCTCCACATTTGAAAAGAGGTATAATCTTGGCATTTTTACAGTGAGAAGGAAATATGCCATTCTTAAAACTAAGATTAACAATATGAGTTATAGGACCAGCTAACTCATAAACATGCTGTTTATACACCATGATACTTAAGCCATCGATACCACAGGAAAAAGACATTTTTAATATTTTAATTAGTAACTTCAAAAATGCTTGTAGTTTTAAATTCATAACTATCTCCTGTAACTTGAGTACCAGGAATAAAATTACTAACAAGATACATTTCGTTGGTTTTATTAGCACTGCACAAGTTTTTTGCGTATCTAGGACCAATATCACTGAAGAAGTTATTAACATGGTTGGTATTATTATATGTGGATTCTCCTCCAATGAGATAATTTTGTTATTGATTACTAATTTTTTTATGGACATTTGCTCCTTTTGAATATTTATGGCTTCCTTTATAATCATCCACTGTTGCTTGTTATTACCATTGACTTTATCCAGCTTCCTTCTGTAATACGTTTGCTTTGTATATTTTATAATTTTTGTACACCAGTTTCTATATCTCTTATAATAAGCCAGCAGTTGTATATTATTAAACTCTCCTCGACATTTGTTGTGCAGTTTGTCGCGGGTACTCAGGCATTTGATAATTCCATCATTTATCCAAGGTTTTAAGTATTTTATGTTATATTTTACACTTTGTACCGACGAGCAACTTTCCACATGTATTTTTAAACATTTTACGAAGTTTTCACTAGCTGAATTAACATCTTGCGATGACAGGACTGACTGCCATGATTCTTCCTTTAATTTAGCCTTCAAACGATTGTTAGTTATGACGGTTTTGATTTTTTCATTTTCCTTTGCTATTTTCTTTATTCTAAAGCTTATAAATCTCAGCAATACCGCATCATGATCTGTTATGTCAGTAGTGAAGACAGCTCCCTGTGGTTCAAATTTAGATTTTACCATAATGTGATCGATGCAACTTGAAACAGTAGACAAAACTCTTGTAGGTGAAATTATAATTGGCTTTAAGCCGTGAAAAGCCAAAAGTGAGAGGTATTTTTGAGTTTTTTTACTGTTCAAATCTAATGTATTAATATTTATATCACCAAATAAAATGATTTCCTTATTTTGTATAGATGTAGAATCAAGCAGGACACTCAGTGGTTCAAGGAAACTATATATATGAGTCTGGGACGGAGATCTGTAAATGGCTATTAAACATATATTATTCGATATCTGCATTCTTAAGCAGTTTGCTCCAGGGAAAACAATTTCCTCAACAGTCGCCTGAACATTTTGTTTCACGTAGGCAACTACACCATCGTTTTGCAAATAGTTAATATTTGTGTTGTAAACTGTGTATCCGGGATGTTAAGTGTATTGGTCAAATTTTTAAGCCAAGCTTCTGTAAAAACCAATACCTCAGGACGATGTTCTATGCCATCAAGCATAGTTATGGTTTCATCAAAGTTTTTACTTAAACTTCTAATGTTCAAACAAAGTAAAGAAAAGTTTGAATATTTCAAAAAATTGTTGCAACAAAATGAATCTTTAATTGTTAAATTAGGTTCTGTATTTTCATCCAAATCAATGTTTTTTCCTAAATCTATATCCATTTTTAATACATTAAATATTGTCGGTGCCTTTTACCATTCAACTTTTATATTCTATTGAGGTCATCTTCGTGTTTTATTTCTCTGATTTTTTAACATTCATCTTCTTTCATTAGAATGGATCCATTTTTAAACTATTTTAAAAATATATTTGTATTTTAATTCTCTTCCCTTTATTTTGGCTTTCCAAATCAGTTCCTTAAAATAAGGATATAGCGATTCTCCTAGGAATATCATTTTCTCACGGTTTGAGATCAACTTCTTGTTTGCCAATAATGTTGATCTTGTTTCTGGATTTCTAATTTTTAAGAGAATTTTTTTCGGATGACCTGGTCTTCTGTCATATTGTCTTATTGCTGATGTCTGTACTTATTTGGATATTAGCACTTTTTATTAGATTTATAGCAGTTACTTTGGGATGTTCATCTGTCTTTTGCTCAATTCCTGTTATTTCAATACAGTTATTGACGTTCGACTGTTCTAAACAAGCCAGTCTGGTTTCTAGATGTTTAATAATTTTACTTTTATTTGTCAAATCATTTTTTAAGCTTTCGACTTGTCCTTTAAATTCATCCATGGAGTCCAAGCGAATTATAATGTCGTCATACTTTTGACAAATAAATTCGGTAGTTTTTTAAAATTCCGACAATTTTTTTTCAATGTTTTCGAGTATTTGTTTTTGAATTTCTCCAGCTTTGTGTCTACGAAAGACGCAAATTTAGTAAAAGTATCTTCTTCTGGGCTAGTGTCTTCGGGGGCAGTATTCATTTTGTTTTTGATCTTGTAAATGTATTTAGAGTATCTTGTTGTTGAGAGCTTGTTTTTTTGTTGGAACTCATGGTCACCCTCGCAGTAGAAACAATAAGATGCGAAAGCGCTATCACAGCGAAACAAGCAAGGCAAATGGCCCGAGTTTGAAAGATGGCGGTGGAGTTGGCCAATCACAAGAGATTCACTTATACAGTAAACAGATGTCATCTTCACCGTTACTATTTTGCGATGTTAATAATTTATAAATCACTTGAGCAATCTCGCTTCAACGCGCAAAATTCTTATCACAATTGAGGCAGTGAACAAAACACTTAGGTAAATGTCGCAACTGACTCGAATTGAACCGTTCACCGATTTACACAATTAAGCCAAGTTTTCAAGGGTCACTCTTACTGTGTGCTACTTTGATTGTTGTCCATTGTTGTCCGACAATACTCAAAAAGTTTCCTTGGGAACTTGAATCATTGCAATCTGCTTTTTCTCTGTGGCCACGAAAGGCTAAATTACACGTTGAAAGTGTCAGAGTAAACCTCAAGGAGTCTATAGAGTACTTGGCGCCAAAAAGATTTTTGAAGTGAAACTTCTTTACGCGCGTCATGCAATTTCGAGGACCGGAGTAATACCGACTCATGACCGTCACGAAAAACCGTGATCATTTCGCTATAGGAGCCTAGCTAATATTATATACCTAGTTTAGGTCACTCTCCAAACTCAGCTTCGCGGTCTAGAGGCAGAGCGCCCGACTGTCGTCGTGAAGAACCGAGGTTCGATTCCGGCTATAACTATTTTTTTTTTCTTTTTGTGATTTTTTTAATACGAGGAAAAGTGATAAAATGCTCTCGTGCTACGACTTTTACATAAATTTCATCTGAAATCAAAAGATTTGTACTTTTCTGTTTCAAATTTTTGTTTAAAAAATATACGAACATCGGAATTGATATAAGTACATTCGTATTTACACTGTGGTAATGAGGCAATGCATCGGAATAGATGCAATTGTATAAAATCTATAATGTGAACAATTGCCACTATTTATTTATTTATTTATATATGCCTTTATTTATTTATTTAGTACAGGTGATTATACAATATTACACATCTATGTATACGTAAAAATACTTTGACTGCCCAACTAGGAGGAATTCCCGTTTTGTATTGTATTTGTCATTTATTTGTACAAATTAAGGTTAGTCCCACAACGCTGTCATATGGCAGCTTGTCCGTAGGTTCTACCAATTAAACATTCTTAATATGATGTATGAGAAAATATTTGTAGATAAATACAATTATAGTTTTAAGGAAACATTAGAATAGATCACATAGTAATATTAGATAATTTAAATTTAATCTATAAAATTCATAAAATATCTCAATATACCTGCCTAATAATAAGATATGTGGGCAGATACATTAAGTAATTTAGAGATACATGAAATTTTCGCTTATTAACCACAGCTTTATCATTTTAGGGCATAGTCTCTCATTTTATTGATTTTATTGAAAATCACTGTTATTAGGTACTCAAGAGTACGGCTTTCATATTTGGAGGAGTTTTAGGCCATTTCCTTCTTTAAATCTTGTGGTATGTTTGTGTACCAGTGTGTGTTTGTATGAGCTTTCCCCCATGTTATCCATAATAGTAGTGAACCAAAGGAGAACTTTTATTGTAAGTAGGATCTCTGATCCATGTAGTAATTTTAAGTTATTTCTCTGTTTGTAAATATTTGATGTGACATTTTTTTTACAATGGCAGTTTGTAAATTTTGAATATATTTAATGTAAAAAGTGTTTGCGTGTCCCCAAGTTCGAATTTTTGCCACTTGTTTATACCATTTAAAATTATAATGAACAATCATTCCCAGATAATATTCATTTATGAAATCAATTTTTCACAGTCGCAAACATTAACTATTTCTCTATGTATACAGTCAAAACTATGAGCGGTTATTTTAGGTATATTCCACATTTTCAAACTCGGTGATCTTATATACATGCATTTAGTTTTTTAAACATTAATAATTAGTCGTCTTACATCATGGATCCATTTGAGGAGCTCGTTAAAGTCTCTTTGTAATTCTTGTATAGCTATTGAGGAATTTTTTTTGGATACATGAGCAGTATCATCAGAAAAATGAATCTACGATCTTTTTTGAAAATCTTACACAAAGCAATAACATATTTAACTTTGGACCTACATAGAATTGACCCTCGCGGTACTCCTGATTTGATATATCTTGATTTACTAATTAAATTTAAAATCTTCACATTCATTTTTCTTTTTGATAACTAGTTTTTGGAAGATAAGAGAAGTTTACCCCGGATTTCTACAATTTCAAGTACCTACTTTAATTATTTGTATATGGTTGAGTGTATCGAAAGCTTTTGTGAAATCAATAAATAGAACCATTACATGTTGTTTAGAGTTAAGTTGAGAATTTATATAATAATTAGAAAAAATTTCGAGGAATTTATAAATTAAATAGCAATTTTTTTTTTTGAAAACAATACTCAGAAATCCAAAATATTTATCTAAATTTATAGATATATATTTTTCTAATTTTTTTTCTAATGCAGGTTGTATGGAAATCGGTCTGTAATTATTTATTAAGGCGTGATTTCCATTTTAAAAGAAATGCCTTACGATGCTATATTTTAATTCATCAGGGATGTGGCTCGTGTCAATTATTTTGTTTTTTACGTGTGTAATTATAGGACTAAGCAATTTTTATTATTTTTAAAAAATTATACAAACGAAATAATAACGAATTAATAACTCCAAACCAAACATAACTAAACCATAAAAAATTGTATAGTAAATAAACACCTTTTTCGAGATTTTACCAACTATACTCACACTTACAATACAAATATATGCTCTTACATATATGTTAATTTATATTAATAAATATTTTAGCATATTTATTATGAATATTCAATTTACAAAAACCATTAAAATTTTATGAATATTTAATTTATAAAAACCAAAAAAAAAAAAAAAAAACAAAAACAAAAATTAAAACTTATTTAAAATATAAACTTTTTTCTACAACACATAAATACTTGTCACACCTATACATAACCACGTAAACACGTCAGCACAGGTTCTCCTAGTGAGGTGTTCACGAAACATACAATATTACTCACATACAGTTTCACCTTCTCAAACTTACCTTACACACAACATATTATAGATGGACATTTGACTTCTAATAGAGCATCTTCACCAATCAGTGCATCGGGAGAGCTGCCTAAGAACTGATGTTCAGGGTGAATGACAATTCCACAGGGAGTATTTGTTACAAGCTCAAACTTTCTTATCGCTGCATCCTCAAATTTTGATCCATATTCTAATGATGCAGCTTTGACAACAAAAACTTTCAAAAAAGATCCTGCCAGATTTCTATGATTAGTTTTCACCGTACTTTTACATATTTTGCCGAAATTTGAACTACATAGTTAGGCGTAGGCATCGTTCAGTGAACCAGTTTTAAGACTTACCCTGAAGTCTAGTTGAGGATTCAATCAAATCAAGTTCTACTTGTGATTTTTTATAAATCTAAAGGATAGAAAGTTCAACAGTGTCCCTTTCATAGAAATGATCAAACGTGGCAGAATATTTGTCTGCTGGTGGAATAATTTCCATGATAGGCATGTGCCTTAAATTTGAATTATGTGCAGAAAATCCTATAGCTAAATTACGGAACATAGTTGGGTAATTTTTGTTTTTAATGGAAGTAGTAGGCAAATCAAGGAGCTGTTGTTGAGACAACTGCTGTTTTTTTAGTTGCAGATATTCCGCTTTTATAGGCGCACCATGATATTTCCTTGGTGTATGAAAATTTTGCAACATGCTTGTACAACTTTGTAGAACAACGATTTTTTATTTTCACTAAAATCTACTATTCCATGTAGAACTACAAATACGTGCATACAATGTGCATAACTGACTGCACACTCACATTGGCATTCCAATATAGTGTTACAATTATAGTGTATATAGAAAGCATAAGAAAGATGTTTCCGAAGCACACTTTCCTAAAATATAGGTTGTGCCATTTTCATGTGCACTTCGAACACTCAGCAAATATTGTTCAGAATACATACCTAACGCTTTGTCGGTGTTCTTCAAACTGAAACACTGAATTTATGTAGTTCTTCCCGCGTCAGTTCTGGAATATTGGAGGCCATGTTGATGTTTTGAAAATCTTCCGGCTTCGTCGAAACCATTTCCAAGACATCTTCGTCTGCAACGCCAGCAGGATTGAAATTATGAAGTTTATCATAGTCTTCGAGTCTTAAATGAAACGCATTATGATAATAACTATTGATAAATTAGAAAAGAAATTATCGTAGGCAATATAAATAAGCAATAGTGGTGTATTTACTAACCTTCAACAATTTTGGCATTACGTCCTTTCAATTCTTTCTTCAATTGGAAAATAGTCCCCTGACCGTAATTTCTGTGCATTTTACTTACAAATCGAGCAAACTAGGTTTGTTCGAGGAAAACAAATAGCAAATAGCTATCGAAATGACAGATCATTGGAAGACAGAATATGTGGCAGGAGGACCGGTAAACACCATCTGTTGGATATTTTGAAATCACTCAGAAAACGGCCCATTGCCAAGATCACCATTAGTGGAAAAAGCCAATATAAATAATAATAAAAAAAACAACTACTCCAGTACCTACTACCTACAGTAACGCAAATGTAGTAAACTGATCTTATTTAACACACATATCTATGGCCTATCTGTCAAATGAACAAGACGCTTTACAGCTTGATGTGATGTAAATATCAAATGTGCTTTTCCACGTGATTATTGAAAAGCTACCTGTGAGTACCCTTTAACGTTAAACATTACTGGATTATTCCGAGAGTTATGCCATCGATCGTTTTCCATATTTTGTGTTAATTAATTGAGGTTATGTGCGTCTTCACGCTTTGTGCTTGCATACCATTTAGTACCATACTATTTAGTTTTACTTGATAAACACCACTTTCATCTTTATACTAAATGCCAAGGCTTTATATTACTGTATTTATCTTTAAAATCAAAAATCTACCATTAAAACGTATAAAAAATTAAATTTAATATTAAACGTATTTCCATAGATATGTATCTTTCATTATCAAGTAAACCACCGACAACACACATATGTAAATATAAAATATTCAATGTTGATTCGAAAAAATAGCTGTCACGGCAGTTTCAAAGTAACAAACACGCAGGATTCGCGCGATTATAAACTTAACGATTTTTTTGATATTTTTTCTATTGATCCTAAAAATATTAAACAAACCGTAAAATACAGGTCAACTCATTGGCTATATAGCACCATAACAAGTTGTATGACTCCATGTAAATATTATAATTAATGTTTTCTATATGTTGGCGAAAAATTAAAAAAATGATCGTCTGGATATCTCGAGCAATCGAGGCAAAATTATTTATTTCGCGTGGTCGCTCCGTGACTTATTATGAAAATAATTATTTGAACTTACCCAAACATTCCAGCGCGTATTTTTTTGTTTAGGCCACTGAGCTTACGCAGTTTTTTTCAATATCTTTCCTCCCCATTGTATATAACTAGGAATTAAAAAAAAACGATTTCAGGTAAACTGATTTTAGTTGAAAAAATTTCACAGAACATATCGGCACTAAGGTAAAGAACGTCTTTATACCGCCAGCAGTGGGCGGTAACTGAATACAATGCGTGAAACCCTTACGTAGACGGCATAAGGGTTATTTCACAATTGCAAATTCAATGTTCACCTTCCCGACAATCGATCAATATTCGTGTAAAATACGCGGAAATACATATTTTGTAAAGTTCTGGTACATATATGAAAATTTCCTCCGATAATCGAATAAAAAATTGAATTTGCCTCACTATACAATAAAAACATAGGCCGAATATGGGTTTGTAAATAGGATACTTTGCACTTGACAGTTTTTTTTTAGGCCTGATACTTATTTTTTTCTAGGCTTATAAAAAGTCTTCAAAAAATGATCGTATGCTGACAAGGGCAAGATGTGTTCTACTTGCAGTATTTAATTAAAGCATCTGTAGTATTTCTAAGCAAACAAATGTTCAAACCAAAAACACCTGATTTTGCATTACTTGGTATTGGATCGCCTTAACGATTTCATTCACAGAGTTTTCATTATAATTGTAATAATATTTTGGGACGGTACTAAATCGTAAAAAATGGCAACACCTTGAACATAACCATAGATCACTATCATGAAAGCATCTGTCACTGTAATTTGCAATATCGTTCAGATTGAGATGTTGCTTCATTATAATAAGTTATTGGTAAGTTCTAATGTCGATATTAACCTCCCGAGTATTTTGAATGGTTAAATGTATAACTGCGCTGTGTCTCTGTTTACCGCGACCTAACCTTACTTATACCTGGGTTTACCGATATTTTGTCGGAGAGTAGATAGAATATGCGATTAGTCTAATTTAAATAGAAATACAGAGGATCACAGCATTAGATTCTGCAAACCGTTATCAATTATCTAAACTTTAAGTTCTTTTCAATCAAAATGATTTAATCTTTTTCCAAATATTTACTCTGAATCCACCCAATGACGTCACAATACATCTAGAATCGTTATTGTCTGACAAACTCAAGATAAAATGTGGCAACTAAAAACACTCTTATTTCTTAAGTAAATTTTTCAATTCCAATGCTGTTCATTTGGGGTTAAGATGGACATTTAAATAATATGTACAAATTAAATCGATTTTGCATCGGATACTACATTCTACGTCACGGGCGTGTCTAATATACGCTTACTCGCTTACACTATAAGATGAACACGGAATACTGTATGAGATCTACTGCTATAAGGCTGTCTTTATTACAATTATGTGTTGCTACTTTCACTATCTCACAAAACAGTGAAAGTAGCAACACATAATTGCAACACATATCTGAAAATCATCGTTACATATATTTTTTCAAAATAATAAAATAATTTTAGTGTTTTTCGAATGAAATTTTATCTTTTTGCTTATTATAGTTCTTGTCGGGTAGCTAAAAACACCTTCTCATCACGCACGAAGGCTTTTTATAGTGTTTGTCGGGTAATAAAAACATTTTCTCATCACGCACGAGGGCATTTTGTCACTTCGTTACTTTATTTACTCAGAGGTTGCACACGACCTTACGTGACGCGTAGCAGTTTAGTACTAAAGCTACGAAATTGAAAGCAATACAGTTTCGCTTTTATCTTGCCACTTTGAGATTTCTACAACGCGTCTATATGTTTGCATACACCTCATTGTTCTTACAAAATATTCTTACTGAAATAAAATAATCAAATCTCTTCCAAAAAAGATTTTCGTTCTTAATGTCACGTTCTGTTTCTGCAGGTTTCAGTTATATTTTTGGGCTAGAACCAAACCATAATCCTACCACAGTCTTACCATGGATCTACTGAATCCAGAGCGTGTCTCCGTCAAGAAGGAACCGGGGCCACAGGATGAAGGCGGTTGTGAAATCCTGTATGGGGATATGGATTTTGACTTTTCAGATGTAAAGAAGGAATCCTTACAGCATGCGGAGAGTACTCGGAAAACCCGTAAGTTGCGATGCTTATGTCAAAAACTGTTTTGCGTAAAATTTCGATGCTAGTAATCCATGTCAGTTTTGAGTTGCCCAGGCAGGCCATAATTTTTGTTAAGAACTTCTTGTTCTTGTTGTTTTTGCCGTACTTTGGTATTTAAATTTCATATTATATTTACGGGAAACTGCCACAAATTTCATAAGGGTGCATTAAAACACATGTAATATTGATTCGAGCATCATTTCCTTAACAATACAAAACTGTGTATAGAATATGCTCAAGAGTAAATAGTATATCCTCCTTGAAATGAACATCTGCGGTCCTTCTTATTTCCTAAATGAACTCTTAAAGCCTGTTCTCCGGATTCCCGTTTTTAAAGGGTATTAATCAATCGTATCATTTATAGTACATTTTAAAAATAAAAGTTTAAAAAAAATAATATTTTTGTTTGTAGTACTCTCCAGGAGATGGACGACTGTAATTGTAGTGTTTTATAATGCACTTCATCAGGACTTATAAATTGAGTATTATTGATTGGTTTTTAGGTGGCATTAAAGTGGATACTGTTAGTTTCAAGGTAGAACCAGGACCTCAAGAAGAAGATGGAGGGGGAATCCCTTTTATGGAAATTGACATAGACTTTCCGGATGTCAAAAACGAATGCCTTAAAAGCCTTTAAAGAAAAACACAGACAACAGGTAAATAAAGATTCTTGTTTTTTTTTTTTTTAATTTATTGAATTAATGATGCTTATACTTATACTTATTCGTAATGTTTTTCAGACTCATTGACTGATCAAAATACACGTTCTTTGGAAAAACCATTCTCTTGTTCCCATTGTAAGTACTCCTGCAAGTTAAAGTCAATTTTAGAACGTCACGTGCAGACTCACAGTGGAGAAAAACCTTTTTCTTGTTCCGACTGCAAGTATTCATGTTGTCGAAAGGAAAATTTGACGAGACACATACTTAATCACAGTGGAGAGAAACCTTTTTCATGTTCCGTTTGCACTTATTCATGTTCTCGAGAGGGAGATTTGACGAAACACATGCTGACTCACAGTGGAGAAAAACCTTTTTCTTGTTCTAACTGCAACTATTCTTGTTCTCAAAAGGGAAATTTGACGTCACACATGCTGACTCACAGTGGAGAAAAGCCTTTTTCATGTTACGCTTGCACTTATTCATCTTCTCAAAAGGGAATTTTGACGAGACACATGCTGATTCACAGTGGAGAAAAACCTTTTTCTTGTTCCGCTTGTACTTATTCATGTTCTCATAAGGGAAATTTGATGAAACACATGGTGACTCACAGTGGGGAAAAACCTTTTTCATGTTCCGTTTGCTCTTATTCATGTTCTCAAAAGGGATATTTGACGAAACACATGCTGATTCACAGTGGAAAAAACCTTTTTCATGTTCCGTTTGTGCCTATTCAAGTTCTCGAAAAGGAGATTTGACGAAACACATGCTTACTCACAGTGCAGAAAAACCTTTTTCATGTTACGCTTGCACTTATTCATGTTCTCAAAAGGGAGCTTGGACGAAACATATGCTGACTCACAGTGGAGATAAACCTTTTTCTTGTTCTAACTGACAATATTCTTGTTCCATCCTGAAGAATTCCTTAATTACGCATTCCCAGAGAATGCCTTAATGACGGTTACGTACTTTGTTCGTTAAATTTAATAAAATTATCCGATCGTAGAATAATTTCAGATTTAACCTGTTTGTATAAAATCATTAATTCATTGTTTGATACCCCTGATTGATTGCATGTAATCTCTTTTAATACTCCTAGCAGGTCATTTACAATACGGTACCTACCATATTATTGTAGTAATTCTACATCAATGTCCCAATAATACACTCATATGCAACGGATTCAACAGCTAGGAAACAAATACTACGATGTTGTTGATATTTTTAACACATCAATTTCAATGCTAAAGCGTACCTTATTAAATTGTTTTTCATCAAGTTAGGGAGTATTTTAATAAATGTATTTAATTTGACTAACACATTGACATTTGTCGGATTAAAGAAAAAAAAAATATTTAGAATTTTTGTATTTTTTATAATTTGGATATATTTGTATCTACATGCAGTGGGGATCAAATTCAATAAATTTTTTACTTTATTTTTATTTTTTTGCTAGTGTTTTGAATAGTTGTTTCCTGTACTATTTACGTGCATAATTTCCTTTATATTTTTAAATATGTTTATGTAAAAGCCTCAATAGGCGTTAAATAAATAAATAAATGAAACTAGCAAACAATGGTCATGAAATTAGTTAACTTTTCTAAATTTACTCTGCTCTGTTTTTAATACAAATGATGTGTCAAATCAACATGTAAATAATGATTCTCAAGAAAGTACCTACTCGCTCAGTCATGTCTAAATTTCAAGGACTGAAATATTCAAAACTATGAAATCACTAAACTCAAACAAAGGTCTAAGTACAGATGCCATTCCACCATTATTTATATCAAACTGTGCTAAATCTCTTGTTAATCCTCTTCATGTTATATTTCGTAAATCTCTTAAAGAAGGTGTTTTTACTGATCTTTGAAAAATAGCACGAATCAATCCTCTCTTCAAATCTGAGAATAAAAGCGACATCTCTAATTATAGCCCAGGAAGTATACTCTCATGTTTTGAGAAAATTTTCGAAAGCATTTTTACACATTTTAAGCATATTTTAGGTTTTATTCAGAATGGATTCTTATTCAAAAAGATCAACTACCACAAATTTTATCGAATATGTAGATTTTTTAAGTTCCAATTTTGTCATAAGAACACAATTATATGAAGTTTATACTGATTTCCGAAAGGCATTCGATAAAGTCAGTCATCCTCTTCTGATCTAAAAACTAAAAAGAACAGGTTTCCACGACAGCCCCCTGAGGTGAATATATCTTATATCTCTCACAGGAGTCAATAAGTTAATATTTATGAGTCCTCTCCCAAACTTGTCACATCTGGTGTCCCTCAAGGATCCCATTTAGGACCACTACTCTTTTTTATATTCATAAATGATCTAACGGCAAAACTTTTTTGTAAATGTTTATTAAATGCGGATGACTTAAAAAATGTTCATCCCGTGAATTCACAAGAAGACTGCGAAACTTTGCAAAAAGACCTCCTCACATTGTCTCAATGGTGTATAGATAATGCAATGGAATTAAATAATAGCAAATTTAATCTCATCTCGTTCACGAGAAATGTACGTAAAATTGATTTCCCTTACACGATCTGTGATGAAATCCTAAAACGAGTAGATTCCATTAGAGATCTGAGAATTTTACTTGAGTCGAAGCCAACCTTCAGAAACCATTACCAAAACATTGTCAATCAGGCCAATAGAATGCTCGGTTTCATCACTTGAATAACTTTATCATTTAAGGACATCAGTAGCTTCAGAATCTTGTACTACTCATAATATGTAAGAAGCATCTTAGAGTACGGCTTTGTGATTTGGTCATGACATTATGCAATTTATAGCAGGAAAGTGGATTCCGTTCAAAAAAATACTAAAAAATACTAGTTTACAAATCTGGAGTACATCAGAATCTTGGTAACTATTCTGAAAGACTTACCCACTTTAAAGAAGTGTCACTCGCCAAAAGAATAAACATATCAAATCTAATCTCTCTGTTTAAAATCATTATCACTGTGTGTGATTCATCTTTAATTAATCAAATTAACTTTAATATAAGAACGAAATCCACACAAAACCCTGTAACCTTTTGAATTGATACTTGTCGTAGTAATACAAGTTTTTCAAACCAACATCGAGAATGACTCGATTGTATGATAGATACTGCAATCTTCTAGACTTAGATATATCTTCAAACTCAATTGATACCTTCAGAAAGAACTTACACATACTTATACCCGATGACCTCCTCACGTTGAGCCATTTTATTATTTAAATTTCTTTACCAATCACCTACTTATGCATTAGCTCCACAATATATGCATTTGTGCGTGCATGTGTGTGTACATGTTTGCATAAAATATGCAAACAGTGTGCACATCTATGCACATATGCGTGTGTTGTATTTAAATGTGTATGTGTGTAAATATATATGTATATGTATATATTTATACGCTGTGTATTTAGATGTGTGCATAGATACATATATGTATTTCGATCCTCCTTGTTTTTATATACATTCTTAAAATTACATTTTTAATAACTGTAACTAACCAATTACTGTTACACAAAGAACATTTAGATGAATTTTGTGCTAACCAACTGTTGTGTAAATCGCTTATGGCGCTAAATCCATATTCCATTAAATTCACTTCAATAAGTTGAGGGAAAGGGTAATAATAATTTTCTTTCATGCAAAGCAATATTAGGATATTTTGTGTTTGTTTCTTCGCAAATCCTTAGTGTAAGTTTCTTCTTTACGCCTATGTCACATTCGCACTCACACTGAGCAAAAACCGTTCTTATGTTATTACTGTAATTATTCATGTTGACGCAAGCCAAATTTACTGGCATATTTGTTCACTCAAACGAGAACAATGATATACTATTCTCATTTTCTTAATGCCATTATTCATTTTCAAAGAAGTCACAGTTATTGCAACACGTTCTCACTCATTCTAAGGAAACTTTGTAATCATTTTCAGTGATTATTCATGGTCAAGCATAATAAGATACATTCACACTTATACTAAAGAAAACCCGTCACTTTTCTTGTGTTCTTTTGTAACATTGAATCGTGGATGGGTGATGAAGAGATTAATTGTATAAATTAATGATGGATCTATCGATTGTGACATTAATTGGAAATTACCAAATACAATAATCTAGTCATCTACGCACACGCACTAACGCAATGTAGGTAGGTAGTGATGAGAACTGATAAGGAAGATTAAATAATAGAATATTTTAAATATCAACAGACGCTAATTTATTAAAAACAATTATTAAAATAATTAATCAAATAAAATAAACATGAGACTCTATCAAACAACTTATCTCCGGGCGTGTCAAGAATGAACGTGTGTTTAACGCCATCTTGATAAAATTTTGACTAACGAACATGTAACAAAATTTAAAACATTAAAATCTTGTAAGGAATGTCTGAGCGGGCGCCAGCGAGTTATAAAATAACTACGCAAGAAAAAGATAAACTGTAGTAAAGACTAACAAAATTTATTAAAAAAAAAATTTATAAAACGAGTCTAGCTAAAAGTGAAAGCTGAGCACCCAACAAAAGTTAAATTTGAAGCTAAAAGAAAACACTATAAAATGAAACTAATAACGTCTATATCCACATTGAAGTTACTGCCCTCTGCGAGCAGAGATGAAAAATTATAAAGTTATCCCAGAAACAAACCCAAATTCATAATAAGATAAAAGTGACCGGCTCAAACAGAACCATATATTGATGACCCAATATTGACAAAATTACAGCTAAGTCCAAATGAAATTGATGCGACTTGACTTGAGCTCAGAGAGAAGCCACAGCAATTGCATGTGAAAACGCATAGTATTTGTTAAAAGAAAATGTAAAAAAAATTACTCATTTACATTCTTTATAATATGAACAAACATCATTTTAATAATAATTCAAGACAAGGACATTAAGAGCAAATAAAAGTAAAAAAAAACTTCATGAAAGGATGCAATTTTAAATGTTAAAAAAAATATGATTCTGTAAATCTCAAATAACCTGAGCGAGTGAAAACTCACTAAATTTCAAAATAAATATTAAATAAATAAATTAATTATTAGATTAATTATTATGACGTAACATTTTTTTTTTTTTTTTTAAATATTTGAAAAGTGTATTAAACAATGACTAAATCAAAGAAAACACCATGCCAATGGTTTCCTAAAACCAGAGAAAAATAGAATGTTATGAGCATCTGAGGCTATCGCGGATAACTGCATGAAGTATTTTCTAAATTATTGAATTGAAATAGTCAACCAACACCAAGGCAAACTAAAGTACTAAGGAACAACATATAAAGAACAACCATGCACACAATTAAAATGACACGAGGACCAAACTCGGTACAGAACTGTTAAACCGAAATACAGCTTCGTATATGCCATAATTGAAAAACAGTATGTCCCTCTAGAAAGGACAAACCGTACCTCAAAACAAGTCGCCATCGCGTACTTAGTTCATTAAAGAACAATTAGTATCATCTCACAAAGTAAAATCAGCTATTAAAAGATCCCTCGAACAGAAAAATAGCACAAAACAGTGGCCAACTGAGATTGTGAACTTCACTGCCCTAGGATAACGCATAAAATGATACACTGGATTCAAATCGTGAGATTACAAAATGTTCAATACAATATTGTAGCACTAAATCCAAAAAAAAAAATGTGGATTCAATGCGTGCGATTAAAAAACGTCAATCCCCCGCGTTGAATCGGAATGGACAAATTACTCCCCAAAACACATACTACACATGTACACAAAGACAAAACAAAACTTATACTAAAATACACTCAATGTGAAGACACAAAAATACCAGTCATGTCCTCACAATGAGAGAACACAAAGAAAAATTGCAAACCTGAGGGCAAGGTAAGCAATAACCTAATTTATAACAAGAGAAAAGGGATTAATTCTCAAATAAAATATAACGATTTCAACATAAGAAAAAATAGTTCATCAATTAACCCACCCCAAGATCAGTTAGCTTCTTCTAACTTGATTATATCCTTAACATGAAAAGTTCCCACAGGTTTCCCTGTCATATCCGCTAATTGATAAGCAACCGGCGATATTTTGCAAAAAATTTTACTACGTATAAATTTGGGGGCTAATTTTGCTGAAAAGTATCTACCAGCGTCTGACAAAGCAAAGGACCTTCTCCAGACAATGTCCCCAACCTCATATTGAACGTCCCTACGACGCAGATTATATTGTACCTTATTACGTTCGTATGATTGTCTTAAGGACGTGCGAACTTGGGAGAAAATGTCATTTAATTCATGTAAATCAGATGCCCATGAATCGCGTTTAGAGAATCTAATGTCTTCCGCGTTAAAGTCTACACCTTTGTAGTCATTTCCCGAAATTACAATCTCTCTACCAAAATTAAGGAAGAACGGAGTATAGCCTGTGACTTCATGAACAGCCGTGTTTATAGCCAGTTCAATTTCAGGTAGATGGCACGCCCAGGATCTGTGATCAGATCCCACAAAAGAACCCAGGGCTGCTACCAACACCTTGTTTACACGCTCAACAGGGTTATTCTGCGGGTGATATCTGCAATTATAAAACAAGTGACGGATATGAAATTTATTGGCCAGCGCTTTCATGTCACGCGATATATATTGTGGGCCATTATCCAAAACAATCGTATCTGGAACACCGAATTTATAAAAGATATAATTTTCCAAAATTTCCGCAATAACACTACCCGTTGCTTTCCTAAGTGGAAAAAGTCTAGTATACTTGGTAAAGAAATCAGAAACCACTAAAAGGTAAGTATAACCCTTTTTGTAAGAATTAGGGTAAGGACCTAATAGATCTGTCGCAATCATTTGCCACGGCCTTTGCACCAGTTTCGGGTCACCCATTAAACCAGGAGGCAGTAAGTTAGAACTTTTATAACCTAAACAAGTATGACATTTACTTACAAATGACTTCACATCAGCTGCCATTTTAGGCCAGTAATATTTAAGTTTAATCCTATTTAACGTTTTTAAGATGCCAAAATGAGCACAAGAAGGCGGAACATGATTTTGAACGATGACGTTTTTCCTACACTCTTTTGGGAGAACTTCCTTCCAGTCATAAGACCTGTGTAGAGCCTCCATGCTCTGAATGTGTTTGAAGATGACACCATTGCAAACTTTAAACGCTGGAAATTTTTCCGGATTAGCCAAAATTTTCTCTTTCAAACTTAAGTACCAACGGTCGGAAGTGGAAAAGGACTGATTAATTAAGTCAAGATGTAAAGGGTCACGAGACAGTGCGTCCGGAACAATGTTGTCTTTACCGCTCCTATGAATTATTTCAAAATTGAACTGCTGAAGTCTAACCGCCCACCGCGCTAATCTACCCGACGGAGACTTTAAGTTTGTAAGCCATTTTAGACTATAGTGATCAGTGATCACCTTGACAGGAATAGGCGAACCTTCAATATAACCCCTAAATTTCTCTAGTGCAAAGATCATAGCATTTAACTCCTTCTCGGTTGTGGAGTGATTTTTCTCCTGTGCAGATAGTGATCTGGAAATAAAGGAAATAGGGTGTTCTATACCATTAACGTCAGATTGAGAAAGGACCGCCCCCAAACCGGTGTTCGATGCATCGCAACTAATTGTAAAGGGTTTACTAAAGTCGGGACAAGCAAGAACAGGAGCCTTGACCAGAATATTCTTTAATTTAGTAAAGGCAGCATCAGCCTGTTCATTCCATACGAACTTTTTACCAGCAAACTCCTTTTTGGTTAAATTATGCAAAGGTGCTGCAATTAAAGATGAGTCAGGCACCGGTGCTCAACAAGTGTGTCAACTATTCTCTAAACACTTTCAGTCCACCTATGTTAATGATAAGGACACGAATGATCCCAGTATAGTCGATAGTTTTACCTATATGAATAATCATAACCCGATTGGGTACGTACAAATAAACAATTTTTTGATCAATAAATACCTGAAGAATTTAGACATTAGTAAGGGTGCTGGCAGTGATGGTATATCACCATTCTTTGTTTCAAAATGTGCAAAAAATCTTTCATACCCCCTAACTAATATATTTAGAATGTCACTAAAAGCAGGAAAATTTCCTACAAAGTTTAAAGAAGCAACTATAATCCCTATTCATAAAACAGGTTCTAAAAGCAACATTGTAAACTACCGCCCAATCTCAATTTTAACTGTATTTAGTAAACTCTTTGAAAAAATTGTCTACGATCAAATTTATACAACAATTGTTCGCAATATACAAAACCAACAACACGGATTTCTACAAAAAAGATCGGTACTAACAAATTTGGTAAATTTCACGGAATATTTATCGAGCAATATGGACAATAGAAACCAAGTAGATGTAATCTACACTGATTACTCTAAGGCCTTCGATAAAGTAAACCATTTCATTTTAATTAAAAAATTAAGTCAAATAGGCATCCATGGTGACTTACTTCGGTGGCTCACTTCATACCTTCAGAGCAGACTTCAATGTGTATCAGTTGCGGGAACTAAGTCCAGTTTCTTTTCCGTGCCCTCCGGTGTACCTCAAGGTTCTCATTTAGGGCCATTATTATTTAATGTGTATATTTATGATATTCACAAATGTTTTTTACACGCCAATTACCTAGCATATGCAGACGATAAAAAAATCTACTTAGTTATCAAATCAATCGAAGATTGCATTAAACTTCAAGAGGATCTCAATCGTCTTTTTAACTACTGTGAATCAAATAAACTTGTAGTAAATACCTCAAAGTGCAATAAATTTTCATTTACACGTAACAAAAATAAAATTTCCTTTGATTATACATTAAACGGGACACAAATCAAAGAAGTAGATTTTATCAGAGACCTTGGGGTAATACTGGATGTGAAATTAAACTTCATTCAACACACTGATGCAATCATCAACAAAGCTAACAAAATGCTAGGATTTATAATACATTTAACGAAACCTTTCCGCAACCTTAAGACTCTATATTCCCTTTACACAGCGTTCATCCGTCCCCACATAGAACACTGCACACCGATCTGGACTCCTTTTTACCAAGCTCACATTGAAAGAATCGAAAGAATTCAAAAAAAAATTTTTAAACACATTAATTATAAAAAAAACTTACATTTCTCAAATAACGCCGATTTTATTAATTACCACAACTTCAACTCACTTCATACGCGACGTTTGATTTTTGACCAAATCTTATTATTTAAAATTCTTAACAATGGCCTCGACTCACCAGAGCTAATGAATTTAATAAATATTCATATTCCAACAAGATCAACACGGCAATCCCATTTGTTTCATTTACCTACATGTAGAACTAACTTTAGAAAAAAATCACCAATTCCACGTATATGTGCCCAATATAATACTAAATTTCAAAACATAGACATTTTTAGCAATACACTTCACAAATATCGATTAGAAGTAACTCGTACGATCGAAAATTAATACAATAGTATGGAATGTATCCAGAGCATCTCCTATCCTCATCCTAAATTCCTATTCCTCCCCTCCTCACCTAAAATATATATATATTTTTTTTATGCAATAAAACTACATCTCCAACTAATTTTAATATAGGAGACTTTTTTGGCTTGACTGTATTTAACATGTATATATTTATATTTATTTTTTATGTATAAGCTGTTTGTCTCTTACCTTTACCAATAAATAAATAAATAAATTAAAGAAAAATTTAAAATGAACCTTTTGTACCAAGAAAGTATACCGATAAACCTACGCAAGCTCTTTTGGGACGTTGGAATGGGGAAGTCAACGATTGCTTTTACTTTTTCCGGGTCAGTTCTCAAACCATCCTTATCAACCACGAAACCTAGGTATTTAAGGGAATCACGACAAAAGACTGACTTCTCTACGTTAATAGTCAAACCCGCAGCTTGTAACTTTTGTTTAACCCGTCTTAAAAGATCAATGTGTTCTTCAAAGGTGAAACTAATGATAATTATGTCATCTAGGTAACAAAAAACTTTCCCATCGAACTCCGGACCCAAAACCTTGTCCATTAGCCTCATCATCCGAGAACTCGCACCATGAAGACCAAAAGGCATTGTTACAAAGTGGAAGAGGCCTCGTTTAGGTATAGTAAATGCGGTTTTCTCTTTAGAATCTTCCTCTAACGGGATTTGAAAAAACGCATCGTTTAGGTCTAAAGTTGATAGATATCGTGCTCCTCCGAGACTATTTAAGATATCAGATATCAACGGTAGGCTATAAGCGTCCCGCCGCGAGACCGCGTTGAGTTTTCTACTATCCAAGCAAAGTCTAAAAGAACCATTTTTCTTGGGCACTAAAACAATAGGATTATTCCACCAGCTATTGCTGGGTTCTACTACTCCCAGATTTAATAGTCTGTCAAGTTCTCTGTGAGCTTCCGGCAATAAATGAGGAGAAATCGGATAAACACGTTGCTTAATAGGTTGACAATCACCCGTGTCAATGACATGTTTTTCAAGAGACGTTCTACCCAAACGATTTCCAGAAAAGGCTTCAAATTCGTGTATAACGTTATTTAAGGTTGATTGTTGAAATGAATCCAAGTTCTCAAAGCTATCTAGTCCTCTTACCTCAAACACGCAACTATTGTCAGAGTCATTAGTCATTAATTTAGTTAACTTGGGACAAATGTTAAAAACTTTCCAAAAGTTGCAACCGAGGATGATGTTAGATTTTATATCTGGCATAACTACAAAATTAAAAATTTTCTTAACATTACCAAGAACTACTGGAACCGCAATTTTGTGAACGCACTCCACAGTATGACCCGTAGCAGAAGTGAGTGAAAATTTTTTCTTAAGAACAGAAAGATTTAACCCTAGATTTAAAAATTTACGATGAAAATTATTACCAATAATTGAGATATGCGAACCAGAGTCAAGAAGGCCAGAAAAGTTGGAACCCAGAACCTGGAAAATGATGTGTGGACGGCCATCCCTTTTAGCCGCACTCACCACCTTCGAAGTCCAAAGGTTCTTGAAGAAAGTTCTGGTTTCCGACAGCACAGCAAGCCGATGCCTGGCGGTGATGTCAGCGAACGGTGTCGACTTGCCGCCCGCAGACAGGACCCCCAGGACATCTAGTTTTTTGCCTGCCGGCAGTTGCATGAAGGCGCCTTCACACCAGGACGGCCACAGCGGAAACATTTCACCTCCCTAGAACTCATATTTGACGGGCTACGTTTACTGAATTCAAAAGATTGACGATGATTCCTGAAATTGGGATTATTCTGAGACATTCTGTTATTCCCTCTGCTAAATGCATTATTTGAGGAGGAATGAGAAACATTATTAAAATTAACAGTATTTGCATTTGGCGGGGAAGGTCTGGAATCAGACCGACTGTCTGCAAGTTCAATCATTTTTCTCAATCTTTTCAAACAATTAATGTCCGAGATGACAGAGAGCGATAATTTTTGAATGTATCTCGGTAACATATTACATTGCAATATTTCCAGAATTTCGTCATCTGGTAATTTTGACGACAATTGATTGTTTAAAGTCAAGACACGAGTTATGAATGAACCCAGGTTCTCTTTTTGTTGCTGGTACGTGGCTCTGATCTGAGCAACTAAACGTCTTTCATGGTCCAGAAGCTCAAATTCTTCCTTTAGAGCAATTACAATATCCGTCCATGACTTGAAAGAAGAACGGTTGACTCTAAACCAGTCTAAAGCATGACCTGTAAAAAGTTCCACCGCAGATGAAAAAAGAGAAGCTGTACTTACGTTCCGAGATATAGACAAATCGTTGACCCGTTCAATGAAATTATGTACGTTCCCAGTACCGTCGAAGGTTAAGTTCCATTTGTGAACCGGAACTGTGTTAGACGCGACCGCCGAATTTGCCGAAGTAGTGCCATCCTCTGGTTTAGACATGATTAACGCACGACTTCTTGTTAAAATGGTCGAATCCGTCATACCTAACTAACAGGGTAGGTAGAAAAAAAAATTATTAGAACATGCAAGCAACAATACAACAACCACAATCGCCGCAAAACACAAAAAAATATAAAATAAGTGTGACGTCAGCGTACTAACGAACACGATAATAAGACGAAAACGTCATGAGTTGTGCCAGATAAAAAGCTGCGTAAAATGAAGAATTAATAAAATCTCAGTAACACGATGTATTTCGAACAACACCCGAACATCTACCATGCAAAACGAAAGGTCTTTTTCAGGGATTATACAAGAAATTCATAAAAAAAAAATCAGACATCGCAATACAAGATTAAAACAAGGAAAGAAAAAAAATACTGCATTATTATTTAGTCAAAAATTAGGTTCACCCACAAGGGCTGCCATTTGTAACATTAATGCTAATGGGTGGGTGATGAAAGGATTAATTGTATAAATTAATGATGGATCTATCGATTGTGACATTAATTGGAAATTACCAAATACAATAATCTAGTCATCTACGCACACGCACTAACGCAATGTAGGTAGGTAGTGATGAGAACTGATAAGGAAGATTAAATAATAGAATATTTTAAATATCAACAGACGCTAATTTATTAAAAACAATTATTAAAATAATTAATCAAATAACAATAAAAATTAACAATACTCGCTCCGCATCGAAGGAGTACAGTCGCGTAATTTTGTAACAAGTAAATCAAATAATATAGTTTACATTAATAACTCGCCCACCTGGGCGCACCATTCCATCCAATATGGAAACTCAAGAAATTATTAAAAACATTAAAGATTTAATAAACAAGATCACTTCAGTGAAGGACTCAAAAATAAAATTAACACTGGAACAGAACATTATATCACTGGAAGAAAAAATTCAACATGAACTAATAAACCTACAAAAAAAGATTATAGAATTACAAGAAACTAATATTAAAAACAATCATCACTACGCACAGAAACTAGAAGAAATTCATAATAATAACAAAAGGACATATGCAAATGTATTAGGTGACAATAAAAACTTCGTGAATACAGGTGCACACATCCCAGAACAGAAGCACGCCATCATAATTACATCTAAAAACACCTTGAAGGCCGAAGATATAAAAATAAAAATTCAAAAAAACATTAATTTAACTAAAATAAAAGTTGGAGTAAATGGAGTAAAAAAAATCGGAGAACAAAAATTACTGATTTCATGTCAAAAAAAAGAAGATGCAGAAAAGTTAACCGAAGAAATTAATAAGGTAATTGGAAAAGAAATATTGGCCGAAGAAATTAAAAAAAAGAAACCGTGTTTAATGTTGAAAAGACTGCAATGCCAATTGACTGAAGAGGAAATAATAGATGGGATTGTACAACAAAATGAAGGATTAACCCTGGAAGACAAAAACAACATCAAGCTTATCAAGGAATTAAAAAACAAATACAATGAAGGAAAAGAAAACGACACCACTAACTACATCATTGAAACAACCGGTAAATTAAGAAAAACGCTACTAGAAAAAAACAAAATAAACATCAAATACCAAAGAGTATACATAGAAGACTGTAACCCGCTTACTAAATGCTACCACTGCCTTAAGTTCGGCCACACAGCGCAAAGATGTCTCGCCAGGACGCAGCCCCCCATTTGCCCTCATTGCACAAAGGAGCACATTCTGTCTAAATGTGAAAATAAAGAACAACCTCCAACATGCAACAATTGCTGTGTTCAAAACAAAAGATTTAATATGAATTATTCTACAGAACACAGAGTTGATAGCATGAAATGTCTCTATCGGCAAAAAATGCTTCAACTAGCTAGAGAGCGCATCGACTATGAATAATTACGGTAAATTTCATTTCTTTAAACTCTAATCTAAAACTTAAAAAATGAATGGTTTTTTATGTAACGCATTAGATAAAAAAATGTATATTGAAGAAAATTTATGTCAATCTATGAAAGATTTTAACTTAATTTGCACTGAAAAAGGATTTACCCTATTTCATATAAATATTAGAAGTTTAGAACGAAACATGGATGAATTAGTTATAACATTAAAAGAATTAAATTTTTTCCCGGGCCTGATTGTCTTAACAGAGACACACTCTGCAGGCGAAATCAATTACACTATTCCAGGCTACACGTACCATGCGACAATAAACAAAATAAACAAAAACTCAGGTATCGGATTATTTATTTCTAACCAGTATAATGTTCTCAATATTAAAGAAATAATTAATGTTAGTAATGTTAACATATTAAATATAGAATTTAAAGACGTAAATAAATATTACAACATTATTGCTATTTATCGTACGCATACATCGATAGTACCTCAATTTATAGATGAATTAAAAAATATTTTGTTAAATTTTAGAAATAAAAATACTATTATTGTTGGAGATATGAATTTAAATATCGCAAACGACTATTCTAGTAAAGATAAAGACACATATCTAAATATGTTAGCAGAACTCAATTATTTATCGTGCATAAATTCTTATACTAGAAATGTTAAAGGTCAACGCCCCTCATGCTTAGATCACATTTTTACAAATATTCCTGATATCCAAAATATAAAATCAGCTGTCATTCATACAAGTATCACTGATCATTATTCATGTATTTTTAACTATAAATTAAGCAATTCAACTTTGCCATTATTTAAACAAAATAATTACTCAAAAAAAGTACTTAATATGGATACATTAAAACACCAATTAGAATCAGAAAATTGGAATAAATTATTACAATGTAATGATGTCAATTTATGTTGTAAAATGTTTGAAGAAAAAATATCTAAATGCATAAATGACTCGACAAATAATAATATAATAACCAAATCCAAAGTGTCGAACTTGAAACCTATAAAACCATGGATTACTCATGGTTTAGTAGTATCTGTACGACATAAGCAAGCTCTTTACAAATTAACTACTCAACAACCAAATAATAAAAATTTACTAAATCGTTTTAAAGCATATAAAAACAAACTTTCATATATTATAAAAAACACAAAACAAAAGTATTATAAACAAAAGTTGAATCAGGCTGAAAATGATAGTAAAAGAGTGTGGACAGTTATAAATGAAATAATTGACAAGAAAAAAAACAAGAATAACGACATCGCTACTATATTTCATGACAACATGAAAACATGTTGTAAAGAAAATCCCTCAAAAGCTGCAAACATATTTAACACCTTCTTTGCGAACGTAGGGGAAAATCTTGCCAATCTCATTCATACTGACCCAAATATAATATTTCCAGACTGTAGTATTGATACTGACAATAATATAGCAACATTCCAAGTCACCACAGAGAACGAAATAATATCAATTATAAACGGTATGCAAGGAGGTTCTGCCCCGGGCTTTGATGGAATAACAGTTAATATTTTAAAAAATATAAAAAATCAAATTTCTAAACCGTTAAAACACATAATAAATGTAAGTTTCCAAAGCGGAGTGTTTCCATCAATCTACAAACAAACTACCATTACTCCAATATTTAAATCTGGTGACCCAGAAGAAGTTAGCAATTACCGACCCATATCAGTAATCTCGAACATAGCGAAAATTTTTGAAAAGATAGTTAAAAAAAGGATAAACCAATTTGTAAAATGTAATAAATTAATTAATGAAAATCAGTTCGGTTTTATGGAAGGTAGAATCACTCAGGATGCAATTGCAAAATTAACTAGTCTTGTTCATAATTCATTAGATAAATCATTAAAATGCATTGGAATTTTCATAGATCTTAAAAAAGCTTTTGATAGCATATCACACGACAAACTTATAAGTAAATTAAGAAACATTGGATTAAGTGGTACAGCTATAGAATGGATAAAAAGCTACCTTTTCAAACGCCCTCAAGTCGTAAAAATCAACGATGTACTTAGTCAACAAAAAACAAGTCACTTCGGCATATCTCAAGGTACAGTCCTGGGACCGTTACTGTTTATCATTTATGTAAATGACATATTCAATCAAAGATTAAATGGAAAAATAATATCTTATGCTGATGACACTGTCATAATAATTGAAGGTACTGATTGGAATAATGTTAATAACTTAGCAAATACTGATATTAATATACTGAAAAATTGGTTCGATAAAAACCTCCTCTCATTAAATACTGAAAAAACAAAATGTATCCCATTCTCTATCAACAAATTTAAATCAGTACCAGAATTAAAAATTATAATACATCAACTTAAATGTAACAGAACTAATTGCAATCAAGAATGTTCTATACTTAGTCTAACTTCTGAAATTAAATATCTTGGTATATATATAGATCAACATTTTAAATGGAAAAAACAAATTTGTGAACTTGTCAAAAGAATTAGAAAATGTATTTATATATTTATAAGACTTAGAAATATTCTTAGACTAGAAAACCTAAAAAGAGTGTACTATGCAATTGTACAATCTATATTACAATATGGTATTATTGGCTGGGGAGGAACTTATAACAATATATTAAATCCACTTAAAATAGTTCAAAGATTGATAATTAAAGTAAATGAATTACCAGAATGGCAGATCAGATTAGAAAATGATGTAGTATTTTTAAGAAGTAACATAGCTAGAGTAATAGAATATAAAAATGGGAATAGAAGTAGGAAAATTTTGAGACATGTAGATGAAATTGGGAGAAAATTTGGTTATAATATAGATAGTCATAATAATGAAAATATAATCAATGATTTATTGGATTTATTAAAACAAAAATTAGGCGTAAAAGCTAGTAGATTAAAAAGATATAATTATACGTATAATAAAAAAATAATAACAGATTATTCCATAAAAATGAAAAAATATTTTATTCCAAACTTGACGATAAACAAAATATTATTTCGAATAATAATATTCCGTTGCCATCTGAATCAGATATGCGCGATTTTTGGACTAAAATTTGGAGTAAAGATATAAAACATAACGAGTCAAGTCCCTGGATAGAAAATGAAGAACTCAATTTTTCAGGCATTGAACAAATGAGTTTTTCTAATATATCGGTTGAATTGTTAACCAAAATTATTAAAAATACTCATAATTGGAAAGCCACGGGTTGCGATTGGATACATAATTTTTGGTACAAACGTCTAACTACTTTACATCCTCTTTTGGCAAAAAATCTTTCAAAATTTGTCAGTCAACCACAAAATTTTCCAAATTTTCTAACTAAGGGCATTACTTATATGTTGCCCAAAAGCGAAAATATTAATAATCCCTCTCAGTACAGACCCATTACATGTTTACCGACAATATACAAAATATTAACCTCTTGCTTGACAGATTTAATATATACTCATTTAGATGAAAAAAATATTTTATCTGAACAACAAAAAGGTTGTCGCAGAAAACATATGGGATGTAAAGAACAATTAGTTATTGATTCTGTAATTCTAAAACAGATTCAAACTCGAAAACGTAATTTACATACTTGCTATATAGACTACCAAAAGGCTTTCGATAGTGTCCCGCACTCGTGGCTGATCAAAGTATTAAATATATATAAAATTAACCCCATTATTATTAGCTTTTTGGAAAATATTATGTCCTTTTGGAATACCAATTTACTTATCAATTTAAAAGGTAAGAAAATAGTAATACCGGGCATTTCAATTAAAAGAGGAATTTTTCAAGGAGACTCATTGAGTCCTCTTTGGTTTTGTTTAGCATTGAATCCTCTATCTAAAATGTTAATTAAAAGCAAGTTTGGAATAAAAGTTAAGGGTAATATAAGGGAGAGTAGTACAATTTCGCATTTATTATATATGGATGACATAAAATTATTTTCGAATTCTGAACAAAATTTAGAGAAAATGATCGAGGTAGTTAAAAACTTTTCAGATGATATCAAAATGACTTTTGGTTTAGATAAATGTAGAACGATCCATATAGAGAAAGGCAAAATTGTAGATGGGGACGAGAGTATATTTAGAAATTTCCAAATTACTAGTATGAAAAGGGATGAGGTTTATAAGTATTTAGGATACCCACAATCAAATAGATTAGACCATAGTAGTATTAAAAATGATATTAGGATTAAATTTCAAACTAGGATCAGGAAAATTTTAAAATGCAATCTATCTGGGCAATACCTCTATTAACGTACTCATTTGGCATAGTTAAATGGTCTAATACAGATTTAGATAACTTAGAAAGATTAATTAGAACTACGCTAACAAAGTTTAATTGCCATCATCCAAATTCAGCTATAGAACGAGTTAATTTACCTAGAAATTTAGGAGGTAGAGGTATAATCAAAATAACTTCTTTGAAACATAATCAGGTAGAAATGCTAAGAACTTTTTTCCATAGGAAAGCTCATAGCTCAGAAATGCACAAAATAATTTGCAAGGCAGATAGAAATATTATACCTTTAAATTTATACGATGAGAATGCCAACATTTTTATAAATCCCAACCAGGAATTATTAGATTCCTGGTCAAATAAAATTTTACACGCAAAACACTTCAATTATCTCAACCAAACGTATGTTGACAAAATTTCGTCAAACAAATGGTTGAGTATTGGAGAGTTGAGCGCAGAAATAGAAGGATTTATGCTTGCCATTCAGGATAGAGTCATTAATACTAAAAATTATAGAAAGCATATAATCAAAGATACAAATCAAATTGATGATTTGTGTAGAAAATGTTTGGACCGATTTTTCTACCATTCGTAAAATATTTATTGTAATTATTTAAAACGCTTCCTTGGCCAGCTACTTGTTTTATCGAATAGCTGATAATATATTCTCTTTGTCTATGAACTTATCCGTTGTCTTTGAAGTGATATTTAACGAGTTTTCGCGGTTTTATAAGGCGTCCTGTCAAAAAACAAAACCATAAATTTTTAACATTCACGAAATTTTGGACTCTTCCTAAAATGCCGTAAGTAATTAATTTATTGGGTTTTTAACGCATAATTATATATTTGTGTTATTGTGATTGACTTATCTATCTTTGAAATGCGTTTTTAATTAGTTTGTTTCTAATATATTGTTTTGGTTGAAGTTTTTGTGTAAGAATACGTCAACTGAAGACGTCATCTGTTTTTGATTTACAATAATGTCTTATATACTGCACTCGCGCATTTGAAATATAGATATTCCATCACAGTGATTCAAAACAAAGAGATATATATAAGTTTTATTTGAATTGGTTCATTATTAATACAGATATTTGTTAACCAATTATTTTAAGTCATATGTCAAAAAGTTGACTCTTTTTTACATGTAAAATGGTGTAAAGCCTTCGTCACACAATAAAAATTTAGTAATTTAGTTGTATAATTAATTAATTTCTTCACTTTTACCAAATTTGTGCAGAAACAAATGTCGTCCAGGGAAAGGGAGCACTCCACGACCCAATAATTATTTTCAAATTTTATATTAGTGCAATATTTAACAAAATTTAAACATTTAAGTACTTACATTAAGTGTTTTCAATTTAAAATATATAGAGTGGTGCTGACTGCAAGAGGAGGCAGAGGAAGAGGGAGAGGTGGGGTACGAGCTGGTGCCAGACTACCTGCACGTGGACGTCAACGCAGAGCTGCAATTGCAGCCTCGTCTGGAGTGTTAGTATTTTTTAATGTTTTTTTATGAAAGTACTTTGCTGTGGCCGTTGAACTCATCATATATTTGTATTTATTTAAACAGCGACCCTGCTTTGCTACTGGTGCGAGAGGATCGCGTCAAGGCCCTAAAGGCTGTTAGGGCCCTGCCTGCTTCCTTCCGGCTAGAGCTGGAAAGCCGAAAATTCAAGAAGCAGGCGGCGCGCATTTTGCTCCCTACCGCACCTCCAAGAAAAACTAAACAAAAGTAAGCAATCGTATTTAGATGCTTGATACAATATTATTGTTTTTTCCTGACAGCGTTCCACTCTTACAGTGATAGTTGGTAAGATCAGCGCTCTGTGCATTTGGCACATTCAGTGCATATTTTACAGAGTTCTAATTTTATTGTTTATTTACATACTGTACTTACTGTTTCACACGTGAATGAGAACAATTTATATGATTTATGTAAATGTTTTCAGAATTCCATCTCCGGAGAGAACAACGTGTCCCTTTTCACAAGGGACGCCTTCACCGTTGCCACGACCCGTACCACCACCGTGGATGTCCACTCCCGCACAGATCCAATCAACGGCTCCCAATGCACCAATTATGCCTATCCGTGCAGCATCTCCCGAGCCGTTACCTGGGACATCGCGGAGTGGGGAACTCTTCTCTCCGGAGGCCCGCTATCACAGCGAGCTGTGGGTGGACGTGCCATTCTACCAAGAATTATCGGCGTTTGGGAACGGTGAGTTTATTTTTTAAAATGTCATACCAGGGGCTCAATATAAAATCAATTATCTATATTTTATATTGATATCTTTAGCACAGTTTCACTGTTGGTATATTGGCAGGAAATAAGCATAGTACTTAAAAATTCCACATAACAAACATACAAAATGTATTGTTGTTATGACGTGGATGCATCATTACACATCTTTTTTTTTCTGTAACGGGTATTGCAGAGTGAGAAATAAGACATGCCGAACTTCTTTGCGAGGATTACATTTGATTCACCGGCTTCTAAACGGTGTAATACAGCATTTTTTTCTTAAATTGAAAAAACACTTTCGCTTCACGGGACTCATTGTGTCGAGCTTCCTAGTCAAAAGCGAGGCTGTATTGGTAGGTGGGTTTTGTAACCGGACAAATTATCATTAAAATAGGTCGCTTTACGTAGTTGGTCACTTTAAACGGATACGTTTTCCTACTAAAAGTTATGAAACCTTACTAGAGTTTACATTATCGTCACTTAAAACAGTAGACCGTTAAATGCAAAGTCATTATATCCAAATTCTACTGTAAATTTGTGTTTTCTTTTATTTCAGAGTCAGACATGGGCAGTAACGTGGACGAGGCAGCTGTACTAGAAGAGTCTGTACTTGGAAACCGTGAGTTATAAAACTAACTAACTTACCTTCACGCCATTTCGGTAGGCAGAGAGGATGAACCACCATGCAACTCGATCTTGGCACACACACTCTTTTCTTCATTCCATACCTACCTGACTGTGCTATTCTGACTCCTGACATAGCCCGCCTCAAGTATTTGATTAACTTTTTATTTATTTTTTTATATGAATACCTCACAAGAGCCTCATCTGGAGCCAGTGAGACTATGGCATCCTCAATCGGGGTATGTTGTGAGGCTGAAGGTAGCGGGGAGGGGAAGGAGGTGTGGAAGAGGGAGGTGGAAAAGTACCTGGCTATTCAGAACTGGTCACCAAACACGGCTAAAACCATTTCAAGCAACGTTTCAATTCTGAATGGGGTCTTACACCAGGGCGATACTATGGGTATCTTCCACTCTGGAACGTGCCGCAAATATAATATATATTATTTTAAATGAATTTTGTGTGAAAATAACACTAATTATTCAAATATAATTTATTTGATTTGATCCCGCGACCATCGTATTGCGAGTCATAAGCCGTACCAGAGGCAGTGGGTTATCGTAATATAGACACATTAAATTAATTTGGGTTTTCTGTTGTTTCAGAAATGGACAGATCGAGCGACGAGGATGACGAAGCGAGTGACGTCGACCACGAAGAGAGCGATGAGGATACCTTCTGCATGCCACCAATACCTTATCATAATATTATCAACGTTTCACCTAACTCCGCTATGGCCATAGACTTTAGTAGACAAGACCAGGTAGATAGTGAGGCAATGCGTTCGATTCTGCCGCCTGAAGGTTACTCTTTCGATTGGTCTAAAGATATCTTACGTTTTACTGGGATAAGGGAGACTTTCACAGGCACGCCGGGACCAACTTTCAATACCGACGAAATGGGCAAACCTGTGGATGCCTTTCTTAAAATCTTTGATGCAGATTTCGTTGAACTGATCGCGAGAGAGACCAACAGGTATGCAGATCAATGGATTGCGAAAAAACAATTTAAGCGTCATGCGCGTACCAATAAATGGGCTCCCACGAATAAAGAGGAAATGTATGTATTCTTGGCAATTTTAATGTATCAAGGTATTAGTCCCCTTCCTGTTGAAAAAGACTACTTCTATTCAAAAAAACTCACCGCCATGCCTTATTTCAGCCGAGCCATGGATTATAATCGTTTTCTTCTAATTAAAAAGTTCCTTCACTTCACCAACAATGAAAGTCTTTCTTCTGATGCACCATTATCTGTGCGAAGGTTACAAAAGATTCAACCCGTCTTGGACCACCTCTCAAATAAGTTTGAGACTTTATACCTGCCCGAGCAAGACATCTCTCTGGATGAATCCTTACTCTGCTATAAAGGCCGTTTGGGATTCGTCCAGATGATCAAAACCAAAGCGGCCAGTGCGGGTATAAAGTCTTACGAGCTTTGTGAGTCCAAGTCTGGCTATCTTTGGAAATTCCAAATTTATACGGGGAAGACCATTTCCAGACAGGCTGAATCGACAAATCCAGACCAGGAAGATATGACGGAAGACATAACGGAAGATATGACGGACGACATGACACAGGCCAACTTTTTGGGTGCTCACAATATCTGCCCAGTTGGGGCCACTGCAAAGATAGTATACGACCTGGCCAGCCCTCTGTTTAACAAGGGGTATACATTAATAATGGACAATTTTTATAATAGTCCATTATTGGCACGATGCCTCAAAAGAAATGGGATGGACTGCATGGGCACATTGCGGTTAAACCGAGAATTTGTGCCCTCTGCATTTAAGTCCCATCTCCGGTCCAAACTGAGGGAAGGTGAGGTTGTATACTCGAACTGCGGGGACCTCAATGTAATGGTTTGGTTGGACAAAAACCTGGTAAGTATGTTGTCCACCTACCATAAGGCAGAAATCGGGGCAGTTGAAAAGTTTGGTACCTGGACTTACAAACCTCAACTCGTACTAGACTATAACAAGGTAATGGGGGGGGTTGACCGAAAAGATCAGCTTTTGTCAGGCTTCCCCATTGAACGACAGCGAAACCTGGTCTGGTACAAGAAGCTTTTCAGGAGACTACTAAGCGTTTCGGTGCAGAATGCGTATATATTGTACGGCTCAAAGCTCCGCAAGGAAAATAAACGCATTTTGTACCGAAACTTCAGGAGTGAGGTTGCGGATGAACTCCTTCTGCTGTTCTGTCGTAGTCAAATTGACACGACTGTGCGGACCATTGGCCTAATAGCTGAAGGAAAGACTCTGCGACCTATCCTGAAAGGCAACCACTTCGTGGTCCGTAGCGGGAAAAAGGTGAAATGTGCCTGGTGCAACATAAATAACATTTTCAAAAGGACCCTTACAAAGTGTGATGTGTGTGATGTGGCATTATGCTATGATTGCATGAAGCCATATCACACTACAATATAGATTTGCTGAGGGTTTTTTTTTATTTCATTTTTTTCTTTTTTGGTTTTTTAGTTATGAAATTCTAATTTATAAATTTAATTAAATTTGTTTGAACATCAATTATGATGGCCTGGATGGCTGGACTTATAATCATTTCTTTCCGCATACTCACGTCTCATGTTATGTTGTCCTCAAAGGTTCTATATGATAAGGTTCGGTGGACATTTAATATGTATATTTCAATTCTGATCATTGAAATATGCATGTTAACAAATGCACAGGTTTTCTCATTTTTCCCTGTTTATTGTACACATTAAATAACTCGTTTTATTTTTATGTCTTAATTATATTTTGTCAATTTTTCTGTAAAGATGCTTTTCCAGATCTAGTCACTGAACATAACTAAGCCAATTCAAGCAATGTTCAATTCTGAATGGTGGTCCCTCACCAGAGCGATACTCAGAATCTCACTCTATAGCGAGGCACAATGATATTATTATGTATTGATTTTCTTAAATTATGAATAAACCAATAAACTGAATACATTTTTATTATGACAAAAGGTGTAAACAATGTTTAAATCAATATACTGCTCTTTCATTGTAACCATACAACTGTAATATTGATTTTAAAGGATATTAGGGCTTAATAAATAAATCAATTATTGGTTCCATCAATTATTTTCCCTCCCCCATTTTTTTTCGATACCTTTGCGTTTAGATATAAAATTATCACTATGATTTTATTTGAAATTCTACGGTCATACAAAGGTTTGATATATATATACAAATTTATCATCATTTTACATATTCCGATTTACCCTATGTAGATTGACCTTAAGGTAGCTGTCAGAAGTGATTTTTGGTCAAATATTGGTGAATTTCATCAACTTTCAAAGTATCCCCCTGAAATATTGGCAATGTTTATATCTATGATATATATCTCACTTTAAGCCTTATTTCCTCGTTTTGCACGTAATATAAAAACATGGTTACAAATCTCCAGTTCTAATTTACAATTATTTAAAAAGTAGCACCATGATTTTGACATCGTGAAATAGGCTCTCTGTATAATTCATCAAATGAATAAAATAAAGCCAACACGGCGACTATGCTTATTAATAATTGTAGACAGTTAATGTATCTTCCTAACGTTATACCAGTTTTTGTGGTAAATTTATTATATAATATAATACAGTGATTTCAATTTTGACGCGTCACGCACTCAAATTTTACAAAATTATTTTCTGACCAAACTTTTGAAGAGATCTTAACATGCAAAAAAATATTTTTCTATTACATTCTTGCATCTGTGATTATCAAACAGGCCATAGAGAACATAAAAACGTAGAAAATATTCAATAAAGATTTTTAAAACTGCCACTGGCGGCAATTTCAAATCACAAAAACGCAAATTTCGCGCATTTATAAAGTTTAAGATTTTTTAATAATTTATCTATCAATTCTAAAAATATAGAATAATTATTAAAATATAGGTGAATTCATTGGCTGTATAGCACTATAATCAGTTTTATGTTTCCGTATTAAAATTCGGAGGTTTGATTTTTTTAATGTTGGCGGAAAATATTCAAAATCGTCGCCAAAAAACCGCGAGCAATCGGAGAAAAAAGTTTTTTGACGCGCGATCGTTCGAGTGGTTAGGCACAATCAAGTTTTAAAAATAATTCACCAAAATTTGGTAATTAAACATAACTTGATTGACTGCCGTAATGTAGTACCATATTATGAATACGAACCAAATTCATTTTTAGAAAACGAATTTTATAAAATATATTATGATAAAACTATACTAACAGACCGAGCGATTAGTCATAATAGACCCGATATAGTTTTACATGACAAAATTAAAAAAATAACTTATATCATTGATGTCGCTATACCAAATTCCTGTAATATTCAAAAATCTGTTAGCGAAAAAATAAGAAAATACACAGATTTAGGAAATGAAATAAAAAGAATTTGGCATTCTCAGACTGTAAAAATATTACCATTCGTTATTTCGGCTACTGGCATTATACCTAGCTCTCTAATTAAAAATTTAGGCGTATTAGATTTATCTAAAAAATTATATATAAAGATGCAAAAGTCGGTCATTTTGAATACATGTAGGATAACAAAAGATTTTTTAAATGTTTATGTTGAGGGATCAGTAGGATTTATAGGCCCTGTTAGAAGTTCTACCGAGCCGAACCCTCTGATATGAAAATATCTGGAGTCGGTGAATTATTTTCCCATTTGATCTCTGGTGAGTTGACGTGTTGTTCTTGTATTGTTTTGTATTTATTTTGCTTATATAATGCACTTACATAATGTTGATTGACTAGATGATCATTTGTGGAAAAGTGAGTGGAAGGGTTAAATTTTTCCTTTGGGGAAGATTTAACCCGGACAACTAAATCGGAAGTAGTAAAAAAAATTGAAAAAACCATCCAAATTTTCTACTGAGATTCTCTTTTCAATATTCAATGTACCCACAATAGACAATATATATAAAAAATATTCAATTCTACAAATTTATAAAGAAATACAGTTAAATAACTTACAATTCAATTCATCAGCAAGATATCAAAAAACTTTCAAAATCCCAAAACTTAATACAAAGCACACACAAAATACCTATCTCTATCTAGGTATAACATATTTTAACATCCTTCCATTATATCTAAAAAATATTGAAGATATTCAGGAATTTAAAATTAAATTAAAAAATTACCTAAAACTACTATAAAAGTCCATATCTTACTCTTATTATTATTTCCTTCAAATCTTGAAACTGTATTATTGATAAATCTTGCCTATTTCTTACTTATCCCTTTGGTTTTGCAAATATGTATATTATTTACTTACTTACATGATTCCATATAATTGAGCTAGGATTCACTCACCAAACACAAGAGCCTCGTCTCACGGTGAGGAAAAGCTATTATTATTTACCTTTATAAAACTGTATAATATGTATAATTGTATATTTATTGTAAAAAACATACAAATATTAAATAAAAAAAATAAAAATAAAAAAATAAAAAAATAAAAAAAAATAAACATGAGACTCTATCAAACAACTTATCTCCGGGCGTGTCAAGAATGAACGTGTGTTTAACGCCATCTTGATAAAATTTTGACTAACGAACATGTAACAAAATTTAAAACATTAAAATCTTGTAAGGAATGTCTGAGCGGGCGCCAGCGAGTTATAAAATAACTACGCAAGAAGTTAAAATGAGTAATCCCTATTTGAATTATAAGTACATTGTTAAAAAGTTATAAGTGAAAAAGACCTTTCGTAGTTTGCACAGTAGACCCTCATTGTTCCAGCGTCGCACGAACACACCGTAGGCTACCGAGTCCAGCAAGCAACTGAGCTCGACGAAGTGCTCTCCGCACTCATAGCTCGAAACAGAAGTGCCAATTGTAGAATGTTGACCAATGTTTATTAAAATCGGGTAGGAACTGCCCGTCCAGAAGTACGCACTGCTACACTTTCTGTAACTATCCATTTTCGCATAAGCTTAATGGCAAACATTCGCATTCATACTTTGGGGATCTGGCGAGGAGGCACGGAATGAAAGATGTTGTGAAGGCCACCGTGATTTATTTGATGAATCAGTTTGCCGTGATGAGATTGGACGTAGGATAGGTGTAGTTGCGGTGGACCTTGTAGGCCGTTGAACGGGAGCTGCGTAGACCAATGAGGATGCTGCGTGTCCTCGTGGTGGTCATGGTGCGTGGATGAAGCGCTGGTCAGAGACGCTGGAACCAGGGCGCTGTAATCCGTGTAGCGATGACCAGGGACGGCGATCTGGGCCAAAGCGCTATGATGATGTCCCGATGGAGTCCATGATGAATACGGGAGAAGCTCTTGATCACTCGTTGATCCTAGTAAACTGACGGCGGATTGATGACTGACTGACTAGATTCTTCATGCTGTCGCTTTTATAAGGGGAAGAAGCTTCTCGAACAATTTGGTTGCTATGTAGATATTGCCAAACAAATAAATAAAAAATAAAAGAACATCCAAGAAGCTTGTTTGGAAAAAGCCGAAACTTCTAGAATTACGTTCGAATCAAGTAGTGGCGTACCACTACAATACTAATGAAAATCCATTCTCATGTTTTTACTGTAACTATTCATGTTCACAAAATACCAATTTAATAACTCACATTTGCATTCACACTAAGCATAAAATGTTTGCATGTTCTAACTGCGATAATCCATATTCACAGAAGTCACGTTTAATGAGAAACAATAGCACTCATACTAAATAAAAACCATTCTTACTGTAATAATTATTATTATAACTACTTTTTTTTAATTGAATGAAAAGTTAGTACATATCAACAAATAAGTCCTGCTCAGCAAATTGAATTGGCTTGTCAACAGGTGCTTAAAGTTTAGTTACATATACATTATACATGTTGTAATTTACATCTTATATCTACAGATTCAACTTTTTTTTCCGATAGCCAATTCTTCACAATATAATTTTCCTTATTCATAGACTAACTTTGCTATTTAGTGTCAGGTAATAAATTAAATATCTTCGGTATGTTGTATTCAAACGTTTTCTGTCCGTACTTATTATTAAATTTCGGAACCATTAACCCGTCATTGCGCGTGAATCTAGTGCTGTATTTATGTTCTGATTTCTCTTTCTGCTGCGGGGTAAATATATGCTGTGTTATAATTTTTTGCCATAACCTTTCCCTTACTGTGCTAAAAAAAGTCCACCCGTTCCGGTGCTATGTAGTCAATACACATCTCAAAATAAGCGATTAACATTTAGCAAAATATGAATATTTATAGTTAATCGCTTTTGTTTATTATATTTTATATCCAAAGTGATAATAATTGTAATTTAATTGCTGAAAAAATGAAAAAAACCATCGGCAGATGCTAAACAAACGTGCGAGGAGTCCTTATCTAACGACGGCCCACGACCGACTGGCTGCAGGTATTGGATGGGCGCTGGACGCACAAACATAGCTTTTGCGGTCGAAGGTATCGATGGTCTAATTGCAACTGCGGACGTGTGGATTTCTCATGTTCCCGCATAGCGAACTAAAGCGGAACTTTAATATAATTTTGGCACTCTGAGACATAATACATCAACTGTTTATTATGTCTTGGTTTGAAAATATTAGGGACGACTAGTAATTTTACAATTCCGTTTTGTACAACTTTGACTTGTTTCAGATTAGTTACAGTAGTATTTCCCCATATTGTCAATCTATATCTTATAATCGATTCTGCCATTGACATATAAATTATTTTAAGTGTTTCAATTGATAGGAAATTTTTTTATATGTACCTACATCCTGCCAGCAATTGATCTCAGTCTTTTACGTTTTTTTTTAAATATGTTTGTCCCATTTGAAAAAAACAATCTTCTGTAACACCAATATAGACAAACTCCATTACTAATTCTAAGCATTCACATTTACAATTAGTTCAGATATTTTTATGGATGCAATTAAAATTATGGGAAATAATATGAGGATGAAATTGAAATTTGGCATTAGGTGATCTTATATGCATTACTTTGGTTTTTGTTTAGCATTTATTAATAGTCCTGCATCATGTGACCATTTACAAAGTTGATTAAAGTCAAATTGCATGAGTTCAATTGCAATTTTTAGATCTATATGTGGTATGACCAATGCCGTATCATCCGCGAATACAAAAGATATGAACGCCAGAAGTATACGAAACAAGTTTGACGAAATTGAGGAAAAGGTCAGAAGATTATGCGATATTGTTCATGTTCTTGTCATCACTGAAACGTGGCTTGATGTCGGAGAAGAAAAGTTCTTTTGCTTAAATGGTTTTTACAGTGCTTTTTCTTCTCGCCCAAATGAAGGAGGAGGAGGTGTGGCCATTTATGTTCTGGATTCTATGAAATGCTCTATCATTGAAAAATTTTCCAACGAAAATTCATTTTTAGGTATTAGTGTTTGCAGCAGTAATAGGAAACCGGTCAACATTTATGCCATTTATCGAAAACCTAACCCAAACAACATGCACGATTTTCTAAGACATTTTGAAGAAATACTGAACAAAAGCAGAAAAGATACATTAATACTCAGAGATTTCAACATTGACACTTCCATAAACACACCTTCTTCTTTAAATTTTATCAACACCTTATTAACATACAATTACTCAATACAAAATAAATCATATCCCACGAGAGTCACTGATACAAGCAGCATTATTATAGATCACGTTATATCAAACAGACAAAACATTTTAACAACCATATCGAATATAGATGACCCGCTTAGTGACCACAAAATACTAATTGTTGACTTTAAGAATAATTAAAAAAAAATGGTTTAATAATAGAACTAAACCACGCTTTACTAAACCTATCATCAACAGTATGGCGGTAAAATCTTATATTGCGACTTACAAATTTGCTATCAACTCTATCAAACCCGAAGACGGTTACAAAGATTTTAATGATTTTGTCAAAAATGCATTAGAAGCAGGCAAAACTACACCAAACGTAAAAACAGGAAGGCGGCAACATCTAAATACACTTTGGTTTGATTTCAAACTGAATTTTCTAATCAAGGAACGAAACCAGCTTCACAAGCAGTGGAAACAAGACCCAGGTAATATTACTCTTGCAATACGTAAAAATAAACTAAGAAACATAATAACTAATTATAGGAGAAGTCTGAAAAACAAATATTACATCAATAGCTTTCAACAAAGCCTAACTAACCCAAGAAAAACTTGGAAAACCATTAACTCAATTCTGTCTAACCGTGTACATAAACCCACCAACACAATTGAATCTCTCATCGTAAATAATTGTGAAATTAGGGAACCCCGTGAAATAGCGTTGGCTTTTAATGAGTTTTTCCTGTCAGTTGGAGAAAAATTGGCAGCTGCCATTCCATCATTCCCGGATAACTGTAATACAATATATGTAGAACCAAAGGAACGACAATCCTTAAATATGACTAGGACGAATAAGGATGAGGTAATAAAGGTCATCTCGAAACTTAGGTCGAATGCAGCGGCAGGAATCGATGGAGTAACACCGTGCATTCTTAATCGAGTGCCACAGTGCTCGATTCTTGGACCTCTACTTTTCTTACTATACATCAATGATATAACTAAATGTGGCATCTCGGGAAAACTTCAACTTTACGCTGATGATACTATGATTTACTAACATTAAATACTACCATAAAAATCTGAAGGAACTTGAAGCTTTAATGAATAAAGATCTCGCAAAGCTGGCTAAATGGCTTCGATTAAACAAATTAAGCCTCAATGTTAAATAAACCCATTACCTTACTTTCGGAAAAAAAGATAACATGGGTATGAATATCATTCTTGGAAATGAAAAGCTACAACATGTTCAAGCAACGAAATATTTGGGGTTACTCATAGACTCTAACCTCTCGTGGAACTCCCATTTGAGAATGTAAAATCCAAAATTTCCCCGATAACCGGTGTACTTTATCGACTCCAAGGTGTGCTCCACACATCTTTACTGCGTGCAACATATTATGCTATGATCCACTCCCAAGTGAGTTATCTAGTTAGTATCTGGGGAACCATTACCAAAAAAAAGTTCCGAAATACAAGTAATTCAAAATAGAGCCGTACGTAATATATATAATCTGCCATGGGATACACATGTCAAAGATATATACTCACAGACACAAATACTTCCTTTTACAGTCCTGCCAAAGTATAACATCACAACTGCCATTCTACAAATAATTCAACACTCCTCCACACACCAACACTAAACCAGTCTTTAATTCTGACATACACCAGCACAAAACACGATCACAAAATCAAATATATTTATCGTCATCTACTTACACGACCAAATTTGGAATTAATTCCTTACAATACATTGCACATAAACAATATAACACATTACCTAGTAATTTAAAACTTCCGGCAACTAACAAAAAAACATTGACAAAAGCTCTTAAAAGATATTTCCTTAGCAGTTTCATTAATGACTAACACAATCTTTCTCTGGTACTCCATAATAATATCTGCGTTTATTTATTTTAATGTATTTTATTTATTTGCCTTGTCCTTTCTAATGTTGTCTTTCCCGAAATGAGTTTTATAAACTCATTGGGAATAATACATTATTACTTTGTTATCATTTTTTTGTAATATCAACAACATCGTAGTATTTGTATCCTAGATGTTGAATCCGTTGCATATGAGTGTACGGTGCTGGCCAAATTTTTCATGGATCACATGGAAGAACAGATTAAAATCATTTAAAAATGTTACCTTCTATCGTAGATACGTAGATGACATTTTAATTATCTGGACGGGAACTCACAGACAATTAAATAATTTTCTAAAAGAAATTAATAAAATCAACAAAGCCATCCAATTTACAATGGAAATGGGGGGAAATAAAATTAATTTTTTAGACATAGGTATTGAAATAATTAATAAAAAATTAGAATTTACAATTTACAGAAAACCAACATACAGCGACAACATTATACATAACACATCTAGACACACATTTCTCACTAGTTATCAGTATTTAACTCACTCATTCACAGAGTCTTACATATACCCCTAAATTGTATAAATTATAATAATGAACTCAATGTTATTAAAACCATAGCAAATAATAATGGATATAGTAGTGAACTTATTGATAGTTTATTAAAGAAAAATAATAAAAAACTCACACTGGCAATCATATCACAAGGTCTTACAATCAACAATGAAAATGATGTCACAAAAAAACAATGGGTTAAAATACCTTTTATTGGTTATATATCCACAAAAATATCTAGGATAACCAATAAAGACAATTGTAAAACAGCATTCTATAATGTAAATTCATTAGGTAAAATCCTAATAAATAATAAAGATAAAAGGGATAAAATGGAAAACTCAGGAGTTTACCAAATCAACTGTGCCAATTGCCCGTCTTACTATATAGGCCAAACTGGTAGATCATTCAAAACCCGCATAAAAGAACATTTTTCAAGCTGGGTAAATGACAAAGGCGAAATGTCGAATGTTGCGGCACACTTACTTGAGAATAAACACTCGTTTGACAAGGATAGAGATGTAAAATTTTTACATACCTGCGACAAAGGTCATAAATTAGATAGGCTAGAGTCATTAGAGATAACCCGCCTAACTAAAAAAGTAAACTCTAACAATGTTATGAACACAAAATTAGAATCAGTTGCTAAATCTCCGTTGCTATACCCATTATAATCAGTTTGTCACCTATCCTAAATATGTATTTAAATTATATAAAATCCATTAAAATATGTTTCCTAACCACACAATAGATTACCGATAACTTTATGTTGGGTAAATCCTTAAATTGATAGTCCTAATAGGCATAATTATCATAGTTCTACAGATAAATTCATTTGATTTTAATAACAATACTTATTTGGGAAATATCATATTTCACGAAAAACCCCTCATAATTCAAATCAACCTACTATGTTAACCCCTCCCCTCAATGTAATTTGCCTTTGTATATAAACCCTAGTTTACGACAAAAATTGTACCAGTCTGAAGATGGCCCTAACAGGCTGTAACCGGTCACGGTCAAATGAAAATAAGTGGAAAAATAATATGGTAATGAAATAACATTCAGTTGGTAACACTACATGCACAGGAAGTAAGTGTCAAAAGTATAAGTCTCTGTAATGGCTGTAATGTGTGTGCTCTGCTACAATAAACGTTATTTTGGTTAAAAGATCACCATCTATTATTTATCAAGACTACAGGTTAAGGGCCCAGGCACATGTGAAAAGAGGAAAAACATCTTGTAATGATGGAAGGCAATCAGAACATGTTAAAATTGGAGGGGTCAAGAAACTGGAATGTGTGGAAGTTCCAGACTGCAGTATTGTTACGTGGACAAGGATGGCTGGATATAGTGGAAGGTCGGAGTACAAAACCTGAAGAAAGTGCACAGAAAATTATTTGGGAAAACAAGGATGCAAAGGCTCAGTCCTTAATAGTCACAAGGATGACAGAAAATGTTATGTTACACATTATATCATGTTCTACTTCAACGGAAATGTGGAAAAAGTTGCAGAGTGTGTATGAACAAAAAACGGAGACCAGCATTTATATTGTACAACAGCGATTTTTTCAGTACAAATATGAAAAAGGAACAGAAATGTCTGCATTTTTATCAAAAATACAACAATTACAGAACCAGTTAAAACAATTGAGAGAAGAAATTTCTGAGAAATTTGTTATAACTAAAATACTCATGTCACTGCCAGAAGAATATAAACATTTTGTTTCGGCTTGGGAATCTGCCCCTGATGACAAACAAACCTTGGAAAACTTAGTGGCCAGGTTGTTGATGGAGGAAGAAAGATTTATTGAAAAGAATGATGAACTTCAACAAACCCCATCATCGTCAGCTTTCGTGATGAAAAATAAAAAAAATGGAAAGTGTTTTAAGTGTGGAAAAATCGGACATTTCCAGAGCGAATGAAGGAAAAATAAAAATAACAATGAAGAAAACAAAAATGACAAGTGTTATTATTGTGGCAAATTTGGACATTATAAATCGCAGTGCTGGTTTAATAAAAATAAAGACTCAAGTAAATACAACACAAAGAAAAGTAATGCGTTTGTCGTATTAAATAAAATTTACGACAATTATCAAGATTCTAAGTGGCTCGTAGACACCGGTGCGGATGAACATATGTGTTGTGATAAAGCCTTATTTACAAATTTAACAGACATTTTGAATAAATCAGTGATAGTCGGTAATGGCCAGTCAATTAGTGTGTTGGGCTGCGGGAAGATGGCAGTGCAGGTACAAAACAACACGGAATGGGTTGACACTACCATAGACAACGTGTTATTCGTACCAGATTTGAAAGTTAATCTGTTCTCTGTCAATCGCGCTATTAAAAAAGGCTATGTTATGATGACAGATGACAAGTCTTGCAAATTTTACAAGGATGGAGATATTTGTGCCGTTGCAAAACGAGACGGAAGCGGTTATTATATGGATTTACGTTTTAAATGCAATACTGCAATTGTGGCAAAATCAGAACGAAATGATTTTAGTTTGTGGCACGAAAAATTAGCTCATCAAAACTTTGAGTATGTCAAGGAAGTTTTACAAAAAAACAACATCGATTCACAACAAACATTAGTTCCGAAATGTGAAAGTTGTTTACAATGAAAAATTCACCGATTGCCGTTTCCAAAAAGTAATTACACCAGCAAGAAGACATGTGAAGTAATTCACGCAGATACGTGTGGCCCAATGGAAGAAATGTCATTAGGAGGGTCGAAGTACTTTGTTCTGTTTAAAGATGACTACTCAAATTTTAGATATGTTTATTTTGTTAAAAATAAATACGACATCAAGAATTGTATTGAAGACTTTCTAAATAAAACTGAAAATATAACTGGAAATAAGGTTAAAATCTTTCGAAGTGACAATGGACTGGAATTTATAAACAAAGAAGTGAAAGAAATGTTCTCAAAGCGTGGTATAACCCATCAAACGACTGTTCCATATACTCCAGAGCAAAATGGAAAGGCTGAAAGAGAAAATAGGACTCTAGTGGAGGCTGCAAGGACAATGTTACATGCAAAAAGTTTACCAAAAAAACTATGGGCAGAAGCTGTAAATACTGCAGTTTTTGTACTTAATAGGACTGGAAAAAGCAAAGTAAACGGAAAATCTCCCTTTGAAGTATGGACAAACAGAAACTTTGACATCCGTCAATTAAAAGTGTTTGGTACACCTGTATATGCGCACATACCTAAAGAAAGAAGAAGAAAATGGGACAAAAAGGGTGAGAAAGGACTAATGGTTGGTTACAGCGAAGATGTGAAAGGGTACAGGATATATTTTTCACATAAGAATACCATAGAAACAAAGAGGGATGTAATTTTCTTAGAAAATGAAAATAAACTCCAGGAATCAATTGAGATAATATCTTTAGAAGACAAACCATCACAGATGACTAAAACAATGGTAAATGAAGAAATTAGAACATTGGAAGATGAAGGTGGTATGAAAATCTCTACTGAAGAAGATATGCTATATGAAACCAAATCGGAAAGTGATAATGAACTATGTGTTGATGAGTTGAGTTCAAATGAGTCAGTGAGTGAAGATAATCCACTAGCACCCTACTGTGAGAGATCAAAAAGAACAAGGAAACAAACTTCTTTCTATAAATGCAACAATGTACAAATTAATGTTGATCCTGATCCGATGACATACAAAGACGCTGTGAGTAGGGTTGATGCTTCCAAGTGGCAGGAGGCCATTGAGAAAGAGCTGCAAACACTGAGAGAAAACAATACGTGGGAAGTGTACAATGAGCCAGTAGATCCAAGTAAGGTTGTTAGTAGCAAATGGGTGTTCAAAATTAAAGTTCCAAATCAATATAAAGCCCGGTTGGTTGCTAGGGGGTTTGAACAAGATAATTTGTTTAGTTATCAAGACATTTATGCTCCAGTAGCAAAATTATCCACTTTTAGACTTTTTGTTGCTATTGCTAGTAAATTGAACTTGCAAATCTATCAAATGGATGTTACCGGTGCATTTTTGTATGGAGAAATCCAAGATGAAGTATATATTCAGTTACCTGAAGGAGCTTATTCTAATAATGAAAATATTGTAAAATTAAACAAATCACTGTATGGTTTAAAAATGTCTCCTAAGTGTTGGAATAATAAGTTCAATGATGTCATGACTAGAGAGGGTTTTCTAAGATCAAGCTGTGATTCGTGTTTATACAAAAGGTATAATGGAAATGATAAAATTTTTGTATTGTTATATGTTGATGACCTATTAATTTTTGGAACAAATAACTGTGAAGTTAAACAGCTTAAAAAGGCTTTGAATAATGAATTTAAAATGAAGGATTTGGGATGTATATCTGATTTTCTAGGTATTAATGTGAGTCAGAACTTAAAATCTGGTATAACTGAACTAAGTCAGAAAAGTTACTAACTGAAAATATTCTTGTAAAATTTCAAATGGAAAATTGTAAACCGGTGGCTACACCGATGGATAAAAATTTTAATTTTAAAATCTTTCAAAATCAAAAGGTAGATAAAAATATTGAAAAATTATGTAGGCAGATAATAGGTAGTTTAATGTATGCTGTACAAGGTACAAGACCAGACTTATGTTTTGCTGTTTCAATGCTAAGTAGGTATCAATATTGTGCAAATAATATATTGTTAGCTGCTCTAAAAAGGGTATTGCGCTATGTTAAGTATACATTACATTATAAGTTGATTTACAGATGCACAGATGTAGGTTTAGAGGGTTTTTGCTATGCAGATTGGGGTGGTAATATAAATGATAGAAAGTCCACTTCTGGTTATATGTTCTTTTTCTCAAAATGTTTAATATTATGGAGTTCTAAGAAACAAGCATCTGTGAGCCTGTCGTCAACTGAGTCTGAATATGTGGCTATGAGTATGGCTGCTGGTGAGGCTTGCTGGTTGATAAACTTATTGAATGATTTTGGTTTTCAAAATGTTTGTCCGGTAAACATTTTTTGTGATAATCAGTCAGCAATCTTGACTGCAGCTACAGAATCTATTAAACGTTTGAAGCACGTAGATATTCGTTTTCACTTTGTCAAAGATCTAGTGAAAAATAATAAAATAAATATAAAATACATAAAAACTAGCGAACAACCAGCGGATATTCTCACTAAATCTTTGAGTAAAGAGTTATTTGTACGATTTATTGGAATGTTATTACATTGAGGGAGGATGTTGTAATATGGCAATGAAATAACGGGAGTCGCTATATGCACAGCGACTAGTCGACAGGGGGCGTGGCCAACATATCCGAGCATACCCGAGGTGTGAAACGAAACGTCAGAAATGGCGTTGTAATAATATAATGTAAACAAACCTTTTTAGAACTACGCTAGGTTTGTGTAACATGGTTTGTGATTCAAAAGAAAGTGTCCCCTTAATACCGCCTGCTCGCGTCAAGGCAAGAAAAACATCCCAGTTTTCAATTAGTTTAGCGGCTACGCTAGGTTTGTGTAACATGGTTTGTGATTCAAAAGAAAGTGTCCCCTTAATACCGCCTGCTCGCGTCAAGGCAAGAAAAACATCCCAGTTTTCAATTAGTTTAGCGGCTACGCTAGGTTTGTGTAACATGGTTTGTGATTCAAAAGAAAGTGTCCCTTTTATACCTATACTTCACTTCGGGTATGCTCGGATATGTTGGCCACGCCCCCTGTCGATTAGTCGCTGTGCATATAGCGACTCCCTGAAATAACATTCAGTTGGTAACACTACATGCACAGGAAGTAAGTGTCAAAAGTATAAGTCTCTGTAATGGCTGTAATGTGTGTGCTCTGCTACAATAAACGTTATTTTGGTTAAAAGATCACCATCTATTATTTATCAAGACTACAGTTTAAAATTGTGTTATTTTTTTCAATATATTTTTTAAATTCTGCATCATTTGAATGCGGTGAGTTTTGAATGTTTATTTATTAACTTATTCCTATAAACTGATTGACCTTGGGATAGAAAGTAAGGCTTTCATAGGAACATAAGTATAGTTTAAGGAAAGAGATTCATTGAGATAGGCGTGTGAAGATAAATCCAGGAGAGAATTGTAGTAATCATAGAGAGGGAGAGGAGAATGATTTTTCCAGAAGGGATTTGAATTAACCTCTTACTTTAAGCATTGAAGTTTATGAATCAAGGGATGGGATGTTATTGACTTCTTACATGTAAATGAGGTTCGCAGCATTCTTCTTGCATTGCGTTGATTGGGGAAGATTTCATGGCTCCTAAGACTAGGCGAAGATAGTCTATTGTGTGTAATAAAATTATTCCGTTTTTTGTCAGCCTAGCCAAGAACGTTGTTTTATTGCGAACCTAATTAATTTCATATTATTTACAGTAGCTATGGGCAGGATCGAAACATTTACACGATTTAAATATTTTGATTGAAACATAAAACGAATTGAGTGATAAATCGATTGAATAGCTCGGAGTTCAGTGGGAGCAATAGCTGCGGAAAGAGGCAGATTTTTAAAGGGGTTTTGGGAGGGGAAGGGGGCACATAGACAAAGTATGTTACATTGGTCATTTGCTGTATTTATGTATAAAAAAATGTCAACTATGTATTGCCAAGATCACCATTAGTGGGAAAAGCCAATATAAATAATAATAAAAAAACAACTGCTCCAGTACCTACTACCTACAGTAACGCAAATGTAGTAAACTGAGCATCTTATTTAACACACATATCTATGGCCAATCTGTCAAATGAACAAGACGCTTTACAGCTTGATGTGTTGTAAATATCAACTTTTCCACGTGATTATTGAAAAGCTGCTTGTGAGTACCCTTTAACGTTAAATATTGCTGGATTATTCCGAGAGTTATGCCATCTATCGTTTTCCATATTTTGTGTTCAAATTAATAGAGGTTATGTGCGTCTTCACGCATTGCGCTTACATACCATTTAGTTTGGCTAAGCGGTTTTATCAATCTGGTTGAGTTTAACCTAAAGTTGAACCATGTGGAGATGCGTTGTATGTGATATGTGGCGTGGCTATTAAGTAGAACGGTTAGAACATCCAACCACACAACCGTTCAACCAAGTTGGATCATCTGTATCGTGGTTGAATCAACTTTTCTCAGTCGACATAGGGAGCCGCTGTGCGTAATTTTTTGTAAGCGTACATTTAATAAATAGAAATAAATAAAATTTCAAGCATGACTAATGGACGTGAAGTTTGGATGGATTTTTTCACATTATATGTATAATGCTTTAACTAACTTTGAGTATACTTCAAGCAAGATGTACTCTGATACAGATGCCAGGAACGAAGTTCTTGTTTTCTTTTTGGATTAGTTCAAATGTATTTAAGGATGTATCGAATGAAACCGTAAAAATATATTTTTTATTATTGAAGTAGCATCACATAAATTGCTAATGGAACGAATAAAATAGAATTATTTCGTTCCATGAGCCATTTTTGTGCCGAAGTTCGTTTTCTCCTTTCATGCTTATAGTTAACAAAGGGTCAAGAGCGCTCGCCAAATTTTGCTTTTTGAAGTGGAAGTCATGTTGCAGTAGCAACTGACGAAATGGCGACCCATAATCTAACCTTTAACTTTTAACTTTAAAATCTAAAATCTACCATTAAAACGTATTAAAAATTAAATTTAACATAAAACGTATTTCCATAGATATGTATCTCTCATTATCAAGTCAACCACAGACAACATACAGAAATATAAAATATTCAATGTTGACTCGAAAAAGTAGCTGTCACGGCAGTTTCAAAGTAACAAACACGCAGGATTCGCGTGATTATAAATTTTACGATTTTTTAATATTTTTTCTAAAAATCCTAAAACAATTAAACAAACGGTAAAATACAGGTTGACTCATTGGCTATATAGCACCATAGCAAGTTTGTATGACTCCATGTAAAAATTATAATTAATGTTTTTTTTAATGTTGGCGAAAAATTTAAAAAAAATGATCGTCTGGATATCTCGAGCAATCGAGGCAAAATTATTTATTTCGCGTGGTCGCTCCAGTGACTTATTATAAAAATAATTATTTGAACTTACCCAAACATTCCAGCGTGTATTTTATTTTTTTAGGCCATTGAGCGTACCCAGTTTTTTTTATTATCTTTCCGTCCCATTGCATATGACTAGGAATTTAAAAAAAAACGATTACACGTAAACTGATTTTAGCTGAAAAAATTTCACAGAACAGATCGGCACTAAGGTAAAGAACGTCTTTATACCGCCAGCAGTGGGCGGTAACTGAATACAATGCGTGAAACCCTTACGTAGACGGCATAAGGGTTATTTCACAATTGCAAATTCAATGTTCACCTCCCCGACAATCGATCAATATTCGTGTAAAAAAACGCAAAAATGCATATTTTGTGAAGTTCTGGTACATATATGAAAATTTCCTTAGACAATCGAATAAAAAATAGAATTTGCCACACTATACAATAAAATCATATGCCGAAAATGTGTTTGTAAATAGAATACTTTGCACTAGACAGTTTTTTAGGCTTAGTACTTTATTTTTTTCGAGGCTTATAAAAAGTCTTTAAAAAAATGATCGTCTGCTGACAAGAACAAGATGTGTTCTACTTGCAGTATTTAATTAAAGCATCTGTAGTATTTCTAAGCAAACTAATGCTTAAACCAAAAACACCTGATTTAGCATTACTTGGTATTGGATCGCCTTAACGATTTCATTCACAGAGTTTTCATTATAATTGATATAATTTTTTTGGACGGTACTAAATTGTAATAAATGGCAACACCTTGAACATAACCATAGATCACTATCACGAAAGCATCTGTCACTGTAATTTGCAAGATCGTCAAGATTGAGATGTTACTTCATTATAATAAGTTATTGGTAAGTTCTAATGTCGATATTTCCCTCCCGAGTATTTTGAATGGTTGTATAACTGTATAACTGCGCTGTGTCGCTGTTTACCGCGACCTAACCTTACTTATACCTGGGTTTACCGATATTTTGTCGGAGAGTAGATAGAATATGCGATTAGGCTAATTTAAATAGATATACAGAGGATGACAGCATTAGATTCTGCAAACCGTTATCAATTATCTAAACTTTAAGTTCTTTTCAATCAAAATTTTTTAATATTTTTCCAAATATTTACTCTGAATCCACTCAATGACGTCACAATACATTTATTCTCGTTATTGTCTGACAAACTCATGATAAAATGTGGCAAGTAAAAACACTCTTATTTCTTTAGTAAATTTTTCAATTCCAATGCTGTTCATGTGGGGCTAAGATGGACATTTAAAGAATATGTACAAATTAAATCGATTTTGCATCGGACACTACATTCTACGTCACGGGCGTGTCTAATATAAGCTTACTCGCTTACACTATAAGATGAACACGCAATACTGTATGAAATCTACTGCTATAAAGCTTTTTTCCTTATTACAATTATGTGTTGCTACTTTCACTATCTCACAAGATGTTTATATCTGAAAATCATCGTTACATATATTTTTTCAAAATAATAAAATAATTTTTGTGTTTTTCGAATGATATTTTATCTTTTGGCTTATTATAGTGCTTGTCGGTAGTAAAAACACCTTTTCATCACGCACGAAGGCTTTTTAGTGTTTGTCGGGTAGTTAAAATATTTTCTCATCACGCACGAGGGCATTTTGGCACTTTGTTACTCTATTTACTCAGAGGTTGCACACGACCTTACGTGACCCGTAGCAGTTTAGTACTAAAGCTTCAAAATTGAAAGCAATACAGTTTCGCTTTTATCTTGCCACTTTGAGATTTCTACAGTGCGTCCATATGTTTGCATACACCTCATTGTTCTTACAAAATATTCCAACTGAAATAAAATATTAAAATCTCTTCCAAATAAGATTTTCGTTCTTAATGTAACGTTCTATTTCTGAAGGTTTCAGTTTTATTTTTGGGCTAGAACCAACCCATAATCCTACTGCAGTCTTACCATGGATCTACTGAATCCAGAGCGTGTCTCCATCAAGAAGGAACCAGGGCCACAGGAAGAAGGCGGTTGGGAAATGCTGTATGGGGATATGGATTTTGACTTTTCAGATGTAAAAAAGGAATCCTTACAGCATGCGGAGAGCACTCGGAAAACCCGTAAGTTGCGAAGCTTATGTCAAAAACTGTTTTGCGTAAAATTTCGATGCTAGTAATCCATGTCAGTTTTGAGTTGCCCAGGCAGGCCATAATTTTTAAGAAGTACTTGTTCTTGTTGTTCTCGTCGTACTTTCGTATTGACATTATATGTTTTATTTACGGGAAACTGCCACAAGTTACATTAGGGTGCATTAAAACACATGTAATATTGATTCGATCATCATTTCTCTAACAATACAAAACTGTGTATAGAATGTGCTCAAGAGTAAATAGTATATCCTCCTTGAAACGAACATCTGCGGTCCTTCTTATTTCCTAAATGAACCATCGATCGTACCATTTATCATACATTTTTTAAATAAAATTTTTAAAAAAATAACAGTTTTTTTGTAGTACTCTCCAGGAGATAGACAACTTTAATTGTACTATTTAATAATGCACTTCGTCTGGACTTATCAATTGAGTATTGTTGATTGGTTTTTAGGTGGCATTAAAGTGGAGACTGTTAGCTTCAAGGTAGAACCAGGACCTCAAGAAGAAGATGGAGGGGGAATCCCTTTTATGGAAATCGACATAGACCTTCCGGATGTTAAAAACGAATGCCTTAAACGCCTTCAAAGAAGAACACAGACAATAGGTAAATAAAGATTCGTGTTTTTTTTACATTTATTGAATTACTGATGCTTATACTTAAACTTATTCGTAATGTTTTTCAGACTCATTGACCGATCAAAATACACGTTCTTTGGAAAAACCATTATTTTGTTCCCATTGTAAGTACTCCTGCAAGTCAATGTCAAAGTTAGATTGTCACTTGCGGACTAATAGTGGAGAAAAACCTTTTTCTTGTTTTGACTGCAAATATTCATGTTCTCGAAAGGGAGATTTGACGAGACACATGATGACTCACAGTGGAGAAAAACCTTTTTCTTGTTCTAACTGCAACTATTCTTGTTCTCGAAAGGGAGATTTGACGAGACACATGCTGACTCACAGTGGAGTGAAACCATTTTTATGTTCCATTTGCACTTATTCATGTTCTTTAAAGAAATATTTGACGAATCACATGCTGACTCACAGTGGAGAAAGACCTTTTTCATGTTCCGTTTGCACTTATTCATGTACTCGAAAGAAATGTTTGACGAGTCACATGCTGACTCACAGTGGAGGAAAACCTTTTTCGTGTTCCGTATGCAAATATTCATGTTTTCGTAAGGGAAATTCTATGAGTCACATGCTGACTCACAGTGGAGAAAAACCTTTTTCGTGTTTTGACTGCAAATTTATATGTTCTCGAAAGGAAGTTTTGACGAGACACATGCTGACTCACGGTAAAGAAAACCCTTTTTCATGTTCCGTATGCAATTATTCATGTTTTCGTAAGGAAAGTTTGACGATTCACATGCTGACTCATAGTGGAGAAAAACCTTTTTCATGTTCCATTTGTGCTTATTCATGTTCTCGAAAAAGATATTTGACGAGTCACATGCTGACTCACAGTGGAGAAAAACCTTTTTCATGTTCCGTTTGTGCTTATTCATGTTCTCGAAAAGGTGATTTTACAACACACATGCTTACTCACGGTGGAGAAAAACCTTTTTCGTGTTCCGCTTGCACTTATTCATGTTCTCTAAAGAAATATTTGACGAGTCATATACTGACTCACTGTGGAGAAAAACCCTTTTCATGTTCCATTTGTGCTTATTCATGTTCTCGAAAAAGATATTTGACGAGTCACATGCTGACTCACAGTGGAGAAAAACCTTTTTCATGTTCCGTTTGTGCTTATTCAAGTTCTCGAAAAGGAGATTTGACGAGACACATGCTTACTCACAGTTGAGACAAACCTTTGTCTTGTTCCTACTGCAACTATTCATGTTCTCAAAAGGGATATTTTACGAGACGTTTGTTGACTCACAGTGCAGAATAACCTTTTCCTGTTCCGATTGCAAATTTTATATTATTCTCTCGTACCGGAGATTCGACGAGACACATGCTGACTCACAGTAGCAAAAAACTCTCTTCATGATCCGATTGAAGTTATTCATATCCGCAGTGGAGATAACCTTTTTCTTCATCTGTTCTCTTGTAAGTATTCATCTCCACAGAACTGTACCTTTATATGATACATACGAACTTATTTATAGAATAGGCTTGCTCAAAACTTGCTCAAAACAGAATTTGTAATCTGGCGTCACACAAGAGTGTCTCCAGTATTCATTATTAATATAATTCACAAGAGGTTAAAGTAGACTTTGTTCCCTAGAAATTTGCTATCGCATTATAAAATATTTTACTTTTTTCTTTTTTAAACTAAAGAAACGATTATTTTCAAAGTTATTTAGTTATTGTTCTTTCACAATCTTTATATATTTTGATTATATCGTTTCCCTTTTGAATTGACTCTTCAAGCGTATTCTTCTTGTTTATGCTATAAGACCTAGTTTGACGGTTTGAATTTAATTCGGATGAGTGAAATGCTCTCAGAGTAGGAACATTTATATTCAATAAATTAGTAGACAACATTGTAAAACAGATGTATTATTGTGTCGCGTGCACTGAATTTAAAAAATAATAAACGTTTCTTTAGTCAGTATTTTTAACCGTATGGACACATTGAATGACAATAATAACAAGATGGACACTTTTTCGGAAATAATTTTCGGCTAAACGTTGTCAGTTTTTGAGCTTCATTCTTTAAATGTAATTTAAATAAATTCTCGAATATGAGTTTCAATTGTTAATCTTAATGAAACGTTACTGATCCGGTGTACTTTCTGTGTAAAGTAGAAAATATTTTCTATAAATTAATAAAAACAAATGATTCATACACATAAAACTAACAGCCTTATCTTAATTGTACCAAACAATTATCCCTAATCGACTGGACCCCAATGGCAAAACTCAATTGCAATGAGTCTCTTCAATTCCTTTATAATATCTCACCCAATTTAATAATGTAGGTACATAATTCGAATAATCGCCTCCTAGATCTTGTTTTTTCATATGAAGAGAACATAATAGTTGTAAAGCGTTAGAGTCAATCCTTCCCATGGATAATCACCCTCCTCCACTGTCAATAATTATTCAAAAAAATGTTATAAAAAATATTATTTCTCAAGTTCTAGTTTTAATTTCAAAAATGCCATTACAATGATATTAATGACCATCTCAGCAAGGTTGATTGGAATTTTCTCAAGGAAAACAATTTGATCTATAATACAGAATCATTTTATTATAAAAAAATGCCATTATCATAGACTGTATACTGTATACCCTTAATTAAATTCAAGGAATCAAAGCATCCGAAATGGTTTAACAAGGATTTAATTCAATTGATAGCTAAAAAAAAGTTTTAAATAAAAATTATAAAGAAGTGATCCCTATCAAATTATATTGAGTTCAGTAAAATAAGACAAGATTGCAAAAATATGTCAACAAACTGTTACAACGATTATACAAATAAGGTTGAAATGTCAATCAATGGAAACATTAAACAATTTTGGAATTACGCAAAGTCTATGAAAAATGATGATATTACCCTCTAATATGTGTTATGAAAGTCAAAGACCCAACGACTCCCAAAACGTAGCTCACCTATTTGCCGACTTCTTCAAAACTGTTTATGTCCAATAATAGTCAACGATTACTCGCCTAGTTTTTTCTCGGATCATTACTTAAATCAAAAAAAAAATCTAAAAATTGAATCACGCTTATATATAAATATATGAAATACACAACTGTAATATGAAGTGTACAACTGCTGACCCTGTACCAATCGCAAGTCACTTGCATTAGTAGTCACCTATGATCTGGTGCCCCAAAATAATTTGAAAATCCTGACTCAATGCTGTGCAGAAATGGGTGGCCCTTTGGAATACTACATTTTAGATTACAGGCGTCATGTGAAAATGCCATACTTGTTCTACTGGTAAGGAATTAGCATCATTAATCCCTTCGGCACCGGTGCATAGTCGGGAAACAAAACAATATATATTATTTATTATCCCAAAGTATCATAAAATCGTTGACAGCCCTGTTTTACAAAAGCCAAATTGCGATTCTTGCCCAGCTATTCCTAATTTTGAAGGCAACAATAAACCAACTATTAATTACTCTATTATAATATTTTGCTAAATTATAAATGTGAAAAAGTTACTTTTTTATACTTATTAATATTCTGTTCAAATAAAATATTCTCTGTTATTTTAACATTCTAGGCCTTAATAGAATTTACTTTATATTAATTACTATTCATTATCATAAACACCTCATACCTCGATTTATTTCAGGTCTTATACAAACCTAGTATTCATTCAACTATTACTACACTAGTAGATATTTCTTTTAATTATGTATTGTTTAACTGCACTTCTATTAATAACTGTATCACTTGCAACAATATTTTTGTATAAACATTACTTGTTCTGTAATCACTTTATTGTATCACTCTATTGTAAAAGCCATTGTATGGTGTTTAAATAAATAAATAAATTTAACTAATGTAATAATAAAATATAACGATGTACTGACTCAGCTAAAACAATTGGATCAAAGCAAGAGCGGAGGTCCTGATAATATCCCACCTGTTTTCTTAAAGAATTGCGCCACTACTCTTGCATATCCACTACATTTTCTTTTCAACCAGTCATTACAAACACGACACTTTCCTGAAAAATAGAAATACAGCTTCCTAACCGCTATATTGAAAAAAGGAGATAAAAATGAGAAGAGCAATTACAGACCGATCTGCCTTTTATCAACTATTCCAGAATTGTTTGAGAAACTTCTTTTAAATAAAATCATTCACTGTATCAAGCCAGTAATTTCACCTAACCAACATGGTTTCACCTCAGGAAAATCTACTTTGTCCAATCTTTTAATTTAACAAAACTATTTATCCGAATCAATGTCTAAGAAGTTGATTCAGTCCATACTGATTTCAGCAAAGCATTCGACAAAGTTAATCACGATCTGTTGTTAAAAAGGCTTCATAAATTAGGAATAGCAGGGTATTTATACATGTGGCTTCAGTTGTTTAAGTAACAGGCAATTGGCCATTAAAATTGATTGTTTTATTTCTTATAAATTTACTGCTACCAGCGGTGTCCCCCAAGGGTCACATTTGGGGCTAATTTTATTTTTGATATTTGTGAATGCTCACTATAATAAACGATGTCGAAGTTTTAATGTTTGCGGACGATATGAAAATATCTAAAGCTATAAGAAATATGAATGACTGTCAAACATTGTCAAATAACTTGTTTAAACTATTTGTTTGGTGCCAAGAGAACTATCTACAACTAAATATCAGCAAATGTCGAACTATGAGATTTCATAGAATAAAAAATATAATATTATTTATGATTACTACATCAATGATTTAGTTCTAACCGCTGTAACCGAGGTGAATGATTTAGGTGTAAACTTTGACCAAAGACTGAATTTTATAAACCATATTGAAATTACATCAAATAAAGCTTTGAAAGCGTTGGGTTTTATTATAAGAATTTGCAGCCAATTTAAAAATATTCAAACCTATAAAAAATTGTATATGTCTGGTTAGGAGTCGAATTGAGTACAACTCGACAGTGTGGGCACCTAGTTACGCTAGTCATTCACTCACGATAGAAATAATTCAAAATAAATTCTTAAGATTTATTAATTTCAGAATGGGTATGACGAGGGCATGTGTCAACTATGATTATCTACTATGTCAACTCAATTTGTTAAAATTATCTTAACGAAGAAGAGTTAATGACCTAAAATGATTATATAAAATCATAAATTTATTAACTAACAGCCCTGAACTATTATACTTGATTTCTTTACATATACCTCGCAAACCAACATCGAGGCATTATCTACCGTTCTATTGTGGTAACTCCAACACAGAATCTCAATTCTATACCCCCGTTCGCCGTATACAAAATTTGGGTTATGACTATAAAGATGTTTTTGATATATTCAACACATCATTCACCAAATATAAACAAGTCATTACCCAACTTATTTCAGAAAGAAGAATATCAAATATAATATAATTTATGTATAGAAATTACGTAGCTCTGTTTAACTGTTTATCTTACCGAAGTTTTGTAATTTTCCTAGTACTATATTTTTCCATCTTGCATGGTGGAGTGTGTAGTTTCCACTTTATTTTGTTTTTGACATTGTTTTTGTTTAAGAGGTTGTGTTTAATTTTGTCTTCTATTTTATTTTTGATTTTGCTTTGATTTTTTTTTTTGTATTTATTTAGATGTTCTTTGTAAAAAAAAATAACATGTTAAAGCCCAGCCGGGCGTGAATTTAGAAATGAATAAATAATAGTATCTCGCCAATTATAGAGAAACACACGCCAACAAAAGTGAATAAAAACAAATATTCTATCTGGTATTCCAGTGTTGTTAAAATGGGAATCCGAGAGACTATGATAGTTTCACAATTCTACGATCGAGGGTCAAAACTGGAATACACGAATACTTCCAATCTTATATTTATTCTTATTTTAATTATGATTAACTAATTTTCATAAAATCTTATCAAAATGATGCTACAATTATTTTATTAATAATGTTGAAACTTCAGTAAATCATAATGTAAAGTATTTTTGGAACTATGCAAAATCAATGAAAAATAACAACATTGGCATAGCCGCCAACTTGGAATATGCAGGTAAAAAGGCCAAAGACACTCAAAGTATCGCTGACCTTTTTGCTGATTTTTTTAAAAGCGTTTATGAATGTGATACACCAGTTTCTGCTAGTACAGTATCAAATTTTACCACTGATCATAATCTTAATTTATCTTTTATCCACATAGAATATAATGATATTTTGACTGAACTTAAATTACTAGATCAAAGCAAAAGTGGTGGACCAGATAAAATACATCCTTTATTTTTTAATAATTGTGCTACCAATCTGGCGTATCCTTTATATTTGCTGTTTAATCAGTCTTTACGAACAAGATGTTTTCCTACTAAACGGAAATTCAGCTTCCTTACGCCTATTTATAAAAAAGGCGATAAACACGAAGTGATTTACTACAGACCTTTTAGCAACCATTCCTAAAGTTTTTGAAAAAGTTCTTCTAAAAAAAATTATTTTCCGATTAAACCACGTCATTTCTCCTAAACAAAATGGTTTCTCTACTGGAAAATCTACCCTTACTAACTTGTTAACGTATCGAAACCATATATCCGATTCCATGTCTAGTAAATGTCAAGTTGACTCTATTTATACCGGTTTTAGTAAGGGGTTCGATAAAGTTAATCATGAGTTATTGCTAAATAAACTGCATAAATTCGGTATAGGCGGTTCACTATATAAGTGCTTTAACAGTTACTTGATCAACAGATTACTGGCTGTTAAAATTGATGGTACATTATCATACAAATTCACTGCTACGAGTGGTGTTCCTCATGGGTTACACTTAGGTCCAATCCTGTTTTTATTATTTGTTAATTATGTGTTATAAATATATTTTCAATGATGTTCAAGTATTAATGTTTGCAGACGACCTGAAATTATTCAAAGCAATCAGAAACGTTAACCATTGACATATATTGTCAAATAACTCGTTGATATTTAGCATATGGTATCACGATAAGCACGCTTGCAACTTAACATAAGCAAATGTCAAATTATGAGGTTTTATCGAATAAAGAATCCAATATTTTTTGATTATTCCATTAACAATATGTCATTAGTATCTGTCTCCGAAATAAATGACTTAGGTATTTGGATTGACACGAAACTCAACTGTATCAAGCATATAGATAGGATAAACAATAAAGCTTTGAAAATGTTGGGATTTGTTTTAAGGGTATATAGTGATTTCAAAAATGTAAATACTGTAAAAACATTATATGTCACTAGTAAGGAGTCATATAGAATACAATTCCACGGTTTGGTCCCCAAACTATGAGGTTCATTCACAAGCGATTGAAAGAATCCAAAATAAATTTTTAAGATATGTAAATTTAAAAATAGGCATTCCTAGAGAATGCCTAAGTTACGATAACGTACGATGTTCATTAAATTCAATAAAATTATCTGATCGTAGAATCATTTCCGTTTTAACCTGTTTGTATAAAATCATTAATTCAATGTTTGATACCCAATGTAGTAGAATAATAACGAAAAAATAAATATACAAGTCAAATATTGTTATCGTTTGTAATTTTAAGCCAAATATTCTCTGATGCGGAGTTTACATTATTCAGTTTGGCTGTATTAGTCTGCAGCCCATTTTCAGTCACCGACTAGTGTTAATAAAAAAATAGTCGAATTAGTTTATTTCATATGTCTAGTTTATATATAGTTCTACTTTTTTATTACATACTTGACATCATAATGAATATTCTCTCAACACCTTCTTTAAATTTTACTCTTGTATTTGGTGTTTTTATTTGTTATTATTATACCCTATTTATTTATCAGGTGCCAATATGTATTGTTAAAACAATAAACTATTGTTAAATTTACTTTTCTGTTTACACTGTTACATTCTTTATGTTGTGTACTATTCCTAAGTTAAAAATATCTAAAAGGCATATAAAGTTTTTTAAACTAAAAAGTATTATATAATTACTATTTATATATGAAAGGTATAAATATTTAAGTAATAAGATAAGTAGGAGGGAAACAAAAATAATAATAATGTAATTAGACGCTAAAACAGTAGGTTGAATCGTTGACTGCCTTATTGACAATATTTTTTTCAATTGCCGTTGGATGTTGAAAGAAAATAACTATCATTTCCAACAGCTAGTTTTATATTGATACAGTAATTTCACCTTTTAAATGTGTTTTGTGCTTATATTATTGTATTTCATGTTTATATTTAAAAAATAAAATTATTGTACATGTAATTATGGGTTTGCTTTTCAGCTTCCTTCTGATAAAACGCTGTCCTGAGAAAATAAGCTGTAAAGGAAGTTACTTTAAAGGTCATTTCTTTCTAAGGACAGGGCTTTGTCAGATGGGACCTTGTGGTCTTGGGTGACATTTTACTTATGTTTTAGGCTAATGAATTGGGTTTTAGGTAGGTTCCGAAGCAGAATTAAATTGTCTATGGTTGCACCTTTTTTTTAAATTTCCTCTATCCTTTGTCGATGGTGTGCTGTGACGTCGGCGATGCGTGGTGTATTCAAATTTGCCAGATCTATGGTTAAAACTTGACGAAAGCAAACGTATGGAAAGAGGGCGGAGTTATCAATCTATAGATAGTTGATTTATGGTTCGCCTCGGACGTCGCAAGTAGGTACACGTATACAGCGGCGGCGAGTAGTAACACTACGTAAGACAAAGTGTTTTGCGAAACAAAAAACGCCTCGAAGTTTCCAAGTCCGTGAATTTTAATATGGGTATTCTTTTCTTTAACATACTAGTATTGTCAATCGCTACAGATGTCCTGTAGGGAAAATATGAAGTTAGACGCACGGTTTTATGAGAAAAGTTTTAAAAATTTCATTAGTAAAGAGGTCACCCACTCTATTTAAGCGGAACTGGATTACCACAAAACATATGCATTAAAGGATCGTTCATATAGGGGAAGTTTTCTCGACATGAATTTCAAAATAAATAAAAAAAATACGCAACGCTGAAATATGAGCAATATTGCGAGATAATTCTCAACATACTGTATACTCTAAACAGGGATCGAGGGATTAGTTAAGGTATGTGGGTATGCCACCCGACGGTAGGTACCACAAGCTGGTTAGGGTATGTATGTATGCCACCCGACGGTAGGTACCACAAGCTAGTTAGGGTAAGTATGTATGCCACCCGACGGTAGGTACCACTAGCTAGATAGGGTATGTAGGTATGCCACCCGACGGTAGGTACCACAAGCTATTTAGGGTACATGGGTATGCCACCTTACGGAAGGTACCACAACGTCGCCCCAGTGCTTAATTGTCCAAACGACCATTTTAGCGAAAATGAGTTTTTAACGCAATATTGTTAAGAATCAAATTACGCGTCGTTCGATGAAGAAAAAATAGTTTTATCAGCCTCTTACAATTAATTATAAGCATTTTAAAATGTCAATGTCCACAACAATATTCTAAAAGTGAGTCCTTGTTTGGCCAATCTCCTTATTAGGCCAACCTCCTAGAGTCGAGAATTAAAATTGCGTGCTAGTTTGTTCAAACTCCACCAACCGACCAATTACAGCACGATGCGAGGATCACGTGATGCCGCCATCTTATGTTTTTACATTCCAACGGTGTTTGTTTTCTGGTGTTACGCGGAAGTAAAAAAGCATTTAAATATATACCAAGGAGTTTTTGATAGATAAAACAACAGGAAAATGTCAATAACTAATTACAAAAGTGCATACATACGCAGCAGTGCGGAAATAGAGCGGTAAGTGTTAGTTTTAAATATCTCTATCAATACCAAATTTGTTTTGTTTTTTACATTGCAATGAACTTTGTGATACAGCGTGTTCACTTTTCTGTTTTCGCTCAGACTCTACTTTTTGCAAGTTTTTGCTGTCAAAATTGGTTTTTTTACTGACGATTCATATTAAACTAGTTAGATTAGTATTTCAATTCGAAATTTTCAGTATATCCGTATTTGTATGTAGCCGTTTGAGATTTACAAATTGATCTATAGTGATTATGCAGTTTGTTGAAATAAATTATATTTATATAATAAATTATAATTCTGATTTTTTCCTCATTTGTGTGTTTTGGGGTTTTGATTACGATTCTGAGCATTACCAACAAAAACGGTAGGTTTTTAATTTTTAGCCAAAAAAACATGTATAGGTATATTATTCACTGAAATAATTTGCATAAATTTCATATAATTTAAGTGATTTAGTTTTTTGGCCACGCGTACTGTTTAGGCGCAATTCTATGGGAGCACTCTCCCCAATAAAGACTCCATTGAAAGCTTGGAGTTAGTATATCAGACCGGCTCAAGTATCGGGGTTCCATAGAAGCCCGAGTAAATCAGGCTTCCAAGAAGCTGGACGTCTTGTACACGGCTAGGATATCCTTCAACAGTGACCAGCTGCTGACCCTGTACAAGTCTCAAGTCCGCCCAACAGTTGAATTTGGGAGCCACCTCTGGGCTGGTGCCCCAAAATATTTAATTAACCTACTTGAATCTGTGCAAAGGAGGGCGATCCGTCTGATTGACAATCCGTTGTTAACAGACCGATTGCCTTCTCTAATGCATAGACGCAATGTAGGCATGCTGTGTCTGTTCTACAGGTATTTCAATGGAGCCTGCTCCAAGGAGCTAGCAGCATTGATCCCTGATGCACCGGTGCACGTGCGCGAAACTCGACGGACACGAGCGGAACACCCGTTTACGATTGACGTTAGCTTCATGAGAACGGGTCGTTTTTTGTAAGTCGGTTCGTATGTGGAACGAGCTACCGGCATCTCTCTCCTATAATCCGAGCCTCTTCAAGGCCAGCATTAATAAATCCCTTCATACAGCCCCTACCTTAACCCGCCTCACAACGCCGCCCAACCGGGTGGTTACATAGTTCCCCTGTCTGTATACTAGCAGGGACGCTCTTGTGAGGTGTCACATAAAAAAAAATCTGATCGTAAGAGATTCAGCCTACTGCGGTCATCTTCAGACTGGTACAGATATTCCTTAAGCTGTGCTTTATATACATTAAATTTAGGGAGGGGGATTAAAAGGGGTGGAATGCAATGATTTTATTCAAATTTTATGGATATCCCATTTTCGTTGCTATGTCGTAACAACGAAGATGGAAGTCTAAAGATGGTTGATAGGCTAAACCCGGTCACGGTCAGAAATAAAAAAAAGTTGGACATTGTTTAATATATTATTATCATTGACGTAAATTATTATAATGGAACTGTCGAGTACCTGGCACGCGTTTCAATGCCACTCAAAGAAAGATTTGTCCCGCATCCCACGAACCCTCCCCCCTCACGGATTAACCTCACCCTTCCCTCTTTCAGTCCCTACTGCTAAGCTACAAGAAATAATGCACACATTTTTATAACAACTCGATCGCCACCTATTATACAATCTGAATGCAAATTTCATAACGCCAGAGTTCACCTTTATGTATGGAAACCTTCGCCGGCGTGCGCAAAGCAACTCACCAAAGTTTCATCGCAATCGAATGAATGATATAGGAAATAATAAGAGAATCTTTATACAAATTTCAAAACGCCATAGTTCAATATAATATAGGGAAACCTTCGCGGGCATGCGCACAACTCAAAGTTACAAAGTTTTATCGCAGTCGGTAGAGTGGTATGGGAAATAAGATGTGAATTTGTATATAAATTTCATAACGCCAGAGCTCACTTTTATGTATAGAAAAGGTATAGGAAATAAGAAGGAACAAACAAAGAAAAAATCACTATAATAAATTTATATATATATAGATTCCACCACGAATTGTCAGTATCCATAATAGAAATATTGAAAATAAACTCATCCTGTATATAACTAAAGGTGGTCGTTTGAACAAACAAGCACGGAAAGTTCTACGCAAAAGTTGCCCTATCTCCAATTCCAGTTTGTTCAATCTCCATTTACAAAATTCTGGTGGTGCGTTTTTGTTCAATCTCCATTTTAAAATGTAAAAAAAAGTATCAAAAACTATCCTTAGTCAATTTACAAAGAATTATTTAAGCTGATCAGACCTTTAGCTTGACGGAAATATCTTCATCTTAAACACCTGTCATAATGTTTCATTGAAATAATCAAAGAAAACCTCCTCCTGTAAAATTTGCAAATGGTCGTTTGGACAATTAAGCACTGAGGTGACGACAAGCTGGTTAGGGTACGTGGTTATGCCACCTGACGGTAGGTACCACTAGCTAGATAGGGTATGTAGGTATGCCACCCGACGGTAGGTACCACAAGCTAGTTAGGGTATGTAGGTATGCCACCCGACGGTAGGTACCACTAGCTAGTTAGGGTATGTATGTATGCCACCTTACGGTAGGTACCACAAGATATTTAGGGTACATGGGTATGCCACCTTACGGAAGGTACCACAAGCTGGTTAGGGTACGTGGGTATGCCACCTGACGGTAGGTACAACTAGCTTAGAAAAAAATCAACGGACACAGGCCGGATACCACGGATTAATCAAATAGGTTAGTTAGAGAAGGGAATATCACAAATTGTACCAGTGACCAGGAAATCTCGATGAACGTGATTTATATTTACTTTACTCGACAACCGAGGTCACCACAATGCGGCCGTGTCCATGAAGTACGGATACTTTAGTCACAAACATAGGAGGAACATTACATTTACATGACATGGGGAGAGAATGATTTTTCCAGAAGGGATTTGAATTAACCTCTTACTTTAAGGAGTTTATGAATCAAGGGATGGGATGTTATTGACTTCGTACATGTCAATGAGGTTCGCAGCATTCTACTTGCATTGCGTTGATTGGGAAAGATTTCATGGGTCCTAAGACAAGGCGAAGAGAGTCTATGGTATGTAATAAACTTCTTCCATTTTTTGTCAGCCTAGCCAAGCACGTTGTTTTATTGCGAACCTAATTAATTTCATATTATTTACAGTAGCTATGGGCGGGATCGAAACATTTACACGATTTAAATATTTTGATCGAAACATAAAAAGAATTAAGTTCAAAATCGATTGAATAGCTCGGAGTTCAGCGGGAGCAGTAGCTGCGGAAAGAGACAGATTTTTATAGGTTTTGGGAGGGGGAGGGGGCACATAGTCAAAGTATGATATCTATGGCCTATCTGTCAAATGAACAAGACGCTTTACAGCTTGATGTGTTGTAAATATCAAATGTGCATTTCCACGTGATTATTGAAACGCTACCTGTGAGTACCCTTAACTTAAAATATTACTGGATTATTCCGAGAGTTATGCCATCGAACGTTTTCCATATTTTGTGTTCAAATTAATTGAGGTTATGTGCGTCTTCACGCTTTGTGCTTATAATGCTTTTTAGTACCATATCATTTAGTTTGGCTTGATAAACACCACTTTCATCTTTATACTAAATGCCAAGGCTTTATATTACTATATTTAACTTTAAAATCTAAAATCTACCATTAAAACTTAAATTTAATATTAAACGTATTTCCATAGAAATGTATCTTTCATTATCAATTCAACGACAGACAACACACATAAATATAAAATATTCAATGTTGACTCGAAAAAGTAGCTGTCACGGCAGTTTCAAAGTAACAAACACGCAGGATTCGCGCGATTATAAATTTTACAATGTTTTCTATAAATCCTAAAAAAATGAAACAAACGGTAAAATAGAGGTTATCTCATTGGCTATATAGCACCATAACGAGTTTGTATGACTCCATGTAAAAAATTTAATTTATGTTTTTTTTTAATGTTGGCGAAAAATTTTAAAAAATGATCGTCTTTATATCTCGAGCAATCGAGGCAAAATTATTTATTTCGCGTGGTCGCTCCAGTGATTTATTATGAAAATAATTATTTGAACTTACCCAACCATTCCAGCGCGTATTTTATTTTTTTAGGCCACTGAGCGTACCCAGTTTTTTTATTATCCTTCCTCCCCATTGTATATGACTAGGAATGAAAAAAAAACCTATTACACGTAAACTGAATTTAGTTGAAAAAAATTTCACATAACAGATCGACACTAAGGTAAAGAACGTCTTTATACCGCCAGCAGTGGGCGGTAACTAAATACAATGCGTGAAACCCTTACGTAGACGGCATAAGGGTTATTTCACAATTGCAAATTCAATGTTCACCTCCCCGACAATCGATCAATATTCGTGTAAAAAACGCGAAAATGCATATTTTATAAACTTCTGGTACATATATGAAAATTTTCTCCGATAATCGAATAAAAAATTGAATTTGCCACACTATGCAATAAAAACATAGGCTGACAATGGGTTTGTAAATAGGATACTTTGCACTAGACAGTTTTTTTTAGGCCTGATTGACATTATTTTTTTCTAGGCTTATAAAAATCTTCAAAAAAATGATCGTCTGCTGACAAGGCCAAGATGTGTTCTACTTGCAGTATTTCATTAAAGCATCTGTAGTATTTCTAAGCAATCAAATGTTCAAACCAAAAACACCTGATTTAGCATTACTTGGTATTGGATCGCCTTAACGATTTCATTCACAGAGTTTTCATTAAAATTGAAATAATATTTTGGGACGTTACTAAATCGTAAAAAATGGCAACACCTTGAACATAACCATAGATCACTATCATGAAAGCATCTGTCACTGTTATCTGCAAGATCGTTCAGATTGAGATGTTACTTCATTATAATAAGTTATTGGTAAGTTTTAATGCCGATATTTCCCTCCCGAGTATTTTGAATGGTTAAATGTATAACTGCGCTGAGTCGCTGTTTACCGCGACCTAACCTTACTTATACCTGGGTTTACCGTTATTTTGTCGGAGAGTAGATAGAATATGCGATCAGGCTAATTTAAATAGATATACAGAGGATGACAGCATTAGATTCTGCAAACCGTTATCAATTATCTTTACTTTAAGTTCTATTCAATCAAAATTATTTAATCTTTTTCCAAATATTTACTCTGAATCCACCCAACGACGTCACAATACATCTATTCTCGTTATTGTCTGACAAACTCAAGATAAAATGTGGCAAGTAAAAACACTCTTATTTCTTTAGTAAATTTTTCAATTCCAATGCTGTTCATGTGGGTCTAAGATGGATATTTAAAGAATATGTACGAATTAAATCGATTTTGCATCGGATACTACATTCTACGTCACGGGCGTGTCTAATATACGCTTACTCGCTTACGCTATAAGATGAACACGGAATACTGTATGAGATCTACTGCTATAAGGCTGTCCTTATTACAATTATGTGTTGCTACTTTCACTATCTCAGAGAATGTTTACATCTGAAAATCATCGTTACATATAATTTTTCAAAATAATCAAATAATTTTAGTGTTTTACGAATGAAATTTTATCTTTTGGCTTTTTATAGTGCTTGTCGGGTAGTAAAACACACATTTTCATCACGCACGAAAGCTTTTTATAGTGTTTGTCGGGTAATACAAACATTTTCTCATTACGCACGAAGGTATTTGGGCACTTTGTTACTCTATTTACTCAGAGGTTGCACACGACCTTACGTAATAATAATAATAACGTTTATTTGACAATAATTTTTACATGTTTGCATATAGTTAGTATACATACATTTAGATGATTATATTGCCAAAAGGGCAACTGCTCAGCTTTACATTCCGGATTTCTCCGAAAATGTAGCTGGTTTTCAGCAGTGCCTTTAATATAATGTGTTATAAATCGTTTAATTTAAATAAAACATTTTAATTAATAATAATAATTCAATTTTTCAATTAATAATAAAAAAAATAATTTAATTTTTAATTAATAATTTAAATAAACATCAAAATTCAAACTAATTCAATAAATCAAATATAAAAAAAATACGAATTTCTAACTAAAATAAAATATTAATTCAGGATTAAATTTACATAAAATACACAGATAAAATAAAAATAAAAAATAATCACAAGTAGGTGTCCCTTTCATTTTGAATTCGATCAATTATGATGTTATGATGTTGTGCGGTTGACTGTGCTGTCAGCAACCATTCGCTCCAGAGCTTCTTAAAGCACTGCAACGATGTTGTTGTTCGAATAGGCAGTGGTATTTTATTCCAAAGTTTTGACGATGAGTTTTTTTAATTTTTTTTTATAGTGAATACCTCACAAGAGTCCCAACTGCTCCCGTCTGGAGCCAGTGAGACTATGGCATCCCCAATTGGGGGATGTTGTGAGGCTGAAGGTAAGTGGGGAAGGGAAAGAGGAAGGTGGGGAAGTACCTGGCTATTCAGATCTAGTCACTAAACACGGCTAAAGCCATTTCGAGCAACGTTTCAATTCTGAATGGTGGTCTTACACCAGGGCGATACTGGTAGTATCTTCCACTCTGGAACGTGCCGCAAATATACTATATATTATTTAAATTAATTAATTGTGAAATAACACAAATTAATCAAATAAAATTTATTCGCGCACGCCGGGTTCGAACCCGCGACCTTCGGAATGGCAGTCCAATGCGTTACCACTGGACTATGCCGGCCGTCAAGTAGCTAAAAAGAGTAGCTAAAACTACCCTCAAAACAGCAGTTTTATGACGTGTTTTATACGCGTGACGCAAAGCAGTTTAGTACTAAATCTACGAAATTGAAAGCAATACAGTTTCGCTTTTATCTTGCAGATTTGAGATTTGTACAGCGCGTCTATATGTTTGCATACACCTCATTGTTTAAACAAAATATTCTAACTGAAATAAAATAATCAAATCTCTTCCACTTAAGATTTTCGTTCTTAATGTAACGTTCTGTTTCTGTAGGTTTCAGTTATATTTTTGGGCTAGAACCAAACCATAAACCTACCACAGTCTTACCATGGATCTACTGAATCCAGAGCGTGTCTCCATCAAGAAGGAACCAGGGCCACAGGAAGAAGGCGGTTGTGAAATTCTGTATGGGGATATGGATTTTGACTTTTCAGATGTAAAGAAGGAATGCTTACAGAATGCGGAAAGTACTCGGAAAACCTGTAAGTTGCGATGCTTATGTCGAAAACTGTTTTGCGTAAAATTTCGATGCTAGTAATCCATGTCAGTTTATAGTTGGCCAGGCAGGCCATAATTTTTGCTAAGAAGTACTTGTTCGTGTTGTTCTTGCCGTACTTTGGTATTTACATTAAATATTATATTTACGGGAAACTGCCACAAGTTACATTAGGGTTCATTAAAACACATGTAATATTGATTCGATCATCATTTCTCTAACATTACAAAACTGTTTAAAGAATGTGTTCAAGAGTAAATAGTATATCCTCCTTGTAACGAACATCTGCGGTCCTTCTTATTTTCTTAATGAACCCTAAAAGCCTTTTATCCGGATTCCCGTTTATAAAGGGTAATAATCAATCGTATCATTTATCGTATATTTTTAAAATAAAATTAAAAAAAAAAAACATTTTTTTGTAGTACTCTCCAGGAGATGGACGACTGTAATTATACTATTTTATAATGCACTTCGTCTGGACTAATCAATTTAGTATTGTTGATTGGTTTTTAGGTGGCATTAAAGTGGAGACTGTTAGCTTCAAGGTAGAATCAGGACCTCAAGAAGAAGATGGAGGGGGAATCCCTTTTATGGAAATAGACCTTCCGGATGTTAAAAACGAATGCCTTAAACGCCTTCAAAGAAAAACACAGACAACAGGTGAATAAAGATTCGTGTTGTTTTTTTTACATGTATTGAATTAATGATTCTTATACTTACACTAATTCGTAATGTTTTTCAGACTCAATGACTGATCAAAATACACGTTCTTTGGAAAAACCATTCTCTTGTTCCCATTGTAAGTACTCCTGCAAGTCAATGTCAAAGTTAAATTGTCACTTGCGGACTAATAGTGGAGAAAAACCTTTTTCTTGTTTTGACTGCAAATATTCATGTTCTCGAAAGGGAGATTTGACGTTTCACATGCTGTCTCACAGTGGAGAAAAACCTTTTTCATGTTCCATTTGTGCTTATTCAAGTTCTCGAAAAGGAGATTTAACGAAACACATGCCGACTCACAGCGGAGAAAAACCCTTTTCATGTTCCATTTGTGCTTGTTCATATTCTCGAAAAGGAGATTTGACGAAACACATGCCGACTCACAGTGGAGAAAAACCCTTTTCATGTTCCATTTGTGCTTATTCATGTTCTCGAAAAGGAAAATTCACGACACACATGTTGACCCACGGTGCAGAAAAACCTTTTTCATGTTCCATTTGCAAGTATTCATGTTCTCGAAAGGGAGATTTGACGTTTCACATGCTGACTCACAGTGGAGAAAAACCTTTTTCATGTTCCATTTGTGCTTATTCAAGTTCTCGAAAAGGAGATTTAACGAAACACATGCTGACTCACAGTGGAGAAAAACCTTTTTCATGTTCCATTTGTGCTTATACATATTCTCGAAAAGGAGATTTGACGTTTCACATGCTGACTCACAGTGGAGAAAAACCTTTTTCATGTTCCATTTGTGCTTATTCATGTTATCGAAAAGGAATATTGACGAGACACATGCTGACTCACGGTGAAGAAAAACCTTTATCATGTTCCGTATGCAATTATTCATGTTTTCGTAAGGGAAATTTGACGAGACACATGCTGACTCACAGTGGAGAAAAACCTTTTTCATGTTCCATTTGTGCTTATTCATGTTCTCGAAAAGAACATTTAACGAGACACATGCTGACTCACGGTGGAGAAAAACCTTTTTCATGTTCCGTATGCAATTATTCATGTTTTCGTAGGGAATATTTGACGTTTCACATGATGACTCACAGTGGAGAAAAACCTTTTTCATGTTCCATTTGTGCTTATTCATGTTCTCGAAAAGGAGATTTGACGAAACACATGTTGACGCATGGTGGAGAAAAACCTTTTTCATGTTCCATTTGTGCTTATTCATGTTCTCGAAAAGGAGATTTAACGAAACACATGCTGACTCACGGTAGAGAAAAACCTTTTTCATGTTCCGCTTGCAATTATTCATGTTTTCGTAGGGAACATTTGACGTTTCACATGATGACTCACAGTGGAGAAAAACCTTTTTCATGTTCCATTTGTGCTTATTCATGTTCTCGAAAAGGAGATTTGACGAAACACATGCTGACGCATAGTGGACAAAAACCTTTTTCTTGTTCCGACTGCAAATATTCATGTTCTCAAAAGGGAAATTTGACGATACACATGTTGACCCACGGTGCAGAAAAACCTTTTTCATGTTCCGTTTGCAATTATTCATGTTCTCAAAAAAGAGCTTTATCGAAACACATGCTGACTCACGGTGGATAAAAACCTTTTTCATGTTCCGTATGCAATTATTCATGTTTTCGTAGGGAACATTTGACGTTTCACATGATGACTCACAGTGGAGAAAAACCTTTTTCATGTTCCATTTGTGCTTATTCATGTTCTCGAAAAGGAGATTTGACGAAACACATGCTGACGCATAGTGGAGAAAAACCTTTTTCTTGTTCCGACTGCAAATATTCATGTTCTCAAAAGGGAAATTTGACGATACACATGTTGACCCACGGTGCAGAAAAACCTTTTTCTTGTTCCGACTGCAAATATTGATGTCCTCAAAAGGGACATTTGACGATACACATGCTGACTCACAGTGGAGATAAACCTTTTTCTTGTTCCGACTGCAAATATTGATGTTCTCAAAAGGGACATTTGACGATACACATGCTGACTCACAGTGGAGAGAAACCTTTTTCATGTTCCGTGTGCATTTATTCATGTTCTCGTAAGGGAAATTTAACGAGACACATGCTGACTCACAGTGGAGAGAAACCTTTTTCATGTTCCGTGTGCAATTATTCATGTTCTCAAAAGGGATCTTTGATGAAGCACATGCTGAACCACAGTGCATAAAAACCTTTTTTGTGTTCCGTTTGCACTTATTCATGAACTCGCAAGCGAAATTTGACGAATCACATGTTGATTCACAGTAGAGAAAAACCTTATTCATATTCCGTTTGCAATTATTCATGTTACCAAAAGCGTTATTTGACGAAACACATGCTTTCTTACAGTGGAGAGAAGCCTTTTTCATTTTCCGTTAGAACCTAACATGAAATTGGTCTGTAATTTTTTTTTTATTTTTTTTATATTAACTCCACACAGGAGGCCCTGAAGAAAATAATTTCCCTCAGGGCCTATGTCATCTTTGGGGATGCTGTGTGGAGGGTCTTTTTGTGGAGAGGAAGGAGTGAACATGGGTCTTGAAGAGTCCCATGTTGTAGGAGGGAGGAAACACAGAGGCCGGCAGTTCGTTCCACAGCCGAGCTGTTGAACTTAAGAACGAATCGTAGAAGCGACCCGTTCTCATGTGACAAATGTCAACCGTGTACAAATGTTGGGCGCGCGTTTGGCGTGTATCCCGACTATGCACCGGTGCCGAAGAGATCAATGACGCTAGTTCCTCAGAGCATCTTCCATTGTAATACCGATAGAACAAGGACAGCATACCTACCTGACGCCTGTGCTCTAAAGATTGCAGTCCGCTTGTTAAGATTAGGGAATCTATCAAACGGACCGCCCGTTTTTGCACAGATTCAAGGGTTTTTTTCAGGTATTTAGGGGCTCCGGACCAGAGATGGCTACCAAATTCGAGAGTAGGGCGCACTTGCGATTTGTACAGGGTCAGCAGTTGTGTACTATTAAAGTATCTGCGGGCCCTGTACAGTACGCCCAGCTTCTGAGAGGCCAACTTTACTCTGGCTTCAATGGAGCCCCCGTACCTGAGCTGGTCACTTATAGTTACACCAAGCATATCAATGGAAGGCCTGTTCGGAAGATTGCTTCCGTTGAAGGAGACTAGATTGTCATTTGGATCCCTTTTAGACGTAATCAGACAGGATTGGGTCTTTGAAACATTAAATTCGACGAGATTATTTTTACCCCAGGAGGAAATACTCTCGAGGTAACCGTCCATTCTCTGCTTCAAAGCCCTCCGAGCCGTTGGAGTTTGTGTGCCCTTTGGGGGCTTGTCAAACAAAAAGCTATCATGAACTGTACTGTCATCCGCGTAACAATGAATTGGTGCACATGTCAAAAGGTCATTGATGTGCAACAAAAACAAAGTCGGAGACAGAACCGATCCCTGTGGGACGCCAGCATTTATTGAGTGTAAGGAAGAGGTGAAACCGTCAGCAACCGCCTGAATCGACCTATCCCTTAAAAAGTCAGCAATCCACGTACACAGGGATGCGGGAAGTCCGTAAGAAGGCAATTTGTTGACAAGTCCTCGGTGCCAGACCCGGTCAAAGGCCTTGGATATGTCTAGTGCGACCGTTTGGGTCTCACCGTGACGTTCCAGGCACCGCCCCCAAACATGCGTCACATACGCGAGAAGATCACCGCACGAGCGGTTCCGCCGGAATCCGTATTGACGGTCGTTGATAATTTTGTTCTTCTCGAGGTATGTGAGCAGTTTGTCGTTGATGACACGTTCCATCACTTTGGACAGAACTGATGTGATCGCTATGGGGCGGTAGTTGGCCGGGTTGGAGCGGTCACCTTTCTTGGGAATAGGGTGAATGACCGCTTTTTTCCAACCAGAGGGCACAGTGCCACACTTCAGGGACATTTTGAAGAGCTTTGTCAAAACTGGAACTATTTCCGCAGCACACCTCTGCAATACCAGGGCAGGTATTCCATCAGGTCCACTAGCTTTGTTAACATCGAGCCCCCGTATAACGTGGAGTACATCCCGATGCCGGGTCCTCAGCTTTTTCATAAAGAAGCCGCAGTGAGGAACCGACGGCGGAACAGCACCTCCGTCATCGAGGGTCGAGTTTTCCGCAAACATTTTCCCTAATAAGTTAGCCTTTTCGGTGGCGGTGTTTGCTAGTGAGCCGTCAGGTCTGGTAAGAGGTGGCAAACTGGGTTTGCAAAAATTCCGACCTATTGAGCCCGCAAGCGACCAGAATGCTCTGCTGCCATGCGGGCAGGCAGCCAGCTTTTTGCTGATCTGCAGGTCGTGTTCGAATTTTGACCTATTAATGATTCTCTTGCATTCCTTTGCCGATTTGTTGTATGCTGATCTGCTTTCGGACGTTCGAGATGTGTTGTAGGCTCGGTAAGCCGCGTTTTTTCGTCGAACTGCTTCGGAGCATTGTCGACTGAACCACGGCTTTGAGCCCACACCAGTTTCTTTAGTAGTCGATTGTATGAAGCCATCCATCGCCGATTTGATGACTTCACCAATCTCCTGGGCACATCTTGAAGGGTCCGAAGTCCGAAAACAAACAGCTGACCACGGAAAAGCGTTAAAATGGGCCCGCATGCCGAACCAATCTGCTGACCTATAGTGCCACACTTTTCTCCTCAGCCTCTCATTGGTTGGTCTGAGGTTAACGGGGATTGATGTCGTCACCAGGCAGTGGTCAGATGATCCCAGAGGCGCTGTGACGTCAATCTTATAACCGTGTGGCACAGTAGTTAAGAATAGGTCTAACAGATTGGAGCGGTGAGTCTGGACATCAGGAACCCTTGTAGGCTCCTGAACTAGTTGCTCTAATCCGTAGCAAATGGCAAAGGATTCCGCCTGTCGGCCAGCCGAGTCCGTTGGGCCTGAGAACTTCAACCATGGTTCGTTATGAACATTGAAGTCCCCCAGAACAATAAACTCGGCCGAAGGGTAGCGGGGCAAGAGATTATCAATAGTATCGCTCAAATGTTTGAAGAGTTCGGAAGTGTCTGATTCTTTATGGTTCGGTGAGCGGTATAGACATGCGTAGAATCTTGCCATACTGGCAAGATTGACGCGCACCCACATTACATCGAATCTGGAGTTTTCCAGACTCAATAGTCGCACACAGTTGACGTCAGCTCGACTATAGAGGCAGACTCCTCCTTTGGGTCTGAACTTGCTTGCAAGGGTAAAGCCCGGGCAGTCCAGATAGGAGGAGTCTGGCGGCTCGGCTATCTGAGTTTCGGATAGGAAGAGAAGGTTGGGACGTTGGGATAAAAGATGGTGATGAACGGAATTTAGATTTGTGTGCAGGCCGCGAATGTTGGCAAAATTTACCAACAGTTTTGGCCCGCACCGGGGACGCCTGCTACTCGCCGCTGTAACGATGTTAAGTTTGTTTTGTTGTAAGTTCATGATTTTAAGTTTTTTTTTTTTTTTTTTGTAAGGGTATGAGGTGAAAGGAAGGTCTGGAAAGGAAAGGTATGAGGGGTGGGTAGGAATCTGGGGTTCAGGCTGTCCAAGAGTGATGAGCGTTTGGTTCCAGCCCACCCACTGCGGTGCTAGGCGATTGGCTGGGAGAGTCCGGCTGGAGAGGGCATCCAATGCGCCCCAAACGCTGCTGCTGAGTCCCCTCCGGTCACGAACCGGCACAACAGCAGTGGCGGGGTTTTTTCACTCGCTGATGGGGCAGCCCACCCTTAGTCGTGAGCCTGAGGGTCGGGCCCCTGTACTATCGAGCGGCCCGGACAGCGGTAACCGGTTGTAAAGGGTCTCCCTCAACCAGCATCTCCCAACCGGCCCGCCACGCAGAAGGTCGGCCGACGCACCCGCCACCAAGACCTGGGCAAACCTTAGCCCATGAACCCGGGCACCCCTGCTAAGTCACCAAACGTAGCGAACCACTTGGGGTGACCTGTGGCAGAGGTGTTGGTCATCCAATAAATGGTTCCCAGGGCGGCGGTATCCATTCCCGCCTACCAAATTGAAATTATTTATTAAGGCGTGATTTCCATTTTAAAAGATAGGCCTTCCGATGCTATATTTTAATTCATCAGGAGGGTGGCTCGTGTCAATTATTTTGTTTTTTACGTGTGTAATTATAGAACTAAGTAATTTTTATTATTTTTTACGAATCATGTATACGAAATAATTACGAATTAATTACTCCAAACCAAACATAACTAAACCATAAAAAAGTGTATAGTAAATAAACACCTTTTTCGAGATTTTACCAACTATACTCACACTTACAATACAAATATATGCACTTACATATATTATATATTAATATAATTTTTTACATGTTTATTATGAATATTCAATTTACAAAAAAAAAAAAAAATATAAATATTCAATTTACAAAATCAAAAAAAAAAAAAACAAAATTAAAATTAAAACTTATAAAAAATAAAAACTTTCTTCTGCAACACATAAATACTTGTCAAACCTATACATAACCACGTAAACACCTCAGCACAGGTTCTCCTAGTGAGGTGTTCACGAAACATACAATATTACTCACATACAGTTTCACTTTCTCAAACCTACCTTACACACAATATAATATTATAGTTTTTTTTTTTTTTCCATTATTTCTGGCTTTCACCCTTCAAGGATGTTCTTGGCCATCATTTAAAATTATTGAGAAATGAAAGGTGAATTTAAATATTAATTTTATTTAAATAGGCAAATTTCAAAATTATAATGAAAATCGGAGTCGAGTTCAGACTTAGAAGAGATAAGATGTTGAATGGAGGGGAGGCAATTTTAGATAAGGCTTGATAGAAGAGAGGATATTTGTTTAGAGAGGGACAACCAAAAAATATGTGATCTAAAGTTCCCACTTCTAGACCACAGAATGTACAATCTGGGGAGTCAAGGATGTGAATTTTAAAAAGATGGGAAGGAACGGAACAATGTCCGATCCTCATTCGAATGAGTGAAGAAATTTCTTTTTTGGAAAAATGAGGGAATTGCTGAAACCACGGTTTTGATGGGATAGTCCTTTGTATTGAGGCATAGCAGGATCCCTTGGATTGACTAGCAATGTGCCAATACTCCGACCAAACATTGCGGGATCTATCTTTGATGATGGAAAAAATGTCAGATAGGGGAATGTGGTTTACGAGGGTAACAACAGGGTTGGACGCTCCTTGTTTTGCCAAGGCATTCGCAATATCATTACCCATGACACCAACATGTCCAGGAATCCAAATCAGAGTTACAGTTTTACCAGAGCTTTGAATGGAGGCTATCATCTCTCGAATAAGGCATACAAAGTGATCATCAGGATGAAGAAGAGGACTGGATTTAAGTTTTTGGAGGGAACTGAGAGAGTCGGAGAGAAAGAGGGAATGTTCAAAATTATTTTTGATTATATATTTGAGAGATTCTATTATTGCAATGCACTCGGCTGAAAATATTGAAAATTGATTTGAAATTGAATGAAATATTCTGTCATTAGAATTATTGTGGTAAACGTGAATACCTATACCACAGTTAGGAGAGTCGGGAGATTTGGATCCATCAGTAAATAAAAGAGAAAAGTTGGGCCATTTAGATGAAATAATGTCATTGAAAATATTATTGACAGTTCTGGCCGGGAGATTGGAATGACTTTTAAGGATTCCGATCCCTTCTAATATTGTTGGTGATAGGGTGACGTGACTATTTTTTAATTTGTATAAGGGAAGTAGATCATTTTGGATGATGTGAAGCTCTGAGAGAGACTTAAAATTTTTACAGATGTCAGGAAGAGGTTTAGTTGAAGCTCTGATTGTAGATGAATGGGTTGAGTCAATGAACAACGAGACGCTGGGGATAACCTGATGACATTTAGAATTTAAACATTTAAGAACAAATTTGTCAGCAAATAGTTGACGCCTTATATAAAGAGGAGGATCAGAACATTCTACTTGAAGGGAATTGATGGGTGACGATTGCATCGCTCCAGTTATAATTCGCAAAGATTTAGATTGAATTTTGTCTAATTTATCAAGTACATTTTTTGAGGCAGTACTAAAAAGTGGGCAGGCATAGTCGAATATTATAGTTATAAGTTTGAAATATATCATGTACAAATATAAATAATTATTTGAACACTGTAAATATTATTTAGGAATAAACAAATTTAAAAAAATTAAATCCACGCCTGGTGTCTTAGAATTTTTCATACCTCCGATAAATAATTCAATTTGCTTTGCATTTACTCTTGGAATGTACATTGAATGAGGTAAATATTCTTGACGCATTCAGACGCTCGGACATTACATTCATGTAATAACTTATTTACTCCCTCATCGAAAAAGTCTGCAAAATTTTCTGCAACTTCACCTGTCGATATAGACTTTAAGAAATATATTGATATGACTTCATCACAACCGGATTTATCTTTCCTTCCTAAAATTTTATTAATTTTATTTTATGTTTTTTTAATGTCTTTGAAACAGTAGTATTTTCAGCAATAGTATTTTCAATTTGGTAGGCGGGAATGGGTACCGCCGCCCTGGGAACCATTTATTGGATGACCAACACCTCTGCCACAGGTCACCCCAAGTGGTTCGCTTCGTTTGGTGACTTAGCAGGGGTGCCCGGGTTCATGGGTTAAGGTTTGCCCGGGTCTTGGTGGCGGGTGCGTCGGCCCACCTTCTGCGTAGCGGGCTGGTTGGGAGATGCTGGTTGAGGGAGACCCTTTACAACCGGTTACCTCTGTCCGGGCCGCTCGATAGTACAGGGGCCCGACCCTCAGGCTCACGACTAAGGGTGGGCTGCCCCATCAGCGAGTGAAAAAACCCCGCCACTGCTGTTGTGCCGGTTCGTGACTGGAGGGGACCCAGCAGCAGCGTTTGGGGTGCATTGGATGCCCTCTCCAGCCGGACTCTCCCAGCCTATCGCCTAGCACCGCAGTGAGTGGGCTGGAACCAAACGCTCATCACTCCTAGACAGCCTGAACCCCAGATTCCTACCCACCCCTCATACCTTTCCTTTCCAGACCTTTCCTTTCACCTCCTACCCTTTAAAAAAAAAAAAAACTTAAAATTCATGAACATATACACGCAGCTGCTAGGCGCGCCGCCAAAGATCTTCGCTACAAGTACGTGTGGGTCAAGCATGGGCGCGTTTACTTAAGAAAAGATGACACTTCTGCTTCAGTGCTAGTAAAAAACAAGGATTCACTCCTTAAACTATCTCAGTAATCCTCCGTGTTTTAACTGATTGTATACATATGTCTTATAAAATACAAAATGGATCTGAAAATTTTCTACCAAAACGTTAGGGGAATTAAAACTAAAACAAATGACATAAAAAATGAAGTTATAATCAATAATTACGATGTAATCTGCTTCACTGAAACTTGGTTAAATTCATCAATATTCAATAATGAATTGTTTGACGAGCGTTACCTAGTTTTTCGGAGAGATCGGGAATCCACTAACTCTACATCTAGAAAAGGTGGGGGGGTATTAGCAGCAGTCAATTAAAAAATAATAACAATTCATAAATCATCTTGGGAAAGTGGTGGAGAAGATTTATGGTTAATGATAAAACCGCATGAAAATTCGAACTCATTCATCTACATGTGTGTACTATACATTCCCCCTAATCTATTTGTCGATGATTACTGTAATCGAATCAAAAATATTCAGGATATTTATTTGCAACACATTAATCCCAAATCTCAATTTATAATCATTGGTGATTTTAATCAACCTGAAATTAAATGGACACCTGACATAGCATATTATAAAAAAAATACTAGCTCCATCTAATTACTCTAGTCACAAAGCTCACTGCCTTGTCAATTTGATCTCAGTGTGTAACCTTCACCAATTTAATCATTTACCTAACAAAAATTTTAATATTCTCGTCCTTGTTCTATCCGATAAAACCAATATTAATATTTCAGCCACAGCTAACTTATCAAAAATCGATCACCATCATCCCTGTTTTGAAATAAATGTAAATTTAGAAAAAATGCAATACTTACAAGAAAATCACTCTCCTGTCAAATACAACTTCAAGAAAGGTAATTATGAAAGATCTTGTCATGATCTAACAAATGTAAATTGGATCTCACTTTTCAGCAACTGTCATCTCAACAATAAGGTACAGTTATTCTACAATATTCTATGGGAAATTATAGATAAACACATTCCAAAAAAAAAAACTCACATATAAAATCACTATCCCAATTGGTTTAGCGAATCTCTAAAAATGCTCCCCAAAGAGAAAAATAAGGTTAGACTACGTGCTAAAAAACACAATAACCCAAGAGACTATGCCGAGTTTGCTACTCTTAGAAAAAGATCAAAAAAAATACTTAAAGAATGCTACACAACCTATATTAACCTAGTTGAGCAAGGGATAAAAGATAATGTAAAGACTTTCTGGGCGTATTCTAAATCATTGCGTAATACAAATTCTATTCCAAAAATAATGTATATGGATTCAATGTCTGCAAATAATGGACAGCAGATTGCCAACATGTTCTCTAATTATTTTGGATCAGTTTATACTCAGTCGAATCCCACATCAAATACTTTCGGACTAAATGCTGCTCTATTCAACCAATTTAGTCTTAGTAAACTTAATGTAAGCATGGGATCAATCAAATCCTGTTTAGAAAGAATTGATATACATAAAGGCCCAGGACCAGACCAAATACCTCCCTTGTTTGTAAGACGTTGCTCTAGCTCGTTGATTAAGCCACTTTTCATTATATTTAACGAATCATTATCTACAGGAACTTTCCCAGATTTATGGAAAAATGCACATATTGTTCCAATACATAAATCTGGTGATCAGTCTTTTGTGAAAAATTATCGACCAATCAGTGTTTTATCATGTTTTGCAAAAGTTTTCGAATCTATAATGTATAATTTCATATTCACACACTTTAAACCACAATTATGCATTAATCAAGATGGATTTGTTCCCAACAGATCTATTAATTCTAATCTTCTTGACTTTTGTGATTACGTTTGCAATGCTTTTAACGAAAGAACTGAAGTAGATACCATTTACACAGATTTTAAAAAGGCATTTGATAAAGTAAACCATTCTATTCTACTACAGAAGCTTGATCGTATAGGTATCCACGGTGATCTATTAAGATGGCTTAAATCTTACTTGGAAAACAGAACACAGTTAGTACTTATAAATGGGTATGAGTCACCTCCCATAATTGTAACCTCAGGTGTATCTCAGGGGTCCAATCTAGGCCCTCTGTTTTTTTTAATCTTTATTAATGACCTTGGCCCCATGTTACGCTGCCATTTTGTTTTATTTGCTGATGACCTCAAGATTTACCGTAAAATTTCCACTGATTCTGATCAAGTTATGCTTCAAGAAGATCTTTACACACTACATAGCTGGTGTACTCAAAATTATATGTTTCTAAATATTGATAAATGTTACATTATAACCTATACTCGTAACAGAAGAAGAAAGAATCGTGCATATTTCATTAATAATGTTCAATTAAATGCAGTCACCACTATTAGAGATCTAGGAATCACACTTGATTCAAAATTTAAGTTTGATGTACATATCAGTGATATCACGAGTAAATCCTTGAAAATGATTGGTTTTATACATAGAATATCGAAACCATTTAAAAATACCCAATCCATTATAACCTTGTACCACTCGTTGGTCAGAAGCAAATTGGAATATGGTAGTGTTATCTGGAACCCACACTACTTGAAATATTCAAAAACTATTGAATCTGTACAAAAAAAATTTCTAAGATTGTTATCCTTTAAACTTGGACTAAGTTCCGTACTGCAGTCTTATGAGGAACGACTCCAATACTTTAACTTTACGACCCTGGATAAAAGAAGACAATTTGCTGACTTAATATGTCTACACAAAATTATTCATGACAAGCTTGAAGCAACTGATTGTGTGAGCAATATTCTTATTAAAATTCCTAATAGACGTAATCTAAGGAATTATAATATATTCCATCTAGAATTATTTAAGAACAATATTGCATACTTCAATCCATTATCTAGAATGTGTCGTCTGTACAATTCTATTGAGTGTAACAACATAGATATATATGCAAATAGTCTCACTTATTTTAAAAAGCAAATTAGCAATAGATTGTGAATGTTTGTTTGTTTTTATTTTATTTACTCTATTTGTTTTCTGTTTTTATTTTTGTTTCTTTTGTTTTTTGGATCATATATGTATCTGTATTTTTTGTTTTTGATATCTCTTTTTTTGCCTTTTTCACGTTTTGCTGTTTATATATTTTTTTGTTAATACATAGTGTATAATGACACTTAAACTGTGCATGATGTGAACATTTTTAAGTGGAGTGTTGACATTTCCTTTTTTTGCAGCGCTTATCTAATGTTTTTTTCTCATGTTAATAGTCTGTAAATGTTCCTCAACAATAAATAAATATAAAAAAAACATACAACACAAAAATTTTAACATCGTTACAGCGGCGAGTAGCATGCGTCCCCGGTGCGAGCCAAAACTGTTGGTAAATTTTGCCAACATTCGCGGCCTGCACACAAATTTAAATTCCGTCCATCACCATCTTTTGTCCCAACGTCCCAACCTTCTTTTCCTATCCGAAACTCAGATTGCCGCCAGACTCCACCTATCTGGACTGCCCGGGCTTTACCCTCGCAAGCAAATTCCGACTCAAAGGAGGAGTCTGCCTCTATAGTCGAGCTGACGTCAACTGTGTACGACTATTGAGTCTGGAAAACTCCAGATTCGACGTAATGTGGGTTCGCGTCAATCTTGCCAGTACGGCAAGATTCTACGCATGTCTATACCGCTCACCGAACCATAGCGAATCAGACACTTCCGAACTCTTCAAACATTTGAGCGATACTATTGATGATCTCTTGCCCCGCTACCCTTCGGCCGAGTTCGTTGTTCTGGGGGACTTCAATGTTCATAACGAACCATGGTTGAAGTTCTCAGGCCCAACGGACTCGGCTGGCCGACAGGTGGAATCCTTTGCCATTTGTTACGGATTAGAGCAATTGGTTCAGGAGCCTACAAGGGTTCCTGATGTCCAGACTCACCGCTCCAATCTGTTAGACCTATTCTTAACTACTGTGCCACACGGTTATAAGATTGACGTCACAGCGCCTCTGGGATCATCCGACCACTGCCTAGTGACGACATCAATCCCCGTTAGCCTCAGACCAACCAATGAGAGGCTGAGGAGAAAAGTGTGGCACTATAGGTCAGCAGATTGGTTCGGTATGCGGGCCCATTTCAACGCTTTTCCGTGGTCAGCTGTTTGTTTTCGGACTTCGGACCCTTCAAGATGTGCCCAGGAGATTGATGAAGTCATCAAATCGGCGATGGATGGCTTCATACAATCGACTACTAAAGAAACTGGTGTGGGCTCAAAGCCGTGGTTCAGTCGACAATGCTCCGAAGCAGTTCGACGAAAAAACGCGGCTTACCGAGCCTACAACACAACTCGAACGCCCGAAAGCAGATCAGCATACAACAAATCGGCAAAGGAATGCAAGAAAATCATTAATAGGTCATAATTCGAACACGACCTGCAGATCAGCAAAAAGCTGGCTGCCTGCCCGCATGGCAGCAGAGCATTCTGGTCGCTTGCGGGCTCAATAGGTCGGAATTTTTGCAAACCCAGTTTGCCACCTCTTACCAGACCTGACGGCTCACTAGCAAACACCGCCACCGAAAAGGCTAACTTATTAGGGAAAATGTTTGCTGAAAACTCGACCCTCGATGACGGAGGTGCTCTTCCGCCGTCAGTTCCTCACTGCGGCTTCTATATGAAAAATCTGAGGATCCGGCATCGGGATGTACTCCACGTCATACGGGGGCTCGATGTCAACAAGGCTAGTGGACCTGATGGAATACGTGCCCTGGTATTGCAGAGGTGTGCTGCGGAAATAGTTCCAGTTTTGACAAAGCTCTCCAAAATGTCCCTGAAGTGTGGCACTGTGCCCTCTGGTTAGAAAAAAGCGGTCATTCACCCTATTCCCAAGAAAGGTGACCGCTCCAACCCGGCCAACTACCGCCCCATTGCGATCACATCAGTTCTGTCCAAAGTGATGGAACGTGTGATCAACGACAAACTGCTCACATACCTCGAGAAGAACAAAATTATCAACGACCGTCAATACGGATTCCGGCGGAACCACTCGTGCGGTGATCTTCTCGCGTATGTGACGCATGTTTGGGGGCGGGGCCTGGAACGTCACGGTGAGACCCAAACGGTCGCACTAGACATATCAAAGGCCTTTGACCGGGTCTGGCACCGAGGACTTGTCAACAAATTGCATTCTTACGGACTTCCCGCATCTCTGTGTACGTGGATTGCTAACTTTTTAAGGGATAGGTCGATTCAGGCGGTTGCTGACGGTTTCACCTCTTCCTCGCACTCCATAAATGCTGGCGTCCCACAGGGATCGGTTCTGTCTCCGACTTTATTTTTGTTGCACATCAATGACCTTTTGACATGTGCACCGATTCATTGTTACGCTGATGACAGTACAGTTCATGATAGCTTTTTGTTTGACAAGCCCCCAAAGGGCACACAAACTCCGAGGGCTCGGAGGGCTTTGAAGCAGAGAATGGACGGTTATCTCGAGAGTATTTCCTCCTGGGGTAAAAATAATCTCGTCGAATTTAATGTTTCAAAGACCCAATCCTGTCTGATTACGTCTAAAAGGGATCCAAATGATAATCTAGTCTCCTTCAACGGAAGCAATCTTCCGAATAGACCTTCCATTGATATGCTTGGTATAACTATAAGTGACCAGCTCAGGTACGGGGGCTCCATCGAAGCCAGAGTAAAGTTGGTCTCCCAGAAGCTGGGCGTACTGTACAGGGCCCGCAGATTCTTTAATAATACACAACTGCTGACCCTGTACAAATCGCAAGTGCGCTCTACTGTCGAATTTGGCAGCCATCTCTGGTCCGGAGCCCCTAAATACCTGAAAAAAACCCTTGACCCTGTGCAAAAACGGGCGGTCCGTTTGATAGATTCCCCAATCTTAACAAACGGACTGCAATCTTTAGAGCACAGGCGTCAGGTAGGTATGCTGTCCTTGTTCTATCGGTATTACAATGGAAGATGCTCTGAGGAACTAGCGTCATTGATCCCTTCGGCACCGGTGCGTAGTCGGGATACACGCCAAACGCGCGCCCAACATTTGTACACGGTTGACATTTGTCACATGAGAACGGGTCGCTTCTACGATTCGTTCTTAAGTTCAACAACTCGGCTGTGGAACGAACTGCCGGCCTCTGCGTTTCCTCCCTCCTACAACATGGAACTCTTCAAGACCCATGTTCACTCCTTCCTCTCCACAAAAAGACCCTCCACACAGCATCCCCAAAGATGACATAGGCCCTGAGGGAAATTATTTTCTTCAGGGCCTCCTGTGTGGAGTTAATATAAAAATAAAAAATAAATAGTTTATTTTATTTATTTCTGTATTTCTTGTAATCGGTTTCATATTTTTTGTTGTTAGGTGAGTTTTCCATTTCCTCCAAATCTTATCTCGTGTTTGTATATTTTCAATGAGGCTGTCATTCATCCACTTTTTTTGGTTATTCCGATGGTTTTTAGTTTTTAATTTTGTGAAGCTACTTATTTCATAATTTTTTAAAAATTTGGTTTAATTTCTTCATACAATACGTTTGGTTCTGATTATTTGACAGATTTCAAAGGTCTCTCTCTCTCTCTTATATAAATATGATCTAGCCGTTATATAGTTTGACAATACTGCTTCTCGTGTCACATCGTTTATAGTTTTAACCATTCCGAAATGAGCCATTAGGTTTTCATATTGGATTACTATCGGTTCGAGTTCATTTAATGTTTATATCACCAAGTAATAAAATGGATTCTTTAATGTCAATATTGCCCAATATAGTTTCCAGCTCATGTAGAAATAATTTTTTATTTGTGTTTGGTGGTCTATACATTGCCAATTAGTTTCGTAAACGCATTCAAATTTAGTTGTTACTATATTTATTTTTCGAACGTAAGATGATTCTTTACGTACACAATAATTCCGCCTCCCGATCTTTTTGTAAGACAAAAATAGGAGAGTTAAAACACGATATTTTGTAGAGATTTACATTGTTTTCATTTATCGACGTTTTACATAGCGTGATTATGTTAATATTTCACAAGGAACTAGAAACAATAAGGGGGAAAGTATCCCAATATTTCGCAAGGAACTACAAACAATATGGAGGAAACTATCCCAATATTTCGCGAGGAACTAGAAACAATAAGGAGGAAAGTATCCCAATATTTTGTACGGAACTAAAAACAATAAGGAGGAAAGCATCCTAATATTTCGCAACGAACTAGAAACAATAAGGAGGAACGTATCCCAATGTTTTGATAAGGATCGAATATTTAGGTTAACTCTTAAACCCTACCACTCTGGGAATGTAATTATTCCTTCCACGGGGTACTGAAGTACCCCGCGCAGAAAATAATTAATAAAATAAAACTATTTGATATTTTTTTTAAATATTATTTTTATTATGGCAAAGTAATAAGAAAAGACAATAAAATTTATTAATAAAAACTAATAGACATTTTTGTCGTCACATGAAGGACAGATTTTGTATTGATGGTCAACACTAATATGGCGGCGACAAGTGTTACAGATCGAGATTTTCTGTCCTTTGTGCGCGGACAAAAGCAGCAGCGAAGACTGCACGTATAGTTTCTCTGATATCCCGGGGTAAACTTGGCCATTGTAATTTTGCTCTCATATGAGGATTTATGAATGCCATTGACAAACTCTTAAGAAATTCACGCCGCTTGCTTATTTTCTCTTTATCGATGTTAGTTGACAGCTCGAATAGGACCCAGGAGTTGACACCAACGGCATTTAGCAACCCGTAGAAGAGACACATGCGCCACCTTTTGATCTTCCTGGTCGTTGAGTACTTCTTAGAAAGTTGGTCGAACACATCCACCCCGCATTTGGTTTTATTATAGAAATGTATTATTTCCGGAAGGTACACTTCATTATCCTTGTCTGGGCTGTCATGCATGGTGGACAGCATGATTACAACTTTCTTCTTATCTGACTTCAGAGGACAATACGACAAAAGTGTGAGAGGTCCGTCGTAAGCAAATATTGATGTGCATCTCTCTCAATTTTTAGTGTCCAAGAAAACAGGCGGAATTTCTCGTTTATTCTTATTTACAGTTCCAACTTATGTTATAAGTACCTTTTTCCTGTAACTTCTTGGCTGTGTGTAAAGATGTGAACCAACTGTCACATGTCAGGTTTCTGTTAAAACGTTACCAGGTGGGTACAACAAAATATTGCGGCGAGGCATTCTTGAGCGAGAAGGCTTAACACCAGTTCATTTATTTATTTATTATTTATTAACGCCCTATCGGGCTTTTACATAGTAAGTTGACAGTATATGTATATAAGTGTAACATGTACATGGATAAAATAGCTTAATATAATTTACTCATAAGGTAATTAGAAAATAATATGGTAAAGTAAATCAAAGTATGAAGGCAAGACCTTTTTTTAAAGCTAATAAATATTACAAGTTAATAACTAGCAAATAGGTCTAAAATTAGTTGCCTTTTGAAACTCTCAAAGTTATTAACACCAAATGTGTCGATAAGTTTACAATATTTGTTTGCAAGGTGATGAATTCTTGGAATTGGTGAGTACAAAGAGTAGTTAGTATTGAGGTTATTGTTACATTTAAAAGTGTCTATGCTTCGAGTTTGTCTGGCAGGTACATTCATATAAATTAATTCCAATAATTCAGGGCTGTCAATGAGAGATTTGATAATTTTGAATAAAAATAATATATCAGTTAGAACTCTTCTATCCGATAGTTTGAGAAGTCTGGTTTCGGTACGTAAGTTATTATAATTTATAAATTCGATGGGAATATTCATTTTAAAATTGATGTACCGAAGAAATTTATTTTGTACCTTTTCTAAGGCTTGAGAATGGACTTTGTAGAATGGTGACTATTCTGTTGAATTATATTCTATTTTACTTCGTACTATAGCGAGATTATAAGGTGAAGGGCACGTTGCGCGCCAATTATAACAGGTTATGTGGTAACACAGTGTAGAAAATAAAAGAATGGAGGAAATGATTCCAAGATACAATATTTATTTCTACAACTTTAAATAACATAAGAACTCTTTAAATCAATAGCAAATATCTCAGGGGTGTGCATCAACCGAAGGTTTGAATGCACGGTTGGAAATTTAAAGTTACATTGAGAGATTGACAATAAGGTTGGTGACATTAAAATTTAACTGACCTGATACACGGTAAAAAGGGCGCCAAGCAGTGCCATCAGCAAAGCTAATATTTTAAACAGTAGAGTTGTTGGATGACCAAGGTAAAAATAGCTAATCTGCGTCGTCATCGTAGCTCGATATAATGTCGGCCCATGAGGTGGTACGTGTCTTCTGCTTCACAACGCTCCGGTACCGCTGCCTGTTGAATACTGACGCGCATAAATCAACTATCTATAGATTGATAACTCCGCCCTCTTTCCATACGTTTGCTTTCGTCAAGTTTTAACCATAGATCTGGCAAATTTGAATACACCACGCATCGCCGACGTCACAGCACACCATCGACAAAGGATAGAGGAAATTTAAAAAAAAGGCGCAACCATAGACAATTTAATTCTGCTTCGGAACCTACCTAAAACCCAATTCATTAGCCTAAAACATAAGTAAAATGTCACCCAAGACCACAAGGTCCCATCTGACAAAGCCCTGTCCTAAGAAAGAAATGACCTTTAAAGTAACTTCCTTTACAGCTCATTTTCTCAGGACAGCGTTTTATCAGAAGGAAGCTGAAAAGCAAACTCATAATTACATGTACAATAATTTTATTTTTTAAATATAAACATGAAATACAATAATATAAGCACAAAACACATTTAGAAGGTGAAATTACTGTATCAATATAAAACTAGCTGTTGGAAATGATAGTTATTTTCTTTCAACATCCAACGGCAATTGAACAAAATATTGTCAATAAGGCAGTCAACGATTCAACCTACTGTTTTAGCGTCTAATTACATTATTATTATTTTTGTTTCCCTCCTACTTATCTTATTACTTAAATATTTATATCTTTCATATATAAATAGTAAGTATATAATACTTTTTAGTTTAAAAAACTTTATATGCCTTTTAGATATTTTTAACTTAGGAATAGTACACAACATAAAGAATGTAACAGTGTAAACAGAAAAGTAAATTTAACAATAGGTTATTGTTTTAACAATACATATTGGCACCTGATAAATAAATAGGGTATAATAATAACAAATAAAAACACCAAATACAAGAGTCAAATTTAAAGAAGGTGTTGAGAGAATATTCATTATGATGTCAAGTATGTAATAAAAAAGTAGAACTATATATAAACTAGACATATGAAATAAACTAATTCGACTATATTTTTATTAACACTAGTCGGTGACTGAAAATGGGCTGCAGACTAATACAGCCAAACTGAATAATGTAAACTCCGCATCAGAGAATATTTGGCTTAAAATTACAAACGATAACAATATTTGACTTTTATATTTATTTTTTCGTTATTATTCTACTACTCATATAGAGATGTCAATAGAAAATGAATTGGCAAGGATACACCACAACCATACAATGGACCTGATTTAATGAGGAGCATGGCAGTACTACGATATTTAAAAGACGCTTATAGGAACAAATTGTGGTCCTAATTGGTTTTAACTTATTAAAATAAATTAGTTATGACAACCATTTCTTCCTATATTTAGCATATTTTAAATGTTGCAGTACTGACATTTTCTTCATGGAGTCAGGTCCATTGTATGGTAGTGTATCCTTGCCAATTAATTTTCTATTGACATCGGTACACCCATGCATTGATTATAAATGGTACAGTAATTTTGATAATGAATTGAATAAAAAATTTTTATGTTCGTTACAATTAAGCCAATCAAAACATATATATTTGGCAATGGTTTCTTCAATAACAGGCACAAGATATAAATTTTCGCAATTATAATTCAGTACATACTCGACGACATAATGAATTTCAAGAGCGTTGATAGCAAATTTCTTAGTGGGATCATATGGGTCACCTATGCAAGATATTTTACATCTATGTTCTGCCATCCCCTGTGCAGCAATAGCAACGCTGCTGGTTGCAGAGAAGACATGACTGGGTCCTGCACTTATTTCTGGAAAAAATATATCATAGTTCTTGAGAAATTGAAGTAAAGATTGACATATTAGACGAACAAAACTATTCCCTTTTAAGTAATATAAAACAGATATGTAGGTACCTTCATTTTCTACTAGCATCCCCTGTGCAGCAACGGGTACGCTGCTGGTTGAGATGTTACGCTCTGAAATAAATATAATTATTAGATTAACCGAATTAACAAAACATATTATTATTATTATAGGCTGATGCAGTATAGAATACCTTTTAAGATGTAGTCATGATACGTTCTGAACACCATTCTCGAAATGGACTCTCAGAGGTTATGGTTGGAAACTTGTGTCGAATAGTCTCTGTCCGTACATCCTTTCACACAATACGTTTTAAGGACTTTATCGGTAGGCACATAAATGTTATTTATCACACATAAATCAACTGTTTCACACAACTAGATATTTGACAATTTTATGATGACAAACAACGGCGCATAACGGCGTCTGTCAAACTTTTCTTACAGTTTTTTAGAGGAAGTGAAATGGCGGGAAGCATGAGTCGGCCACCTAGCGGCGAGAACACGCATTACACCGTTTGCGAACCCTCTCTTTCTGGCGCACGAGTCTTATGGTAAAGTGAGCGAGAAACAAAAAAAATACGCATCGCCTACGTCACAAACATAGATTTTTACCATGTCTATAATTTGTGTTGACGTTTTTAAGCGGAGTTATACCCCCCTGCTGACGCGTGGAAGTGGCCGTGCTGACCGCCCGTCTCTCGTTGTGGCGAAGTTGCCCTCCTTTAAAACAGCCGTAACTCGGTGATGGGAACTGATTGCAGTCATTGCTCTCAAGCGGGCCAGACAGAACTGCTAATAATGTTATTACTCTGTAGTGGGCTAGAAATAACTGCTGCAGTACTAATGAGCAATATAAATGTTTTAAAGTTAACACATTTTTAAACTTTGCCCCCATTCTCAAAATAAAACCGAGCATTCTCATTGCATCGCTAGTAGTTTCATCGATGTGTAAGTTAAACTGTAGACTTTCGTGGAATAAGATACCGAGATCTAGAATCTGTGAAACTCGAAGAAGATTAGCGCCATTAATGAAATAAGAAAAATGAAGAGGATTTTTACCTCTGTAAAAACTTATAATCTGGCATTTACTAATATTTAGTTGCAAATCATTTTCTGAACACCAAGCAAATAGTTTATCATTTTTAATTATTCTGTAGATCTTCAAATCATCGGCAAATAACAGAACTTTGACTTTGCTAAAAATATTTACTATGTCATTGATGAACAAACAAAATAATATTGGGCCCAGATGAGATCCCTGCGGTACTCCACTTGATGCCGCAAATTTGTAAGAAGTGAATGAATCAACCTTTACCGTTAAGTACCTTCCCAACAGATAACTCTTAAACCATTCAAACATGCTCCCTCTCACTCCCAACAATTTTAATTTACGTATTAAGATTCTGTGGTTTACTTTATCAAATGCTTTACTGAAATCAGTATATATGGAGTCAGTTTGATATGATGTGATAAAGCCATTAACGATATCATAAGTGTATAATATTTAATTGGAAAGCGTTGATCTTCCTTTAATAAATCCATGTTTAATTGGTGAGATTACTCGTTTAAATTGAGATATCAACTTGTCTAGTATTAGGCTTTCGAAAAGTTTGGGTTTAGAAGACATTATGCATATTGGCCTATAATTTGTTACTTCGCTCTTATTTCCTTTTTTGAAAATAGGCGTCAAATGACTAATCTCCCAAAGGTCAGGAAACACACCTGATGAGAGTAACTTCATAAATAACTTATGTATGGGATGTGACAATGAATGCATACAATTAACTAGGAATCTAGGCGGAACTTTATCGGTCCTGAGGATTTGCGGGAATCGAGACTCTTCAGCTTAGACATAACGTCCTCTATAGTTACTGTACAGTCAGATATATCAAGGTTTTCAACCAAATTAGAACAAGAGTACTTATGTCGATTTTTTTTTTTTTTTTTTTTTTTATTTAGGAGAAAAAACAGATACAGATATCAATTGACAAGAATATACAAAACATCAACTAGAGAATTTACCTACATCCAAACTATTTCTCACGAATTGACTTAAACAGCAGTTAAAAACATTTACACATATTTTGACTTATAAATAGGGGAAAAATATATACATAAGAATATTATTTTACAAATAGAGATATGAAAGAAATGCGCAATATCCTTTTAAGAATTTACAAATTATTTTTGAAAAAATTTAGAGGGTAAAACAAAAAACAAAAATATATATATATATATAAATAGATAAACAATGTTAAACAGAAATTAAAAAATATATACATATTTAAACAAGTATGTCTCAGTTTTTTACTATGAACTTTGTAGGAAAACAGTCTTCATTTTTTTACTAAAAGTAGTGCGTGTATCAAAAAATAAGTCAGAGTCCTTGAGGTTTTGGTTCTGATTAAGTGATTCGCACATTCTTCTGATTGGATCCCTGACACCAGCATTTGTACGCGTCCTGCTAATGTGGAATAAGTCGTTAAGCCTTGTTACTCTGGGTGGTACTTTGAAGTTTATTAATTTCAGTAAGTCGGGACAGTCAATGACGTTGTTACAGATTTTATACAGAGTCATGAGATCAAGGTATGTTCGCCGGTTAGATAGAGTGGAGACTTTATAACTCGATAGCATATTTATGTACCCGCGTTTGGGTGCGCTCATTCTGTAATTGAGGCATCGCAGAAATTTCTTTTGAATACTTTCAATATTTTCTTTATAGATATCGTAAAGTGGATTCCATATGGAGGTGCAGTATTCAAGTTGAGAACGGACCAGAGTGTGGTAAAGAAGAAGATATGTTTCAGGTTTTCGAAATTCACGGCTGTTTCTGATGACAAATCCTAGCATGTTGTAAGCTTTATTCACAATATTATCAATGTGCGCATCGAAGTGGCGTTTAGAATCAAAAAGTACGCCTAGATCTCTTATACAGTAAACGCGCTCGAGTAAATAATTACCAATACAATAATTGTGTTTGATAGCGTTGTGATTTTTAGTAAAACTTATTTGTTTACATTTATTGTAGCTTAGGTAAATTTTGTTTTCATTGCAAAACGTTTCGAACCTTACTAAGTCGCTTTGTATGAGAAGACAATCGCTTAAATTCCGAACAATGGCAAATGTTTTTATGTCGTCAGCGTACAAAAGATATAAACAATGCACGAAACATTTAGTAACAGTGTTAATAAAAAGAATAAACAACAGCGGACCCAGGATTGACCCCTGTGGCACGCCAGAAGTAACTGGTTCCCATGTAGAAGTCTGTCCTCGTAATGATACGGCTTGTTGTCTTTTTGTTAAATATGAGATAAACCAACGTAATAAATTTCCTCTAATTCCGTTGTACATAATTTTTTTAATAAGAATAAGGTGGTCAACCTTGTCGAAAGCTTTTTTGAAATCGCAATATATTGCATCTACCTGGTGGCCTCGATCCATGCTAGTAAATAAGAAATTTGAGTAAATAAGTAAATTACTCGTGGTAGATTTGCCTTTTACAAACCCGTGTTGTTGTTCAGTAATTTTGGCAGCAAGCTGGGGATATATATTGTCATGGACAAGTCTTTCCAATAGTTTAGGGATCGCCGAGAGAATGGATATTGGCCTTTAGTTTTCCACTCTTTGACGCGAGTCACCCTTGTGGACCGGTATAATATAGGCCAACTTCCACCTATCAGGGAAAACCCCATCACTCAGGCATTTATTAAATATTATGGTAAGCGGCACACACAGTGACGATGCAGCAGATCTAAGGAAAAACGCCGGTATTCCATCGTGACCCGCACCCTTGTTTATGTCTATCGATTTTAAACTCGATTGCACTTCTTTTTCCGTTAGTTTAATTGTGTGAATGTGCGCAAGTCCAGAGTCCTGAACTTTCTCAAGTTGGTCAATGTTAATAATTGGGTCATTAATAGAGGAAGGTTCAAATGTTGACTTAAAGAATTCAGAGAACATATCACAAATTTCCTGGGCATCGTTAGATTTGCGCCCTTCGAAGGACATTGCAGCAGGGTATCCATCAGACGATTTTAATGAGGATAAGTATGACCAAAAGCTTTTGATATTATTTTGCAATGAACTTTCGATGTTGTCAAAAAATAACCTTCGGGTTTCATAAGTCAATTTTTTGTATGTAGCACGTAAGAAGGAAAATTCACGATAGTCAGAAAGACCTTTATATGTCTTCCATTTGAGCCAGACTTTATCTTTTTTCCTTGATAACCTAATAAGTTCTGGAGTAAACCATATGGGGAATTTGTCATTTCGTCGTGCCAATACTGGAATAAGCTTATCAATTACATTGTTTATTTTTAAATAGAATCGATCTACTGCTTTTTCGGCTGATAAATTTGCGATTTCAGATAACCAATCAATACAATTAATGTCCTCATTAATCTGAGCATAATTAGCTTTCCTGAAATTGCGCCTACGTTGTATTTTGTTTTTGATTTTTGGTTGAATTACGAAGGATATATCAAATTCAAGGGCTGGGTGGTGTCTATCCTCTGAGATGAGAGGGTTGTTGCTACGTGTAACATTTGTTTCACGACTGTAGAATACGAGGTCTAAGTATTTTTCATTATGGTTAGGTATACAGTTATATTGGAATAAGTCCATCAATGACATTGCTTGAAGCAACGTTTTCGATGCAGCCGTATTTGAGGAGGCGAGACCTTGACTGCTGTTTTCGGAAAATGACCAAGTCAGAGTTGGTAGATTCATATCTCCCAGTACACAAAAAGTATTATTTGGTTGTGATGAATATACAGATTCCAGGTTTTTGGAGAACGTATCATAGACCGTAGGTTGTGAGGCAGGAGGTATGTATACTGCACATATGATGAGATTGAAAGACCTTACCGGAATAGAAATGAAGATTTGTTCGATTTGACCATTTTCCCAGTCATCGAGCCGGGAAGATGCAAGCTCCTTGCGCACTGCTACCAACACACCGCCTCCATCCATTTTACCAGTGAGTGTACGGTCCCTATCACGTCGGAATACCGTGTAACGCGAATCTATGAATTCAGCCGTATTTATATTTGCTACAAGCCATGTTTCAACTAGAACTATAACGTCGTAGTTATTCGATAATACATTAATTAGTAGCTCCTGGGTTTTGGTCCTAATACCACCACAGTTCTGGTAATAAACGGTTATAGATGATGATGAGATCATTTCACCAGAGTAGGAGTGCCGTTTGACATATTCCACAATCGCACGAGTGATACATTATGCAGGGCATATGAGGCTTCGAAATTACATAAAAAACATAGACTACTTATTAGATCAATGAATGTGAAATATGTTGACATTTTAGAATGTGAATGAATATGTGAGAAACATGGTATTGGTTTAAAGTTATAGGGATATTGCGCGCTAAACAAAAATATAAAGTAGCTAAAAATTATAAAGTAGCTAAAGATTATTACGACCTTTTCCGTACAGAACTAATGGAGAATCTAGCACAGGAACCAAGCGCCTACCTTCTTCATTTATACCAGCCCGTCATTGTCAGGCACTAAATACTCTTCATCTCCTTCCACACTATCCCGATCAACGTCTTCACGAGATACGACTTCATACGGCCCTGCCTATCACCACTGTACTCTAACCATTCTCTCTATCTGGTTTCAATCCTGGGATTGGTTTGCAGCAATTTCATCTAATCTCCTCTACCATTCTTCCCTGTCTTGTGCGGCTCTTTTGACTTCTGCATATGATGAGCAGCGCACGTCCACCAGCAGGTTCTCCAGGTACTCTCGGCGTGGGCGTCCCCTAGAGTTGGTCCCCTCGGTCATACCCTCCATTATGACATGCAAGAGGCCTTCTTGTCGTATAAAATGGCCGATCCATCTTGCACGCCTTTCGGACAAGGTCCTGAGCAGATGCCTTCCTCCTTCGATTCTTTGGAGAACCTCTTCATTTGTAATATGGTCTCTCCAGGGAATTCCTAACAGTCTTATATAGGACCACATCTCAAAAGCCTCTAGTCTCCGTTTATCTCTTTCGGATAGGCACCATCTTTCGCAGCCGTACATCAAGATACTCCATACATAGGTCTTGATGAGGAGTATTCCCAGTTTTAGGTCTATATTATTCGATTCTATTATTTTCGACCTTTTATTGAATGCAAGCCTAGCCTGATGTATACGGCTGTCGACCTCGCTCTTAGACCGACCGTCCCATGTTATTTTGCTCCCGAGGTTGACAAACTCCTTGGTGTTCTTTAGTGGAACTCCTGCCATCTCTACTCTCATCTGATGTTGCGTTCGGCCTACAGTCAGCAGCTTTGTTTTGTCTTTATTTATCTTCATGTTGTAGTTGTTTTGAAGAATGCTTTGCATGGTTGTTAAGGCCTCTTGCAGTTCTTCTTCGATTTCAGCAACCAAAGCAATATTGTCAGCAAACCTTATCATATCCACCTTTTGCCCGTTTATCTTTACACCTTTTCTGTGACTCATTCTATCTCTCAAGTCATCAATCGCACTCTGTATATAAGCATTAAAAAGAACAGGTGACAGAGAGCATCCCTGTCTCACCCCTTGTCTTATACTGGCTTCTTTTGTTTCATTGTCACATCTAATTATAGCGGCGTCATTTTTGTATAGCGCCTTGATTATTTGTCTATCTCTATATTTTATATCAATTCTCTTCAGAATCTCGAAGAGTCTTTTCCATTCTACTTTGTCGAAAGCCTTCTCCAGGTCTATGAATGCGATGAATGTGTTTTGGTTTCTTTTTATTCTTTTTTCTAGTGGTATTCGTAGCGACAATATTGCTTCTCTGGTTCCTACGCCTCTTCTAAAGCCATACTGGTCTCCGGAATGGATGTTCTCTACTTTTGGTTCGATTCTTTTTAGAATGATATTAGTCAAAATTTTTGAGGCATGGGATATTAGGCTAAGAGTTCTGTGTTGTTCACATTTCGTCGTGCCTACCTTCTTTGGTAATGCGACAATTAGGCATTTCTCAAAATCCTCTGGTATCTCTCTAGTCTTATACATGGTTTGTATCATTTTAAACAGGGCATCTGTGGTTCCTTTTCCTGCTGGCTTAATTAGTTCAGCCGGAACGTCATCGATTCCGGGTGCTGTCCCGTTTTTAAGATTTTTCAGTGCGAGGTCAAACTTTTCTCTAGTGATTGGATCTCCCAAATCATCTGCGTCTACCTCATTTTCTCTTTCTATCAATGTTTCGTTGTCACAATTTCCCTTTCCATTGTACAGCATTTCGAGATATCTTTTCCACCTTTCTCCTATTTGGTCATTTTCGAAGAGTATTTTACCGTCTTCTCCTTCTATTGCATAACCCTTTCTAACTCTCACCCCAAAGAAGTCTTTCACCGCAGCGTGAGCTCTTTCTACATTTCTTCTCTTGAGGTCGTCGTTTATCTCATCGCATTTATTCTGGTAGAATGTTTCTTTGGCTCTTCTTGACTCTCTATTTATTTTGTTTCTCAGCACTTTATATTCCTTTTGTGATTCAGCTCTTCTATCAGTTTTGAGCTCTCTTCTATCTAACCACTATCACAAAGTAAAGTACATCATAAATAATGTGTAAACTTACCAGAGAGATGTCGAAAAAAAACTTCAGTAATTCAAGTATAACTGGAAGGAAGAACTAACACTATTCCTACAACGGGGTACTGGGGTACCCCGGAACACCTGTGGACGCGACTGCACTTGCCAGGCGATCACGGCTTACTGACGTACTTACGCGCCAATTATCGAGAGTAGATTAGCTAGAGCGATTTTTGCAGCAGTGCAATATTGTTAAAATTGTTGATATTTTAAACACCAGGGGGGTACTCCAGTACCCCAGGTAGGGTTTAAGAGTTAATAACTATATATATAAATTAATTATGTAACAGTTCATTTGCCGATCACTTTATCACCTTTATTTTTTTTTAATATTAACTCCATACAGGAGGCCCCGAAGAAAATAATTTCCCTCAGGGCTTATGTCATCTTTGGGGATGCTGTGTGGAGGGTCTTTTTGTGGAGAGGAAGGAGTGAATATGGGTTTTCAAGAGTCCCATGTTGTAGGAGGGAGGAAACACAGAGGCCGGCAGTTCGTTCCACAGCCGAGCCGAGGTATTTAGGGGCTCCGGACCAGAGATGGCTGCCAAATTCGACAGCAGGGCGCACTTTTGTATAGGGTCATTTTGGAGGAGGCCCACCACTTCCCCGACCTGTTTTAGGTTCTGATGGTACCCCTTCAGAGCTCTCGCAAGGACGCTAATTTTTTTGATATAACGAGTCTACATTTAAAATTTCAAAACAAGACCTCCAAAATGTCCATGCATACAATTTTATTCGCAGTATGCAAGTACTGCGTATTAGTTACCTGTTAGTAAAATCTACTCTATTTGGTTAGTTTACCGGGTCATATGTACAAGGTATCAACAATAACAGGTAAAAATAATAATTTACAGCCACCTGCAAGAATGAAAAATTATGAGACAAAAGAACATGGTGAAATGTACGCCTCATTTTTTTGTGAGGGGGTGTCGTCACCCGCTCCCAGGCAGTCCTTGGGAGAGAAAGCAGGGCATTGGATAGGTTTCACGAGGATCAGGTTCCGCGCCCCTAAGCCAGAAACCGGTTGTGCCTCGACGAAAGATGTAAGTTGGGGTTGGGAAGATCCCAAAGACCATGAGGAGAAAGCGTTGGAGAACCTGGAGGCAGGGCGGAAGGTCACCAATTAACGATCAGCCCATCCTCAGTCCCGTTCCTGGCCTCAGGAGAGGCACTGACGACAGGCGACGGCACCAATCCCTCATCGCGAAATGGTCGTCCAAGCTGGGTATGCACAGACGAGGTCTTATGCCACCCCAGAGTTGGGGTACACCGGACAGAACAAAAAAAAGAAATCAGTTCAGTTCTGCTACCAGCAAGCACTTAACTCTGTAAAAACAATAATACAAAACACAATAAAAGAAGGAAATTGCGAAATAAATTTATACTGTCGCATTATACTTGATATAAAGACACTTGATATTGCATTTATCTCACACTACGTCATAAGTGGCAAACAGCTCAGTGGCGAGAACGGTCACGGAATCGGTATTGTTAGATATCCGAAGCAAGTCAGTTCGAATCCTACTGTTTCTTAAAAAAAAAAATTCTTTTTCTTTTTTTCTTTAAACAAATTAAATAAATATACAATGGATTCGCAAGAGTACATAAAATTGGCCAAAGATGCCGTAAATATACTTACTAACATGGTAATGGATCCCAACAGCAAATTCACGAAAGAGCATATTGCAAAAATAATCCCTAAGACCAACGAAATACTGGGAACGATAGCCGGTATGGCTGCCAGAATGGCAACTCTTGAAGGAGAGCTTAACGCATACAAAAACAAACCACAGTTTTGTCAGCCATCATCAAGTGGCAATGCGGACGTTTCTGGAATTTCAGAAACAATAGCAGAAATGGAGGAGAGGAAAATTCGCGCCAATAATATTATATTGCTCAACATTCCAGAAAGTACGTCAACAATGCAATCGGACTGTATCATTGAAGATCGGAGCCAAGTAACCAGTATACTGAAGAAAGTGAACAACGTCGACACCACCCACATACAAATGTATAGGTTAGGACGAAAAAGTGCTGAAAAAACTCGCCCAATCAAGATTGTACTATCAGATCCGAACCAAGCCAAACTTGTACTAATGAAAAAAACTATACCTCTGGATAATAATACTATTAAAATAAAACACGACCTTACCGTAATACAACGTCAACAAATTGCAAACTTGTGGAAGGAGTTGGAATCCAGACATAACAATGGTGAATCAAATTTAACAATAAAATACATAAATTCTACACCCAAAATAGTTTATTCACTCCCAAAAAACTCGTCAAGCCGTCTTCGAGAAGATTTTACTACCAGAACGTCTGAGGTTTAAGGACAAAGCTGAACGAATTTAGGATAAACGCCCCAATTATTTCACACGATGTCATCGCTCTTACGGAAACCTGGCTAGAACCGTCAATCCACTCAGCGGAGCTTGGTCTACCCTTTCATCAGGTCTACCGGCTCGACAGAAATATCAACACCAGTTCCAGATCAAGAGGTGGAGGCGTCCTTATAGCAGTCAACAGAAAAATGTCCTCAAAGGTGTTGAAAACCAAAAATTGTGATGTCGAACAAATTTTCATTATGGTAAACGATAAAAATCAAAATTACATTATTGGTTGCGTGTACATTCCTCCGTCGGCTAATTTATCTATTTATAAAAATCATTCCGAAGATATCGAACTTTTGAAATCAAAACACAAAAAACATAAATTCATAATTTTTGGAGATTACAACCTTCCAAATTGTAATTTCAACTGTACTGATTCCCAATCAGTTACATTATGCGAAAGAGAAATCATTGATATGTCAATATTTCTGAATCTCACCCAATCTAATAATGTACATAATTCGAATAATCGCCTCCTAGATCTTGTTTTCTCAAATGAAGAGGACATAATAGTTAGTAAAGCATTAGAGTATATCCTTCCCATTGATAATCATCATCCTCCACTGTCAGTAATTATTCCAAACAATGTAAAAAAAAAAATTAAACTCTCAAGTTCTAGTTTTAATTTCAAGAATGCCAATTACAATGATATTAATGACCATCTCAGCAAAGTAGATTGGAATTTTCTCAAGTTAAACAATATGATCTTTTATTTTTTATTTTATTTTATTTATTTATTTATTTATTTATCAAAAGAAAGTACATATTACATATTGGATGCTTTGCCTGTCCAACTAGGAAAGTTTCCCGTTCTAGGACAGACAAATTGACATGTTTAGTTCATATTATTACTGAAATGTACATAATTACATAACAAAAACCAAAAAAAAAAGTTTCATTTTTCTCTGAAACTAAGTTGTGTAATAAAGAAAATGTATATTATAAATATAAGTACACATACATTGTTTTGTGAGAAGTAGAAAAAATTAATCTGGTAGCATATATTATAATCGGATTTACCGAATTAACCTGGTAACATAAAATATTAAAATTTACAGAGTATGAGGTAAGCGTTGTAACTAGAATGTGTAATAAATTATGTGTATGATTGTTTTCACTGAATTAAAACATGAATTCAGAACAAATTATATTATACGACAATACGAATATACACCGCGCTCATTTCTTGAACTACTGCTAAAATGTAAAAACAATAACTATATATATAGATAGAAATATAAACTATGAAACATAAACTATGAATATAAATACATAGTACCTGATTTAGTGCTACTTTGGTGAAATTGGTGCATTACTTCGTGCGCCATATTGTGTTATGTATTTATTATAAATCATTACCGTAGTAGGTACCAAGTTTCACACAGAGTTAGTGTGCGACGTACAAATGTGACACGCTTTACAGTAGTGATGTACCTAATGAGCAGACAGGCTTCAGGGGCGCATAACCATAAATCTTAGGTTGAAAAACATCAGAAGGTATAAAAACATCAGAATGGATGTCGAAACATTGCGGAGCAATATCAGAACTCAATGAAGTGTGGTAGGAATTTTGGTCTAGTGATCAGGAAAGTTTGGTGATTTTGTTTAACAGTTATACAGCATACGTTCACTTTCGACTCTCCCTAAGTTTAGAATCCAATCATTGACTAATTAACGCAGGACGCTTCCACTTTTCAATTTCCAAGAACCGGGTATAAGGTTGAACATTTTTGGACCTAGGTAAGAATATTGTCTTTGAGCAAGGGATGTCATGGTAGCAAGTGGAACTATTGGATTCCTCCCTGCATGTCGGGTGTTGTGATAATGTTCTACGGAGGGGAAGAGGTGACGATATTTTTGTGTGTATAATATAACTTTTCTTATAAATAGTTGCCTCACATCCAGAACTCCTATCTCTTTGAATAAATCATTACTGGGGTATCTAAATGGTTTTTTAAGTATGACCCTTAGTAGTGATTTCTGTGCTTTGGCTAAGGGATCCAGAATTGATTTGGTACATCCTCCCCATCCTAAAGATGCATATTCAAGTAAAGAGTTGCACATGGAATAGTACATTAGTTTTAGATCTTTTGCGCATAGTATATTTCTAATCGCCATGAAAAGATGCGTGAGTTTTCTGACCTTTGTGGAGATTGAATAGATATGTTCATTCCATCTCAGATTCCTGTCTACAATAATTCCTAGATATTTTATGCTATCCACATACTCTAAGGTATTGCAATTGCAAGTGTTTGGGTCATTGCAATGGTGTATAATAATTCTTTGAGTTTCTCTTGGTTGTCCCGCTTGAGTTGCACTGAAGCAAATGAATTTAGTTTTGTCAGTATTGAGAGTGAGAAGATTATTATCTAGCCATTGTTTTACCTTGTTAACACCAATTTCTGCATTACTATGAACTTCATTCCAATTTTTGCCTTCAAATAATAATACTGTGTCATCGGCAAAGGTGATAATATGATCGGCAAATGAACTGTTGCATAATTCATTTATATAGATAATGAATAAAAGTGGTCCTAGAGTGCTTCCTTGAGGTACACCAAAGTTTATATCAGCCGGATCGCTTAGAGCAAGGCTGCCCAACCCCAGGCCCGCGGGCCACAATGTGGCCCGCGAACGAATTATAAGTGGCCCGCGTGAAACATTTTCAAAAAACCCGCCAATCCGCCAATTTGAAAAAGTGTCGCGGGCCCGCGGTAAAACAAACAATGCAGCTTGCGCGCGGTCACTAGTGTTGCGAACGACGGCGATTTATCGCTATTTAGGCTACTCAGAACGAGAATCAGCGACGAAAAAATCTAACCTGTTGAATTTACTTTTGAAACAAAAATACACAGGTTTTCGACATAATATTTTTTGCGTCGAAATGGAATCCTGTAGCCACCCCCCCCGCCATGGAATTCGAAATATTGCTGTGGGGTATCACATATGATGTTCGGAATTTTCGCGAAGTTCCGTAACAACCCCCCCCCCCCATGGATTTCAAATATTTTGTGGGGAGCACTCATTTAGATTTTTTTTTTGTGGGGAATTTTATGTTTTATAGAAATTTAACAACCCCCCCCCCCATGGAAATAGGAACCGTCAGGTATTCAGTGGCCCGCCAGTGATTCAAAATCGTCAATTTGGCCCAACTGCTAAAAAGGTTGGGCAGCCTTGGCTTAGAGTATCGTTAATATTCACTCTTTGGCTCCTATTTTCTATATAACTACCTAACCACTTAAGTAGCTGACCCTGAATGCCGATGCGCTGTAGTTTTTTCAAGAGAATTTTGTGTGAGATAGTATCGAACGCTTTGGCTAGATCCAAAAAGAGCGCAATGCATTTTCTTCCTCTATCTATATTGTTGGAGATGATTTTCGTCAGGTTTGTAATGGCATTTTCAGTGCTCAATCCTGGTCTGAAGCCATACTGTCTATTGGAAAGGATATTGTTTTTTTCAAGGTAATGACTTAGACGATTCTTTACAATTTTCTCAATAATTTTCGAGATTGAATTGAGCAAAGAAATTGGCCGGTAATTGTGTATCTGCGATTTATCTCCATTTTTGCGAAGCAGTATAACAATAGAGTGTTTTAAATGATTTGGAAATGTTCCTGAATTGAAGCTTAGATTGGAAATATACGCGATTGGAGTTGCTATGAAGGATTTAGTAATTTTTAGCAGAATTGATGAAACGTTATCAGGACCACAAGCATTCGATGACTTAAGTCCGTCAATTATATTTATGACTTCGTTTGAAGTTGTATGGATGTTGTCTAATTTATGACCGAAATTAGAGATTTTTAACTTAGCGAGATTGGATTCTGTTGTATTAAGATTGTTGAGAATTTTTTTCGCAAGTGTGACTCCCACTGACGTGAAATAATTGTTGGCAAAATTCGCAATGATTTTTGGGTCTGAGGTGTTCGCGTTATTGATGTTCAGTGATTTAATATCGGAAGATTTATTTATTTTTGTTTTAGTTATATTGCGAAATGCTTCCCATAAACGTTTTGGAGTACAGTTATTTTCGTAAATTATTTTTTTATAATAATTTTCTTTGGCCGATTTTATTAGTTTTTTGCAAAAGTTCCTATAATTTTTGTAATGAGCTTGTACTATAATATTTTCAGGGCACCTATTCGCCTTTTTATGAAGTTGGTTCCTAATGTTAATCGATTTGATAAGGCCAGGGGTGATCCATGGCGTAAGTTTTATTTGTTTATGTGGTATAAGTTTATTGCTTGTATGTTTAGAAATATATGAATGTAATTTAGTGATAAATTCATTCATCGATGAGTCGGCATCAGTTTGGTCTAGAACATTTTGCCAGTTTTCTGAGCTCAAGTCTTCAATTAAGTTATTATAGTTTATTCTTGCAACATGTTTAATTTTAGCAGGATTAGGAGGTTTGTTTTTAAGGCAGAGTGCTGTTGTATAGTGATCTGAGATTGTAGAGTGAATGACAAATGAGTCAACATGGTTAATTTTTTTGACGTTGATGTGGTCAAGACAAGATTTACTCATGCCCTGCTCACGAGTAGGGCTAATAATTGTCTGAATGAACCCATTTTCAGTTAGCAAACATAGGTAATCGTTGGATTGGCGGTGGTATTCGGTAATTGTATTGATGTTGAGGTCGCCTATAATTATTTGCCGTTCTATATTTTTTGAGCTGTTGATAATTGATTGGAGTGAATTCAGAAAAGTGTCAATATTTTGAAAAGAGGGTGATCTGTATATTGCAAAAATACATAGATTATTATTCAATACAATTTTCAGGCAGTTGGCTTGTGATAAGAAAATTTCATCAACTTGAGATTGAAGTCCGTCTCTGATGTATACAACGATCCCGCTAGACTTATTAAGATATATGTTTGTGTGGTGTTCAGAGTAATTGTGAATAACTTTTGAGGTGTAATCTTTACCAAGCCAGCATTCCGATAAAATAATAACGTCGAATTGGTAATTGAATTAATCCAGAAAAATTAAAAAATCGTCAATATTAGAAATGCTTCTTATATTTTGGTGTATAATTTTAACGCCGTAAGCACACCATTTATAGTTATTTAGATTGTTCATATCATCAATGACATTCATGTTAAGATCTATGCCGAAATCATTTCCGGTATCATAATTTAATTGAATCATAAGTATGTGTTGGTTGTGTGTTGTATAGAAGTTGGTTCCCGAGTAATATATAATTAAATGCGATTCCAAATGTAGTTAAAATGGTAAATGTGCTTAATATAAATAATATAGTACAAATGTTGTAGTTAGATGTAGTACTATTAATGAGATAGCAAGAAGTAAAAACAAAATGATAGCAAGAATTGCTTGATATCAAATGAATTAGAAAACGGTAGTAAATTATACAAATATGAGTAATATATAATAATATGGTATAAATAATGTAATTAGATATAGTACTATGAAAGAGATAGCAAGAAGACAAAACAATAATAATAATAAAAATAAGGTAGCAGGAACTGCATAACATACATAACAAATGAATTCCAGAAGGGTAGGAAATGAAACAAATATGGAGAAATATAGAGCGAGACATAAATGCACGGGTCAAGACATACCTCGAAAGAATAGCCATTAATTCAAATTTATCAAAGCGCAGCCAATATGCTTTCGTCTGAGATAACAATGGCATTAGTTCCCTCGTTTTTACGAAGATAAATTTGCCCCCGTTTAATCCAAAAAAAGCGATATTGTTTCTCCTTCGCCGCTGATCGTGTCTTGTACCACAGCTGTTTACCGCGAAATGTTAGTTGTTCTGAAATGAAGATCGGCGAGCAGGAACCAGCTATACCGATGTTTGAGGTGTTCAATTTGTCTTCTGGATTCTGTTTGTTTTTGTTGAAAGATTTTACGTCTGTTAACAGGTTTTCTCTTGCTATGTTCGTTTTGAATTTAACAATGATTTCTCTCGGATGACTCTTGTTGTTTTTTTTTGCTGCGCGATGAATGGCATCAATGTCCTTTGTATCAGTGGAGGACTTTGTTGTTTTGCAGATATTGAAAAAAACGTCTTTCAGATTTTCTCCTTTGATTTCTGGGATGCCTCTTATTTCTATGTTGTTCGCTTTGAGTTCCCTTTCCTGCATGTCCACACATTTTTCCAAGACATAAATCCTAGCTTCCAGGGTTGAGTTCTTTTTAGTGAGTTCATCATTTTTTAGTTCGATGTCACGGATTCTAGCCATGAAATCCTCATATTGAGAACTCATAAATTGAATACTTTCAAGTATTTTGTTATTCTGATCTAGAATATCATTTTGTGTTTTTTCCAGATTGGACGTCTTGTTCATGACTAGATCTTGAATATCTTTAAGATTTGTCGGTGTCTGAGCGGCGAGCGCTGAACTAATATCCGTAACTTTTTTAATCTGCTCCAAAGGTTCAGTATCACTGATTGTCTGCAACGGGCTAGCAGCGCCGGGCTTGGCTGAATTGCAATGCTTGCAAACTTGTTGAGATCGCCGTTCTTGATTAAGTCGACGATATGTGTTCTCAATAATACCTCCACAAGCCAAATGAAATGCGCCTTTGCATGCGGCACACGTGAATTTTAACTCATCAGTACGTAGAGTTACTGAGCACACTCGGCAATGCATCTTGAAATAATGTTTTTTTCGTACTACCCGCGTAAAAGCAAATTGTATTGTTTATAGTTTTGCTGATTTAATTCGGGAGGAACTTTAAATCACTCGGATATTATAAAAATTATTTTAGAACTTTGTAGTACGAACACGTAACACTCCGAGTAACTTTTAATTTGAGCGTTATAGTTTTTAAAATACACTTTACTACGGAGCAAGTTAATATGAACTATTCACAGGTATAGAATATTGTTGATTGATTATAATACAGAATCATTTTATTATAAAATAAATGCCATTATCATAGACTGTATACCCTTAATAAAATTCAAAGAATCAAAGCATCCAAAATGGTTTAACAAGGAATTAATTCAATTAATAGCTAAAAAAAAAGTTTTACATAAAAAATTTAAAGCAGTGAGGTCCCTACCAAATTATATAGAGTTCAGTAAAATAAGAAAAGATTGTAAAAATATGTCAAAAATTTGTTACAACAATTATATAAATACGGTAGAAATGTCAATTAATGGAAACATAAAACAATTTTGGAATTACGCAAAGTCTATGAAAAATGATGATATTAGCATATCCTCTAATATGTTTTACGAAAGTAAAAGAGCCAACGACTCCCAAAATGTAGCTCACCTATTTGCCGACTTCTTCAAAAGTGTATATGTCCGTGACTCAATAATAATCAACGATCACTTGCCTAGTTTCTTCACGGATCATGACTTAAATTTGACTAATGTAATAATTGAATTTAACGATGTACTGACTCAGCTAAAACAATTGGATCAAAGCAAGAGCGGAGGTCCTGATAATATCCCACCTGTTTTCTTAAAGAATTGCGCCACTACTCTTGCATATCCACTACATTTTCTTTTTAATCAGTCACTACAAACAGGACACTTTCCTGAAAAATGGAAATACAGCTTCCTCACCCCAATATTTAAAAAAGGAGATAAAAATGAGGTGAACAATTATAGACCGATCTGCCTTTTATCAACTATTCCAAAAATGTTTGAAAAACCTATTTTAAATAAAATCATTCACTGTATCAAGCCAGTAATTTCTCCTAACCAGCATGGTTTTACATCAGGAAAGTCTACTTTTTCCAATCTCTTAATTTACCAAAACTATATATCAGAATCCATGTCTAAGAAGTTACAAGTTGATTCAGTCTATACTGATTTCAGCAAAGCATTTGATAAGGTAAATCACGATCTGTTGTTAAAAAAGCTTCATAAATTAGGAATAGCAGGGTATCTATACATGTGGTTTAACAGTTATTTAAGTAACAGGCAATTGGCGGTTAAAATTGATGGCTTTATTTCTTATAAATTCAAAGCTACCAGCGGTGTCCCCCAAGGGTCACATTTGGGACCAATTTTATTTTTGATATTTGTGAACGATGTGCTCACTATATTCAACGATGTCGAAGTTTAAATGTTTGCGGACAATATGAAAATATACAAAGCTATAAGAAATATGAACGACTGTCAAACATTGTCAAATAACTTGCGTAAACTATTTGTTTGGTGCCAAGAGAACTATCTAGAACTAAATATAAACAAATGACTAATTATGAGATTTCATAGAATAAAAAATCCAATTATTTATGATTACTCCATCAATGATGTAGTTCTAACCGCTGTAACCGATGTGAATGATTTAGGTGTAAACTTTAACCAAAAACTGAATTTTATAAATCATATTGAAATTACTTCAAATAAAGCTTTGAAAATGTTGGGTATTGTTATAAGAATTTGCAGCCAATTTAAAAATATTCAAACATATAAACATTTGTATGTGTCATTGGTGAGGAGTCAAATTGAGTAAAACTCGACAGTGTGGGCACCTAGTTACGCTAGTCATTCACTCACGATAGAAAGAATTCAAAAAAAATTCTTAAGATTTATTAATTTCAGAATGGGTATTACGAGGGAATGCGTCAACTATGATTATCTACTATGTCAGCTTAATTTATTAAAATTATCTGAACGTAGAATAGTTAATGACCTAAAATGTTTATATAAAATCATAAATTCAATAATTGACAGCCCTGAACTATTATATTTGATTTCCCTACATATACCTCGTAAACCAACATTGAGGCATTATCTACCGTTCTATTGTGATAACTCCAACACTGAATCACAATTCTATACCCCCGTTCGCCGTATACAAAATTTGGGTAATGACTATAAAGATGTTGTTGATATATTCAACACATCATTCACCACATATAAACAAGTCATTACCCAATTTATTTTGGAAAAAAGATTATCAAATACAATATAATTTAACTACAGAAACTAAGTAGCTTCATTTTATTTCGTTTTTGTAAGAGGTTGTGTTTTATTATGTACTCTATTTCCTTTGATTTTGTTTTGTGATTTTACTTTGACTTTGTTTTATTTTTGATTTGTTGTGTTCTTTGTAAAAAACAAGAAAATAACATGTAAAAGCCCGGCCGGGCGTAAATTTATAAATAAATAAATTATTTACAGGTCATCCTCGAAAAAAGGTAGATCATTATGAACAATCATTATACATGATAGAGATATACATAATGCCAATAAAATTAGCAAAAATAAACAGGAAAATCTAATAATAACTATATCAAAAGAATTTTGCAAAATTTACATATAGCGGTATGTTTACAGTAATATAGTCCCGTAGTCCGATGAGGCCAGGAGCAACACCTGGCATTAAAAGCTACTGATTTTAATCTAAATTCTCGACTCTAAGATCAGACCATCTCTCGACCCAGATTTTTGTGTTCTTCCTCAAGCACTCGAAATTCACCATGTTCGACACGAGATCGGAATTCCAAACTGGTCTCGTTGTTACTTCCAAACCAGCCAATAATTCATCTCTTGCATCCGTCATAATCTCACAGTGCCACAGAATGTGCTCAGCGGTTTGATCGGAACTACCACACGCGCAGTTCGGGTGTGGGGACAGGGAGAGTCTGTGTAGTCTCCCCCTGAACTCACCATGTCCTGATAATATTTGGGTCATGTGGTGATCCAATTTGATGAAAGCTCCTTCCATTCTGATTTTAACTGATGGGAAGAAGGAGAAGGTCCATCTTCCCATTTTCGACCTATCCCATCGAGACTGCCACTCGTTGAGTGATAAGTCACTCATTTGTTTCAGTAGACCAGGGAGAGTCCCTACCCCGCCCGGCATAAGAATTACGCCGAGATGTGTAGCAGGTAGTCCTCTGGAGAGCTTCTTTTTTGTTAACACTTCCCTAATTTCCAGATCGATTGGTAAAATACCGGCCAACACGGGCAAAGCGTCCGAAGCAACGGTTCTGTATGCACCGGAGAGCGCCAGCAAGGGGGTTCGCTGACCCGTCTTGAGAGCCGAGAGTATAAGCGAATTTCCCAAACGGTGCTCCCACACAGAGGCGGCATACGAGACTTGCGCCACGTATATACCCCTATAAAGTAGTTGCAGGGCAGGGGAACGCAGCCCCCACTCAGCTGTAGAGATTCTTCTCAGCTTAAAGAAAAGGGCCTGGGCCTTGCTGGAGACCTCTTTAACGTGAGTTAAGAAGGAGGACGATCGATCTAGAGTGACACCTAGATATTTGACTGAGTCTGCAAAGTGAATAGTGGAGGCTCCCATTTTGATGGAAGGGTTTCTTCTTCTACTGAGGAAACCTTTCATCAAGAGTCCCACGGTCTTTTGGGGGGCAAAATTCAACTTGTTTCTCACACCCCAGCTTAGGATTGCACGCAAACCTTCTTCAGCCTTTCCTTCCACTTCCCTTCTACTGTCCCCGGAGACCAAATACAATTTATCATCAGCATAGTCGACCGATGTGCATCCTTCAGGTAAGGGTAACCTGGAGGAGTCGTCAAAATCAATATTCCAGTATTTATGTCCCAAAATGGAGCCTTGCGGGCATCCCTTATCAACCTTCCGGACTATTTTTTGATCCCCATAAACAGGGTCAGCAGTTGTGTACTATAATAATAATAATAATAATAATTGTTTATTCCAGAATGTGGGGAGGTAAGTGCAATCCCACACAATCCATAAAATATAACTACAATGTTATATACAGAGATACAATAAAGTACAAATAAAATGTAAGTTTGATAAAGCAAATAAAACATAAGAAAAAGTAAAAGGAACTATATAGAATGGAGAGTGATATCATAAAACATTTAAATTTCTTGTAAGCTTATTGGTATATCGGAGCGATAATTATGGGGGCCAATATTTTTCTCCAATGTTTTTCGATGCTCGATCCTGAGGTCTGGCGGGATTCGATGATGAGGATGTTTCTGGAGTTATTGATCCTTCCCCTCGTTCCTGCTACCCTGGATCTCATTAGGGCTGCAAAACCGGGAACTCTTCCCTCCATGAACATCGAGGAGGCACTGCAGTACCTTGGAAGTCCGAACATTATGCGGTAGGCATTATTATATTGAATACGAAGCCTTTCCATGGTACGCTTTTTGGAATTGGCCCACAGCTCGCAAGTATACAAGGTGGTGCAGAAAGCTAAGAATAGCGTCCTTTTCACCTGCGGGCTGCAGAGTCCAAATCTTCTACTGAGCATGTTACTTTTTATGCTCAGTGCTCGCCTCTGCCTATCGATGTCGTCGTCATCCGTTAAGTTGTTGGTGATGATATGCCCTAAATATTTCGTTGTTTCTACTATTATGAGAGGTTCTCCATTCAAAAATGCTGGGGGAATCTTTTTTGGTCCATCTCTGTATTTGACGACCAGCAGTGCTGTTTTTTTCGCGTTATATAACATGTTTGTTTCGAGTGCATATTCTTCGCAGATCTTCAAGAGAATTCTTAGTCCCCTTATTGACGGTGCCATCAGCACCATATCGTCTGCGTAGCTCACGTTGTTGATGCATTGTCCTCCAATATGGCAGCCTACCCCAGCGTTATTTAACCTGTGAGTTAATTCATCCATATATATGTTGAACAGTACTGGGGACAAACAACCTCCTTGTCTGACCCCACTCTTTAAGAAAAAGGGTTCTGAGAAACCATCTTTCCATTTAACGAGGTTTTCTTGTTGACGGTGCCATGTGCCGAGAATTCGTACTACTTTCCATGGTAGACCTCTTTCTTTTAGTTTGGTCCACAATAATGGATGGTAGACTCTGTCGAAGGCCTTACTAAGGTCCAGAAAGCATGCGTAAGTTGTTGTTTTTCTCTTCCTGTAGTATTCCAGTGTCCGTTTTACGCAGAATATGGCTGAGTCCGTGGAGCATTCTGTTTTAAAACCCATCTGATTGTCTTTCGTTTTCAATTGGGGTCCGACTTGATCTAAGAGAACTCGTTCAAATATTCTGGCGGTGGCGGTGGCGATGGATATTGGTCTGTAATTTTCCTGTAAAGTTATGTCTGTCAGTTTAGATTTTACTATCGGTATTATGATTGTCTTTGTCATGTCTTTGGGTAGATAACCACTCTTTAAGATATCAGTGAACAATGTTGCCAGTAGTTTCAGAATCGCTACCCCTGCATATTTAACGTGTTCGGTACTTAAGCCGTCATGACCTGCTGATGTTCCGGATTTCATGTTTTTAATGGCGGTTTTCACCATGTTTGCAGTGACTATAGGGTCAATGTCATCATAGGCGTTCAAATGCGTATCGTTTAAGGAGATGGTCGGCGTGGTAGTCGCGAAATGTTTTTTGAAAATATTGGCGATTACTTCAGGATTCGTTTCTCCGTTTATGTTGCACGAGACTTTGGAACGCATGTTCAACATTTTATTAGATTTATTCCAAAATGATTTGAAGTCCCGATTGTCTAAGTCCGCTGCTATTTTATCCATCTGGAGTTGTGTCGAATTCCTTTGGCATTGTTTTAGAGCTGTTTTGAAGGCGGCACGCTTTGTCCTTCTATCCTCCGCGATGGGACCATTGTGCGGTCTCCCATTATCAATCCAGGTGAGCATCGCTTGTCTTGATTTTTCGTATTTGTCTGCAACAAATTCATTCCACCCACAGACTTGCTTATATTTTGGTGTAGTGGTATTTCCAAATATACAAGCGGCACTGTATCGTAAAGCTTGTACTATACATCCGTAGAGGTGTTTTATTTTGGCACGTTCAGGGTTGCCACCGTCCTCACGAAATGTATTTTTTGGTTTGATTTTAGCTAGATAAGTTTGCGAACATGAGTTATAAATTCCGATATCACGTATATTTTTCGGATTCCATAATGCTGGATCCCTTAATGTAGATGAAAATACTTCAGATGTTACTATTCCATTCGTATTTAAAGTTAGTTCGAGGGGTCGGTGGTCAGTCCAATCAACATCGTAATGTATTTTCATCTCGATAATTTGTTTGTAAATATTTTTCGTAACTAGACAGTGGTCTAACCACCTGGTAGTACTATGCGCGTCACTGACGTATGTGTAAGAATTCTCAGGTAAAATTTCGGTGTCGGCACAAATGTATTCGAATTCTTGACAAAAAGATTTTAGCTCTATTCCAAAGAGTGAGTCGGGATTAGCGTTGAAGTATATAAAGTAAGTATATAAGTATATAAAGTATCTGCGGGCCCTGTACAGTACGCCCAGCTTCTGAGAGGCCAACTTTACTCTGGCTTTGATGGAGCCCCCGTACCTGAGCTGGTCACTTATAGTTACACCAAGCATATCAATGGAAGGCCTGTTCGGAAGATTGCTTCCGTTGAAGCAGACTAGATTATCATTTGGATCCCTTTTAGACGTAATCAGACAGGATTGGGTCTTTGAAACATTAAATTCGACGAGATTATTTTTACCCCGGGAGGGAATACTCTCGAGATAACCGTCCATTCTCTGCTTCAAAGCCCTCCGAGCCGTTGGAGTTTGTGTGCCCTTTGGGGGCTTGTCAAACAAAAAGCTATCATGAACTGTACTTTCATCCGCCTAAGAATGAATCGGTGCACATGTCAAAAGGTCATTGATGTGCAACAAAAACAAAGTCGGAGACAGAACCGATCCCTGTGGGACGCCAGCATTTATGGAGTGTGAGGAAGAGGTGAAACCGTCAGCAACCGCCTGAATCGACCTATCCCTTAAAAAGTCAGCAATCCACGTACACAGGGATGCGGGAAGTCCGTAAGAAGGCAATTTGTTGACCAGTCCTCGGTGCCAGACCCGGTCAAAGGCCTTGGATATGTCTAGTGCGACCGTTTGGGTCTCACCGTGACGTTCCAGGCACCGCCCCCAAACATGCGTCACATACGCGAGAAGATCACCGCACGAACGGTTCCGCCGGAATCCGTATTGACGGTCGTTGATAATTTTGTTCTTCTCGAGGTATGTGAGCAGTTTGTGGTTGATCACACTTTCCATCACTTTGGACAGAACTGATGTGATCGCTATGGGGCGGTAGTTGGCCGGGTTGGAGCGGTCACCTTTCCTGGGAATAGGGTGAATGACCGCTTTTTTTCCAACCAGAGGGCACAGTGCCACACTTCAGGGACATTTTGAAGAGCTTTGTCAAAACTGGACCTATTTCCGCGGCACACCTCTGCAATACCAGGGCAGGTATTCCATCAGGTCCACTAGTTTTATTAACATCGAGCCCCCGTATAACGTGGAGTACATCCCGATGCCGGATCCTCAGCTTTTTCATATAGAAGCCGCAGTGAGGAACCGACGGCGGAACAGCACCTTCGTTATCGAGGGTAGTTATCCGCAAACATTTTCCCTAATAGGTTAGCCTTTTCGGTGGCGGTGTTTGCTAGTGAGCCGTCAGGTCTGGTAAGAGGTGATAAACTGGGTTTGCGAAAATTCCGACCTATTGAGCCCGCAAGCGACCAGAATGCTCTGCTGCCATGCGGGCAGGCAGCCAGCTTTTTGCTGATCTGCAGGTCGTGTTCGAATTTTGACCTATTAATGATTCTCTTGCATTCCTTTGCTGATTTTTTGTATGCTGACCTGCTTCTGTGCGTTCGAGATGTGTTGAAGGCTCGGTAAGCCGCGTTTTTTTGTCGAACTGCTTCGGAGCATTGTCGACTGAACCCCGGCTTTGAGCCCACACCAGTTTCTTTAGTAGTCGATTGTATGAAGCCATCCATCGCCGATTTGATGACTTCACCAATCTTCTGGGCACATCTTGAAGGGTCCGAAGTCCGAAAACAAACAGCTGACCACGGAAAAGCGTTGAAATGGGCCCGCATACCGAACCAATCTGCTGACCTATAGTGCCACACTTTTCTCCTCAGCCTCTCATTGGTTGGTCTGAGGCTAACGGAGATTGATGTCGTCACTAGGCAGTGGTCGGATGATCCCAGAGGCACTATGACGTCAATCTTATAACCGTGTGGCACAGTAGTTAAGAATAGGTCTAACAGATTGGAGCGGTGAGTCTGGACATCAGGAACCCTTGTAGGCTCCTGAACCAGTTGCTCTAATCCGTAGCAAATGGCAAAGGATTCCGCCTGTCGGCCTGAGAACTTCAAGCATGGTTCGTTATTGTAACGTATCGTTGTTGTAAAGGATAGAATACTGGGCCCTTAATCTCCAGTATTCTAACGAGGAAGGGATCTGGTAATATATTGAATAGTCGTGGATTCTTATATATTGACGTTGTTGAATTCGGAATATAATAAACTGATAATACAAGTAACAAGTCGCCCAAAGGCCGTCTAGCGAGTGAATGAGCTCTTCGCGACCCGACAATGTAACCGGAGGCCGTTGGTAGCGTTCGGTTATGTTCGGTAGAACCCGAACCTACCCGAACCTTTTAAATCACCAAATACTACAGTTATGAACATTGAAGTCCCCCAGAACAATAAAGTCGGCCGAAGGGTAGCGGGGCAAGAGATCATCAATAGTATCGCTCAAATGTTTAAAGAGTTCGGAAGTGTCTGATTCGCTATGTTTCGGTGAGCGGTATAGACATGCGTAGAATCTTGCCGCACTGGCAAGATTGACGCGCACCCACATTACGTCGAATCTGGAGTTTTCCAGACTCAATAGTCGTACACAGTTGACGTCAGCTCGAGAGGTAGAGGCAGACTCCTCCTTTGAGTCGGAACTTGCTTGCGAGGGTAAAGCCCGGGTAGTTCAGATAGGAAGAGTCTGGCGGCTCGGCTATCTGAGTTTCGGATAGGAAAAGAAGGTTGGAACGTTGGGACAAAAGATGGTGATGAACAGAATTTAAATTTGTGTGCAGGCCGCGTATGTTGGCAAAATTTACCAACAGTTTTGGCCCGCACCGGGGACGCCTGCTACTCGCCGCTGTAATGATGTTAAATTTGTTTTGGTGTATATTCATGATTTTAAGTTTTTTTTTTAGTAAGGGTATGAGGTGAAAGGAAGGTCTGGAAAGGAAAGGTATGAGGGGTGGGTAGGAATCTGGGGTTCAGGCTGTCCAGGAGTGATGGGCGTTTGGTTCCAGCCCATCCACCGCGGTGCTAGGCGATAGGCTGGGAGAGTCCGGCTGGAGAGGGCATCCAATGCGCCCCAAACGCTGCTACTGGGTCCCCTCCGGTCACGAACCAGCACAACAGCAGTGGCGGGATTTTTCACTCGCTGATGGGGCAGCCCACTCTTAGTCGTGAACCTGAGGGTCGGGCCCCTGTACTATCGAGCGGCCTGGACAGCGGTAACCGGTTGTAAAGGGTCTCCCTCAACCAGCATCTCCCAACCGGCCCGCTACGCAGAAGGTGGGCCGACGCACCCGCCACCAAGACCTGGGCAAACCTTTACCCATGAACCCGGGCACCCCTGCTCAATCACCAAACTCAATCACTTGGGGTGACCTGTGGCAGAGGTGTTGGTCATCCAATAAATGGTTCCCAGGGCGGCGGTACCCATTCCCGCCTACCAAATTATTTTTTGAATATTTCAGTCCTTGAATTTTAGACATGACTGAGCGAGTAGGGACTTTCTTGAGAATCTCTATTTACATGTTAAATTTGACACATAATTTGTATTAAAAACAGAGCAGAGTAAATTGAGAAAAGTTCACTAATTTCATTGCCATTGTTTGCTACAGTTTCATTTATTTATTTATTTAACGCCTATTGAGGCTTTTACATATACATATATAAAAATATAAAGGAAATTATTCACGTAAATAGTACAGGAAACCACTATTCAAAACACTTGCGAAAAAATAAATAAAGTTAAAATGTTAGTGAATTTGATCCCCACAGCACGTAGATACAAAATATACAAAATTATAAAAAATATAAGAAATCCGAAATATTTTTTTTTCTTTCATCCTACAAATACTGTCAATGTGTTAGTTAAATTAAATACCTTTATTAAAAAACTCCCCCAATTGATGAAAAACACTTCAATAAGATATGATTAAGCATTGAAATTGATGTGTTAAATACATCAACAACATCGTATGTAACGGACGTAGTTGACCATATTATTTAATTTCATAAAAATTGTTTACTTTTATAAAATGTCCCTACTCCACGCCACTGGCAAAATCACCACTCCCCGCCACTGGTCATTTTGTCCAATTTTCGGCCCAAGCGGCTTGAAAACTTTGACTCCGAATGGCTTCGATACCACATCGCCGGCTTACCTGCCGCGTGGATCAATGTCCAGCATTTTTTCTATGTAAATTTTACATAGAAAAATCAATTTTTAAACATTGCAAATATGTATATTTTACTTGTTCATCCCCTCGGCGGTAGTCAAATAAACACTATTTTCGATATACTACCGCTGAGGAGATATTAAAAAAGCTGTTTTTCACCCACATGTAAACCCATTTTCGAACAATATTTTTTACCCTTTTTGCGTGTACAAAAATCCAGGAACCTCGTAGCATAGTGAATCTTATCTCTTTCTGAGTGCTATGTTACGGGGGACCTCGGAAAAATACTAACTTAACATGTTTTACAAATTTGATCGCTTGAGATCATTTTTACACATTTATTTTACAAACATTTCTTATTTTTTGTCGTATCTTGACAAACAAAAAATCTAGTTGTCAAGATACACATTCCTATAACTACTATGCATTTAAACTATGTAATTATCATTCATGTAAGCGCTCAAAATCTTTTCTAACTCTCAAATTTAAGCGACTGCCTTCAAGTGTGCTACCGGCAAAATGAATATGCGACATTTTTCCGGGGCATATAAACACATATCTGGCGCGGGTACAATCCCCCACCACTTTTGGACTCAAAACCCAATGTCGGGTGCGAGTCAGGCTAATTAAATATAAGCAGCCACATAATTGAAAATAAATTAGTTCATCTTTACCACCAAAACCAAGCGTTTTATTTATCAACAAGTGACTCCTGCTCAACACCTGCCTCACCTCGCCAAGTCTGCTGCTCCAAGATCTTCTGGTGTTACCTCTTCGAGACCAGCCGGCCCTCCTTTGGAAAACCGCCAACACCAGAAGCGAGCAGAGACGAAAGCACACCCAGTGCCCACCATTCACCAAGCCTGGGTGCGGGAGGCAGATTTCATCACCAATATCAACTACAATCATCATCATCGGCCGTAAAGGAGCATCTCATCGGTTGAAGACACGGTTTGGACCCGGCGCCTAAATCTACAGTCTTGTGCGGACTCCCGTCCAGTACAAGTGGTCCTCCGAGCCGGATTCTCACACGCCTTCAACCAGGATGTCTCCAACTTTACGGTCGAGCCGGATCCAAGACGATGGATCCTCAACACCATCTGCAGATGCCCTGGATGCTGGGTCTCAGGCCACGGCTGCGGTTCACGTCACGCCTGACGTAACCCCCATGCCCACGCCCAGCACTACTCCTGACATGGCACCACCTGCAGATCATGACTCACCGCCCTCCACATCTCAAGAGGATGCGATGGAGTCATTGCGACAGCAGCTTCGCAGTCAAACCGAGCACATTGAGAGACTTAAAGCAGCTCTTCAATCAGCTCCAACAGCAGCAGCCCCTGCCCCTCCTGGACCTTCGAAGCTCCTGGAGAGGTCACCACCATCATGGACGCAGCCCGGCCAATCGAGCCCGGTGCCTCTGGTGGACCAGAGGTATGAGGAACCAGCAGCAGCAGCGCCTGCCCGATCTGGACCCGTACTCCTGGAAGGGTACCCTGCTCAAGGAGGACCCTGGCGCTTCCAAGGGTACAGCCCTGGATGGGTGCAGCCCGGCCAACCGAGCCCGGTGCCTCTGGTGGACCAGAGGTACTCAGCAGCGGCGCAGCCAAGGCCAGCCGGTCCCCCGCCCTCGTCACCCTGGCCCAATGCAGGGTGGCCAAACATGATGCAGCCTGGACCCTCTGGCCCCGTACCGCCCGCCCCTCTGATAGAACAGAGGCAAGCCGTACCTGAAGTGCCAGCCGGACCTGTACCTCTGGTGGACCAGAGGTACGCATCACGAGCGCAGCAAGAGCCAGCAGGCCCTGCGCAACCAGCACCCTGGACCATTCAGGGATGCCCAGTACTGGTGCAGCCTGGACCTCATGGCCCTGTGCTGCCCGTACCTCTGCCCCACCCGGGGTACCCAGCGCCGACGCCAGGATCACCTGCCGGACTGCTGGAGCAGTGGGACGTGCCATGGACACAGCCTGGACCACCTGGACCCTCTGGACCATCTGGACCATCTGGACATGTGCCGCCCGTACCACTGCGCGAACAGGAGTATGGCGTGCCGGCACGGCCAGATGGCCCGCCCACAGCCAGTACCAGCTCCATGCCGAGATTCCCGCCCCAACCTACGGCGGATGAGACGGCCCAACATACCAGAGCCTGGGTTCAGCATGATGGCAGTCCCATGGCTCAGCTGGCCTCCGCCCTGACAGAAGCCATCAGAGCTTCAAGGGCTCAGGACAGCCCCCGTCCCACAATCGAGGACGATCCACGAATGGCGGCCCTTATTGCCAGACAATCTATGGCCAAGGACCTGCCTCCATTCTCTGGAGATCCACTGGAGTGGCCCACCTGGAGGGCACAGTTTAACCAGTCTACCTCCACATGTCGGATGACCTCCAGTGAAAACTTGATCCGCCTACAGCGGGCCCTCAAGGGGAAAGCCCGAGAAGCCGTCGGCCCCCTTCTGATGGACCCTGCTCAGGTTCCGGAGATCCTGGCAGTCCTGGAGCAGAGATTTGGAGGGACTACCTCACTCGCTGCTCTGATGCTGGACAAGGTGAAGAAGCTGCCCCACCTCACAATTGAGGCTTCTCTGGAGGACATCGCAGACTTCTCTGGCACAGTTCAGAACCTGGTGGCATCACTCCGCTCCCTCAACAATGATGGCTACCTGACGAATCCAGCGCTGCTCAGTGACATCGCGGGGAAGATGCCGCCCACCTTGCGGTTGGCGTGGCTGATGGAAGTGCGGCACTACGAGGCCTCCGCTACCATTTGCCAGTTTGCCGCCTTCCTGAAAACCGTCGCGAACGCCATCCCAAAGTCCGGTTTGGTTGACCCCGCGAGGTCCCGCCCACGCCGTGAACATACGCTCGCCACAACGGAACAGTTTTCGCGCAAAAACGGTGCTAAAAAACGTGATACCTGTGAAAGTTTCCTAAATATGTCTGCCGCGTCAGAAAAGTTTTCGCGAAAAAACAATTCGAACAAAAGTGACACTTGTGACAACAGTTTAAACACGTCTGCCGCGTCAGAACGGTTTTTATCGCGGGAAAACAATGTTTACAACAACAATTCTAGTGAAAAACAACATTTCGCGCAAAATAATCGAAAGCCCCAAAATTTGTCTGGTAATAATCGAATGCCCCAAATTTTGTCTGGTAATAATCGAGAAAATAATCGAAGCGGGGAAAAAGTGCAAAACAGTTACAATGAAGTTCGCGAGTTCGACAACCGCGCCGGGTGTGTTCAGTGCGGTGAAAATGGCCACCAACTTAGCGAATGTCGTACTTTCGCCGCGAAAGACATAAAAACCCGTTTTGTGACAGTTAAAAGTGCCGGATTGTGCCGAGTATGCCTCAATGGCAAACATTTTACCAAATTCTGCAAAGTTAGTGACTGGTGCGGAGTGGGGGAGTGCAGATACCCCCACCACCGACTTCTTCACAACCCGAACTATCGTGAAAATAACAATACAGTGGCAAACGTGTTACCGGCCATATTTTATATTAAATGCCATCCAGAACTTTGCAGATTTTCTGCGCGCCAATACTCGGTCCTCGAGTAATGTTCGGGATGGGCAGAGCATGAAACTGTCGCCAAGGCATGGGCACACAAAGGATTCAGGTTCTACTGATTGTAGTGAAATGAAAGCTGTAGTTTTGTTTATGCACATTATAAAACATGGAGAATATATTTAAGTTAACATGTTACATATTATGACTCGGCACTTACCCCCAGGGATCAATAATTGGTTTTTTAATTCTATCTAAAACTGATTAACCACTTAATTACGGGAAGTGAGCGGGGAGCTTCTATACGGCCGGCGGTGGTCTGTCCCCGACAGATCGAGCTGGCACCATCAGGGCTTTGGTCCAGGAGACGGGTCCAGCGTCTCCGACAAGGTGGCTGATAAGCGGTTCTGGAGCGTATCGGGTCTATCGTTTATGTAACATTAATGGAGCGAATCCATCCATTGAGCTGATCGGCAGATTACTTGAGCGGGTGCCGTCCGGGCTTGTGATTTTATTATCCGTTTCTTATTAAGAAAAATACGGCTTGTATCGCGCCACTTGAGGTGAATGCTTCATTTCCCGGAGTCCGCGGTATAACGATTTGCAAGGGATCGCGTATATAAACTTCAGTAGAACATTATTTGTGATCTTCACGAACACACACACGGTCATCCATTATACGGACGTTTATTTAATAGAACCTGCACCGACTTGGTTTTTGTAAAAAAGAACCGAATAACCCGCATCAGGAATACTGATGTACACTTTTTTAATACGATCGCCCATCCAGGGTAAAAATGAATTATAATCTAATTCACTGTGCGATCATTACACGGCCGCCCCGCTCGTGTAACAATTTCAGAGTACCCAGCGAAAGGAAACGGAAACAAACAATAGACTGCCCGGCGGTCTATTTGTTGCCAGACCGTGCTCTCTATAATTTTAATCAAAATTAATGCTATGAATGGTACTTGTTCTGAAGAGGTGTTTTAAATAATTACTTTTAAATAAGACTTAACACCGCTTCATAACATTACCCCCCGCGCCACACAAATGTTTGTCCCCAAACATTAATACAACTCTAAAAAAAACTACAACTGCAATAACTAAGCTTGAAAAGATCCTCTGGGTTTCTAAAAAAAACAATCAACAATTATACATGAGCATCATAATTTGTAAGATAAGTAAGGAATAAGACAAAATCTACGATTTGGATAGCAAAACTTATGATGAATGGGTGTGCCGCAGCTTCAATCGCACCCATCGAGCGTGCAGCCGGATGGTTGAGCCTGCGATTCATCCATTCTAGAACTTAAAGATAACTTAAGATTAATGTAACTTAATTACAAATTTTAGAAGATATTACGTGAACGGAGTCTGCAAGCACCCACAGTATCGGAATACCGGGTGATGATAAATTGACGATTGTCGAAGACTGCCGTTAGCGTTACATCTGTGACGGAAAATATTCTTAAACAAAATTGTAGGTAAACCAGTAGGTATATAAAAAAATATTATTGTTCTTCTCAACACATCTAAACAACTTAAGCGTTAAAGCTTCACTGGCCCTTTAATAGGGCGATAAGCCACTCAGGCAACACTTTTTTAGGGAGGTAAACCAACCCTCACTTTTCACTGAGTCTACTTCTCCGTTGGAGATAAAACACACTTCGAAGAAATTCTATCTACTCTACCTGACCTGGTTATTGGGTAAGTTTTTCGAAGAGAATTTATACAATAAGACAAAATAATCATCCTTGGAAAGCATTATTTCGTAATAGTAGAAAAAACTTTTAACCTTTACACACACGCAGGTGTGTAAGGTGGTTTAATCGAGTGGAACTGTCAACAACCAATCTTATAGATGTGGTGCAATTAGTAGTAGTATACATCCATTGTTGTAAATGGAGTCATTGGTCGAAGATTGTATACATCCATTGTTGTAAATGGTGCAATTGGTAGAAAATTGTATACATCCATTGTTGTAAATGGTGCAATTTGTAGAAAATTGTATTATTGTACTAATTTATAGATAAAACCTACTTTTACTTAATATAACTAAAGTTATAGAAGGAATTTAAGGAAAAGACATATGCTGAACCAGCTCTTATAATTGTAACATTAATTACTATGAAATTATTAAACAAAATATCAAGAGTACTAACATAAGTATACCATTTTCAAACATGACAAGATAATTATAATAAAGTAAACAAAAATATATTTGGTAAAATTCAATTCTTAATAATAAAATTTTTTAAAACTGCTTAGAAAACAAAGATGTACTGGACCGGTACATCTTCACTTTCTAAGTAACGGGCGAACGTATACAATATGAACATAAGTATATATTAAGAAACCTAGAATATACGGGGATAGTGGAAAAGTATCACCGTGCATTCCAAGATTTGGGCAGTTTATATATCCCATGCTACCTAACTTTCACTTGTTTAGTCAAAGCCATATTTCAAGTCATTTTTTTTTTTTTTTTTTTTTTAAATTATTTTCCTATAAGCTTATCTGAACAACATCATTGTCGTGTAACAAACTCGAGTAGGATACTAGAGTGTTATACTAAATTTATTATGTTTCTTTCTATTATTTACCGATTATACTAACCATTTTACGAAATTTCTATATTTTCTAAAAGAAAATTAACTAGGACAGGACTAAGGACTGTCATAATGCTGGGTCGCTCCAACTCGGGTGATCAAGCCGCTTTGTGCTCCCGTGCATTGAAAAATATTTGAAATATTAATTAATTGAGAGTACTTGGTAGGGTGGCCAGACCCACCAAAGCACTATCAGAAACATATTAATCCGGTATATTTTCTGACTTGACGATGTCTTTCACGTGAAAGTTACCAGTTTCCTTACCTTTGAGGTCTGCTAATGTATAGATTAAGTCTGATTTTTTCTTCACGACTATATTTTGCACAAAGCGTGGAGCTAGTTTCTGTGCAAAGTAATTTAAAGCGTTTGATTGGACGAAATTTCTACGCCAAACCCTATCTCCGACTTGAAAACTAACATGTTTTCTCCGCAGGTTATAATGGTTTGCTCCTTTTTGATAAGCTTTTAGTAAAGCATCTGAGACTTGCTCATAAACTGATGACAGTTCTTCTAATTTTTGTGCGTAGATTCTCTGACTAGTACAATTTTGTAAATTAGATTCCGTATCAGCTATAGGGTTACGATGCAAATCACCGTCTAATATTTGCTCCCGACCATGCATTAGAAAATAAGGTGTAAAACCCGTAGCGCAATTTACGGAATTGTTCATAGCTGATTGTATTTGTGGTAAAAATTTTGACCAATTACGGTGGTCTGATTCAACTAATATCGATAATGCGGTGCCCAAAGTTTGGTTATATCTCTCTACCACATTATTTTGAGGGGTATAATAAGAGTTATAAAACGGAGGAGGTATATTATAATTATTTAATAAGTCCTTAAATTCTTTGGATACAAACTGACGGCCGTTATCACAAACAATGGTGCGCGGTACGCCATGTACAAGAAAGATACTTTCTTCTAAACTCTTCACAATGCTTCGCGCGGTACCTTTGCGCAACGGGAACAGCCAGGTAAACTTTGAAAAAACATCGACACAGGATAAAATAACGGTAAAACCAGAGTAACTTCTCGGTAATGGACCTACCAAATCCAACGATAACATTTGCATTGGACGTGTAACTTTTTTTGGATGTGATGAAATACCGTTAGGTGAGGCCGTACTGATTTTGTGGGCCTTACAGACCGTACAGCGATTTACAAATTGTTTAATGTCTCTGTACATATTTGGCCAAAAATACCGTAATTGTGCTTTTTTATAAGTTTTAAAAACGCCGGGGTGACAAGATCGAATAGACTCGTGAACACTACTTAAAATGTCTAATCTTTTTTCTTGAGGAATTACTTTTTTCCACGCAGTGTCTTCACACAGTGCTAAACGAGTTTTCGTGTGACGAAATAGTTCGTTTTCCCGAATTTGGAAGTTCTGAAAACGTTGGGGAAATTCTTGACAACCCTTCCAAATATTTTGATACCACTCATCTTGAATATTTCCTGAATCTATAATGGAGATTTCGGCAAGATCCATTCGCGAAAGGACATCTGGGACTATGTGTTGAGTACCTTTACGATGGATTACGTCAAACGAGAATTGGGATAGGCGTGAACTCCAACGCGCGAGACGACCGCTGGGGTTGGACAGAGAACCTAACCATTTTAGGCTTGAGTGGTCGGTTACAACTGTAAAATGAGTTCCTTCAATGTATGGTCTAAAGTGTGTAACGGAGTCTAGTACGGCTAAAAGTTCGCGCTCAGTTATTCCATAATTACGTTCATGAACGTTTAAGCATCTCGAAAAATAAGCTATAGGGTGCTCCTGTCCATCTATAGTTTGAATTAATACCCCCCCAATGCCTACGGAGCTTGCGTCACAGTGTATAGCGAAGGGTTTCGAAAAATCTGGACAACTTAAGACTGGGGCAGAAGTAAGTGCTTGCTTTAGTGCAATAAATGCGGATTCAGCTTCCGGTGACCATTTAAAATTACTAATTCCCTTTTTTGAACCAGTAATACTTGTTAAAGGAGCTGCAATGCTTGAAAATCCCTTGATAAACCGTCTAAAGTAACCGCACAGGCCAACAAATGCCCGAATTTGTTTAGCATTTTTCGGTATAGGAAAATCTTTAATACTATCTATCTTACTTGGATCAGTGCGAAGTCCCTGGGAATCCACCATATAGCCCAAGTATTTAAGCTCGGCTTTACAAAATTCTGACTTTTTTAAGTTAATGGTGAGACCCGCGTCTCGTAGACGTTCGTACACCCGATTTAACAAGTTTAATGATAGAACGTCCAAACCCTTGTCCTGCCGGAAGGAGCTTCCGGAAGGACAATTCGACGAGTGTGCGTCCTGCCAGCAGTACGCAATTTTTTGCGGTTTTTGTATGAATATAAGAGGCTGTCCTTCTAGCAGTACTCGACTTTTATGCATGTTAAAAATAGGCAGAGGTGACAAACTTTCTGTATTTTATTTAATAAAATTAGATATGGGCGCTTATTAACATAACAGGGTAGAAAATAAACAAGAAAATGAAAAAAAAAACGAAAGTGAAAATTGTATTTATTTTGAGAAAATTAAAAAAAGGTATAATAAAATAAGACATGGGCGCTTATTAATATAACAGGGTAGAAAATAAACAAGAAAATGAAGAAAAAAAAACGTAAGTGAAAATTGTATTTACTTTGAGAAAATTAAAAAAAGGATTATGCTGGAATTCCATTCGCGATATGGTAGGTGAAGCAGTTTCTTCCTGTCTGTGGAGAGCATAAAACACATCGCGGACCACATGTCTTGCAAAAAAAGCTCGCCTTCTGCTGTTTTTTGTTGACTCTGGAGCAAACTATACATTTGCGTTGAACTCTCTTTCTGTCATCTGATTTTGACAGGGCCTCAAGAATGTGTTCTCCGCTGTGAGCGATGTTCTCGTGTGGTGGCGGCTCATTCTCTTGTAGGTTATCATCGTCATTAATAGTTAGAGCTAATACCAGGTTGGTAGTAAACCACCTGTGAGACACCTGATCATGTTCGGAGCGAAAGAAATTATTAAAAACCAAATACGCATTCGTTTCTATAATGCCCAGAACTGAGGCATATATTCTATGTTCCCATTTTTGTGTGCCCCAAGCTTTCTCCAATGCCAATCCATCCTGCCTAATGTGATTGTGAATATCGATAGCCGCAGCCCCGTCAAAATATTGCTGGACTAATTTAGGCCGATCGACTTCTCGGTAAAATAAATTTCCTTCATCGTCCCACCTTCTTTTGCGTGATGGCAGGCCAGGCAGTGTCGTTTCGCAAGTGGCTACAAATGTATGAATCTTTTTGTCTCTCCAGGCACAGGCAGTGAGCTGCACAGAGTCTTTTTCTGCTGTACTCACAACAGATGCCCCCTTATGCGTAGGACACTGAGCTGCCATCTCAGACACAGGATAGAAACTATGTGCTGTCTTTACCAGTCCAATAAAATACAATCCAACTTTGAATAACTCCACAGCTGTTTTGACTGAAGCAAACCAAGAGTCACCAACTATAACTCTGCCAGAACCATACCATGGCTCTGTCAATCTCAAAGTAGTTGCAGTTCCTGCGCCAAATTCTCTTTGCCATTTCTTCGTACTCATTGCTTCTTTGCCCTCATTAATTTCCATTCTGATCATAATGTTTGTGTCACTATCACACGCTGTTTTTACTTCACAACCGACTCCTTTTGGTTTTCTTTTAATCTTCATAACTGCTGGCATTCCGTTTTTGAAGTACGCACCCCTTCCATACCAGGCGAACATGGATTCATCTACAGTTATTTTTGACCCAGGATGGATGGTATCTTTTAGTTTATCATTCACCATCGTTACTAATGTTCTAGTGTTACGCCATTTATCAGAAAAATCAAGGTCTGAGGATTGTGTGAAGCGCAATGCCATGAGAATGATCTCAAATCTTTGGCGGCTCATACCAAATCTTTGTCCAAAATTTGCAGGGGGATATATTCCATCAGAGGTGGTATTCCAATAGGATCGTCGATCTGGAAGTTCTTGAAGAGTCATAGCATATAATATGCCAAAAACAGTTAATAATTCCTTCTCGTTCAACAGTTTTTGTCTTGCTGGAAACGAATAGTTGGTGCAATGGACTATGTAACTAAGCTTCTCTCTCGGAAATATCATGAAAAATGCATCCTTGATACTTCGTGCGGGCCCCAATGGTACTAGCAAGGTAGCTTTGAAATAGCCTTGTTGTCGTTGATCGACACGTATTGCTTCATGAAAAGTCCAGGTAACACCCTTTGCAACTGTTGTATTTCGAGCAGAATTTACGTTGCTTGTACTTGAATTCGGATGTACTGAAATACTTGTCTCGTCATCTTCGCTCGAAGAAGAAGAACCCGATTCAGACGATGCTGAAAAAAAATCCATTATTAGTGATCAACAGACGCAAAGGGGTGTAGGTACTCAATATATTTAAACTTAAAATTATTTTCCAAATAAATATAAGCAATAATTATTAGCCAGAAACACCCATACAAATTGAAAAAATCTTCCGAGAAGAAATAATAACCGCCGACGCGTCGCGACGGTACTCACACCCTCCTGATTTCCGGTCAGGTGATCGATCCATTGAGCTACGCCGGCCTATCTCCTGTCCCGTCAAATTATTCAATATGTATTAGAAATATTTCGTTCAACAACTATTGCTTATTTTATTATTTCACCTAAGAACAACATACTTTATTATAGTAGGGAAGGCAATTTTACTTGCTAAATTCCCCACTAGATAGCGTCGCGACAAATTATGTCTACATTTTATTGGTGAATACTTAGAATTGTCAAATATTATTATTTTTCGTCGTCGGCAGTTATTATATCTTCTCGGAAGATTTTTTCAATTTGTATGGGTGTTTCTGGCTAATAATTATTGCTTATAATAATTTGTAATCCTTTGTGATATGCATAAAAACCTTGTCTTATAAACATTAATAAAGTTTATCAGTTAAAAAATAATAAAAATATTTTTAATACACACACACCCAGGCACAGACACACAGGCAAGCACGCGCCCACACACACAGACACGCAAATACATACGCATACATACCCATACAAGTCAAACTTAGCAAAGTTAATTTATGTTGTGCCTGTCAAAAAAAAATTGTCAATCACGTAAATAATGGAAACGAACAAGCAACCTCCAAGTACTATTTTTTCTATGGGAATATACTAGGCTTACTATAAACGTAAGCCTATGAATAAAATAAGAAAGTTTGTACTTACAATGTTCTTCATTTGTATTTGCTTCCACTAAATTGTCATTTTCGGTTTCAGCAATTAGAACTCCAACGGGCACGGTTGATATTTTTTTGTCAATTTCCCAATATACCCTTGCATAATTGTTTTCTAACTTTTTTACAGTGCCCCAACAATAACTAATGTCGTAATTATCACCAAAATGTTTGCGACTCCATGTGTTTAGGCCATCATTTTCGTCGAAATACGTGGCTTTGACGCGAACGCGGACCCCACGTCTTATACTCGCCGCCATTTTGGCCAGACTGATCGCAGAAATACGATTCAAAAACTCGCTGAATCAGAAAGAGACGCACTATGCAATGCAGTTAACGGCATCCTGCTAGCAGGCCTACAAAGCCGCATATAAACAAAAAACTTACGTCCTACCGGTAGTACGTAAAGTCCTGCTGGCAGGACGCTGGACGTTCTATCATTAAATGTGATTTCAAGTCTTCCGATACTAATATAAGGTCATCTAAATAGCAAAAAACATTATCATCGAAATCAGGTCCAAACAATGCATCCGCTAGTCTTTGTAATTCGCTAGGAGCATTTTTCAAACCAAACGGCATGCGAGTGAACTCAAAGAGGCCCCGCCCAGGAACAACAAATGCTGTCTTTTCACATGATTTTTTGTCCAAGGCTATTTGCCAAAATGCCTTGGAGAGGTCAATCGAGGAAACATATCTGGCACCGCCCAGTTTATCTAGGATACGCGCAATATAGGGAAGAGGGTAACTATCACGTACCGTGACGTTATTAATTTTTCGAGAATCAAGGCAGAATCTAGCTGTTCCGTCTTTTTTTGTTACAATTATTACTGGACTGGACCATGGTGAACGAGAAGGTTGAATAACCCCTAATTTTAGCATTTCATCAACTTCTGTTTCTAATTGTTTCTGCCGTGCGGGTGAAAGAGGGTAATACCGCTGTTTGATGGGTGGTCCTGTTGTAATTATTTTGTGTTTAACTAAGTGTGTTAGACCTAACCCCTTTTTTTCAAAAGAAATTGACTCGAATTTTTTAACTATTTTAGAGAGTTCCCTGTTCTCTTCAATAGTTAGGGATGAGGCTGGCCGAATAGCCCGCAACCCACTAATATTTCCTTCCGAAACAGGAAGAGTAGCTTTCGAAAACAGTTCCGGTGCGATGTGGAACTCCTTCCAAAAGTTAACTCCTAGAATAATTGAAGGCGACAATGTCGGGATGACGTAGAAAAGAATTTCCTTTGTGGATGATTTATACGTGACCGGCAATGACATTGTCCCTAAGACTGGTTGGTTTGAACCGTCCGCTGTATAAACACTAAACTTAACTTTAACTAACTTAATACCTAATTCCTTAAAAATTTTATAACTATTGCCTCCTAGACATGACAATGAAGCGCCGCTGTCTAGCATTCCACTGTAGAAATTATTTATAATATGTACATAAGTATAAGGACGGTTATCATTTTCAATAGCCATCTCCCGTGGCAGCGGGCCCACTGTTCCGGTTGATGGGGATGAAAGAAATTTATCAACTATTCGGAGCCAACTCTCCCACTCGCTTTTCCTCTGCGCCAAGGACGGCTTGTAGCAAGAGAGACTCCGACCTAGTTTTTTGACTTTTTATGAGCTTTGTCATTGATAGCTCCCACTTTAGGATTGTTAGACCTTGAATTTTTCTTCCTGCAATCTTCTATAACGTGTCCCGATAGTTTACAATATGAACAGAATGGTTTATTGTAAAACGTTCTAGAATTTTCGTGTGCAGTTTTTGTATATGTGTTAGAAGTAGAAGAAGACGGTTTATTGTATTTATAATTATTATCTCTGTTTCCAAGACTAACTTTAGTATAGTTGTTGGAATAATTGTTGTTATTTGGTTTTCTGTACTGATTTTGGCTATAACCTTGGTGTCTATGAATATTATTATTATTAAAATTAGGTGTTTGTCTAGCAGTACTATCAAATTTCTCCGGTTTATTAGTGACAGGTAAGTCTACTTTTGGTTGAGAAACGTTGAAAGATACGAAATCATCCGACAGTGATGCATAAGATTCCAAGTTGCCTGCATGAGTAGTCAATTGCTCGAATGTCGATATATCTCTTGAGACTAGTAAATTTGTATACATAGGCAATAAAGCTTTTTTTGCCAACCGCAAAAGTTCTAATTCCGGTAGTTTAGCTTCAAGCATATTGTTTAATGATTTCATTCTGAGAGTGAATTCTAGCACTGACATACCTTTAGGTTGTGTCATGTTAAATAGTTTTACCTTAAGATCTGTTTGAAGGTCGTTTGCTTCAAATTGTCTTATCAAAAGTTTTGAAAGATCGTCCCATTTCAAATCCTGAGTGTAAATAGACCTGAACCACAGGAGTGCTAAACCTTCTAAAAGATCAGGAAAAACGCGTACAAGATGATCCTGGTTAAAATTTTTTGTCCTACATTTCTCCTCAATTAATAGTAAGAATTCCCTTACACTACTTTTTCCGTCATATTTCAGTTTCCAACCGTCTACGTTATTTGAGTGTGAGTCCCTATAAATAATCTTCGTTTGTTTAATTATGTGGGCTTTCTTAATGGTTGTGTCGTCTAATTCAGAATCCGATGATTCAGAATTCACTTCACTTATAGCAGGTGTTTTAATCTCTTTATTATAAGCGCGCGCCTGTAAACGTAACTCATGAGAAGTCGACGATGGATCAATATTCCTGTCTTTAAGTTCTTTAATGAGAACCTCCTTCGAAGCCCCATTGATATTTGGTATTGGTATTGGTGAAGACATGATTACGTTCTTTGATGTTCAGATAGGAAGAAAGAAGTAAAAGAAGAGAAAAATAAATATTTAATTTTTTTTGTTTATAAAACAAAAGAAACTCTTCATTGACGGCTGTAGTATCATTAGACGTAATATTAGCTCAACTTCTATTGTACAATTGTGAAAAAAAACAAAAAAAAATTGTTAAAAAAAATATGCTCCACCCTAATGAGAATTGCGAAAAATGGACCACCCTATTATATTGTGAAACGTTATTAAACGTCGGCCTAATGTAATTGTCAATCAAAGATATCATTTAATTTGGGCGAAAAAAAAAATGACGTAGGTATGTATATAAATAATATTGAGTGTTTGTTGACTTACGAGTAATTAAAACGCATATCGATTGTAATGTGGACTTACAATTTGTATTGTAGAACGCCGACATAAATGTTTTTAATATTATGTATATTAGCGTAAAAATCTAATAATATTATAAAACGCAAATATGCCTTGATCAAACAAGTGAATGACATCGTAAAATAATCGTAAATAATTATGAATTAGACAGTTTGACATAACCTCCCATATAATCATCTTGTTTACCAATTAGTGTTGACATAAAATTTGACAGCTACAAAAGCATAGATAAATCATAGATTTCATGAAAGATGAAAGTTTACGCAAGATTTTACCATAGAATAACGCAAATTATGAATTATCGTTACAAGAATACTGAGTGTATTTGAGGTTATGAAACAATATTCAAATCACTAGACATAAGTGATACAATATTATGTCAATTAATCATGAAACATTTCACCAAAATCAGCACAACATGCAATCACCACGAGCCAAAACACGTTGAGGCGCCAATTGTTACCGGCCATATTTTATATTAAATGCCATCCAGAACTTTGCAGATTTTCTGCGCGCCAATACTCGGTCCTCGAGTAATGTTCGGGATGGGCAGAGCATGAAACTGTCGCCAAGGCATGGGCACACAAAGGATTCAGGTTCTACTGATTGTAGTGAAATGAAAGCTGTAGTTTTGTTTATGCACATTATAAAACATGGAGAATATATTTAAGTTAACATGTTACATATTATGACTCGGCACTTACCCCCAGGGATCAATAATTGGTTTTTTAATTCTATCTAAAACTGATTAACCACTTAATTACGGGAAGTGAGCGGGGAGCTTCTATACGGCCGGCGGTGGTCTGTCCCCGACAGATCGAGCTGGCACCATCAGGGCTTTGGTCCAGGAGACGGGTCCAGCGTCTCCGACAAGGTGGCTGATAAGCGGTTCTGGAGCGTATCGGGTCTATCGTTTATGTAACATTAATGGAGCGAATCCATCCATTGAGCTGATCGGCAGATTACTTGAGCGGGTGCCGTCCGGGCTTGTGATTTTATTATCCGTTTCTTATTAAGAAAAATACGGCTTGTATCGCGCCACTTGAGGTGAATGCTTCATTTCCCGGAGTCCGCGGTATAACGATTTGCAAGGGATCGCGTATATAAACTTCAGTAGAACATTATTTGTGATCTTCACGAACACACACACGGTCATCCATTATACGGACGTTTATTTAATAGAACCTGCACCGACTTGGTTTTTGTAAAAAAGAACCGAATAACCCGCATCAGGAATACTGATGTACACTTTTTTAATACGATCGCCCATCCAGGGTAAAAATGAATTATAATCTAATTCACTGTGCGATCATTACACGGCCGCCCCGCTCGTGTAACAATTTCAGAGTACCCAGCGAAAGGAAACGGAAACAAACAATAGACTGCCCGGCGGTCTATTTGTTGCCAGACCGTGCTCTCTATAATTTTAATCAAAATTAATGCTATGAATGGTACTTGTTCTGAAGAGGTGTTTTAAATAATTACTTTTAAATAAGACTTAACACCGCTTCATAACAAACGTTCACAATATGTGACGCCACACCGAAAGTGCCGTGTTAAAAGTGGTGGGGGTCATATTGTCGGGCCCCAAGCGACAGATTAAAACCTTTGCGCTTCTGGACGAGGGCTCAACTGTCACCCTTATTGATGCCACCACAGCACAGAAAATCGGCACAACCGGACCTACCCGTGAGCTACGACTACAAGGAGCAAAAAATATGTGCTCAACAGACTTAACGTCCCGCCGCGTGCCAATCACTCTACGCGGCGCCGGAATCTCTGATGAGTACGTCATCAAGGCCAACACCGTCCAGCAGCTCAGCCTTCCTGAACAGAGGATCCACGGCCGCTACATCACCCCCACACTTCTCATCGGGCAAGACAATGTACACCTTATTGTCTCGAGGGAAGTGCGCGACGTTCGTGACTCTACGCGAATATTGTCACGGACGGCGTTGGGGTGGATCACCCATGGCGGAGGGGCCCCTGAACACGAAGCTGAGGCTACAACACTGGCCCTGCGCGAGGAGAGCCACAAAGACGACCTCATGAGTGATCTCATCAAACACAATTTTGCGATTGACTCATTGGGGATCACGTCCGCCTCTCGTGTAACTGCGCACATAGTACGTGCAAATCAGCTGATGGAAGATACAACCCATCAACTGACATCTGGCCGATGGGAAACCGGCCTTCTGTGGAAGGAGAATAATATCACACTGCCTGACAATCGGCAATGTGCATTAAAACGATTGTGGTCTCTGGAGAGAAAATTATCGAAGGAAAAGGACTTGGCAACCGCCTATGTAGCTAAAATCAACGGACTTATAACACAAGGCCACGCACGTGAACTTACGGATCGAGAGGTAGAAAAACCCTCTGCCCGCAAATGGTACCTACCGCATTTTGCCGTAGTGAACCAAAACAAACCAAACAAGATCCGTGTGGTGTTTGATGCTGCCAGCCGCTGCCGAGGGACCTCCCTCAATGATCAGTTGCTGACTGGGCCTGACCTGCTGACTTCATTGTTAGGAAACATACTCCGGTTTCGAGAGGGAAAAATAGCTCTCGCCGCCGACATCAAGGAGATGTTTTTACAAGTGAAAATCAAAAGTGAAGATCAACAGTCACAATTTTTTTTATGGAGACCAACACCTCAACAAGAACCACGTACTTACATGATGTCATCAATGATGTTTGGCGCTACCTGTTCACCAAGCAGCGCCCAGTACGTGCGAAACAAAGTGGCCCAGGAGAATTCTGCACTATTCCCTGCTGCCGCAGCCGCCATACAAACAAAGTTTTATATGGATGACTATTTGGATGCGGTCGATACCAAAACTGAAGCGACAGCACTCATCACTACTGTTGCCAAAGTGCTGTCAACTGGAGGATTCCACCTAACAAACTGGGCCTCTAACGACACTTCAGTGATGGCTACTATCCCGCTTATAGACCGAGCCAGGTCAGCCATCACCATAAACAGCGGAGAAGCAGATACCGAGAGAATCCTCGGACTTCTGTGGGATCCTGTCACAGATCGATTTTTATATGCATTTCGCGATGCTGCCGATCCTGAACTGATCAGCAGGCCTACCAAACGCCAGCTGCTCAGCATTGTCATGAAAATCTTCGACCCTGTGGGCTTCGTCGCTTGCCTCACAGTCCGATCGAAGATACTACTACAAGCTGTCTGGCGATCCAACATCGGATGGGACGACATCATCACACCTGAGCACAACGAAAGGTGGATGGACTGGCTGGGACTTCTGCAAGACTGCAAAGTTGCCATACCTCGGCGCTGCTTGCAAAACAAAGAGAGCTTCGTCACCCTCCACCTCTTCTGTGATGCCTCAGAGCAGGCATGCTGTGCAGTCGCCTACCATACCGAGGAGATTGATGGGAACACCACAGCCACCTTCTTGGCCAGCAAGTGCAAAGTGGCTCCTCTGAAACCTCTATCAATACCCCGCCTTGAGCTACAATCAGCGCTCATGGCGGCCAGACTGGCAGCAACCCTGAAGAAAGAATGTCGCAGCAACATTGCGCGAACAGTGTTCTGGACAGACTCGACAACAGTGTTGTGCTGGCTGCGCACAGATCCACGCACATACTCCGCCTTTGTGGCCAACAGACTCGGCGAAATCGACGAGCTCACCCGCATTGCAGATTGGAGATGGGTCCCTACCAAACTAAACCCGGCAGACATCGGCACCCGAGACGTCAACACTCCCGACCTCTCGCACTCTGGACGATGGTTCAGTGGACCAGCCTTCCTGACCTCAGACGAGGCAGAATGGCCGCGCGAACGGTGCAAACTGCCTCAGCCTGATGATGGCACCCTGGAAGTGAGGCCTCAATACGTTGGCATCACAACAACTGTGGCAGAGACACTGCCCGAAATCAACAGATTCTCTTCATGGCGTCGACTTATTCGAACTACCTGCTGGATACACCGTTTTATTAAAAGGTGTCGTGGAAAACATCACGAACAACCTGATAAATATTTAAGAAGCGATGAAATCAAAGAAGCAGAGGCCCGATGGGCAAGAATATGTCAAGAAGAGACATTTTATCATGACATAAATGCGCTCCAGAAAGGAGATCCACTACCAAGTGACAGCCGGCTCAAAGCCTTGAGCCCCTTCCTTGGACCTGACGGCCTACTGAGGATGAATTCCAGATTACAAGCCCTCAGTAAAGTGCCTCAAGCAGTGCGGACACCGATCATATTAGATGGTGATCACGCCTATACAAGACTTCTGGTGAGACATCATCACCAGGAAGCCAATCACCCAAGTACGGAGAGAACGATGGCTGAGGTGCGAGGCAGCTACCTTGTGCTGCGACTGCGAACAAATATTCGGATGATCGCCCACAACTGCCCCACCTGCAAGATGCGCAGGAGCAAGCCAGCCCCCCCACTTATGGGGCCCTTGCCGCCATCAAGGCTAGCCCACCATGTTCCTCCATTCACAAACTGTGGACTAGATTACTTTGGGCCGATGGAAGTCACCGTATGCAGACATCGGGAGAAAAGATATGGTGCAATCTTCACATGTCTATCTACTCGTGCCATTCACCTTGAGCTGACAACTTCACTGACCACGGACTCCGCCATCATGGCTTTACAACGCATGACGGCGCGCCGAGGCCAACCAAAAGCTCTGTACTCAGACAATGGTACGAACTTCCATGGTGCTGACAACGAGCTGAAGGATGCCATCGAATCACTCAAAAATGATACCCGGATGAGGGATCATTTGTCAACAAAGGGGATCGAATGGAACTTCATCCCTCCAATGTCTCCTCATATGGGGGGAGCTTGGGAGCGCCTGGTGCGTTCTGTAAAAACCGCCCTGAAGGCCATCTTGCTGGAACGAGCTCCACGCGAAGAGACCTTGAGGACAGCGTTTGCCGAGGCCGAGTGGACTGTAAACAACCGCCCCCTCACACACGTCTCGGTGGATCCCAGGGACGAAGAGCCCCTCACCCCCAACCACTTTTTACTGGGAAGAGCCGGAAACCGACCTCATCTGTCACTATACGACAGGCAGGATGAGGAGGTATGCCTCCGTCGCCAGTGGCGTATCAGCCAACAACTCGCTGATATGTTCTGGAGACGGTGGCTCCGCGAATATCTCCCCACCCTGGCTGCTCGCCAAAAATGGCAACAGCCAGTCATCACCATCAAGAAGGATGACCTTGTGATCATCATGGACCCCGCTATGCCCCGCAACAGCTGGCCACGCGGTCGAGTCCTTGATGCCACCCCTGCTGCAGACGGCCAAGTGAGGACCGCCAGGATCCAGACGAGCACCGGAATTTACGTCCGCCCCGCTGTGAAGCTCGCTGTAATCCTGCCGGCCCCGCCTACCGATGCAACATCAACAGTACCACCAGCCCAGCACCATCCCAGAGGGACTGGCCGCCGCGGACTGCGCAGTACCAACAAACGTCCTATTTTTTAGTTCAGCATAGCTAAACGGGGGGAGTGTAACGGACGTAGTTGACCATATTATTTAATTTCATAAAAATTGTTTACTTTTATAAAATGTCCCTACTCCACGCCCCTGGCAAAATCACCACTCCCCGCCACTGGTCATTTTGTCCAATTTTCGGCCCAAGCGGCTTGAAAACTTTGACTCCGAATGGCTTCGATACCACATCGCCGGCTTACCTGCCGCGTGGATCAATGTCCAGCATTTTTTCTATGTAAATTTTACATAGAAAAATCAATTTTTAAACATTGCAAATATGTATATTTTACTTGTTCATCCCCTCGGCGGTAGTCAAATAAACACTATTTTCGATATACTACCGCTGAGGAGATATTAAAAAAGCTGTTTTTCACCCATATGTAAACCCATTTTTGAACAATATTTTTTACCCTTTTTGCGTGTACAAAAATCCAGGAACCTCGTAGCATAGTGAATCTTATCTCTTTCTGAGTGCTATGTTACGGGGGACCTCGGAAAAATACTAACTTAACATGTTTTACAAATTTGATCGCTTGAGATCATTTTTACACATTTATTTTACAAACATTTCTTATTTTTTGTCGTATCTTGACAAACAAAAAATCTAGTTGTCAAGATACACATTCCTATAACTACTATGCATTTAAACTATGTAATTATCATTCATGTAAGCGCTCAAAATCTTTTCTAACTCTCAAATTTAAGCGACTGCCTTCAAGTGTGCTACCGGCAAAATGAATATGCGACATTTTTCCGGGGCATATAAACACATATCTGGCGCGGGTACAATCCCCCACCACTTTTGGACTCAAAACCCAATGTCGGGTGCGAGTCAGGCTAATTAAATATAAGCAGCCACATAATTGAAAATAAATTAGTTCATCTTTACCACCAAAACCAAGCGTTTTATTTATCAACAAGTGACTCCTGCTCAACACCTGCCTCACCTCGCCAAGTCTGCTGCTCCAAGATCTTCTGGTGTTACCTCTTCGAGACCAGCCGGCCCTCCTTTGGAAAACCGCCAACACCAGAAGCGAGCAGAGACGAAAGCACACCCAGTGCCCACCATTCACCAAGCCTGGGTGCGGGAGGCAGATTTCATCACCAATATCAACTACAATCATCATCATCGGCCGTAAAGGAGCATCTCATCGGTTGAAGACACGGTTTGGACCCGGCGCCTAAATCTACAGTCTTGTGCGGACTCCCGTCCAGTACATCGTAGTATTTGTTTCCTAGCTGTTGAATCCGTTGCATATGAGTGTATTATTGGGACATTGATGTAGAATTGCGACAATAATATGGTAGGTGCTGTCTTGTAAGTGACCTGCTTGGAGTATTAAAAGAGATTACATACAATCAATCAAACATTGAATTAATGATTATATACAAACATGTTAAATCGGAAAGTATGCTACGATCGGATAATTTAATTAAATTTAATGAATAATGTACGTTATCGTTATTAAGGCATTCTCTGGGAATGCGTTATATAGGAATTCTCCAGGATGGAACAAGAATAGTGTCAGTTAGAACAAGAAAAAGGTTTATCTCCACTGTGAGTCAGCATGTGTCTCGTCAAAACACCCTTTTGAGAACAAGAATAGTTGCAATTAGGACAAGAAAAAGGTTTATCTAAACTGTGAGTAAGCATGTGTCTCGTCAAAACTGCCTTTAGAGAAGATGCATAAGTGCAAACGGAACATGAAAAAGGTCTCTCTCCACTGTGATTCAGTATGTGTCTCGTCAAATCTCCTTTTCGAGAACTTGAATAAGCAATAACTGAACATGAAAGAGGTTCTTTACCATTGTGAGTCCGCAAGTGACGTTCTAATTTTGACTTTGACTTACAGGAGTACTTACAATGGGAACAAGAGAATGGTTTTTCCATAGAATGTGTCTTTTGATCAGTCAGGGAGTCTGAAAAACATTACGAATAAGTTTAAGTATAAGCATCATTAATTCAAAAAATGTAAAAAAAACACGGATCTTTATGTACCTGTTGTCTGTGTTTTTCTTTGAAGGCGTTTAAGGCATTCATTTTTAACATCCGGGAGGTCTATGTCAATTTCCATAAAAGGAATTAACCCTCCATTTTCTTGTTAAGGTCCTGATTTTACCTTGAAGCTAACAGTCTCCACTTTAATGCCACCTAAAATCCAAACAATAATACTCAATTGATAAGTCCAGACGACGTGTATTATTAAATAGCACAATAATTGTAAAAATAAATGACAAATAATAATAATAAATAACCCTAAAAGCCTGTTCTCCGGATTCCAGTTTTTAAAGGGTAATAATCAATCGTAACATTTATCGTACATTTTTAACATAAAAGTTAAAAAAAAAACAAGTTTTTTGTAGTACTCTCCAGGAGATGGACGACTGTAATTATTACAGTCCAGTGGCGAAACTATAGGGTGGCAGGGCTGGCAAAATGCCTCGGGCACCGCGGCGGCCGGGGCCCCGCGGGGCCGTGAGCTCAGAAGTCAGAAGTAACCTGACATTTTTAACAACATTATACATTTTTAAAATTATAAATTTTATTTTATTTTATGACAACTGGAAGCATATTGTAGACGCCATAGAAAGACACGAGACATCTTACAGTGGGTTGCCATATTAATAGGGACACCTATGGAAAATGTGTTTTTTACACTTTGTGTTCATTAAACACAGATGTTTATGATTTTAGGTGCGGTTATTATTATTTATTTACAAGGACATTGAATTTTGAAAAATTAAACACCGTATTTGTCCTTAATCTACCATTTTTTTTATTTTTATTATTTTTAAACAATATCGAACAAAAAGTCAATATTTCGTAATTTCGCCTTTAGCCGCAATAACAGCTTGTACACGCCGTGGTATACTCTCAATGTACAATTTTGCAGTAATCTTTAGGTCAGGAGAATGATGCCACACCCGGATGAGGGTTTTGATGAGCTGCTGCTTCGTTGTGATCACCTCCTTGGCAATCTCCCTCTTGGTGAGCTCCTACAGGTTTTTAATAGGGTTCATGTTAGGGGAAGTCCCCGGCCAAGGTAAAACCTGCACATTTTTTTCAGCCAGGAATGCAGTGACATTCCTGCCTTTATGACAGGGTGCGGAGTTGTGCATAAAGACGTATTCCTGGCCACCAGGGAACCATTCTCCGACTTGAGGCAGTAATCGATTTTCCAGTATTTGTCTGTACTGATCCTGCCTCATAGTCCCTTGCACGATGTGGAGGCGCCCCATCCCTTTGGAAGAGATGACTGACCACATCATGATACTGGTAGGGTGTTTGATAGTCTCTACAAGGCAGTCCGGATGAAATTTCTCTCCTGGGCGTCGTCGGACGAACGATGATTAATTCAACAAAATTTGGAATATGGACTCGTCAGAGAAGCACACCTTAAAAAATGGCCATAATCAAACTATTGGAATTTTTCGAAAGCTTGAAAACCACAAAAATGTTAATTACCATATTCCAGTTCTCTATAGTCATGTTTTGGTGCGCGTTGGCCCATTCCAGTAGTTTTTTCCTCATATCTACTGTGAGGCGAGGTTTTTTAGCTGGCCGATGACCAATGAGGTTCTCCTCAGCCAATATCCTCTGGACTCTCCTTTGGGAGACTTCGATATCTTCTTCGTTGATCATCAAGGTCAGACGAGCCCCACTCTTTTTGCGGTTTTGGAGACAGACGTCTTTGATTTCGCGGCCAGTCAGAGGTGTAGTGATTCGTTTTCTGCCACATTTCCCAATGTGATCCAATTCAAGGGGCAGGTTTTTATTGATTTTCTAATTTATCCTGTTAACCACAGACTTTAAAATACCTGTAATGGCTGCTATATCATTTTGGGAATGTTGATTATTTAACAATAGTGTCTTCACTTCCGGAAATTTTCTTGGGGACGTGTCTGAAGACCTAGCCATACTGAAAAAACAGAACATTGGAATCAATATGGAAAAACTATTCACTGAAATAAGATTTGAAAAAAAATTACAGAAATTAAAAGATATTTAATAATTACTTAAATATTTGTATAACTAAACTGTTAAAACTCGTAAATATAATTATAATGCATATTTATTTACCAGAATTTCAATCACGCATTTTCACAAAAATGCTGGCCACGTGCAAAAAACCTTAAATTTTCGAGGGATGTGGCACTTTGCGAATGTTGCCACTTCTTAAAAGTGTCAGTGGTGATACCAGCAACAAAAATAACGAAGGAATGGCCATCATATCCAAGTTATTTAGAAGTAGAGATAATGTAAACATAAAAATCAGGAAATATTGGAATTGTCCCTATTAATATGGCAACCCACTGTATATTCACTTGGATTCTTGTTTAATTTATCAACAATGGCGGCTACATGGAACATTAGATAAAGAGCAAGAATTCATGATCAAGAAAGAAAAATATTTTTGGGGCCAAGTAGGTATTCTTTAGACTCCTTGATGTTTCTCTGACACTTTCAACGTGTAATTTAGCTTTTCATGGCCACAGAGAAAAGGCAGATTGCAATGATTCAAGTTCCCAAGGAAACTTTTTTAGTATTGTCAGACAACAATCAAAGTAGCACACAGTAAGAGTGACCCGTTGAAAACTTGGCTTAATTGTGTAAATCGGTGAACGGTTCCGCCAACAACTTTCAACTCCACCGCCATCTTTCAAACTCGGGCCATTCGGCTTTCTTGTTTCGCTGTGACGGCGCTTACGCATCTTATTATTTCTACCAAAACTACTGCGAAACAAAAAAACAAGCTCTCAACAACAAGATACTCTAAATACATTTACAAGATCCAAAAACAAAATATACTGTCTAATACTGCCCCCGAAGACACAAGCCCAAAAGAAGATACTTTTACTAAATTTGCGTCTTTCGTAGACACAAAGCTGGAGAAATTCAAAACCCAAATACTCGAAAACATTGAAAAAAAATTGTCGGAATTTCAAAAAACTACCGAATTTATTTGTCAAAAGTATGATGACATTATAATTCGCTTGGACTCCATGAATGAAGTTAAAGGAGGAGTCGAAAACTTAAAAAATGATTTGACAAATAAAAGTAAAATTATTCAACATCTAGAAACCAGACTGGCTTGTTTAGAACAGTCGAACCTCGATAACAATATTGAAATAACAGGAATTGAGGAAAGTACAGATGAACATTCCAAAGTAACTGCTATAAATCTAATAAAAAGTGCTAATATCCAAATAAGTACAGACATCAGCAATAAGACAATATGACAGAAGACCAGGTCATCATAAAAAACTCTCTTAAAAATTAGAAATCCAGAAACAAGATCAAAATTATTGGCAAACAAGAAGGTGATCTCAAACCGTGAGAAAATGATATTCCTAGGAGAATCGCCATCTCCTTATTTAAAGGTACTGATTTGGAAAGCCAAATTAAAGGGAAGATAATTAAAATACAAATATGTTTGGTTTAAAAATGGATCCATTCTAATGAAAGAAGATGAAGGAAAAAAAATCAGAGAAAAAAACACGAAGATGACCTCAATAGAATATAGAAGTTGAATGGTAAAAGGCACCGACAATATTTAATGTACTTATTAAAAATGGATATCGATTTAGGAAAAAACATTGATTTGGATGACAATACAGAACATAATTTAACAATTAAAGATTCATTTACTAGCAACAATTTTTTGAAACATTCAAACTTTTCTTCACTTTGTTTGAACATTAGAAGTTTAAGTAAAAACTTTGATGAAACCATAACTGTGCTTGATGGCATAGAACATCGTCCTGAGGTATTAGTTTTTACAGAAGCTAGGCTAAAAAATTTGACCAATACACCTAGCATCCCCGGATACCCAGTTTACAACGCAAATAATAACTATTTGCAAAATGATGGTGTAGTTGCCTACGTGAAACAAAATGTTCAGGCGACTGTTGAGGAAATTGTTTTCCCTGGAGCAAACTGCTTAAGAATGCAGATATCGAATAATACATGTTTAATAGCCATTTACAGATCTCCGTCCCAGACTCATATATATACAGTTTCCTTGAATTCCTGAGTGTCCTGCCTGATTCTACATCTATAAAAAATAAGGGAATCATTTTATGTGGTGATATAAATATTAATACATTAGATTTGAACAGAATAAAAACTCAAAAATACCTCTCACTTTTGGCTTTTCACGGCTTAAAGCCAATTATAATTTCACCCACAAGAGTTTCGTCTACTGTTTCAAGTTGCATCGATCACATTATGGTAAAATCTAAATTTGAACCACAGGGAGCTGTCTTCACTACTGACATAACAGATCATGATGCGGTATTGCTGAAATTTATGAGCTTTAGACTAAAGAAAATAGCAAAGGAAAATGAAAAAATCTAAACCGTCATAAATAAAAATCTTTTGAAGGCTAAATTAAAGGAAGAATCATGGCAGAGTCCTGTCATCGCAAGATGTTAATTCAGCTAGTGAAAACTTCGAAAAATATTTAAAAATGCATGTGGAAAGTTGCTTGTCGGTACAAAGTGTAAAACATAACATTTAATACTTAAAACCTTGGATAAATGATGGAATTATCAAATGCCTGAGAACCCGCGACAAACTGCACAACAAATGTCGAGGAGAGTTTAATAATATTCAACTGCTGGCTTATTATAAGAGATATAGAAAAATTATAAAATATACAAAGCAAGCGTATTACAGAAGGAAACTGGATAAAGTCAATGGGAATAACAAGCAACAGTGGATGATTATAAAGGAAGCCATAAATATTCAAAAGGAGCAAGTGTCCATAAAAAAATTAGTAATCAATAACAAAATTATCTCATCGGAGGAGAAACCACATATATTACCAACCATGTTAATAACTTTTTCAGTGATATTGGTCCTAGATACGCAAAAAACTTGTGCAGTGCTAATAAAACCAACGAAATGAATCTTGTTAATAATTTTATACCTGGTACTCAAGTTACAGGAGATAGTTTTGTATTTAAAACCACATAGTAAAAAAGTAAAAAAAGGACATATTCAGCAACCATCACGAATATCGTGTGGTCACTGAGTAGCAGATGATCTGTAAGCATAAGAATATAAGAAGAAAAAAGAAAAGGAAGGTGGTTCAGCGCCTCGCAGCTGGCTGTCCTGTGGGGGGATTAGTGGTGGTTGGGAAGACTGAGACGGGTCCGGATGCCGCGCCCCTAAGCCGACCTCCCGGTGGTGCCCCGAAGAAGTGTGTGGGATGGTAGGGGTTATACCCTAAAGACCCTAGGGAAGAAAAGCGTCGGGTAGTCGGAGGCAGGGCGGAAGGCACCAAGACCCGCACAGTCGTCCCTCTGACCACCATCCCTCCTCAGGGGTGGCGCAGATTTTTGGCAAGGTTCCACACTTACAGAGCTCCTGTGAGCGAATGCGGGGACAAAGGCCCATGGTCCAACCCCAATTGGGGAAGAGAGAAAGATAACACAGACAAACAACGGAGTTCAGTAATCACCTGAAATACATTGCAGAAAATAAAAGTAGAAAAAAAATAACATTATCTAACTAGGTAAAATAAATAAAATTTTCCTGAAAACAGGAATTCAAGAAAGAGAAACAAAATAAACAATATATAAAGAGTATGAAAATTTAAAGTACATAAGAAAAAGTCATATTAATAATCCTGAAAAACAAGAGAGACTCATAAGAATTAAAGAAAAGAACGAAGAAAAAGGAGAGACAAGCAAAGAGATAAAGAAAGAGGTTTAGGAGTAGTTAATAATTATCTGAGTAATAATATTTTTACTTTAAATACACAAAAAACCAAATACATCACTTTAAGCATTTCTTATAAAAGTCAGCCATCTACCTTTCATAATTTGATTATTCACAATTGTGTGCAAACGTGTAACTGCAACCCCTTGGAAAGTGTAGACAGCCTCAAATACTTGGGGGTAAAAATTGATAAATTTTTGATGTGGAATCATCATGTCGAAATGTTAGAAAAGAAAATTAGGAGACTTATCTATATTTTTAAAGATCTCAGACATGTATTAGACAAGGAAAAATTAAAAACAGTGTATTTTGCTATAATTCAGTGTCTACTTTCGTATAATATAGTGTGCTGGAGTTTCTGCCTGAAGACGGTAATAGAACCACTTAATATTGCCCAAAAACTGATTCTCAAAGTTATGTACAAGAAAAAATTTACATATCCTACACAGTTACTTTATTAGGAATGTATTATCATGAATTTAAAACAAATATTTATCATACAAACACTATGCAGATTTTTTAGCAATAATATTTCTGCGAAAAGAACGGAACAAATTCGTACTACAAGAATTGGCTCTAGTCTGAACTTTATGGCAACTCACCCTAAATCCTCATTTTGGCAGAGACATTATTTGTACCAGGCTCCACTTCTATTTAATAGCCTTCCAGATCACATTAAATCGTCAAATTCCTTGTGTAAATTTAAAAAGAATGTTAAATTATTTCTGCCATCCGAGGATTTCCAACATATTCTTTCATCTTTGTCCTTTTAAATTGTGGCATAATATTTTTAATACGTTTATTTTTTCATCCTTTTCTTTTTATAATGTAAATTATTTATTTTTTCTCTCTTTCTTTCTTCTCTGTTTTTAAAAATAATAGTTTGTTACATTTTTATTGCAATTAAATATCATGGTCACCCTACATGTTTACAAAATTATACTGTAATGAATAGGCTGATAGGTACCATGTAGTTATCCAATTCGTAGAAACGTCAATGTAACAATATTGTTATCATAATATTTGTATTATTTTTTTTACTATTGTACTATTTTAAATCTCTTATAATCTTTGAACATATTATTTTTTTTAATATTTTGTAAAATTATTAACCTCAACACAGGCTTGTCGTAGTGAGGTTCGAAATTCTAACTTAAAAAAAAGATACAATGTAAAGAAACGATAAATAAATAAATTGTTGAGTTATTAGCGAAATACGATCCGATTTTACAAGAATTGTTAAGTAAATCAAATTGCCAGATAAAATACATAGGTTCAAAAATACAAAATGAGCTCATTTCTGTTCTGATTCTAAAAATAGAATATGCACTCATAAATGAAATAAATGACGCACCCTTTTACTCAATCATATTCGATACAACTCAAGATATTTCAAAAAAGATCAAATTTGTGAATTTTACCGTTGTTGTATGATCTAGAAAGACGAAAATGGAATCCAAAAGGCGATTGTTATTAAAGAGTCATTTTTAGGATTTCATTAAGTTAAGGACCAAACTGCCTTAGTTTGTCTTGCCCAACAAAATTATGAAATCCATAAATCACAAAACTGTACCTCTAAATAAGTGTCGAGGAAAAGGATGTGATCGTGATAACACAATGAAAGGCACTTATGGTGGAGTTCAAAAACTCATAAAAGATATCGAGCCAAATGCGCTATATGTTCACTGTGCTACTCATAACTTAAATCTAGTACTTTGATGCAGTAAGATAGGTTATTGATATGCAAAAAAATTTTAAACAGTTCACAAATTTATAATTTTTTTGGGCATAGTATCAAAAGATGGAATATCTTTTCAAGTTTTATATCTGATAAAAAAGGGCAGTCTTCAACTTAGATAACGTTAAAAACATTGAACCCTACTAGATGGTCAGAACGTTATGATGCTATTTTTGCTTTAAAAGTTCGGTTTGTTGAAGACAAGACAGGCTACGTAACTTGGCTATTCTGTCTATTGAAAATTCAAAGGCCTGATCTTTAAACTTTGATGACGTTATTGATACTTTTGCGGAACAGAAGTCAGCATGTATATCGTCAAATATCCCTTTTGAGAACAAGAATAGTTGCATTTAGAACAAGAAAATGGTTTACTCTACTGTGAGTCAGCATGTTTCTCGTCAAATAACGCTTTTGAGAACATGAATAATTGCAAACGGAACATAAATAAGGTTTTTTTGCACTGTGGGTCAGCATGTGTCTCGTCAAATGTTCCCTTCGAGAACAAGAATAATTGCAGTATGAATAAGAAAAAGGTTTTTCTGCACTGTGGGTCAGCATGTGTCTCGTCAAATTTTCCTATCGAGAACATGAATATTTGCAGTCGGAACAAGAAAAAGGTTTTTCTCCAGTCCGCAAGTGACGATCTAACTTTGACTTTGACTTAGTAGTACTCACAATGGGAACAAGAGAATGGTTTTTCCAAAGAATGTGTATTTTGATCAGTCAATGAGTCTGAAAAAAGTATAAGGATAAACATCATTAATTCAATAAATGTAAAAAAACACGAATCTAAGGCATTCATTTTTAACATCCGGAAGGTCTATGTCAATTTCCATAAAAGGGATTCCCCCTCCATCTTCTTCTTGAGTTCCTGGTTCTACCTTGAAGCTAACAGTCTCCACTTTAATGCCACCTAAAAACCAATCAATAATACTCAATTGATAAGTCCAGACGAAGTGCATTAAAAATAGTACAATTACAGTCGTCTCCTGGAGAGTACTACAATTTTTTTTTTTTTTTTAAACCTTTATTTTAAAAATGTACGATAAATGATACGGTTGATTAATACCCTTTAAAAACGGGAATTCGGAGAACAGGCTTTTAGGGTTATTTAGGAAATAAGAAGGACCGCAGATGATTGTTTCAAGAAGGATATTACTATTTACTCTTGAGCACATTCTGAATGAAATGATGCTCGAAACAATATTACATGTGTTTTAATGCACTATAATGTAACTTGTGGCAGTTTCCCGTAAATATAATATTTAATGTAAATACCAAAGTACGGCAAGAACAACAAGAACAAGTACTTCTTACCAAAAATTATGGCCTGCCTGGGCAACTCAAAACTGACATGGATTACAAGCATCGAAATTTTACTCAAAACAGTTTTTGACATAAGCATTGCAACTTACAGGTTTTCCGAGTACTCTCCGCATGCTGTAAGCATTCCTTCTTTACATCTGAAAGGTCAAAATCCATATCCCCGTACAGCATTTCACAACCGCCTTCTTCCTGTGGCCCTGGTTCCTTCTTGATGGAGACACGCTCTGGATTCAGTAGATCCATGGTAAGACTGTGGTAGGATTATGATTTGGTTCTAGCCCAAAAATATAACTGAAATCTACAGAAACAGAACGTTAAATTAAGAACGAAAATCTTATTTGGAAGAGATTTGATTATTATATTTCAGTTGGAATATTTTGTAAGTACAATGAGGTGTAAGCAAACATATAGAAGCGCTGTAGAAATCTCAAAGTGGCCTGATAAAAGCGAAACTGTATTGCTTTCAATTTCGTAGCTTTAGTACTAAACTGCTACGCGTCACGTAAGGTCGTGTGCAACCTCTGAGTAAATATAGTACCAAAGTGCCAAAATGCCCTCGTGCGTGATGGGAACATGTTTTTATTACCCGACAAACACTTTAAAAAGCCTTCGTGCGTGATGAGAAGGTGTTTTAGCTACCCGACAAGCACTATAAAAAGCCAAAAGATAAAATTTTCAGTAAAACACAAAAATTATTTTATTATTTTGAAAAAATATATGTAACGATGATTTTCAGATATAAACATTTTATGAGATAGTGAAAGTAGCAACACATAATTGTTATAAGGACAGCCTTATAGCAGTAGATCTCATACAGTATTGCGTGTTCATCTTATAGTGTAAGCGAGTAAGCGTATATTAGATACGCCCGTGACCTAGAATTTAGTATCCGATGCAAAATCGATTTAATTCGTACATATTCTTTAAATGTCCATCTTAGCCCCACATGAACAGCATTGGAATTGAAAAATTTACTTAACCCTAGAGTGGGCGCGCCTTTCCGTAAAACGTTAGTGGGAACGTGGGGAGCATTTTGCCGCTCGTTTTTGTGGACCCATTTTAAGTAGGAATACTGGAATTTAATTAATTTATTTTCTGAGGATTTAAGTAAAACACAAATAAAGAATTACAAATCGACATATTTGTCGAACTCTGTTTAAGGAACTTTGGTTTTCAGTTGACTTTATAAAATTTAACATTTTTATTTACTTTTTTAAGTTATTCTTCATTATCCTTCTATGATATTTATAAAAATGGAAAAAAAATTAAAACATTAAATATATTCTAAATCTACAAGATATGCTTTGGCGAAAAAGTCTTCACATAAGTATGTGCATTTGGTCATTGCACAGGAATTTTGTACATTTTGAACACAATAAAGTATCATAATAGATTCTCGAATTGCTATAGACTTGCAATTATAATGATACGTAATAGAACATTTACCTTTTCATTCTACCCACAATACTGTAATTTATTGGTGAACTAAGAGTGTCCGACTACCTATTAGGTTCTTTATTTAGAATTACCTACTATAATACTTACAAGTAATGCTTATATTTAGTTTTAAGTAACACTTGTATTTTTCATTAGTGAATAGTTTTGATTTTGAAAAAAACAAATGTATTAAACCGTAAATTTTTACATACGTGAGTAGGCGCGCAGTGAGCGAATCGCCGCCGGACGAAAATTCTGTGGTGTTATGGAAAAGGGAGATGAGTCAGTAAAATTGCGATATGGAGTTAAATATGCCAGAAGAATCCTAATTTTTTTCTCTACACGGAAAAGGGAGATGAGTCCGCTCAAAAAATTAGTTTCCGAGTTATTAGCCGTTGTCATACAGAGACGAGTCATATTTTAAATAAATTAACACGCACTTGGAGATAACTCAAGTTGTCTCTGTATAACGAAACATATATTTATAAATATTGACACGGAAAACAGAGTTAACTTTAATAATCGCTGTTTTCTGTGTTATCTATGGTTCATTCTGTGCTTTATGGTTACATGACGCTGCGGCTTGTTACGTTTGACAGTTGTTGTTTCACAGTTTGCTTGGCGATTTGAATCATTCTTTCGGTCGTATTATCATTTTCTATTGTTTATTATATATTTATATTTGGTACCGTGTGTTTTGAGGAGTTTTAAAGATGTTTTGTAAGCGAACGAGGTCAATAATAGCGCTTTCGAATGCAAATTCATCGCATGGTAAGATCTTTTATATCATTTCTTCATGTTCTGTTGTGGTATTATGTTTGTATTAGATTCATCTCACTAAAGTATTGACTAATTTATGAAATCCTATCAAATTTCAGATGTCACAAACGGACTTTTAGATGTTTCTACTGCTTCAAGTAGTTTAAATGGTGACTAAATCAGTGTCACGAATAAGATGCAAGATATTATATTGTATGAAGACATGTCAGATGATGACAGCGTGTCCAGACAAATGACAAATAGTAACCAGATCAGTGTCATAAATAACATGCAAAATATTATATTGCATGAAGACATTCCAAATGATGACAGCGTTCCTACTCCAGGTAAATCATTTAAATAATATTAGCCTCAAAGTTTGCTTTCGAAATACTCGTATAGTTGATGGTTTATTCCAAAACACTGATTTGATGTATTCATTCAAACCATAAAGTAAGATAAATTAATCAGTATTTCATATTAAAGGAATATAATTATGTACCTACTTTAATTAAGTAACTGAATGCATTATTTGTTCATATGAAGCAATTACTTGGTGACGTGACATTATAATTTAAAATAAAACAATGACTTGGTAAACACCATTTTTATTTATATACTTAATGCCAACTGGGTTTCGCTACAACCGTAGCTTCTTCATGGCAGTAGAATACCCTGTACAATATAAAGCTAACTAACCATCAAGCCGTTACCCCTCAGGGGTAGGCAGAGAGCACGGACCGCCAAACAACTCGGTCTTGGCACACATTCCTTGCCTCGTTCACATTCATACAATGTCTCATACATGCTCTTCTATTATTCTGACTCTTGACATGGCCTGACTCAAGTATCTGATTCACTTGGTCGTGCCATGTAAACGTGTTCTTAAAGCTATAGTATATAAAGCTGTAGATATTATAAATACTGATTTTATTTTATAGGTCCGTCTTCCAGTTATCCTCTCCAAGACTTACTTACGATAGTTCCAGATTATTCAAGTGATTTTAGCAACAGTGATATGGATGTAAGCTATAAACCCCCCAGTTCCAGTAATTCCAGCTACGATGGACCCAGTCCCTTCAACAATGCACTCCTTGGTGAAGCAACTACTGAAACTGAAGACACGCACCCTGGAAACCGAGGAAAATCTCTTTATTTATTAAGGAAAGAGATTAAAGAAAAACGTAATCGAGGTCTAAAATACAAATCTAAAACTGGGAAATTGGTCAAGGGTCGAGAAACGGAACGCTTAAGTGCTTGCCGTAAAAAATGCATGGATAAAGTGTCTTTTGAATATCAAAGTATATTATTTAATGAATACTGGGCACTAAGAACCTTCGACAAAAGAATGACGTTTATCTCATCCCTCATCACCCATGAGCCTAAGAAAACTATGCGGGTTAGAAATGTACCACCGAAGAAGAGGGAAATTAATCATAAATATCATATACGAGTTAAGGGTGCCATTATCGAAATGTGCAAAGGTTGCTTTAAAAAGATTTTTTGTGAAACAAACAAATTCATATGAACCGTCATTAAAAGACATGTTTCTGGGCTCCCAGTTTCTGATAAACGGGGAAGCAGTGTGCCTTCTACCAAGATATCGGATGACCGCATTCATCAAATTAAAAATCACATAAGAGAGTATCCTGCCTACGAGTCACATTACTCTAGAAGGGATACCTCTAAGAAGTATTTGCCCATTGGACTCACTTTAACCAACATGAATTTTATGTATAACGAAAAAGTAGAGGATCCGGTTTCCAGATCAATGTTCTCAAATGTGTTTCGTACAGTGGGCTTATCATTTAAAAAACCTTCTCTGGATACATGCAGTACATGCGATTCGTATTCGATTCAGATGAAACTTGTACAAGAACCTGATTTTTCAGTACTGAAGGCCAAATACGAAGCCCACAAGCAGGAAGCAGATTATGCATATTCTGCCAAGGCAAAAAATAAAGAAGAGTCGTCAGAGAGCAGAAGGACCTATTGCTTTGATTTGCAGCAGTGCCTTCCAACTCCCCTGCTACGTTCAAACATTGCCTTTTATAAACGTTCCTTGTGGACGTTTAATTTAACCATTTACGACTGCTTCTCAAATGAAACAACGTGTTACATGTGGCATGAATGTGAAGGTGGTTGAGGGGCTAATCAAATAGCGTCATGTTTGTATGATTTCATTCTTGCGATTCCACCACAAATAAATGTATTAACATTTTATTCAGATACCTGTGGTGGGCAAAATAAAAACAACCATGTTGTTGCAATGTTTTATGTGCTCTTCAAGCAAGACCAAACATAATCATACATCATAAATCTCTGCTGCTAAAAAAACACAGGAGGTTGGAATAACAGGAGTAGCTTACACATGGTTTGAAAAGTATCTAAAAAACCGAACACAACAAACTCTCATCCACTATGATAAAATACATAAAAGCAAATAATTATCTGTGTCCTATGGTGTTCCTCAGGGTAGTATACTAGGACCAATTTTATTTCTTATATTCATTAACCCACTATGTACCATGAATATGATGAATATTAATAGAACGTGCTCTACCCTTAAATCAACAAAGGTAGTAATAGTAATATTTGGGAATAATAATAAACAACCAGCTACGTTAGGAAGCCCATATCAGTGACAATAAAACTCCGTTAACTCTGCCATATATTTTGCTCCCTTAGGTCCATCTTAGATTTAAAGACTCTAAGAAGCGTATATTTCGCCCTTCTCCAATCCATAGCAACATATCGCTGTCCTAGTTCTTGTATGTTCAATAGACCTTTTTTAGCAAAACTTAGTTATGAATGCCAATATGTTCATTAGCCTATTGCGCATTAATGAAGCTAAAAAAAACATATTTTTTGGTTTTTAAGTGACATTTTCAGAATTTTTCGAGTGCCAATATCCACGCACGGAACAATGTTTTAGTTCTCATTTGTTCTAACTCCCGGATATTGAACATTCAAACACTCAACGTTATGAATATAATATTCTTTCAAAAGTTCATAGAAATTTGTTCAACATCCCGTAGAACGTTGAGTGCTTGAATGTTCAATCTCCACTTTCAACCAATCAGGAGTCGGCTAGTTAAGATGAGCGGCCATGTTGGTTTTTAGTTGTTTTCTAACTGTCACCGGAGTTACGCATCATTCCACTAAAAAATACGTTTAATTGCGAATATACTACTATTATTAAACTGAAAATAACTTCACCGACTTCAGAATCAATAAACCTTAGACCAGTAGCTCAAGTAGAGAGTTAAGTCTTCAAATTATGTTATTTATAGGGTTTTTCACCATACTTTACATGTACTTCTTGAATTTGCTAGGCAAATATACAGAATGCTCCATTTATTATTTATTTATTCAATTATTTATTATACCCTTAGGGGTTTTACCTAAAATGAGTCTTAATAAATTAAATCATTGCATTAAAACTTATTTTTATTCTACATTCTATTCTATTTTTGCTACTTTTAAAATATTCTACAGATAAAAAATATGTTCGTACACTAAAACTAACCATTTGTGGACTTTACCACTAAAAACGTATTAAATTAAACATTCACTTTTAAATTAAACAATTAAACGTTCACTTTTCACCTTTCTTTTAACCCTTAACTTTGGACGTGAAATAAAAATCATACTCCCATGGATGTCGGGTCACACGGACTTCTTCATAAAATTCTTCTAATTTTCATACCTGGACCAATCTGACTTTAGCAAGGAGTTTATACGTATAAAGTATTTGTAAATAAAAGATCGAGTAATAAAAATAATGAACTTTTATTCATATTTTAATAAATATCTCCAAATTTAACAAATTTAGTCAGTTTTCATTCTTAATTTACTTGAGATCATATTAAGGCTCCTTAATTATAGTAGGTATCACGTACATCAAAACAAATCATTTTTCCTAGTTAATAAAGAAAACGGTAACAAAACCTCATAAAAAAACTTCTGAAAGAAATAAAATAAAAATTCTGACAAGGATCAAACTTATGTAAAATTACTGGCATTCAGAACATGCAGGCTTGGAACACTGAAGACAAACTGGCTGTGTACAAGCATTACTTTACGCCTGGAATGTTCTTTTGTTGGTTGGGCATCACGTTTCACAGCTGATGTACTCGGCTCACTACTGTCCGCCCTTTGGTTTTCAAAATCTAGAACATATTAAAAAAGATTATAATATTAAAATGTAAGAGAATTATAGTAGGTGGGTCATATAGGTCCGAGTATATTTGTATGGAAATTATAGTCAGCGGGTCTCACAGACCCTGATCAAATTTTAAATGATTATTACTCACATGATAAGTGCCAGACGACGCGACTTTCTCCCTCCTTCGTCCAAACACAACTAAAACTGAAGCTACTGAGACGCGCGGGGTTGGCACGTGCTGGGAAGGGGTTTATTCCGAGAAATTGAAGAAGGGGCTGGGCCTCTGAGACCCGGCGTCCACAGTTAAAGGTTAATAAAAATATAATTTACTCTAGGGTTTGTTAATCCCGCACATTCTTCAAATCCCGCGGGATTGAGGAATGTAATGTAATGATTTGGATTGCAAACCCAAGTCTGCTCGAATCTGGAACGAGCTAAGAGAAGGTATCCGTCTTTTCTCTTTCATTTTAGTCGGGCCTCTTCAAAGCCCGCATTAACAAATCTAAAAACAGCCCCCTCCTTAACCCATCTCACAACGTTGCCCAGCCGAGTTCCCCTTTTTGGGGCGTTCACCGTAGGGAGAGCAGCACTCTTGTAAGTAGTCACATAAAAAACGATAAATAAATTCTTATGTAGGAACTACAATAAAAACTAAGTAAGTAAGTAGGTACCTATTCAGATCTGGTCACCAAACACGGCTAAAGCAATTTCAATTCTGATGGTGGTATTTACACCAGGGCGATACTGAGAGTATCTTCCACCCTGAAACATGCCGCAAATATGTTATTTTAAATGAATAATTTGTGAAATAACACATAACACATAATTTCATCAAATAAAATGTACTTTCGCACGCCGGGGTTTGAACCCGCGACCTTCGGATCTCTAGCCAAGAGTACCAATAGACCACGGAGGCGGTAATACAAACGATTTAAGAATATTTTACATCACGCATGCACCGACAACCAATAGTAGTATATTAGCGGTAGGTACCTTTGTACTCGTACGTTGTTTTCAAACTTATATAATATTTGGATGATTTATATAAGAGCAGTTTTTTGTAAAAATCACCTCAAGGACGCTGTTTGTATCTTTAAAAGTAATACTTTAAGTCAACTACAAACTAAGATAAAAGTAAAGTGTTTGAAATCTGAAAATCGCCCTGTATAAACAATTTACCACTAAATGGCTAATTGGATAAAAAATACCTCAAACTAATGGTTGCCGAATTGTTCAATCTCCAGACGACATGTTCAATATCCAAAATAATCATTCATCATTTTCAAGCCATGTTCAACGTCCACCTTTAAAGTCATAATATGGGCATATTATGGCTTCAATCTTCGAAAAACGATCTTCAAACATTTCCTGTTACACATTATGTATAAAACGAAATGACCAAAATCGAGAATTGTTTAGAATTTGCCTGTAAAAACAAAAACAAAAAAGTCTCCTGTAAAATTTGCTAAATGGTCTATTGAACATACAAGCACTAAGGCAGCGATATGGTATAGTGAGATGGGGTGGTTGTGCTGAATCCATTATCAATCCAATTATTAAAGTTCGAAAACTTATCTTGAGATTATTATTTAAATGCCAACCAACTCCTCAAATGAAATCTTTGCTAAAATCAGTGTCTTAGATATTCGACAGTTATTTACTAAGATAAGCTTATGTTATACCTATATGGAAAAATAACTTACTAGTGGCTCCACAATATCAAGTACACACCCGTTTTTTTATTAAACCTGGGTTGCTTGATTCCTAAAGCAAATACCTCAATTCTGGTTTATCGCCCCTAAAAATATATAAGGCATTGAGTACCGAAATAAAGTCTTATAACTCCCTTTTTACTGCCGAATAAAACATTGGTTATTTGAAAGGGGACGAGCATTCTACAAAGACTCCTTTAACTCATAAAACTATTCAAAAAAATAAAATATATATTAAAAAAATAACTTACTCTATCACACCTTCTTTCCATTTTCTTAAATGGCATGATTTTTAACTCTTAAACCCTACTTGGGGTACTGGAGTACCCCCCTGGTGCTTAAAATATCAACAATTTTAACATTATTGAACTATTGCGAAAATCGCTCTAGCTAATCTACTCTCGATAATTGGCGCGTAAGTACGTCAGGAAGCCGTGACCGCCCGGCAAGTGCAGTCGCGTCCACAGGTGTTCCGGGGTACCCCAGTACTCCGTGGTAGGAATAGTGTTAGTTCTTCCTTCCAGTTATACTTGAACTACTGAAGTTGTTTTTCGACATCTCTCTGGTAAGTTTACACATTATTTATGATTTACTTTACTTTGTGATACTGGAGTGCTATGTGAGTACAGAGTTGATAGGGAGAGCCTGCGCCCAATAACTAGACGTTCATGGACTAATAATGTGTTACGAATGTAAAGACAGTGTATGCAGTGTAATGAGGTGTCTGTTTTTGGGGGGGGGGGGGATAAAATTGCAGTTGCTTTGTTGGTATCTGATGACGAAGAGCTAAACCTAGGAGAAGATTCAGACGATGAGCCCGACGGTGTTATCGAGGATTTCCGGGACCATTCTGAAGTCGCACCTCATGAAGACGGTGATCAAGATAGTGTGGAAGGAGATGAAGAATATTTAGTGCCTGACAATAACGGGGCTGGTATAAATGAAGAAGGTAGGCGCTTGGTTCGTGTGCTAGATTCTCCATTAGTTCTGTACGGAAAAGGTCATAATAATCGACATAAGTGGACTGGTGTTAAGCTTTCTCGCTCAAGAATGCCTCGCAGCAATATTTTGTTGCCCCTCCTGGTTCTAAACAGAAACCTGACATGTGCCAATTGGTTCACGTCTATACCCACAGCCAAGAAGTTATTGGAAAAAGGTATAACATTAGTTGGAACTGTAAAGAACAATAAACGAGAAATTCCTCCTGTTTTCTTGGACACTAAACATCGAGAGAGATGCACATCAATATTTGCCTACGACGGACCTCTCACACTTTTGTCGTATTGTCCTCTGAAGCCAGCAAAGAAGAAAATTGTAATCATGCTGTCCACCATGCATGACAGCCCTGACAAGCATAATGAAGTGTATCTTCCAGAAATAATACATTTCTACAATAAAACTGTAAGAAAGGTTTTAGGTGGTACGCCTGCTTTTTGAATGTGTAAGAGCGAGATGACAGATAGAGGTATAAAAGATGACGGATTCATCTGCTCGTTCTCTTTTCCCAACCGACAGCTCAGAAGATAGAAGTAGTCAATCCGTACTAAATTGTTAATAAACATTATATTTGAACACGCGTTCTATTATTGAAATCCAACAGTACCACCAAGTCTGTAAATAACAGTGGCGCAGCCTACAAAATTAAAAGAATTAAAAAGAATCGACGCGCGAGATTTCGCACGAGAGAAAAAAATACGCGATATTGGAAACATCGGATTGCAACATATTGTTCGGGTCGGTAAAAAAGGCCGGACCGAAATTATTGTTCTTCACTGAAAGGAGTGAAGAAGAAGAAGAAGCCACTGGAGCCAGCCAGCTTCTCGAAAGGGGGAAGCACGGGAGGGTCCAGGGCGTCAAGCGGCAGCATCTCCGAGGGTCAAAGAATCGGAGGGGTCCGGGCCACAAGAGTGGTCTGGGGCAGCCATCAGCAGCACCGAGGGTCAAGGATCGGTGTTACTAGGTCTTAGGAGCGGTCTGGGAAGAGCCATCCAGCCAACAAGGGTCAAGGAGCGGTTTCCTGAGAGGGTCCAGAGAGCAGATTGGAGAGCGGAGAAATCTCATTGGGAAGTTTTTTTCTGTTTTTCTTTTCTTGTCTTGTGGGTACCATCTGGGCAGAGGAAGCATGGAGTCAGGATTGGGGTCCTTTAGTTTGCGTGACGGTAACTGGGAGAACTTCAAGGTCCGTCTCGAGCAGTACCTCCTTATGAATGATGAAAAGTACGCATCGGATGATAAAAAAAGAACTATTTTCCTAAATGCTTTGCAAGATGATTGTTTTTCTCTACTGGTAAATTTGTGCATTCCAAAAAAAGTAACAGAGGTTGATTTAAAAGATTTGATATCTAAGCTCAATGAATATTGTTGTACGACAAAATGTTTTTTTGAAGAAAGAGCACAGTTCTATTCAGCTAAAAAAAGGAATGACGAATCAGTTCGCGATTTTGCTGTTCGTTTAAAATCTCTTTCTAGCAATTGCAAATTCGGGAATAGTTTATCAGAGAAATTAAGGGATTTCCTTGTATTAGGTTGTAAACCCGGTAAGATTAGAGAAAAATTATTATTTCTCGATAGTGAGTCATATACTTTCGAAAAATGTGTGCAAGTAGCAGAGTGTATTGAACTGGTAGCTTCAACTTAATCTCAATCAGCTGTTAACAGAGTTTTAGCTAATGTAAAAGACAGCGGAGGTCGTGTCTCACCTAATACGCAAGTGAAAAACAGAGATGGATATAGTTTCAAGCGAAACGGTAGCTATAATCGGGCACGTTCACCGTCTCATCAAGTTACAAAACGTAATTGTACGGTTTGTGGATATCATAATCACACGGCGGTAGAATTTAGATTAAAAAATTATGTATGTAAAATTTGTGGTACTAAGGGTCATTTAGCAAAACAATGTAAGCATGTAACAACACGTAAAAACGTGAATACTTTGTTATCGGATGGAATGGTTGGTGATATACTAAGTATTGAGCCATATTATATAGAAGTTTCACTCGATGGAATAAATAATAAATTCATGGTAGATTTTGGAGCATCTTGTAGCGTAATTCCCGAAGAGTGTTATTTCAATAAATTCAGCAGTATTGAGTTCATGCACGAAAACGTGAGCTTACGAAGTTTTGACAATACGCTCATCGGTGTGGTAGGTACTTTTTCACCGATACTAGAGTTTAACGGTTTACGACACCGACTCAAAATTATTGTCGTCAGTAGCGCGTCTCTTTCTATTTTAGGACGTGATTTCATGAATCTCTTTAACTTGGGAATAACTGGGATCATTAATTGTCTAAAACAAAATACTTTAAGGGAGCGATTAGTAAAAAAATTTCCAGACGTTTTTACGGATAAATTAGGCAAGTTTAACAAGTATGAAGTGAATTTAACGTTAAAAGATTCTGCCACTCCGATATTTCGTAATCACAGAATAATGCCGTTCGCTTTGAAGGATGAAGTTGAAAGCGGTAGCATTAGATTATGTGGTGATTATAAATCTACAGTAAATAATCAGTTATTAATTGACAAGTATCCGTTACCTAGAATTGAGGAATTATTGACCAAAGTGAATGGAGGCAAGGTTTTTGCTAAAATTGATCTAAAATCCGCATATAACCAGTTTGTTTTGAAAAAGGAGTGTAGACGTTTCACAAAAATCAATGGGATTATTTCAGTATAAACGGTTAGTGTTTGGGTTGTCACCAGCGCCAGCGGTTTTTGCTAAAGCAATGGCAAATTGTTTATCAGGATTACGGAACATGACGTTCTACTTGGATGATATTATTGTGATAGGAAAAGATGAAGTCAACTTAGAAAAAAACGTTTGTCTCGTTTTAGAGAGGTTAAAAAGTTGTAATTTAACGGTGAATAGTGAAAAGTGTGAATTCAATTTAAAAGTTATTGAGTTTTTAGGTTATAAAATAAGTGAACAAGGGATTCAACCGTGTCAGCGGAATAAAGAAGCCATTTTAAACGCATCAGCGCCTAGTGATTTAAATAAATTGAGAAGTTTGTAAGGTATGGTTAGTTATTATCGTAATTTTATTCCAAACATGGCAAATATATTGTCACCATTATACGATTTACTTAAAAAAGATGTTAAGTTTCAATGGGGTACGGAACAAGAAAACAGTTTTGCGATAATAAAAAAAATATTAACTTCGGATAGGATTTTAACGCATTTCGACGAGAATATTCCTGTGAAACTTGTCACGGATGGGAGTATGAATGGAGTCGGAGCGACGTTAATCCATGTCTTTAAAAATGGCGTAGAAAGACCAATAGGGTTCGCAAGCAGAACTTTAAATATAGCGAAAAAGAATTATTCGATTTTGGATATTGAAGCAACAGCTATAATTTTTGGGATTAAGAAGTTTTATCAATATTTGTACGGCAGAGAATTAATTTTAGCTGTAGATAACCAGCCTTTGGTCAGAATTTTCGGTCAGAATAGAGAAATTCCTAAGATTGCGGCGTCAAGATTACAGCGTTATGCAGTTATGTTAGGATCGTTCAATTTTACGATTGAATACGTAAAGTCGAAAAATAATTGTTCAGACTTTCTGAGCAGGTGTCCAATGGAAAAGGTGAGCTGTGAAGATAATATTGAGTCTGATTACATTAATTATTTTGAAAATAACGGGTTTAATTTGTCTTTAGACGTGATAAGAAGTGAGACCGAAAAGAACGAAATTTTAAGTCAAGTAAAACAAATTTCTTATCGAGGGTTGGCCAGCATCAGTAAAAAAGGCACAAAATGGTAATTTTATTAGAGTTTTCTGGGAAAAAAGGTTAGAATTGTCATTGATAAATGGGTGTATTTTATATCAACATAGAGTTGTTATTCCTGAGTCTTTAAGACCAGAAGTTTTAAAGATGTTACACAGATCTCATTTAGGGGTTTTTAAGACTAAAGACATTGCAAAAAGTTTTGTCTGGTGGCCAAAAATTAATCAAGATTTGTAGAAAATAACAGAAAATTGTATAGATTGTTTAGAAATTAAACCAGAATCACAAAAGAGTTCATTAGCAGTATGGCCTTATGAACCTGAAGTATGGTTCAGGGTGCATATTGATCATGGTAGCTTACATAATAAAAACTTTTTAATTGTGGTAGACTCTTCTTCGAAGTGGATCGAGTGTCTGGAAGTAAACAGTCTGTCTTCAAAAGAAAATATTGAAGTACTTCATAGATTATTTTCACAATTTGGTTTTCTAGCAACTTTAGTTAGTGATAATGGTACGTGTTTTTGTTGTGAGGATTTTGAAAATTTTTGTCAGAAAAATGGGATAGAACATATCACTAGTCCAGTTAACCACCCGAGTAGCAATGGGCAAGCTGAGAATGCTGTTAAAACCTGTAAAAGTTTTCTTAAAAAAATTTGTAAAAATAATAGATTTCCTTCAGAGTATAAAGAAAAGTTAGGTAACTTTTTAACAGACTATAGAAATACCGTTCATGCAACAACAGGGTGTGAACCATTTGTATTATTAATGGGAAGGAAAATTAGAACAGTATTTGACTCTCTGATTCCTAGGAAGGTTGATGAAAGAACGAATAGTTCAGGTTCTACTTGACAACACGAAGTAATGCAAAAGGTTATTCAGAGTCAAGTCAATCAGAAAAGACAATATAAGGGTAGAAATAAGTCAGATTTTAATGTAGGTCAGAAAGTGATGACTAGAGATTTCAGAGCTCAGGGTAATAGGTTATGGGTCCCTGGGGTTATTGTTAAAAAAAAGGTAGCAAAATATATTTCATAAAAATTACCAAGTCTAATATGGTGTGGAAAAGACATTTAGACCAGATTAAAAAATTACATGTTTCACTGCAGGAGGGAGATAAGCCGGAATTCGGTACGTCTGACACAATGGAACTGTCGACGGATGAAGTAAATCTCTCAGGTATGTTGCGTAATAGAAGTGTCTCTAATACTGTTCCTCCATGTTTCAGGTCTAACCCGTGGCAGGGAAGACTTCGTCCAAGATGAGGGTACTTCGCAGTCCAGGAGGAAGAGTGGACGGACGACGAGACAAGAGAAGGGAAGCAAAAAGAACGCGGCATATGATAGTTAATTAAAAAAAAAAATGTTGTGTTAATTTTTTAGAGAATAAAATAAAATTGTAATATGAAATATGTAGTAATAGGGTATACCATATGTAGCTAGGGGCATTCAATTTTAGTAGGGGTGGATGTAAGAAAGGTTTTAGGTGGTACGCCTGCTTTTTGAATGTGTAAGAGCGAGATGACAGATAGAGGTATAAAATATGACGGATGCATCTGCTCGCTCTCTTTTCCCAACCGACAGCTCAGAAGATAGAAGTAGTCAATCCGTACTAAATTGTTAATAAACATTATATTTGAACACGCGTTCTATTATTGAAATCCAACAGTACCACCAAGTCTGTAAATAACAAGAATCATTTATTCATAAAATGTAAAAAATAAAAATGACGAATAATTATTTACCCGTTGTTTGTTTTATTCTTTGAAATCGTTTGAGGCATTCCTTTTTAACATCCGGCAGGTCTATGTCAATTTCCATACAAGGAATTCCCCCTCCATCTTCTTCTCGATGTCCTGTTTCTACCTTTAGGCTAACAGTCTCCACTTTAATGCTACCTAGAAAATACAAACAACAATACTAAATTGATAAGTCTAGACCAAGTGCATTATTCAAAGTCATCCATTTCCTAAAGAGTACAAAACAAAACTTATTTTTTTTATAAATGAACTTTTTAATATTAACTTTTATTTTATAAATGTACGATAAATCTTACCATTTGATTGTTAACATTTTAAAACAATTTAAGGTTAATTTAGAAAATAAGAAGGACCGCAGATGTCCGCTTCAAGAAGGGAATTCTAATTACTCTTGCGCACATTCTATACAGAGTTTTTTATTGTTGAAGAAAAAATGTTTGAATCAGATCAATTTAACAAGTATGAGAATTTCGTCAAAGTTTGTACATTGCGTTTTCATGTCCCACAAAATTGATTGATATTAACATAGTTATGTATTATAGAATATTGGAGAGATATGTATTTAGTCAGACAACTGTCGAACCTGTATTACTTTTAATCAATTATTTAGATCAAAGGGTGGTGTGTTTTTACCATTTACCATTTCCCACCTCTAATTCAATTAACAAAAGCGTGATTTAATTTTGTGGTCCCTGAAATAGATTACATTGTATATTTTTGTGGTGTCTTAAATAGCTTACATTGTGTATTTTTGTAAGCGCTTGTTATATGACAGTGAATTTTGTGTTGTTATATGACAGTGAAAAACGTGTTAAAGCACCATAATGTAACTTATACAACATCCCAAATAAGGTATGAGAGAAGTTTTCTGTAGTTTGGCAGTTTCCTGTAAATATCCTATCCTTCTTACAAACATTATGAAGACAATGTAAAGACAATTCAAAACTAAATACAAAAATTTAAGAAAAACTACAGGCCGCCTCAGAACAGGAAACCCTAGTGAGGAGGACTGTGAAAAAAATACAAAAAATATACTTATATTATACTTTAAACCTACATATTGTACAAATTTTGCTATTGATATTAATAAAAAAAAAAAAAAAAAAAAAAAAAATGTAAATACCAAAGAACGGCAAAAGAGGATGTTCTTACCAGAAATTATGGCCTGCCTTGGCAACTCAATACTGACATGGATTACTAGCATCTAAATTTTACATTCAACAGTTTATGACATAAGCATTGCAACATACGGGTTTTCCGAGTACTCTCCGCATGCTGTAAGCATTCCTTCTTTACATCTAAAAAGTCAAAATCAATATCCACATACGGAATTTCAGAACCGCCTTCTTCCTGTGTCCCTGGTTCCTTCTTGATAGAAAAACTCGCTGGATTCAGTAGATCCATTACAAGACTTTGGTAGGATTGTGGATTTGGTTCAAACCCAAAAATATAACTGAAACTGCCAGATACAGAACTTTATAATAACTTTATACAATACTTAATCTGTCCGAACTATTGGCTCCCCCTATTTCAAAACTAATTAACCAATGCATTACAGATGGGACTTTTCCAGATTGCTTTAAAATTGCGAAGGTAATACCAATATACAAATCTGGATCAAAAACGGATACGTCAAATTATCGGCCAATCTCAATTTTACCAATTCTATCAAAAATTTTCGAACATGTAATTTATGAAAGATTAAACAAATTTCTACTAAACAAATCACTACTATATAATAAACAATACGGTTTCAGAAAAAAATCAAATACTCTTTCGGCAACTAATGATCTAATAAACAAACTAAGAACCAGCATAGACAACGGAAATTACGCTATAGCAATCCTCGTAGATCTCCAAAAAGCATTCGATACCGTGAGTCATGTGATACTACTAAAAAAAATTGAAAAAATAGGTGTAACCGGCCCTGCTCTCCAACTCATTAAATCGTATTTAAATAACAGAAAGCAATATGTCAGCTAAGATAACAAAAACAGTCAACACAATAATATAAATTATGGTGTACCTCAAGGATCCATATTAGGGCCTCTCTTGTTTCAAATATATATTAACGATATCTGTCAGTTAAACTTAAATGGGGAAATTTTTTTATACGCGGATGATACTGCTATATTTTACTTTGGTAAAAACTTAGAAAACTTACTTGAAAAAGCCCAACTGGATCTTAATAAATTAAATAACTGGCTAATTAAAAATATATTAACTATTAACACTAAAAAAACAAATTACATGATCTTAAGTTCACAAAAAAGAAAAACGCCGTCTCATAAACCTTTGCAAATAGAAGGAAAAAACCTACAAATTTCAGATAGTGAAAAATACCTGGGACTTCATATCGATAAACACTTATCTTTTAAACACCACATACAAAAAGTAAAAGAAAAAATTATCCCACTAATTGGTGTATTTGGTAGAATAGCCCATCTTCTACCAATACAAGTAAAGAGGGGATTATACTTTAGTTTAATTCAATCCCACCTAAATTATCTCATAGAAATATGGGGAAACACAAACATCACATATCTAAACGAAATTCAAATAATACAAAACAAAGTTATAAAAAAACTTTTTAACTATAGACCAGATACCCCCACCAAAAGAGTATACCAAGAAACTAACTTACTTAAAATTAGAAAACTGTACGAATACAACATATGCCTATTAATTCACAAAATCCAAAATGGCCTCATACACACAAATACTTCATTTATGAAAACATCACAAGTACATGACCACCACACAAGACAACACAATAAATTATACACAAATTCAGCAAAGACAGAGTGTGGTAAAAGAAACATAGGCCATGAGGGTGTACACATATATAATCTCCTTCCTGATAGCCTGACAACCGTAAATAGAATAAATATATTTAAGAAAAAACTGTTTGCCCTCAAGATCAATGAGCAAAACCAAAATGCTCTTACTTAAGAAAAATATGTTACTTAGGTAGTAAACCATAATTATTTATATAAATATTATTTTTGTTTTTAATCAATGTACACTTAAGTTAACAAAGCGAAATATGTATTTCTTTTAACTTAATAAATAACTAATCTATATTAAGAAAGAAAATATTATTTGGATATTTTATTTCGGTTGATATATTTTGTAAGAACAATGAGGTGTATGCACACATATATACGCGCTGTAGAAATCTCAAAGTGGCGAGATAAAAGCGAAACTGTATTGCTTTCATTTCTGTACCTTTATGGTGCTGCCACACGCAAAGCTCACATCAACAGATAATATAAAGCACAATAGCGCTCGCCATACAATCCCATACAGACCCGACACACGTAAAAAGATAACGCGCTATAAGTGTGGTTCTGAACTTCGCTAACCGAATTTATTTTACGTATCCGCTCCCGAAGCGATATTTGAAAAGTTATGCGTCCCCCTCTCCGCCGTAAAAAGGAGAGGGGGTCATTTTAATTACGGAGCTACCAACTAAGTTCCGTGTTCCCTTAGTAAAGTTGTCACTTTGACAGATGAAATTATGTTCCTCGGCCGCTCTCGAATTCAACTGACCCCCTCTCCTACCATAGGAAGAAATATTTGATAGCGTCGTGTGTCGGTAGAAAAGATGATGCGCTGTACATTAACTTTTGATGTGAGCTTTGCGTGTGGCAGCACCATGAGTACTAAACTGCTACGCGTCACGTAAGGTCGTGTGCAACCTCTGTGTAAATAGAGTAACAAAGTGCCAAAATGCACTCGTGCATGTTGAGAAAATGTTTTGTTGTGAAGAATTTTTATTTTATTTGCTAATTTACTAAAGAGTATTTGCTAATTTATTTTAAAAAAAGCGGATTGCAGGCCTTTAACGAACGAATGAACAGGTTTCTGGTTGAACTTTTATTAAATTTCGAATACATTAATTATCACAATGTCGGAACAGAATTTTTCTAATTTATTTAAAAAAGGGACTGCAGGCCCTTAACAAATAAATGAACAGGTTTGCTGTTAAATTGTTAGTAAATTTCGCATAAATTAATTATCACGATATCGGAACACGTTGACCGTACCATCATCAGGAAACCATGTGTGCTCAAATCATTTTCATCCCAAACGTTTAGACTGCAATTTCCTTCAAGTCCTTTATAATCTTTGAGCATGCTGTGTGGAAGAAAGAATGTAATATACCCACAAATTAGTTATCGTTGCTTAATCTGAGAAAGGTTATTTTAATTACTGTTTGTTATTGTCTAGCTTTGATTAAGACCATCTATACATTTCACAAAAATGGCACTACAAAAATAAACCGAATAGGCATTTCTCTGAAATCGTATGACATTACAGCAGTTAATATACGAAATAAATGTCGGTCTGATCGGCATGCATTTGGCAAGGTTGTTGGCGCGGTTCACTCCAATTCTTGGGAAAGAAGGTACAATCATAATTTTTTCCGTAGGTATGTTAAGTTGTGCCTATATTCAAAAAAAGGAGAAAAACACAATGTAAAAATGTAAAAGCTTATTTAATGGGAATAAATAAATAGATATTTTTACCATGTAACCCCCACCCTCCCTTGTCCAACCCCACCACAGCCTCTTTGAAGCTCTGTTCTCGTCTAATATGATTTCTCGTCGCCCCAGTGCTTAATTGTCCAAACGACCATTTTAGCGAAAATGAGTTTTTAACGCAATATTGTTAAGGATCAAATTACGCGTCGTTCGATGAAGAAAAAATAGTTTTATCAGCCTGCTACAATTAATTATAAGCATTTTAAAATGTCAATGTCCACAACAATATTCTAAAAGTGGGTCCTTGTTTGGCCAATCTCCTTATTAGGCCAACCTCCTAGAGTCGAGAATTAAAATTGCGTGCTAGTTTGTTCAAACTCCACCAACCGACCAATTACAGCACGATGCGAGGATCACGTGATGTCGCCATCTGATGTTTTTACATTCCAACGGTGTTTGATTTATGGTGTCACGCGGAAGTAAAAAAGCATTTAAATATATACTAAGGAGTTTTTGATTGACAAAACAACAGGAAAATGTCAATAACTAATTACAAAAGTGCATTCATACGCAGCAGTGCGGAAATAAAGCGGTAAGTGTTAGTTTTAAAGATCTCTATCAATACCAAATTTGTTTTGTTTTTTACATTGCAATGAACTTTGTGATACAGCGTGTTCACTTTTCTGTTTTCGCTCAGACTCTACTTTTTGCAAGTTTTTTCTGTCAAAATTGGTTTTGTTGACTGACGATTCATATTAAACTTAGTATTTCAATTCGAAATTTTCAGTAGGTATATCTGTATTTGTATGTAGCCGTTTGAGATTTACAAATTGATCTATAGTGATTAGGCAGTTTGTTGAAATAAATTATAGTTATATAATAAATTATAATTCTGATTTTTTCCTCATTTGTGTGTTTTGGGGTTTTGATTACGATTCTGAGTATTACCAACAAAAACGGTAGGATTTTAATTTTTAGCCAAAAAAACATGTATAGGTATATAATTCAATGAAATAATTTGCATAAATTTCATATAATTTAAGTGATTTAGTTTTTTGGCCACGCGTAATGTTTAGGCGCAATTCTATGGGAGCACTCTCCCCAATAAAGACTCCATTGAAATGCTTGGAGTTACTATATCAGACCGGCTCAAGTATCGGGGATCCATAGAAGCCCGAGTAAATCAGGCTTCCAAGAAGCTGGACGTCTTGTACACGGCTAGGATATCCTTCAACAGTGACCAGCTGCTGACCCTGTACAAGTTTCAAGTCCGCCCAACAGTTGAATTTGGGAGCCACCTCTGGGCTGGTGCCCCAAAATACTTAATTAACCTACTTGAATCTGTGCAAAGGAGGGCGATCCGTCTGATTGACAATCCGTTGTTAACAGACCGATTGCCTTCTCTAATGCATAGACGCAATGTTGGCATGCTTTGTCTGTTCTACAGGTATTTCAATGGGCCTGCTCCAAGGAGCTAGCAGTATTGATCCCTGATGCACCAGTGCACGTGCGCGAAACTCGAAGGACACGAGCGGAACACCCGTTTACGGTTGACGTTAGCTTCATGAGAACGGGTCGTTTTTACGACTCGTTTTTTGTAAGTCGGCTCGTATGTGGAACGAGCTACCGGCATCTCTCTCCTATAATCCGAGCCTCTTCAAGGCCCGCATTAATAAATCCCTTCATACAGCCCCTACCTTAACCCGCCTCACAACGCCGCCCAACCGGGTGGTTACATAGTTCCCCTGTCTGTACACTGGCAGGGACGCTCTTGTGAGGTGTCACATAAAAAAAAAATCTGATCGTAAGAGATTTAGCCTACTGAGGTCATCTTCAGACTGGTACAGATATTCCTTAAACTGTGCTATATATACATTAAATTTAGGGAGAGGGATTAAAAGGGGTGGAATGCAATGATTTTATTCAAATTATATGGATATCCCATTTTTGTTGCTATGTCGTAACAACGAAGATGGAAGTCTAAAGATGGTTGATAGGCTAAACCCGGTCACGGTCAGAAATAAAAAAAATTTGGACATTGTTTAATATATTATTATCATGGAAGTAAATTATTATAATGGAACTGTCGAGTACCTGGCACGCGTTTCAATGCCATTCAAAGAAAGATTTGTCCCGCATCCCACGAACCCTCCCCCCTCACGGATTACCCTCACCCTTCCCTCTTTCAGTCCCTACTGCTAAGCTACAAGAAATAATGCACACATTTTTATAACAACTCGATCGCCACCTATTATACAATCTGAATGCAAATTTCATAACGCCAGAGTTCACCTTTATGTATGGAAATCTTCGCCGGCGTGCGCAAAGCAACTCACCAAAGTTTCATCGCAATCGGATGAATGATATAGGAAATAATAAGAGAATCTTTATACAAATTTCACAACGCCATAGTTCAATATAATATAGGGAAACCTTCGCGGGCATGCGCACAACTCAAAGTTACAAAGTTTTATCGAAGTCGGTAGAGTGGTATGGGAAATAAGATGTGAATTTGTATATAAATTTCATAACGCCAGAGCTCACTTTTATGTACAGAAAAGGTATAGGAAATAAGAAGGAACAAACAAATAAAAAATCACTATTATAAATATATATATATATAGATTCCACAACGAATTGTCAGTATCCTAAATAGAAATATTGAAAATAAACTCATCCTGTATATAACTAAAGGTGGTCGTTTGAACAAACAAGCACGGAAAGTTCTACGCAAAAGTTGCCCTATCTCCAATTCCAGTTTGTTCAATCTCCTTTTACAAAATTCTGGTGGTGCGTTTTTGTTCAATCTCCATTTAAAAATGTAAAAAAAAGTATCAAAAACTATCCTTAGTCAATTTACAAAGAATTACTTAAACTGATCAGACCTTTAGCTTGACGGAAATATCTTCATCTTAAATACCTGTCATAATGTTTCATTGAAATAATCAAAGAAAACCTCCTCCTGTAAAATTTGCAAATGGTCGTTTGGACAATTAAGCACTGAGGTGACGTTCTGTCGCTTTATTTTAATATATATCTTTTATACATTATTAATGTTTATACCTAAAATAGTTTTTTATAATGCTGTCTTATAAACCTAACAAAGCGGCTTAAAACAAAATAACTTTTCATTTGATTAAAGAGTCAGGCCACAAGGTAAACGCTTTCTTTGATAATTATATACTATTTAATATAAATAATTTTGTAAATTCATAAAACTTCTACTCAATACTAAATATGTGTACGTTTCCCGTTTTGGTTCAATATGTAGTGTACAGAATCCAAAACTTAAAATGTGAAAATAAAAAAACATTTTGTGTTATTTATTAGTTCTTAACATGATTCAGACCTGGTTTTGCAAAAAAATGTTAGTTTGGTGACGGCTTTGTTTTCAAATTACAACAACAACTCGGTAACAATATGAACGTTGTTCCTTGGTTTCGCTTACGAGTTTGAACGCTTGTACAAGGAGTTTAAACAGAGTTGGGTTGTTAAGTTCATCTCCATATTTGTGACGTACGCTATGTGGTGTCATTTTTAAAATGGATTTAACTAGACAGGGCTAATCTAGTATAATACATCAATGAATATATTCGATTATTTTATCCAAGCTTACTTTTTCTTCCGAAATTTGGTTTTTGCTTCGAGTACTAGACATCACTAAAATATTTTGTTCAGAGATGCCCCTCACAAAAATTGCATAGACAAAATACTATAAAATTTGACGTTTTGAGGTTATGTTATTTTCATTAATTTACTTATGGTACAGTAATCATTTAGCTTTCCAACTAACGCTTTTAAATATTTAAAACTTATGTGCGTGCGTTTATTCTTAAATCAAAAAGTTTTTTGTGTTTTTGAATCACTATTATTTATTTTGCGGTTAGATTATAAGGATCGCGGGAAAATACTGATTGTAACTTATTTTATCATGCGTTCATTTTGCAATGTATATTTGTTATTATTCTTTGTGTATATCTGGTTGATTTCTAAACATATTATCTGGATTGATCTTAAAAAGTTAATTTCCTTTACTGCGTGAGAGGGACAAAGCAGTTGTAGTGGTAGGTAGAATTAAAATCGGATTATAATTATCAGATGTAAATTTTAGCTAACAATTTCAGAACAAAAGCTAGGTATGAATTAAGAGATGCTTTACCCAAGGGAAATGGTCGTGTAGCCTGGACACGCTGTGGACGATGATTGTGTTCTGATTGCCATTTACCGTTTATTGTTAAGCAAGTGGAAGAGTCAGCGAAATTTGAAAGAGATTTCATTTCTATAGTTACCCTTCTTCGTTCCCATCCCCTCCCCAAGCATTTCTTTTCCCGAGATAAGACACAGTGGTTAATAACAAAACAAACACAACTCAGAACAGGTAGAGAACCTGGATAAAAACGGCGGCGATGACGACCCCAAAGAGAGATGGCAAGAAATCATCTAAACCCAAAACCCTATGCATATTGATTCAAAACTTCACCAATTTATGCAAAAACAAAACTATTTCATGTTATGTTACTTTCACTATCTCAGAAAATGTTTATATCTGAAAATCATCGTTACATATAATTTTTCAAAATAATAAAATAATTTTAGTGTTTTACGAATGAAATTTTATCTTTTGGCTTTTTATAGTGCTTGACGGGTAGTAAAAACACATTCTCATCACGCACGAAGGCTTTTTATAGTGTTTGTCGGGTAATAAAATTATTCTCTCACCACGCACGAAGGCATTTTGGCACTTTATTACTCTTTTTACTCAAAGGTTGCACACGACCTTACGTGATGCGTAGTAGTTTAGTAATAAAGCTACGAAATTGAAAGCAATACAGTTTCGCTTTTATCTTGCCACTTTGAGATTTCTACAACGCGTCTATATGTTTGCATACACCTCATTGTTCTTACAAAATATTCTTACTGAAATAAAATAATCAAATCTCTTCCAAATTAGATTTTCGTTCTTAATGTAACGTTCTGTTTCTGTAGGTTTCAGTAATATTTTTGGGCTAGAACCAAACCATAATCCTACCACAGTCTTACCATGGATCTACTGAATCCAGAGCGTGTCTCCATCAAGAAGGAACCGGGGCCACAGGATGAAGGCGGTTGTGAAATGCTGTATGGGGATATGGATTTTGACTTTTCATATGTAAAGAAGGAATCCTTGCAGCATGCGGAGAGTACTCGGAAAGTCTGTAAGTTACGATGCTTATGTCAAAAACTGTTTTGCGTAAAATTTCGATGCTGGTAATCCATGTCAGTTTTGAGTTGCCCAGGCACGCCATAATTTTTGTTAAGAAGTACTTGTTCTTGTTGTTTTTGCCGTACTTTGATATTTAAATTTAATATTATATTTACGGGAAACTGCCACTAGTTGCATTAGGGTGCATTAAAACACATGTAATATTGATTCGAGCATCATTTCTTTAACAATACAAAACTGTGTATAGACTGTGCTCAAGAGTAAATAGTATATCCTCCTTGAAATAAACATCTGCGGTCCTTCTTATTTCCTAAATGAACCCTTAAAGCCTGTTCTCCGGATTCCCGTTTTTAAAGGGTATTAATCAATCGTATCATTCATAGTACATTTTTAAAATAAAAGTTTTTAAAAATATATGTTTTTGTTTGTAGTACTCTCCAGGAGATGGACGACTGTAATTGTACTGTTTTATAATGCACTTAGTCTGGACTTATCAATTCAGTATTATTGATTCGTTTTTAGGTGGCATTAAAGTGGAGACTGTAAGCTTCAAGGTAGAACCAGGACCTCAAGAAGAAGATGGAGAGGGAATCCCTTTTATGGAAATTGACATAGACCTTCCGGATGTCAAAAACGAATGCCTTAAACGCCTTCAAAGAAAAACACAGGCAACAGGTAAATAAAGATTCTTGTTTTTTTTTAAATTTATTGAATGAATGATGCTTATACTTATACTTATTCGTAATGTTTTTCAGACTCATTTACTGATCAAAATACACGTTCTTTGGAAAAACCATTCTCTTGTTCTCATTGTAAGTACTCCTGCAAGTCAAAGTCACAGTTAGATTGTCACTTGCGGACTCACAGTGGAGAAAAACCTTTTTCTTGTTCCGACTGCAAATATTCATGTTCTCGAAAGGCAAATTTGACGAGACGCATGCTGAATCACAGTGGAGAGAAACCTTTTTCATGTTCCGTTTGCACTTATTCATGTTCTCGAGAGGGAGATTTGACGAAACACATGCTGACTCACAGTGGAGAAAAACCTTTTTCTTGTTCTAACTGCAACTATTCTTGTTCTCAAAAGGGAAATTTGACGAGACACATGCTGACTCACAGTGGAGAGAAACCTTTTTCTTGTTCTAACTGCAACTATTCTTGTTCTCAAAAGGGAAATTTGACGACACACATACTGACTCACAGTGGAGAAAAACCTTTTTCATGTTCCGTTTGTGCTTATTCAAGTTCACGAAAAAGAGATTTGACGATACACATGCTAACTCACAGTGGAGAAAAACCTTTTTCATGTTCCGTTTGTGCTTATTCAAGTTATCGAAAAGGACATTTGAAGAGACACATGCTGACTCACAGTGGAGAGAAACCTTTTTCTTGTTCTGGCTGCAAATATTCATGTTCTGGAAAGGGATCTTTGACGAGACACATACTGAATCACAGTGGAGAGAGACCTTTTTCATGTTCCGTTTGCACTTATTCATCTTCTCAAAAGGGCGCTTTGACGAGACACATACTTACTCACAGTGGAGATAAACATTTTTCTTTTTCTAACTGACAATATTCTTGTTCCATCCTAGAGAATTCCTTAATTGCTCGTTCCTAGAGAATGCCTAAATAAAGATAACGTACTAAAATTTAATAAAATTATCTGATCGTATATTCTACTTCTCTATATTATAATTCTCTTTCCGATTTAACCTGTTTGTATAAAATCATTAATTCATTGTTTGGAACCCCTGATTGATTGTATGTAATCTCTTTTTATTCTCCAAGCAGGTCATTTACAAGACAGTACCTACCATATTATTGTAGTAATTCTACATCAATGTCCCAATAGTACACTCATATGCAACGGATTCAACAGCTAGGAAACAAATACTACGATGTTATTGATATATTTAACACATCAATTTCAATGCTTAAGCATACATGGATACCATTCTCCTTTGTCCAGAATGTCGAGACTTGTCAACTCACTGTCAAGTCAAAGCATTGAATTTTGTGGTATATGACTAAATGACTTTCGACAGTCAATACGCAATGTCTAATTTCTAATGCCCTTTGAACCATCTTCATGCTTTGACTTATTATTATCTCCCATTCTTACTTTTATATTATTATTGTCATTATTATTGTCTTCGCTCCTCATTTATATATGCTCTCATTTCACTGTCATCTCTGTTTATAAAACTTATTCGTGTAATTAATATGTTGTTAATGGACTATTTGTCCGTAAATAAACAAATAAATAAATAAATAAATACCTTATTAAATTGTTTTTCTTCAAGTAACGGAGTATTTTAATAAAGGTATTTAATTTGACAAACACATTGACATTTGTCGGATTAAAGAAAAAAAAAAAATTTGATTTTTTCATATTTTTTATAATTTAGATATATTTGTATGTACATGCTGTGGGGATCAAATTCAATAACATTTTAACTTTATTTTTATTTTTTTGCTAGTGTTTTGAATAGTTGTTTCCTGTACTATTTACGTGCATAATTTCCTTTTTATTTTTATAAATGTTTATGTAAAAGCCTCAATAGGCGTTAAATAAATAAATAAATGAAACTAACAAACAATGGTCATGAAATTAGTGAACTTTTCTCAATTTACTCTGCTCTGTTTTCAATACAAATGATGTGTCAAATCAACATGTAAATAGTGATTCTCAAGAAAGTACCTACTCGCTCAGTCATGTCTTAAATTCAATGACTGAAATATTCAAAACTATGAAATCACTAAACTCAAACAAAGGTCCAGGAACAGATGCCATTCCACCATTATTTATATCAAACTCTGCTAAATCTCTTGTTTTTCCTCTTCATGTTATGTTTAGTAAATCTCTTAAAGAAGGTGTTTTTCCTGATCTTTGGAAAATAGCACGAATCAATCCTCTCTTCAAATCTGGGAATAAAAGCGACATCTATTAAATTATCACCCAGGAAGTATTTTCTCATGTTTTGGGAAAATTTTCGAAAGCATTTTTACACATTTTTAACATATTTTAGGTTTTGTTCAGAATGGATTCGTATTCAAAAGATCCACTACCATAAATTTAATCGAATATGTTAATTTTTTGAAGTTCAATTTGATGAAGTCTGTACTGATTTACGGAAGGCATTCGATAAAGTCAGTCATCCTCTTCTGATCCAAAACCTAAAAATAACAGGTTTCCACGGCAACCCCCTGAGATGGATTATATCTTATATCTCTCACAGGAGTCAATATATTCAAGTTAATAGTTATGAGTCCTCTCCCAAACTTGTCACATCTGGTGTCCCTCAAGAATCCCATTTAGGACCACTACTCTTTATTGTTTTCATAAATGATCTAACGGCAAAACTTTTTTGTAAATCTTTATTATATGCGGATGACTTAAAAAATGTTCATCCCGTGAATTCACAAGAAGACTGCGAAACTTTGCAAAAAGACCTCCTCACTTTGTCTCAATGGTGTATAGATAATGCAATGGATATAAATAATAGCAAATTTAATCTCATCTCGTTCACGAGAAATGTACGTAAAATTGATTTCCCTTACACGATCTGTGATGAAATCCTAATACGAGTAGACTCCATAAGAGATCTGAAAATCTTACTCGAGTCGAAGCTAACCTTCAGAAACCATTACCAAAACATTGTCAATCAGGCCAATAGAATGCTCGATTTCATCACTAGAATCACTAAATCATTTAAGGACATCAGTAGCTTCAGAATCTTGTACTACTCATATGTAAGAAGCATCTTAGAGTACGGCTCTGTGATTTGGTCACGACATTATGCAATTTAAAGCAGGAAAGTGGAGTCCGTTAAAAAAATACTAAAGAATCCTAGCTTACAAAACTGGAGTACATCGGAATCTCGGTAACTATTCTGAAATTCTTACTCACTTTAAAGAAGTCTCACTCGCCAAAAGAATAAACATATCAGATATAATCTCTCTGTTTAAAATCATTAATACTGTGTATGATTCATCTTTAATTAATCAAATTAACTTTAATATAAAACCGAAATCCACACGAAACCCTGTAACCTTTTGAATCGATACTTGTCGTAGTAATATAAGTTTTTCAACCAACATCGAGAATGACTCGATTGTATGATAGATACTGCAATCTTCTAGACTTAGATATATTTTAAAACTCAATTAATACCTTCAGAATGAACTTACACATACTTATACTTGATGACCTCCTCACGTTGAGTCATTTTATTATTTAAATTTCTTTACCAATCACCTACTTATGCATTAGCTCTACAATATATGTATTTGTGCGTACATGTGTGTGTACATGTTTGCATACAGTATGCGTACAGTGTGCACATCTATTCATATATGCCTGTGTGTTTGTATTTAAATGTCTATGTTTTGTATGTTTATATGTATGTGTGTACATATATATGTATATATATATACAATATATATTTTTTTTTCACAGTTTGAAAATGGCCTTGAAAGCCGATACAGCTGTAACAATAACAAAAACCAAAAAATACTTGCAGAACTTAATAATTATATTATTAAATTTGATTTTAATTAAATTAAAAAAAATAATGTTTATAAAACAAGGTTTTATGCACAGCACAAAGGATAACAAATATTTATAAGCAATAATTAATCCAAATACAAATACAAATTGAAAATAACTCCCGAATAAAAATAAATGCCGTCAACGGGAATTGAACCCGTGCCTTCTGATTTCCGGTCAGGTGCTCTGTATCCACTGAGCCATGACGGATTTTTTTTTTTAATTCTGCATTATTTGAATGCGGTGAGTTTTGAATGTTTATTTATTCCTATAAACTGATCGACCTTGGGACAGAAAGTAAGGCTTTCATAGGGACATAAGTACATGCGTTGCGTTGATTGGGGAAGATTTCATGGCTCCTAAGACAAGGCGAAGAGAGTCTATGGTATGTAATAAACTTCTTCCGTTTTTTGTCAGCCTAGCCAAGCACGTTGTTTTATTGCGAACCTAATTATTGTCATATTATTTACAGTAGCTATGGGCAGGATCGAAACATTTACACTATTGAAATATTTTGATCGAAACATAAAAAGAATTGAGTGATAAATCGATTGAATAGCTCAGAGTTCAGCGGGAGCAGTAGTTGCGGAAAGAGGCAGATTTTTTTCGGTTTTGGGAGGGGGAGGGGGCACCTAGACAAAGTGTGTTACATTGGTCATTTGCTGTATTTATTTATTAAAAAATTTCAAGTATGTATTGCCAAGATCACCATTAGTGGGAAAAGCCAATATAAATAATAATAAAAAACAACTACTCCAGTACCTACTACCTACAGTAACGCAAATGTAGTAAACTGAGCGTCAAATTTAACACAAATATCTATGGCCTATCTGTCAAATGAACAAGACGCTTAACAGCTTGATGTGTTGTAAATATCAAAGGTGCATTTCCACGTGATTATTGAAAAGCTACCTATGAGAACCTGTTATGACGCTACGTCACAACACCCAATGATGACGGGATTTTGGCATTAATAGCAATATAATGGTCAGCATTGTCTTTGACAATCTTTGTTTATTTTGAATAATAGCAACACCGAGAGGCAAGAAGAACGAAGCTTCCTGTTTCCGGCCACTCTAGAACGGATTCACGAGCAGGCCAAGTGGATCGGTTGGATACAGTCAACTAGTTAATTAAAATGTCATCTTAATCGTACGATTTCAAGCACAGTGGTGCGAGTGCTGTGTACTCATTATGAGTTGTGCATATTTGTAAATGTCAAATCAATAGCACGGATGTTACATTTACGGCGAGAAGCCGAACTCGATTGAATGGCGTAATGAAGAGCATCGGAAGTTTATCGGCACCCGTCCTGGTATCCTCCAGTGATTGTTGTGCTTTTCCGCAATAAACCAAACCATCTATTTGGCGAGAATGCGTTTTGACCATTATTTACTCACTTACATCGCCGCCGCGGGACGCACCGTTCATGCGACAAATAACGTGACTACAGATCATCACCACGTCGAGGGTTACCTCCGCCCCACAGCTCCTGAGATTGGATGCTTCACCACGTCGAGGGCTGCTGCCAACCCTCGGATCTCTCCGACGCTCAACATCGAACGCAGTGTTATTAGATAGTTAGGAATAGTAATGAGTTTTATCGACCAGGGTCAATCCTTTGGGGTGAGTCATCTTATATATATATTGAACCGATTTATAATGTCAATCTATAATTTGAAATATAGTAACCTTACATGTTTCTATAACATCCACTCTTTTCATTGACGCCCTGTGATGTCCCAAAATAGTGTGTACAGGTTAATAATGTCACGGCCCTCGAGGTATTCTGCTCTATCTATTCAACCTTACAGCGAACAGCGACAACACTCGTCAAATGTTGTCTGGCGCCCTTTTTAAAATCAAAGTTGTTCGTTATCTGATGTAAAACTATTAAATATGAACTAATTAGTTCATACCCACTTTTGCCGTAACATATGGCGCCTCAACGTGTGTTTTGAACCTCCTGTATACGTATTTTGGGATGTTATTATTTGTTTCTACCTTGCTTTCATCTGCTATATGATGTGCTATATTATAGCTCGGCAACTTTTTTGGTCTATTAAAAAAAAAAAGCAGATCAAAAAAATATTCTCCAGTACTGACATCTTTGGATTTATATATGCAACTAACATTACAAGAATGATTCGAAACCTCGCTGAATTATTTGGTTCGCGACACTGTTGTGTACCTACACATATGTTTTTTTTAAATTACATATGTGATTTACCAAACTTCTATCTAAATTCAAAATAATTGAAATCAATCATATTCAAGAAAATCTTGAAAAATCGAAAGCGAATTTTATAGTAAATATAATTTAAATTTGAAATGAATATTTGCTATTATTTTATAAAAGGTAATTACGACATTCCAAGAATTCCTTTTGTTCACGATGTACTTGTCTGTCAGCGGCAACGAAATAAATTATTATTAAATAATTGCTATTCAACATTTACGAGGATTATAATACATTTTCTAAAAATAGACTTGTTTACGATAAGCCTAATTGACTAGCACTATTATTATTCATTTAAAATCAGAAATAATGTTCACTTATTCTAATAAGAATAATTAACGGGAGTATATATTTTTTTTAAACACCAAGCGGTATCTACATATTAATCGACAGTGGGATAAATTATTAATCGACAGTGGTCTCGATTATTAATCTACAGTGGTTTCGATTATTATCGATTTTTTTTTCTCTTCTCATCTCTTTCATAATAATTTTTTTTTTTAAAAGAAAAACGGATATTTCGAATTAAAAAAAAGAATAATAAATATTTTTTTAATTTAACATTTTTTTTGGAATTTAATTATTTTTTTCTAGAAATTGAATATTAACTTAAAGCCTCAAGATGTCGTCACCTATACCAAATATTAATAATGCATCAAAAGAGGAACTAATCGTAGAGCTGACATCAAGAAACATTATACCAACAACTACTTTCGAAAGTTTACGTAAACAGGCGCGTGATTTTAATAAAAAAACTGAACAAATCCACACCTGTTGACTCAGAATTAATCGACACGGATTCTGAAGGGGAAACACAGGGACCGTATAAAATTATCAAACATACAAAAATTATTTACAAAGAGCCCACAATAACAAATGTCGATAATTGGAAACTTAAATTTGATGGAAAAACAAATGGTAGAGAATTTCTTCTTCTTCTTAAAGAGAAATGTAGAATCAATAATGTCTCACACGAGAATTTAGTACGCGTTTTTCCGGAATTATTAGAAAGTGTTGCCTTATTATGATTTAGATCTATTTATCGTGAAGATTTACAGTGGAATGAGATGTCGAAGTTATTGATAAAACAATTTGAAGATAATGACTTACAGACAGACATGAAAATAAAATTGTTTAATATGAGACAGCCGAAGGACATGTCAGTGTTAGAATTCACATTAAATATGAAGGCATTAAATAACATGCTGGACGCGAAATTACCAGATAATGAATTACTTAAACTTGCAAAAAAAACTTTATCTCGCAAATATACAAATCTTTTAGTTTCTAGGGACATTGATACCTTTGAACAATTAACCACACATGCTGGAAACCTTGAATCATTTTTAACATTAGACCAAGAATTTGCGTCTTCGTCTTTAGGTTTCGGAAGATCGGAAAATAAAAAGGCTTACAATAAAGTAGAACAGCAGGTTCCCTTTATTACAACAAATAATAATAATAATAATTGTAGACGCCCGTCGTACAATTTCAAACCACCGGTTGGTAATAATAATAATAATAATTACAGGCAGCCGTCTTATAATCCAAGACCACCTATTGAACAAAATAAAAATAATAATCTTTATCATTCAGAACGCAATCGTGGTGTTCACAACATACAACACCCTTCTTATGAATAACAGAGCAAGTCTAGAACTTTCACGAGGAAAGTTACTTGCCAATTTTGTAATATTCCTGGTCACTCTATTGATAATTGCAGAAAAAAGGCTGCATTACCAAATAAATCCCGTGTTGGAGCACTTAATAATTCAGGATTAGGAAAATCAAAAAACTAGATGGGGGTAAATCTCGCCATGCCCCTTCCTGTCGCGAAAGGAAGAGGGAGTGGGAGCGTTGGCTCCGTCTGGTTCACCAGTTCCTTTCGGTTCCTTCGTCCGAGGCAGTGGGCCCATTGCCACGGGAGGCGGAAACTGGAATGGATGGTCGACCGTATGCTCGTATAAATATATTTAATGATTATTTTGATGCTTTGTTAGATAGTGGTGCTTCTCTCTCGTGTTTGGGAGGTGACACCTATAATTTTTTTGTAAATTTAGGTATAGTATTAGATAAGGTTAGAATTAGTGTTACGACAGCTGATGGAACGGCTCAGCCTGTCTTAGGGACAGTGACGTTGCCGGTGACGTACAAGTCCATTACAAAGGAAGTTTTATTTTACGTCATCCCGTCATTGTCTCCAAATTTTATATTAGGAATAGACTCTTGGATGCAATTCCGCATCGCACCGGAGTTGTTTTCAAGAGCTAGTCAACCTTCTTCGGAAGGCAAGATTAATGGGTTGCGGGCTATTAGGCCAGCCTCATCATTATCTCCGTCAGAGAATCGGGCTCTCTCTGCGGTGATCGATAAATTTAAATCCATCTCTTTTGAAGAACGCGGACTAGGTTTGACACATTTGATCAAACATAGAATTGTTACCACAGGACCTCCAATAAAACAGAGGTATTATCCTTTATCCCCAGCTAGACAAAAACAGTTGGAAACAGAAATAGACGAGATGTTAAAATTAGGAGTCATCCGTCCTTCGCGTTCTCCCTGGTCAAGTCCAGTACTTATAGTGACAAAAAAGACGGAACGGGTCGTTTTTGCCTCGACTCACGAAAAAACAACAACGTTACAATTCGAGATTCCTATCCTCTTCCGTATATATCAAGGATCCTGGACAAGCTTGGCGGTGCCAGGTACGTCTCGTCCATAGACCTTTCTAAAGCCTTTTGGCAGATCGCTTTAGATAGGGACTCCTGCCAAAAGACAGTGTTCGTTGTACCGGGTCGAGGATTGTTTGAATTCACACGTATTCCCTTTGGACTTAAAAACGCCCCTAGCGAGCTCCAAAGATTGGCCGACGCCTTGTTCGGTCCAGAATTCGATGAAAACGCTTTCTGCTACTTAGATGATCTTATCTTGGTGTCAGAAGACTTAGAATCACACCTTGATTTATTGAACCGTGTTTACGAAAGACTACGAGACCCAGGTCTAACCATCAACCTAAAAAAATCGGAGTTCTGCAAAGCCGAGCTCAAATATCTTGGTTATATGGTTGACTCGCAAGGTCTGCGGACAGACCCTACAAAAATAGAAAGCATTAGAGACTTCCCCGTACCTAGAAATGCAAAACAAATTCGTGCTTTCATCGGTTTATGTGGATATTTCCGAAGATTTATTAAGGGTTTTTCAGGCATTGCCGCCCCACTTACCAGACTTACTGGTTCCAAGAAAGGAATCAGCAATTTTTCTTGGTCTCCAGAAGCTGAGACCGCGTTTAACGACTTGAAAAAAGCCTTGACCTCGGCTCCTGTTTTAAGTTGCCCGGATTTTTCCAAGCCCTTTGCAATACATTGTGATGCAAGTTCTGTAGGAATAGGCGGAGTCTTAATTCAAAATATAGATGGGCAAGAACATCCCATCGCATATTATTCACGGTGCTTAAACGTGCACGAGCGAAATTACGGCATTACAGAGCGGGAACTTCTAGCAGTGTTGGATTCAGTAACGCACTTTAGACCTTACATCGAGGGTGTACATTTCACAGTTGTTATTGACCACTCAAGTTTAAAGTGGCTGGGGTCTTTGTCAAACCCTAGTGGTAGATTAGCACGGTGGAGTTCTCGTCTCTCACAATTCTCCTTTAACGTTGTCCATCGCAAAGGGACACAACACGTAGTACCAGACGTACTCTCACGAATGGACCTTGCCGTATTGTCGGGTATAGATTCAAGCCATACGACAGATTCTTGGTATCTAAAACTTGGAAAGGTTGCCAAGAGTTTCCTCAGAGATTTCAAAATTTTCAAATAAACAACAATGAATTGTTTCGACATACCAAGACTCGTCTGGCTCTGTGCGAGGACACCGCATGGAAAAAGGTGGTTCCCCAGGAAGATAGACAGGTTATTTTAGCTAACTCACACGAGTCCTCGCGAGCTTGTCATCCTGGAGTATTTAAAACATACAAAAAATTACAATTACGATACTATTGGCCTAATATGTACAGAGACGTTAAACAATTTGTGAGTCGCTGTACTATCTGTAAGGCACATAAAATAAGTACATCACCACCTAACGGCATCTCTTCAAACCCTAAAAAAGTGACAAGACCCATGCACATGTTGTCTATAGATTTAGTAGGCCCTTTACCTCGGAGCTACTCAGGTTTTACTGTTATTCTGTCGTGTGTAGATGTCTTTTCTAAATTTACATGGCTATTTCCGCTGCGCAACGGCTCCGCGAAAAGCATCGTTAAAAACTTAGAGGAGAACATCTTCCTTGTTCACGGTGTACCACGTACCGTCGTCTGTGACAATGGACGTCAATTTGTTTCAAAAGAATTCAAAGACTTACTTAATAGTTACAACATACGACCACCTTTTTACAACTCATTGTATACTCCTCAAAATAATGTAGTGGAACGTTACAATCAGACATTGGGAACAGCACTATCTATTTTAGTTGAATCAGATCACAGGAATTGGTCTAAGTTTCTTCCTCAAGTTCGATCAGCTATGAACAATACGGTCAATTGCGCTACAGGTTATACACCTTACTTCTTAATGCACGGTCGGGAGCAGATACTAGACGGCGATCTGCATCGTAATCCGTTAGCCGATGAGGAAACCAATTCGCAAGGTTGTGCTCAACCTAAAGCATATGCACAAAAATTAAAAGAGTTGTCTTTGGTCTATGAGCAAGTCTCAAACGCTCTCCTCAAAGCTTATCAAAAGGGAGCTAACCATTACAGTTTGCGAAGGAAACATATTACCTATCAGGTAGGTGACTTGGTCTGGAGAAGGAATTTCGTTCAATCTAGTGCACTGAATTATTTTGCTCAAAAACTAGCCCCTCGTTTTATACAAAATGTGGTAGTAAAGAAGAAATCAGACTTAATTTATACGCTAGCTGATTTAAAGGGCAAAGAAACTGGCGACTTTCATGTGAAAGACATAGTTAAGTCAGACAACGTACCAGTTTAACCTTCTTCCGACGATGCTTCGGAGGGACTGGCCATCCTTGCCGAAGTACTCGAAATAAAACATAAATAGTTTCATTTGTTCTTTTTGTAATGTTCGGATTTTCACAGCCGGTCTGATCAACCGAGTTGGGATACTCCAGCATTCTAGATAGACTTTGGTCCTGTCATACGTGCATTTTGTTAAAATCACTTAAGTAAACCGCGTGGGCGTGTAATGTGATTCAAATTGTCGCCACGACAAAACTTTTATATTATATATGTTATAAAACATTTATTTTTCGACTCTAGTTATGATACTCGAGTTGATTATTTCATATTATTCAAATACTACTATTTATTTACTTTATGTACCTTATTGCACGGTTCGGTCAAGCAGATGAAAGCAAAGCAAGCAAAAAAAAAACTATTTTATATATGTGTTTTAATTTGTAAACTTGAAATACTCGTTGACAATCGCCTACTGTCAACTTGCGTTTCATGCCCACTTGTTTACACTATGTTTAGTATGTAAGTAAGATTGGTTATGGTTGGAATAACCCCTGGATTGCACAGATGTATTGGTCTAGACATCTTTGTACTCTAAAGTATCACCAGAATTTCATTGTTTTTTATGTTACTCTTCTTTATATTCAAAATACCAATGTCTCTATCATATTTTCTAATAATTTAATTGGTAACTAAGAAAGTTTCCCTAAATAATATATTAAATTAAATATCTGTTCTTATATACTGTTCAACTTGTTGTTTTGAGAGCACAATTACATTAAAATGTCTATTTAATTGATAATAGATTGCATGTTTTACCGATTACACCATAATTCTTATCATGGATGTATACTATAATACTAGCGCCTTTCCTATTGGTTAGGTTGTTGACATTCCTTATGGATTACCGTAGCTTACACTCCTGTGAGCGTGTAAAGACTTACGACTTCTTAAGAACATTCTGAGATTTGCATTATTACAATGTTTCTTTTTATGTAAAACTACTCTGTGAAAACTCACCCAATGGACCTATTTAGGTAGAATAGGAAAGCTCTTAGTAGCGAACATTTTTCTTTCTCCTAAAAGGACGTAGATTCAGTGAATTGAGGGCTGCTTGCACCCTAAAGTGTTGCCTAAATGGCTTTCTAGAACCCTACCTTGGGTCAGTGATGCTATGATGCATATAGTGTATAATTGATGTGCTGGACACACATAGGTATAATTTAAAATTAAGAATGTGTTGTCCAACGAATAGTGTTTAGACTTATAAAACTAATGATGTTTATGCTGTAGATGTAACGTTAACGGTAGTCCAAGACATAAGTCAGATAATCTTCACCCAGTATTTTCAATGCTGCGGGTGTTGACGGACCCCGTTCACGGAACATTGGTTCACCTTGTTCTTTAGGTTAAGTTACCTTAATTTTAAGTTTTTGGTCTTAAATGACGGCGTTGTGAACCCACCATCTTGCCGGGCAAGATGGGTACGATTGGAATCATAATGAACTCATTCGTATTGTATTTTATTTTATTTTTATTTCTAGTAGTGTGCCTACTACAATACAAGTTTTACTTATTAATGCAAATTTATTTTTTCTTTTTAGAACACCCGGAGGATTGACCTGAACAGATTAGGATTAGGTTAGTTAGATAAACATGTTTGAGGGCAAACATTTGTTGGGCGAGCGGGGTATTGTTATGACGCTACGTCACAACACCCAATGATGACGGGATTTTGGCATTAATAGCAATATAATGGTCAGCATTGTCTTTGACAATCTTTATTTATTTTGAATAATAGCAACACCGAGAGGCAAGAAGAACGAAGCTTCCTGTTTCCGGCCACTCTAGAACGGATTCACGAGCAGGCCAAGTGGATCGGTTGGATACAGTCAACTAGTTAATTAAAATGTCATCTTAATCGTACGATTTCAAGCACAGTGGTGCGAGTGCTGTGTACTCATTATGAGTTGTGCATATTTGTAAATGTCAAATCAATAGCACGGATGTTACATTTACGGCGAGAAGCCGAACTCGATTGAATGGCGTAATGAAGAGCATCGGAAGTTTATCGGCACCCGTCCTGGTATCCTCCAGTGATTGTTGTGCTTTTCCGCAATAAACCAAACCATCTATTTGGCGAGAATGAGTTTTGACCATTATTTACTCACTTACATCGCCGCCGCGGGACGCACCGTTCATGCGACAAATAACGTGACTACAGATCATCACCACGTCGAGGGTTACCTCCGCCCCACAGCTCCTGAGATTGGATGCTTCACCACGTCGAGGGCTGCTGCCAACCCTCGGATCTCTCCGACGCTCAACATCGAACGCAGTGTTATTAGATAGTTAGGAATAGTAATGAGTTTTATCGACCAGGGTCAATCCTTTGGGGTGAGTCATCTTATATATATATTGAACCGATTTATAATGTCAATCTATAATTTGAAATATAGTAACCTTACATGTTTCTATAACATCCACTCTTTTCATTGACGCCCTGTGATGTCCCAAAATAGTGTGTACAGGTTAATAATGTCACGGCCCTCGAGGTATTCTGCTCTATCTATTCAACCTTACAGCGAACAGCGACAACACTCGTCAAATGTTGTCTGGCGCCCTTTTTAAAATCAAAGTTGTTCGTTATCTGATGTAAAACTATTAAATATGAACTAATTAGTTCATACCCACTTTTGCCGTAACAAACCCTTTAACATAAAATATTACTGGATTATTCCGAGAGTTATGCCATCGATCGTTTTCCATATTCTGTGTTCAAATTAATCTAGGTTATGTGCGTCTTCACGCATTGTGCTTAAATACCATGTAGTTTGAATAAGCGGTTGTATCAATCTGGTTGAGTTTAACCCAAAGTTGAACCATGTGGAGATGCGTTGTATGTGATATGTGGCGTGGCTATCAAGTCGAACGGTTAGAACATCCAACCACACAACCGTTCAACCAAGTTGGATCATCTGTATCGTGGTTGAATCAACTTTTCTCAGTCGGCCCAGGGAGCCGCTGTGCGTAATTGTTTGTAAGCGTACATTTAATGAATAGAAATAAATAAAATGTCAGGCTTGATAGATATGTATCTTTCATTATCAAGTAAACCACACAACATATAGAAATATAAAATAATCAATGTTGACTCGAAAAAGTAGCTGTCACGGCAGTTTCAAAGTAACAAACACGAAGGATTCGCGTGATTATAAATTTTACAATTTTTTTATATTTTTTCTATAAATCCTAAAAAAATAAAACAAACGGTAAAATACAGGTTACCTCATTGGCTATATAGCACCATAACAAGTTTGTATGACTCCATGTAAAAATTCTTATTTTATGTTTTTTTTAATGTTGTAAAAATTTAAAAAAATGATCGTCTGGATATCTCGAGCAATCGAGGCAAAATTATTTATTTCGCGTGGTCGCTCCTGTGACTTATTATGAAAATAATTATTTGAACTTACCCAAACATTCCAGCGCGTATTTTATTTTTTCTAGGTCACTGAGCTTACCCAGTTTTTTTATTATCTTTCCTCCCCATTGTATATAACTAGGAATTATAAAAACGATTGCACGTAAACTGATTTTAGTTGAAAAAATTTCACAGAACAGATCGGTAAGTAACTAAGGTAAAGAACGTCTTTATACCGCCAGCAGTGGGCGGTAACTGAATACAATGCGTGAAACCCTTACGTAGACGGCATAAGGGTTATTTCACAATTGCAAATTCAATGTTCACCTCCCCGACAATCGATCAATATTCGTGTAAAAAAACGCGAAAATGCATATTTTATAAAGTTCTGGTACATATATGAAAATTTTCTCCGATAATCGAATAAAAAATTGAATTTGCCTAACTATACAATAAAAAACATAGACTAAAAATGGTTTCTAAATAGGATACTTTGCACTAGACAGTTTTTTTAGGCCTGATACTTTATTTTTTTTAGGCTTATAAAAATCTTCAAAAAAATGATCGTCTGCTGACAAGACCAAGATGTGTTCTACTTTCAGTATTTAATTAAAGCATCTGTAGTATTTCTAAGCAAACAAATGTTCAAACCAAAAACACCTGATTTAGCATTACTTGGTATTGGATCGCCTTAACGATTTCATTCACAGAGTTTTTATTATAATTGAAATAATATTTTGGGACGTTACTAAATCGTAAAAAATGGCAACACCTTGAACATAACCATAGATCACTATCATGAAAGCATCTGTAACTGTTATTTGCAAGATCGTTCAGATTGAGATGTACTTCATTTTAATAAGTTATTGGTAAGTTCTAATGCCGATATTTCCCTCCCGACTATTTTGATGGTTAAATGTATGACTGCGCTGTGTCGCTGTTTACCGCGACCTAACCTTACTTATATGTGGGTTTACCGATATTTTGTCAGAGAGTAGATAGAATATGCGATCAGGCTAATTTAAATAGATATACAGAGGATGACAGCATTAGATTCTGCAAACCGTTATCAATTATCTAAACTTTGTGTTCTATTCAATCAAAATTATTAAATCTTTTCCAAATATTTTTCTCTGAATCCACCCAATGACGTCACAATACATCTAGACTCATTATTGTCTGACAAACTCAATATAAAATGTGGCAAGTAAAAACACTGTTATTTCTAAAGTAAATTTTTCATTTCTAATGCTGTTCATGTGGGGCTAAGATGGACATTTAAAGAATATGCACAAATTAAATCGATTTTGCATCGGACACTACATTCTACGTCACGGGCGTGTCTAATATACGCTTACTCGCTTACACTATAAGATGAACACGCAATACTGTATGAGATCTACTGCTATAAGGCTTATGTCCTTATTACAATTATGTGTTGCTACTTTCACTATCTCACAAGATGTTTATATCTGAAAATCATCGTTACATATATTTTTTCAAAATAATAAAATAATTTTAGTGTTTTTCGAATAAAATTTTTATCTTTTGGCTTATTATAGTGCTTGTCGGGTAGTAAAACACCTTCTCATCACGCGCGAAGGCTTTTTATAGTGTTTGTCGGGTAACATTTTCTCATCACGCACGAGGGCATTTTGTCACTTTGTTACTTTATTTACTCAGATGTTGCACACGACCTTACGCGACGCGTAGCAGTTTAGTTCTAAAGCTACGAAATTAAAAGCAATACAGTTTCGCTTTTATCTTGCCACTTTGAGATTTCTACAACGCGTCTATATGTTTGCATACACTTCATTGTTCTTACAAAATATTCTTACTGAAATAAAATTATCAAATCTCTTCCAAATAAGATTTTCGTTCTTAATTTAACGTTCTGTTTCTGCAGGTTTCATTATATTTTTGGGCTAGAACCAACCCATAATCCTACCACATTCTTACCATGGATCTACTGAATCCAGAGCGTGTCTCCATCAAGGAGGAACCAGGGCCACAGGAAGAAAGCGGTTGTGAAATGCTGTATGGGGATATGGATTTTGACTTTTCAGATGTAAAGAAGGAATCCTTAAAGCATGCGGAGAGCACTCTGAAAACCCGTAAGTTGCGATGCTTATGTCAAAAACTGTTTTGCGTAAAATTTCGATGCTATTAATCCATGTCAGTTTTGAGTTGCCCAGGCAGGCCATAATTTTTGCTAAGAAGTACTTGTTCTTGCAGTACTTTGGTATTTACATTAAATATTATATTTACGGGAAACTGCCACAAGTTACATTAGGGTGTATTAAAACACATGTAATATTGATTCGATCATCATTTCTCTTACAATACAAAACTCTTTATAGAATGTGCTCAAGAGTAAATAGCATATCCTCCTAGAAACGAACATCTGCGGTCCTTCTTATTTCCTAAATGAACCCTAAAAGCCTGTTCTCCGGTTTCCCGTTTTTAACCCGTTGTTTATTGCGAGGCCCAAATTGTCCCAAATCATCATAATCCTTTACGAGTGCAGGTAACCCATATTGTCCCTCAGCGGTCTTACATTAGTAAAAGTTAGATATCTCTCTTCCTCTTATGCGAACACTTGTGATTTTTTTTGTGTCAGAAAGAGAACAAAATAATGTTTGTTATTGTCTTTGTAATGTAAAAGCTATTTAGCATAGATATTTTACAAATCCGACCCAAAGTGACGGTTTCATTTCGCGCCATTTTCTGACAACGTCGTTTATCTCTTGACAGTTCTACGCAATAGTAAAACAGTTTTTTAGTAAAAAAATAAGTTGAAATGTTCAGGTAAGCAAACTTTTATTTGTTAATAATTATATTGTAGACGTGTTAATGTTATATTTGGTAGATTTTGTAATATTATAATGCAATTAATGTCGTATAGAAAATTAAAAATCTTTAAAATTACGGCAAACACATTTTTGAAATCATCATTACTAATTGAATTCCTTGTATTTGATGAATATCTTTATGCATATCATGGAAACATATATTATCATACAATATACAAGAAAAACATATCATTGTTTCAATCTATTTACAATGTTTTCTACGTTTTTATCAACTCATGCTTCGAAATATTTGGACCAATGTCAAATCGAACGCAAAATCTTGTAGTGATGGCGCGACCTATATCGAATCACTGTGACGGCGATTTTAATTTCGAGCGAGAGCTCGAATAATTTTAATTTGTTATACAATTAATGCTCTTGTATAAATAATTAAACAATAACATATCTTTTACTTGGTGTTTATACATTAGTGTTTATTAAAATATTAATATTATTGTGTATAATAAATACGTAATAACTTTTAATATCAATAATTTATTGGAAAAAAAAATATTTTTAACACTGAAATAAAAGGTCTTTGTAAAGATTCTTTTGCTACCAAGATTCAGCGATAGATTATAAAACTCATTATTGTTATAATTATATAAGGAATAACTGGAAATGCGGTAGCGATGCACCTCCACCTACCGAGTTATTGGAGTTTTTGATGGCCGACACCGACCAATACGGCAGCAGCGAAGACGAAGCTGACGGTATTGAGGAAGCGGTTGTCAACCCACTTGAAGTTGAAGTAATTGTATGTTTTTTCTATTTAACACTGCAAATGTGATATTACGGTAAATAATGAAAAATATTCATATAATTGCTTTATTTACAGTCATCTACATGTTTCAAGGAGACGGTGGATATCGGCATGATGCAAATCATATTTGATACCACGGACGACGGTAAGAGTGCTAATAAAATTGATTCTAATAGTAAATCTGGACAATATAAAGCCCATTTTTTTATGAAGATATTTATACTATATTTTTACTTGCTTTCTAATAAATTTGTTATATTTTCAGAATTGATAAGTGATGGCGGTGAAGCTGGCCAGGCGAGCGACAGTCGCCCAGAAGGTTCCTTTATATAAATATATACATATATTTATGAAAATACATATACTGAGTTACGTACGTGCTTTCTAATAATTTATTGTTTTCAGAAATGATCGCAGACGTCAGTGAGGAAGAGGCTGGCCAGGCGAGCGGCAGCCGTGCGGCTGGTACATTTATACAAAATTCTATATACATATATTTATAAAGATATTTATATACATATATGAAGATAATATTTATGTATGTGTGAGTTACGTACTTGCATTCTAATAATTTGTTATGTTTTCAGAAATGATGACAGACGTCAGTGGCGGAGAAGCTGGCCAGGCAAGCGGCAGTCGTGCCGAAGGTACTTTATATATTTATATTTTTTATAATTTTTTTTCATTTTTTTCAAATATTAACAAAATAAGACGTCAGTTATGTTGCTTATATCTTCTAGCATTATTTTCAGAGTTCCAGTTCCTTGTGCCACTAGAGGTGTCACGGGGGGGACCATCCCGGAGTAGACGTGGCCGCGGAGTCAGACGCGCCCGCGGGAATGGACGTGAAGGCGGAGTAATCGTCCGCGATGCTGCCCAGCAACGCCGCCGGAGGGTACGTCCTGTTGGAGCGGGAGATACCTGGGTATCCGGAGACTTACCGAATGAGGTTTATGGTTCGAATGACCAGGTTCCTCCCGAGCTCTCGGCTTTATCTAAGGCGCAAATCACCCGTGCGTCTCGCGGTGGGCGTATTCGCCAAGCGCGAGGCGCACCGTTGCCAACGCGTTCTAATTATCCGTCAACAGATGGGACAGATGGTGACGAAGTGGATGACCCCCTTTCGGACACCGATGCTCATTTGTTGACTGATGATGGGAACGCACCGGAGTTCTCTTGGGCTGGCATAAGTACATATGTCGGTCAAAGGGAAACGTTTGCGCCCGAGAGGTCAGGGCCTACCGCTGTGTATGGTACTGCGTATGATGCTTTTCGAGCCATATGGACGGATGATATTCTCGATGTTATTGTAGCAGAGACTAACAGATATGCGATGGACGCTCGGCGTCGTGATAGCCTAAGCCTTACATGGAGGAACACTGACAGGGATGAAATATTAATTTTGTTTGCATTTTTCATGATGCTAGGCATTATTCGCATGCCAACACTAAATTCATGTTATTCAACTCATTGGGTGATGAAAACTAGTGTGTTTAGAAAATTACTGACTTTTAAGCGGTACTGTGAGTTGACGAGATGCTTACATTTCAACGACAATGACAGGACGTACACTAGTCCTGAAGACAAGAAACTTTTTAAATTATTGCCTATAATAAATCACTTGAATTTTAAATTTCAAGAACTTTATGTTCCAAGCCAAAACGTTTCAATTGACGAGTCTCTAACATTATGGAAAGGTAAATTGGCTATGAAGCAATATATTAAAACAAAGTCTGCTAAATTCGGAATAAAAACTTTTGAACTTTGTGATTCCGAGACTAGCTATTTGTGGTCGTTCTTTGTGTATACAGGAAAAACAACTGAGCTGACTGATTCGGTACCAGGGGTCTTGAAATCCACATCCACAGTTCTGAGGCTTATTAAACCACTGTTGAATAAGGGTTATACGGTTTGGATGGACAATTGGTTCAATTCTCCTCTACTCGCTAGGTACCTCAAGAGAAATAAGAATGACTGCGTCGGGACATTGCGCACCAATAGGGTCAATGTTCCACCAGAATTTGGTCGTATCAACATGGCGGACGGACATTTTTTCGGTCGGCACGCTGGTGATGTCGCTATACTTTCATGGCAAGACAAAGGCAAGGTGACGACTATATCGACTTATCATGGCGCGGAAATGGAAATTGGACCTTCCAGGGGTAGGCCGAATATATACAAACCAAAGGTTGTTAGAGACTATAACAAATTCATGGGAGGTGTCGACAAAAAAGATCAAATGCTAGAACCCTACTTGATTGAACGCAAGAGATGCCTTAAATGGTACCATAAGCTGTTCAAGCGTCTACTGAACGTGAGTATTCACAATGCTCTTGTGATGTATCGCCACTCATATCCATCGGAGGGAAGCACCTTGATGTTTAGGTCGTCACTGGTTACGGAGTTGGCGGACAAGCACCTCCTGTTGGCACAGCGTCCGGCGCCGAGACGACTAATAGTAAACGACATGTTTTCCAACCCTGCCCGCCTGATCCTTGGTAACCACTTCCTAAAAATCAATTGCATTGCTACTGACTCACAGACTGAGACACACGATGACCAACCTCCACCGGTAATAAAGAAACGGCGCTTACGGTGCATTTGGTGTACCAACCGCAACGGAGTTGAAAAAAGAACTATTTATATTTGTGAAATCTGTGAGGTACCACTCTGCATGGTGCCATGTTTTAAATACTATCATACTTGCGTTTAGTTTAAAAAAAAGAGATTCGGGGGAAAAGGAGGAGGGTTCGATCCGTGGAAAATTTTATTAAAAAGTTTTTTGGACCTCTACTTACCAAATATATTACCACAGACCTATTATTAACATCACATTGGTTTTTTTTTTTTTACAGTGAATACCTCACAAGAGTCCCAACTGCTCCCGTCTGGAGCCAGTGAGACTATGGCATCCCCAATTGGGGGATGTTGTGAGGCTGAAGGTAAGTGGGGAAGGGAAAGAGGAAGGTGGGGAAGTACCTGGCTATTCAGATCTAGTCACTAAACACGGCTAAAGCCATTTGGAGCAACGTTTCAATTCTGAATGGTGGTCTTACACCAGGGCGATACTGGTAGTATCTTCCACTCTGGAACGTGCCGCAAATATACTATATATTATTTTAATTAATTAATTGTGAAATAACACAAATTAATCAAATAAAATTTATTTGCGCACGCCGGGTTCGAACCCGCGACCTTCGGAATGGCAGTCCAATGCGTTACCACTGGACTATGCCGGCCGTCAAAAGAAAATGGTAGAGATTAAAGCGATGGTAGAAAAAAATATTTTTGTCTTTTCCAGGAATTTAATCTACAAGTACTATTCTCTTTTGTCTTACGCAATACTAAGGTCGATGGTTTCGCAAGTATGACATATTTAGAGCGGCGACCGTGGTGTGTGCACAAAATAAGCTTGTAGGTTTTGCCAATATAAATACATGAATATTCACGTTGTGTGGACTAGGGTTACAGTGTTTTCTGATTGTCATGACTATATTTTGGTTGATTGATATCATTTGGATGGCTTCTTGTGCGTATATTCCCCTCCCACAGACGGTCCAACCTGATTTGCACATTATAATGCTATATAGTCGTCACTCGACCGCCCGTCAAGATTCTCTTGAGGAACACTTTGTTTGACTGTGTTTTGCAATGTGACTTATAGCTATCGGATAATTAGATATTACCATTGAAATATATAAGAAATGGCCCTGCGATATTTGTCCGGATAGCTTATGTTTCAATAGTTAGTTTTCCGAATCTAGCGGCATAAACATTGCTGAAAACCAATATTTCATTTCATCTTTTTACAGACTTTTTAGGCCTAGTAAATTAACTGAATTTTATCAATCAGGAAGTTGATGTAGGTTCGATTTTATGAGTTTCTTGTTTTGATGGCAAGTTTTGTTAACGCTTTTTAGTCAAGTGTTTTTCTTTATGCAAAAGGTATCAAAACTTTTGGAATTAAACATGTCTTAGGTGTTGACTGCTTTTTGTGTCGTATGTACTTGTCACAAAATCCCAACATAATCAATTTCTTTCTTAGAGTAATTTCACCATTATGAGATCCTTTACTAATATTTTTATGTTCGCTCGAGGTACATCATTGGCTAGATGACGATAACGATCGGTAGCGTTTAGGCGTCACATGCTAAATCAAATTTTGTCCAAACGGAGACTTTTTGACCAAAAACTAAGTTCACCAAGTTATAATTTTTCTTTAATTGTTATCATGGCAAAACTTGAACGTGGTATTCCTTTGCAATGACAAACCAAAAAGTTAATGCTAATATGAACATTTCAAAGAAGTATACCCGAGTCAAATTTTAATTAGAAATTAAATTTATTTTCAAACGAACTCAAAGTTAAAAAGCAAAATAAAATTATAATTCGTAAAACTTCATGATACGGAAAAGTATTCTGATGACAAGAGCAGCCATTTAGCATTACCACAGCCGTTCTGCGTCTGGGCGGCTATGGCTTTACTCATTATTCAAGAATTCTGGGCGGCTATGGCTTTACTCATTATTCAAGAATGGTACTGGTTAATATGAACCATCCGAGGATCTTATAATGGTGAAACTTCTCTACTGTTATGATTTTTCATGTACGCTTAGATGATGGAGACACGAATCTATTTTGATCTGCTACAATAACATTCACTCAGGCCGCCAAGACACTGTGCGGTATATTCTGTTCTCACTAAAATTGCCAATGATGATTAATTTTTAACATTAATAATATTTCTTTGTGTATATTTTTGATAAAAACTAAATAATTATTTGTTTTACTTTTATTTTCACTTGCTCCAAAAAAATCAATTTTGGTGTTTCACATCTTGCCAGGCGTTCCGTGATGGCTATTTTTCATTTTTTTTTCATATGGCTCGAATAAATCATACCTTTTTTAAAATTTTGGTATCCTTCGCACAGGACGTCCCGATGGTTATAACGGCTATTTGGTTGTTATCTTATTTTTATGGCTTCTTTCTGTATAACACTGAATGTAACATTTTCAACGTGTTTGTAATCTGTATATATTTTTTTTAAAATTTATTTTTGCTATAATATGTATAAATGTAAAGCCAGAATATCTTCATAGTTGGACGGTCAAATCACTACCACGGTATTGTTTCCAGGTAATGTTAAGGAATGTGAATTTATAATTAGTACAATGCCTATCTATGCTGAAAACACGGCTCCTATGTTGAGATATATTATTATTAAGCTGAAATAAATTATATTTTTACTATAATACTAAATGCTAAATCAATCTTTAGTTTTACTCAGAGTGGCATATATGTATATTTTTAGAGGTGTCAATAATAATATTCTGTATTTTCACAAAAATGTGTAATAATCTTTATCTATTGTTATAATTTACGTGTAATCCATCTCATGTAACTTTTATGTTATTTTATATTGTGTTTCTCTCTTATACATATATTGTATATAATCGATTTGTCAAAAAATAAAATACAATTCCATGATTTTGAACAAAGTTATTGATTTATTTCACAATGTAAAAAGGGCATGATCTGTACTGAATACGCACAGCGTGTGTGTTATAACAATGTTGTGCATTGTTTAATTATTCTTCTCTGCCTATCCCTGTGGTGAAATGGTGACGGCGGAGGCATTATAAATAAATAGTTAGATCATTATCGAATTATAATGAAAAAAAAAATTTATTCATCTTATGTACTTATATATTGTTATCTAGGTAAATTTGTAGATCTTCATTATAATTAAAAAAATTACACGTATATAAACGAATTTATAATCAACTTTATGTGAAAAATCTACAACTTACCCCGTTTTCGCACTAGAGTCGATTATGTTTAAAAAATAGCGTACCGCCCATCACTACAAACAACACGAAATGACAGTTGTCTTTGAAATGTTGTCCGTTACGCGTGGTTTATTGTTCGATTCATAATAATTTGCCTTTAGGTTTTGAAATTCGTTTTATTATATTTCGAACTCAATTAAACAATAAGTTGTAATATGTTCTATGTATTATTGAATTTGTTCTATATATTAATGTATATCTTATTCGTGAACGCTTTACGAAGTGTTTATAACTAGGTGAAATTTTAGAGATTTATCCGAGACCTGTTCAAAATTGATAAAAAAATGGTTGAATTTTACAAGACACTAACAAAAATTATATACATTCATTAAATAAATGCCTCAGGATTATGTGAATCGCAAAGTTTTCCAGAAATGATCCATAAATACTTATGAAAACCGCGTTAAAATATATGGTATTTTAGCAAGCAAATATTTTTATGTTGAAAAAAGGTTACTCTTTGATACGTAATAAAAAAAATAAAGTGTATTGACAAGATAAAAAGTGAAGTGATAGTTTTATTGCAAATTTTCTTATCAAAAATAATGTATTTTGAAATTGTGAAGTTTCATAGATTTTTCATACGTTTTACGGAGTAATACACAGGTATGTTTTTTTAAACCCATAATACTTTTTAAATTTCAAAGTATATCTATTTAGAAATAAAAATGTTTATTTATAATAAACACGTCTGAAAGGTTATTTTACCTAGTTTTTAGTTCAGTTTTTGTTTTTGAAAAATGATCAATATTAACTTATAGAGATGAACATGTATACCACACGGGAACAATTGGGAATTTCGCGCGCGAAAGTACGTTTGCCCAAGACTTCCTAAGTAATAATAACCATTATCTGAAGGGTTAAAGGGTAATAATCAATCGTATCATTTATCGTACATTTAAAAAAATAAAAAAATAAAAAAATAATAGTTTTTTTGTAGTACTCTCGAGGAGATGGACGACTGTAATTGTACTGTTTTATAATGCACTTCGTCTGGACTTATCAATTGAGTATTGTTGATTGGTTTTTAGGTGGCATTAAAGTGGAGGCTGTTAGCTTCAAGGTAGAACCAGGACCTCAAGAAGAAGATGGAGGGGGAATCCCTTTTATGGAAATTGACATAGACCTTCCGGATGTTAAAAACGAATGCCTTAAACGCCTTCAAAGAAAAACACAAACAACGGGTAAATAAAGATTCGTGTTTTTTTACATTTATTGAATTAATGATGCTTATACTTATAAATTCATAATGTTTTTCAGACTCATTGACTGATCAAAATAGACATTCTTGGGAAAAACCATTCTCTTGTTCCCATTGTAAGTACTCCTGCAAGTCAAAATCAACGCTAGAACGTCACTTGGGGACTCACAGTGGAGAAAAACCTTTTTCTTGTTTCGACTGCAAATATTCATGTTCTCAAAAGCGTTATTTGAAGAGACACATGCTGACTCACAGTGGGGAAAAACCTTTTTCATGTTCCGTTTGCACTTATTCATGTTCTCAAAAGGGAAATTTGACGACACACATGCTGACTCACAGTGGAGAAAAACCTTTTTCATGTTCCGTTTGTGCTTATTCAAGTTCACGAAAAAGAGATTTGACGATACACATGCAAACTCACAGTAGAGAAAAACTTTTTTCGTGTACTGTTTGCACTTATTCATGTTCTCGAAAGGGAGATTTGACGAATCACATGCTAACTCACAGTGGAGAAAAACATTTTTCTTGTTTCTCTTGCAACTATTCTTGTTCTCGAAGGGATCAGTTGAAGAGACACGTGCTGACTCACAGTGGAGAAAAACCTTTTTCTTGTTCTGACTGCAAATATTCATGTTCCCGAAAGGGATCTTTGACGAGACACATACTGAATCACAGTGGAGAGAGACCTTTTTCATGTTCCGTTTGCACTTATTCATCTCCTCAAAAGGGAGTTTTGTCGAGACACATGCTGACTCACAGTGGAGATAAACCTTTTTAATTTTTTAACTGACAATATTATTTATTTTTCGGAATAACTTTATTGAGTAAAACCTCAAATTGTAATATTTAAATATTGAAGACAATATTAGTGATTTCTAAACGAAAATCTGAAACAGAAAAATCAGAAAAGGAAACGGTCACATCTGGGACTGCCAGTTTTTAATAAAATTATCCGATCGTATATTCTACTTCTCTATATTATAATTTTCTTTCCGATTTAACCTGTTTGTATAAAATCATTAATTCATTGTTTGGAACCCCTGATTGCTTGTATGTAATCTCTTTTTATACTCCAAGCAGGTCATTTACAAGACAGTACCTACCATATTATTGTAGTAATTCTACATCAATGTCCCAATAATACACTCATACAAACGGATTCAACAGCTAGGAAACAAATACTACGATGTTATTGATATATTTAACACATCAATTTCAATGCGTAAGCATACCTTATTGAATTGTTTTTCATCAGGTAAGGGAGTATTTTATGAAAGGTATTTAATTTGACTAACACGTTGACATTTGTCGGATGAAAGAAAAAAAATTATTTTGGATTTCTTATATTTTTTATAATTTGTATATTTTGTATCTACATGCTGTGGGGATCAAATTCAATAACATTTTAACTTTATTTTATTTTTTTTGCTAGTGTTTTGAATAGTTAATTCCTGTACTATTTACGTGCATAACTTCCTTTATAATTTTATGTATGTATATGTAAAAGCCTCAATAGGCGTTAAATAAATGAAACTGTAGCAAACAATGGTCATGAAATTAGTGAATTTTTCTCAATTTACTGTGCTCTGTTTTTAATACAAATGATGTGTCAAATCAACATGTAAATAGCGATTCTCAAGAAAGTACCTACTCGCTCAGTCATGTCTAAATTTCAAGGACTGAAATATTCAAAACTATGAAATCACTAAACTTAAACAAAGGTCTAGGTACAGATGCCATTCCACCATTATTTATATCAAACTGTGCTAAATCTCTTGTTTATCCTCTTCATGTTATATTTCGTAAATCTCTTAAAGAAGGTGTTTTTCATGATGTTTGGAAAATATCACGAATCAATCCTCTCTTCAAATCTGGGATTAAAAGCGACATCTATTAAATGATCTCCCAGGAAGTATACTTTCATGTTTTGGGAAAAAATTTGAAAGCATTTTTACTCATTTTAAACATATTTTAGGTTTTGTTCAGAATAGATTCTTATTCAAAAGATCCACTACCACAAATTTTATGGAATATGTAGATTTTTTAAGTTCCAATTTTGACATTAGAACACAATTAGGTGAAGTCTGTACTGATTTACGGAAGGCATTAGATAAAGTCAGTCATCCTCTTCTGATCCAAAACCTAAAAAGAACAGGTTTCCACGGCAACCCCCTGAGATGGATTATATCATGATGATAAAATCGCTAATAGTTTTGCGACCTTTTTTTCATCTGTTTATAAAAATGTCCAACCAACTCTCAATATTGACTCTACCCTTCACACTGTACAGATTGGGCCCTCATTCGACCTGGTCAGTATTTCAGAAAAAGATGTTAAGGAGGCACTCTCAAATTTAAAGAAACCTCACTCCATCGGTCCTGACAATATTCCAACATTTATACTAAAGGGTTGTTCCGACCTTTTAATACCACCATTATGTCATCTCTTCAATGTATGCCAAAAAAACGGGATTCTCCCAGACATCTGGAGATTAACTAAAATAACCCCTATCTACAAGAAGGGTGACAAACGCGATATCCGGAATTATCGACCAGTTGCCGTTCTATGTTCCATCATGAAAATATTCGAGAAAATTCTACATAAATATATACTTAATCACGTTAATCCAATTCTTGATGACCGTCAATATGGTTTTAGACCCCAGATGTCAGTAACATCAAACCTCTTATGCATCTCAGATTTCTTATCACAAACTCTCGACAATCGGGGACAGGTGGATGTTGCTTATTTCGACCTGGAAAAAGCATTCGACAAGGTTGACATCGACATTCTTCTAAATAAGCTAGCTTCATTTGGTTTTTCCAAAAGACTTCTCTGTTTTTTTGCTTCATATTTTCGAAATCGTAGACAGTTTGTTTATTATAAGGGTTCCAGTTCATCGGAATTCATAGTTTTTTCTGGAGTTCCTCAGGGGTCTATCCTTGGACCAATTCTGTTTCTGATTTTTATCAACGATATTGGTTCAGTCATCACACATTCGCTGTATTTACTATTTGCAGATGACTTGAAACTATATCGCTCAATAAAAAACCATCTTGACTGTATTCTCCTTCAACGTGACATTGACTGCGTCTCAAACTGGGCCAAAATAAATGGCTTGAACTTCAGTACACCCAAGTGCAATATCGTCTCGTATACAAGATCAAAGAAACCGCATGTATTTGAATATATAATCAACGAAATTATTCTCCAACACCTAAACCAAATCAAAGATCTAGGAGTTATTTACGACAGCAAACTAACTTTTCACCAACACATCGATGATTTAATAAGCAGAGGATACAGGCTTCTCGGCTTCGTAATTAGAAACTCATATCCGGCTTCGTAATTAGAAACTCATATCCGTTTTGTAACACAAAAACACTGTCGTTATTATATAACACACTAGTCCTAAGTGTACTTGAATTAAACTCGATCATCTGGGCTCCACATGAATTAACATACACTTTACGCATTGAAAGAGTCCATAAAAAATTTTTAAGGTTTTTATTCTCGCGGCTCTATGGACGTTACCCTTGGCTTTACCCATCGATTTATATATTAGGCATGACCAATTACCACTCCCTAGAGACACGTAGAGGTATTGCTTTGCTTAAATATTTTTTCCAACTAATAAACGGTCACTTTTCTAATAATGAGGTACTGGCCCAATTAATTTTTTTTGTACCAGAGTCTCACTCTCGAGGACGTCATCACAATCTTCTATATAGTAAAGCAAGCCGCACTAATTTATTAATGAACTCACCTGTGGGGAGAGCTACGTGCTTTTTGAATGCGGTAGATAAAAAATTAGATTTATTTTTTGTGTCCTATAGCGCATTTGCAAGATTTTTGGCATTGCATATACACTGCATAAATGGTACAATTATAACGTCTTAGGCTTTATTACCTGTAATTGTTATAAATAAATGTACAAATTATATATATAAATAAATAAATATAAATATCTTATATCTCTCACAGGAGTCAATATATACAAGTTAATCGTTATGAGTCCTCTCCCAAACTTGTCATGTCTGGTGTCCCTCAAGGATCCTATTTAGGACCACTACTCTTTATTGTAATCATAAATGATCTAACGGCAAAACTTTTTTGTAAATGTTTATTATATGCGGATGACTTAAAAAATGTTCATCCCGTGAATTCACAAGAAGACTGCGAAACTTTGCTAAAAGACCTCCACACATTGTCTCAATGGTGTATAGATAATTCAATGGAATTATATAATAGCAAATGTGATATCATCTTGTCTACGAGAAATGTACGTAAAATTGATTTCCCTTACACGATCTGTGATGAAATCCTAAAACGAGTAGACTCCATTAGAGATATAAGAATCTTACTTGAGTCGAAGCTAACCTTCAGAAACCAAAACATTGTCAATCAGGCCAATAGAATGCCCGGTTTCATCGATAGAATCACTAAATCATTTAAGAAATCTTGTACTACTCATATGTAAGAAGCATCTTAGAGTACGGCTCTGTGATTTAGTCACGACATTATACAATTTATAGCAGGGAAGTGGAGTCCTTTCAAAAAATTACTAAAGAATACTATCTTTTACCTGGTAAAATTTTCTCATTTGCTGACGATACTGCAATAGCAGTCCAAGAAAAATCATGGGAAGATACTAAGTACTAATAAAGCTAACAAATGTATTACTATTGTCAAAGAGTGGCTAGATAGAAACCTACTTACCCTAAATTATGATAAAACTATTTGTATTCCTTTCTATAACACACAGAAGTCGGCTCCTAAAACCAATCTTAATTTGAAGTTTCATAACGTAAATTGTAACCCAAACACATTCTGTAACTGTGAGGAGATGAAATCTGGAAAACTTATTAAATATTTAGGTGTAACCATAGATTGTCAACTTAAATGGACCAGCCATATTGAAAAAACTGTTAACAAATTGAGATACCTAAAATATATTTTTAAAAGAATGAATAATGTAGTAAATATAAAAACCATGAAACTAGTTTATGACTCACTAGTTCATTTATCTCTTTCCTATGGAATAATTGGCTGGGGCGGAACTTTCAACAATCATGTAAAACCACTAGAAATTGCACAAAAATCAATTATTAAGATAATGTACCAAAAAACTAAATCCTATCCCTCTAAACAATTGTTCTAAGAAACTGAAATTTTGGACCTTAAGCAGATTTATAGTGCTCAATGTCTTAAATTTATTTATACGCGACCAAACAACCTTAGTAAAAATTCAAATCGTGCCAGCCAACGACATGGCGCTTGTGAATATGCTGTGCCTCACTGCAAAACCAGGTTGGCCCAAAGGCATATTAGTTTTATTGCTCCAAAAATGTATAATTCTTTATGTACAACCTTTAAAAGGGACACGTGTGTAAACCTTCAATCTTTTAAAAAGTACATCAAATCTTGGCTAAAAAACACTGAACTAGATATTTTTTTCTTATAAGTTTTAGCAAAGCTATCTGTAACATTTATATCCATGTAGAGATTATTTTTTTATTTTTTCACATACATAAAAAACAGCGGATATGTTTAATTATTTGTAATGATTTGTCTGCTAATTCACTTTTTAAGATGTCTTCTTTAAAAACTAGTATTTACCTTATTTTTATGTTATTTTAAAACTTTTGCATATTTCATGATTTAGTTTCTTGTATTGCATCTCTACAGTAACTCTTTTAAAATAACTTAAATTTATATTTGATATTGTATCTCCAATTAAACCATAGAAATAAGATAAAAATACTTATAATACCCACACTCAGGCGTCGCCTTCGTGGGATTTAAAAAAAAAATTATGTAGGTACATTTATTTCAATATTTTTTATACATTTTTCAATATTTTATGTAACCATATATGTATAAATTCAGTAAATAAAAATTACAAATCTGGAGTACATCGGAATCTCGGTAACTATGCTGAAAGACTTACTCACTTTAAAGAAGTCTCACTCGCCAAAAGAATAAACATTAACAATAATCTTTAATTAATCAAATTATCCTTAATATAATACCGAAATCCACACGAAACCCTGTAACCTTTTGAATCGATACTTGTCTTAGTAATACAAGTTTTTTCAAACCAACATCGAGAATGACTCGATTGTATGATAGATACTGCAATCTTCTAGACTTAGATATATTTTCAAACTCAATTAATACCTTCAGAAAGAACTTACACATACTTATATCCGATGACCTCCTCACGTAGAGCCATTTTATTATTTAAATTTCTTTACCAATCACGTACTTATGCATAAGCTCCACAGTATATGTATTTGTGCGTGCATGTGTGTGTACATGTTTGCATACAATATGCGTACAGTGTGCACATCTATGCATATATGCGTGTGTGTTTGTATTTAAATATGTGTGTGTTTGTATATATATATGGTATGTAAATATATATATACTACGTTTGTGTAAAGAATTATAATAGTTTCCTTTGAAATATCGCAGCATAGATGCCGTCTGGTCCCCAAAATCTCCAAGTGCGTCTTTTTTTTCCTGGGAGAGAGGGCTGCCGTCGGACCAATGTAGCTCAAAATGCCCTTCGTCTTACCTATAAAAAGTCAAAATTTGAGACCAATGATTACACTATTCTAATATTATACACATGTTTAATAAATTATTATTTTTAAATTCTATGGATAAAATGAACTAAAAAAATTTTAAGATAAAGGAGACATTTATATTTCGCCACTAGTTATTGTTTGTGATTGATTCACTGTCGAACTTTTGAACCTTCTTATATGGGAAAAAATCGTGTTTTTTGCAATTTGTAGGGACTGAAAACAAAACTTCTTAAGCGAATTCCACTGTAATATAAATTAGTTGTATACGTTCAGAATATTCCTTCAAATGAGTATTCCACACTGTTGAAGCGTACTTACGACATCTCGTCGCTTTAATTCGTTTTTATCCAACAGACCAAAACGTAAATCGGGAGAAATAGCGCTTCAAAGTTTTTTTTTACGAATTTATACAAAAACGAAATTAGTTCAATTCTAAGCTTACTTAAATGATTTAAAATGATAGAAATTATTATTTTTTAGTAAAATTCGTTCGAAATGTTTAAAATTACGCAGAAAACAAGTTTTTAATTTAGATGTAGGACAAAGTTTTTAATAAACATGCTTGGAATGTTTAATTTTGGTGGACTTAACACAAACTGCATCTTAAAAATATAATTTTAATTTTTCAATTGTATCGTATTAATAAATGGTTTCTGAGAACAACTGCAGACTTAACTTAATTTTGCCTAAAATGGTCTGTTGGACAAAAACGAACTAGAGCGACGATCTTATAAATATTATTTAAAGAATAACAAATTAAAATGTTAAATATTATTGCCACAGAACTAGAAGTTATCCAAATTATCTTGCAAGGGTTTGATATAATTTTCACAGTGTTGTCGTCAGCAAACATCGTGGAAAATGCTGGTTAAATCGGAATAAGGTACTTACATGATGCAATTCTGGAGATGTTTAAATGACCTTGTTTGATGTAATCGTGACCTTGTTCAGCAGTTTTAGCATCCTTATACGTTGTACGGGATCGCGTCGGAATACGGATAGGTCTAAAAAGGAAAAGAAATTAAATTATTACCCAATGAAGTAGGTACATTCAGGAATCAGGAACATTGTATCAAAGAACGAGAGATTGGCATTTGTATTCAACAACGACAACGGGTCCTTTTTTCGATTGGTGGAGATAGATTGGTGTATTTTAAGAGGTCTGGAATATTAAGCGTTGGCAACGCATTTTTTTAATCCCAGTAGTACCGTATGTTTGCTTTCAATCGCGAAATGACACAAACAAACAAACGCACTGCTTGCCAGCACCTGATTATCGGATTATCGAATCGGTCGAACAGAATATCCGTCTGAGCAACCTTTAACACAACACGGCATTAATTTATCACCTTGAAGAATTCTAGAACGCAAAATTATTTACGCTTAAAGCGTAATTATCAAAAACTTTTACTGACCTTCGAAATGGCGTCTTGGAAATAACCGTTAATTTTTATCGGAGCATAACCCATACATACCTTCTCTTTCTGTAACACGAGTCGCTATGGTATGGTCGCGTATATCTCCCCTGGTCAGACGGGAGATATACGCCCCTGGTCAGATGGGAGCATGCTGTGAAATATACGCCCCTACTGTCAGCCAAACTCGAAACACCTGTTCATCAGTGTAGCCAGATATAAGGCGTCAAAATTAAATATTAAAAATAACGGGTACTTGAAATATCTCAATACAACTTTTCTTTATCTAACTCATTACGCTTACGTAAGCCTTGCATTCTTTCCTGATCTCTTCATTTCTAACACGATCATTCATTAATTTACCACACATACACCTCTGGGATTTTAATTCTAGAGCATTTGGTATGCAGCGTGAAATTCGCATATTACCCGCGCGATCACAACACATACCCAGTACAAAAAATTTTACAGATAATTTTCATTATACTAGAAATAATATCTTGGGACGGTACTAAATCGTCAAAAAATGGCAACACTTTGAACATAACCAAAGATCACATTTTTGAAAGCATCTGTCACGGAAATTTTCAAGATTGATCAAATTGAGATTATAATAAGTTATCGGTAAGTTCGAATGCCGATATATTCCTCCCGAGTATTGTATGTGGTCAAATGTAGAACTGCCCTGTGTCTAACTTGAAGTAACTTAACTTTTACCTGGCTATATCGATATTTTGTCAGAGGGAATGGCGGATTGACTATACGATAATGTCACTTTAAATAGAGATACGGAGGATTAAATCATAGGATTTTGCCAAATCGTTCTCAATTATCTTAACTTTAAGTTTTATTCAGTCAAAATTATAATTTTTTTTCAAATTATTTACTATGCATACACCCAATTAGGTTACAATACATCAAGACTCGTTATTGTCTGACAAAGTCTGAAAAACTGTCTGACAAAGTCTGGTAAAATGTGGCAGGTAAAAACACTTCTATGTAGTAAAATCTTCATTCTAACGTTGTACATGTGTGGCTGAGATGTACATTCAAAGAATATTTCCGACTAAAACGATAGCGGGCGGCGTTTTGAAATTTGCGTCGGATATATTTTACGTCACGGGCGTGACTAATACACACTTACTCGCTTACACTATAAGATGAACATGGAATACTGTATGAGATCGACTGCTATTAGGTTGTTTTATTTATTTGGAAAAGTTGTAGGCAAATCTTTAATTATATAATGATACAATAATAATATTATTAATTATGCCAATTATGAACTTTCCACTGATGAATAGTTAATGGTAAGGTGTAGGTACAATGTCATAGAGATGTTCTCTTAAATTAATTTCTTGTTTAGTTAGAAAATATTAAAATAAAGGAGGGTGGGGGGGAGAAGGGGGAAATATAGGAAAAGGATTAAGAGGCAAAGGACGGGAACATATAGGAATTGAACTTCTAGTTTGAGTTTTGTTGATTATTGAGTTTTTTTTTTATGTCGCGTAAAGTCGAGTTAAATTTGTCAATATGGTAATAATTTAAGTTAAATGAAAGTGTGGATCTGTAGATAAATGAGTTTTGCCTGGAATTGGTCTTACAATGAGGGAGATTAAAAGTAAGCGACTGTTTGCTGTTGTGATTGGGAACATGGAATAATAGGCGTTGAAGAAGATCAGGACTATCGATTAAATTGTGTGTAATTTTGAATAACATTACCGAATCTGCTATATTTCTTCGGAAAGTTAACGTCTGTATATTGAAGAACTTTGCAGAGTCTTCATTTTTAATATGAGATCGAAAAGAGTGGAAATTAAGGTACCTTAAAAATCTATTTTGAACACTTTCAATTCTATTTTTATGTATTACATAGCCTGGGTTCCACACTTTTGATGCGTATTCAAGGATACTACGAACGTATGAGAAATACTGTGTTTTGAAAGTAGCAATATCTTTGAATTGTTTACAGGAACGGATTATGAAACCCAGCATTCATTATACAAACGTGTTGCTACTTTCAATATTTCACTTTCTCGTATGGCGCTTAAAATATTAATATCTGAAAACAATCGAAATATATATTTTTTTCAATAATAAAATAGTTTTAGTGTTTTACGAATGAAATTTTATCTGTTGGCTTTTTATATTGGTTGTGGGGTAATAAAAACATCTTCTCATCACTCACAAAGGTTTTTTATAGTGTTTGTCGGGTAATAAAAACATTTTTTCATCACGTATGAGGGCATAATGGCACTTTTTAACTCTATTTACTTAGGGGTTGCACACGACCTTACGTGACGCGTAGTAGTTTAGTACTAAAGCTACAAAATTGAAAGCAATACCGTTTCACTTTTATCTTGCCACTTTTAGATTTCTACAGCGCGTCTATATGTTTGCATACACCTCATTGTTCTTACAAAATATTCCAACTGAAATAAAGTATTCAAATCTCTTCCAAATAAGATTTTCGTTCTTAATGAAACGTTCTGTTTCTGTAGGTTTCAGTTTTATTTTTGGCTAGAACCAAACCATAATCCTACCACAGTCTTACCATGGATCTACTGAATCCAGAGCGTGTCTCCATCAAGAAGGAACCGGGGCCACAGGATGAAGGCGGTTGTGAAATGCTGTATGGGGATATGGATTTTGACTTTTCAGATGTAAAGAAGGAATCCTTACAGCATGCGGAGAGTACTCGGAAAGCCAGTAAGTTGCGATGCTTATGTCAAATACTGTTTTGCGTAAAATTTCGATGCTAGTAATCCATGTCAGTTTTGAGTTGACCAGGCAGGCCATAATTTTTGTTAAAAAGTACTTGTTTTTGTTGTTTTTGCCGTACTTTGGTATTAACATTAAATATTATATTTACAGGAAACTGCCACAAGTTACGTTAAGGTGCATTAAAACACATGTAATATTGATTCGAGCATCAAGGAGTATGGGTATAACCGGGAACTTTCTTAAATGGGTAGAGATTTATTTAACAAATAGGCAACTGTTTGTAAAGTTAAATGACGTTATATCGGATGCCTTTTCTGCCACTAGTGGTGTGCCACAGGGCTCCCATTTAGGACCAATACTGTTTATTTTATTTATTAATTACATTGTAGACGTTTTTTCCGATGTTGACATCCTGTTATTTGCTGATGATTTAGCATTATATAAAAAAATAAAAATATTCTGATTGCATAATTTTACAAAAAAATTTAAACAACTTGTTTAATTGGTCTATATGCAATAAACTGGCACTTAACATTAGTAAATGTCAAATAATAAGATTTTACAAAATAAAGAAACCGAAAATTTATGAATACAATCTTGACAAAATTATATTAAACTCAGTAGAAACAATAAATGATCTAGGTATTATTTTTAACTCAAAACTTACATATATCAGCCATTTAACTAATATTATTAATAGAGCAATGAAGATTTTAGGATTCATTATTAGAATGTAATATTGATACTATTCGCATGTTATACATAACGCTAGTGATAAGCATTTTGTAATATAACTCTACGATTTGGGCTCCACATTACAATATCCATATTCAAGCGATTGAAAAAGTCCAGCATAGATTCCTTAGGTATATTAATTTTAAATTAGGTATTCCAAGAGAATCCGTGGACTATAATTTATTATTAAACTGGACTAATCTCGTAAATTTATCAGATCGCAGAAAAAACTGTGATCTATTAATAATAATAATAATACTTGGATGACTTGTATAGCGCCGTTTTTGTGCAAAAACTCCTCAAGGGCGCTGTACAAACTTATAATACATTTCTACAGTGATCTATGTTATTACTTAACTATTTATGGAGAAAATATACAGTACAATACTTACCTGGTAGGTCACTTGAGATTAACACTTAATTAACATTATCTAATTGTTTATTGGCGAAATTTAGATATAGGATTTAGGACTTATAATATTATATAAAATAATTCACTCGGTCCTGGATACCACTAATACTAAGAACTAATACGATTTCATTGCCCTGGTCGCGCTAACAATAGACTGACTCTACCGTTCTACTATAATAACACACATACATTATCACATTATTATTCACCAATCAGTCGATTACACATTTTGGGAAATGAACATGCTAACATCGGCGACATTTATTTCATAAAATTAGCGCAATATAAACATAATGTAACTTTATATACGCAATATGGACGTGTTGAAATGAAATGATGATACTTCTCATTGTTCTTTATTGTTATTTTTGGTTGTGATACACAAAATAATTGTATGTTATTTTAAAGTTTAAAACTACTTTTATGTAATGATATTATTTTTCTTACCTTTGTACTCTATTATTTGTTTATTTATAAAAAGCAGTATAGCCGTTTATGTATTTAAAATTAAAAAAAAATAAAATTAAAAAATTTCTCTAACAATACAAAACGTGTATAGAATGTGCTCAAGAGTAAATAGTATATCCTCCTTGAAACGAACATCTGTGGTCCTTCTTATTTCCTAAATGAACCCTAAAAGCCTGTTCTCCGGATTCCCGTTTTAAAATGCTATTGATCAATCGGATCATTTAAAATAAAAGTTTTAACAAAAAACATTTTTTTTGTAGTACTCTCCAGGAGATGGACGACTGTAATTGTACTATTTTATAATGCACTTCGTCTGGACTTATCAATTGAGTATTGTTGATTGGTTTTTAGGTGGCATTAAAGTGGAGACTGTTAGCTTCAAGGTAGAACCAGGATCTCAAGAAGAAGATGGAGGGGGAATCCCTTTTATGGAAATTGACATAGACTTTCCGGATGTTAAAAACGAATGCCTTAAACGCCTTCAAAGTGAAACACAGACAACAGGTAAATAAAGATTTGTTTTTTTTTCTACATTTATTGAATTAATGATGCTTATACTTATACTTATTCGTAATGTTTTTCAGACTCATTGACTGATCAAAATACACGTTCTTTGGAAAAACCATTATCTTGTTCCTATTGTAAGTACTCCTGCAAGTCAAAATCAACGCTAGAACGTCACTTGCGGACTCACAGTGGAGAAAAACCTTTTTCTTGTTTCGACTGCAAATATTCATGTTCTCAAAAGCGTTATTTGAAGAGACACATGCTGACTCACAGTGGGGAAAAACCTTTTTCATGTTCCGCTTGCACTTATTCATGTTCTCGAAAGAGAGATTTGACGATACACATGCTGACTCATAGTGGAGAGAAACCTTTTTCATGTTCCGTTTGCACTTATTCATTTTCTAGAAAGGGATTTTTGACGAGACACATACTTACGCACAGTGGAGAAAAACCTTTTTCTTGTTCCTACTGCAATTATTCTTGTTCTCGAAAGGGAGATTTGATGAGACACCTACTGAATCACAGTGGAGAGAGACCTTTTTCATGTTCTGTTTGAACTTATTCATGTTCTCGAAAGGGATTTTTGACGAAACACATGCTGACTCACAGTGGAGATAAACCTTTTTCTTGTACTAACTGACAATATTCTTGTTTTATCCTGGAGAATTCTTTAATTACGCATTCCTAGAGAATGCCTAAATAACGATAACGTAATTTGTTCATTAAATTTAATAAAATTATCCGATCGTAGAATAATTTCCGATTTAACCCGTTTGTATAAAATTATTAATTTATTGTTTGATACCCCTGATTGATTGTAGGTAATCTCTTTTAATACTCCAAGCAGGTCATTTACAAGACAGTACCTACCATATTAATGTAGCAATTCTACATCAATGTCCCAATAATACACTCATATGCAACGGATTCAACAGCTAGGAAACAAATACTACGATGGTGTTGATATATTTAACACATCAATTTCAATGCTTAAACATACCTTATTGAAGTGTTTTTCATCAAGTGGGGGAGTTTTAAATGAAGGTATTTGATTTGACTAACACATTGACATTTGTCGGATGAAAGAAAAAAAAATATTTGGATTTTTTATAATTTGTATATTTTGTATCTACATGCTGTGGGGATCAAATTCAATAACATTTAACTATATTGTGTGTTGAATAGTTTTTTTCTGCACTATTTACGTGCATAATTTCCTTAATTTTTTTTTTATATATGTAAAAGTCTCAATAGACGTTAAATAAATAAATAAAAGAAACTGTAGCAAACAATGGTCGTGAAATTAGTGAACTTTTCTCAATTTACTCTGCTCTGTTTTTAATACAAATGATGTGTCAAATCAACATATAAAAGTCTTTTAACACATTTTAAACATATTTTAGGTTTTGTTCAGAATGGATTCGTATTCAAAAGATCCACTACCACAAATTTAATCGAATATGTAGATTTTTTAAGTTCCAATTTTGACATTAGAACACAATTAGGTGAAGTCTATACTGATTTACGGAAGGCATTCGATAAAGGCAGTAATCCTCTTCTGAACCAAAAACTAAAAAGAACAGATTTCCACGACAGCCCCCTGAGGTGATTATATCTTATATCTCTCACAGGAGTCAATAAGTTAATATTTATGAGTCCTCTCCCAAACTTGTCACATCTGGTGTCCCTCAAGGATCCCATTTAGGACCACTACTCTTTATTGTATTCATAAATGATCTTAAACATTTTTTTTGTAAATGTTCATTATATGCGGATGACTTAAAAAATGTTCATCCCGTGAATTCACAAGAAGACTGCGAAACTTTGCAAAAATACCTCCTCACATTGTCTCAATGGTGTATAGATAATGCAATGGAATTAAATAATAGCAAATGTAATATCATCTCGTTCACGAGAAATGTACGTAAAATTGATTTCCCTTACACGATCTGTGAGGAAATCCTAAAACGAGTAGACTCCATTAGAGATCTGAGAATCTTACTTGAGTCGAAGCTAACCTTCAGAAACCATTACCAAAACATTGTAAATCAGGCCAATAGAATGCTCGGTTTCATCAACAAATCTGGAGTACATCGGAATCTCGGTAACTATGCTGAAAGACCACTTTAAAGAAGTCTCACTCGCCAAAAGAGGAAACATACCAGATCTAATCTCTCAGTTTAAAATCATTATCACTGTGTATGATTCATCTTTAAGGAATCAAATTAACTTTAATATAAGACCGAAATCCACACGAAACCCTGTAACCTTTTGAATCGATACTTGTTGTAGTAATACAAGTTTTTCAAACCAACATCGAGAATTACTCGATTGTATGATAGATACTGCAATCTTCTAGACTTAGATATATTTTCAAACTCAATTAATACCTTCAGAAAGAACTTACACATACTTATACCCGATGACCTCCTCACGTTGAGCCATTTTATTATTTAAATTTCTTTACCAATCACCTACTTATGCATTAGCTCAACAATATATGTATTTGTGCGTGCATGTGTGTGTATCTACATGTTTGCATAGAATATGCGTACAGTGTGCACATCTAAGCACATAAGCGTGTGTTGTATTTAAATGTGTTTGTGTTTGTATGTTTGTATGCATCTATGTATGTGTGTACATATATAGTGTTTAGATGTGTGCATAAATACATGTAGTGTTTAGATGTGTGCATAAATACATATATGTATTTCGATCCTCCTTGGTTTTTATACATTCTTAAAATTACATTAGTTTGTGTGTTTTGATAAATATGTGATCTAGAGTCGTGGAATTATTTAGATTTTCACTTGTTGGTGAGTTTATGTATGATTGATATCCCGCATATGACAAACAATCTAAGTATTCATTTATACATTTTGTTCTTTTGTTGTTTTCATTAATGTTTATATTAATATCACCAGTTAATATTGCAAAGTTAAAGTTATTTCTGTTAGTCATTTTTATAAGTGAATTAAGTTCATTATTGAATAGAGATTCATTTAAGGAAGGTGATCTATAGATAGCTTATAGCAAATTACTATGGGTAAATGTTAATTTGATTGCGTTAACTGTTTTAAAGTCTAGAATTTCGAAGGCAGGTTTTTTAAGAATATTTTTTATAAATAAAGTGATTCCATCGTGACCAGTATGTTTACATTCGGATGAAATAGTTATATATCCTGGCAAGTTATAGGGAATTACTTCTTTCATTTACGTTTCTGTTAAAATGACAATACTAGGAGAAAAATCAAGACTATCGAGAAGAATACAAAGTTCATCAAAGTGCCTTCTTAAGCTTCTAATATTCATATTAAGAATTGAAAAGTTAACGTCTTTAAAGTGATTATTTAGTTCACTTGTGTTTTTACAAATATAATTTTCATACAAAAATTTTCATCAGACATTTTGTTATATATAAGTTATTTTCAACGTGCTAGATGTTAGATGGTCCTTTATTCTGAAGGAATGTCATTCGGCTGCCTTATGTGGATGATTGGTGCTGTTTCATCTTTTCTCATCATAACGTTACCGTTTTTCGCCCAGATGAATTTGTAGCCGAGTCTTGTGGATTTCGCCAGAAACAGGAGGTGTTTATTTAGTTGTGTTAATTGTTCGTTTATGAAAATTTTGTTATCTTCCGGAAAATTTATATTTTTAGTGTACAAGACACCATATTTTCTTTTTTGGTCGATGATTTTTTCCTTTGTTTCTTTGTTTTGGAATGATACAATTAAGGCTGGATATTTGTTTAAAAGGTTTCTGTTTCTGATACGATATATATTTGTTATTTTTGATGATTCCATTTCGCATTTGATGGTTTCCATAATATTATTGACTATTTTTGGTAAGTTTTCATTTTCTTTAAAAGGAATACCTTGTATCTCAATGTTATTTTGTTTGTGTAACTGTTCCAGTTTGTTTATTTGCTGTTTTATTTCGTTGTTTTCTGATTGCAGTTCTTTGATCAGTGTATCTTTCTTTTTATTATTTTCTTCATATTCATCAATTTTATTGCAACAAAATTCTACAGATTTCTTAAGATCTCTTAGTTCATTTTTAATTTGTTCTCAAAAAGATTTCATCAATTGTTCCGATAATTCTTCAAACTTTTTTTCCATGAATTTAAATATTTTATTTGTCTTGTAGTCATCATCAGAGTCGCTAGATGGTGTTTTTTTGCTTGCTCATTAAAAAGAAAATTGTCATGGTGATTTAATGTTAAGTTAAAAATTGAAGGTAATCAAACAATGATTCTAATATTGCATATCTTCATGAAATTATTCAATTGGGTGCCAGTTCCAAATAATAAGGATGAAACAAAATTTATCACCATGGTAAACCAATTTTAAAGTAAAATTTAAAGGAATCAATGCATGATGTAAGACCTCACGTGTCTCGCCAAACCACGGAGATCCTTCTTCCGTACGTCCATAAATAAATCACTCAACCGCTACTAGAATACTACTACCATAAATAAACCACTCTTTAGATCGATATCTTCGGGCTTTTTGTATTCAATAAGTTTATACAGATTACAAGCCGTACTTACCGTACGGAGCGGAGCAGTAGACAATGTAAAGATACTCAAGGCCATTTAAAAAAAGGTGCAAACATAAACAATATAATTTTACTCAGCAATTCATTATTTACCCAAAAAATATTTTAAAAATAAAAATGTCCTTGAAGCAGAAAAATATCAAAATGTTTCTTGAGGGCATGGTTCATCTGACTAAGAAAATGAACTGTTACAGCTTATTTTCTCAAGATGAAACTTGTTAATCTGAGAAAAAAAAAACAAAAATTAAAAGAAATTTGAACTAATGAAAAAACAAACACTGAAGAAAATTTGCAAAACATGACAATACGGCGATTAATTCCGAAATTTTTCTGCCTATTTTGAACTCATCGTTACATATGTTTAAACATCTTTAATTTCACCAGAACAATCCTAATAACATTACTCAATGTTCTCTTTGTGTAATGTGCTCTCTATACATAGTAGGGTAGATTACCAACTAACGCTAGATACATTCTGGAAGACGGAATACAAAAAACTTGTAAACCATAATTACCCTACTAGGCACAGAAAAGCTCAAATGTTTATTATTAAAATATCGCAAAATGTATACGGAGATAGAACAAAAAGACATAAAATTCCGGAATTACTTAACGCATTACCTGAAGATATTAAAAATGAGACATCTTATTCAAAAATCAAAACGAAAATTAGATCGTTCTATCCCGTGAAACATGAAAACAAATAATATTGAGGATAAATACCTAGATCTGTGAAAACCAAATAATATAAAAAACAAATAATATTGTGAAAAATACCTAAAACTGTTAATCATTGTTAAAAATAAAACAATTACTATCGTACATTATGATCATAAGCATTATAATAATTAGTAAGTATTTTTACATTAGATATATACTTTTAAGTAAATATTATGTATTACGCATCAAGATATCAAGTTGAGATTTAAATATATTAGTATAAGCAAATAAATAGGAAAAGTGAGAAATTTCTTACAATCAAACTGATTGATCAGTTTTGTAGGATTTTAGTTAGATAAAATATTGTACAAATAAAAAAACTGAACAAACACATTAAAAAAAATAACATTTATACGTTGTGGAGGAAGAATTTTTTCAAAAGGAAGAAGAATTCAATCGAAAGGAATTTTTTCGAAAGGAAGAAGAATTCAAGTCCCTATGAAGAATTTTTGAACAAAAAACTGAAACGTCGAAATAATCGAAAAACTTTCAATGCACTTTAAACTTGAGCTAACGTAGGTAGTTTGAATATATGTTCGTAACTCGCTAACACTACACTGGCTTTATAATTTTATAAACAAACAACATTTTCGACGCGAAATGATAGTATTTCGACAACAAATGACAACACGCGTGCATAAATAAACCACTCTCATTTTGTTTGAATGATTTGAAAACAGTAGAGAGCGAGAGATTAAACCAATCCTTCTGCTATAAACAATGAGATCTAAGCTTTTAGCCAAACTATTCGTTTTCTATAAGAATAAGGAGGTGCGCGTGGCGGTTTCAAATGGGTTTCAAGGCCAAAGCTATGTTAAATACCCCTGCTGTCAGCCAAACAGCTGTTCATCAGTGTCGCCAGATATAAGGCGTCCCCATTAAATATTAAAAAAAAAAAAGTGGGTGTGTCAAGCCTACGCAAGACAGAAGTGAAACTTCTAGTATTCCTCTCTCTCTATTTTCATTTCATCATCTCTATTTTATCATATCATTTTTTTAATTAAAGTTTTTTACTCCGTCCCCGAAAATCCATTACGCGCCTAAAGAAGTTTCACTTCAACAATATTTATATACTGGAATACGAATGGAACGGCAAAGCGCGCGACGCGAGCGCTCTCGACGGACGACTAAACCAGACTGAACGGCGGACGGACTGTACAGGAAAGCCCTGTCCACGTCTGTACCACAGCTAAGGCATGCGCCAAACAAAATTATACTACCGAGTAAAAAAGTACTTAAATAAAACACATAAAAACTTTTATGCGCATGCTAATGATTTGTTGCTTTTACTGAAAACAGTGAACGGTGAACGGTGAGCGGTGGTGGGGGTACCCGCATTTTCGTGTCGATCCTGACTCGGTTTTACTCCGTCCCCGAAAATCCAATACGCGCCTAAAGAAGTTTCACTTCAATAACTGGGTACTTGATTTATCCCGTTGCAACTTTTCTTAATCTTACTGATTACTCTTATATCAGCCTTGCATTATGTCCTGATCTCTACATTTCTCACACGACCATACAATTTTTTAGCATACATACACCTCTGGGATTTTTATTCTAGAGAATTCAGTATGCAGCGAGAAAATTACTAATTACCCGTGCGATCACAACTCATACTGAAACGAGATTATAAAGGTGAAGGGCACGATGCGCGCCGATTATCTCAGGAAAAGTGGTAACATGAGTGTAGAAAATAAAAGAAAGGAGAAAATGATTCCAAAATACAACATTTATTTCTACATCTTTTAAATAACATAAGAACTCTTTAATTAATAGCAAATATCTCAGGCGTGTGCATCGGCCGAAGGTTGAATGCACGATTGGAAATTGAAAGTTACATTGAGAGTGACAAAAAGGATGGTGACATTTAAAATTTAACTAACCTGATGAATGGTAATAAGGGGCGCCAAGCAGTGCCATCGGCAAAGCTAATATTTTATGTGAATTACGACGGATGACCAAGGCAAATAGCTAAACTGCGTCGTCATCAAAACTCGTAATTATGTCGTGTTGGCCCATGAGGTGGCTCGTGTCTTTCCCTGTTCCACAACGCTCTGGAACCGCTGCCTGTTGAATACTGACGCGCCGAGGTGGCCGTGTTGACCGCAAGCCCGTCGTTGGGCTGGAGTTGCCATGCGGTAAAGCAGCTGTAAATCAGAGATGGAACTGATTGCAGTCATTGCTCTCAAGCGAGCCAGACAGAACTGCTAATAATGCTATTACTCTGTAGCGGGGTTGAAATAACTGCTACAATGCCCCCTCAGCCAAAGGACTTATGGCTATAAGTCTGAGGTTCGCCACCTCCTGAGACACCTCCTGACAAAGTCGATACACCCTCCAGCAGCAGAAATGTGTAGTGCGGTCTTGGCGGGTAGTGAGCGGCTTCAGCATTGAAAATGTTCCGTTATCAAAAATGTTCCTGAAGTTCCGCATGGTCTGGAACGGTTGAACCCCGAGGAAGACAGCATTGGTGTGGTCAAAGTTCTGATGTTGTAATTCCAGTATCCAGAGTAAAGGCCAGCAGATGATGAAGAAGGAATGTGCTCCAGGTAATAACAGTTGGACGCAGCGTAGATATGAAGACGGAAGCGTAAGGTCCGGAAGTCTTCAGTTGACCCAGCATGGAGATGACGAGAGAAGAGTGTGGTCCGGATGTCTTCAGTTGACGTAGTATGGAGAAGTTTTCTTGATGATTGAAGAAGTCTAATCCTAACCAACCCTTGGTCACCGTTGAAATAAATAAAAAACAGAAATATTGAGCAAATTGGCAGGCCCTTATCGAAGAAAGAGTGTATATAAAAGAAGCATTGTTCTGAAAACAAAAGATTTAATAGTATTACCTTAGAAAACAGGCTTAAAAAGTTGAGCAAAACTTGCAACAGAGTTGTGATTAGGTAAAATGAACAATGTATAAATATATGACAAGTCAAAACCACCAAAAGTGTCCACCTGACAGCTAGAAATTATTTTAGAATTTCCTATGAACTAATTTTATTTGTATTTAAATCTCCACGAAAAATGACGGAACAACGTTCCAGTGAAAAATTGATAAAAAAAAAATCCAGACATTAAACCAAACTGAAAATCAGTAGGTAATAGTTAGCTCATCTCGACACAGATGGCAGTAATATATATAATCAATAATAATAAATCTTCTTGAAATAATTATTGAACAGTCTACCGATAATTTGTAGAAATTATATAGAAATTAATTTAATAAATAATTTCATTTTCATGCACATATTCTTCCGTCACCAAGTGAACCAGTGAGTGGCTGAAGAATACCGATGAAAAGTGACGGAACACATGATTCATTCCATACTTTTCCGAGCTCTAGAAAAGCAGGGAAGGAATCAAATTACGAAGAAAAATGTTAAAACATGCACCACGATTAAATATGTAAAACATAAAACCCATTACAGAACCAACCACCATAAACCTGTGAATGTGATAATGGCTTACCGACTATTGATTTTGAAATTTTCATAAAAAATCAACAAAAATATCTTAATTGTAAGCCTGATGAGGGCTATCATGTGCTAAGGAGCCTAAGCCATTATAACACCACAACAACTCTCCAAAATAAGTGCTGAGATGACAGCATCTTAACAGAAGTATATTTCCTTCAACATACTAAAACACAACAGAAGAGCTGGTATGCTAATGTGTGAAAACAAAAGCTCGATGCTCATAAGCTTATGATAAGGTCATTCAACAAGACATGACAGCTTAATAAGTAAGGTAGATCGCAAAATATGCACATCATAATCATTGAGACTGAGAATAGCAGCGGTAAATAATAATCATAACAATGAGAGCGAATCCTCTTAAGACAAATAGATGTGTATGATAATTTCTGACAAAACACAAATAACAATAGATAATAATCATTAGAAATGACGACATAGTAACATACAAAGCAGGTTGAAAAGAGGAATGGAATTCTCCAGGGAAAAGAAAACCATTTCTCCCAATCAACAAAGTATCAAAAAGGAAATAAGTTTCCTATACCCACGTGATCAGTGTAGGTACCAGAAACCCGTTCACTTTGTAACGATTTTATAAAAGAAGAAATAATTATGATTAGTTATGCCCAAGAGCAACACTAATAAAATGTAAATCAAATATGGATTGCGTGTATTCTGAAATAAAAACATATTCAATCAACTGTAAATTAAAGAAGGATGAGTTTAACAAATAATCGTTTATTCAGAATGGAAGCTAGTACAATATAAGTTTAATTAAATGAATGAAGTAGCAGAGGAGACTCTATTTTTTAAACTAAAGGATTCTCAGGGCCGTGTGCAGGACTCGAAGAGCATCTGCATGTTGAATTTTATAAATGAAAGTCATCATAAAAGTTAAGAGGTTAAATATATATAAAGGGCGCCATTTATTTCTTCTAGAAATAAAAAGATTTAAAAGGATAAAGATAACCCGTAAAACTATCTAAAGTTAAATGATGATTTACGTGAAAGTTTCTTCCAACCCGCCATGTTGTGGTACTGGTCGCCGATGATTCCGCAAGTCACAAGTGGTCTGCTCCGCTCCCAAAATCTGACTGGCTGGAGAAATGAATGATTCTCCTCTTCTCTGCGCAATGTGCTGCGCAGCTCACGGGTAGCAATAAAGATGTCTCTCATCGATCGATATCTTGAAGAATCGATCTCAGTCCGGGGTTTGTAGTTTTCTCCGTTACATTACTTCCAACCCGCCATGTTGTGGTACTGGTCGCCGATGGTTCCGCAAGTCACAAGTAGTCTGCTCCGCTCCCAAAATCTGACTGGCTGGAGAAATGAATGATTCTCCTCTTCTCTGCGCAATGTGCTGCGCAGCTCACGGGTAGCAATAAAGATGTCTCTCATCGATCGATATCTTGAAGAATCGATCTCAGTCCGGGGTTTGTAGTTTTCTCCGTTACAACTTTTTCCCTTGTAAATAATAATAAAAACAATTAATTTTCTGCCCTAATTAAATCTTTAATATGGAATGTTCCAATAGGCTTTCCCTTCATATCTGCCAGTTTGTAAACGACGGCCGAGACCTTATCAATAATTTTGCTCCTTAAAAATTTGGGAGCAAGTTTATCGGAGAAATGCTTAGAAGCATCCGACAACACGAAGGAGCGTCTCCAAACAATATCACCAACTTTGAATTCCACATTCCTTCTACGAAGGTCATAATGAACTTTATTCCGTTCGTAAGATTGACGTAAACACGTCCTAACTTGGCAGAAAATGTCATTAAGCTCAGAAACATCTTGAGCCCATGTGTCACGTTTCGAGAATATTAAATCTTCCGAAGAAAAATCAGGTGATTTGTAATCTTTGCCTGAAATAATGGCTTCCCTGCCGAAATTTAAAAAAAAAGGAGTGTAACCCGTTATCTCATGTACAGCAGTGTTAATAGCAAGCTCTATTTCAGGTAAATGGTTTGCCCAGGTTCGATGATCCGTTCCCACGTACGAACTTAAGGCTGTAACTAAAACTCTGTTAATTCTCTCTACAGGATTATTCTGTGGATGATATCTACAGTTAAAAAACATATGACGTACATGATATCTGTCAACTAAATGTTTTAATTCTTTCGAAATGTATTGGGGACCATTGTCTGCGATGATGCAATCAGGAACGCCAAATTTTAAGAAAATTTCGTCCTCTATTATAATAGCAGAGACATTTTTCCCATTCGCACTTCTCAGCGGAAATTTTTTTGTAAATTTAGTGAAGAAATCAGCGACAACTAATAGATATTTATAACCTTTCTTGTAGGAGCTGGGAAGAGGTCCCAATAAATCCGTCGAGATAACCTGCCAAGGACGCTGGACCAACTTAGGATCTCCCATAAGACCGGGCGCAGCCTGATTTGAACTTTTCTGTCCTAAACAAGTGTGACATCTAGATACAAATTTTCTTACGTCTGAGGACATTCTAGGCCAGTAAAATTTCAAACAAATCCTATTCAGAGTTTTCATAGTCCCGAAATGGGCGGATGTTGGAGGTACGTGATGTAACGCAATCAACTCTTGTCTTTGATCCTTAGGAACAACTTCCTTCCAATCATTAGGCTTATGCAGGGCTTCCATACTCTGCACATGCTTATATAAAACTCCCTCTACAAGTTTCCACTTGGAAAATAACTCAGGTTTAGCTAAAACGTCACGACACATTTTACTGTACCATCGATCAGTACTAATAATGGGAGATTGAACAATAGATGATATAACTAAAGGATCGCGAGATAAAGCATCCGGGACAACATTTTCCTTCCCTTTACTGTGTTCAATAATAAAGTTAAATTGCTGCAGTCTGACAGCCCACCGAGCTAATCTTCCAGAAGGTGATTTTAAGTTTACTAGCCACTTCAGACTGTAATGATCCGTAATTACCTTTACAGGAATGGGAGACCCTTCAATGTAACCCCTGAATTTCTCCAAAGCAAAAACTAACGCATTAAGTTATTTCTCAGTAGTAGAGTGGTTCCTTTCCTGAGCCGATAACGATCTACTAATGAAGGAAATAGGGTGTTCCCTGTTTTGTTCATCTAATTGAGAGAGTACTGCGCCTAAACCTTCGTTTGATGCATCACAAGAAATTGTAAACGGTTTATTAAAATCTGGGCATGCTAAAACCGGAGCCGCGACTAGAGTTTCCTTTAATTTAGAGAACGCCGCCTGCGCTTGATTATTCCAAGAAAAAATTTTACCAATGAACTCTTTTTTGGTTAAGTTGTGTAACGGAGCAGCAATAATAGAAAAGTTCAAAATAAATCGCTTGTACCATGATATAATACCAATGAAACGTCTCAGACTCTTTTGTGAGGTAGGTACAGGAAAATCAACCACAGCCTTTACTTTGTCTGGGTCAGTTCTCAGACCATTACTATCTATTACATAACCAAGATATTTAAGCGATTCTCTACAGAATACTGACTTTTCAATGTTAATCGTGAGACCCGCCTCGAACAGTTTACGTTTTACCAGTTTAAGTAATGCTAAATGCTCTTCAAAAGTACTGGAAATTACAATAATATCGTCTAAATAAAAGAAAACTTTACCATCAAATTCTGGGCCAAAGATTTTACTCATGAGACGCATCATTCTCGAACTGGCTCCATGAAGACCGAAAGGCATAGAAGTAAATTGAAAAAGACCCCTTTTAGGAATAGTGAAAGCCGTTTTTTCCCTTGAACTACGTTCTAGTGGAATTTGATAAAAAGCATCTTTTAGATCAATAGTGGATAGAAAACGAGCTCCCCCCAAGCTGTCTAAAATATTTGAAATATATGGTAATGGAAATGCGTCTCTCTTAGAGATAGAGTTAATTCTTCTGGAATCTAAACAAAGGCGGTAAGTGCCATTTTTCTTTGGTACTAGTAAGATAAGATGGAACTGTTCCAAGCACTACTGCTCGGTTCAACGACACCCATCTCTAACATTCTATCAAGCTCCTTGTGCACAACTGGGAGCAGGTGAGGTGAAATCGGATAGTAACGCTGTTTTACAGGTGTACTATTACCAGTGTCTATGACGTGTTCCTCTAAATGCGTACGACCAAGTTTGTCACCAGAAATGGAAATATACTCTTTAATTACATCATCAAGTAAGTTTTGTTGATGTATGGATAAGTGTTGTTTATCCACAATACCTCTGACTTCAGAAGTAACCCGAGGAGCAGATTTAACTACCTTCGTATACATATATTTAAAAATATCGAGACAAATGTTAAAAGATTTCCAAAAATCAATGGCACCAAGTTTTATTAGTTTTAAATGAAAATTATTACCGAGAATGGAAACATGTGAGCCTAAGTCCAATAGATCCCAGTGTAGAAAAGGATACGAAAGGACGGCTGTCCCTGTCAGCCTTCCCTTCGCAACCTGATGCTCCTAAATTTCTGTAGAAATTCCTGACTACCGAAAGCCATTCTTGCCACGGATCGAGAGCAGTGATGCTGGAAGACGTCTCCGCCAGCGGCACAGCTAACGTCCGGCTCTCGCGTTTTTTGACCTAACGCAAGTGCAGTCAGGAGTCTTGACGCCTGGACATCCACAGCGGAAGTAATGAATCTCCTCCCTGGAATTTACGTTATAACGTTTGAAAGACATGTTTTTATGAGAAGAATTCGCATTCCTGAAAGAATTATGTTTAGAAGGTGCATTTGTATTTACTGGCGCCTTTTCGTTCGCAGTTGAAGGGGTTTGAGGGGACTTTGAACCTTTCCTCTGATCAGAACGACTGTCTGCCAATTCAATTAATTTGCCCAATCTTTTGAGGGTAGCGATGTCCGGAATGCAGTTAAAAGCAAGTTTTTGAATGTATCTGGGTAGCATATTGCACTGGAGAATTTGTAAAATTTCCTCATCAGGCAATTTCTTGTTTAATATTTTATTTAAGATAAGAACATTAGTGATAAAAGTACCAAGTGAATCATTTGGCGCTTGTATAGTTGACCTCAACTGTGCAAGGAGTCTACGGTTGTAATCAAGAATTTCATATTCCTCCTTAAGGCCTACCACAAGGTCATCCAGGATTCAAAAAGAGAGCGATTGACCCTGAGCTAATCAAGGGCAATACCATCAAAAAGTTCAAACGCGCCTAAAAAAATATTGTTCTTACTTACAGAGCGAGACAGGGCGAGTTCTTCAACACGTTCAAGAAACTTCCTAATACAAGTAGTGCCATCATACTTCAGATTCCATAAATGCAGTGGAACCAACGGAGATGTTTTTATTTTTTTTTATTTTTTTTTATTTTTTTTTTTGTTACATACATGGTTTTAAAATACAAATTATGTTTTTTACATACATATTAAAAAAAGAAAGAAACAATGCGAATTACAGAAAAGTATATGTACACATGCACATATGTATACATATATAGTGTATTACACACCATACATAACATACACACACAATACACGTACACACACACGAGTTCATAAACAGCATATACATAAAAATAATAATATGCATAAATGTATGATAGCAAAAAAATCCCACATAGGCATCGCCAGTTCGTGGGTATACTTGTGTTTCTTTAAGGCAGTTCAGTTAAAATTACTCTAAATATACATATTTTATCTTTGTAGAAAATTGAAAAGAAAAGAATGAAAATATTTATAGTAAAATCATTATTTACTGTATTTACGGGATTAAATATGAAAAATAAAAGTTAATAAGGATTTGTTAAAAGTTAATAGAGATTAAGATCAGATGTTACAGCAGGTAAATATTAATATCTATGGTATTTATCCAAGACTTTATTACATTTTTATGTTTCCTGTAGGATGATATATTTTCACATTTGATTTCTGTATTGGTATAGAGTGCATTATAAATTTTTGGTGTAATAAAATAAGCATGTCTTTGCGCAAGCCTTGTTTTGCACAGTGGAACTTTAAATACATTATTTACCCTATTACTAGACCGATTTTCATTTTTTATAAAAAGAAAATTTCGAGCAAATATATATTTTAAACATTGTGTACAGTAAATTTTTCTTATCTCTAACAATTTAGCCTCTTCGAATAATTGCAAGGAGGGGTAGGTCATATCTTTATGCAACATTATATTTAGTATTAGTTTTTGTGTTATTTCTAGTGGCTTAATATGGGTGTTATAAATCCCCCCCCATGCAATTATTCCATAAGATACTGATGATTGCACCAATGCATGATACACCAATTTGATTCTTTTGATATCTACTATGTTATTTAAACGTTTAAAAATATAAGTTAAATATCTAAGTTTATTTACAAGCTTTTCTACGTGATTTGTCCATTTGAGTTGGCTGTCTATTATAATTCCTAAATATTTAACTGTATTCCCCGATTTCATTTCTGTACAGTTAGTGCATAAGACAGGATTGCAAGTATTTTTGTGAAACCTTATACTTAGATGAGTTAAGGGTGCCGCTTATTTGGTATTATAAAAAGGAATATATATAGTTTTTTCACAGTTCAGAGTTAGAAGGTTTTGATTGAGCCATTCTTTGACAATAATTGTGCACTTATTTGCATTTTTAGAGACCTCGTCCCAGGATTTACCATGAACTGTGATTGCAGTATCGTCAGCATACGAGAAAAGTTTTCCCGGAATACTAATATTACATAGGTCATTAATATAAATTAGAAACAAAAGCGGACCTATAACTGTTCCTTGTGGAACCCCATGTCTCATAGATGCTGGTTTACTAATATTTACGCCAATTTTTGTGGATTGTCTGCGATCAAGTAAATAATTTGTTAAAAGTGACAGACAATTATTTTTGATTCCCATATTATTAAGTTTTCCAAGCAGTTTATTATGATTGACGGTATCAAAAGCCTTTTTTAGGTCTAAGAATATTGTTAAACTTTTCATATTCGAATCTAGATTGGTGTATAATTTTTTTGTTAGATTAAATAAAGCATCATCAGTACTAAGACCTGATCTGAAACCATATTGGTTTGGTGACAAGAGTGCATTAGATTCTAGAAACTCTAGTACTTGTATCTTTATGATTTTTTCTAATATCTTTGCAAGTTGGGATATCAGCGATATTGGTCTGTAGTTGTCAAGTTTAGAGATCGATCCAGATTTATGTATGGGTACAATAATTGAGAGTTTAAATGCATTTGGGAAAATGTTTTTTTCAAGGCAGGAATTAAAAATGTGTTGTAAGGGCATAGAAATGTGTTGTTTAATAGACTTGATTGTGATACAGCTTAATTCATCTGGACCATTGGCTGTATTTGTTTTAAGATTGTCAATGTGTTTTATAATTTCAGATTCAGTTATCCGTTTAAATTGAGATAAATTAGGAGTATATTCGGGGGTGGGTATGTCTATTTGGGTTGATTTATGTATACTGTTTTGAAATGAGGGATTATTATTTATTAAATCTGCGGCAACGTTTGTAAAGAAATCATTGAATTTATTTGCGATTTTTCCTACATCCGTTATGACTATTTTATCGTCTGTTACAATTTTTTCGGGAAATCTTTTTATTTTGTGTGTTCTATTCGTTATTTCATTTATGACTTGCCATGTTTTTTTAGAATCATTATCAGCTTTTTGCAATTGGTTTGCATAGTATTCTTGTTTACATTTCTTCATAAGAATATTAAAAAAATTTCTATAGATTATGTATTGCTGACGTAAATTTCCATTAGATGGTACACCTTTTACCATACAGTAATTCTCATGGTTTTTGTAAATTTTGTACAGTTTGTTCCTGTGTTGACTTGCAATTATCAGTCCACGCGTGATCCATGGTTTAATTTTTTTATGTTTTCTTTTAGGTGTTCGTGTTAATTCTAGACTATTTTTGATATTATTATTTAATATCGAATAGAATGTATTCAGTGATTGATTTGGGTCATCATTGGATAAAACTTGGTTCCAAGTTTCTTTTTTTAGAGAATTGTTTAGTGTTTGGTAGTTAATTTTATTTTTTTCCACTTGTTGTTCTTTAGTTGTATGATGAAAATTTAATTTACTGTGACCGAAAAAGGTTGGGTAGTGGTCTGTGATATCGAATTTTAGGACAGCTGATCTGGGTATAAAATTTTTATTAGTTTTGAGTAATATATGATCGAGGCAAGAATCAGCGTGATGGCCATATCTAGTGGGTTTATTTATGTAAGACAGATAACCCTCGCTATATATAACATTTAGATATTCGTTTGCAATAGGGTTTAGGATCGAATTATCAATGTTGATGTTTATATCACCTACAATAAATGAGAAATCGGATTGATTGCAATTATTTTCATTTATAAAATATTTAAGTTCTGTAATAAAGGATTTAGAGTCTAAGGAAGGGGAGCGATATATAGCAAGTATAGAGTATGTTTTACTGTTATGTGTGAAGGATAAATGTATGGCATTAGAATACTTAAATTTGGGGATATTAATTATTACGTTAGTTATTTTATTTGAACTGTAAAATATTGAGAGACCATCGTGAGAAGTATGTTTACAGGGTAGTGAGTAAGTCTCATAATCGGAGATGTGGTAGGGTATTGAGTCACGCATTTGCGTTTCGGTAAGTATGATTACATTTGGACGAAAATCTAGAGAATTGAGGAAAATACAGAAATCATCAAAATGTTTGCGTATGCTTCTTATATTTAAATTTATTAAATTGAAATCTGTATTTCCCTCAATTATGTAGTTATTTAGTTCTGTCATATTTTCATAAACCTTAGTGTCTGGGACCGAAAAATCGTCATAGTAATCCATTTTCAAATTTAATTATAAAAATTTCTTACTCTAGTAGGTACATGATTATTGGGTTGGAATGTCGTTAACATCATTTATTCTTATTATAGGGGATTCTTCGTTCTTTCTCAGTAATACATTTCCATCCTTCGTCCAAACGTATTTATATCCCAAAGATTTGGTAGATTTTGTTAACCAAAGAAGTTGTTTATTCTTTGGGGTAAGTTTATCATTTATGAATATTTTTTCAGTTGATTCTGAGTACCTGATGTCCTTGGGAGTGAAGATTCCTTTATTTTTTTTTTGTTTGATGACCTTATCCTTCGTTTCCTTTGTATCAAATTGAATAGTAATAATTTGTTTCACCGGGTTGTTATAGTAATTCACCAATGAGTTATTTTTTAGGAGGTCACTACAGTCTAGTGTCGACATCAGCATTTCTACTGGTTTTCTGATGTCGTCATTTTTTTTCAGTGTGATTCCTTGAATTTCAATGGATGTTTCTAGTGAGCTCTGTTGGATATGGTTTACTGACTGTTTAAGATTTTTTATTTCTTTTTGTAGTTCTTCAATTTTCGATTCATTTTTTTTTTGATGTTCATTGGTTTTTTTTAATTCATTTTCGAAATCATCAATTTTGTTAGAGCAGAATTCTACGCTCTTAACTATATCCTGAATTTCTTTTTTAATGTCTAAGAATATTTTATTGACATCTTTTTTTAGAAAATTTTTTAGTTGAAGGTCAATTCTGTCGCTCATTGTTTCTAACAATTGTTCTTTGAAACATTCTAATTTTTGTTCCATTGTATCACTTTTGGGAGCCATTTTTAAATGATTTTTATTTATTTTGGATATTATAAAATTTCAATTTTGGGCTAGAGTGACATCTATTGACAGCAACTTATTTATGGTGTTTTTGGCAGCAGATTAAGCTTCGTCTGTTGGTCGATAGATGTGATAAGATAAAAATAAATAATCAATATCAACTTTAGTATTATTTATTGCATTTGAAATTTATTTTTATACTTAATTATGTGGGAACAATAATCTGTGAGTTCTTGACGGAAGACATGGCGGATTCTTTTACTTGACTCCTTGCACCAGGCATTGTGACTAGATGTACCTAAAGGATTAATTGGAAAAAAGAAAACAACAAGGCAACCATTAATCACGTCCGAAGACGGCAATAATCAAAAATAGTAAAATTCCCAAAACAGGAAAAAATAGGTGTAAAAATTATTCGTACCTAAACATCTAATGGACAAAAGTTCAGAAAGGACATACACAAATACAATAAATCAGATGTGGGAATCTGGATCAACATTACAACAATATTAAAAAAATATACGAGATACCCACCAATCTCGCAGAGTATTCACGACTAAAAGTATCTTAAAAATAATTATAGTATAATTAACAGCAATTTAAAAAAAAATTTAAAAACCGAAAACAATTTTTAAAATAGAAATACGGCAGGGACGTTGCAAAGCAGAAAAACCACACGAGTCGACATAAAATAAAACCTTCATCAAGCCAGCTAAAAATGTCACCCACAAAATTAAAACCAACCCTCAATGTCAACAAGATCGAAAATTTATATTAATTACCAACCGGGACAGACACGTTGGGGCGCCATTTATAACGGGAATTAAGGTTGCAAGGCACTTTGCCGCCATTGCAACATGTTTTGTGACAACAAAGTGTAGAAATAAAAGAAAGGGGAAAACGATACCAAGATAACAATATTTATTCCTACAACTTTAGATAACATGAAAACTCTGTAAATCAATAGTTAATATCTCAGGGGTGTGCATCATCCGAAGGATAGAAATGCAACGGTGGAAATTTTAAAATTACATTGAGAGGTTGACAATAAGGTTGTTGACTTTAAAAGTTAACTGACCTGATAAACGTAAAAGGGCGCCAAGCAGTGCAATCAGCATTGCTAAAATTTAATAAGTAGAGCGTAGGATGACCAAGGTAAAATTAACTAACTACGGCATCATCATAGCTCGTAAAATATGTCGACCCGCGCGGTGGCTCGAGTCTTCCTTCAGTCACAACGTCCCCAGCTTCCAGCTTGTGAAATACTGACGCGTGAAGATGGCCGCCTTGTCCGCCAGCTCGTCTCCCGTTGTCCCGAAGTTGCCCTACGGCAAACAGCCGTAAATCAGTGATGGGAAGTGATTGCTGTTATAGCTCTGTAGCGGGCTAGATAGAACTGCTACATACGCAGCTCCCGCTCAACCGCCTACAAGGTCCACCGTACCTTCGGCCTTCCCGTCAGCACTGGAGTACTGATTCCCAAAATCGCCAGTGCCTGACAGTTATCGAGTCCCGGTCACCAGCGCCCGGCGTGGACTTACTGACCCGCGCTTGGCCAGCCAATCACAGCCAGCAACCGGAGTATTCAACATCTGTCCTGCGTCAACTCTCATCACGGCAAACTGACTCAATAAACACTGTGACCTTACGACACGTCTTTTATTTCGTGCCTCTCACCTTGATCGCCAAAACAGTAATAATAAATTTAATAACTGTTTTAATTAACTGACTTCTTTAAAGTGGGTAAGTCTTTCAGAATAGTTACCGAGATTCCGATGTACTCCAGATTTGTAAGATAGTATTCTTTAGTATTTTTTTGAACGGAATCCACTTTCCTGCTATAAATTGCATAATGTCGTGACTAAATCACAGAGCCGTACTCTAAGATGCTTCTTACATATGAATAGTACAAGATTCTGAAGCTACTGATGTCCTTAAACGATTTAGTGATTCTAGTGATGAAACCGAGCATTCTATTGGCCTGATTGACAATGTTTTGGTAATGGTTTCTGAAGGTTAGCTTCGACTCAAGAAAGATTCTCAGATCTCTTATGGAATCTACTTTTATTAGGATTTCATCACAGATCGTGTGAGGGAAATCAATTTTACGTACATTTCTCGTGAACGAGATGAGATTAAATTTGCTATTATTTAATTCCATTGCATTATCTATACACCATTGAGACAATGTGAGGAGGTCTTTTTGCAAAGTTTCGCAGTCTTCTTGGAATTCACGGGATGAACATTTTTTTAAGTCATCCGCATATAATAAACATTTACAAAAAAAATTTTTTTGCCGTTAGATCATTTATGAATATAATAAAGAGTACTGGTTCTAAATGGGATCCTCGAGGGACACCAGATGTGACAAGTTTGGGAGAGGACTCAAAACTATTAACTTGTATAATAGTTTTGATTTAATATTTAAAGCTTTTACATTTACTAATTAATAGTTATATTAATAAGTAAATGTAAAAGCTTTCTGGGCATACTCAAAATCGTTACGTACTACCAATTGCATTCCTAAATTAATGCACCTGGATTCTATATCTGCAGATAATGGACAATACATTGCCAATCTTTTCTCTAATTATTTCGCATCCGTTTATACTCAATCTAATCCCTTGTTATATACTGCCATGCCAAAAGTTTCACAAAACAACCAATTTAATCTTGGAAAAATCAATGTTAGCAAGGAAACCATTAAATCTTGTTTAGAAAAAATCGATACATCCAAAGGCCCAGGACCTGATAAAATACCTCCCTTGTTTGTAAGATGTTGTTCTAGCGCGTTGATTAACCCACTTCTTTATATAATGAATCATTATGACCGGTCGGTGGCCGAGTTGACATCGCGCTTGGGTCCCACTCAGGCGTAGCGTGTTCGATTCCTCGGCCGGCTAAGTCCTCCATCACAACACAAGCAACATTTTCAGCTTTCTGTTGTGGTAGTAGGAGATTTTCAAATAATGTCAGGTTATTCGTAACCCGGGAATGTTTCTCTTTTAAAAAAAAAAATTTAAAAAAAAATCTTCAGGAACTTTCCCAGACTTGTGGAAAAATGCACATATTGTTCCAATACATAAATGTGGTGATAAATCTTTTGTGAAAAATTACCGACCAATAAGCATTTTATCTTGTTTTGCGAAAGTCTTTGAATCTATAATATATATTTCTGTATTTTCACACTTCAATTATGCATCAATTAACATGGGTTTGTTCCCAACAGATCTACAAATTCAAATCTTCTTGACTTTTGTGATTATGTTTGTAATGCTTTCAATGAAAGAACTCAAGTAGATGCCATTTATACAGATTTTCAAAAGGCATTTGATAAAGTTAACCATTCTATTCTACTACAGAAGCTTGATTGAATAGGTATTCACGGTGATCTTTTTAGATGGCTTAAGTCTTACTTAGAAAATAGAACACAATTAGTAATTATTAATGGGTACGAATCACCTCCAATAATTGTAACATCAGGCGTACCCCAGGGGTCCAATCTTGGCCCACTGCTTTTCTTAATCTTTATTAACGACCTTGGCCCCATGTTACGCTGTGATTTTGTTCTATTTGCCGATGATCTCAAGATTTACCGCAAAATTTCCACTGATTCTGATCATGTTAAGCTTCAAGAAGACCTTTACACACTAAATAGCTGGTGCATTCAAAACGATATGTTTTTAAATATTGAAAAATGTTACATTATTACTTTTACTCGTAACAAAAAACGAAAGGATTTTGCATATTCCATTAATAATGTACGATTAAATGCAGTCACCACTATAAGAGATCTAGGAATCACTCTTGATTCAAAGTTTATGTTTGATGTACACATAAATGATATTATAAGTAAATCAATGAAAATGATTGGATTCATTCATAGAATATCGAAACCATTTAAATACCCCCAATCCATTATAACATTATACAACTCGTTGGTCAGAAGCAAATTGGAATATGGGAGTGTTATCTGGAACCCACATTATATAAAATATTCTAAAAGTTTTGAATCTGTGCAAAAAAAATTCCTAAGACTGTTATCATATAAACTTGGATTAAATGCCTCACTCAAATCTTATTAAAAACGCCTACTAAACTTCAAATTTACGACATTGGAAAAAAGAAGACAATTTGCGGACTTAATATGTTTATATAAAATTATTCATGATAAACTTCTTACCACTAATTGTCTGAGCAATATTCATACTGAAGTCCCTAATAGACATAATTTAAGGAGCCAAAATATATTCCATATTGATATATTTAATAACAATATTGCATATTTCAATCCATCTATCTAGAATGTGTCGTCTGTACAATACAGTTGAATGCGACCTTATATATATATATATTCGCAAACAGTCTCGCATATTTTAAATAACAAATCAACCATCTTCTACCGTGATATGTTATGGAGAACAGTTAAGAGATATAATTGCTTTATTATTTTCTTTACTTTTCTTCCTTATCCTTTCTCTGTACATTTACTATATTTTATATTTCAAACTTAATATTCATGTTTTATATTTATTTTTAATTATTATTATATTTGTATTTTTTTTCTTTCACTACTAGCATCTCCGCCTAATATCAACTAAACCTTGTTGTGAACATTTTTAATTGGGGGGTTAATATCTGTGCACATTTCACCCAAATAATATAAATGTAATAATTGTTAACACTCTGTAAATGTTTCAAACAATAAATAAATAAATATATTGACTTCTGTGACAGATAAAAGATATAATCCATTTCAGGGGGTTGCCGTGGAAACCTGTTATTTTTAGGTTTTGGATCAGAAGAGGATGACTGACTTTATCGAATGCCTTCCGTAAATCAGTACAGACTTCACCTAATTGTGTTCTAATGTCAAAATTGGAACTTCAAAAAATCTACATATTCGATTAAATTTATGGTAGTGGATCTTTTGAATACGAATCCATTCTGAACAAAACCTAAAATATGTTAAAAATGTGTAAAAATGCTTTCGAAAATTTTCCCAAAACATGAGAGAATACTTCCTGGGCGATAATTTAATAGATGTCGCTTTTATTCCCAGATTTGAAGTGAGGATTGATTCGTGCTATTTTCCAAAGATCAGGAAAAACACATTCTTTAAGAGATTTACTAAACATAACATGAAGAGGAAAAACAAGAGATTTAGCAGAGATTGATATAAATAATGGTGGAATGGCATCTCTTCCTGGACCTTTGTTTGAGTTAAGTGATTTCATAGTTTTGAATATTTCAGTCCTTGAATTTAAGACATGACTGAGCGAGTAGGTACTTTCTTGAGAATCACTATTTACATGTTGATTTGACACATCATTTGTATTGAAAACAGAGCAGAGTAAATTGAGAAAAGTTCACTAAATTCATGACCATTGTTTGCTAGTTTCATTTATTTATTTATTTAACGCCTATTGAGGCTTTTACATAAAAATATAAAGGAAATTATGCACGTAAATAGTACAGGAAACAACTATTCAAAACACTGGCAAGAAAATACAAATAAAGTTAAAATGTTATTGAATTTGATCCCCACAGCTTGTAGATACAAAATATAAAAAATCCTTTTTAAAAATTTTTTTTTTTTCTTTCATCCGACAAATGTCAATGTGTTAGTCAAATTCAATACCTTTATTTAAATGCTCCCCCACTTGATGAAAAACACTTCAATAAGGTGTGCTTAAGCATTGAAATTGATGTGTTAAGTATATCATCAACATCGTAGTATTTGTATCCTAGCTGTTGAATACGTTGCATATGAGTGTATTATTGGGACATTGGTGTAGAATTGAAACAATAATATGCTAGGTGCTATCTTGTAAATGACCTGCTTGGAGTATTAAAAGAAATAACATACAATCAATCAGGGGCATCAAACAATGAATTTATGATTTTATACAAACAGGTTAAATCGTAAATTATTCTACGATCGGATAATTTTATCAATTTTAATTAACAAAGTACGTTATAGTTATTTAGGCATTCTCTAGGAATGCGTAATTAATGAATTCTCCAGGATGGAACAAGAATATTGTCAGTTAGAACAAGAAAAAGGTTTATCTCCACTGTGAGTCAGCATGTGTTTCGTCAAAACTCCCTTTTGAGAACAAGAATAGTTGCAATTAGAACAAGAAAAAGGTCTCTCTCCACTGTGATTCAGTATGTGTCTCGTCAAATCTCCTTTTCGAGAACTTGAATAAGCACAAACGGAACAAGAAAAAGATTTTTCTCCACTGTGAGTCAGCATGTGTCTCGTCAAATTTCCCTTTTGAGAAAAAGAATAGTTGCAGTTAGAACAAGAATAAGGTTTTTCTCCACTGTGAGTCAGCATGTGTTTCGTCAAACTACTTTTTTGAGAACAAGAATAGTTGCAGTTGGAACATGAAAAAGGTTTCCCTATACTGTGAGTCAGCATGTGTATCGTCAAATAACGCTTTTGAGAACATGAATAATTGCAAACGGAACATGAAAAAGGTTTTTCTCCACTGTGAGTCAGCAAGTGTCTCATCAAATTACTCTTTTGAGAACAAGAATAGTTGCAGTTGGAACAAGAAAAAGGTTTTTCTCCACTGTGAGTCAGCATATGTATCGTCAAATGTCCCTTTCGAGAACATGAATATTTGCAGTCGGAACAAGAAAAAGATTTTTCTTTACTGTGAGTCAGCATGTGTGTCGATAAATTTCCCTTTTGAGAAAATGAGTAAGTGCAAACGGAACATGAAAAAAGTTTTTCTCCACTGTGAGTCAACATGTGTCTCGTCAAATGTCCCTTTCGAGAACATGAATGAGTGCAAACGGAACATGAAAAAGGTTTTTCTCCACTGTGAGTAAGCATGTGTGTCGTCAAATCTTCTTTTCGAGAACTTGAGTAAACACAAACGGAACATGAAAAAGGTTTTTCTCCACTGTGAGTCAGCATGTGTCTCGTCAAATTACTCTTTTGAGAACAAGAATAGTTGCAGTTGGAACAATAAAAAGGTTTTTCTCCACTGTGAGTCAGCATATGTATCGTCAAATGTCCCTTTCGAGAACATGAATATTTGCAGTCAGAACAAGAAAAAGATTTTTCTTTACTGTGAGTCAGCATGTGTGTCGATAAATTTTCCTTTTGAGAAAATGAGTAAGTGCAAACGGAAAATGAAAAAGGTTTTTCTTCATTTTTCGTCAAAATTTCATTCCGAGGATTTAAATTTATGCAGTCGGAACATGAACAACGTTTTTTTCCATTGTGAATCCGCAAGTGAAGTACTAACTTTGACTTTGACTTGCAGGAGTACTTACAATGGGAACAAGAGAATTGTTTTTCCACAAGATTTGTCTTTTGATCAGTCAATGAGTCTGAAAAATAATACAAATAAAGCCATAGCAAATAGTAATAAAATTAAAGCTTCATTAATTCAAAAAATGTAAAAAATAAAAATCACGAATCATTATTTACCTGTTGTCTGTTTTTTTCTTTGAAAGCGTTTTAGGCATTCCTTTTTAACATCCGGCAGGTCTATGTCGATTTCCATAAAAGGAATATCTCTTCCATCTTCTTCTCGGGGTGCTGGTTCTACTTTGAAGCTAACAGTCCCCGCTTTAATGCTACCTAAAATGTCCAGACGAAGTGAATTATGAAAATTGTGCAATTAAAGTCGTCCATCTCTTAGAGATAACTACAACAACATTTGTTTTTATTGTAAAAATCTTTAAATTTAAAAATATACGATAAATGATTCCATTTAATTACCCTTTCAAAAGCGGAAATCAGGATAACAGGCTTTTAAGATTTATTTGTGGAAATTAGAAGGACCGCAGATGTCCGTATCAAGGAGGAAATTCTATTTACTCTTGAACACAGTTTTGTATTGTTAGAGAAATAATGTTTGTACCAATTTTACATGTGTTTTAATGCACTCTTATGTGACTAATACAACATCCAGAAAAAAGTACGTTAGAAGTTTTCAGTAGTTTGGCAGTTTCCCGCAAATGTACTATTTAATGTAAATACCACAGTACGGCAATATATGATTTTATGAACAAAAATTATGGCCTACATGGGAAACTCAAAACTGACTTGGATCACTAGCATCGAAATTTTACACAAAACAGTTTATGACATTAGAATTACAACTTACAGGTTTTCCGAGTACTCTCCGCATGCTGTAAGCATTCCTTCTTTACATATGAATAGTCAAAATCCATATCCCCATACTGCATTTCATAACCGCCTTCTTCCTGTGGCCCTGGTTCCTTCTTGATGGTCAGTAGATCCATGGTAAGACTATGGTAGGATTATGGATTTAGTTCAAGCCCAAAAATATAACTGAAACTGCCAGGAACAGAACGTTAAGTTGAGGAGATTTGAATATTTTATTTCAGTAGGAATATACTGTAAGAACAATGAGGTATGCAAGAATATACCACCCACATTAGTCTAGTGTTGACGTATTTCGGTGCCTGCTTCAAATTATCAAAGAATTAATAAACCAATCAGTAGTGAAACAATTAAAAACAATTACTATAAACCGCAGATTGCGCAAAGTCGAACGTACTTCTTCTCCCAAAAAGTGTATTGTCGATCTCGAAAATAGGTTTTTTGCCTAGGACTTGTATCATAAATTGTGACAAAGTAACCTAAATATAATAATATACAAAGAATCCTTCATATAAGTGCTACAAAGGTGTTGAATTAAACAAGGAAAAGTGTTCTTTTGTGTGAATTCGCGCTCAATTGAACTCTAAAATGTATACAAAATGCATTGCATGTGAAATTAATATTGAGGTTCCATCAGATCTCATATCTTGTTCGGTCTGCGATGAAGAATACCACTCAAAGTGTGCTGGTATTGGGGAAAACTCTCGTAGAGGTGGTAAAAGCCAACAAAATCTACAAAATTGGAAATGTTTAAAACTTCTTAAAATAACAAAAAAAGTGCTGTAAATAATTTGGATGAAATCAACAATGAACTGCCACCTATTGACAAACAATCAAAACAATATGCACACACACCGAAAACTTCTATCGCACAGACAGTCACCAGTGAAAACTAAACAAGATTAAACACAGATGGAGCTAGAGCACAGTGTTAACGGTGGAATTGTTTATGAAGGAACTGGAAAATTTTAAATCTTCAATGATAGCATTTGTAGATAAGAAACTTGACATTTATGGTCAAAAATACGAATCAATATTAATGCGAAATAATGAACTTATAAAGTCGCTTCAATTTATCTCGGACCAACAGGAAGAGCTTAAAAATCGAGTTAATGTTATTTAGACATTACAAGAAAAATATAACGCGGAGCTAATTGATTTAAAAAATCAGAATAACAGTTTATCAAACACAATCGCTCAACAAGACGTCGGAATTGATAGACTGGAATACATGAATCAAATAAGCAGTATCGAGTTGAGGGGCATTCCTGAATCCAACCCTAATAACAATATGGAAGTGCTCAATAAAATATCAAAAATCATCAATTTCGAGGACGCCACAGAAAACATGCAGTCGGTAATCAAAAAAATCTACAGGATGGGGCCGAAAATCTCTGAAAAAAATCCCAGATCCATCATTGCGATAATTTTTTAAACAAAATGAAAACATACATAAAAGCCACAACTCCCAGCAGTAATAAATTAAACACATATGATTTAGGATTATCGCAAGATGCCAAACGAATATATATTTCTGACCATCTAACACAAAGAAGAAAATACATATTAGGTTAAACGAAACAATTTGTCAGAAAAAAAATAACTTCAAATATGCGTGGGCAGTTTCACGACGAATCTTACTAAAGAAGACTGAAAACTCCAGAATCATAATAGTAAACGATGCTAAGGACCTTGACCGATTAAAACGCCTGTTTATCTGACTACAACTTCATTCTGTTATTATGGATTTTAAAAGAGGTATTAGTAAAAGATCTTATATTCTATTACATTGATTTCGAACATATACATACAATTTAATTACTCTGAACATACTGAATTATAACTCATGTATTCTTATAACCTACATATACTTATCTCTTAAAACTTCACCCAGTTAACATCAACTAATTTTAAGCTATAATTTATTAGAAATTCATTTTTATTATAACATAATTCATTTATTCTATTATCTAATGTATTGTGTCTTATTTGCTGTTTATTCTATTCATTTATTCAAGAATCTAATTTATTTTAACTTATTTGCTGTTTGCAATCTACATAATCAAAATATACAAAATAATGTTTATAAAAATAATGTATCCTTGCCCTATTTAGTAGCTTTCTCTTATAACAGCAATACTAGTGTATTAATTAAAAAAACTAACTAAACATTATTGTCATACTTTCCCTGGAATTATCCTAAATCAAGCTTTTTTAATATTCTTTAAGATAAAGGGAGGTTATTATGTAATCATTACTTTCCTTGCATGTTTTTGCATGAGCCATACTATTAACAACTTATTAACTAAAAATAAAGTAATCTTATTAGTTTTCTCTTCTATGAGCGGAATTATTGTAAAAACCGATAATCTCACCCTTAAATATCTATACCATACGTTACCTTACTTGTTCCAAATTCTAACCTTTTTATTATTGTCTTCTACTCAGCTAAAACTTCATCCAGTAAACAACTACATACTCTTAAAGTCTAGTTCTAATGGTAATAAGCAAACATGATGAAATCGATAATATCATAAAGCCGAGTTCTGAAATCATCTTTGAAAATAATGATAAAATTAAGCAATTCGATTGGGGATCAAATAAAATTAATATTCTTCATCAGAACATTAGAATTATGGAAAATTTGGATGATTTCCTTATATTTTTAGATGAAATAAAATCTGTTGTAAAGTTTTATGTACTAATATTCACTGAATGCAGATTAAGTGAATCCAATATCACCAAACAAATTTCAGGCTATAGTGAATACTACACTACATCACATATTAACCAAAATAGCGGCGTGGTGGTTTATATCGACAACACATTCAATTCCGAAGTTCAAGAAATACACATAAATCAATAAAATTGTTTAAAAATTAACATAAATGATTATTTAGGTATCCTAGCTATCTATAGATCGCCATCGTTTAGTGACATCCAAGTTTTCCTAGAAAACCTCATTGTAGAGACAAAAAAATCTAAGGATGATCCACATTACGTGCTAATCGGGGACATGAATATAAATACAATCGGAGAAGTAATGCACAGACAGTGTGACGACTATTTATGTGCTATGGCGGAAAGTAACTTTTATTTATTTATTTTATTTATTTATTTATTTATTAAGTACAGGTGATGATACAATGACACATGTACATATACATAAAAAATACTTTGAATGCCCAACTAGGAGGAATTCCCGTTTTAGGACAGTCAAAATATTTATTTTCAATACAATATTCAATAACTTATTTTTCAATATTTCCAATATTAATTCTCCAACTAGGGTACAAAGTAATTCAAGCTCGTGTCTGGATTATATATATACCAGAAACATAAAAAGTTCAAATGCAGACTAAAATGACTGACCACTACACCGTTGCAATCAGTATCCCAAATTCAGCACCCAAAAAACAGAAAATAAAACACAAATTAATAATCGATTACGATGAATTATTAAAAGAACTTAATAAAAAAAATTGGGAATATATTTATAAACAAACTGAAGTTAACTATGCGCTAAACTATTTTATTGATGAAATCAAAACATACATAACAAAACACACAATAATAAAACATATTTCACACAATAAAGTAAAACTCACTCCATGGATTAGTAACGGCCTTGTTAAATCTATACATAAAAGGAACCATCGTCATAAAATAGCGAAAAGTGACCCATTGAACGAAACTAAAAGTGACCCATTGAACGAAACTAAAAGTGACCCACTGAACGAAACTAAAATGCAAAACTATCACCGATACAGAAATATATGCAAAAACGTTTTTCGTAAATGTAAAGAGCGTTTTTATAAATACTTACTTGATAAGGATAATTCCAGCAAAAATATGTGAAATGTTGTCAGAGACATAACAAAAACTCAACGTAATAATGGCACATCCATGAATGAATTAAATATTGGAAATTTGACTATAAAAGACCCTCAAACTATTGCATGTCATACAAATCAATATTTTGCATCCGTTGGCTCTAAACTAGCAAAAAATATTTTAAAAGATACTCAGAAAACTGAAGACTCGTTAGCGTCGGAAATCAAAACAAACAATCCAACCTTTTCATTTGAAATTAAACCAACCACTGTAGAAGAGATGATAAAAATAATCAACATTCTTAAAACTACACATGCAAAGGACCCAGATAGTCTAAATACACAAATAATAAAAAATACAATTTCAAATTGCCGCTCCGCTGTCATTTATCTATAACTTAAGCTTTGCTTCGGGAATATTTCTCGATCACTTCGGAAAATCAATAACTGTCTCAATTCACAAAAGTGGACCAAAATTTCTCGTTGAAAACTATAGGCCAATATCACTGTTAAGCGCAATATCCAAAGTCATTGAAAAGATCTTTAAAACAAGGCTAAGCGAATATGTGGAGAACCATAAATTGCTTAGCCCAAACCAGTACGGCTTTCGATCGGGTAAAGGAACGGATGATGCCATCGCATTTCTCACGGAAACTATAGCAGAAAATGTGGACCGGGGCAAGAAAACCATTGCCCTATTCCTGGACCTGGCCAAGGCTTTCGACACAATATCTCATAAAATACTCCTACAAAGACTGAGAAATATAGGAATAACGGGAAAAGCATTTCAATGGGTACAGAGTTATATTTCTAATCGATTCCAACAAACTAGAATTAATGTGGATATTAGCACTTCATTAGAAAATAATGTTGGTGTGCCACAAGGAAGTACGATAGGTCCTCTTCTCTTCATTATATATATATTAACAAACTATGTAATCAACATATAGGTGGGAAAATTATTACGTTCGCAGGTGATACTGTTATATTGTTTGAAGGAGACGATTGGAAGGAAACACACCACCTTGCTAACACCGTTATAAACAGAGTAAAACAATGGCTGGACAGCAATTTGCATACATTAAACGTATCAAAAACCAAATACCTAACATTCAGTTCTACTATTTCAGGGCAACTCCAAACACCTCACCACCACAATACATAAAATTAACTGTAACTTTGAAAATAATAACGCTCCATGTAAGTGTGAAGCCCTCGAGTGTGTTAAATTTATTAAATATTTAGGCGTTATAATTGATAATAACCTCAAATGGAAGAACCAGATTGAAAATGTAGCTAAAAGAGTGCGCACCCTGATTCACATTTTTATTTCATTACGGGAAATTAAAAAAAAACAAGACTTTAAAAACATATACTACGGGCTGTGTAACTCAATCATAACCTACGGTTGCATTGGGTGGGGAGGTATAGGAAGAACAACATTAAACCCGTTATTGAAGGCACAGGAATCTATTGTACGTGTTTTTATGAAGAAACCTTTCAGATATTGGAGCCAAGCTCTCTTCAAGGAATTTAATGTACTAGATGTCCGACAGTACCATATAAAAAAAATGTAATCCAAGTTCATAAAAATAAAAACAAAATGAAAACAGCCGAACACTAACATCAAACCAGAAGTAAGGGAAGAAATTACCTTTCCGTTCCAACAAGCAACAGAGCGGCTTATCAAAAAATATTCTCAATCTCGGTCCTAAAATATATAATAAAATCCCCTCTCAGCTGAAACTGTGTGAATTGTCATCCTTCGGTCCAAGAGTGACAAAATGGTTGTTGGATCTAGGCAGGACTGATTCCGAAATGTTACTAAAAGATGTATTTTGATAATTATTTATCTCGAAAGCCTCTATGTATCTTTTTTATGTATCTTTTATGTATCTTCGTTTAAACGTACTTATTTTATCTAGTCTTAAATCCTGTATTCGTCTAGGATAACTTGAAACCTGTAAATTTGACTGTCCTAAAACGAGAATCCTTCCTAGTTGGACAGTCAAAAGCATAAAATGTAATCAATATTATAAAAAATAAATAAAATAAAAAAAGACGTTTCATTATAAGCATATAGACGCGCTGGAGAAATCATGTGGAACCTCTAAGTAAATTGCGTTACAAAGCGCCAAAATGCCCTCCTACGTAATGAGAACATGTTTTTATTATTTCCCGACAAACACTTTAAAAAGCACTCGTGTGTGATTAAAAGATGTTTTTACTACTCGAAAAACACTGTTTAAAGCCCTTGTGTGTGATGAGAAGATGTTTTTACTACCCGACAAACATCATACAAAGAGATAAAATTTAATTCGTAGAACACTTAAATTATTTTATTATTATGGAAAAATATATATTTTTCGATTGTTTTAAAAAAAACATTTTCAGCGATATTAGAGAAAGTGAGATAGTGAAATTAGTAACACATTGGTATAATAAGGACGACCTTATAGCAGTAGATCCCATACAGTATCCCATATAGTAAATAGTGTAAGCGAGTAAGAGTATGTTGTTATCTCAGCCACGCCTGTGACGCAGAATGTAGTATGCGATCAAATTCAAGAAACGCGGCCCGTTATCGTTTAATTCGTACATATTCTTTGAATTTCCATCTTAGCCACACGTGGACAGCATTGGAATTAAGAATTTACTTGAAACATGAAGAGTGTTTTTACTTGCCATATTTTATTTTGATTTTGTCAGACAATAACGAGTCTAGATTTATTGTAACGTCATCTGGTGTAGGCATAGTAAATATTTGGAAATAATTAAATAATTTTGACTGACTAGAACTTAAAGTTCAGATAATTAATAACGGTTGGCAGAATCTGACGCTGTCATCCTCCGTATCTGTATTTAAAGTGACATAAAGGCCTCTGACAAAATATTGTTGTGGACAAAGTTAAATTAGGTGGCGTAAGACATAGTGAAGTTCTTCAATTGACCATACAAAATACTCGGGAGGGAGAAATAGATCGGCATTAGAACTTACCGATAACTTATGAAAGACGTAACATTTCAATGTGATCAATCTTGCAAATTACAGTGACAGATGCTTTCATGAATGCGATCTATGGTTATGTTTAAGGTGTTGCCATTTGATGACGATTTAGTACCGTCCCAATAAATTATTTCTATTATAATGGAAACTATCTGCAAGAAAAAAAGTATGTGTGCTAAAAAAATGTATGGTCGTGTGAGAAATGTAGAGATCAGAAAATAATGCAAGGCTGAAATAAGAGTAAAGGCCCGTTTATAATAGGAATAAGTGGTAAGAATAAGCCGTAAAGCCCTAGGCCGTAGAAGTTGGAAGATAGGAAACCTGTGTATCCGTTTATAATAGATGGCAATAATCTCTTATTTTTTTCCATAACCGTAAAGATGGTCCAACTTTATCTTTTGCGGTTACGGATTACAGAAAGCTGAGATATATACCGAGATTTATGTATTTTCGATCGATACTCTATGGTATCTACTATTTGACAAAAGTGGTTTATTTATGTATTTGACAATCGAACAATAATTCTGTGAACAAATATTTACGCAGAGTTAGATATTTTACCGAATTTTATTTATAAATTTGCTGAAGACGATAAAAACGTGATAAAAATAATTGATATAAATGACGCAGAATTGATTTCTTGGGTCGAGCAATTTCGTCATTTATATGACAAGAAAGAAAAAGATTATAAAGACCGAAATGTCGTAGAAAACTCCTGGTTATTAAATAGGGGTTTAGGATCACAGAGGCCTATCTACAAAAACCTAGTTTTGAGATAAACGCAAATAAAGATTTTAATGCTTTGAAACTCGAAAAATAATTAACATTTTAGTGAAAGAATTTTTTTTATTAATAGATACATTATCTAACTCCTTAAAACACATATATTTTGATAATTATTGAAGATCTATGATAATTAAAAAAATATATTTACTTAAAATGAGTGAGATGTGCCTGTGTGTTCCTAACTATTCAGCAATAATTGACCAGGGAGGTAAGTATCACAGGGACCTATTTACAAAAACATTGTTTTCAGATGAAAGTTTTAATGTTATGATACCCAGAAAATAAAACACATGTCAAGGTAATATATATATATTTTAATAATTATATTACTTAAAACATACATATTACACAAAAATTAAAGACTTTTGATAAGTACAAAAATATATTTATAAAAAAACGACAGAGATATGCCTTTGTGATCCTTAATATATTCATCAATACTTTACATGGGTTGGGTAAGTTTTTAGATTCTCACGGCCAAAAGCATTTTTGTTGTTTGTTTTTGGGGTGTTATGCCGTGTTGCGCTAACTCCTTCTTTAGCTGACGTTTCGGACAGCGTTGCAGTGTCCATCATCAGGGCAGATCTGGTAGATCCGAAGATGGGTTGTTTGAGATCACAGGAATATCAACAGAAACAAAGATTTTAAAATGCTATATATTGATTTATAAACATTTTTAGAAATATGCATTCTTCATAATATTCTTTCTCAACTACAGAGCAATAATAATAATTTACAATCATGAAAAAGGACTAAATTCATCTTGATTGACAGAGAAATAATACAAAATTTATGAACTATCATCATCTTCCACGGCAGAGCTAGTTAGCAAAGAATTATAAAAAGTATGGTATTGCTCCCGAATAATTCCCATTGTACACAAATCCTTCAAATCCTTAAGTTTTTCCTCCGTAATTGGGATTGGAGAATTATATTTTTGTACCAGCTCTCCCAATACGAATTGTACCCGAGGAGCTCTTCGAACGCATGGAAGGATTATGAATTCTTCATCAAAATTATATTTAAAATGAATCCTATATGGATCATCTTTTCGGTACTGAAACCATTTTATTTTTAGCCAATTAATGTTTTGTCCTTGTGAATCGACTTTTTTATTAAACATTTTTGAATTATGCCAAAATCAATGAAATCTTTTTGATTCATTTCAATAACACTGTAATTTTGATTGGCCATCTGCACAGCGGAATACCACCCCGTTGGATGAAAAATGTCTAATTTTTTTGTTTTATTTTCTATCCTAGCATGAACAGAGTCACATTCCATTTGGGAATGGCCGGATTCGAAAAACATATGGTTGATGATTGGGATGTCAAATTTTTTCACCGCATAGATGAACATTGCTGACATATTTATATTTCGGTTTTGACCGCCGCATGTGTCTGAAAAAAAATTCCACTCCTTGCCATCGGAATACTTTTGTAAATAATGGTAAATGCAAGAGGCAATTTCGGTAGAACCCCGTCTTGCAGTTGCTTCGTCCCACATATAGCAAGATGCTTTTTTATCAATATTATAGACGGTTAAGTTGTATACCGCCAACTTTCTACGGTAAAAAAGAGCCTTGGCATTCGTCTTCGGGCAATAACATACCGCTTGCAAATCAAATTCTGCTAAGTGGCATTCATTGTCCAAAGCCTGTACTTTGATAGAATTTTTCTTCTGTCGAGCTGAATCCTTTCTGAACATGTGGGCATCTTGTTCTTCCTTTTGGAGAAGCTTTTCTTCATCGTCCATGTGCGAATATTTAAAGCACGTATCGCATATGTCATTACGTGGCACATGAAACGACAAATTTAAATCGTTATTGAAAATTTGACGATAGAGCCAAAGTTTTTCCGGGATACGGCTCTCCTCCTTGCACTTTTCTGAGTACAGTTCGTACATTATCGGTACGTTGAGGTCTTTTGCCAAGTATTCCTTGCTGGAATCTTTCCTGGCATAATGAGAGGGCATCTTGGGAAATGATTTTATATGATTTCTAATGAATTCCTTAGCTTCATCTGGTATTTTTGAGGAAGGGGGGTGGCGCCGTCTTTTATCAATTGCAATAAAATTAAGGGCATTTCGTGCCGACAGGACACTTCGCAAAAATTTTGAAGAAATGTCTAATGTTGAAATTAAGAATCCCTTACAAACTTGTAATTTTACTCCTAAATCGTTCATCAAATAATATTCATTGCTTTTTGATCTCCTGGAGACTAATTGAGCTGTTCTTGTGCTCTTTTTATCCCCAGATTCAATCAAAGAATTTAAAAATAGCTTCTGTTTTTCTAAATCTCTAATAGACCAAAATTCAGTAAAAATACTTTGTCGCAAAGGTTCGGAAAAATTATCATTGCAGGATCTGGGACATTTACTGCAGTCTTTTATCTTCAAACTTCTCTCCTGGACGCTTTTACCCCTCATAGAAATATACGGTAATCCACTTTGTCTTCTGATCCTACGTTTGTTATTTTTCCAATCTTTGGGATCCGCTATTTTGCGTCGTTTCCTCGGGTTGGAATCTGCTGCAACAGGTGGATTTGAAGAGCTGCACGGTAAATCTTCTAGCACCAGAGTATTCTCTAATCCATCATTGATCACTCCTAATGATGGCAACATAACATTATCTATCGAAGAGTCAGATAACAAATTTTCAGGGTCAACATCAGAATTAGCAGCAGAAAATTCTCCGTCAACATTGATTAATTCCACTGTACTAGAAATATCTGAAAGAAAATATAAGTCAATGTTAAAAACATAAACGGCAAATTATTAATGAGCTATAATAATTTAGTTAAGTTTTAATGAAGCATCAACTACTAACTTTTTATTACTGTGTATAATTTACAACAGTAGTTACAACAGCAACTGTAGTGTTTTATCTTTAAGACAATAATTAAGTCCTGAAACTATACAATTACCTTGATGTACTATTATCGATCTTTCCACTTCTGGCTCTTCTGGCATCGATAATTCATTTGCAGATACGTTTCTTTCTTCTGCGACACAAACATCTTGAAGTTCTATGAGACAGAGATTGAAATATTATCACCTGCGTTAAAATCTACTTGATGATATACAAATTTGTTAAAATAACACCATAGTTGAACATATTTGAAAAACAAAACAATTTAAAATTTACGCAAAACAGAAACTATACAATTACCTTGATATACTATAATCGATCTATCGAATTCTGGCTCTTCAGGCAGAGATAATTCATTAGCAGGTACGTTACGCATCCATTCTTCTGTGACACAAACATCTTGAAGTTCTATAAGATAGAGATTGAAATATTATCACCTGCGTTAAAATATAATTGATGATATACAAATTTGTTAAAATAACAACATAGTTGAACACGTCATTAAAAAAACAAAATAATGTAAAATGTACGCACAACAGAAACTATACAATTACCTTGATATACTATTATCGATCTATCCAATTGTGGCAATTCTGGCTCTTCTGGCATCGATAATTCATTTGCGGGTACGTTATTCATCCGTTCTTCTGCGACACAAACATCTTGAAGTTCTAGAACATGCGAGATGGAAATATTATCACCTGCATTAAAATCTACTTGATGATTTACAAATTTATCAGAAAAAAACACATTTGAAAAACAAAAGAATGTAAAATGTACGCACAACAGAAACTATACAATTACCTTGATATACTATTATCGATCTATCCAATTGTGGCAATTCTGGCTCTTCTGGCATCGATAATTCATTTGCGGGTACGTTATTCTTCCGTTCTTCTGCGACACAAACATCTTGAAGTTCTAGAACATGCGAGATGGAAATATTATCACCTGCATTAAAATCTACTTGATGATATACAAATTTATCAGAAAACAACACATTTGAAAAACAAAAGAATGTAAAATGTACGCACAACAGAAACTATACAATTATCTTGATGTACTATTATCGATCTTTTCCATTCTGGCTCTTCTGGCAACGATAATTCATATGCAATTACTTTATGTCTCCCTTCTTCTGCGACACTAGCATCTTGAAGTTAGAGATTGAAAACTAACATGAATATTATATGAAAATAAATTTGGGCACGCGAAAACCTAACCTCCAAATTTTTATATGCACAAGTTTTTCACTATTATTTAATAAAGTATTGAAAGTTGTTGGTTATTACTTACTTGGTTTACGTGCAGCATCGTTCTTCACCATTTCCACAAGCTTTCTGCCCCTTGAAAACATTTTTATCGACTGATTAAAATGACAGTGACAGTTGATCAACAAAGTTTCGCGCGGTCCTAACAACGTAGTGTAGAATAACCATAGAAATCCGTAAGTTACACAGAAGCATAACAGCTGTTAGATCAGTGTGGCCCTTGTAAAAATATATTTGTTTAATATCACAAAGGCATAACAGCTTTTAGATCCGTGTGGCCTTAAAAATATATTTTGTTGGTAATGTCACAAAAGTATAACAGGGAATATACCTTTGTGTTTCTAATTGTATAATTTAATTTGTAGATACGCCCAACCGTATCTCATTAACGGCTCTGTGTACGAGATAGTGCTTTGTGTCACTAATAAATACGATTCTTACATTGCCGAAACCATGCTTAACTCAAAACACGCATTTTTGTAGTTAGGCCCCTGTGATCCTAAACCCCCGATTAAATTTATTGGTAACAAATTGAAAGCATCAAGTGAGTGTAACACAATATGTTTGAAAAATATTAATACTTCTATATATTATTACTAACATCAGAGATTTACACATTTTTTATCGTTTTGTATGCGCACATAAAAATTTAGGTTATTTTGTTAGGGAAGATGATACGTAAGTACATATATAATGTTTGAATTCTGTTTGATCAATTAATTTGACACAAAAAAAATGTTCAAAGTGACTTCGTCACAATTTAACAGAGAATACAATCTTTATACATTTAAAATAATTTGCGTTTTGTAGTAATAATCTAACTATCGAAGGCTCTCTAGCTCCTTATCTTTTTAAATGTGAATCAATTGATACTTTTTTTTACTTATGTTTGTATAATTTTCAATTAGTTTAAGTGCGCTGAATACACGTCACATACAATTTTATATAAAATAATCTGGATGAAATACAGTTGTACAAACAGTTATAATTATTGTTTCTAGGTTCTGAATGTAGATTGCGTTGGATTGCCTTGCGAAGTCGATTTGCAAAAGAACGATGCAAATTTGAACGATCTGGATCAGGAGCATCAGGTCACAAAGAATGGCCATTAATGAAAAATTTATCATTTTTACACGAATCTGTAAAACGACGGAAAACATTTGGTAACGTCGAGTTATCAAACAATGACACTGAAAATGATTCTCCAGATTTTTTTGATGAATCACTTACATATGATGACGTTCAGTACCTTGATGGAACATCAAAAGAATATGTGGAAAATCTGGACGAACAAACTGGTTTGTGATTTTATTTCAAAATTTTAAAATATGGCTTTTTAGATACTATCATCAGACACTTTCGGTTGTAGCAATTATGTTTATGTTTGAATGTATAAAGTAAAATTGAGAATGATTTTATACAGCTGATGAGTGATTCTTCCATCTATAATGATTTGTCTCGATTATAAACATAGAAATAATACTAATTACATTTTCAGTTACGCTTGAGGATTTTGGTGTCATATCAATGGACGAGACAATAAAATCTGTAGGCTGCACTCCGAGAGCAACAAAACGCCCGCGCTCCAGATCCACGCCATTAAATTAACTAAATCCCAACATAGCACCCGTCGAAGCCAAAATGGATAAAGCCGTAGATGTTTTCAAAAAGTTTGTAACGGACAAAAACACATTGAGCGTGGAAGAAAATTCATTGCAAAACTTTTGCAATTCACTATATGCTGATATGAAACATATAGAGAAAACTAATTTGATAAAGTGCAAAATAGAAATTATGCAAGTAATTTCCAAATATTCTGAGTAATACATATTGCATAATATGTAATAAGAGGACTCGGCATATTCACAAAATATTCTAATATGTATTACTCAGAATAATTGGAAATTTATATATATAATTTAACATAAATTGTATTTTTTTTCCTAAACACGATTTGTACAATTTTTCTTCAAGTGCTTTAGACACTAAAAAATTGCAATTTTTTTTTAATTAACATTTATTATTAAAAAAATTATAATAATTACAAAGGCGATGTCTGACCTGTATTACATTAAGGATACATTGAGTTTCCATTTATTGAGACTTCAGTTTACTAGAGTGTAAACGCATTAAAAACTTACTAAATCCCGAAAGCGTTTCTTCTCGATATCACTCCGGTCTGGATCCTCTTGAAATATGTGCCCACTGCCAAGGAACTGCCCCTTCATGCAAAAGATAATGTGCCATGCTGACACGTAGAGCGATCATAGATCTTCATAGATTATTCGCACCCATGCGTCCTATCCTTTGAAAACCACTATCACTTTGTTCTTCTCGAAATAAGCCTTCTGAAATTTGGCCATTATCTCTAACAGTGTCACAAAAATTTGAAGGGCAATACACTAGTAGTTCGGCATTTTTTTCAGAGATTCGCAGAAAATTGTGTAAACATTTTGTGGCAGCGGTAATCCTTTCTACATTATCAACTTCGGCAATGATACTATTTCTCAAGATTCTCCACCTAGTTGCTAAAATGCCAAAAGAATTTTCTATTGTTCTTCTTGCTCTTGATAATCGGTAATTAAAGATTCTTTTTTCTTGATTTAAATTCCTTCCCGGAAAAGGTCTTAAAATGTATGGTTTTAGAGGAAAAGCCTCGTCTCCAACAAAGTAATATGGAAAATCAATATTTGTGTTCGGTAATGGTGTACCTGCTGGTAATTTTATTTTACCGGAGTCCAAACCTCGGCCGAAGGCTGACTCCGAGAATACTCCACCATCACTTTGCGAGCCATATGCTCCGATGTCTACAAGTGTGAATATGTAGTCAGCATCACAAACAGCCAAGAGGACTATGCTGAATGTTTTTTTATAATTAAAAAAAGCAGTTCCTGAATTTTAAGGTGCCTGAATTGTAATATGTTTACCATCGATTGCACCGCAGCAGTTAGGGAGAATCCATTGCTTATAAAATTCGTTGGCTTTTTCTCTCCATTCTTCGACTGTCGGTTGTTTGCAATATATGGGACTAAGAACATCCCATATTGCCTCGCAAGTTTCTTTATTATTACATGTGCAGTGGTTTTTCCAATCATAAAGGACCATGCAACTACTTGCAGACTGCAGCCTTGAGACAAATGGTTAAAATCATTTAAGTACATTATTTTTTACATCAAAATGAATAAATATAATTCTTAACATTATAAATATTAAAAGATATTATCACTTACAATAATGTGATAACTAGTCTATGTTCCGGACTTAAAGGCTCACGTCTGCTTCGCTTTACTAATTTGTGTTGTAGAAGTCCTAACAATTTATAGAAATTGGTCTGCGACATTCTTGTATATTTCTTAAATTGATCGTTGTCTACTGTCGCCATGTCTTTAAACAAATTATGGAAATGTCCTGTTTTCTTCCTTTTACGATTTATGGGACGCACACTCTCCTATTGCAGCGTATGCTAGCCCCAGAATTGACAAAAACATTCCACATGCAACAATATCTGATGAATCCATCGTTTCAATATTTATTTATATAAAACAATATTACTTTTATAAGATGGAAGAAGAATATACTCTCGGTTGACAGTTGACATAGACAAGTGACAGCGGCATAGTCACTTCTATGGACGTATTCTATTCTTTTCCTATTTCAATTATAAACGACGATCTAAAATATTACGGATTACGGCACCGGCCTATTCTTACCGCTTATTTCTATTATAAACGGGCCTTTAGTGGGAAAAGCCAATATAAATAATAATAAAAAACAACTACTCCAGTACCTACTACCTACAGTAACGCAAATGTAGTAAACTGAGCATCTTATTAAACACACATATCTATGGCCAATCTGTCAAATGAACAAGACGCTTTACAGCTTGATGTGTTGTAAATATCAAATGTGCTTTTCCACGTGATTATTGAAAAGCTGCCTGTGAGTACCTTTTAACGTTAAATATTGCTGGATTATTCCGAGAGTTATGCCATCTATCGTTTTCCATATTTTGTGTTCAAATTAATTGAGGTTATGTGCGTCTTCACGTATTGTGCTTACATACCATTTAGTTTGGCTAAGCGATAGTATCAATCTGGTTGAGTTTAACCTAAAGTTGAACCATGTGGAGATGCGTTGTATGTGATATGTGGCGTGGCTATTAAGTCGAACGGTTAGAACATCCAACCACACAACCGTTCAACCAAGTTGGATCATCTGTATCGTGGTTGAATCAACTTTTCTCAGTCGACCTAGGGAGCCGCTGTGCGTAATTTTTTGTAAGCGTACATTTAATAAATAGAAATAAACAAAATTTCAAGCATGACTAATGGACGTGTATTTTGGATGGATTTTTTCACATTATATGTATAATGTTTTAACTAGCTTTGACTATACTTCAAGCAAGATGTACTCTGATACAGATGCCAGGAACGAAGTTCTTGTTTTCTTTTTGGATCAGTTCAAATGTATTTAAAAGGATGTATCGAATGAAACCGTAAAAATATATTTTTTATTATTGAAGTAGCATCACATAAATTGCTAATGGAACGAATTAAATAGAATTATTTCGTTCCATGAGCCATTTTTGTGCCGAAGTTTGTTTTCTCCTTTCATGCTTATATGTTAACAAAGGGTCAAGAGCGCTCGCCAAATTTTGCTTTTTGAAGTGGGAGTCATAATCTAACCTATTACTTTTAACTTTAAAATCTAAAATCTACCATTAAAACGTATTAAAAATTAAATTAACATTAAACGTATTTCCATAGATATGTATCTTTCATTGTCAAGTAAACCACAGACAACATACAGAAATATAAAATATTCAATGTTGACTCGAAAAAGTAGCTGTCACGGCAGTTTCAAAGTAACAAACACGCAGGATTCGCGCGATTATAAATTTTAAGATTTTTTTTATATTTTTTCTATAAATCCTAAAAATATGAAACAAACGGTAAAATAAAGGTTGACTCATCGGCTATATAGCACTATAACAAGTTTGTATGACTCCATGTAAAAATTCAAATTTTATGTTTTTTTTAATGTTGGCGAAAAATTAAAAAAAATGATCGTCTGGATTTCTCGAGCAATCGAGGCAAAATTATTTATTTCGCGTGGTCGCTCCAGTGACTTATTATGAAAATAATTATTTGAACTTACCCAAACATTCCAGCGAGTATTTTATTTTTTCAGGCCACTGAGCGTACCCAGTTTTTTTATTATCTTTCCTCCCCATTGTATATAACTAGGAATTAAAAAAACGATTACACGTTAACTGATTTTAGTTGAAAAAAATTCACAGAACAGATCGGCAGTAAGGTAAAGAACGTCTTTATACCACCAGCAGTGGGCGGTAACTGAATACAATGCGTGAAACCCTTACGTAGACGGCATAAGGGTTATTTCACAATTGCAAATTCAATGTTCACCACCCCGACAATCGATCAATATTCGTGTAAAAAAACAAGAAAATGCATATTTTGTAAAGTTCTGGTACATATATGAAAATTTCCTCCGATAATCGAATAAAAAATTGAATTTGCCTCACTATACAATAAAAAACATAGGCCGAATATGGGTTTGTAAATAGGATACTTTGCACTTGACAGTTTTTTTAGGCCTGATACTTTATTTTTTTCTAGGCTTATAAGGCTGGCCGCATACATACGTTTTTCGTATTCGATTTCCGAATTCGTTTTCCGTATTCGGACATCCGAATGCACGGAATCAGTAGAAAATACATTAACTGCCGCACACGTTCGTTTTAGTTCCGAACGGAACAAATGCTTTACGCACGTTCCGAATGCGAGCCGGCGCGTTCGGAGAAACCGAATGGAAAAAACCTAATGACGTCATGTGGAACGCAGCTCTCGCATACATTTTGTTTGTGCCGACGCAAACGCTCGGAAATTTCCGTTCAGTAATTCAGTGTTGCCAACGGATCTTGACCTAATATCGCCGTTTCTCATACATAAGGTAGCGTAAAGTAGCCGAATTTGCTGTTAGGTGGGACATGTTTAATATTGATGTTTTTGAAGTAGCTTAATTGGCGACCAGTCGCCTATAAGATTTTTTCGGCGCGGATTCTTGGCAACACTGGTACTGACGTTTATACATTCCGAATGAAGAAAAACGAACGTTTGCGCTTGTCTCACGGAATTCCGAATACGGAAAACGAATTCGGAAATCGAATACGTAAAACGTATGTATGCGGCCAGCCTAAAAAGTCTTCAAAAAATGATCGTCTGCTGACAAGGGCAAGATGTGTTCTGCTTGCAGTATTTAATTAAAGCATCTGTAGTATTTCTAAGCAAACAAATGTTCAAACCAAAAACACCTGATTTCGCATTACTTGGTATTGGATCGCCTTAACGATTTCATTCACAGAGTTTTCATTATAATCGTAATAATATTTTGGGACGGTACTAAATCGTAAAAAATGGCAACACCTTGAACAAAACAATAGATCACTATCATGACCGCCTCTGTCACTGTAATTTGCAAGATCGTTCAGATTGAGATGTTACTTCATTATAATAAGTTATTGGTATGTTCTAATGCCGATATTTCCCTCCCGAGTATTTTGAATGGTTAAATGTATAACGGCGCTGAGTTGCTGCTTACCGCGTCCTAACCTTACTTATACCTGGGTTTACCGATATTTTGTCAGAGAGTAGATAGAATATGCGATCAGGCTAATTTAAATAGATATACAGAGGATGATAGCATAAGATTCTGCAAACCGTTATCAATTATCTAAAATTTATGTTCTATTCAATCAAAATTATTTAATCTTTTCCAAATATTTACTCTGAATACACCCAATGACGTCACAATACATTGTAAAGGGCGCAATTTCCCTGTGAGAGGTCCATTGCAAAAAGGGTGCCTTAGTACATATCGGCGTTAGCTCAGGTGGTAGAGGTTGAGATCATGATCATCAGGCGTCAGGTCAGCTACGGCTTTTACACGGGGAACTGATTGCCAAACAAACCACTTCGAATTCGTCAAAGGAAACGCATTAATGGGGTATGATAGTATATTCACAAAGCACAATTACAAACAGATACACAAATGAGATGGGTCATTTACATCCTAAATATCCCTAGCGTTTCGTTAGGAACAATCTCTCTTGATAATTTAGGTTCTGGCTGGCAAGCGTGTGTGTAGGCATAATTCAAGTCACAAAAGGCACATAAAAGGTAAAGATAGTTAATCCGCTTACATGAATTTGTAGTAGGTTTCGCGTACATGTTGAACCACAAAAGGAGGGTTATCTTCCGTACTGTACGCGCTATTACGCGTACATTTCTCCATGGTGAGTAGGCACAGCAATTAGGTACAGGCTTCGAAAATACTTGTACAAAGCGGCCGTTAATTTAGGCGCGCAATCATGGCGTCCTGGTTGATAGCAAAACAGACATGTTGACAGGGCCAAGGCTAGATTGTGAGTGTGGCGGCGGCCGTTGGTGATTTGAATGACCGGCGTGTCGAGCGTAGAGCAGTTTTACCAACTTGGCCGTGCGCAAGGCAGGCGCGCGCGCACAGCGACAATGGTAACAACTCACCGCTGACTAATTTGAATTCGCGGGAGTTTTGAACGTGTCCGATTCGTTACGTGACACATCCCCGCCCGCCCGAGAAAAAGCGACGTGGCAATGAAGCAATAGGCTTAAGAATCCTCTTTTACTTAAAACATGCCACTGGCTTCTCAGAGAGATGGCTTGCGAGAGAGAGAGAGAGAGAGAGATTGTTGGGTGTGCTAGCTAATTGATGACAAACATAAAACACATAGTGACATGACAAGACAAGACAAAATACAGTGACATGACAAGACAAGACAGAACACAGTAACATATGACATGACAAGACAAGACAAAACACAGTGACATATGACATGACAAGACAAGACAGAACATAGTGACATATGACATGACAAGACAAGACAAAACATAGTAACATATGACATGACAAGACAAGACAGAACATAGTAACATATGACATGACAAGAGAGATGAAATATGACATGACATGAGAGTTACAATAATAATACAACAGAGTGATATCGTGTTTTGCTCATCTCCCGACATAATTATAAAAAATATTTGTTAAAAAGTGTTCTGTGAACCCAGAACGGATTAAAGTGGCGACTGTGCTTTATCCTACGTATATTCATCCAGCCGTCCCTAATCAAAAATACACGAATCTGTTCTAAATGATCTATTTAAAAACATCATTCAAACTGTGACATTTGACATTTATTTTACAAAGTGTAACAAAATCAACCCACATAAAAATATTTCCCTATAGATATTTAAATCAAGACAGTGAAAATTAAAATATATAAATGAAATAAATTAAATTGTTATGTCCAGTGCATACCAGATCAGTTAAATAAGTTAAAAAAGCAAATTTCACTATAACCTTTATTTATTTATTTTCGTTTTTATTTAACGCCATCTGTGTCTGCGAGCAATAACAAGAACATTATTACAAACATTACAAATCTATTAGCTCGATCACCACACAGAGGCCGCACTAACCACCGAATCCTACTCTATTCCGAATATTTATCTAAAAAAAAATTAAAAAAGCGAACCAACAATGAATTGCGAAGCCTGCCTAAACCTTATCACCAAAAATGACCATGCGCTCACGTGTGCCACTTGCAACATTGGTTTCCATAACAATTGCTTAAATATCACAGACATCAATTTCAAAAAAATGTCATTAAAAAATAAACAAATTTGGAAATGCCCAAAATGCAAAAGCAGACCGAACTCACCTGCTACATCGTCCGCTACATTCGGATCAGAAGCCGACTCCTTATATAATCGTCTCACTAAACATTTTGATGACAAAATTTTTGAAATAAAACAAATGTTTGAGGAGGAAATTAATGACCTCAAAAAAAGCAGTGAATTCATCTGTAAACAATATGAAGACATGCTATTAAACCTCAAACAAGTACAGGACATTTATAAAGAAGCTAAATTCCTACGTGAGGAAAACGAAAAAAAAAACAACAGAATCTCTTCCCTGGAAAGTAGACTCGCGGATTTAGAACAAGTCAAACTCTCCGACAGCGTGGAAATAGCGGGTGTGGACTTACGGACGGGAGAACAACCCGCGGAGGCCGTTCTTCGGGTAGCTGGCTCGCTAGGACTGCCCCTGCAACTACAAGACATCCGCATGGTGACCAGGACCCAAGATCGCAGGCGGAACACCCCGGTCAAACTACACATTGCCTTGTACAGCCAAAAAACAAGGGAATCGTTACTCTCGCTAAAGAAAGAGGCCAAAACCTTAAACCCAACCTCTTCTATCTTCATCAATGAAGTACTCTCTCCTTACTTCAAGGAACTGATGTGGAAAACGAAGCAAAGGGCCAAAGAAACCCTTTATCAATTTGTATGGTTCAAATCTAATAAATTGCTTGTCCGCAAAGCAACTGGGGAAAAAATAATAGAAATAAAACATGAAAATGATTTGAAAAAAATGGGGATTCAACTGTAGATAACTGAGCATTCTATTATAAACTTCCTGTATTGCAATAAATCATAATGGCAGAATTATTTAACACATTGCAATCATTGCAACTATATTATTCCCCTACAAGTCCCATTTCATTAATTATTTCTACCGATTTTGTTTACAAAAATCTTTCTAATTCTTTTTATTATCCAAATTATTTTAACACCAAATTTTACTGCTCTAAATGTATTTATTACCAAAACCATTTTAATTATTTTAACATCAAACCTTATCATTCTAAATGTTTTTTTTACCCAAATTATTTAAGTTCATATCATAAAATTTGTTTGTTTTAAATTTTTTTATTACCCAAATTATTTTAATTATTTTTCCATCATTTTCTATTATAACCCAAATTATTTTAATTATTTTTCCTTCATTTTCTATTATAACCCTAATTATTTTAATTATTTTTCCATCATTTTCTATTATAACCCAAATTATGTTAATTATTTTACCATCATTTTCAATTATAACCCAAATTATTTTAATTATTTTTCCATCATTTTCTATTATAACCCTAATTATTTTAATTATGTTTCCATCATTTTCTATTATAACCCAAATTATTTTAATTATTTTACCATCATTTTCTATTATAACCCAAATTATAACCCAAATTATCTTTACATTTTTACCTTCAAATTTTATTGTTTTAAAGGTCTTTCAAAGTATTTTAATTATTTTTACTTCAATTTCTATTTTTCCAATGGTTTTTATTACCCAAAGTATTTTAACTATTTTACCATAAAATTTTATTATTTTAAATGTCTTTACTACCCAAACTATTCTGATTATTTTATCATCAAATTCTATTATTCTAAATGTTTTTATTACTCTAATTATGTTAATCACTTTACCATAAAATATTATTGCTCTAAAGATTTTTATTATCTAAAGTTTTTTAAGTATTTTTCCATAAAATTTTATACCTTTAAAGCTTTTTATTATCCAAAGTATTTTAATTATTTTACCAACAAATTTATACCTTTAAAGGTTTTTATTATCCAAAGTATTTTAAATTATGTTACCATCAAATTTTATGGTTTAAAAGGATTTTATTATCCAAAGTACTCTAATTATTTTAGCATGAAATTTTATGTTTCTAAAGGTTCTTATTATCCAATGTATTTTTATTATTATTCCATCAAATGCTATTGTTTTAAATGTTCTAATTATCAAAAGTATTTGAATTATTTTAACATCAATTTTTATTGCTCTAAAAGTTTTTATTACCCAAATTATTCAACTTATTTTTCCATCAAATTAGATGGTACCAAAGGTTTTTATTATCCAAAGTATTTGAATAATTTTACTGTCAAACTTTATTGTTTTAAAGGTTTTTATTATTCAAAGTACTTAAATTATTTTCCTTTAAAATTTTATCCTTTTCAAGGTTTTTATTATCCAAAGTATTTTCATTATTTTACCATCAAATTTTATGTTTTTAAAGGTTTCTATTATCCAAAGTACTGTTATTATTTTACCATCAAATTTTACTGTTATAAATATTTTTTATTATCCATAGTTTTTGAATTATTCTACCATCAAACTTTAAGGTTTAAAGGGATTCTATTTTACTATCCACAGTATTCTAATTATTTTACCATGAAATTTTATGTTTTAAAAGGTTTTCATTATCCAATGTTTTTTTATTATTATACCATCAAATGCTATTGCTTAAAATGTTTTAATTATCCTAAGTATTTGAATTATTTTACCATCATTATTACCATATTACTTTATTGTTCTAAAAGTTTTTATTATCCAAATTATTCAACTTATTTTTCCATCAAATTATATTGTACCAAAGGTTTTTTTTATCCAAAGTATTTGAATAATTTTACTGTCAAATTTCGTTGTTTTAAAGGTTTTTATTATTCAAAGTACTTAAATTATTTCCCTTTAAAATTTTATGCTTTTCAAGGTTTTTATTATCCAAAGTATTTTCATTATTTTACCATCCATTTTTATGTTTTTAAAGGTTTCTATTATCCAAAATACTGCTATTATTTTAACATCAAATGTAACTGTTTTAAATATTTTTTATTATCCAAACTCTTTGAATTATTTTAACATCGAATTTTATGGTTTAAAAGGATTTTATTTTATTATCCAAAGTATTCTAATTATTTTACCATGAAATTTTATGTTTTTAAAAGTTTATATTATCCAAAGTATTTGATTAATTTTACTCTCAATTTTTAATCCTATACTACTCATTATTTACCACCACTAGCAAAATGTGTGAACTTTGTATGGATCAACTTATGTAACTTCGCAACCGCAACATGATCACTCAACTTAATATTGATACAGAAACATTTAACAACTCAGAACACACTTTTGACAAAGCGACAGAATTTAATTCTCTGTTCACAGAAAAACACAACTTAAACATAATTTCCCAAAACATTAGAAGTATTCGAAAGAACTTCGATAATTTCTCGATCCTCTTAAACGAAATAAACATAAGCTTCGACATTATTATCTTGACTGAATGCTGGTTAGATGATTCGTACACAAACCTAAACTTAAAAGACTATACAACTCTCCATTCCACTAAACATCTAAATCAAAACGACGGTATAGTAATCTTTGCCAAAGATTCACTAAACCCATCAATAACAGAAATCAACCTAACCGAAGCAAACTGTATCCAAATCTCCCTCGGAACAGACATCTCCATATTTGCCGTCTACAGACCCCCATGCTATAACAATCTCTCACCTTTTTTCAACTCCTTAAATAAACTTCTCGAAAAAAATAAAAAAACACAACAATTAATTATTGCAGGGGATATGAATATTAACTTACTAAACGGGCAACCAATAACCACAGAATACTTAAGTCTACTTACTCACTATGGATTAAATTCGACAATCAACTCACCAACAAGAATTACGTCAAACTCTGAATCCTGTATTGACCATATATTTGTTAAAACTAGGAAAAAAACATCTTCATCCATTATTCGATCAACGGTCACAGATCATTTCACTACTACACTAAGCATGCATCATAACGAGAAACAAAAAGATGAAAAAAACAACTCCGTACAAGACAAAATTAATTTTAAGTGCCTAATAGAGGACATACATAAGGAATCTTGGTCAAATGTAATAAATGAACCCGACCCAAACAACGCGCTGAACACATTTATGAACACAGTTGGAACCTACATTGCTAAACATACAACAAAAAATACCCCGAAAAACTACTCACATAAAGAAAAAAAAATAACACCCTGGATCACGAAAGGATTAGTAAACAGCATTCATAAAAGAGACACAATGCACATGCAAGTGCGCAAAAACCCATATGACGACAAACTAAAAAATAATTACCTGCTATATAGAAACCTTTGTAATAAATTAATCAAACAAGCCAAATACAAGTACTACAAAAAAGAAATAAAATCCGCCAAAAATGATCCCAAAAAAATCTGGAAAATCGTCAAAGATATTACTTTCTCCAATCCGAAAAAAGACTCGAAGATCAAAGTACTGTTAATAAATGGAAACAAAACCCTTACAAAAAATGAACCTGGTAAAATAGCTAATTTTATTAACTCCCAATTTGCAAAAGTCGGATCTAACTTAGCTGAAAAAATTCTTCTAAAAAACGTCACAACAGAAGACTCTTTAACCAAACTATCCTCTACCATACAACCAAATCATTCGTTTTATGCTCACAAAATAACTAAAAAGGAAATCTCAGATTTAATTATTTCTCTCAAACCAAATTGCGCTGTAGGCCCAGATAACCTCTCTAATCATATACTGATTAGTCTCCGAGAACATATACTTATACCACTTCAACATATTTTCAACCAAAGTTTCAGCCTCGGCATTGTCCCCGATCACCTAAAAATAGGTTGTATTACTCCAATACATAAATCGGGAGACAAAACGCTTATCTTAAATTACAGACCAATCACTCTGCTAAATTCGCTATCGAAACTACTAGAAAAAACTATGAAAAAAAGACTGCTCGCATACCTTGATAAACACAAACTGATCTCCACCCGTCAATTCGGGTTTAGAGCGAAAATGGGAACAGAAGACGCCTTATCGGAACTAACCACCTACATAGTGAAAAACCTAGATGGCGGTTCAAAGGTGTTAGGAGTGTTCTTAGACCTAGCAAAAGCTTTCGACACCATCTCACACAAATTACTCCAACAAAAACTCAAAAACATTGGCATAACAGGTCCACCACTAAAATGGTTCATTAGCTACATTGAAAATAGACAACAAATTGTAAAAATAAATAATCAAGAAAGTGACAAAGTAGGCAACAGGTATGGAGTACCCCAAGGCAGCGTCTTGGGTCCCATACTGTTTCTCATCTACATTAACAGTCTAACTGAGATAAGCCTAGGGAACATAGAGTACAAAGTAATCAGTTATGCAGATGACACTGTAATTTTATTCAAAGCCCAATCATGGGAAAACGTCTTCAAACACACGGAAACAGGGATGACTGAAGTAAATAGATGGCTAATAAATAATCTACTGACACTAAATATTTCTAAAACTAAATACTTAACTTTCAGTAAAACATTAGCTGGTCAGCCAGATAGTCACCCACAACTTCATCTTCACCCCTGCACAGTTACCTCATTAACTAACTCACGCTGTGTTTGTGACAAAATTGATTATGCGCAAAATATTAAATATCTCGGTTTAACTGTTGACAATAACTTAAAATGGGATCTCCAAATCAACCTAATTACAAAAAAAATACGGAAACTCTCTTACATCTTCAAAACAATTCGAAACATTATGTCACTACCTCAGCTAAAAAATATATATTTTGCACTCTGTCAAAGTATTCTTATGTATGGTATTTCAGTATGGGGAGCAGCAGCAGAGACTCATCTCAAATCACTTAAAATTAATCATAAAACAATAATCAGAATTATGTTCAGAAAGCCTTATCAACATCCGACAGAACAGCTAATGATCAACAATAACCTATTAGACATAAATAAACTATTCATAAAGAAGATCATATACAAAAACTGCATAAAAATATCACCACACTTCATAACTCACTCGCAAAACACAAGAGCAAACACACACAATCAATTACAAGTACCATATATCAAATCAAATTTTGCCAAAAAACATGAATCTTACTTGGCACCACATATATTCAATAAGTTTGTAGCCCAAACAAAGACCTACGTCGCATCTAATAATTTGAATTGGGTATTCAAAAGATTTTTAAACTGGTTGAATGTCAAAGAAAGAAGAGAGATAAGTAATATTCTTAATATCTAAAATTATATATTTTCTTTTTTCTACTCTGTTTCTAATTTCTGATTTTCGTCTTATTTTATTATTATTATTTTTACTATAATATTTATATTTCTTTTTTTTTCTTTTTTAACCACTTATTTGTTTTAATGTAATTAGAAATTGTTAGTTACCAGCCTCAGAACAGACTTTGTCTAGTGAGGAGGGTAAGGAGAAAAATCATGTATGTACATAACTAATAATAAATAAACGCCCGGGTTGCCGGCACTGAAATTGTAATTGACAAGACAAGACAAAACACAGTGACATTTTGAAAGAGAGAAAAAAAAAATGACTCTAAGTTTATCATTGGTCCGGGAAGCTAAGATTTGCGAAGCGTAGTTTGTTTGCGTAGTGGGTCGGAGTTTGCGTAGCACTTGTTATTTTCACTAACACATGACCCTTTGAGATTACACTCAAATGAACACTAGGGTCTTGGAAAAGAACACGGTGTGGAACTTTGTTGTTGCGGAGGGGTTCTACTATCACAGAGGTCAAAATAGGTGCTTCAGGTTTGTAGAGATGCCAAAGTGGATCCACGCTGGTAGTAAGCAAGGTTGTACTGGTTATTAAAGCGTTTAGGGCTGCGAGTAACATGGGTTGGTGCCAAATGGAGGTTGGTGGTGAGTATGCACAAACGGCATTTGGTGAGTCTGCATGAACGGCGACTGGTTGGTCTGCGTGTTTTAGTATTTGCAAGACAGTGCTTGTGTCAGTGCTTGATGGAGCAAAAGACAACTGTTGATTTGGCAGGAACGGACAACTAACCTGGAGCTGACATGCTCGGAGGTTGTTGTTTGGAAAGTGTCATTATATTGTGAGACAACTTGTTCGCAACTGCACAAACGGCTCACACTTGATTGAGTTGAGTGTGGTCGGGTGCTTTTTATATAACGAGGCTGAAGAGAGGGGACCTCCGTGACAGTAGTGAAGGCGGCTATGAAGAGGGCTCAGCTGGTGATGAGAGAGGCTGCTGGGCTTCTTTTTAGTCCAGGGGTGAATTATTATTAGAACAAAATTCTTGAAGTTTACCTGCCTGGTAGACCAATGATGCAAAAATGGTTGGAGAGAAACAAATGTGCCTTGGGTAGAAGAAAGAGATTTGCTTGCCAGAAACCAGAGAAAGAGAAAGATAGAGATGTTCCTAACTAGTTGATATTTTACAAATGTGAAAAAAAATATGTTTTCGTATCAAGAGGTGACTCTGTATAGTCCATTCAGTGCAATAGTACTGAATACAAATCCACTGATACAAGAACATGTTTGTGCAGTGAGACAAAAAAATAACTTCTTTGAAAGCAATTGACCTTTCATGGTCAATGTCATCGCTAAAGCGGTAACAACGTAAGGCTTTCAAGGAAGAAAACATAGTGAATATATTTCATTGAAGGGTGAAGGGATGATGGAAGAAGGGGTGAGAAAAAAGATTCGTGGATGAGGTTTGTCCTATTTGACAGACGATAAGCCAATGCTTATCGTACTATTTCCAAATCCGTGAATAATTTTCAACAATATGTACATGGTGAAAGTGATGACGAAAGAAGATGTTTGAGTACAGAAATCTGCTGAAAACTGGCTAGAGTCCGGATTCGATCTTCAGGAGAGAGCGAAATATATTTGACAGCAGGTTTCCCGACTCATTACATTTACAAGAAGGTGTGATGAAACATAACATACAACATAATACAATTCTAGTCTTTCATGTGTATTGGATGAAAGACTAGGGGTCGATTTAATTTTTTACAAATTTGTGAGAAAATGACAGACCCTTGTTCAAATTTCACAAACCTGGGAGTTTTCTTATTCGTTTCCCAGCCGACGAGTTAGGTGTTTTTTGTGTCATGTCCCGATTGACCTCCTACGACACGATACCTCATAATCAAAAGTGAAGCCGATGATTAGTCCATGGTCAATGGATAGTAGATAGTTCTTGGGTTTAGTTACAAGAAGTCTACAGGCATCAGTTCAACCAAAATTTGCTGAATGCACAGCTTCAATGTTATTTTTTTTTTTTTAAAATTCTTCCAAGAGGGAAATTTCCTGCTGTTTGGCAAGTTAAACAAAAGTGTCAAATGTTTTTTAAAATGACAAGACATATCCGGGTAAAATGATCTACGTCAGGTAGTTCAAGTATAAACAGGTGGCAATCTTAATTAAGAAAGGCCAATTGATATTATATCGTTCACACGAATCACGGTAAGTATTATGACGTCTTCACGTATCATGTAAGAATTTGAACGATTTTGAAAAAAAAGGTCGAGCCTAGTATTGCAAGGGTGTAAGACAGTAGGTATTTATATCAAAACATTGAGACAAATTACCTATTCGCTGCATTGGCGAAAAAATTAAGTGATTATGACGAGCTTCTCGTATAGCGTTGGATTTTATAACGTTCGCACGTATCATGGTGGATTTTATAACGATCTCTCGTATCATGGTGGATTTTATAACGATCTCTCGTATCATGGTGGATTTTATAACGATCTCTCGTATCATGGTGGAAGACAAATTTACGTTTAAGTTGATAAAGAAGTTTCCATTTCAATACAGACGGCATATGAACAAAGTACACAATAAACATACTCGGTGATGTCGATAGTTATTGGTACCAGCATAATACAAAAGTAACATGACAAGCAGATACAATTGTACAAGACATGTGATGTGATGGTAGTAATTACTTACACAGCGCAAAAATATAGCGAAAGAGACCTATTGGTTTTACTTACTCTTTGCTTACAATATACTGTGATGACACAACCAAAAGTTGAGTTTACACGGTAAGTGATGACATAATACAAGACATATGTCAACAAGAATTTTTTATACAAGACAAAAAAAATATATATATAGCAAAGGAGGCCTATTTGGCTTTACATATTCTTTGCTTATAATATAAAGGTTTGTAGTGGTTTATTTAAGACCTGATTGGGTTTTACCTACTTAAAATGACCAAACAAAATGAGCAAGGAAACACGCTTGGTGTTACCAATTGCCACAAACACGAATGTTGTGAACTTTACATGTTATACATTTTTATATACAAAAAGGAGGGCACCTTGAGACACAGGATAACTTAATATGAGTGACCTGGCTTGGTGTATTTTAACAAGGCAAATTAATGTCATTCAAGACAAAATAAAGTGCGACAAAATAACAGATTTGGGTCAGGAAGTTGAGATCCTATGATTTTACATACTCAATGTGACCGAAAGGTGTTATGCATGGTACAATGTTATTGATTAGGAAGACAAATTGCAATTTGTTTTTCTTTACAACAACTATTTTCAGAAATGACGTGACAATATCAAATTCTGAAAATAGACAAGAGCAAATGGGATAGTTGAGCGCCATTCAATTTTGGGAAAACTGAAAAAACTTTAACATGGTAATTGTAACTTATATTTGTTACACCTGTGTAACTTGAATCAAATGACGATACCGAACTGGAATTACACGCATTTTGATTACAAATTACAGGGGTAGAACATTCACCTCAATTGGGTGTATGTTGCAAAAGGGTCATTGTTTTATACGATGGAACCCATTAGAACAAATATGAAGGACAATAGGAAGAACAAGAGCAAAAAAATAAAATGATATGTCAAGAAAACTTGGTGTGTTGGGAACAGGGAATGGAGAACATTTTCGAGTATCGCGAGTACCCAAAAATACAAACCGACATTGAGGAGGTGTCTCTTTTCTGAAATGATCAGTTTCAAAAAAGGTGTGTACATGAGAAAAAGGTGAAACGTGAGAAAAAGAATAGTAACAAAAGTTTATATACAAAGAAATAGTGTACCGGGGTCAAGGTTACAATTGACACTTATTGTACCTTGTCGTGTAAGATTTACTTACAACAAACCATAATGGATGATTAACTTGTGAAAATCAAGAACATTATGGTTAAAAAAGGCTAATGATTTCAACAAAAAACGAATAACACTATGGTAGACGGCTTGTGAGATCAATAGTAGAAGTCATAGATAGTTGTTTAAGCAAAGTTTGTAGTGTATGGCAGTGGTTGTTTCTGCCAATGAGGTACAAACGTAGGGACAGGAGTGATGGTTTCTATTGTTTCCATATTTCCAGCCTTGACAATGTCCTTTATGTGGTAGTTGCCTATGTGTTTACCAGAAATGTCGGACAGGGTGTACACCAAATCTGAGATTTTTCTCAGTACTTTAGCCTTGATAAAGCGGGGTGCCAATTTGGCAGAGAAGTACATGGCACCTTGTGACAATGTGTTATTTCTTCTCCAGACAATATCCTCTTTATTAAAAGTGACATGTTTCCTGCGTAAGTTGTATCTGTCCGCACTTTTTTGGTGGGCCAGTAATAAAGCGTCTGTTACTTCGCTGTAGATAGCAGAGAGTTCTTCTAAGCGGTGGGCATATGTTTCTACAGGGTCTTCAGATGAGGGGACCGATGATGGAAAATCAATATTCCGATGTAGAGAGCCGTGAACAATTTGTTCCATGCCGTGTTTGAGGAAGAATGGGGTGTAACCGGTTGTAAGATTTACCGTGTTGTTTATAGCTGCTTGAATTTTTTCCAAGTTTTTACACCAAGTGCGTTGGTCTTTATCGACTAGGATAGCCAGGGCAGTATTGATGTTTTGGTTATAACGCTCTACAGTGTTGTTCTGTGGTGTGTAGAGAGTATTATAAAAAATGTCCTTTATGCCGTATTTGGACAGGAACTCCTTAAATTCAGTTGCGATGAACTGTTTTCCGTTATCCACAATAATTGTACGGGGGGTTCCGTAAGGTATAAATATGTTTTTTTCCAAAAGGCTTACGACTGCAGATGCGGTGGCTCTTTTTAAAGGGAAAATCCAACAATATTTGGTGAAAATGTCCACTACACTGAGTATATGCATGTGTCCAGCATAACTTCTGGGGAAAGGTCCAATAAGATCCATTGACAGTGATTGCAGTGGTCTATCGGCGCGTTTGGGTTTACCCATAAGACCAGCAGGGGGTGCAGTGCTGTGTTTATAAGCTTTGCAAGTGTCGCATTTAGAAATATAATTTCGCACTTGTTTGAAAAGACCGGGCCAATAATATTTTAAGGATATTTTCTTATATGTCTTGAAGGTTCCGGGGTGTATGGATTCCGGGGCACTGTGGTTGTTGAATATTATTTGTTCTCTTTCTTCAGGAGGAACAACCAGTTTCCAGGCATGGTCTTCGAGAATAGACAAAGGAGGTTTGCAATTACGGTACAATTGTCCTTCTTTTATGATAAAATTGGGAAACTGTTGAGGAGAGTTAATGCAACCGTTGAATATCTTTAGATACCAGGTGTCCTTAGTGGAAGAAATGGGAGCAGTTGGTTCGGTGTTTAGGAGAGCAAACTCGATTCTTGAGAGTGCATCAGGTACAATGTTGTCGGCGCCTTTGCGGTGTATGACATCGAAAGTGTATTGTGACAAGCGTGATGACCAACGAGCGAGTCTACCGGATGGATTGTTCAAGGAGATTAGCCATTTTAGGCTGCTGTGGTCAGTAATTACAGTGAATTTGCTACAGTCTATGTATCCTCGAAAGTGGTGAATAGAATCCATTACTGCCAGTAACTCTTTTTCCGTTATTCCGTAGTTCTTTTCGTGTTTGTTTAAACTTCGGGAAAAATAAGCTACAGGGTGTTCTCCATCGGGAAATTCCTGAGTTAGTACTCCGCCGATTCCAACATTAGAAGCGTCAGTATGGAGCGTGAAAGGAAGTGTGAAATCAGGGCAGTTCAGCACAGGTGCTGTTTGTAGAGCAGATTTCAAAGTGATGAAGGCTTTTTCGGTTTCAGGAGACCATAAGAAATTACTGATGCCTTTGCGTGTACCAGTGATTTTGTTGAGGGGTGCTACAATGTTGGAGAAGTCTTTGATGAACCTTCTATAATAACCGGCCAGTCCTAGAAAACCTTTGACTTCTTTTGCGTTTTTGGGTCTGGGGAAATTTGCCATGGCTTCGACTTTAGCTGGGTCCGTTCTCAGACCTTTTTCGTCGATAATAAAGCCTAAATAACGCAAGCGGGACTTGCAGAATTCTGATTTCTTCAAGTTGATGGTGAGACCGGCGAGCTTGAGTTGTTGGAAGACTTTTTCCAGCATTTCAATGTGTTTTTCGAAAGTGTCAGTTATGATGATGAGATCGTCTAGGTAACAGAATAAGTTATTATCCGATTCTGGGCCGAATAACTTGTCCATTAACCTTTGTAGTTCGGCAGGGCTGTTTTTGAGGCCGAATGGTAACCTTTTGAAGTGGAACATACCTCTACCTGGTATGTTTTTTGACTCAGGTGGTACTGGTGTAATTATTTTTGCTTCCACTGGTTCGGGGCAATTAAAACGTAAATTCCTGATGTATTTCTTGTTGAAGTACAAGGCGTAATTTATAAGCGACTTCCTTGATTTGTCAGTTGGCGACAGGTCCCTTTTACGAAGAGCTTGTAGTAATATTTCTCTTTTTGATTGGAAAATGTTGGTGATTACACCAAATGTAATTTCTGTAGGTACAGTGGGTGAGTCCATTTTGAAGGTTTGCTTGATGTTTGAAAAAGGAAGATGATTGTGTTCCGGAATTTTTGAAGTGTTTTGAAATTTTGAAAATTTGGCCAGGACTTTGCTTTGTAAAACTGTGTTTTTTAGTTTTCACTAGTCACTTTCACTTGTTGAGAAGAAAAATTGGCCAGGACTTTGCTTTGTAAAACTGTGTTTTTTAGTTTCACTAGTCACTTTCACTTGTTGAGAAAAAATTGACCACAGATTTACTGATTTGAAATTGAGGATGTTGAAGAAAAGGAATGAATTTAATTTCACTTTTCACGTCACTTGTTGTAAGGTTAAAACTTGTCGAAGGCACTTGGAAGGTTAACACTCGTCGAAGGCACTTGGAAGGTTAACACTCGTCGAAGGCACTTGGAAGGTTAACACTCGTATTTGCACACTAGAGGAAAAAACAGTTGTACCTATAATTTATTAGGAATAAATGTATAATTAGTGTTGAGACAAACCCGTATTTTTATTTACACTAGTTGAAGGAAGGTGATTTGTTGGTAATGTTCGCTATGTGAAAGGAGACATTACGGTTTTGAAATGGGCGTTGAAAAAAAATAAACACACACGAATTCGTGATGTTTATTGCTTGTTGAGAAACAAAAACAACTCTGTTGTGTTTGTTTGTAGTTGTCGTGAGTGTTCACGATACGCGGCAAGGTGTGAGCACGCGTGGCCACCATTTTGTGAACCCAGTTTTTTGCGAGCGCGCCAAAAAAAACGGTTTGTGGACATTTGTTAAGGAAATCACATGTTGTTAGAAGAATAATGTACATGAATAGAATTTCAATTGACGAACACGAGGTAGTATATTGTTGGCTTATGAAGGGATGACAAAAAAAAAATTTGCCCCATGTTAGGCGACAGTGTAAAGGGCGCAATTTCCCTGTGAGAGGTCCATTGCAAAAAGGGTGCCTTAGTACATATCGGCGTTAGCTCAGGTGGTAGAGGTTGAGATCATGATCATCAGGCGTCAGGTCAGCTACGGCTTTTACACGGGGAACTGATTGCCAAACAAACCACTTCGAATTTGTCAAAGGAAACGCATTAATGGGGTATGATAGTATATTCACAAAGCACAATTACAAACAGATACACAAATGAGATGGGTCATTTACATCCTAAATATCCCTAGCGTTTCGTTAGGAACAATCTCTCTTGATAATTTAGGTTCTGGCTGGCAAGCGTGTGTGTAGGCATAATTCAAGTCACAAAAGGCACATAAAAGGTAAAGATAGTTAATCCGCTTACATGAATTTGTAGTAGGTTTCGCGTACATGTTGAACCACAAAAGGAGGGTTATCTTCCGTACTGTACGCGCTATTACGCGTACATTTCTCCATAGTGAGTAGGCACAGCAATTAGGTACAGGCTTCGAAAATACTTGTACAAAGCGGCCGTTAATTTAGGCGCGCAATCATGGCGTCCTGGTTGATAGCAAAACAGACATGTTGACAGGGCCAAGGCTAGATTGTGAGTGTGGCGGCGGCCGTTGGTGATTTGAATGACCGGCGTGTCGAGCGTAGAGCAGTTTTACCAACTTGGCCGTGCGCAAGGCAGGCGCGCGCGCACAGCGACAATGGTAACAACTCACCGCTGACTAATTTGAATTCGCGGGAGTTTTGAACGTGTCCGATTCGTTACGTGACAACATCTAGACTCATTATTGTCTGACAAACTCAAAATAAAATGTGGCAAGTAAAAACACTCTTATTTCTTAAGTAAATTTTTCAATTCCAATGCTGTTCATGTGGGGCTAAGATGGACATTTAAAGAATATGTACAAATTAAATCGATTTTGCATCGGACACTACATTCTACGTCACGGGCGTGTCTAATATAAGCTTACTGGCTTACACTATAAGATGAACACGCAATACCGTATGAGATCTACTGCTATAATGCTTTTGTCCTTAATACTATTTTACAATTATGTGTTGCTACTTTCACTATCTCACAAGATGTTTATATCTGAAAATCATCGTTACATATATTTTTTCAAAATAATAAAATAATTTTAGTGTTTTTCGAATGAAATTTTATCTTTTGGCTTATTATAGTGCTTGTCGGGTAGTAAAAACACCTTCTCATCACGCAGGAAGGCTTTTTATAGTGTTTGTCGGGGAATAAAAACATTTTCTCATCACGCACGAGGACATTTTGTCACTTTGTTACTCTATTTACTCAGAGGTTGCAAACGACCTTACGTGACGCGTAGCAGTTTAGTACTAAAGCTACGAAATTGAAAGCAATACATTTTCGCTTTTATCTTGCCTTTTGAGATTTCTACAGCGCGTCTATATGATTGCATACACCTCATTGTTCTTACAAAATATTCCAACTGAAATAAAATATTCAAATCTCTTCCAAATAAGATTTTCGTTCTTAATGTAACGTTCTGTTTCTGTAGGTTTCAGTTATATTTTTGGGATAGAACCAAACCATAATCCTACCACAGTCTTACCATGGATATACTGAATCCAGAGCGTATCTCCATCAAGAAGGAACCAGGGCCACAGGAAGAAGGCGGTTGTGAAATGCCGAATGGGGATATGGATTTTGACTTTCCAGATGTAAAGAAGGAATGCTTACAGCATGCGGAGAGTACTCGAAAAACCTGTAAGTTGCAATACTTATATCAAAAACTGTTTTGTGTAAAATTTCGATGCAAGTAATCCATGTCAGTTTTGAGTTGCCCAGGCAGGCCATAATTTTTGCTAAGTACTTGTTCTTGTTGTTCTTGCCGTACTTTGGTATTTACATTAAATATTATATTTACGGGAAATTGCCACAAGTTACATTTGGGTGCATTAAAACACATGTAATATTGATTCGATCATCATTTCTCTAACAATACAAAACTGTTTATAGAATGTGCTCAAGAGTTAATAGTATATCCTCCTTGAAAGGAACATCTGCGGTCGGAAAGAAGTTATTTCCTAAATGAACCTAAAAGCCTGTTATCCGGATTCCCGTTGTTAAAGGGATTAATCAATCGTATCATTTATCGTACATTTTTAAAATAAAATTAAAAAAAGAAAGTTTTCTTGTAGTACTCTCTAGGGACTGAAGACTGTAACAGTGGCGAAACTATACCATCGGGGACCGTGGCTAATTCGTTGGATGGGGCCCCCCTAGTAAAAATCACAGTGGCGTTGTAATTTATTTTTTATAAATAACTTAATAAGTTACCCAACAGTATTACAAATATTGTGTACATTTTTATTTTCAAAAGCATAGGTATTACATATTTAGTTATAACGAAAAAACAATTATAGTCTTTAGAAGATATTTATGAATAAAATTATTTTTTCCGAACCTTCTGTTCCGCAAAAGTATCAATAACGTCATCAAAGTTTAAAGATCAGGCCATTGAATTTTCAATAGACAGAATAGCCAAGTTACGTAGCCTGTCTTGTCTTCAACAAACCGAACTTTTCAATCAAAAATAGCATCATAACGTCCTGACCATCTAGTAGGGTTCAATGTTTTTAATGTTATCTAAGTTGAAGACTCCCCTTCTTTATCAGATATAAAACTTGATAAGATATTCCATATTTTGATACTATGCCCAAAAAAATTATAAATTTGTGAACTGCTTAAATTTTTTTTGCATATCAATAACCTATCTTACTGCATCATTAAGTACTAGATTTAAGTAATGAGAAGCAAAGTGTACATATACCGCATTTAGCTCGATATCTTTTATGAGTTTTTGAACTCCACCATAAGTGCCTTTCATTGTGTTAGCACCATCATATCCTTGTCCTCGACACTTATTTAGAGGTACATTTTTGTGATTTATGGATTTCATAATTTTGTTGGACATTGCTAAGGCAGTTTAGTCCTTAACTTCATGAAATCCTAAAAAATGTCTCTTTAATAACAAGCGCCTTTGGCGCCATTGGGATTCCATTTTCGTCTTTCTCGATCATACAACAACGTTAAAGTTCACAAATTTGATCTGTTTTTTAAATATCTTGAGTTGTATCGAATATGATTGAGTAAAAGGGTGCGGCATTTATTTCATTTATGAGTGCATTTTCTATTTTTAGAACCAGAACAGAAATGACCTCATTTTGTATTTTTGAACTTATGTATTTTATCTGGCCCTTTGATTTACTTAACAATTTTTGTAAAATCGGATCGTATTTTGCTAATAACTCAACAATTTATTATTTTATTTATTTATCGTTTCTTTACATTGTAACTTTTTTTTTAAAGTTAGAATTTTGAACCTCACTAGGACAAGCCTGTATATATAATATTATAAGAGATTTAAAATAGTACAAATAGTTAAAAAAATATATACAAATATTAAGATAACAATATTGTTACATTGGCATTTCTACGAATTGGATACCTACATGGTACCTATCAGCCTATTCATTACAGTATTATATTGTAAACATGTAGGGTGACCATGATATTTAATTGCAATAAAAATGTAACAAACTATTATTTTTAAAAACAGAGAAGAAAGAAAGAGAGAAAAAAATAATTTACATTATAAAAAGAAAAGGATGAAAAAATTAACGTATTCAAAATATTATGCCACAATTTAAAAGGACAAAGATGAATGAATATGTTGATGAATGTACACAAAGAATTTGACAATTTAATGTGATATGGAAGGCTATTAAATAGAAGTAGAGCCTTGTACAAATAATGTCTCTGCCCAAATGAGGATTTAGGGTGAATTGCCATAAAGTTCAGACTAGAGCCAATTCTTGTAGTACGAATTTTTATTTTTTTTATTTCCTTATTTTTTTCCCAATTTATACATTTGACATTACAGTTTTATAATAATAAAAAAGGGAACCCACTAAGGCGCAGCCTGTGCGTGGGTAATATAAGTGTATACATTATATTTTTGTACCTAAAAATAACAGTAAGCATATAATGAAAAACGGTAGGATTACAGTTAAAGTTAGTCTAAAAGATTGTGCAACAGGTGCATATTAAAAATAAATTAAAGTAAAAATAAAGATTGTAAGATAATATATATGAAGTAAACGAACACAAAATAAAATAATAATAAATATACAGAAACAAATAGAAAAAAAAAGAAAAAATTAAATGAATAATGTGACAACATTTGCATTGGACAGCCACAACTTTAATTCTTTTTGGTATTGCGCTAGTTTAGTTGTTACTTGAATTTTTTTTGGTAATAGATTAAAAGTGCGAGATCCAATAAAGCTACTGCGAGTTTGCATTAGTTTGGTAGTGGTTTGTGGGGTATAAAATACATGATTTCCGGGATGCTAGGTGTATTGGTCAATTTTTTTAGCCAAGCTTCTGTAAAAACTAATACCTCAGGACGATTTTCTATGCCATCAAGCATAGTTATGGTTTCATCAAAGTTTTTACTTAAACTTCTAATGTTCAAACAATGTGAAGAAAAGTTTGAACGTTTCAAAAAATTGTTGCAAGTAAATGAATCTTTAATTGCTAAATTAGGTTCTGTATTGTCATCCAAATCAATGTTTTTTCCTAAATCGATATCCATTTTTAATACATTCAACTTCTTTATTCTATTGAGGTCATCTTCGTGTTTTTTTCTCTGATTTGGCTTTCCAAAGCAGTTCCTTAAAATAAGGAGATGGCGTTTCTCCTAGGAACATCATTTTCTCACGGTTTGAGATCACCTTCTTGTTTGCCAATAATTTAGATCTTGTTTCTGGATTTCTAATTTTTAAGAGAAGTTTTTTATGATGACCTGGTCTTCTGTCATATTGTCTTATTGCTGATGTCTGTACTTATTTGGATATAAGTACTTTATATTAGGTTTATAGCAGTTACTTTGGGATGTTCATCTGTATTTTCCTCAATTCCTGTTATTTCAATATTGTTATCGAGGTTCGACTGTTCTAAACAAGCCAGTCTGGTTTCTAGATGTTTAATAATTTTACTTTTATTTGTCAAATCATTTTTTAAGCTTTCGACTTCTCCTTTAACTTCATTCATGGATTCCAAGCGAATTATAATGTCATCATACTTTTGACAAATAAATTCGGTAGTTTTTCTAAATTCCGACAAGTTTTTTCAATGTTTTCGAGTATTTGGGTTTTGAATTTCTCCAGCTTTGTGTCTACGAAAGACGCAAATTTAGTAAAAGTATCTTCTTCTGGGCTAGTGTCTTTGGGGGCAGTGTTCATTTTGTTTTTGGATCTTGTAAATGTATTTAGAGTATCTTGTTGTTGAGAGCTTGTTTTTTTGTTGGAACTCATGGTCACCCTCGCAGTAGTTTTGGTATAAACAATAAGATGCGCAAGCGCCGTCACAGCGAAACAAGCAAGCCGAATGGCCTGAGTTTGAAAGATGGCGGTGGAGTTGGCAAATCACAAGAGATTCACTTATACAGTAAACAGATGTCAACTTCACCGTTACTATTTCGCGATGTTAATAATTTATAAATCACTTGAGCAATCTCGCTTCAACGCGCAAAATTCATATCACAATTGATGCATTGAACACTTAGGTAAATATCGTAATTGACTCGAATTGAACCGTTCACCGATTTACACAATTAAGCTAAGTTTTCAACGGGTCACTCTTACTGTGTGCTACTTTGATTGTTGTCCGACAATACTCAAAAAACTTCCTTGGGAACTTGGATTATTGCAATCTGCCTTTTCTCTGTGGCCACGAAAGACTAAATTACACGTTGAAAGTGTCAGAGTAACATCAAGGAGTCTAAAGAGTACTTGGCCCCAAAAAAATTTTTCTTTCTTGATCATGAATTCTTGCTCTTTATCTAATGTTCCATGTAGCTGCCATTGTTGATAAATTAAACAAGAATTCAAGTGAATTTTAGATGTCTCGTGTCTTTTTATGGCGTCTACAATATGTTTCCAGTCGTCATAAAATAAAATCAAATTTATAATTTTTACTAAATTTTGTTAAAAATGTTAGGTTACTTCTGACTTCTGAGCTCACTGCGGCCGGGGCCCCGGGGGCCCGTGGCATTTTGCCAGCCCTGCTACCCTATAGTTTCGCCACTGGACTATAATAATTACAGTCGTCTATCTCCTGGACAGTACTACAAAAAAACTTTATTTTACTTTTATGTTAAAAATGTATAATAAATGATACGATTGATTATTACCCTTTAATAACTGGAATCCGGAGAACAGGCTTTTAGGGTTATTTATTATTATTATTTGTCATATATTTTTACAATTTTTGTACTATTTTAATAATGCCTTTCGTCTGGACTTATCAATTGAGTATTATTGTTTGGTTTTTAGGTGGCATTAAAGTGGAGACTGTTAGCTTCAAGGTAGAATCAGGACCTCAAGAAGAAGATGGAGGGAGAATCCCTTTTATGGAAATTGACATAGACCTTCCGGATGTTAAAAACCAATGCCTTAAACGCCTTCAAAGAAAAACACAGACAACAGGTACATAAACAGCCGTGTTTTTTTACATTTTTTGAATTAATGATGCTTATACTTATACTTATTCGTAATGATTTTCAGACTCATTGACTGCTGAAAAGACACATTCAATGGAAAAACCATTCTCTTATTTCCATTATAAGTACTCCTGCAAGTCAAAGTCAAGGTTGGAACTACGCTTGCGGACTCACAATCGAACAAAACCTTTTGCATGTTCCGACTGCAAATTCTCATTTTATCAGAAAGTCCATTTGACAAGACACATGTTGACTCACAGTGGAGAAAAACCTTTTTCTTGTTCCGACTGCAAATATTCATGTTCTCGAAAGGAAAGTTTGACGATGCACATGCTGACTCACAGTGGAGAAAAACCTTTTTCTTGTTCCGACTGCAAATATTCATGTTTTCGAAAGGAAAATTTTACGATACACATGATGACCCACGGTGCAGATAAACCTTTTTCATGTTCCGTTTGCAATTATTCATGTTATCGAAAGCATTATTTGACGATACACATGCTGACTCACAGTGGAGAGAAACCTTTTTCATGTTCCTTTTGCATTTATTCATGTCTTCGAAAGGGAGATTTGACAAAACACATGCTGACTCACAGTGGAGAAAAACCTTTTTCTTGTTTCTCTTGCAACTATTCTTGTTCTCGAAAGGGAGGTTTGACGAGTCACATGCTGACTCACAGTGGGAAAAAAACATTTTCTTGTTACAAATGCAACTATTCTTGTTCTCAAAAGGGAGGTTTGACGAGTCACATGATGACTCACAGTGAGGAAAAACCATTTTCTTGTTCCAACTGCAACTATTCTTGTTCTCTAAAGGGTCTTTTGACGAGACACATGTTGACCCACAGTGGAGAAAAACCCTTTTCATGTTCCGTGTGCAATTATTCATGTTGTCAAAAGGTACATTTGACGAGACACATGCTGAATCACAGTGGGGAAAAACCATTTTCTTGTTCCAACTGCAACTATTCTTGTTCTCTAAAGGGTCTTTTGACGAGACACATGTTGACCCACGGTGGAGAAAAGCCTTTTTCATGTTCCGTGTGCAATTATTCATGTTGTCAAAAGGTAAATTTGACGAGACACATCCTGACTCACAGTGGAGAAAAACCTTTTTCTTGTTCCAACTGCAAATATTCTTGTTTTCGAAAGGGACATTTGACCAGACACATGCTTACCCATGGTGGAGAAAAACCTTTTTCATGTTCCGTTTGTAATTACTCATGTTGTCGAAAGGAAAATTTGACGAGTCACATGCTGACCCACAGTTTAGAAAAACCGAAAACAGAAAAACAGAAAAATGTTCAGTTTGCACTTATTCATGTACTCGAAAGGAAAATTTAACCAATCGCATGCTGACTTACAGTGGAGAACGATCTTTTTCATGTTCTGTTTGCACTCATTCATTTTCTCCAAAGGGAAATTTGACGACACACATAGTGAATCACTGTGGAGAAAATCCTTTTTCTTTTTCCGACTTCAAATATTAAGTTTCTCGTAAGGGAGATTTGACGAGACACATGCCGATTCACACTGGAAAAAAACCTTTTTATGTTTCGACTGCAAATTTTCATTTTATCGAAAAAGCGATTTGACGAGACACTTGCTGACTCACTGTGGAGAAAAACCTTTTTTATGTTCCATTAGGGTACCCTCATATGATATACACGGATTTATTCACAGAATAGGCTTACTCGAACCTTGTGATAATGAAACTATGATCTGGCGTCACACAAAAGAGCACGCTTTGTTCCCTAGAATTATTTCTTTTTTGATCGCATTGTAATACATTTTATTTGTTATTTTTTTAACCAAAATTAACTTTTACAATTATTTTTAAAGTTCTTTTGTCATAGTTCTGTCACAAACTTTATGTATTTTGATTATATTATTTTATTACGTTTCCACTTTGAATTGACTCTTCAAGCGTATTCTTTCTCGTTTTTGCTATAAGACCTAGTTTGAGGGTTTTCTTTTAATTCTGAAGAGTGAAATGCTCCCGGAATGTGTACATTTATTCTTAATCAATGAAACTATTTTAAAAATCTATTAATGAAACAAATTTTATTCTAAAATTTATTTATTCAAGAGAATAAAGTTAAAATTGTTAGTAGACAATATTTTTTAAACAGAAGTACGATTGTGTCTGTCGTGTGAACTGAATTTTAAAAATGAGAAATGTTTCTGTAGTAAGTATTCCTAAACGTATGGACAAATAGAATGACAATAATAACAAGTTGGACAATTTTATTTATAACTTTTTCAACTTGAAATTATCAGATAACTATATATTTCATATAAAATTTCAAATTTATGTAGTAAATGTATTTGTATAAATTTAGGTTAGTCCCACAACGCTGTCATATGGCAGCTTGTCCGTAGGTTCTACCAATTAAACATTCTTAACATTATGTATAAGAAAATATTTGTAGATAAATACAATTACTGTAATTATAGTAATATTAGATAATTTAAATTACATCTTTAAAATATATAAAATATCTCAATATACCTGCCCAGTGGCGGTTTTCTCTAAAGTGCGTTTGTGCGGCGAACCCCCATTAAAAATATGAGAAAATAAAACATCCTTGTTTTATAATAATATAAGCACATTATAGATAGCACGCTATTAAAATTTCGCCTTCAAAACCCGCGCCACCGAAAAATACGATGCCTATTCCAAATTTGTGCGAGTTAAAATCCGCGCCAAACTCTCCATACAAAATAATCTTAGCCGGTACAGACCCTATGACGGTGATATATACAAAATTTGGTCTTTCTTTGCAAAAATAAGACAAATTGTGTGCGCCGAACACGCGTTGTGATATCACGTGACCTCCGAACATTGACGAATGTAACCGAAGAAACCCGAGAACTTCGCGGCCGACGTTTGATCTTTGAACCATAGGGATGCAAGTTAAGTGTTATTTTTTTATGTTATATTATGGTATTTAACTTTGTAGTCATTTTTGTACATATTTTTGTTTTCTTGTTTCTGCATTTCTCCAACCGTTTGCTTATGGCATTTGTAAATCTACTACCTATTTTTAAATTTATTTCGTGCCACCTTTATTTGTTTTTTTGATGTTTTAAAATATCTATTATATATTCTACGAAATTATTCTTCTCTAAAAAACAATAATAATTAGCAACGTACCTACATTGAGTGCTATAAAAACATTAAACAATTTAATTCCTATAAAACTTTTCTCATTATCTAATAATTGTGTCTAGGTAAAGTGATTTAAAAACAATAATATGTAGGTACCCCTCCCACTAACTTTATTTAAGTTGTGTGACTGCTGCCGTATTCGACTATTTGACGTAGGACAACAGTAAGTAAATTTTAATTAGATATGTTTATCTTCTCTTGAATTTCTGAACCCCCTGTTAAAAAGACCACGAACCGCCACTGTACCTGCCTAATAATACGATATGTAGGCAGATACATTAAGAAATTTACAGATATATGAAATTTTCGCTAATTAACCACAGCTTTATCATTTTACGGCATAGTCTCTAATTTTATTGAAAATCACTGGTATTAGGTACTCAAGAGTACGGCTTCCATATTTGGAGGAGTTTTTAGGCCATTTCCTACTTTAAATCTTGTGTTATGTTTGTGTAACAGTGGGTGTGTGTATGAGCTATCCCCCATGTTATCCATAATAGTAATGAACCAAAGGAGAACTTTTATTGTAAGTAGGATCTCTGATCCATATAGTACTTTTAAGTTATGTCTCTGTTTATAAATATTTGATGTGACATTTTTTTTCTTTAGCAGTTTGTAAATTTTGAATATATTTAATGCAAAAAGTGCTTGGGTGTCCCCAAGTTCTAATTCTATATTTGAGGATGAATTCGACCATAGAAAAGTATATGAGTTTGAGAATGAGGCAAAATAATTTTTTATTTTTAAGAGTTACTAGCTATGGTTACAAATTTTTGCAACTAATTTATCCCATTTAAAATTATAATGAACAATTATTCCCAGATAATATTCAATTATGAAATCATTTTTTTCACAGTCGCAAACATTAACTATTTCTCTATGTATACAGTCAAAACTATGAACGGGTATTTTAGGTATATTCCACATTTTCAAACTCGGTTATCTTAAATACATGCATTTAGTTTTTTTAACATTAATAATTAGTCGTCTTACATCATGGAACCATTTGAGAAGCTCGTTAAAGTCTCTTTGTAATTCTTGTATAGCTATTGAGGAATTTTCTTTGGATACAAGAGCAGTATGATCAGCAAAAATGAATCTACTAGCTTTTTTGAAAATCTTACACAAAGCAATAACATATTTAACTTTGTATCTAGAATTGACCTTCGCGGTACTCCAGATTTTCATTCGTGTGGCCGATGAGATATTTTGCCGCATCTGGAGGATACCTACAATGTCATTTGTTAGGTACTTCTCCCCGCATAAAAGTTGGCCGAACGATTTTTTTTTTCATAACAAATTTGCATCAACTTTTGCGTTAGTTTTGGTAATGTGTAACACGTCGGAAATTTTCATCCCAAAAATGACACCGGAAGTCGTCGCTTTCCAGGACTCGACCGGGCCGAAATCTGGATGAATGCGTTTTTTTAACTAATCTTATTTGAGGTTAAAGCCCAGTATTAACTTGGTTCATGTGGCCTATGGGATGGGATTTTTACGGTCATCGCTTAGACTAGGGGTGATATTGGCCATTTATAAACATTTCACCATGAGTGTACTAACTTTTCTATTCAAAATAAGCAAAAAAAATAATAATTCGATTCTCATAGATAAGCACAATAATGATTTGCAAATTGTCTTCTGTCTTCTTTTCGTTTTTAATTTTTTTCAAATTTCTTGTTACTTTTGGGTTTTTTGTCTCAGATTAACTAGTTTCCACTGACAAAGTGTAGTCTTGAGAAAACGATTTCTGACGGTTAATTTTATTAGGACATTAGAACCGATATAAATTCTTCATGTGTGAATTTTTCGTCGATTCCTTTAAAGATCATGCACGGTCTTTTTTATCAATGTTTTCAATTTGTATTCCTTCAAGTTTTGATGTTGTAATTTCATTTTTGATGTTGGCCATTTCATCTGCTTTTTATAAAATAATTTATTAATTCTTTTTTGATGTCTTCCTGATTCTACTTACTCCGATTCCTAGTTTAGATATTTTGTCATTCTTTATGATTGTTTCTTTTATGTCTTCAGTATCATTTTTAGTTTTAATTATAACGAGGAATACTGGAATCTTAGGTGTCGTGTATTTTCCACTTGTGATGTTAGCGTAACTTCTCGTAGTTGTTTTGTTTTCGGGATTTTGATATTTTTCCAAGTTACTGATATATTTTCTGTCACTGTTGATTATATTTTCTTGATGAAGAAAAGATAAAATGGCGTCATACTTAAGGTAGAAAGTTAGCGAGTTGATCGTCTTGTTAAATTTAAAAAAATAATTGTTTTCGCCGAGGAGCGAACTACGCTTCTTGAGAACTGTGACCGCGATCGTGAAAATGTTCATATATTAAGTGATATCAGCATTTAAACTGACAGGTAAAGTTCTGTTAGTTCATTTGCAACAATAAATAGCATTGATCACTGCACAGATCTTAAAATCACTTGAAAAGAGGGTTTCGTGGTCGTTCATGAATATACAAGAACACAAGTACCTGACTATCCACGACTATACTCCCATGAAGAACTCCCTGCGAATGATGTATATAAATGCGAGAAGTGTACGAAAAAGACGAAATTGGGGAAAAGCGAAAAAAAATAAGATTCTGTGAATCTATGCATGTTCTTGTTATCTATGAAACGTGGTTTGATGTTGAAGGGTTTTAACGGTACTTTTTAATTTTGCCCGAACGAAGGAGGGGAAGGTGTCGCCATATATGCTCTTGATTCTATGAAGTGCTCTTTCATTGAATATTTATTCAACGAAAATATATTTTCAGGTATTAAAGTTTGTAACAGTGATAGGAAAGCAGTCAACATTTGTGCCATTTATTTAAAACCTAACTCAAACATGTACCATTTCCTTACACATTTTGAAAAAATACTAGATTCAAATTATTTTTAGCTGACGTAGCGGAGATGATAAACAAGGTAGAGAAACACAAGACCATTAAAAAAAGGTGCGACCGTAGATAATATTACTGCACTCAGAAATTCATTATTTAGCCCAAAACTATTTTAAAAATAATAATGTCCTTTAAGCAGAAAAATATCGAAATGTTTCCTGGGGACAAGGTTCATCTGACTGCGAAAATGAACTTTTACAGCTTATTTTATAAAGATAAAACTTTGTCAGTGAAACATAAGAAGAAAAAATTACATGAAATTTGATTAAATGAAAAAGCAAAGAATACTGAAGAAAATTTGCAACACATTATTGTGCCACAATACGACACTACGACAAATGAATTCCGATTTTTTTCTGCTTTTTTAACTTTATATAACAGAAAAAAGTCAAGGTTAAAGGTTTAAATGTTTTTAATTTCACCAAAACAATAAGATAAAACAAGATAATGATTAATTATTGACATGAATAAGTCGGCCGATATAATAAAAACTTTATTTACGTCGGAATAACCTAAAAAATGTCATTTCATTTTTTCATGAACTTACCTAGGTAGTACATTAAGAACATGTTGAATATAGGTTTGTTACTCGCTAGCACTACACTGGCTTCATATTTTCATCACGAAGAACTTTAACAAGCAATATTTTAGACACAAAATTAGAGCGCTTCACAAATGTGTCATATCTCGCTTGGATTCGAGTAAGATGCCCATAAATAATAAATAAACCACTTGATATGTCCTTAGGTATGTACGTGACTTGAATTCACAGAACGACCAAATTGAACACGTGCTATTGATAATACATTTATCAAAAGCTTGTATTTACCGTCGGAGTTTTTATGTTTTCTTTGTAAACTTGTCTAACTGGTCTTTTAGTGATATTTTGTCTACGTACAAATTTGTGTTTTGGTCAAAAATATAGTTTAAGAGTGTTTGTTTTCCGTGTGGCAACTGAATGTCTCCTACTGGTCTTGCACTTAAGTCTGTTAAATCTCCACATTTCTCACACGATCATACATTGTCTTACCACACAAACTCCTTTTCTTGCACATAGTTTCCATTATATTAGAAATAATTAATTAGGACGGTACTAAATCGTCAACAAATGGCAACACCTTCAACATAACCATAGATCGCATTCATGAAAGCATCTGACACTGTAATTTGCAAGATTGATCACATTTAGTATCGGTAAGTTCTAATGCCGATATATTCCTCCCGAGTATTTTGTATGGTCAAATGTACAACTTCACTATGTCTTATGCCTCCTAATTTAACTTTGTCCACAAAAATATTTTGTCACATGCAATGGCGTATCGAATATACGATTATGTCACTTTAAATAGAGATACGGAGAATGACAGCGTCAGATTTTGTCAACCGTTATTAATTATCTGAACTTTAAGTTCTAGTCAGTCAAAATTATTTAATAATTTCCAAATATTTACTATGCCTACACCAGATGACGTTACAATAAATCTAGATTCTCTGACAAAATCCAAATAAAATATGGCAAGTAAAAACACTCTTCATGTTTCAAGTAAATTCTTAATTCCAATGCTGTCCACGTGTGGCTAAGATAGAAATTTAAAGAATATGTATGAATTAAACGATAACGGGCCGCGTTTCTTGAATTTGATCGGATACTTCATTCTACGTCACGGGCGTGGCTGAGATAACAACGTACGCTTACTCGCTCACACTATTTACTATATGGGATACTATATGCGATCTACTGCTATAAGGTCTTCCTTATTAAACCAATGTGTTACTAATTTCACTATCTCGCTTTCTCTAATATTAATAGTAAAACATCTTTTAATCACGTTCGAGTGCTTTTTAAAGTTTTTGTCGGGAAATTATAAAAACTTGTTTGGAGGGCATTTTGGCGCTTTGTAACGCAATTTACTTAGAGGTTCTACATGATTTCTCCAGCGCGTCTATATGTTTATAATGAAACGTTTTTTTTATTTTTTTTTATAATATTGATTACATTTTATGCTTTTGACTGTCCAACTAGGAAGGATTCCCGTTTTAGGACAGTCAAATTTACAGGTTTCAAATTATCCTAGACGAATACAGGATTTAAAACTAGATAAAATAAGTATGTTAAAACGAAGATGCATAAAAATATACATAAAAAAGATACATAAAGATACATATAGGCGTTCGAGATAAATAATTATCTAATTACATTTTTTAGTAACATTTCGAAATCCTGCCTAGATCCAACAACCATTTTGTCACTCTTTGACCGAAGGATGACAATTCACACAGTTTCAGCTGAGAGGGGATTTTATTATATATTTTAGGACCGAGATTGAGAATATTTTTTGATAAGCCGCTCTGTTGCTTGTTGGAACGGAAAGGTCATTTCTTCCCTAACTTCTGGTTTGATGTTTGTGTTCGGCTGTTTTCATTTTGTTTTTATTTTTATGAACATGGATTACATTTTTTTATATAGTACTGTCGGACATCTAGTACATTAAATTCCTTGAAGAGAGCTTGGCTCCAATATCTGAAAGGTTTCTTCATAAAAACACGTACAATAGATTCCTGTGCCTTCAATAACGGGTTTAATGTTGTTCTTCCTATACCTCCCCACCCAATGCAACCGTAGGATATGATTGAGTTACACAGCCCGCAGTATATGTTTTTAAATTCTTGTTTTTTTTTAATTTCCCGTAATGAAATAAAAATGTGAATCAGGGTGCGCACTCTTTTAGCTACATTTTCAATCTGGTTCTTCCATTTGAGATTATTATCAATTATAACGCCTAAATATTTAATAAATTTAACACACTCGAGGGCTTCACACTTACATGGAGCGTTATTATTTTCAAAGTTACAGTTAATTTTATTTATTGTGGTGGTGAGGTGTTTGGAGTTGCCCTGAAATAGTAGAACTGAATGTTAGGTATTTGGTTTTTGATACGTTTAATGCATGCAAATTGCTGTCCAGCCATTGTTTTACTCTGTTTATACCGGTGTTAGCAAGGTGGTGTGTTTCCTTCCAATCGTCTCCTTCAAACAATATAACAGTATCACCTGCGAACGTAATAATTTTCCCACCTATATGTTGATTACATAGTTTGTTAATATATATAATGAAGAGAAGAGGACCTATCGTACTTCCGTGTGGCACACTAACATTATTTTCTAATGAAGTGCTAATATCTACATTATTTCTAGTTTGTTGGAATCGATTAGAAATATAACTCTGTATCCATTGAAATGCTTTTCCCGTTATTCCTATATTTCTCAGTCTTTGTAGGAGTATTTTATGAGATATTGTGTCGAAAGCCTTGGCCAGGTCCAGGAATAGGGCAATGGTTTTCTTGCCCCGGTCCACATTTTCTGCTATAGTTTCCGTGAGAAATGCGATGGCATCATCCGTTCCTTTACCCGATCGAAAGCCGTACTGGTTTGGGCTAAGCAATTTATGGTTCTCCACATATTAGCTAAGCCTTGTTTTAAAGATCTTTTCAATGACTTTGGATATTGCGCTTAACAGTGATATTGGCCTATAGTTTTCAACGAGAAATTTTGGTCCACTTTTGTGAATTGGGACAGTTATTGATTTTTCGAAGTGATCGAGAAATATTCCCGAAGCAAAGCTTAAGTTATAGATAAATGACAGCGGAGCGGCAATTTGAAATTGTATTTTTTATTATTTGTGTATTTAGACTATCTGGGTCCTTTGCATGTGTAGTTTTAAGAATGTTGATTATTTTTATCATCTCTTCTACAGTGGTTGGTTTAATTTCAAATGAAAAGGTTGGATTGTTTGTTTTGATTTCCGACGCTAAAGAGTCTTCAGTTTTCTGAGTATCTTTTAAAATATTTTTTGCTAGTTTAGAGCCAACGGATGCAAAATATTGATTTTTATGACATGCAATAGTTTGAGGGTCTTTTATAGTCAAATTTCCAATATTTAATTCATTCATGGATGTGCCATCATTACGTTGAGTTTTTGTTATGTCTCTGACAACATTTCACATATTTTTGCTGGAATTATCCTTATCAAGTAAGTATTTATAAAAACGCTCTTTACATTTACGAAAAACGTTTTTGCATATATTTCTGTATCGGTGATAGTTTTGCATTTTAGTTTCGTTCAGTGGGTCACTTTTAGTTTCGTTCAATGGGTCACTTTTAGTTTCGTTCAATGGGTCACTTTTCGCTATTTTATGACGATGGTTCCTTTTATGTATAGATTTAACAAGGCCGTTACTAATCCATGGAGTGAGTTTTACTTTATTGTGTGAAATATGTTTTATTATTGTGTGTTTTGTTATGTATGTTTTGATTTCATCAATAAAATAGTTTAGCGCATAGTTAACTTCAGTTTGTTTATAAATATATTCCCAATTTTTTTTATTAAGTTCTTTTAATAATTCATCGTAATCGATTATTAATTTGTGTTTTATTTTCTGTTTTTTGGGTGCTGAATTTGGGATACTGATTGCAACGGTGTAGTGGTCAGTCATTTTAGTCTGCATTTGAACTTTTTATGTTTCTGGTATATATATAATCCAGACACGAGCTTGAATTACTTTGTACCCTAGTTGGAGAATTAATATAGGAAATATTGAAAAAAAAAATATTGAATATTGTATTGAAAATAAATATTTTGACTGTCCTAAAACGGGAATTCCTCCTAGTTGGGCATTCAAAGTATGTTTTATGTATATGTACATGTGTCATTGTATCATCACCTGTACTTAATAAATAAATAAAATAGATAAATAAAAGTTACTTTCCGCCATAGCACATAAATAGTCGTCACACTGTCTGTGCATTACTTCTCCGATTGTATTTATATTCATGTCCCCGATTAGCACGTAATGTGGATCATCCTTAGATTTTTTTGTCTCTACAATGAGGTTTTCTAGGAAAACTTGGATGTCACTAAACGATGGCGATCTATAGATAGCTAGGATACCTTAATAATCATTTATGTTAATTTTTAAACAATTTTATTGATTTATGTGTATTTCTTGAACTTCGGAATTGAATGTGTTGTCGATATAAACCACCACGCCGCTATTTTGGTTAATATGTGATGTAGTGTAGTATTCACTATAGCCTGAAATTTGTTTGGTGATATTGGATTCACTTAATCTGCATTCAGTGAATATTAGTACATAAAACTTTACAACAGATTTTATTTCATCTAAAAATATAAGGAAATCATCCAAATTTTCCATAATTCTAATGTTCTGATGAACAATATTAATTTTATTTGATCCCCAATCGAATTGCTTAATTTTATCATTATTTTCAAAGATGATTTCAGAACTCGGCTTTATGATATTATCGATTTCATCATGTTTGCTTATTACCATTAGAACTAGACTTTAAGAGTATGTAGTTGTTTACTGGATGAAGTTTTAGCTGAGTAGAAGACAATAATAAAAAAGGTTAGAATTTGGAACAAGTAAGGTAACGTATGGTACAGATATTTAAAGGTGAGATTATCGGTTTTTACAATAATTCCGCTCATAGAAGAGAAAACTAATAAGATTACTTTATTTTTAGTTAATAAGTTGTTAATAGTATGGCTCATGCAAAAACATGCAATGAAAGTAATGATTACATAATAACCTCCCTTTATCTTAAAGAATATTAAAAAAGCTTGATTTAGGATAATTCCAGGGAAAGTATGACAATAATGTTTAGTTAGTTTTTTTTAATTAATACACTAGTATTGCTGTTATAAGAGAAAGCTACTAAATAGGGCAAGGATACATTATTTTTATAAAAATTATTTTGTATATTTTGAGTATGTAGATTGCAAACAGCAAATAAGTTAAAATAAATTAGATTATTGAATAAATGAATAGAATAAACAGCAAATAAGACAAAATACATTAGATAATAGAATAAATGAATTATGTTATAATAAAAATGAATTTCTAATAAATTATAGCTTAAAATTAGTTGATGTTTACTGGGTGAAGTTTTAAGAGATAAGTATATGTAGGTTATAAGAATACATGAGTTATAATTCAGTATGTTCAGAGTAATTAAATTGTATGTATATGTTCGAAAGCAATGTAATAGAATATAAGATCTTTTACTAATACCTCTTTTAAAATCCATAATAACAGAATGAAGTTGTAGTCAGATAAACAGGCGTTTTAATCGGTCAAGGTCCTTAGCATCGTTTACTATGATGATTCTGGAGTTTTCAGTCTTCTTTAGTAAGATTCGTCGTGAAACTGCCCACGCATATTTGAAGTTATTTTTTTTCTGGCAAATTGTTTCGTTTAACCTAATATGTATTTTCTTTTTTGTGTTAGATGGTCAGAAATATATATTCGTTTGGCATCTTGCGATAATCCTAAATCATATGTGTTTAATTTATTACTGCTGGGAGTTGTGGTTTTTATGTATGTTTTCATTTTGCTGTCAATTATCGCAATGATGGATCTGGGTTTTTTTTCAGAGATTTTCGGCCCCATCCTGTAGATTTTTTTGATTACCGACTGCATGTTTTCTGTGGCGTCCTCGAAATTGATGATTTTTGATATTTTATTGAGCACTTCCATATTGTTATTAGGGTTGGATTCAGGAATGCCCCTCAACTCGATACTGCTTATTTGATTCATGTATTCCAGTCTATCAATTCCGACGTCTTGTTGAGCGATTGTGTTTGATAAACTGTTATTCTGATTTTTTAAATCAATTAGCTCCGCGTTATATTTTTCTTGTAATGTCTAAATAACATTAACTCGATTTTTAAGCTCTTCCTGTTGGTCCGAGATAAATTGAAGCGACTTTATAAGTTCATTATTTCGCATTAATATTGATTCGTATTTTTGACCATAAATGTCAAGTTTCTTATCTACAAATGCTATCATTGAAGATTTAAAATTTTCCATTTCCTTCATAAACAATTCCACCGTTAACACTGTGCTCTAGCTCCATCTGTGTTTAATCTTGTTAAGTTTTCACTGGTGACTGTCTGTGCGATAGAAGTTTTCGGTGTGTGTGCATATTGTTTTGATTGTTTGTCAATAGGTGGCAGTTCATTGTTGATTTCATCCAAATTATTTACAGCACTTTTTTTGTTATTTTAAGAAGTTTTAAACATTTTTTACATTTCCAATTTTGTAGATTTTGTTGGCTTTTACCACCTCTACGAGAGTTTTCCCCAATACCAGCACACTTTAAGTGGTATTCTTCATCGCAGACCGAACAAGATATGAGATCTGATGGAACCTCAATATTAATTTCACATGCAATGCATTTTGTATACATTTTAGAGTTCAATTGAGCGCGAATTCACACAAAAGAACACTTTTCCTTGTTTAATTCAACACCTTTGTAGCACTTATATGAAGGATTCTTTGTATATTTTTATATTTAGGTTACTTTGTCACAATTTATGATACAAGTCCTAGGCAAAAAACCTATTTTCGAGATCAACAATACACTTTTTGGGAAAAGAAGTACGTTCGACTTTGCGCAATCTGCGGTTTATAGTAATTGTTTTTAATTGTTTCACTACTGATTGGTTTATTAATTCTTTGATAATTTGAAGCAGGCACAGAAATACGTCAACACTAAACTAATGTGGGTGGTATATTCTTGCATACCTCATTGTTCTTAAGGAATATTCCTACCGAAATAAAATGTTTAAATCTCCTCAACGTAACGTTCTGTTTTGGCAGTTTCAGTTATATTTTTGGACTTGAACTAAATCCATAATCCTACCATAGTCTTACCATGGATCTACTGACCATCAAGAAGGAACCAGGGCTACAGGAAGAAGGCGGTTATGAAATGCCGTATGCGGATATGGATTTTGACTATTCATATGTAAAGAAGGAATGCTTACAGCATGCGGAGAGTGCTCGGAAAACCTGTAAGTTGTAATTCGAACGTCATAAACTGTTTTGTGTAAAATTTCGATGCTAGTATTCCAAGTCAGTTTTGAGGTTCCCATTTAGGCCATAATTTTTGTTCAGAAAATAATATATTGCCGTACTATGGTATTTACATTAAATAGTACATTTGCGGGAAACTGCCAAACTACTGAAAAATTCTAACGTACTTTTTTCTGGATGTTGTATTAGTCACATAAGGGTGCATTAAAACACATGTAAAATTGGTACAAACATTATTTCTCTAACAATACAAAACTGTGTTCAAGAGTAAATAGAATTTCCTCCTTGATACGGACATCTGCGGTCCTTCTAATTTCCACAAATAAATCTTAAAAGCCTGTTATCGTGATTTCCGCTTTTGAAAGGGTAATTAAATGGAATCATTTATCGTATATTTTTAAATTTAAAGATTTTTACAATAAAAACAAATGTTGTAGTTATCTCTAGAAGATGGACGACTTTAATTGTACGATTTTAATAATGCACTTCGTCTGGACTTATCAATTAAGTATTTTTGTTTGGTGTTTTAGGTAGCTTTAAAGTGGAGACTGTTAGCTTCAAGGTAGAACCAGCACCCCGAGAAGAAGATGGAAGGGATATTCCTTTTATGGAAATCGACATAGACCTGCCTGATGTTAAAAAGGAATGCCTAAAACGCTTTCAAAGAAAAACACAGACAACAGGTAAATAATGATTCGTGCTTTTTATTTTTTACATTTTTTGAATTAATGATGCTTAAATTTTATTATTATTTGCTATGGCTTTATTTGTATTATTTTTCAGACTCATTGACTGATCAAAAGACAAATCTTGTGGAAAAACAATTCTCTTGTTCCCATTGTAAGTACTCCTGCAAGTCAAAATCCAAGTTAATACTTCACTTGCGGATTCACAATGGAAAAAAACGTTGTTCATGTTCCGACTGCATAAATTTAAATCCTCGGAATGGAATTTTGACGAAAAGTGAAGAAAAACCTTTTTCATGTTCCGTTTGCACTTACTCATTTTCTCAAAAGGAAAATTTATCGACACACATGCTGACTCACAGTGAAGAAAAATCTTTTTCTTGTTCCGACTGCAAATATTCATGTTCTCGAAAGGGACATTTGACGATACATATGCTGACTCACAGTGGAGAAAAACCTTTTTCTTGTTCCAACTGCAACTATTCTTGTTCTCAAAAGAGTAATTTGACGAGACACATGCTGACTCACAGTGGAGAAAAACCTTTTTCATGTTCCGTTTGTGCTTATTCAAATTCTCGAAAAGGAGATTTGACGAAACACATACTGAATCACAGTGGAGGGAGACCTTTTTCATGTTCCGTTTGCACTTATTCATGTTCTCGAAAGGGAGTTTTGACGAGACACATACTTACTCACAGTGGAGAAAAACCTTTTTCATGTTCCGTTTGTGCCTATTCAAGTTCTCGAAAAGGAGATTTGACGAAACACATGCTTACTCACAGTGCAGAAAAACCTTTTTCATGTTACGCTTGCACTTATTCTTGTTCTCAAAAGGGAGTTTTAACGAGACACATGCTGACTCACAGTGAAGATAATAATAATAATAATAATAATGTTTATTTTAGCTGGACAGAGCGGTGTGTGCAATGCTCTGCCTGCCATAAAAGTTTACATAATACATAAAAATAAAATGAATAAAGAAATAAATGAAAATAAAAATAATAAATAAAAAATCAATACATTGATGTGCACATTAGGACTTTATGGTGGCTTGAGTGAAATTCTCCATCTCCGGTGTAGAGGCGCTCCCTGCCACTGGGCAACGGCCTGGACAAGAGTGTTGTCCGATCTCTGGTAGCGCTGACTCGTCCCGGCTATTCTGTGGCGCATCAAAGCAGCGAACCCATGCACCCTTCCTTCGGTGAACATCTGTGAGGCGCTGCATCGCCAGGGGAGGCCAAATAGGGCTCTGTATGCGTGGTTGTACTGTACTCGGAGTGTGTTCATGACGCCTTGTGTGTATGTCGTCCATAGCTCGCTAGTGTAGAAGCTCATACAATATGTTTGGAAAAGTTGCTTCTTCACCGGAGGACTGCATTTGTTGAATCTCCTGGCAAGCATGTTAGCTCGCACACTCAGTACTCTTCTTTGACGTTCTATGTCTTTTTTATCATTTAGGTCATCGGTGATGACATGCCCCAAATATTTGATTTCGCTGCAAATTGTCAGGTTGGCCCCGCCGAGACGTATAAACCGTTTTCTTGTTCTAACTGACAATATTCTTGTTCCATCCTGGAGGATTCATTAATTACGCATTCGTAGAGAATGCCTTAATAACTATAACGTACTTTGTTAATTAAAATTGATAAAATTATCCGATCGTAGAATAATTTACGATATAACCTGTTTGTATAAAATCATAAATTCATTGTTTGATACTCCTGATTGATTGTATGTAATTTCTTTTAATACTCCAAGAAGGTCATTTACAAGACAGTACCTAGCATATTATTGTATCAATTCTACACCAATGTCCCAATAATACACTCATATGCAACGGATTCAACAGCTAGGAAATAAATACTACGATGTTGATGATTTACTTAACACATCAATTTCAATGCTTAAGCATACCTTATTGAAGTGTTTTTCATCAAGTGTGGGAGTATTTAAATAAAGGTATTTTATTTGACTAACACATTGACATTTGTCGGATGAAAGAAAAAAAAAATATTGGTTTTTTTATATATTTTTTTTAATTTGTATATTTTGTATCTACATGCTGCGGGGATCAAATTCAATAACATTTTACTTTTTTATTTTCTTGCTAGTGTTTTGAATAGTTGTTTTCTGTACTATTTACGTGCATAATTTCCTTTATATTTTTATATATGTTTATGTAAAAGCCTCAATAGGCGTTAAATAAATAAATAAATGAAACTAGCAAACAATGGTCATGAAATTAGTAAACTTTTCTCAATTGACTCTGCTCTGTTTTCAATACAAATGATGTGTCAAATCAACATGTAAATAGTGATTCTCGAGAAAGTCTCTACTCGCTCAGTCATGTCTTAAATTCAAGGACTGAAATATTCAAAACTATGAAATCACTTAACTCAAACAAAGGTCCAGGAAGAGATGCCATTCCACCATTATTTATATCAAACTCTGCTAAATCTCTTGTTTTTCCTCTTCATGTTATGTTTAGTAAATCTCTTAAAGAATGTGTTTTTCCTGATCTTTGGAAAATAGCACGAATCAATCCTCTCTTCAAATCTGGGAATAAAAGCGACATCTATTAAATTATCGCCCAGGAAGTATTCTCTCATGTTTTGGGAAAATTTTCGAAAGCATTTTTACACATTTTTAACATATTTTAGGTTTTGTTCAGAATGGATTCGTATTCAAAATATCTACTACCATAAATTTAATCGAAAATGTAGATTTTTTTATGTTCCAATTTTGACATTAGAACACAATTAGATGAAGTCTGTACTGATTTACGGAAGGCATTCGATAAAGTCAGTCATCCTCTTCTGATCCAAAACCTAAAAATAACAGGTTTCCACGGCAACCCCTTGAGATGGATTATATCTTTTATCTCTCACAGGAGTCAATATATACAAGTTAATAGTTATGAGTCCTCTCCCAAACTTGTTACATCTGGTGTCCCTCAAGAATCCCATTTAGGACCACTACTCTTTATTATATTCATAAATGATCTAACGGCAAAACTTTTTTGTAAATGTTTATTATATGCGGATGACTTAAAAAATGTTCATCGCGTGAATTCACAAGAAGACTGCGAAACTCTGCAAAAAGACCTCCTCACATTGTCTCGATGGTGTATAGATAATGCAATGGAATTAAATAATAGCAAATTTAATCTCATCTCGTTCACGAGAAATGTACGTAAAATTGATTTCTCTTACACGATCTGTGATGAAATCCTAATAAAAGAAGATTCCATTAGAGATCTGAGAATCTTACTTGAGTCGAAGCTAAACTTCAGAAACCATTACCAAAACATTGTCAATCATGCCAATAGAATGCTCGGTTTCATCACTAGAATCACTAAATCATTTAAGGACATCAGTAGCTTCAGAATCTTGTCTTACTCATATGTAAGAAGCATCTTAGAGTACGGCTCTGTGATTTAGTCACGACATTATGCAATTTATAGCAGGAAAGTGGATTCCGTTCAAAAAAAATACTAAAGAATACTAGCTTACAAATCTGGAGTACATCGGAATAACGGTAACTATTCTGAAAGACTTACCCACTTAAAAGAAGTCAGTTAATTAAAACAGTTACTAAACTTATTATTACTGTTTTGGCGATCAAGGTGAGAGGCACGAAATAAAAGACGTGTCGTAAGGTCACAGTGTTTATTGAGTCAGTTTGCCGTGATGAGAGTTGACGCAGGACAGATGTTGAATACTCCAGTTGCTGGCTGTGATTGGCTGGCCAAGCGCGGTTAGTAAGTCCACGCCGGGCGCTGGTGACCGGGACTCGATAACTGTCAGGCACTGGCGATCTTGGGAATCAGTACTCCAGTGCTGACGGGAAGGCCGAAGGTACGGTGGACCTTGTAGGCGGTTGAGCGGGAGCTGCGTAGACCAGTGAGGATGCTGCATGTCCTCGTGATGGTCATGATGCGTGGATGAAGCGCTGGTCAGAGACGCTGGAACCAGGGCGCTGTAATCCGTGTAGCGCTGGCCAGGGACGGCGGCCGGGGCCAAGGCGTTAAGATGATGTCCCGATGGAGTCCATGATGAGTACGAGCGAAGCCGGGAGTATTGTCTTTCGCGCAAAGGTGCGCGGATTATTAATCGTGAAATTTGTCCTCTGACGGCAGATTGATGACTGACTGACTGCTCGCTGCGTCGGGCTCATTTATACTGTACGGCCGGCGGCGACAGTAGGTAGGTGGAATTGCAACTAAATCGGAGCCACTCGCTCAGTCTGGGTCTTTCGGGATCTTTCGGTCACGCTGCGTTAACGCATAGGCGATAGGCTCGAACCTTCTGACGAGTTGTCGTAATGTGCTAGACCGACTGCGACGTATTGTCGTAGGTAGGCCGCGTTGTTTTGTTTAAGATTTCGGCTGTCAGTAGTAACTTGCAAGTACGTACCTAAGTAGGTCGAGCTGCTTATAATTAATGAGTTAATCTGGATTCACCTTGACGCTACACTGTAGTTAGTTTTATCTTTATTTATAAGTTTATCTGATCAACAGATAGTTTCGGCAAGCTATTGTAGTCGGTCATATAATATTTTCGTAAATATCGTCTACTGACTTTATTTTTCGTCAATTAGAGAAGAATTGTTTTTTTTTTCTGTAAAGCTAGCCATTTGTATTACTGAAATTTTAAAAGTGTTATTGTATTTTACGCTTCATCTGTTGTCACAGTGTTATTTTCTCTTTCACAATGAGTGTGAACGGATATATACATTTTTATTTATTTATTTATTATTGGATAATTTGTATAGCGCCGCTTTTGTGAGATATCACCTCAGGGGCGCTTTACAGTTGATGCAGGTATTACAGAAAATATAAATATTACAAAAATAGAGTGAAGTTAAGTTAAGTAAAATGAAATATAGGAACAGGTGACACGAAGATAGAAGATGGAGACTCTGCAGCAAGAATCCTAGGTGGTGAAGAAACTGGGCCAGCTGCTGCGGCGAAAGAGTCCACCGCGTCCACCAACAGTGCCAGCACGAGGTTCGTCATCCGTCCAGGTATGTGTCTGCTGCTAATTAAGCGCTGTGTGTCTGCTGCTAATAAAGCGCTGACACACTATCCTCTCACAGATACCAGACCTTGGTAGCACCGCTGTGATGTTCTACGAAGATAGAAGATGGAGACTCTGCAGCAAGAATCCTAGGTGGTGAAGGAACTGGACCAGCTGCTGCAGTAAGAGAGTCCACCCCGTCCAACAACAGCGCCCAGGTATGTATCTGCTGCTAATAAAGCGCTGACACCTCACATAGATAGGAGACCCTGGCAGCACCGCTGTGATGTTTGGCAAGTCCATCATTTATCTCCATGTAATCCTGTTCCTGGTAATTGTTGAAGTGGTGCATTCTGATCGCAATAAAAAGCAACGGTCGGGTAATAAATTACCCTGGACTTAGTAAAAAAACTCGCCAGGGTCAAAACTTGCCCAGTTTCCGAGAATATTGTTGAAAACATATGGTGTGCATTTACCGATCGCCGCTCGTTTCTTATGTCCAATATTTTTTAGAGAATTTTCGAATATTCACTTTAAAACACTGCACCCAAATCACATATTATAAAGTTCTAATAATCATTAAGTTTATTTTTATTTAAGTTCAAATGTTAATTGATTGATTTTAAAAATAATTTCATAGGGATGTTGCCTCATTTCCCTTGAAAATACTAAAAAAACACAAAGCGGTCGGAGGAAGCGTTAGGACGCATCCTGCTGCCACGAAGGGCGCTACACTAATCGTTTAAATATTAATTTAAAAAACTGGATGTTACCACTTTTAAACATAAATTAACTGTTTAATTTATAAGTTAAATTTTACAATTTTTGGGTGTGTTAAGACCACCAAACTAGGCACATGCCCGTGATGTGGTGGTCGATATAATGTAATATCTACAATAATATTATGTAGGTACACTCCTCTTTACCATTAGCTAATACTTCTTTGGAAGAGTAGTATTAGATATTGTCATTGAAATAGTAAACCTTAATATTTATATGTACTTTTTCCATAAATAAAATAATTAATATTAATAATATTACACTATCAATCCTTATCTCGTTTCCTCAAGCTGAAAATAAAGCAATTCATTTTTATAAGTTGTGGCCTTCTATGGCATCAAAAAGTCATGTACTTTGTTCAACCATCCTGTGGTGAGATAAGGACAACTATTTAAATAATTACCCCTATTAAACACATTTGGCAATTTTATGATTTTACATTTTTTGAACCTAGCCTACATGACGTCTGGAAGGATAATATGAATGAATAATTGGGATTTCTATAGTTTAAAAGGCCATAGGAAAGAAAATGAATGGGGTCGTCGTAAGACCCACTTGGTTACGTACGTTTTGTTTGGCATCTTGGCCAAACAAAAGTAAAGGTAGCATAAGAGATCCTGCCGTCGTACCTATTTTTAATTGGTTATATAATAATACTCATTTTCGATTTTTTTCTTAATTTTTATTTTTTCAGTGACATGGTTATTTCAAATATAAGGTATGTTTAGACCTCAAAGCTAGGCACATGCCCGTCTTGTGGTGGTTGATTATATATACAGTACATTACAAATATAAATTAACGATACTCTAAGCCAGTGGTTCTTAACCTGGGTTCGATCGAACCCCAGGGGTTCGGTGAGTTAGTCTCGGGGGTTCGGTGTTGGTCAAGGACTCCCGAATTATATATGATGAAATCATTGAAATTCAGCAGAGCCAGGTTCAACAGCAATTCTTCAGAACAACATCGCTCTCAACGTTTTGGTGTCAACAATTGGAAACATACCCTGTTATTGCTAAGAAAGCTCTGGAGATTTTTATACCGTTTTTTCCAACATATCTCTGCGAGCAATCCTTTTCGAAGATGCTGGATATAAAAACGAAGAAGAGGAATAGACTGTGTTGTGAAAATGACATGAAAGGGGCACTTGCCAAGGTAAAGCCGCAAATTACTGAATTGGTTTCTGAAAGGCAACAGCAGAAGTCACACTGATTTAAAGTAAATAATAATTAATATTATTTCTTCATATGAAGCGGTTACTTTGTGATGTGAAATTATAATTTAAAATTAAACAATAACTTTGTAAACATCACTTATAGGTAAATACTTAATGTCGACCGGGTTTCACTACAACCGTAGCTTCATCAGGACTGTATAATACTAAACCTAGACATCTAAAATATAAATTAACATGTGTTAATATCACGGTAAGTAGACGGTCTGAGCTACAGTGGAAGAGGTAGGGATAGGTGGGAGATTGAGATGCGAGTGCTCTTTGTCAATAGGGAACAATCTGAGTATAGGGCTTTTATTTAGGTTTATTTGGTTGTTGATGACTTTGCTATTGACGTATTTGGCTTTCCTTAACTCTAACGCCTCTAAGTTATCCAACCTAAGGCCTATTCCGTTTTTATGCAATAGACTGACGCCAGTGTTTTTGTCAAACGTATGGTTGGTTGATATGAGATGATTTGCGAATTCGGAGAACCCATTACTATTTAAGCATCTCAGGTGTTCTTTGACTCGCGTCTTGATATTACGTGCTGTTTTGCCTATGTAAAACGCGGGACAGTCACTACATTGCAGTGAGTAAATACCTGAATGATTTAACCGATGTTCTTTGTCCTTAACGTTCATCAAAAATTTACCTATACTATTGTTAGTGTAAAAAGCTGGTTTGATATCTGGTGGGAGATTTTTTATGCTTTTTTGAGAGAAATTATTGATGTACAAAATTCTACGCCATTGTTGAGGTTGATTATTATTAGTTGATATATTATTATTATGAGGGGAGCTGTTAAATAGAAATTTACTTGTCGATAATCTTTTTAATTTCTTATTTAGGATGTTAATGACCATATTTGCATTATAGCCATTATTAATCGCGATTTGTTTAATCGTCGCTAATTCTAATAAGAAGTTGGAATTTGATAACGGGACGGTAACTAATCTATGGATCATGGAATGGAAAGCAGAATGTTTGTGGGAGATGGGATGGTTAGATGAATTATTAATAGTTGTATCAGTGTAAGTGGGTTTACGATAGATTTTAAATTCTATTTTATTGTTAATGATTGATAGGGTAAGATCCAAAAAGTTTAAGCTAGAATTAGTTCCTATTTCTATTGTGAATTTAATTTTTTGAATGAAAAGAGTTTATTAGTTTTAGGAAGGAATCAAGTTGGCGCTCAGTACCTGTCCAAATACAGAAAACATCATCGACATATCTCTTCCACAATAACACATTCTTTAATAGTAAATATAAGTATAAAAAGTATATAATAGAAAATAAGGAGTACAGAGTTTATGTGCGAGTGAGTGTTTATGTTGATTTATTGTTTATATGATAAGATAGGAAACTACTTTTGGGCAGGACGGTAAATAAATAAAAAACTTATTGTATTACTTTGATATCTTTTTTAAAAATACAATAAGCTACCCAGGGCATTTCTTTCGGAACTATCCTTTATCTGGATAGAGATTAAAAAGTGCAAACTCACCATGTACATTGTTTATTACAAATAAACTAAAACGAATATTTTTTTCAGAAAATGTTGATTATTTTTATGAAACAAACAACCTGTATTTCCACAAAATATATTGCCACTAACACATGATAAATTTTACGTAGACATATGTATGGAAAATAGAATTGAAGTATTTGATAGAAAAGTATACTTGTATTATCAGTTTACGGCAGTTGGTAAATGAAAGTTTCTCTTTTGTAGTCGTTTTTAATTACACAACATGAAAAATGATTTGTAATATATTGTTGATGTTATTACAGCATGTGTTATATTTTGTGTACGAACAAACCGATGAAAACCAACTGTCCTGACTTTGAACAATCTCGCTTTAAATACCTTACCAGACTATTCGTGTAGTTAATAAAAAAATGTGTGGAATTCCTAATCATAGTTTTTTCATGATAAAGCAAAAGTTATTATTTGTAGTAAGTAATTTGTTATTTCTTCTCTATAGCCAATTTGAACCGCACTGTGCTTGCGATAAATTGCAATGACATTCAAATAATTAATCATTAAACATGCATAGGTACGATGGTTACCATGATGATTTCTTTTGTATTTGTGGCAGAGTAAGCAGTTGATATGCAAACGCGAGGCCGCTCTTTTTGATGATTTTATTCTTCTTTGCATGAAGAACGGTACACTAACAATGTGAGTTCCGCAGACGATAGTTTTCATGACGCCGACGAAAAAGGAACGGAAACACACGCTCGCAAATAAGCACGCTTGTGAGCATGCTTAGAACCTGCTTTTCAACTGGACACCTTTGCATATGTTATGCATACATGTTTTGAGCATGCTCCGGGATACGTATACTCGAAGCAAACAAATGAACACTTTTGCTATTTAGACGCTTCATCACGCCCAATTCGTAAGCTATACAAGAAATCAAAACAGTTTTCAGGAACTGAAATAAAAATCGATTCTAGCATCTTCATAAGCAAAAGTGTTCAGATATGTTTAGAGCACGTCGTCGTCCAGTTTCATTCACTTCTCCTTGCTAAGAAGCTACTTATACTTGCTACTTCTCTTGCTACTCGAAAATGTACCGGCTATTGATTTATGATATGCTTTAATAATCATGCTTAATACTAGCGATGTTTTACATACACATGCCACTATGTAGCAACTTCTCAATAATCGCATGATTTCGTGCTACTGATGAGCATATCTGTCCGTGGCTTAAGTAGGCTACGAATCCTATAGTAAAATAGCGACGAATTCAAACTCGAAACAAACATGCTACATAACCCGAAAAATAGTAATGTTGCACGTCAGATAAGATCAGGGTCCGAAAATTACTCTACCAGCTTTCCTGGACGGTGAGCTTCGGAAAGTAGTGGAAGAAACCAAGCATCTAGGACAAGGCACCAACAGTCAGCTGATGGATTACGATGAAATCGACCGGTAAGACAAGCGCTCAGCATACAGTCGAAGATGCTCAGTAAAAGATCACGGTTACGCAGCCCACGTGTAAACATAATTTTTTTCTTACACTCTGTACATACATTAATACTTGTGAGCTTTGGGCCAACATTAAGAAGAGCAGTATGGAAATGCTTCTCGTGAAATACAACGCCTACCGCATGATGTTCGGCTTTCCTCTCTTTCGGTTGGTTTGGAGGTGGCGGAGTTCCTGGTTTTTCAGCCCTCATAAGAAGCCAGTTGGCAGGATAAAGGGATAGGATACAGAACTCCAAAACGTCTTAGTTGTGGATCGGATTAATCTAAATGTATAAAACCATTAACGTCTTTTTGGAGTCTTCAGCGAGTATCTAAATGACTCAGTCCAGATATTATTATTATTTGTACGAAATAGGATATTATTTGAAAATTTTACTCGTTGAATAAGAAATGAAATTGCATAATAAAGTCTATTTAAAAATTAAATTACAATTATACTCCGTATACTTATTAATTAAGATAAAAATTATAGGTAGAACAGGCAGACAACCGACCATATGGCAGCTTTGCTGGGCTAACATAACCTGTTAACATAACCTGTACTAAACAGTTTTTGAAATTTTAAAATAAAATATCCAAAGAAATTCGTTGAAATGCTTTTCAACGCTTTGCAAGTTCTTAGGATTCTAATAAGGCTAGTTGTTGGTTTTATAAGAATAAATCATTTGTTTTATTTACATACAATAAATAGTTCCACATACAAAAAAATACACAGGTTCTGTAACTTATTATTAATATTAACAATTGACACTCATAATCTAAGACTTATTTTAATAACACTTGAAGAATAAAGTTTAAAAACTTACTTATCCGCCTTATACATTTCATCTGAAAATCATTTTCATAAAAAATTGTCTAACTTGCTATAATTGTCATTCTATGTGTCCATACATTTAGGAATACTTACAACAGAAACGTTTCTTATTTTTAAAATTCAGTGCACACGACAGACACAATCGTACTTCTGTTTTAACATGTTTTGTAATGACAATTGTAACTTTTTTCTCCTAAATAACTGAATTTATGAATTACATTTGTTTCATTCAAAATTTTTTAAAGTTTTATGATTCATTAAAAAAATATATACCTACTCTGAGAGCATTTCACACTTAAATACACACCGTCAAACTAGGTCTTATAGTATAAACAAGAAGAATACACTTGAAGAGTCAATTCAAAATGAAAACGTTGTCAATTGTGATAGAATTATGACTAACGAACTTTGAAAATAATAGTTAATTTTAGTTTAAAAAAAAAACAATTTAAATATATTTCCACGCGATACAAAATAGGAATAATTCTAGGGAACAAAGACTACTCTAACCACTTATTAATAATATAAATTATGAATACTGGAGAATCTCTTTTGTGCGCTAAATCCCAGTTACATTATCGCAAGTTCCAAGCAAGCCTATTTTGTAAAGAAGTCCGTGTATCATATTAAGGTATACTTATTTGCAGATGAATTCTTTAAAAACGGAACAAGAAAAAGGTTTTCCTCCACTGTGGGTCACCATGTGTTCCTATAAAACCCTCCTTTGAGAACATAAATATCTTCAATCGGATTATGAAAAGGGTTTTTCTCCACTGTGAGTCAGCATGTGTCTCGTCAAAACTTCCATTCGGGAACATAAAAAGTTGCAGAACACGAAAAACGTTTTTCTTAACTGTGAGTCAGCATGTGTGTCGTCAAATATCCTTTTCGAGAAGAAGAATAAGTGCAAATAGAACATGAAAAAGGTTTTTCTCCACTGTGAGTAAGCATGTGACTCGTCAAATATTTCTTTAGAGAACATGAATAAGTGCAAGCGGAACATGAAAAAGGTTTTTCTCCACTGTGAGTCAGCATGTGATTCGTCAAATCTCCCTTTCGAGAACACGAATAAGTGCAAACAGTACACGAAAAAGGTTTTTCTCCACTGTGAGTCAGCATGTGTCTCGTCAAATCTCCATTTTGAGAAAATGAAGATTTGCAGTCTGAACATGAAAAAGGTTTTTTTCCAGTGTGAGTCAGCATGTGTCTCGTTAAATGTCCCTTTCGAGAAAATGAATAACTGCAAACAGTACACGAAAAAGGTTTTTCTCCACTGTGAGTCAGCATGTGTCTCGTCAAATCTCCTTTTTGAGAAAATGAAGATTTGCAGTCTGAACATGAAAAAGGTTTTTTTCCAGTGTGAGTCCGCAAGTGAAGTTCTAACTTTAACTTTGACTTTGACTTGCAGGAGTACTTACAATGGGAAAAATAGAATGATTTTTCCACAGGAAGTTTCTTTTGATCAGTCAATGAATCTGAAAAATTTTATGAACAAGCCATAAGTAAAAGCATCATTAATTCATAAAATGTAAAAAATAAAAAGCACGAATAATTATTTACCTGTTGTCTGTTTTTTTCTTTGAAATCGTTTTAGGCATTCCTTTTTAACATCAGGAAGGTCTATGTTAATTTCTATAAAAGGAATTCCCCCTCCATCTTCTTCTCGAAGTCCTGGTTCTATCTTGAAGCTAACAGTCTCCTCCACTTTAATGCTACCTAGAAAATACAAACAACAATACTAAATTGATAAGCCCAGACGAAGTGCATTATTAAAATCGTACAACTAAAGTCATCCATCTCCAAGAGAGTGCTAACACAAAACTTATTTTTATCATAAAAAACTTTTATTTTATAAATGTACGATAAATCTTATCATTTTATTGTTACCATTTTAAAACAATAATACGGATAACAGGCTTTTAAGTTTAATTTAGAAAATAAGAACGACCGCAAATGTCCGCTTCAAGAAGGGAATACTAATTACTTTTGCGCACATTATATACAGAGTTTTTAATTGTTGAAGAAAAAATGTTTGAATCAATATTACGTGTTAACGCACCATAGTGTAACTTATACAACATCCCAAATAAGGTACGTGAGAAGTTTTCTGTAGTTTGGCAGTTTCCTGTAAATATCGTGTTTAATGTAAATACCAAAGAACGGCAAAAGAAGATGTTGTTACCAGAAATTATGGCCTGCCTGGGCAACTCAATACTGACATGGATTACTAGATCGAAATTTTACACACAACAGTTTATGACATAAGCATTGAAACTTACAGGTTTTCCGAGTACTCTCCGCCTGCTGTAAGCATTCCTTCTTTACATGTAAAAAGTCAAAATCCATATCCACATACGGAGTTTCAGAACCGCCTTCTTCCTGTGTCCCTGGTTCCTTCTTGATGGAAAAACTCTCTGGATTCAGTGGATCCATTACAAGACTTTGGTAGGATTGTGGATTTGGTTCAAACCCAAAAATATAACTGAAACTGCCAGATACAAAACGTTATATTAAGAACGAATATCTTCTTTGGAAGAGATTTGGATATTTTATTTTGGTTGATATATTCTGTAAGAACAATGAGGCGTATGCAAACACATAGTCGCGCTGTATAAATCTCAAAGTGGTAAGATAAAAGCGAAACTGTATTGCTTTCAATTTTGTAGCTTTAGTTCTAAACTGCTACGCGTCACGTTAGGTCGTGTGCAACCTTTAAGTAAATTGAGTAACAAAGTGCCAAAATACAGTCGTGCATCTTGAGAAAATGTTTGTATTACCCGACAAACACTATAAAATGCAAACAGATAAAGTTTTATTCGCAAAACACTAAAATTATTTTATAATTATGAAAAAATATATATTACGATTATTTTCAGATATTTACATTTTCAGTGTCATTATATAGAAAGTGAGATAGTGAAAGTAGTAACACATAAGTATAATGAGGACAACCTAATAGCAGTAGATCTCACACAGTATCCCGTGTTCATCATATAATGTAAGCGTATATTAGTCACGCCCGTGACGTAGAATGTAGTATCCGATGCAAATTTAATTCATTATATTATTTAATGTTTAATTCGTACATATTCTTTAAATGTCCATCTAAACCACACATGAACAGCATTAGAATTAAGAATTTACTGTAAACATAAGAGTTTGTTTAGTAAATATTTGGAAAAAAAAATTTTTTGACGGAATAGAACTGAAAGTAAAGATAATTGATAAAGGTTGGCAGAATCTGATTCTGTCATCCTCCTTATCTCTATTTAAAGTGACATAATCGTATAGTCGATCCGCCATTCCTTTTGACAAAATATCGGTATACGCAGGTAAATGTTAAGTTAGGTTGCGTTAGGCCGTTAGACGCAGCGCTGTTCTACATTTGACTATACAAAATACTTGAAAATATCGGCATTAGAACTTACCGATAACTTATGATAAAAACGTAACATTTCCATCTGAACGATCTTACAAATTACAGTGACAGATGCTATCACGCATAAAAAAACTACTCACTAGATTGATAACTTCGGCCTTTTGAAAGGAGAAATTTTGTCAAACCGATGACGTCATTACAAGATTTGAGTCATAAACACAACACTAAGCAAAGTATAGGAAACATTAAAAAATAAAGCGCGGCCATAGACAATATGATCTTCCCTAGGTATGCACCTAGGGAATATCATATCGTGCCATTTCAGCCTAAAATGTTATTTTAAAAATAATAGTTGGAAATGTTAACAGATTATCTCAGTCCTGCAAAAATGTGCTATAAGGAATATTGCCTCACGGCACACTTTCCCAGTACGGCGCTTTGTATGTTTAAAACTTGGTATGTTCGCCAGTTCCCCCAACATGATTGACATCTCCCGCTACCTTCAACCCTTACCTGGGACATCACGGGATGAACCGCGGTGGGGTGATGATAGCGAGCTGTGGGTGGACGTCCCACTCTACCAAGAAGTGTCTGCGTTTTGAAACGGTGAGTTTATTTTTTAAACGTCGTACCAGAGGCGGTCCGTAATTGAAATACAGACCCATTAAATTAATTTGTGATTTCTAATGTTTCAGAAACGGACATGGTGGATAGCCGCGCAAGCGAGGTTGACGATGAAACCAATATTTTTTTAAAATTATTTTTATTGCAAGAAATAAATAAATAAATTGCTTGCTCTATAATTTATTTCCCTCCCAACTATTTAATTCAAAACAAAACTTTTAGGTATAAAAATCATAAAGATGTAAATTAAATAAAATAAATACTTTTTGTTTTAAAACCACGAGTTTTTAATAATTTTTAGAACTGACCCCTTCGCGGAAGGCTATGAGTTTTGGCGCGCAATCGAAAATTTAAGGATTTTATCTGTCATCGAGAGAACCGGAATCGCTTCATACGAATAATCCGAAAAAAATCGTTAATTTGAAGGAAAGGACGATTTTAGTGTCGTTTAAGTAGATTCAGAATCGCCCTCCAGGAGAGAATTGTAGTAATCATAGAGAGTGGGAGTAGAATGATTTTTCCAGAAGGGATTTGAATTAACCTATTACTAAGCATTGAAGTTTATGAATCGAGGGATGGGATGTTTTTGACTTCTTACATGTCATTTAAATGAGGATCGCAGCATTCTACTTACATTGCGTTGATTGGGGAAGATTTCATGGCTCCTAAGACAAGGCGAAGAGAGTCTATGGTATGTAACAAACTTCTTCCATTTTTGTCAGCCTAGCCAAGCACGTTGTTTTATTGCAAACCTAATTAATTTCATATTATTTACAGTAGCTATGGGCAGGATCGAAACATTTACACGATTGTAATATTTTGTTCGAAACATAAAAAGAATTGAGTGATAAATCGATTGAATAGCTCGTAGTTTAGCGGGAGCAGTAGCTGCGGAAAGAGGCAGATTTTTATCGGTTTGGGAGAGGGAGGGGGCACATAGACAAAGTATGTTACATTGGTCATTTGCTGTATTTATTTATAAATAAATGTCAACTATGTATGGCCAAGATCACCATTAGTGGGAAAAGCCAATATAAATAATAATAAAACAACTACTCCAGTACCTACTACCTACAGTAACGCAAATGTAGTAAATTGAGCATCTTATTTAACAAACATATCTATGGCCTATCTGTCAAATGAACAAGACCCTTTACAGCTTGATGTGTTGTAAATATCAAATGTGCTTTTCTACGTGATTATTGAAAAGCTACCTGTGAGTACTCTTTAACGTTAAACATTACTGGATTATTCCGAGAGTTATGCCATCGATCGTTTTCCATATTTTGTGTTCAAATTAATTGAGGTTATGTGCGTCTTCACGCTTTGTGCTTACATACCATTTAGTACCATACCATTTAGTTTGGCTTGGTAAACAACACTTTCATCTTTATACTAAATGCCAAGGCTTTATATTACTGTATTTAACATTAAAATCTATAATCTACCATTAAAAAGTATAAAAAATTTAATTTAATATTAAAAGTATTTCCATAGATATGTATCTTTCATTATCAAGTAAACCACAGACAACATACAGAAATATAAAATATTCAATGTTGACTCGAAAAAATTGCTGTCACGGCAGTTTCCAAGTAACAAACACGCAGGATTCGCGCGATTATAAATTTTACAATTTTTTAATATTTTTTCTATAAATCCTAAAAAAATAAAACAAACGGTAAAATACAGGTTAACTCATTGGCTATATAGCACCATAACAAGTTTGTATGACTCCATGTAAAAATTCTTATTTTATGTTTTTTTTAATGTTGTAAAAATTAAAAAAAAATGATCGTCTGGATATCTCGAGCAATCGAGGCAAAATTATTTATTTCGCGTGGTCGATCCAGTGATTTATTATGAAAATAATTATTTGAACTTACCCAAACATTCCAGCGTGTATTTTATTTTTTTTAGGCCACTGAGCGTACCCAGTTTTTTTTTATTATCTTTCCTCCCCATTGTATATGACTAGGAATTAAAAAAAACGATCACACGTAAACTGATTTTAGTTGAAAAAATTTCACAGAACAGAGCGGCACTAAGGTAAAAAACGTCTTTATACCGCCAGCAGTGGGTGGTAACTGAATACAATCCGTGAAACCCTTACGTAGACGGCATAAGGGTTATTTCACAATTGCAAATTCAATGTTCACCTCCCCGACAATCGATCAATATTCGTGTAAAAAAACGTGAAAATGCATATTTTGTGAAGTTCTGGTACATATATAAAAAATTCCTCCGATAATCGAATAAAAAATTGAATTTGCCAAGCTATACAATAAAAACATAGGCCGAAAATAGATTCGTAAATAGGATATTTTGCACAAGACAGTTTTTTTTTACGCTGATACTTATTTTTTTCTAGGCTTATAAAAAGTTTTCAAAAAATGATCTTCCGCTGACAAGGTCAAGATGTGTTCTACTTGCAGTATTTAATTAAAGCATCTGTATTATTTCTAAGCAAACAAATGATCAAACAAAAACACCTGATTTAGCATTACTTGGTATTGGATCGCCTTAACGAATTCATTCACAGAGTTTTCATTATAATCGTAATAATATTTTGGGACGGTACTAAATCGTAAAAAATGGCAACACCTTGAACAAAACAATAGATCACTATCATGACCGCCTCTGTCACTGTAATTTGCAAGATCGTTCAGATCGAGATGTTACTTCATTATAATAAGTTATTGGTAAGTTCTAATGTCGATATTTCCCTCCCGAGTATTTTGAATGGCTAAATGTATAACTGCGCTGTGTCGCTGTTTACCTTGACCTAACCTTACTTATACCTGGGTTTACCGATATTTTGTCGGAGAGTAGATAGAATATGCGATCAGGCTAATTAAAATAGATATACAGAGGATGACAGCATTAGATTCTGCAAACCGTTATCAATTATCTATACTTTATGTTCTATTCAATCAAAATTGTTAAATCTTTTTCCAAATATTTACTCTCAATCCACCCAATGACGTCACAATACATCTAGACTAGTTATTGTCTGACAAACTCACGATAAAATGTGGCAAGTAAAAACACTCTTATTTCTTAAGTAAATTTTTCAATTCCAATGCTGTTCATGTTGGGCTAAGATTAGGGTTGCCAGATGATAATTTGATAAAGGAGGACAGATGGGTCTAAAAAGGAGGATTTTTTGTAAAAAAGGAGGACATTCAGAAATTAAACGAAATTTTATATTATTTTACTTTATTTGAATCATATTTACCTGAGCTGCCAATTTTGGAAAGAAGTTCTTGGTTTTTTAACAAATAATTATAAAAATCTTCACATATCATGTTTTTGAAGTTGTATTGAGTAAGAATTAAAGATTTAACTGACTGCACACTTAATTCCTCTCCTTGCTCCACTAAGTATTAATCAGTGAAAAATTCTTTCCACATTTGCGTTATGTGCGCTTATACAAAAATAAAACTCACAGACTTGAGCAGTCCTGAGAAAAATTAATTCAATGTTTTTAACACTTTTGAAGTAGATTGTCCACTGCTCGTGTAACTTCAAATAATAATATGCTTCATCTTCATCTAATTTTGAATTAAGAAATGAAATCAAGTTACAAAATTGATTGTGTAGCTTAAAATCGCCAATCTCTACACCTCTGATGCTCAAGAACTTAATGCATTAAACTAAATCATCATATTTTAGGTTTTCCTTCTATTTCAGCAATGTCATCCACTGCATCAAGTAATTTTCAGAAGCCTTGTAAACACAAAATTCGTTGGAAATGGACTCGGCTTCGTCATTATCACGAAGCTGTTCTCTTACGTTTAGTGGCAAAAATTGTCGTTTCTTCGATTACGAAGCATATGAAGTACGGATTGAAGTATCTTTGAAATTTCTAGAAAGGAATTATGTTCTTCTTCGAATTTTGCCAAATTTGCTTGGTTAATAGACATAAGGAATGCGTGAACCATAAATATGCTTCTGAAGTTGTGTTTTCGAAAAATGTTTTTATTAGGTATGGTGTTGTTCTTTGGCTTAAGAAATATTCTTTTATTTATTTATTTATTTATTTATTTTATTTTATTTAAACGCCCATAGGGCTTTTACATACAATGCTATTATGTTTTTTAAATACAATAACAATAAAGAGTTTACATAATATATAAGAATATACAGATTACATAAAATATAAGATTGAACAATGCATAGGTTAACAAAATATAGGTAACATGAAACAAGAGTTTACGAAACGTAGGTAACATGAAATTTAAGTAAATGAAATAAAAATATATGATCTGCCAATATCCTCCAAAACAATTGAATAAAAAAGGATGAAATTGTTGTTCACATTAGCCTTTAAACTATGTAACTCTAATTAACAATCTCTATTACGCAAGATTAGGATAAGAAAGGACAAAAAGTCTAATAGAAAAACATTTAGTTAAGTATTATAATATTAAACCAAGTATCACAATATTAAGTCAAGTACCACAATATTAAACCAAGTATTATAATATTAAATTAAGTATTACAATATTCAGTCAAGTATTATAATATTAAACAAAGTACCATAATATTAAGTTATATTATACTAAGTATTATAATATTTATTTATTTAAACGTAATTTGTAGAGTAGTGGAAATAGTTCGCACATACTCCGTTTAATGTTTGCCAAGTTCATATTTGACATACAGATTTAATAATAATGTGTTTATAGGCTGATAGACATTCAGTACCGTTAGTGTTCACGCAATATTTATTCCCTGCACTGTGTAGTCGGTTCATTACTGAATTTATTTCTGCTAAGGTACCTGCAATGTTACAATGGTAAGGTACCTTCTGACGAACCGTTCTACTAGGTACATGAAAGTCGATCAACCTAAGGAGTTCAGGGGAGTCAAACATGTTATTAACAATTTTATAAAGAAAAAAGAGATCAGAACATATTCTTCTTTCTTTTAATGTGGCTAGGCCCATGACTTTCAACAGTGAGGTGTAGTTAATGTTTTCAATAGGAATACCTAATCTATAATTTATGTTACGTAAAAATTTATGTTGGATTCGCTCGATAGATTTTTCATGAATTTTGTAAAATGGATTCCAAATGGTTGAGTTGAATTCTAAATGGCTTCTGACAATGGATGAATATAATATTTTTAAAGTTTTTAAATTTTTGAAATCTTTTGCAGTTCTTAATATGAAACCCAACATTTGCATCGCTTTAGTGGTTATATTGTTAATGTGGGAGATAAATGTTAATTTGGTGTCAAATATTATCCCCAGGTCTTTTATTTCGGGTACAGATACTAAGACTTGATCATTCATACAGTATGTGAAAATCAATGGGTTTTTCTTCCTATAAAATTTCATGACTTGACACTTTTTTACATTGAGGGTTAACTTATTTAGGATACACCAATCAGAAAAGCTAATGAGATTTGATTGTAATAATAAGCAGTGATTAATATTGTCAATAATTCGGTAAATTTTCATATCATCTGCGAACATCAAAATAAAGACACGTTTAAATACATTTGTAACGTCATTTATAAATATGTTGAAAAGAATGGGTCCTAGATGTGATCCCTGGGGCACACCGCTTGTAGCTGTAAAAGTGTAGGACAGTTGACCTTTAATGCAGACAGTAAGCTCTCGATTAGACAGATAATTCTTAAACCAGGATAGTACGTTACCGGTTATGCCAATTTTCGCCAGTTTGCTAACAAGAATTTTATGGCAAACCTTATCAAACGCTTTGCTGAAATCAGTATATATAGAATCGACTTGTTGTCTATTAGCAAGTGCATTTGTTATATAATTTTCGTACAGGGATAGATTGGTTAAGGTTGATCTGTTTGAAACAAAACCATGTTGGCAAGTTGTAATGATGGATTTCACGCTGGGGTTTATCTCTAGAAGAATTAATTTTTCAAAAATCTTGGGTATTGATGATTGGATACAAATTGGACGATAATTTTCAATTGCAGATTTATCCCCGCATTTAAATATTGGAGTTAAGTAACTTTTTTTCCAAAGTTTTGGGAAATTTCCCGTTGACAGAGACTTATTAAATAATATGAACAACGGAATGGATAAGCTGTCTGCACAGTTTTTAATCAAGATGGGTGGAATTTGATCCGGCCCGGAACTTAATTTTGGTTCAAGTGTTTTAAGGTAATTTGTAATGTCGGTGATGTTAATATTAATATTTGATAATTGCAAGTTTATATCAGAATTAAATTCCGGAATTTGTTCATCTGAAATGTTAGGTTCAAACGCATCTTTAATGCTGGATAGAGCTTCAAAATTCTTTCTACGCATGGAAACAGGCTAAGACACCTTGTTTTACTGTGCCTTAGAAAAGGCTGATAATTGATTTCGACATAATTGCAAAACTCTTTTAGTGCCTCTGTTCTCACTGTGTACACAGAAAAATGATTAAATATTTTCAATATTACTGACTCAATATCCAGTTTCATCAAATCGACACCATTGCGAAGGCTGTTATGCATAATATGTGCAGGGCAGGCAACTCCTATAATAAATATAAGGTTTTCTTTCTCTAAACTTTCTTTTAGGCGCGTATATACGTTTTCACCTGGGTTTCGGTTCACACCCCCAAAATTTACATTCCCGTTATCTCCAATAAATGCCATACACTTAATTAATTGCTGAGTATTGAGTGTTAAATAAGATTCGCAATCGAAAGCGAAGTTTCGTTCGGTAAAGTTTGTAAATCAAGAATTTTCGTTTCGATTCCATTTCCAGTCCAGTTAAAATATTGAATAAATATAGGAAACAATCTGCACCATTTTTGCTGGGGTCTGTGTCAACAGAAAGACAAGAGATGGTTCTCAAAGTTTCGATGATTGTCGTAATCGTATGTGGAGCAACAACTTGATTTACTATAGCTTCCGTCTTAGTTTTTCCGCATTGCATGCCAATTGAAGCCAATAACCAATTGTTGCAAAAAAATATCTAAATGCAATAACAAACACCGCGCTTCACAGGCTGCGTGATCGCACGCACCACACCGGACTGGTGCGTGGTCTGCGTCGAAGCGTGAGCGGTGACTCACCGCTCAGCCGCCCTGCCCCCTTTTTCGTCTCCCGCCAGTCCCGCCCGATGTTTAGCAAAAAGGAGGACTTACAGTAGGTAAAGGAGGACGGGAGGACAAAACATGGAAAAGGAGGACATGTCCTCCTTTTGGATACCATCTGGCAACCCTAGCTAAGATGGACATTTAAAGAATATGTACGAATTAAAGCGATTTTGCAACGGATACTACATTCTACGTCACGGGCGTGTCTAACATACGCTTACTTGCTTACACTATAAGATGAACACGCAATACTGTATGAGATCTAGTGCTATAAGGCTGTCCTTATTACAATTATGTGTTTCTACTTTCACTATCTCGCAAGATGTTTATATCTGAAAATCATCGTTACATATATTTTTTCAAAATAATAAAATAATTTTAGTGTTTTACGAATGGAATTTTATCTTTTGGCTTATTATAGTGCTTGTCGGGTAGTAAAAACACCTTATCATCACGCACGAAGGCTTTTTATAGTGTTTGTCGGGTAACAAAAACATTTTTTCATCAAGCACGAGGGCATTTTGTCACTTTGTTACTCTATTTACTCAGAGGTTGCACACGACCTCATGTGACGCGTAGCAGTTTAGTACTAAAGCTACGAAATTGAAAGCAATACAGTTTCGCTTTTATCTTGCCACTTTGAGATTTCTACAACGCGTCTATATGTTTGCATACACCTCATTGTTCTTACAAAATATTCTTACTGAAATAAAATAACCAAATCTCTTCCAAATAAGATTTTCGTTCTTATTGTAACGTTCTGTTTCTGTTGGTTTCAGTTTTATTTTTGGGCTAGAACCAAACCATAACCCTATTACAGTCTTACCATGGATCTACTGAATCCAGAGCGTGTCTACATCAAGAAGGAACCGGGGCCACAGGAAGAAGGCGGTTGTGTAATGCCGTATGGGGATATGGATTTTGACTTTTCAGATGTAAAGAAGGAATTCTTACAGCATGCAGAGAGTACTCGGAAAGCCTGTAAGTTGCGATGCTTATGTCAAAAACGGTTTTGCGTAAAATTTCGATGCTAGTAATCCATGTCAGTTTGGAGTTGCCAAGGCAGGCCATAATTTTTGTTAAGAAGTACTTGTTCTTGTTGTTTTTGCCGTACTTTGGTATTTACATTTAATATTATATTTACGGGAAACTGCCACAAGTTACATTAGGGTGCATTAAAACACATGTAATATTGATTCGTGCATCATTTCTCTAACAATATAAAACTGTGTATAGAATGTGCTCAAGAGTAAATAGTATATCCTCCTTGAAATGAACATCTGCGGTCCTTCTTATTTCCTAAATGAACCCTTAAAGCCTGTTCTCCGGATTCCCGTTTTTAAAGGGTTTTAATCAATCGTATCATTTAAAGTACCTTTTTAAAATAAAAGTTTTAAAAAATATATATTTTTGTTTGTAGTACTCTCCGGGAGATGGACGACTGTAATTGTACTGTTTTATAATGCACTTCGTCTGGACTTATCAATTGAGTATTGTTGATTGGTTTTTAGGTGGCATTAAAGTGGAGACTGTTAGCTTCAAGTTAGAACAAGGACCTCAAGAAGAAGATGGAGGGGGAATCCCTTTTATGGAAATCGACATAGACTTTCCGGATGTTAAAAATGAATGCCTTAAACGCCTTCAAAGTAAAACACAGACGCCAGGTGAATAAAGATTCGTATTTTTTTTTACGTTTATTGAATTAATGATGCTTATACTTATACTTATTCGTAATGTTTTTCAGACTCATTGACTGATCAAAATACACGTTCTTTGGAAAAACCATTCTCTTGTTCCCATTGTAAGTACTCCTGCAAGTTAAAGTCAAAGTTAGAACGTCACTTCCGGACTCACAGTGGAGAAAAACCTTTTTCTTGTTCCGACTGCAAATATTCATATTCTCAAAAGGGAGATTTGATGAAACACATGCTTACTCATAGTGGAGAAAAACCTTTTTCATGTTCCGTTTGTGCTTATTCAAGTTCTCGAAAAGGATATTTGACGAGACACATGCTGACTCACAGTGGAGAAAAACCTTTTTCTTGTTCCTACTGCAAATATTCTTGCTCTCGAAAGGGACATTTAACGTCTCACATGCTGACTCACACTGGAGAAAAACCCTTTTCTTGTTCCGACTGCAAATATTTATGTTCTCGAAAGGATACTTTGAACGTACACAGGCTGACTCACAGTGGAGAAAAACCTTTTTCATGTTCCATTTGTGCTTATTCATGTTCTTATAAAGGAGATTTGACGAAACACATTCTTACTCATAGTGGAGAAAAACCCTTTTCTTGTTCCTTCTGCAACTATTCTTGTTCTCAAAAGGGAGTTTTGACGAGACACATGCTGACTCACAGTGGAGAAAAGCCTTTTTCATGTTCCGTGTGCAATTATTCATTTTCTCAAAAGCGTTATTTGGCGAGACACATACTTACACACAGTGAAGAAAAACCTTTTTCTTGTTCTAATTGCAACTATTCTTGTTCTCGAAAGGGTCTTTTGACCAGACACATGTTGACCCACGGTGGAGAAAAGCCTTTTTCATGTTCTGTGTGCAATTAATCATGTTCTCAAAAGGGACATTTGACGAGACACATGCTGACACGCAGTGCAGAAAAACCATTTTCTTGTTTCAACTGCAACTATTCTTGTTCTCAAAAGGGTCTTTTGACGAGACACATGTTGACCTCCGTTGGAGAAAAGCCTTTTTCGTGTTCCGTTTGCACTTATTCATGAACTCGCATGTTGACTCACAGTGGAGAAAAACCTTATTCATGTTCCGTTTGCAATTATTTATGTCATCAAAAGCATTATTTGACGATACACATGTGCAAAGAAACCTTTTTCCTGTTCCGTTTGCACCTTTTTTTTGATATCGAAAGAGAGATTTGACGAGACATTTCCTAAATGACATTGGAGAATTACCTTTTTCTTGTTCCAACTGCACTTATTCTTGTTTTCAAAGGAGACATTTGACGAGACACATGCTTACCCATTGTGGAGAAAAACCTTTTTCATGTTCTGTTTGCAATTACTCATGTTGTCAAAAGGAAAATTTGACGAGTCACATAGTAACCCACAGTTTAGAAAAACCTTTTAATTTTCCGTTTGCACTTATTCATGTACTAGAAAAGAAAATTTAACGAATCGCATGCTGACTTACAGTGGAGAATGACCTTTTTCATGTTCCGTTTGCACTCATTCATTTTCTCGAAAGGAAAATTTGACGACACACATGGTGAATCACTGTCGAGAAATACCTTTTTCTTTTTCCGGCTACAAATATTTAGTTTCTCGTAACGGAGATTTGACGAGACACATGCCGACTCACACTGGAAGAAAACCTTTTAAAGTTTCGACTGCAAATTTTCATTTTAAAGAAAAAGCGATTTGACGAGACACTTGCTGAAAAAACATGAAAAACCTTTTTGATGTTCCATTAGTGTACCCTCATATGATATACACAGAATTATTCACAGAATAGGCTTACTCGAACCTTGTGATAATGAAACTATGATCTGGCGTCACACAAAAGAGTCTCCAGTACTAATAATTAATATCATTCACAAGTGGTTTAAGTACGCTTTGTTTCCTAGAATTATTTAATTTTTGATCGCATTGTAATATATATTTTTTGTTTCTTTTTCAAACCAAAATTAACTTTTACCATTATTTTTATAGTTCTGTCACAAAATATATCTATTTTGATTATATTATTATTATATAGTTTCCCTTTTGAATTGACTCTTCAAGCGAATTCTTCTTATCTTTGCTATAAAACATAGTTTGACGGTTTGCATTTAATTCCGAAGAGTGCAATGCTCCTGGAAAATGTACATTTATTTTTAATGAATCATAAAACTTAAAAAATTATTAATGAAACAAATTTTATTCAGGAGAAAAAAAGTTAAATTCGTCAATACAAAACATGGTAAAACAGAAGTAAGATTGTGTGTGTTGTGTGCACTGAATTTTAAACACCGGCATCTTTTTTTTATTTAACAGCAGGTAAATTTTCAAATCATATTGTTATATGTTTGTAAACATATGAATCATTAATGAAATTAAATAAAACCCATTATAGTACATATATTATAACTGAATTAATTTCAGTTACACTTGCTACAAAGAAATTTATTGTCCGGATCTAACTTAGTTAATTTCAGTCTTATGTCCCCTCTATTAGTTATATCCAATCGATTTCGTTTTTCAATGAGTAAATCGCTTTTGCCACTAAATCCACATTCCACCAAATAAGTTGAGGGATAGGGTAATAATAATTTTCTGCCACGCAAAGTAATATTAGGATATTTTGTGTTAGTTTCTTCGCAAAAGCTTAGTGTAAGTTTCTTCTTTAAGCCATATCACATAACCCTCGTCACATTCGCACTTACACTGAGCAAAAACCATTCTCATGTTATTAATGTAATTATTCATGTCCACGCAAGCCAAATTTAATGGCATAATATATAGGGAGTAAGGATAAAATATTGTCATTTTCTTTATGTCATTATTAATTTTCAAAGAAGTCACAGTTATTGCAACCCATTCTCACTCATTCTATGGAAACTTTTTTCTTATTTTCTTCCTGTGATTATTCATGGCCAAGCATAATAAGACAGGCGTCAGGTAGGTATGCTGTCCTTGTTCTATCGGCATTACAATGGAAGATGCTCTGAGGAACTAGCGTCAATGATCCTTTCAGCACCGGTGCGTAGTCGGGATACACGCCAAACGCGCGCCAACATTTGTACACGGTTGACATTTGTCACATGAGAACGGGTCGCTTCTACGATTCGTTCTTAAGTTCAACAGCTCGGCTGTGGAACGAGCTGCCGGCCTCTGTGTTTCCTCCCTCCTACAACATGAAACTCTTCAAGACCCATGTTCACTCCTTCCTCTCCACAAAAAGACCCTCCACACAGCATCCCCAAAGATGACATAGGCCCTGAGGGAAATTATTTTCTTCAGGGCCTCCTGTGTTGAGTTAATATATAAAAAAAATTAAGAAAAAACAATCACACTCATTCTAAGGAAAACCCGTCGCTTTTCTTGCGTTCTTTTAGTAACTATCCATGTTCGCAGAAGTCAAGCTTAATGGGAAACATTCGCATTCATAGTAAGGAAAAACCATTCTCATGTTTTTACTGTAACTATTTATGTTCACAAAAGACAAATTTAATGACTCACATTCGCATTCGCACTACCGATAAACCATTTTCATATTCTTACTGCGATCATTCATGTTTACAGAAGTCGCGTTTAATGAGACACTATAGCACTCATACTAACGAAAAACTATTCTTACTGTAATTTTTCATGTTATTATCATTATTCACATTTTCACTCATATTTACGATAAACCATTCTCATTTTCGTAGTGTAACTATTCATTTTCACAAAATTCAAGCTTAAGAAGACACATTCGCACTCATACTCAGCAAAATCCATTCTCATGTTCTTACTGTGATCATTCATGCTTACGGATATCCTGCATATTGTTACAAATTCGCACTCATGCTTAGGAAAAATCATGTATCATGTTCTTATTGTGATTATATATTTTATTTTAGGACAATTAACAGTTACTTGGTTGGTTTAAACATGTGAAATTTGCTGAGAAAATGAGACACCAATTATAGATTTCCTCATTATACTTATACAGTATGTATAAAATAACTAAGCAGTAAATTGTAGATATTGTATTGTATTCAATACAACATCTACAGCTAGATAATTATTGAAATTGTAGCGGATTTCATTCTATTTTAAGTACAATTTGGCGTATATTTCAATTTTGTTCATCTCATTTTTTTGTATGACCCATGAGTATTCCCCTTTATATGTGGAATGCCTACGTGTCTCATCTCTGAAGCGTGGTGCCCCACCTCTGAGACGTTTTGCCCCACTGCACCGGTGGGAAACACTGCTTTAAAACATACCTATTTTCTCATACTCTCACAAAAATAAGATTCTCTTTTACTACTCTTTACTCTAATATTAAATGTACTTTCAGTATTAACAAATATAAATCTTGTATTTTTTTGATTTAGACTCGTGGCAGAGGTCCTTTACTTTTAACATTATAAAACCCACAGAACTCTGTATTATTGTCATTACTCTAAAAAACTGTCAACATTCTCCTGTACTATTATTATCGACAGAAATCTACGGAACTATTTATTCTAATTATTTATATCTTGACACGACCACCCACAAATATAATACTACTATAATGAGTATCAACACCGAAATTAACTGTTTAAATTGTATTGTTTTCAGTATTGCCAACATTAACTTTTTGAAAAAAAAAATCATACACTACTTAACCAAAAGTGCTTTTTATTTCTAACAATATTACCATCACTAAATCTTTGTTTTGAAATTCAACTAAACACTGCATGTAATTTACGTACTAAAAAAATTTAATCTTTTATTTTTTTTGTTTTACTATTCTTTATTTTGACTTTCATCCATTAGGGGTGATCTTGGTCATACACAAAACATTAACGAACATAAATAAACCAAACATAACATATAATAAACATAAAATAACATACTTAACATAAACGGTACAGAGCTGGTAACAGTAGGTTATCACAAAATTATAAAAATAGGAACCTGTGTACAATATAAGTGGGCGCTTTTCGTTATTTAACCAAAGATTTTTCTAAAATTGGTAGCGTTTTTTTTTAAACAGAACTATGAAATTGGCAATCTGATAAAAAAACACAGCATATGAGAGTACACAAATGTGATAATAAAAATAAAGATAAACATAACACAAACATACCATGAACATAACATAAACATAATAAGCACACATAAGCGTAACTACATTGCCCACTCTCCGATACAACGACTTCAAACCATGGGAAATCATTACTTTGGTGATGTTGACATATTCAATACCAACTTGGCAAGTTTTGTGGATCATTTAAAACATTTATTTCAACAATACTCCTAAACACATCATGTAAAGAACAAATAGCAATAATTTTCTGTTTTTGTTTCTTGTGTTTGTATGACTTGTTGCATAGCTTTTATCAAATGTTATTTTATTCTTATTTTTTATGTTTCAAAGTATCTGTCAAATTAAAATCATACTACCAACCATGTAAAAGCCCTATGGGCGTTAAATAAATAAATAAATATCATAACATAAATACACATAACTTATCTTTTGTGGCTTGACTGTATTTCATGTATATATTTATTTTTATATTTTATGTATAACAAGCTGTTTGTCTCTTACCTTTACCAATAAATAAATATCATAAACATAAACCTACCATAAACATAACATAAACTTAACAAAAACAATTCAGAGCTGGTAATGATAGGTATTACAAAATTATAAAAATAGGAACGAGAGAATTGTAGTAATCACAGAGAGGGGGAGGAGAATGATTTATCCAGAAGGGATTTGAATTAACCTCTTACTTTAAGCATTGAAGTTTATGAATCAAGGGATGGGATGTTATTGACTTCTTACATGTAAATGAGGTTCGCAGCATTCTTCTTGCATTGCGTTGATTGGGGAAGATTTCATGGCTCCTAAGACAAGGCGAAGAGAGTCTATGGTATGTAATAAACTTCTTCCGTTTTTTGTCAGCCTAGCCAAGCACGTTGTTTTATTGCGAACCTAATTAATTTCATATTATTTACATTAGCTATGGGCAGGATCGAAACATTCACAATTGAAATATTTTGATCGAAACATAAAAATAATTGTGTGATAAATCGATTTAATAGCTTGGAGTTCAGCGGGAGCAGTAGCTGCGGAAAGAGGCAGATTTTTAAAGGTTTTGGGAGGGGGAGGGGGCACATAGACAAAGTATGTTACATTGGTCATTTGCTGTATTTATTTATAAAAAAACTGTCAACTTTGTATTGCCAAGATCACCATTAGTGGGAAAAGCCAATATAAATAATAATAATAAACAACTACTCCAGTACCAACTACCTACAGTAACGCAAATGTAGTAAACTGAGCATCTTATTTAACACACATATCTATGGCCTATCTGTCAAATGAAGGGAGTCGCTATATGCACAGCGACTAATCGACAGGGGGCGTGGCCAACATTTCCGAGCATACCCGAAGTCAAGTGTTTCGGCGCTTTATTTGAAATTGGTTCTCCGCTCAGATTTTTTTGTGACGTCACGGCCGAGCATTTCCGAATATTGCCGAGCAGCCGATAGCTAATTTTCATATTTCGTTTCATACGATTCTTGCACCTTGATTTCATTTGGTTAGATTACATTACTATAGCGCCAATATCATAAAGTCGATTCCAAAGCCTTAATAAAGACTGTTTGGTATGGGAACCACATTCTAATTCCTGCAAATATAATTAACTTTTTGACAGTAAAAGACTTGTGGTAGGCCCTATGTTCAACTTTTGTACACGCGCTCTAAAATGGCTGAGTTCTCAATATAGCCTCGCAGCAGTCTGAATAAGTGGGTAGCGGCATACCCCTCCCTTCTGAGCTGCAGGGAGTTAAGTCCCAGCATGCCCAGAAGAAAGTTCGTCGGGTAGAGCCATGGATAGTGGCCGTACTCCCTCATATAGAGAAATCTTAGAAACTTTTTTTGAACCCTTCAACATGAGGGAGCACCCCACCTCATGAGGATTCCAGATAAGCGAACCACTCTCCAGCCTACTGCGGACCAGGGAGAAGTACAAAATCTTCAGAACACGGGTATCCCGAAAAACTCTGACGGTTCGGAGAACAAACCCTAACATTTTTAAGGCCGACTGGCACACCCCTTCGATATGAGGACTAAATGTCAACTTATTCTCATACATAATCCCAAGACCTATATATACTCAAAGTATCTAATCTTTTTACATTACAAAACAGTACACCTATGGGAAAGTAAAACTAGCATTACTTGGAGTCTATGTGAAAATTTGGATGCCATATAGCATGTTGAAGGATAAGTGAGCAATGAAGGAAGTTGGGCAATTCATTGATACATATTTGATATTATTTTATTAATGGAAAAATAATACATTACACCACACAAAGGAAATATGTATAAACATTGAGGGAACAAACCCCTTCAAAAACATGACAGATAAATCAAGCATTACGTACAACACCAACTTTGTAATTTTTTCGGGTTATTCATTACATAATTATAATAATTTTGTTAACTCATTTCCACACCACCATGAGGTAGAGAATATGGCGCATTTTTTTATTGTGGTATCCCCAGTAGGTCTACTCCACAGATATACCAGCGATGGTAGATTTCGAAATGATGTTACATTACTATGAATTATGTTACTATAAATCATAGCAAAATTATAGATGCCAATATGCAACCTAAACAATGTGCAAACATATTTAACTCTTTTTTTGCTAATGTCGGAACAAATCTTGCGAAAAATATCAAAAAATCTTTTATCCCGGAAAATCATAATAATGAAAACTTACAGGAACGTAATATACTCTCAACGTTTGAAACAACAACAGAATGTGAAATCATAAAAATAATAGATAATATGAAAGGAGGTTCGTCTCCCGGTTTTGATTCTATTACGGCACATATGTTAAAATCTATGAAACCTTATTTAATAAAACCAATCACTCATTTAATAAATTTAAGTTTAACAAAAGGAATATTTCCAACGAACTACAAAAATACAATAATGTCACCTATTTACAAATCTGGAGATCCACATCAAGTAACAAATTTTCGACCAATCGAAAATCTTTGAAAAAATAGTTAAAAAACAATTGGTCAATTTTCTAGATAATAATAAAATACTACACAAAAACCAGTTTGGATTTATAAAATCTCTCAGCACACAAGATGCTATTGCTAACGTAACTTCATACATTTACGAATCTTTAGATAAAGGTAAAAAATGTGCAGGTATATTTATCGATCTCAGGAAAGCTTTTGATAGCATATCGCATAAGATTCTACTGAAAAAATTGAATAATATAGGTATAAAAGACAACGCGATTAAATGGATTTCAAACTACATACCTAAAAAATCGACCACAAGTCGTAAAAATAAATAATGTTAATAGCGATAAAGAACATTCTGACTTTGGAATCCCGCAGGGTACAGTGCTTGGACCAATTCTTTTCACCATATATGTTAACGACATTTTCTTTCAACCACTACATGGCCAAATTACTTTGTATGCCGACGATACAGTTCTAATAATAAGCGAAAAAACTTGGGAAAACGTAATACTTAAAGCCACTGAAGACATAAATACTATTAAGAATTTCTTCGACATTAATTTACTATCACTAAATAGCGATAAAACATATGTAATTCCATTTGCAATACACACAAAAGACATCCCTAAAAATTTTGACATTATCATTCATGACAATTCCAAAATACATAATAAAAATTACTGTCTCCAAAACTGCACAATACTAAAAAACACAAACACAATCAAATATCTAGGAGTAATTATCGATAAAAATTTTAATTGGAAGGAACAAATATGTCAAATTGTAAAAAAAATCAGAAAACTGATATATGTATTTTTAAGAATCAGAAATTTTTTGTCTTTAAAAAACCTATATTTAATATATTATGCCTTGGTCCAATCAATTCTACAATATGGTATCATTAGTTGGGGATCCACATACAAAACTAACCTTACTCCAATGGAAGTGGTACAAAGGATAATAATTAAAATAATATTAAGAAAACCTTCCGATTCTGCTTCCAGGAGAGGATCAGTGACGTCTTCAGAAAGCGACAACTCGCCCTCTCTCGAAGAAACTATTCGAATACTCCGTGCGGAGAATCTGCGCTTACAGAAGGAGTCTGCACGGCAACGCATCAACGCACTGATTGCAGCTAACCAAGGTGGATCAAGGCCCACCCACATAACACTGTCTGAGGAACAACCGCAAACAGCGTACTCGCCTCAGCAGATTATGCCAGAGGAAACCATAGCTGTCAAGGAGAATCCACAGATACAGTCAACCTCTGCGCAATTTTTTGAAGAAAATGAAGAATTTTGTCAACATACATTGCCACCAAACACGGCAAAGGAGAAAAAACGACACACACAAGAGTGGGTCAACAATCAGCCAGATCTGCCGGATACCATGGCACTGATGACAGCCGCAATAACGGATGCCATTAGATCAACTAGGGGAGAAGGCAGCCCTAGAAATACTACTAACGAAGAAGATTCAAGAATGACGGCACTCATAGCACGGCAATCTAGTGCCAAAGATCTCCCTATGTTCTATGGTGATCCACTAGACTGGCCGACATTTAAATCCCAATTTGATCAATCCACTGAGACTTGCGGGTTGACGCTTGCAGAAAATCTTCTACGTTTGCAGCGCGCCTTACGTGGACGGGCCAAAGAAGCTGTATTCTGTCTCCTCGTAGAACCGAGAAACGTGCCTGAAATACTACAAACATTGGAGTTACGATTCAGACATCCAGAAGCAATCGTCGCTACGATGCTTGACCGTGTGAGGTGACTTCCTAAACTTCAAGAGAACGCCGCCACAGAAGAAATTGTAGAATACTCGATCACCATACGAAACGTGGTGGGTACAGTCGAAGGTATGCAGGAAAAATACCTGGCATCACCCCAGTTACTTAACGAAATGGTAGGAAAATTGCCCCTTTCCGCACGACTCATGTGGTTTGGATCAAGAATTGGAGGGCCAAGGAATGCCACTATAAGCGATTTGTCTCAGTGGCTAATGGGAATTAGCAATGTGACACCGTATGCAGGAGGTCTCGATCCTCAGATATACGGCAGAATTCAAAAAACTCGCCGTGAAAATACAGTATTCACCCATCAATCCACCGCTAACAATGAAAAAAGGGAGCAATGTCTTCTTTGTAATCAAACGCATAGAATATTTGTGTGTCCCGATTATCTCAAGAAAAATATTAGTGAGCGGTGGGAATTTATCAAAGAAAGGAAAATATGCCATCTGTGCCTGAATGGCACTCACAGATCACCCACGTGCCACAATCAAAGAAAATGTGGTGTTGATAAATGTTAGATGTTACATCATAAAACGTTACATAATGCACCATGAAAAAGATATGTTGCCGGTAATAATGATTCAAGTAACGCCGCAGCTGTAACTCAAGCATCCGAAACTGTTATGAATACGTACAGTAATGGACACCCAGTGCTGTTAAAAAATGTCCCTATAACAATTAGTGGCCCTCGTGATAAGATTGAAACATACGCACTTCTCGACGAAGGATCTACAATTTCACTAATTGATGCTGGTATTGCAGACGCTTTTGGGGCCCGCGGACCTAGACAGGGAATAAAAATTCATGGAGCTAGTGGAATGTGCTCAACAGATGACGAGTCGAGATCCGTGAAAATTAAAGTACAAGCTTCGCCCACAAGTAACAAATACTCAATCCGAGTAAATACGATGAACAATCTTGACCTGCCCATTCAACCCTTTCTACAAAACAATAGAGATACAGGAAGAGCAACCGCGGAACAAGTCAAGGTCTATCCACGCATATTAATAGGGCAAGATAATGCCCATCTTATTGTGACACGAGAATTACGTGAGTGTAATGGTTATATTACATCATTAACAGCGCTCGGATGGACGACCCATGGAAAAATAAACAATAACAATGAAAGAGAGCATACGGCTTCAGTTATGAATACGATGATTAAGAAAGAAACCATCCAAGATAAACAAATGGATGATTTAATACGTCAACACTTCGCGATAGATTCACTCGGGGTGGCGTCTAAGCCAAGAGAAAACGCTGATGATGTTCGAGTAAAAAGGATAATGAATGAATCAACACGACTCCTAGATACGGGACATTGGGAGACAGGTCTCCTGTGGAAAAAGGATAATACCTGGCTACCCGAAAATAAAAAATGCGCTAAACGCGGTTCTGAGGGAGCAATCGCCGCGGGAGGAAACTCTCATCACCGCGCTAGCGGAAGCAGAATTTTCAGTAAATAGCAGGCCACTTACGCACGTATCAGTGGATCCACGAGATGAAGAGGCACTGACGCCGAACCACTTCCTCATTGGTTCTGCCGGAACAAGGCCTCATCTTGCCTTCTATAGAAAAGAAGATGATGAAATATGCTTGCGTAAACAATGGCGCGTAGCTCAAAAACTAGCAGACATATTCTGGAGGCGGTGGCTTAAAGAATATCTACCAACTTTGGCCCAGAGACCCAAGTGGCAGACTCCAGCGAACCCCATTAAAGAAGGAGACTTGGTATTAATAATGAATCCAACTACACCAAGGAATACCTGGCCGAAGGGAATCGTCACCGAGGCCAAGCCCGCAGCAGATGGACAGGTGCGAAGCGTTCGTGTCAAAACAGCTACCGGAGAGTACATTAGGCCTGCTGTGAAAACCATAGTTATTCACGCCTGAAGAAGATACCTTACTGTCCGAGGAAACTATTAGGCGAAAAATACTTTTTCACGTCGGGGGTGTAGCGGACAGCAGGCGGATGGACATAATCATTAAAATAATTAAGGAAATGAATATTTACTGTTATCACGCATCTAACGACGCCGAATCCTTTTTGAAACTTATCACCGGACACGTATCATGTTTCAAATGGGATTTAAACGTAGTAATTAAAATTTAGTTATTTTTTTTCTTGGTTCCTTAATGCTCTCATGCATCCTGTTTAGAGATAAGAATATTTGATGTACATTAACACGTGTTCAATTCGAACTCAATAAATATGCAAACAACTGCCACCATCAGTCAGTTGTCCGACGACATTCGCAAGTTGTGTTTCTTTGAAAATCCTTACCTAAGGTACCCCCGAGAGGAAAACCGGCATTTACAGTCAATGTCACTGGCGTAGGTGTCCAGTACAACCGTACTCGACATAAATATATTTTATATAGACAAAGGAAATGGGGCGAGTTCGAATTTAAGGAAATCCTTCAATTCTTCGTCGGATTTCTTCACAATACACATTCTCTGGAACAACATTAGCGGGTTGATGGAAATCGTTGTTTCGCTGACCTTGATGCTGCCGTTGACTGCTACTAATGGAATAACTTTGTCCTTACGTTTAAATTTTATAGATTCAAAATTTTCAGACGTGGTAACCATGTTCGACATCCTCTCGGTACCTATTTCTGGATAAATGACAATTAATCGACCGGTTTTTTTTTGACGATGATTAGTATATCCTCGCCATACTTCTTCGTGAGATGAGATTTTACAGTCCTAACATCCGGGCGGTATTCTCCTTCAATTCGGTTCATGAGGTCATCCAGGGAAAATTGACATTCTTCGGAATTTTCGGCAAGGTATGAAATAATATTCTCCATCGCTTGGTCAACGTCATTTGATGGACGATGTCCTCTTATTTGTCCCGTTGGTGTTAGACGATGCAGCCGCTTCTGGCATGACAGATGATATCTTCCCTCCACAGCAACCAAGTCAGTCACGTGTTGAATGCGTTGTAAAAATGTAGGTAATTTAGTTGTCTTTAAGTTTGCGTTCAACAATTTGGTTGTAAAATCAACCATTTCATAATTATTTTGAAAAAACCAAATTTTGGCACCTTCAATCCAAGATGGCGGGTCGAACTCGACCCCCCCAAGGTCGAAAACTTTTTTTTTTCTTTAGAGTCCCAATCTTAACAACATATGTGAAAATCGCTACTACCTAACCTTTTGTAAGGTGGAGCCCTTTTTTATCCCCCACTGACTAGACTATAATGTCTAAGGTAGTTAACAACACGGAATATTACAATACCTTCAATTTGACAACTGTTCGTTGTCAACATTTGAGGAATCCTCATTCACAACATTAGGCCCAAGAGAAGCTTTCTTCCAAATACTGGCATTCGTCCCGGATCGACCCTGGTATTTCCAATTACCCTCCGGCTTCCTTTTCCGTGAAGGCAATTCCTTAAAATTAACCTTTGGGCAATTCTTATCTCTTGATGTTTTACTTCCAGCAGGTTTAGCCTCAACAAGTTTGGTTTCCAATGGAAGACCTCCCAATGTTGGAACGGTCTTCTCCAAATCTCTTGTCGACTGGTCAATTAAGGCACTTGTTTGTTTCAGGTGATCCAACGATGCACAGTTGATGTACGTTAGGTCAATAAGTTTTTTCAACTGTTCTCTTAATACTCTGTATTCTTCCTGTCATTACCGGCCATACTATCATCCACTTCAGCTTCATTATCGGTCACGGTATGTTGCACATCGTTTTCTACCACAACGTTGCCGTCACCATCACTATCGCTGTCACACGAATCATCGCGATTATCCTCCAGTGGTGATGACAAGTTGCTGTTATTCATGATGCCATATGCACACGCCAAGTCCAAGGTAATGTACGGGTTTTCTCGGTACATAACATTCAGCTTCTCAAACCCCCATTCTGGTTTGAACTCAAAAACTGCAAACATGTGCTTACATGGATATCTCCACTTATCGTAATACACACAAGAGCAGGACCCATTTTCGAAGTCCACAATGTAAATTTTTTCAGCAACAGTTTTGCTTGTCACCCCAAACATACCTTCAGACAGATCAAATACAAGATCACTATGGTACTCAGATCTTGCCACTGTCAAGTTGCGCATACATCTTTTTATAAAAGAAATAGGTCTATTTCTTAAATAAGGTGGGACATCTTGGTTGTACTGTTTTACATGGGAATTTCTTAAACAATACTTTTTGAACGAGGTTGGCAAGAAACTCTCAATGACAATCTTAAGTACACCTGTCAAAGTTTTATCTGAGTTGAACTTTAAAAATGTATGTTTCAGGACCTTGTTTTGGCTCTCTACGCCGTTGTTTGTATTGATGTATGTCAAGCAATCACGCTGGTGGTAGGCATCGACCCAGCGATGGACCACAGGAAGCCACTGTGTTGTAAAATAATTCTTGGCTTTTACATTCTCATCCCACACGTCACTGTCAAAAAGTCTTTTTAGATTTTCTTGATAATCATCCTCCGTTGAAGACCTTGCAATGGAACGCCACATGCTAATTATTTCATCGGCAGAACTGGGAACATGAAGGTTTCCACTCTTTCTGAGCCAGCGCAACCAGCTTTGCTCTCTATGAAAGGAACACAGATACACCGTACTGTTGAGGAACGTCGACTCGATAGCATTTATTACATATAAATCCGTCATTACTGTGTCATTACTGCGTCATTACATTACTGCGTCATTACATCAGTACTGTGGATTCCAATCGGGATTCCACTCGGCAAATATGCGTAAGGCCTCAGAAATAAGTTCTGCACTCTCTGTTTGAACTACAAAAGTTCCAACAACAATATACCCGTCATTGGTTTTAACTGTTAAGAAAAATAACGGTAGGGCATACTTGGTTGTTTTGTAAGTAGCGTCCAAAAGGCATAGCATTTTGATGACAAAACAAAATGGAATTTGTTTGAATGTCATCTGTTGGTGTGATGATGCAATGATTCATCGTCATTGTACGGTCGGAAGATAAAGTTACTGGAGCTTTCCTGCTTCCATTGTTCTACTTGAATTGACAAAGCCTCCTGGTCAATAATAGATTTTTTCAATCTATATGACGCCTTGGATAGGTGATTGTACACCGTTTTTGACGACGGAAAAAACCCTGAATTGAGCCGATCAGGTTCTGCCCCATCCTGAAATTTATGTTTAATAAAATGCTCCATCAATAGAGAAACATCTCGTACTGAGGAAACTCCAGCTTCAACAAGCCTGTTGATCTCCTGTATCAGGTCAGGATGAATTTGTTGGGTCATCTTGGCCGCGTCTCTGCTGTGGTTGTGGCTCGCTTCTCCGGTTGCCGAGACGTAATAACGTAGCACACATTTAGGTGGGCTGGTGGATTGAAGGGCTGCCTTCACTTGTTTCAGAATCTGAAAACAAGCCACAATGTTTTACTTTAAATAAAATAACAGAACCCTACAAAAACAGTAATCATTGGTTTGGTAGGCAGTAAAAAATATAAAATAATATTTACAACAAAAAAATATCTGATTTTCCTTTTAAGGGCACAGGGAAGTATGCTTCACACCTTCTATTTTGCAGTGTTGAGGCCCTGGGAATCATATTTCCGGCCATGGTACTGTGCTGACATCTACCAATGGCCTTACAGTCAAATTCAATAGATAAGAATGTTGAAAATGTGTTTAAGTAAGCGATGGGAAGTTGCGTATTCCCACATGTTCCCACCACATTTCCTTCTAAAAAATGTGTGTTGTCCAAAACGGTATTTGTATAACCTTGCATCTAACCAGTGTTGTGTAGTATCTACATATATGTATCTAGATACATTTTTGTGTATCTGTATCTAGCTATATTTCTATAACTCTATCTGTATCTAGATACATTTTACTAGTATCTGACACCTCAGTGTATAATATTTTATAGCAGTTTATATTCATGCATTTTAGGGGTCCTAACCCGAGTAACCGAGTACCCGGGTACCCCCGTATATAAAAAAAAAAGAATTTAAAAAATAAAATTAAAATAATGAATAATTTCATTTATTTTTAATTTTCCATCAGAACCCAAAGTAATCAAGTTGCACATAGTTCACGTATTTTTTTATTTATCCAAGGGGCGTCGGGTACCCGGATAGTAATATGCTACCCGGGTACTCGCGAGGACCCCTAATGCATTTATGTTATCACCGCTTGCAGGCCAATTTGCCAATATCTTTTTGGGCAACGAATAAAACAAGCAAGTGTAAATATGTAAAATAATCACAAGCGATTACGTCTACCGTCTTTAAGAAATCAAAGTAATCGCTGTTTTCGATAATATATATTTTTTTAAGTTTTCCCCGAAAAAAGAAGAAATGTATCTGAGTATCTGTGAGATACTTTTAAAAAGTATATGTATCTAGATACAGATACAATTTTACAATGTATCTTGTATCTGTATCTAGCTACAAATTTTGCCAAGTATCTGTATCTGTATCTAGATACTTTTAAAAAGTATCTGACACAACACTGCATCTAACTATAGTGAAAATATTAAAATAATGTTATAAAGTGATTGCCCATGTAGGGATAAGCAGAGAAAAGAAACACCTTCGTTTTTGCTCTTTCTGCAATTTGAGGTGGAACAGGAAATTCTGGAAAATATTTTATTTGTTTCACACTCATCATTGCGGGACAACCAAGCTTCTTGGAGTCCAAAACCCGGAACCTCTTCTTCTTATGGTTTGGGTGATCAGCCTGAAAGAACAATTCAAGGTATATGGTCTAATAGGCTTATACGCATAAGACGCCTATTATTTATGCGGCAAATAAATTGCCCATGGTTAATTTATTTGACGCAGATGATTAACTTTTACAAAAGTTGTTAGGGCCTATGCAATGTTGACATTAGTATAAAATTACAAGTGTGGTTATAATCCAGTGTGATATGAATTAAAATTGTGAAATGAGATATAGCTGCAGGGGCTTTAATTAATTTGGCACTTTGAGTATGGTCTTCTTTAGACTAACACGACATGAGGATGTGTTACGAGCCACGGCACACTTTTAAACACACAAAGATGAATTGTGATTGGTGTGATTGTCGTGTTAATTTAAATGAGACGGAGCTCAAACTGCCATATTAGGAAGGCCCCTGGTGTAATCTAGTCCTAGATTACCTAGGCCCAGGCCCATCGCTTTTTTTTATTTTAAACACATCACCGACGATACGGTGATCATTTTGGAGTTATAGACATTAATCTTGGACCAGAGAGTCCTCGGTGCTCTGTCAATGCTAATATTGAAAGACGAGGGGGAGTAGGCCTAGCTGATGTAGTTCAAGGGTGTATTAACATACCAATTCAACTCTCTTTTCTTCTTGTTATTTGGGCGGTGTAGTCGGGGGCCTTGGGCGCACTCTCTGTACGCATTCATACCTAATGTAAATGGCAGCCCAAAAAAATGGAATCCCAAAGAACTCCACTGTAGGCGGGCAGAACGTGTATACTGCATCTGAAAGATTGGAAATGTTAATTTCGAATAACTCGTAAATATAAGCAGCTGCTTATGAACTGAAAAAATGGGAAGGCCTACCATAGACCTAGGCCGTAAGGTTTAGAACTTACCTCCCAACTTCTTTTTCATACTGTCTCTCGTTGAAAAAGAGTGCCCCAACGCGTTCACAGAACACAGACATGCTTCATAATTTACTTCATTGTCAATGTATCCACTGATAACACCCGTCTCTGAATTCTTTTTGAAAACGAAACTTCTAAAAGACGGTATAAACCGGCACACAAAGACGCCATTTCTAATGATTTCTGACGTTTCGTTTTCACCACACACGGCGTTTCACTGATTTTGCATCACAGGCAGTGAGAAACAATTTACTCGGAACACACTCGGGTATGCTCGGATATGTTGGCCACGCCCCTGTCGACTAGTCGCTGTGCATATAGCGACTCCCTCAAAATGCTTGTCACAAAGTGCCATAGACAAAAAACTACGTTCTTGCGATCAAGCCGCTTGACCGTGTCCCAGTCCCTTAAAGATTTTACACAGATAGTTACCATTACAATAAAAATAATATTTAGGGACGGTATTTAAACGTCAAAAATGGCAACACCTTGATCATTACCATAAATCACAAACTTGGAAGCATTTGTCACTCTAATTTGCAAGATAGTTCAGATTGAAACGTTACGTCTTTATCATAACTTATCGGTAAGTTCTAATGCCGATATATTCCACCCGAGCATTTTGTATGGTCAAATGTAGAATTGCCCTGTGTTTAATGCGACCTAACTTAACTTTATCTCTGAATACCGATATTTTGTCAAAGGGAATGGCGGATCGAATACACGATAATGTGACTTTAAATAGAGATACTGAGGATGACAGCTCCAGATTTTGCCAACCGTTATCAATTATCTGTACTTTGAGTTCTATTCAGTCAAAATTATTTATTTTTTTCCAAATATCTATCCTGCATTATTGTCTGACAAACTCGATATAAAATGTGGCAAGTTAAAACACTCTCATGTTTCAAGTAAATTCTTAATTCCAATGCTGTTCATGTATGGCTAAGATGGACATTTCAAGAATATGTACGAATTAAACCTATACTACATTCTACGTCACGGGCGTGACTAATGTACGCTTACTCGCTTACACTGGCTAAGGGACGCGGGTGCTTGGGATCGTTGTGGCCAGGCCGCTTGCCACGCTCATTTTTGCCGGGACTGCCCCGTGATAGTGGGGTAACTGCCGTCGATACCCGGCTTGTATATTTTTATGTTTCAATCATACTTCTACTTGTAAATATTGTTCTCATTATTTATTATTTAATTTTAGATGCCAAACCACCAGGCGAATACATTTCAGATGTATTCTTATTTTGTGTTACTATTAATGTAAGTATGCATACATTATTTCGTACTAACAATCATGCATGCAGGGACATTGGAGGGTCTAGAATCGTTTTAAAATAAATTTCGCTTCTTTTTACAAAAAAATCAGAGTCCTGACGTGTGCGGCTAAGGAGGTTAAACAATCAGTTTCCTCACACAGCCGTCGGGAAAGGGTGGGTCCCCTCCAATTACACTATAAGCTGAACACGGTAAACTGTATGAGATCTACAGCTATTAGGTTGTCCTTATTATACTTTTGTTTCGCTACTTTAACTATCTCAATTTTTCTTATGCCCCTGAAAATGCTCGTATCTGAAAACATTGGAAATATTTTTTTTTTTCATAATAATAAAATAATTTTAGTGTTTAACGAATGAAATTTTATATGTTGGCTTTTTATAGTGTTTGTCGGGTAATAAAACACTTTCTCATCATGCACGAGGGCTTTTATAGTGGTTGTTGGGTAGTAAAACGTTTACTTATCACGCGCTAAGGCATTTAGGCACTTTAATACTCAATTTACTTAGAGGTTGCACACGACCTTACGTGACGCGAAGCAGTTTAGTACTTTAACTACAAAATTGAAAGCACTTCAGTTTCTCTTTTATCCTGCCACTTTGAGATTTCTACAGCGTTTGCATACACCTCATTGTTCTTACAAAATATTCCAACCGAAATAAGATATTCTAATCTCTTCCATTTAAGATTTTCGTTCTTAATGTAACGTTCTGTTTCTGTAGGTTTCAGTTATATTTTTGTGCTTGAATCAAATGCATAATCCTACCACAGTCTTACCATGGATCTACTGACTCCAGAGAGTGTTTCCATCAAGAAGGAACCAGGTCCCCAGGAAGAAGGCGGTTGTGAAATGCCGAATGGGGACATGGATTTTGACTTTTCAGATGTAAAGAAGGAATGTTTACAGCATGCGGAGAGTACTCGGATATCCTGTAAGTTGCTTTGCTAATGTGAAAAAATGTATAATGTTTAATTTCGATGCTCGTAATCCATGTCAGTTTTGAAATAATTCTCAGGCAGGCAATCATTTTGTTTAGAAAAAAAGTTGCAATGCAAATGTCATAGTGTTTTGTTCTAAAAAAATTTTCAGAACAACTGGGCAACTCAAAACATATCAGTTTTGAGTTGCCCAGGAAGGCCATAATTTTTGTTAAGAAAATCCTGTTCTGTCGTACTTTGGTATTTTCATTAGATAATATATTTACAGGAAACTGCCAAACTACAGAAAACATCTCACGTACGTTATTTGGGATGTTGGAAGTTACATTAGGGTGCAGTAATTTTTATTCAAACATTTTTTCTTCAACAATAAAAAACTCTGCATAGATGTGCGCAAGAATAATTAGTATTTTCTTCTTGAAGCGGACATCTGCAGTGCTTCTTATTTCCTAAATTAACCTTAAAATCCTGTTATCCATATTGTTGTCTTTAAATGGGAACAATCAAATGGTTTCATTAATCGTACATTTTTAAAATAAAAGTTTTTAATGGTAAAAATAAGTTTTGTTGTAGTTCTCTCTCGGAGAAGGACGACTTTAAATGTACAATTTAAATAATGCACTTCGTCTGGACTTATCAATTAAGTATTTTTGTTTGGTGTTTTAGGTAGCTTTAAAGTGGAGACTGTTAGCTTCAAGGTAGAACCAGCACCCCGAGAAGAAGATGGAGGGGATGTTCCTTTTATGGAAATCGTCATAGACCTGCCGGATGTGAAAAAGGAATGCCTCAAACGCTTTCAAAGAAAAAAACAGACAACAGGTAAATAATGTTTCGTGTTTTATTTTTTTTATTTTTTACATTTTCTTTACTTTAACTTATGGCTTATTCGTAATATTTTTCAGACTCATTGACAGATCAAAAGAAACTTCGTGTGGAAAAACCATTTTCTTGTTCCCATTGTAAGTACTCTTGCAAGTCAAAGTCAAAGTTATTACTTCACTTGCGGACTCACAATGGAAAAAAACGTTGTTCATGTTCCGACTGTATAAATTTAAATCCTCGGAATGGAATTTTGACGAACAGTGAAGAAAAACCTTTTACATGTTCCGTTTGCAGTTACTCATTTTCTCAAAAGGGAAGTTTGACGAGACACATGCTTATTCACAGTGGAGAAAAACCTTTTTCTTGTTCCGTTTGCACTCATTCATTTTCTGAAAACAGTAGTTTGACGAGACACATGCTGACTCACAGTGGAGAAAAACCTTTTTCTTGTTCCAAATGCAACTATTCTTTTTCTCAAAAGAGATATTTGACGAGACACATGCTGACTCACAGTGGAGAAAAACCTTTTTCTTGTTCCAAATGCAACTATTCTTTTTATCAAAAGGGACATTTGACGATGCACATGCTGACTCATAGTGGAGAAAAACCTTTTTCATGTTCCACTTGCCCTTATTCAAGTTCTCAAAAAGGAAATTTGACGAGTCACCTGCTGACTCACAGTGGAGAAAAACCTTTTTCGTGTTCTGACTGCAAATTTTTATGTTCTCGAAAGGAAGTTTTGACGAGACACATGCTGACTCACAGTGGAGGAGAGAAACCTTTTTCATGTTCCGTTTGCAATTATTCAAGTTCTCGAAAACGAGATTTGACGAGACACATCCTGACTCACAGTGATGTAAAATCTTTTTCATGTTCCGACTGCAAATATTCATGTTCTCAAAAGGCATATTTGACGACGCACATGCTGACTCACAGTGGAGAGAAACCTTTTTCATGTTCCGTTTGCAATTATTCATGTTCTCGAAAGCGTTATTTGACGATACACATGCTGACTCACAGTGGAGAGAAACCTTTTTCATGTTCTGTGTGCAATTATTCATGTTCTCAAAAGGGACATTTGACGAGACACATGCTGAAGCACAGTGCATAAAAACCTTTTTCGTGTTCCGTTTGCACTTATTCATGAATTTGCAAGCATAATTTGACGAATCACATGTTGATTCACAGTAGACAAAAACCTTATTCATGTTCGGTTTGCAATTATTCATGTTATCAAAAGCGTTATTTGACGATACACATGCTATCTTACATTGGAGAGAAACCTTTTTCATGTTCCGTTTGCACCTTTTTTGTTATCGAAAGGGAAATTTGACAAGACCCATGCTTACCCTTAGTGGAGGAAAACTATTTTCATGTTCCAATTGCAATCACTCATGTTGTCGAAAGGAAAATTTGACCAGTCACATGCTGACCCACAGTTTAGAAAAACCTTTAAATGTTCCATTTGCACTTATTCATGTACTCGAAAGAAAAATTTAACGAATCGCATCCTGACTTAGAATGGAAAACAACCTTTTTCAAGTTCCTTTTGCACTTATTCATTTTCTGGAAAGTATAATTTGACGACACACATGGTGAATCCCTGTTTAGAAAAACGTTTTTCTTTTTCCGACCACAAATATTTAGTTTCTCGTAAGGGAGATTTGACGAGACACATGCCGATTCACACTGGAAAAAAACCTTTTTATGTTTCTACTGCAAATTTTCATTTTATCGGAAAAGCGATTTGACGAGACACTTGCTGACTCACTGTGGAGAAAAACCTTTTTCATTTTCCACTAGTGTACCCTCATATGATATACATGGATTTATTCACAGAATAGGCTTACTCGAACCTTATGATAACGAAACTATGATCTGGCGTCACCCAAAAGAGCACGCTTTGTTCCCTAGAATTATTTCTTTTTTGATAGCATTGTAATATATTTTATTTGTTATTTTTTTAACCAAATTTTTATTTTATTTTTATTTAAAGAAAGCAAGACAAAAATACAAATTACAGTAAATAATAACATAAAATACAGAAAAGTTCCAATGAACTACTTTTCAGTAGTTTGTCGATGGCAAATTTTCACTTAAAAAATATTTAAAAAAAGATAAAAACTTATTCTACTTAATGACAACTAAGCGTAGGGAGTGTGGCGAACCCATCGCTCAGGGAGTGGAAACACGACCTGCAATAGCCATCCCAAGCTAAGGTGTGAGATACCGTGCTCAGGGCTGAATGACACTGGGGAACAGTGTCACGAACGGTTCCTCCGAGACACAAGGTCGCATCTCGGAGTATACAGACCTTACCCCGGCATTCGGGGCTCTGCTGGGGTGGACCTTTTATTTCCCTAGATACTCGTGGGACCAAATATGGACTGCAAAAACAAAGACAACACTGACGAGGGACCTTTAAGGAACCTAGGGGGAGTGGAAGGAGGAGTTGAGGCCGCCTCGGTGGACTCATCCCTCTTGGGGCCTTTGAGGAACCAAGAGGAAGTGGAGAGGAGAGATGGGACCACCCTGGTGGACTCTTCCCTTGAGGGGCCCTCTGGGAACCGTAAAGAAGGACCTCCGACGGACGCAACGCGGCGGGATCCCCCAGGGGATCCAGACGTGGAAATGCAGGGACCATCAGGGGACCTGGAAAATAGCGCATGTCGGGATAAGGAAGGCCACTTTCACGGTGCGCCCTCCTAACACCGAGGAGCGTAAATAGGAGGAATGACCTAAGGATTAGGCAGTAATGGCTAAAAACTTACAGCTCATTCAAATAAACTTGCACCGCAGTCCGGCAGCGACTGCAGTGCTTAGCAGTAGAGTCACCCGGGACAGTGTGGACGTCGCGCTGATCCAAGAACCCTGGACTTATAGGGGGAAGGTCAGAGGACTAAACATGAACCAAGGTCTACTCTATTATAACGAGTCGGGGGACAGACCCAGGGCCTGTATTCTCATCAGAGGGATACCTGGCACACTGCTACCCGAACACTGCAGTAGGGACTTAGTGGCTGTGAAGCTACAGGTCACGCTGGACCAAAGAAGCAGGGAAGTAGTTGTGGCATCAGCATACATGCCCTATGACTCTGTGGAACCACCACCCTCAAGGGAAATAACGAGACTCGTCCAGGACTGCAGGGAGAAGGGTAGGGAACTGATAATCGGAGCAGATGCTAACTCGCACCACACTGTGTGGGGGAGTACGGACATCAACAAACGAGGACAGGACCTCCTGGAATACCTGATGACAGTGAACCTTGAGATTCTTAATAGAGGAAGGGAACCCACCTTCGTTATAAGTAACAGACAGGAGGTGATAGACCTGACCCTAGGAACATTGAGAGTCTCAGGATGGAGAGTATCGGACGAACCATCCCTGTCGGACCACCGACACATAGAATTTAAACTAGAGGGAGAAACAAGCAAAACGGGGACCGATACATATAGGAACCCAAAAGCAACTGACTGGACTAGATACTCGGAGGAACTAAATATAGGAATGACAAGATTCCCAGCTAAATACGGCTGCCCCGAAGAAATTGAGGACGCAGTAGAAGTACTGAGGGACTCAATGATAAGGGCATACGAAAATAGCTGCCCTCTGAAGACAAGTATCAGGGACAAAACACCGTGGTGGAGCAGAAGACTGCTGGAGCTACGGAAAATAGTAAGGCAAGCTTTCAACAAGGCCAAAAAGTCAGGAAACTGGGATGCCCACAAGCAATACCAGAAAGAGTACAAGGTGGCAATCCAGAAAGCCAAAACATGCTCCTGGGAGAAATACTGTGGGGAGGTGGAAACCATCCCACAGACTGCAAGAATCCAAAAAATTCTTGCAAAAGACCCAGGGGCAGCAAAAGGCCCATTCAAAAAATCTGATGGAGGATTTACCAACAGTTGGGAGGAGGAGTTGGAGGTACTGCTGGGGAAACATTTTCCCGGCTACAAAAAGTTAGAAGCAGATGACACCGGTCCACCACCAGCCCGAGTTACACGGGAAGGTAAGGACTGGGACACTGCGGCTAAAATAGTTACTCCCTCCAGAGTTAAATGGGCAATCAGAGGGTTTGACCCTTTTAAAAGCGCAGGAGAGGATGGAATCTTTCCGGCACTTCTACAGAGGGGCCTAGATACAATCCTACTTCCGGTGACGAAGATCCTGAGGGCATGCTGTGCCCTCGGATACATCCCCATACCATGGCGGAAGACAAGGGTAGTGTTCATACCCAAACCGGGGAGAGCTGACTACGACCAACCAGGTGCATTCCGCCCAATTAGCCTCACCTCATTTCTTTTGAAGACAATGGAGAGGCTAATGGACAGGCACATAAGGGACGGGGCACTGAAAGAGAAGCCCCTCCACGAGTTACAATTTGCTTACCAAGCAGGTAAGTCAGTCGACGCGGCACTGCACAGGTTGGTGTACAAACTGGAGCAGGCACAAGCGACTGGGGAACTGGCGGTAGGGCTATTCCTGGATATAGAGGGAGCATTTAACTGCACCACTATTAAATCCATTGATGAAGCGGCAGAAAGACATGGACTCGACAAAACCACCAGAAGGTGGCTGAGGAACATGCTCTCAGGCCGGATACTTACGGTGACAAGGGGTGAGGTAAGCATCAAAGTGCTGGTGACACGAGGGTGTCCACAGGGAGGGGTCTTATCACCCTTGCTGTGGAGCCTGGTGGTGGACAACCTCATCCGGAAACTCAACAACAGGGGCCTATATACGCAAGGGTATGCGGATGACATTTCAACCATAATAAGGTGTTGGGATGCAGACACAACCCGAGGCCTTATACAGTCAACACTGGCAACAGTGGAAGAATGGTGTGAAGAAACAGGACTGTCAGTCAACCCAGACAAGACAGAACTAGTAATCTTTACGCGTAAAAGGAAACTAGAAGGATGGAGCAATCCAACCTTCTATGGAAAGGAATTAGAACCCTCTGACACGGTTAAGTACCTCGGAGTCATCATAGATGCCAAACTGAGCTGGAAAAACCAGGTGGAAACTGTAGGCAGAAAGGCCTGTGCTCTGATGTGGGCAACTAGGCGAATCTGCGGCAGAACGTGGGGTCTCAAACCTAAAATGATGCAATGGCTTTACACAGCCGTTGTAAAACCAAGGATCATGCACGCAGCCCTGGTCTGGTGGAGGAGAACAACACTGAAAACAGTGATGGTCACACTCAATCACATACAGGGACTTGCATGCAGAAGCATCACAGGAGCCATGAGAACCACTCCAATACTAGCCATGGGAGTGCTGCTGAACCTACCCCCACTAAACATAGAAATAGAGGGGGCGGCGATGGCGGCAGCCTACAGGTTACATTGCAATGGCCAATGGAGAGGAGAGTTACCCAGAAACAGTCACACGGAGATAGGAATAAGACTGAGGGCAATTAGTCCGACGGCTGGGATGAAGCAGGACGGCAAGCAAGCCGAATACTTCTTCGGACAGCTGTTTAAAGTGACGTACCCCACAAGGGAGGAATGGGACACGGTCCCAGGTCCAAACTCCAAACAGGAACTAATCTGGTTCACAGACGGGTCCAAGATGGAGGAAGGAACAGGGGCCGGGGTCTGTCTACAGGGATCTAAGAGGGAACTCAGTATACCTCTAGGAATGCACTGCACTGTGTTTCAAGCTGAGATGAAAGCCATCTTAGCCTGCGCACAGGAGAATATGAGTATCGGGTACAGAAATAAGAACATAAATATATGTTCAGATAGCCAGGCGGCCTTAATGGCACTGGAAAATAACCGATGCGACTCCAGACTGGTGATGGAATGCAGGACTATCCTTATAGAACTGGCGACCATCAATAAAGTAACCCTGCTCTGGGTACCAGGACATAAAGGTATTGAGGGCAACGAGCGGGCTGACGAACTAGCAAGGAAAGGGGCGAAAGCACCACTTGCGGGATCCGAGCCGGCCGTAGGAGTAGCAGCTTGCCACACCAAACTACATATCAAGAGGTGGGTCAAATCCCAACACTGGAAGGAATGGAAGAAGGCACCCGGAATGAGGCAATCTAAAGTACTCATAAACGGACCGGACCCTAACCGAACCAGGCAACTACTCGATATGGACAGAAACTCACTGAGGGAACTGGTAGGACTATTAACGGGACACTGCCATCTCAGGAGACACATGCAACTGTTGGGAGTGGAAAACACCAACATCTGTAGGAAATGTGAAGAGGAGGAAGAGACTCCAATTCACCTATGGTGCCAATGTCCCGCTTTGCTGGGAATAAGGCTCAGATACCTGGGAAGACACAGTGTGGAACCAGAAGACATCGCCACATATCCAATGACAGCCCTGGTGAACTTCATTAAAGGGACCGGGTTACTGGCAAGGGAATGAGGTAAAATGGGAGATAGTACAATGGGCCTATGGCCTAAGTGCTCGCGGGGAACGTAAGTAAACCGCCTCCGACTTAAAAAAAAAAAAAAAAAAAAAAAATAATGACAACAGTGATAACAATAAAAATACCAATTTGTTTTCAAAATATAAAAACATATACACAACAGTGATAGTGTCTACCTTTAGTTTGTATTAGACTCTAAAACAAACTATTTCTTTCAGCGAGCCAATTTTTCAGAATAATATTTGTTTTTACATCTGTACATTTTTTTATTTCAGCAGGTATTATATTTAAGCAACTAGGTATCATGTAGTCCAGTGTTCTTTGTCCATATTTGTTTAAATGCTTAGGTACAATTAGTCCTCCATACTTCTACAATTATTTTTAAAGTTCTCTTGTCATAGTTCTGTCACAAACTTTATGTATTTTGATTATATTATTTTATTACATTTCCATTTTGAATTGACTCTTCAAGCGTATTCTTCTCGTTTTTGCTATACGACCTAATTTGAGAATTTTCATTTAATTCTGAAGAGTGAAATGCTCCCGGAAAATGTATATTTATTTTTAATGAATCAAACAACTTAAAAAATCAATCAATGAAACAAATATTAATCATAAATTTATTTATTCAAAAGAATAAAGTTAAAATGGTTAGTAGACAATATTTTTAAAACAGAATAATACGATTGTATCTGTCATGTGCACTGAATTTTTAAAATGAGAAATGTTTCTGTAGAAAGTATTCCCAAACGTATGGACACATAGAATGACAATAATAACAAGTTGGACAATTTTATTTATTAATTTTTTAACGTGAAATTATCAGATAGTAATATATTTCATATAAAATTTCAAATTTATTTTGTAAATGTATTTATATAAAGTTAGGTTAGTCCCACAAAGCTGTCATATGGCAGCTTGTCCGTAGGTTATACCAATTAAACATTCTTAACATGATGTATAAGAAAATATTTGTAGATAAATACAATTATAGTTTTAAGGATACATTAGAATAGATCACATAGTAATATTAGATAATTTAAATTACATCTATAAAATAAATAAAATATCTCAATATACCTGCCTAATAATAAGATATGTAGGCAGATACATTAAGAAATTTACAGATACATGAAATTTTCGCTAATCAACCACAGCTTTATCATTTTACGGCATAGTCTCTCATTTTATCGATTTTATTGAAAATCACTGTTATTACGTACTCAAGAGTACGGCTTCCATATTTGGAGGAGTTTTTAGTGTCCTTCCATGTCCTTCTTTAAATCTTGTGGTATGTTTGTGTACCAGTGGGTGTTTGTATGAGCTTTCCCCCATGTTATCCATAATATTAGTGAACCAAAGGAAGCATTTTATTGTAAGTAGGATCTCTGATCCATATAGTACTTTTAAGTTATGTCTCTGTTTGTAAATATTTGATGTGACATTTTTTTTCTTTGGCAGTTTGTAAATTTTGAATATATTTAATGTAATTTAAGTGCTTGCGTGTCCCCAAGTTTGAATTCCACATCTAAGGATGGATTCGACCATAAAAAATATATGAGTTTAAGAGTGCAATGAGGCAAAATAAATTTTAATTTGTATAAGTTACTACCTATGGTTACAAATTTTTTCCACTTGTTTATCCCATTTAAGAATTGATAATATTCATTTGTGAAATCAATGTTTTCATAGTCGAAAACATTAACTATTTCTCTATGTATACAGTCAAAACTATGAGCGGTTATTTTAGGAATATTCCACATTTTCAAACTCGGTGATCTTATATACATGCATTTAGTTTTATTAACATTATTAATTAGTCGTCTTACATCATGGATCCATTTGAGGAGCTCGTTAAAGTCTCTTTGTAATTCTTGTATAGCTATTGAGGGATTTTCATGAGGATCGAATATTTAGGTTAGTGGCAGTTATATTATTATTTCCTAATTCATATTTATTTTACCAGTTTTCAAAATTGTGAGTAAGTTCATTATCAATTTGTGAGGTGTTGAAATCTCCGTTCAAATCACCCTTATTGAATAATATTTTAAAAGACAGAAATAGTACGTAAACAAGTGGGAGGATTTATCAAGGCAAATAATATATATCAGTGTTTTTACAGAAGTAAACATTACCAACACATTCTTAGTTAGATATTTGCTTTGTTAAGAAAGTGGTTGGTTAAATAATTGACAACAATAAACATTTTTTCTACATGTACCTAGTATGTAACATTAATACAAATTTCAATACTGTAGTGTTAACACTGTAGTTACTGGACAATAAATAAGAATATAATATATTTAAAGAAGAAAAACATTTCAAGGAAATGAGTCTCATATTTTGAAATTAAAAGATATACATTGTTGTGTTTATCAGAAAATGATGTTTAGTATTTAAATAAAGTATTGGTTAAAAGCATTGATATTTTTTTTGAGTTATAATACATACAAACATACCTTATCATAGTCTATGCGACTTTGCGCGTAATGCATTATCTTTTTAAAATAAGTGCAGTATGTGTTGTTTGCTTTATGATTAGTGTTAAGGGTTATCTCAAAAGTAGTGTTGTTGTATATACAGTTGCTAAATTTTTCTTCCGAGTTTTTGTTTGGGCATTCCTTCCATTTGTAATCCTTAGCACAATGTAAGCAGGTCGCGCTTTTATATTTTAATCTAACTAACCTAACCTAACCTATCTTAGTAAGATGGAAGGATGATTTTTCCGAACCTTTTCTCCTAAAGAGTGGCGTCAGACAGGGAGGATGCATGTCACCGATACTGTTCAATCTGTACATGGACGAACTCACCGAAAGGCTAAACAATGCAGGAGTAGGCTGCCACATCGGAGGACAGTGTCTGAATAACGTCAGTTATGCGGACGATATGGTCCTGATGGCACCATCTATAAGGGGACTGCGCATTCTTCTGAAAATCTGTGAAGAGTATGCTGAAGAAACAAATATGTTATATAACCCCGCTAAAACGGCTCTATTGGTCATAAGACATGGGCAAGGCGCGAAAAATATTCCTCCAGCTACCTTGAACAGTGTGAACTTGAAGGTGACCGAAGGAACTAAATACCTTGGACACATAATCACCAGTAGTCTGATGGACGATGATGATATTGATAGACAAAGGCGAGCTCTCATCGTTAAAGCAAACATGCTCAGTAGAAGATTTCGCCTTTGCAGTACCGCAGTTAAAAGGACGCTCTTCCTTTCCTTCTGCGCAACGTTGTACACGTGCGAACTATGGGCAAACTACAAAAAGAGTAGTATAGAAAGACTACGGGTCCAATACAACAACGCCTTCCGCACAATGTTTTGTCTCCCCAGATACTGCAGCGCTTCCCGTATGTTCACGGAGGGGCGAGTTACCGGATATTCAGCCCTGATTAGATCCAGGGTGGCAGGAATGAGGGAAAGGATAAGAAGCTCTGGAAATATCCTCACTATGGAAGCCCGCCTCACTCCATCCTCCAGCATTGACGCACACTGGAGAAAAATACTAGCGCCTAATATAATCACGGCTCCCTTAAGGCTTCAACTTTCTGTTATTATATTATTTTATCATTTTATTTTATTCTATTTTATTTTCAATTTATTCTCTTTTCTTTTCTTTGTTTTTCTATTCTATCTTTTTGTTTTTGATTATATATTTTGTTGAATCTCTATATGGAATGTGTGGGACTGCACTAACCTCCACACATACCGGAATAAACAGTTAATTATTATTATTATTATTATCTTTGCTCAAACATTTCAGTGCATTGTGTTCAAATTTCAAGCATAGGTAGCACTGGGTTGGCATTTTCCACTCTTACTCTGCTGAATCCTATATTGATTTTTTTTCTTTTCATTGAGGTAGGTCTTCAGTGCTCCGTTTGTTTCCAGTATATAGTTAGTGAGTCCATTTTGTGATTTAGGTAACATTTTGATAAGTTTCATAGTGTTTTTTGTATCACTTTCCATGATATCTTTGATACCATCATTTTGGGATTTTAAAGCCTCGATTATATCTTCTTCTGTCAGATCTGCCTGTAGATTTCTTTCTAAAATTTTGGGGTTTTTCTTTTTTAGTTTTTATGCAACCATTTTTTTTTGAGCGTTTTGTTTAATTCATCCGTTAATTTTTCTGCGTGGACTTTAGTAGGGCAAGATATTATCACGAAACTTTGAGTAGCTTTACAAACTCCATTTACTGCAATGCCTAAATTTGCTATTTTTATTTTTTTGACAATTTGGTATTTTATTGCGTCTGATGTCATATTCGTATTTTCACTTTTAATAATCAATGAATATTTTGATTCCGGGGTTTCTTTAGTCGATTTGCATAGGTTTTTTTTCCATATTACTCGAATTTTCAATTTTTTTCTAATTTTTCTATAAGTTTTGTTTGCAGAGAAACGATCTTATTTTGAAACGAAGTTTTTTCGTGCATCCATTTTCTTCAATAAATTTGATGTTTGATTCGTTTTGGCCTTGGAGTTTTGTTTGGTAGATATATTTCAGGTTTAATACTCTCCATAATTAGCAGCACGTCCGTAATGGGTTGGGTTTAGTGACCGCGGTCACCTCACCAATAATAGTAGCGGTATAACAATACTCTAATATTGTAAAGACGAAATTATTTAGATACGTCCACACAGAACCGCTGTGGGCGGAACAATTAATAATATCAGGACTGAGTTCTTGTACTTAGATTGCATGCAGTTTGCAACACTTTCACAGAAGTTGTAGATTTATTTATTTGGAAAAACCAACAGATTTTTTACATTCTTAAATAATCAACTTATAAATTATATAAATAATATCTGATGATAGGTTTTCACTTAAACATAAAATTATAATAAAAAAACTAAGGGTCCAGTACCCGTGGGTAAAACATATTTACAAAAAATATTTAATTAAATAAAAAATAACTTCAGATATAAGAACACAAGTACATAACAATATATATACATTTTATCCTCACACAACAACAATAATCAATAATATATGTATATAACCACAACTAAACAGAACAAATGTTTATAAAATGAATAACATGCAACTGGACAGGGTTCATATCGACAACATTATAACTTGCAGTTTGTTATTAATAATTATTTATTAATAGTCAATGTAAATTTTTTAAATGTTCCTAAATTACACAAAAATATGTCAGATGTGTACAACTGTGAGGAACAGAGAACAAGAAGGCTAAAATAATATATCTTAGTAATAATTACAATTAAGGTTAAGTTGAGAAAGTACAAACATAACGAAAAAAATATATTGAACGAAAAGAGACGTTGATGGTCTGAAGCATCAAGATTGATCCGACCAATGCTGGGATCCACCATCGGATTTCGGAGTTCTGTATTCTATCCCTTTATCCTTCCAATCGGCTTCTTATTAGGGCTGCAGAACCAGGAACTCCGCAGCCTCACAATTAACCGGAAGAAAGGAAAGCCGAACATCATGCGGTAGGCTTTGAATTTCACGCGAAGCATTTCCCTCCCCTAGTGTTGACCTAAAGCTCATAAGTATTAATGGATGTACAGAGTGTAAGAAATAACATTATTTTTAAAAGTGGGCTGCGGAGCCGAGATCTTGTACTGAGCGCTCGTCTTTGCGGGTCGATTTCATCGTAATCCATAAGCTTACTGTTGATTATGTGCCCTAGATACTTCGTTTCTTCCACCACGTTCCAAAGCTTACCGTTCTGGAAAGCTGGTGGAATAATTTTCGGGCCCTGCCCATATCTGATGACTAACATTACCTTTTTTCGGATTATGTAGCATGTTTGTTTTGAGTTCGAAATAGTCACATTTTTTTAGAAGATTACAAACATTAGAGGAAGACACGGACAGATATGCTCATCATTTGCACGAAATCATGTGATAATTGAGCAGTTCCTACATATCGGCATGTGTACGTAAAACATCGCTATTATTAATCATGCTTATTAGATCATGTCATAAATCAACAGCCGGTTGATTTTCGATTATTCTACTGGAGACGCAGATGAAATGGGACGTGCTCTCAGCATGTCTGAACAGGTTTGCTTATGAGGATGCTAGAATCGATTTTATTTTATTTCGCGGCAGGTGTTCTGTATGGAACTGACCCATTTTTGATTTATTGTTTTTTTTTTGTAAAGCTACCAAATAGAGCGAGAGCAAGCGTTTAAATAGCAAACGTGTTCCATTGTTTACTTTTAGCACGCTTTTCCCGGAGCATGCTAAAAACATGTATGCATAACATAATCAAATGTGTCCAGTTGAAAAGCAGGCTCGTTGGAAGCAAGCTCACAAGCAATGTGTTTCCGTTCTCTTATCGTTGGTGTAATGAAAAAAGGCCCGTTATATCAGTCAGTTCGTATTCTTGCTATGTGTGATATTCCTCGCTCAAATTTTAGCGAGTGAAATCGGCCGCTTAGGCTTTGGTAAGCCGCAGAATAGTTCCATTTTTAGACGCCGAGGCGTTAGCAGTAACAAATGTCAAACATGACGTTTACGTAAGTAGTAACAACGCACAATTTTACGTGAATTGCCTAATTTTATCAGTATGGATGAGTGTGGACTATTATATTCAGCGAGCGATGAGGGATGTTGATGTTATTAATTGATAATCAATCTAAAATACACAAATAGCCAGGTAAGATATTTAAAAATGCCTCCTAATCTACAAAACCCAAAATTGACTTAAACACACAAACACAACATTTAAACAAACGTCACAAGTACACGAACATTATACTAGGCAACATAACTAATTGTACACAAATACTGTAAGGACTGAACTAGGCAACAGAGGCATTGGCCACGAGTGTGTACAAATATACAATCTCCTTCCAGATAAATAAAAAACGGAAAGCTTAAATGAATTTCAAAAAAAAACTTTTTAATCTTAAGTTATCAGAACAAAATTAGAAAACCACTTATTTATTATTTTATAAGCAATAATTATTAGCCTGAAACACTCATCCGCATTGAAAAATCTCCTGACAAAAGATACATGTCGCCAACGGGACGTTGTATCTTAACATATTATATCTTTTATCAGGAAATTTTTCAATGTGGATGAGTGTTTCAGGATAATAATTATTGCTTATAAAATAATTGTAACCCTTTGTGCTATGCATAAAAAATCTTGTCTTAAACATTAGTTTACCAAAAAAATAATTACTTATTTATTGTTGAATGTACTTATTTAAGTTAAGAAAGTGAAATGTAAAATTTCTTTTGACTTAATAAATAAATAAATAAATAAAAAATAGAGAGATTTTTCAAAGTCACGACAGTCTGTTTTCAGCGGTTTGTTCGTCATGATTTCATGAATTGAGCACAGACTTCATTAAAACAAAATATATTTAAAATTAGTATCCTCGCACACAGCACCATGCTAATTAAAGTAATTTATCAAAATTTCAACTCATATATAATTAAATGAACATGCGTCAAAAATTTGACATTTTGAAAGTTCCGCGATGACATTAGACAACATAGATCCACTCATGTAGACTGTAGTTTAGTTTTACAAAGAAATTTGAAACAGGTTCCTCTAAATCAGCCCTGGCCAACCCAAATTGCACCCTGGGCCGCATTGGCGACCTAAAATTTACAAAGGGCCGCACGTACAGACATTATTGCAGAGGTACTCTGAAAGTACAATCAGGTAAATGTGAAGAAAACAATACTACAGCCAGATGTGAAAAGAAAACACACATTGAACAAACAAAAATTGTATTTTTATAGTAATCAACATGTTTAACAGGGCCGCACGTATGGGCGCCGCGGGCCGCGGGTTGGCCAGGGCTGCTCTAAATCATCTGTCCCATGGCCCTGTATATCAGTTCATTTTAAGCTCGGCTTGGTTGGAATCTCGAGGTTAGCGCGGCTTGGAACATAATCCCACAAATGTAAATTGAAATAACAAAACTAGTATAACAGCCTTCCAGTATCGATAACTTATTTACAACAGAGATACACAAAATATAACACGCGCTGTAATAACAAAAACAATTTATTACGGATCAATTTGCATGATGTGTATCTTAAAACGAATACAAAAAAGATACTTTCGTTCACCAACTGCCGTAAACTAATAATACTAGTAAAGTTATGCTATCAAATACTTGATTTCTATTGTCCATATGTCTACGTAAAATTAATCACGTCATGTATATTTTTAGACAGGTGAACTTTTACAAAATGTGTAATAATCTTTATCCATTGTTATAATTTGCGTGTAATCTATCTCATGTTACTTTTATGCTATTTTAATTCTGTTTCCATTTATTGTAGATAGTCGATGTGTTAAAAAATAAAATACAATTCTATGATTTTGAACAAAGTAATTGATTTATTTCATTATGTTAAAAAGGTATGATCTGTACTGAATACGTATGAATACGCTTGAAAGCACGGCGTGTGTGAAATGACAGTGTGGAGACTGACTGTGGAGAAATGTTGACAGCGGAGGCAATATAAATAAATAGTTATATCGTAATCGAATTATTATGAAAAAAAATCTGATGTAGGTACTTATATATTGTTAGCAAGGTAAGTTTGTAGAACTTCATTTTAATTTAAAAATTTACATTTATATAAACGAATTTATAATCAACTTTATGTTAACTTACTACGTTTTCCCACAGTACCTATTCGATTGTGTTTTAAATTAGCATACCGAACCATCCCTTCAAATGACAGTTGTTTTTGAAATCTCGTAGGCCATCGTTGCATTCTACAATAATTTACCTTAATTGCGAGTTGTTATTTTGAAATAAGTTTTATTATATTTCGAACTCAATTAAACAATAAGATGTAATATGTTTTATGTATTATTGAATATAGGTGAAATTTTAGAGATTATTTCGAGACGGGTTCAAAATTGTTAAAAATTGATTGAATTTTACAAGAAATTAACAAAAGTTATATAAATTCATTATATAAATGCCTAAGGAATATGTGAATCGTAAAGTTTTTCAGAAATGCACTATAAATACTTATGAAAACGGATTTAAAAATATCGTATACTAGTGACCAAATATTTTTATGTGGAAAAAAGTGACTCTTTAATACGTAATAAAAAAAAATAAAATGAATCGACGAGATGAAAAGCGAAGTGAGAGTTTCGTTGCAAATTTTTTTATCAAAAGGAATGTGTTTTCAAAATATAAAGTTTCATAGATTTTTCATACGTTTTACGTATTAATAATACAGGTTTGTTTTTTTAAACTCAAAATTCGTTTTAAATTCCAAAATCTATCTATTTAGAAATGAAAATGTTTATTTATAATAAACACGTCTGAAAGATTATTTTATCTAGTTTTTAGTTCAGTTTTTTGTTTTTGCAAAATGATCAAAATGAACTAATATAAGAGAACATGTATAACAGACGGGAACAATTGGGAATTTCGCGCATGAAAGTACGTTTGCCCAAGACTTCCTAAGTAATAAAAACCATTATCTAGAGCAGTGTTTCCCAGCCTTCTTTATGCCATGCCCCACCGTAGTCTTTTCAAAAGTCAGATGCCCCACTGGCATCTTTTTTTATAAAACAGCAGGTAAATTTTAAAATCATAATCAATATGTTTGTAAACATAATATGAACCCCTAATGAAATTGAATAAAACCTTTTCTAATACATCTGTGGTGTTATGGAAAAGGGAGATGAGTCAGTAAAATTGCGATATGGAGTTAAATATGCCAGAAGAATCGTAATTTTTTTCTCTACACGGAAAAGAGAGATGAGTCCGCTCAAAAAATTAGTTTTCGAGTTATTAGCCGTTGTCATACAGAGACGAGTCATATTTTAAATTAATTAACACGCATTTAGAGATAACTCAAGTTGTCTCTGTATAACAAAACATATATTTTTAAATATTGTCACGGAAAACAGAGTTAACTTTAATTATCGCTGTTTTCTGTGTTATCTATGGTTCATTCTGTGCTTTATGGTTACATGACGCCGCGGCTTGTTACGTTTGACAGTTGTTGTTTCACAGTTTGCTTGGCGATTTGAATCATTCTTTCGGTAGTATTATCATTTTCTGTTATTTATTATATATTTATATTTGGTACCGTGTGTTTTGAGGAGTTTTAAAGATGTTTAGTAAGCGAACGAGGTCAATAATAGCGCTTTCGAATGCAAATTCAGCGCATGGTAAGATCTTTTATACTATTTCTTCATGTTCTGTTGTGGTATTATGTTTGTATTAGATTCATCTCACTAAATTATTGACTAATTTATGAAATCCTATTAAATTTCAGATGTCACAAACGGACTTTTAGATGTTTCTACTGCTTCAAGTAGTTTAAATGGTGACCAAATCAGTGTCGCGCATAAGATGCAAGATATTATATTGTATGAAGACATGTCAGATGATGACAGCGTGGCCAGACAAATGACAAATAGTAACCAGATCAGTGTCATAAATAACATGCAAAATATTATATTGCATGAAGACATGCCAAATAGTTCCAGATTATTCAAGTGATTTTAGCAACAGTGATATGGATGTAAGCTATAAACCCCCCAGTTCCAGTAATTCCAGCTACGATGGATTCAGTCCCTTCAACAATGCACTCCTTGGTGAAGCAACTACTGAAACTGAAGACACGCACCCTGGAAACCGAGGAAAATCTCTTTATTTATTAAGGAAAGAGATTAAAAAAAAACGTAATCGAGGTCTAAAATACAAATCTAAGACTGGGAAATTGGTCAAGGGTCGAGAAACGGAACGCTTAAGTGCTTGCCGTAAAAAATGAATGGATAAAGTGTCTTTTGAATATCAAAGTATTTTATTTAATGAATACTGGGCACTAGGAACCTTCGACAAAAGAATGACTTTTATCTCATCCCTCATCACCGATGAGCCTAAGAAAACTATGCGGGTTAGAAATGTACCACCGAAGAAGAGGGAAATTAATCATAAATATCATATACGAGTTAAGGGTGCCATTATCGAAATGTGCAAAGGTTGCTTTAAAAAGATTTTTTGTGAAACAAACAAATTCATATGTACCGTCATTAAAAAGAGATGTTCATCTGTTTCTGGGCTCCCGGTTTCTGACAAACGAGGAAGCAGTATGCCTTCTACCAAGATATCGGATGACCGCATTCATCAAATTAAAAATCACATAAGAGAGTATCCTGCCTACGAGTCACATTACTCTAGAAGGGATACGTCTAAGAAGTATTTGCCCATTGGACTCACTTTAACCAAAATGTATTTTATGTATAAGGAAAAAGTAGAGGATCCGGTTTCCAGATCAATGTTCTCAAATGTGTTTCATACAATGGGCTTATCATTTAAAAAACCTTCCCTGGATACATGCAGTACATGCGATTCGTATTCGATTCAGATGAAACTTGTACAAGAACCTGATTTATCAGTACTGAAGGCCAAATACGAAGTCCACAAGCAGGAAGCAGATTATGCATATTCTGCCAAGGCAAAAAATAAAGAAGAGTCGTCAGAGAGCAGAAGGACCTATTGTTTTGATTTGCAGCAGTGCCTCCCAGCTCCCCTGCTACGTTCAAACATTGCCTTTTATAAACGTTCCTTGTGGACGTTTAATTTAACCATTGACGACTGCTTCTCAAATGAAACAATGTGTTACATGTGGCATGAATGTGAAGGTGGTCGAGGGACTAATCAAATAGCGTCATGTTTGTATGATTTCATTCTTGCGATTCCACCACAAATAATTGAATTAACATTTTATTCAGATACATGTGGTGGGCAAAATAAAAACAGCCATGGTGTTGCAATGTTTTTATGTGCTCTTCAAGCAAGACCAAACATAATCATTCATCATAAATTTTTAGTCCCAGGTCACACTCACATGGAATGTGATTCCATTCATGCTATAATTGAGAGGAAAAAAAAAGCAACCGACATGAATATTCATTTACCAAGAGATTGGTACAATCTTGTAAGAACTGCTAGAAAAAAGAAAGCGTTTACAGTAAAAATCATGACACATGAACATTTTTTAAACTTTGCTGAGCTATACAAGCGTTCATTGCAGCTGAAACAAACTGATGATGAAGGTAATCGATTTTTATTCCACGATATAAAATGGTTCATGTATAAAAACACAACCCCAGGAACTATACATTTTAAAAGGACTTTGCATATTGAAGACCCATTTAAAACTATTTCTTTTAAACGTAGGGGTAATGCAACCACCATTTTGAGCCCTGGAAAATGCTACAGTGGTCTTATTCCAATAAGCAAGGAAAAGAAAAAGGACATACTGAGTGTTTTTCATTTAGTGGATCCTGATTGCCATGATTTTTATAAAAAATTACCAGATGCTAGCAACGTTCCGAATGTTGATCCAGACGGATATGAAGATGCCGGTGAATGAGTCCCCCAAATTATACCAATTAGAAATCTGTTGTATGTTTTGTTTATATTGGATGAGTATTACATGTCATTATAACAGGATACTTTTTTTTTACTTTGCAATATCATTGTTAATTTATGTTAAAAATGTCGTTTTTTAACTAAATAAAATTATTCCAATACAAATTTATGTGTCAATGATTATAAATGCATCCTTCTCAAATAAGTAAATGATTTTTCATTTATTAAGTTGAAAAATAACAGAAAAAAATAAGAAAATATTTAAGACATAACTCATGATTTATTCAAAATTAGGTCCAAACGTGACACGGAAAAGAGGGATGAGTCACGTAAAATTGTTAAAAATAGGTTTTTTCCAAATTTTCAAATACTCTTCTGTAGAATAAATATTTTCATTAATTATTGCATAAAAATATATTCCTAATTACAATTCTCAGATCTGGCAAAAAATCGAGAATACAAAATTGGCTCCCCTGTAAAATTCACTATTATTGACTCGTCTCCCTTTTCCAAAACACCACAGACATATATTACAACTGAAATTAAATTCAGTTACGCTTGCTACAAAGAAATTTTATGTCCCGATCTAACTTAGTTAATTTCGGTCTTAGGTCCCCTCTATTAGTTATTTCCAATCGATTTAGTTTTTTAATGAGTAAATCGCTTATGGCGCTAAAACCACATTCCACCAAATAAGTTGAGGGAAAGGTTAATAAAAATTTTAATGAATAAGTCGCTTATGGCGCTAAAACCACATTCCACCAAATAAGTTGAGTTCACGCAAGCCAAATTTAATGGCATACGTGGTCACTCATACGAGGACTCAGGATAAACTATTCTCAATTTCTTCAGTCATTATTCATTTCCACAGAAGTCACAGTTATTGCAACACGTACTGTGATTATTCATGGTCAAGCATAATAAGACACATTCACACTCATACTGAGGAAAACCCGTCTCTTTTCTCGTGTTCTTTCTGTAACTATCCATGTTCGCAAAAGTCAAGTTTAATGGCAAACATTCGCATTCATACTAATGCAAAACCATTCTCATGTTCTTACTGTAACTATTAATGTTCACAAAAGACAAACTTGGTGACCCACATTCGCATTCACACTAAGGATAAACCGTTTTCATGTTCTTACTGCGATAATTCATGTTCACAGAAGTCACGTTTAATTAGAAACAATAGCACTCATACTAAAAATAAATAAAAAAACAATTCTTACTGTAATTATTCATGTTTATGGAAGTCAAATTTGACGATCCAAATTATCACTCATATTTAGGATAAACCATTCTCATTTTATTAGTGTAACTATTCATGTTCACAGAAGACAAGCTTAAAAAGACACATTCGCACTCATACTAAGCAAAATCCATTCTCATGTTCTTACTGTGATCATTCGTGTTCACTAATTTCCAGCTTAATGTTACAAATTCGCACTCATGCTTAGGAAAAATCATGTATCGTAATTATATATTTTATTTTGGGAAAATTAACAGTTACTTGGTTGGTTTATACATGTGCAATTTACTTAACTGAGAAACCAATTTTAGATTACCTCACTATACTTATACATTATGTAGGTATAAAAAAATTAAGCAATATAACAACTACAGCTACATCCTGCATAGTTTCTGTGATTTTAGATAATTATTGAAATTGTAACGGGTTTCATTTTATTTTAAGTACAATTTGGCGTATATTTCAATTTTGTACATCTCAGGTATTTTTTTGTATGACCGATGAGTATTCCCCATATGTGGAATGCCTACGTGTCTCATCTCTGAAGCGTGGTGCCCCACCACTAAGGTGCTATGCCCCACCGGTGGGGCGTACGCCCCACCGGTGGGAAACACTGATCTTGAGGGTTATATGAATACATATAAAATCCCCAGTTTCGCTTTTTTTAATTTTTATCCACTGATCAAGATCGTTTGTCTTTATAAATAAAACTTCAGTGTCTTCCTCTAAATAATTACTTGAAGCCATATTTTATAATAAATAATATGCATTCTATATATGTGGCGTAAAAGAATTCAATAATAGAATTTGACGATAATTGGAAATATGGTATTGTTATACAATGATCATTTCCTAAAACATTAAGAAAAATATCAAGTTTATGATATTTCGAATTGTAGTGAGTTTTAGAGCAATAAATAATTATAATCATTTTTATTGTGCTGATAAAAAATAGAGTGAGGAAAAAAGTAAAGTCTATAATATTTCATATTTTATCTTGTTTTATAGCAAAAAATAAAAGTATATATTTTAATTGTATTGATTGAAACTCGATTGAAGTAATTAAAATAAATAAAAATGTTAAGTGTGGGTATAATATTCCTTATTGTAGTTAAAAAAACAATCGTTCAATTGTACATTGACATAATACGTTGTTAAATCCGTTTCAGTCTGGGGTAAAAAGCATCTAAATGATATTCATGCTTTTACTTACAACATATAGCATTTGCTTAACTCATTTTACATAATTTCGTAAACTTAATCAGCAAACGAAAACGACAACCGTGACAGTTAGCGGCGTTAGCCAGTCGGCGGCAAACGTAACTTTGAGAAGAAGTGAAAGTGTAACAAAGTCATTACTATCCATGCCATTTTAAAAAACGTAAATCTTCGGTAAATGGCTTATTTATGTTATTCATAAATCAAATAAGCAGTTATTAAAATGCAATATACAACAAAGTAATTGTTTTTTTAAGTTTTGGTTAAAAACCTTGCGTCGCTTTCCACCAATTTGTGTTTTCAAATATTTTGGATTTTTACTAGGTCTTTCCAAAATCAAACTTGTGAGGATATCAAAAGATCGTGAATCACTCATTAGTTGCGAAAAGATGTTACAAGCGATAACGTTCGTTGACGAATGCTATAATTTAGGTTAAGGCTAATGGAACGAGAATCGCCCTCCAGGTTCCTTATAACCGGGATTAAAACATTGACCACCTCTAGTGACGTTTCCATTTCTTCGTGCAAGGGCATACAACTCCGACATGTCCTTGAAACCCATTTGAAACTTGAAAACTATTTGAAATAGAAAAAAAAACATTGTGGCAGAATGCTCAGATTTCGTTGGCTTAAAGTTTGACATCTCGTTCCAGGCCACGCGGGACATGGCGCAGTTGTGTGATGCCGTGAAATAGTATCATTTAGTGTCTAAAATATTGCTTGTTAAAGTTCTTAGTGATAAAAATATAAAGCCAGTGTAGTGTTAGCGAGTTACAAACATACATTTAACTTTGCCTAATTGTACTCCCTAAGTAAGTTCAGGTTTAAATTGAATCGACAGTTCTTAGGTTATTCCGACGTAAATTACGTCAGGTTTTGGAAATCGCAAAATACGTTAAATGGCTTGTTAAAAGTGCTTCTCACCTACATATTTACACTATGACATATGCCTTCTTGGCAAAAATATCTACCTTCACAGAGCATAAATGTTATCGATTACATCGACTTACTTATTTATAATAAAATAATAATATTAGGATAATTTGTCTAGCGCTGTTTTTGTGCAAAATTACCTCAAGGGCGCTGTTATTGATCAATGTCCCGTTTTATCTTTTTATTTTTTTTAACATGTGACCGGAGTTAGTTAATTTTTCTAGTATTTATTTATTTATTTATTTATTAACGCCGATTATAGCGGCTTTTACTAAAGAATAACAATTGTTTTACATTTGAATACAGAATATACATAGATAAAAAAATATATAAATATAAAATACATAAAAGAGAAAAATATAAATAGTAGTATCAACATAAAAATGAGTAGGTTATTATAAATAGGTACATTACAACATAATTATTATCATAAATCCTGGATATTATGTAATGAGTGTTAGGAAATCAATACTTTAAAACTGTATTTGATTATAGTCAATCTGACAAGCGCTGACAGACAGTTTTAATTAAGTACCTAGTGTTTGTTTGAGGTTAAACTAGCAATGTTTATAGGTTCATCCAAAACATATTTATTTCCAAGTACATTCAAAATAAGCAGAAAAAATAAAGAATTCGTCATAGATAAGCACAATCATGTTTTGCAAATTATCTTAATTCTTCTTTTCGTTTTTCATTTTTTCATTTTTCTTGTTACTTTTGGGTTTTTTGTCTCAGATTAACTAGTTTCCACTGACAAAGTGTACTCTTGAGAAAACGATCTCTGACGGTTAATTTTTTTAGGACAATGCTTTGTCAGTTGAACTTTGCCCTTAGGTAACATTTTAATATTTTTACGCTTCAAGGACGTTTTTATTATTAAAATAGTTTTTTGGGCCAAAGAATGAATATCTGACCGCAATGGTATTGTCTATGGTCGCACCTTTTACATTGGTCATTTGCTGTATTTATGTATAAAAAAATGTCAACTATGTATTGCCAAGATCACCATTAGTGGGAAAAGCCAATATAAATAATAATAAAAAACAACTACTCCAGTACCTACTACCTACAGTAACGCAAATGTAGTAAACTGAGCATCTTATTTAACACATATCTATGGCCTATCTGTCAAATGAACAAGACGCTTTACAGCTTGATGTGTTGTAAATATCAAATGTGCTTTTCCACGTGATTATTGAAAAGCTACCTGTGAGTACCCTTTAACGTTAAATATTACTGGATTATTCCGAGAGTTATGCCATCTATCGTTTTCCATATTTTGTGTTCAAATTAATTGAGGTTATGTGCGTCTTCACGCATTGTGCTTACATACCAATTAGTTTGGCTTAGTATCCACCACTTTCATCTTTATACTAAATGCCAAGGCTTTATATTACTGTATTTAACTTTAAAATCTACCATTAAAACGTATAAAAAATTTAATTAAATATTAAACGTATTTCCATAGATATGTTTCTTTTATTATCAAGTAAACCACAGACAACATACAGAAATATAAAATATTCAATGTTGACTCGAAAAAGTAGCTGTCACGGCAGTTTCAAAGTAACAAACACGCAGGATTCGCGCGATTATAAATTTTACAATTTTTTAATATTTTTTCTATAAATCCTACAAAAATGAAACAAACGGCAAAATACAGGTTAACTCATTGGCTATATAGCACCATAACACCATGACTCCATGTAAAAATTCTAATTTATGTTTTTTTTAATGTTGGCGAAAAATGAAAATAATTATTTGAACTTACCCAACCATTCCCGCTCGTATTTTATTTTTTTAGGCCACGGAGGGTACCCAGTTTTTTTATTATCTTTCCTCCCCATTGTATATAACTAGGAATTAAAAAAAACTTATTTTAGCTGAAATAATTTCACAGAACAGATCGGCACTAAGGTAAAGAACGTCTTTATACCGCCAGCAGTGGGCGGTAACTAAATACAATGCGTGAAACCCTTACGTAGACGGCATAAGGGTTATTTCACAATTGCAAATTCAATGTTTACCTCCCCGACAATCGATCAATATTCGTGTAAAAAAAACAAGAAAATGCATATTTTGTAAAGTTCTGGTACATATATGAAAATTTCCTCCGATAATCGAATAAAAAATTGAATTTGCCTCACTATACAATAAAAACATATGCCGAATATGGGTTTGTAAATAGGATACTTTGCACTAGACAGTTTTATTTTAGGCCTGATACTTTATTTTTTTCTAGGCTTTTAAAAAGTCTTCAAAAAATGATCGTATGCTGACAAGGGAGAGATGTGTTCTACTTGCAGTATTTAATTAAAGCATATATTATGTAGTATTTCTAAGCAAACAAATGTTCAAACCAAAAACACCTGATTTTGCATTACTTGGTATTGGATCGCCTCAACGATTTCATTCACAGAGTTTTCATTATAATTGTAATAACATTTTGGGACGGTACTAAATCGTAAAAAATGGCAACACCTTGAACAAAACCATAGATCGCTATCATGACCGCCTCTGTCACTGTAATTTGCAAGATCGTTCAGATTGAGATGTTACTTCATTATAATTGTTAATATAATATAATTGTTAATAATAAAAGTTATTGGTAAGTTCTAATGCCGATATTTCCTTCCCGAGTATTTTGAATGGTTAAATGTATAACTGCGCTGTGTCGCTGTTTACCGCGACCTAACCTTACTTATACCTGGGTTTACCGATATTTTGTCGGAGAGTAGATAGAATATGCGATCAGGCTAATTAAAATAGATATACAGAGGATGACAGCATTAGATTCTGCAAACCGTTATCAATTATCTATACTTTATGTTCTATTCAATCAAAATTGTTAAATCTTTTTCCAAATATTTACTCTGAATCCACCCAATGACGTCACAATACATCTAGACTAGTTATTTTCTGACAAACTCACGATAAAATGTGGCAAGTAAAAACACTCTTATTTCTTAAGTAAATTTTTCAATTCCAATGCTGTTCATGTTGGGCTAAGATGGACATTTAAAGAATATGTACGAATTAAAGCGATTTTGCAACGGATACTACATTCTACGTCACGGGCGTGTCTAACATACGCTTACTTGCTTACACTATAAGATGAACACACAATACTGTATGAGATCTAGTGCTATAAGGCTGTCCTTATTACAATTATGTGTTTCTACTTTCACTATCTCGCAAGATGTTTATATCTGAAAATCATCGTTACATATATTTTTTCAAAATAATAAAATAATTTTAGTGTTTTACGAATGGAATTTTATCTTTTGGCTTTTTATAGTGCTTGTCGGGTAGTAAAAACACCTTATCATCACGCACGAAGGCTTTTTATAGTGTTTGTCGGGTAACAAAAACATTTTCTCATCACGCACGAGGGCATTTTGTCACTTTGTTACTCTATTTACTCAGAGGTTGCACACGACCTCACGTGACGCGTAGCAGTTTAGTACTAAAGCTACGAAATTGAAAGCAATACAGTTTCGCTTTTATCTTGCCACTTTGAGATTTCTACAGCGCGTCTATATGTTTGCATACACCTCATTGTTCTTACAAAATATTCCAACTGAAATTAAATAATCAAATCTCTTCCAAATAAGATTTTCGTTCTTAATGTATCGTTCTGTTTCTGTAGGTTTCAGTTATATTTTTGGGCTAGAACCAAACCATAACCCTACCACAGTCTTACCATGGATCTACTGAATCCAGAGCGTGTCTACATCAAGAAGGAACCGGGGCCACAGGAAGAAGGCGGTTGTGAAATGCCGTATGGGGATATGGATTTTGACTTTTCAGATGTAAAGAAGGAATTCTTACAGCATGCGGAGAGTACTCGGAAAGCCTGTAAGTTGCGATGCTTATGTCAAAAACGGTTTTGCGTAAAATTTCGATGCTAGTAATCCATGTCAGTTTTGAGTTGCCAAGGCAGGCCATAATTTTTGTTAAGAAGTACTTGTTCTTGTTGTTTTTGCCGTACTTTGGTATTTACATTTAATATTATATTTACGGGAAACTGCCACAAGTTACATTAGGGTGCATTAAAACACATGTAATATTGATTTCAGCATCATTTCTCTAACAATATAAAACTGTGTATAGAATGTGCTCAAGAGTAAATAGTATATCCTCCTTGAAATGAACATCTGCGGTCCTTCTTATTTCCTAAATAAACCCTTAAAGCCTGTTCTCCGGATTCCCGTTTTTAAAGGGTTTTAATCAATCGTATCATTTATAGTACCTTTTTAAAATAAAAGTTTTAAAAAATATATATTTTTGTTTGTAGTACTCTCCGGGAGATGGACGACTGTAATTGTACTGTTTTATAATGAACTTCGTCTGGACTTATCAATTGAGTATTGTTTTTTATTGGTTTTTAGGTGGCATTAAAGTGGAGACTGTTAGCTTCAAGTTAGAACAAGGACCTCAAGAAGAAGATGGAGAGGGAATCCCTTTTATGGAAATCGACATAGACTTTCCGGATGTTAAAAACGAATGCCTTAAACGCCTTCAAAGTAAAACACAGACACCAGGTGAATAAAGATTCGTATTTTTTTTTACATTTATTGAATTAATGATGCTTATACTTATTCGTAATGTTTTTCAGACTCATTGACTGATCAAAATACACGTTCTTTGGAAAAACCATTCTCTTGTTCCCATTGTAAGTACTCCTGCAAGTTAAAGTCAAAGTTAGAACGTCACTTCCGGAATCACAGTGGAGAAAAACCTTTTTCTTGTTCCGACTGCAAATATTCATGTTCTCAAAAGGGAGATTTGATGAAACACATGCTTACTCATAGTGGAGAAAAACCTTTTTCATGTTCCGTTTGTGCTTATTCAAGTTCTCGAAAAGGATATTTGACGAGACACATTCTGACTCATAGTGGAGAAAAACCTTTTTCTTGTTCCTACTGCAAATATTCTTGCTCTCGAAAGGGACATTTAACGTCTCACATGCTGACTCACACTCGAGAAAAACCCTTTTCTTGTTCCGACTGCAAATATTTATGTTCTCGAAAGGATGTTTTGAACGTACACAGGCTGACTCACAGTGGAGAAAAACCTTTTTCATGTTCCATTTGTGCTTATTCATGTTCTTATAAAGGAGATTTGACGAAACACATGCTGACTCATAGTGGAGAAAAACCTTTTTCTTGTTCCTTCTGCAACTATTCTTGTTCTCAAAAGGGAGTTTTGACCAGACACATGCTGACTCACAGTAGAGAAAAGCCTTTTTCATGTTCCGTGTGCAATTATTCATTTTCTCAAAAGCGTTATTTGGCGAGACACATACTTACACACAGTGAAGAAAAACCTTTTTCTTGTTCTAATTGCAACTATTCTTGTTCTCGAAAGGGTCTTTTGACCAGACACATGTTGACCCACGGTGGAGAAAAGCCTTTTTCGTGTTCCGTTTGCACTTATTCATGAACTCGCAAGCAAAATTTGACGAATCACATGTTGACTCGCAGTGGAGAAAAACCTTATTCATGTTCCGCTTGCAATTATTTATGTCATCAAAAGCATTATTTGACGATACACATGTTCAAAGAAACCTTTTTCCTGTTCCGTTTGCACCTTTTTTTTGATATCGAAAGAGAGATTTGACGAGACATTTCCTGACTGACATTGGAGAATTACCTTTTTCTTGTTCCAACTGCACTTATTCTTATTTTCAAAGGAGACATTTGACGAGACACATGCTTACCCATTGTGGAGAAAAACCTTTTTCATGTTCTGTTTGCAATTACTCATGTTGTCAAAAGGAAAATTTGACGAGTCACATAGTAACCCACAGTTTAGAAAAACCTTTAAATTTTCCGTTTGCACTTATTCATGTACTAGAAAGGAAAATTTAACAAATCGCATGCTGACTTACAGTGGAGAATGACCTTTTTCATGTTCCGTTTGCACTCATTCATTTTCTCGGAATGAAAATTTGACGACACACATGGTGAATCACTGTCGAGAAATACATTTTTCTTTTTCCGGCTACAAATATTTAGTTTCTCGTAACGGAGATTTGACGAGACACATGCCGACTCACACTGGAAAAAAACCTTTTAAAGTTTCGACTGCAAATTTTCATTTTAAAGAAAAAGCGATTTGACGAGACACTTGCTGAAAAAACATGAAAAACCTTTTTGATGTTCCATTAGAGTACCCTCATATGATATACACAGAATTATTCACAGAATAGGCTTACTCGAACCTTGTGATAATGAAACTATGATCTGGCGTCACACAAAAGAGTCTCCAGTACTAATAATTAATATCATTCACAAGTGGTTTAAGTACGCTTTGTTTCCTAGAATTATTTAATTTTTGATCGCATTGTAATATATATTTTTTGTTTCTTTTTCAAACCAAAATTAACTTTTACCATTATTTTTATAGTTCTGTCACAAAATGTATCTATTTTGATTATATTATTATTATATAGTTTCCCTTTTGAATTGACTCTTCAAGCGAATTCTTCTTATTTTTGCTATAAAACATAGTTTGACGGTTTGCATTTAATTCCGAAGAGTGCAATGCTCCTGGAAAATGTACATTTATTTTTAATGAAAATAAAACTTAAAAAATTATTAATGAAACAAATGTTATTCAGGAGAAAAAAAAGTTAAATTCGTCAATACAAAACATGGTAAAACAGAAGTAAGATTGTGTGTGTTGTGTGCACTGAATTTTAAAAATATGAACCGTTTCCGTGGTATGGTAAGTATTCCTAAACGTATGGAAATTTTTTCGGAAGTTTTTGATTTTTATTCTTTAAATGTTATTTAAATATGTTTTTTATTATGAGTATCAATTATTAATATTAATAAAAAGTTCTAAACCTGTGTACTTTTTTTTGTATTTAGTAGAAACTGCTCATTGCATATTAATAAAACAAATGACTTATTCACATAAAACCAACAACCAGCCTTATAAGAATCCACATGAACTTGCATAGCGTTGAAAAACATTTCAACGAATTTCTTTGGAAATTTTATTGTTGATATTTCAAAACCTGTTTAATACAGACTATGTTAAAAAACGGTAGCCTAGCAAAGCTGCCATATGGCTGGTTGTCTGCCGGTTCTACCTTCAATTTTTATCTTAATTATTAAGCATTGGGAAGAATTGTATTTTAATTTTTAAATAGAATTGATTATGCAATTTTATTATTAACTTATTCAACGAGTAAAATTATCAAATAATATTCTATATCATACCATTAATAATATTATAATAATATCTGGACTGAGTCATTTAAATATATGCTTGGTTTTGATTGAATGTGTAATGTATGAAGGTATAATTGAAAGGCACATCAGCTTGCAAAGGAGTTTATTCTAGAACTGGCGGTACAATATGTTATTGCCCACACAGTGGGTAGGACGCCTCATTGCCACACTACACCTCCACCCTTAAAATAACAATTATTTATTAAGGAGTGATTTCCATTTTAAAAGATAGGCATTACAATCAGAGGCGGATTTGCAGTCTTGGCCGCCCTAGGCCCCAGACCATGTAGCCGCCCCTTTCTCAGTACCCATCATATTGACCAGGAGTATCCAAACTTTTCAGTAAGTTCCTAGGGTCAAAACCGTTTTAATTTTCCTGCCATTATCATTCATGGTTCATGGGGTGAGATTTGTCCAGGTCTTGGCGGCGGATACGTCTGCCCACCTGCTGCGTGGCGGGCCGGATCGAGAGAGACTGGGTGAGGGACCCATCGCCTTGCACCGCAGTTGGAGGGATGTATTCATACGTATGTCACTCCTGGTCACACAGATTCCTACCCACCCCTCATACATTTTCCTTTTCAGAACTTCCTATCCTTCCCTTCCTTTAAAAGACCCTCCTTTCTCTAAAGAAACATCAGTTGATATAACACCGCTACCACTTGGAACGTCGCATGTTGGATCAATGACATATGGTTTTCCAAAGAAATCGTCTAATTTCCGCGTTTTTTTTAATTACATCCTGTTGTTTATTATCTTTTTCTTTAGTTCGCTTGCGATACTCAGCCCCACCTAACCATTTCTTTCCATCCATATCTAATTATGCGAAATAACACTTTTTACGTGAGGTATCGTCCACGTCCTGTAAAATATTTTGATTTTTGTTAATATTGCAGTACATACACGTACATACCTTTAAGAAATTAGAAAAACGCTCGTCAACTCGCTGCAATTGCTGTACGCACACTGGCATACTGACCACTGCCGGCACTGACTGCTGTCGCCTGTCGCGAGCGGGTGCGTATTTCCAATCCCTACGCGGGTTTGTTCCTCTGGAACGATTTCGGTCGAAAAATGGACAACGGACCACTTTTATTTTTCTGCGATTGATTTCGGTCCAAAAATGGACCACATTTCCTACCATTCGTAAAACATTTATTGTAATTAGCTCCGACTTAAAATAAACAGCCGTTTATTTTAAGTCGGAGCTATTGCAAATTGCAATGCTTTATCTATTTTGACCATAGATGTCACAAATCCAATCTCCGTAGGCTACTTTAGAACAATGCCAAAAATAAATAAAAATCCTTTGCCTCTTAATCCTATTCCTACGTTCCTCCACCCCCCCCCCCTTTTTCATAGATTTTAACTAAAAATATATATATTTTTATTAAATATAAGAAAATACCTTTATAATGTCACACTTTATTATTCACTATCATCAGTGGAAAGTTCATAATTGGCATAAATAACATCTTATTATTGTATTATTTTATAATCTCTGATTTATTTATTTATTATAGCTTTTGTAAGGTGATTAAGAGCGTGTTCACACAGAGCTATAATATGCGTGGGATGGCGTATTTCGGCATATCGCTCGCCGTACATTCCAAATTGGAAAGTATGGCGAGCGATATGCTGAAATGCGCCATCCCACGCATATTATAGCTCTGTGTGTGAACACGCTATTATGCATAACAATACCTAACGCGGTTCAGTCACTAGCGCAACTGAATCACGGTAACGATTGGAAATACGCGAGCGGGCGAGCGACGGAGCATGATAGGTGTGGCGAGGGCGGCTGCGGGGCGCGCTGTGTGCTGTGTGTGAACACGCTATTGCATATCGCTATTTCGTAGTACAATATTTAGGTACTTAGGAAGTAATTTCTTGTCATATCATCTGTGACTTTTTTGTCACGATTGGCCGCCCCTAATATCTGGCCGCCCTAGGCCCGGGCCTACATAGGTCTAAGGGAAAATCCGCCTCTGATTACAATGCTTTATTTTAATTCATCAGGAATGTGTCTTGTGTCAATTATTTTGTTTTTTAAGTGTGTAATTACAGGACTAAGTAATTTTACATATTTTTAAAAATCAACCAAACGAATTAAATCCACGCCTGGTGTCTTGGAATTTTTCCTACCTCCGATAACTAATTCAATTTGCTTTGCATTTACTCTTGGTATGTACGTTGAATGAGGTAAAAAATATTCCTGACGCATTCAGACGCTCGGACATTACATTCATGTAATAACTTATTTACTCCCTCATCAAAGAAGTATGTTAATTTTTGTGCCACTTCACCTGTCGATTTAAACTTTAAGAAATATTTTGATATGACTTCATCACAACCGGATTTATCTTTCCTTCCTAAAATTTTATTAATTTCATTTCATGTTTTTTTAATGTCTTTGAAACAGCGATTAAATTAATTTTTATGGTATATTTGTTGGTGTTTAATATTAGCTTATTTCTGATTTCTTGTAATCGATATCATATGTTTTGTTGTTGTGTGATTTTTCCATTTCCTCCAAAGTGTATCTCATGTTTTTTTTTTTTTTTTCAATGAGGCTATCATTCATCCAATTTTTTTGGTAATTCTGATGGTTTTTAGTTTTTATTTTTGTGAAACTACTTATTTTTAATTTTTTTTTAAATTTGGTTTAATTTCTTCATACAATACGTTTGGTTCTGATAATTTTAGCATTTCATTCCAATCGGTGATTAAGATAAACATGTTCAACCCTTTTTTCTGAGAGTACAGTATAGTACTCAGTGTGCGATTTGTCTGAAGTGTGTTTATCGTTGGTAGAGAAATAAATCGTCGTCGCAATTAGGTAGTGGTCAGCTATTATTGATTCACATACGCATGAACTGATTTCAATGGTCTCCCTCTCTCTTATATAGATATGAGCTAGACAAGTAGCCGTTACATAGTTTGGCTTCTCGTGTCACATCGTTTATAGTTTTAACCATTCCGAAATGAGCCATTAGCTTTTCATATTGAATACTATCGGTTCGAGTTCATTTAATGTTCATATCACCAAGTATTAAAATGGATTCTTTAATGTCAATATTGCCCAATATAGTTTCGAGCTCGTGGAGAAATAATATTTTCCTTGTGTTTGGTGGTTTATACATTGCCAATTAGTTCCGTAAACGCATTCAAATTTAGTTGTAACTATATTTATTTTTCGAACGTAAGAGGATTCTATCAAAAGGCCTATTTCATATCCATTATTAAGTGTTATTAGTTTAATTGTACTTAACTCATAAGCTTAACATGACCGGTCGGTGGCCGAGTTGACATCGCGCTTGGGTCCCACTCGGGCGTAGTGTGTTCGATTCCTCGGCCGGCCAAGTCCTCCATCACAGCACAAGCAACATTTTTCAGCTTTCTGTGGTGGTAGTAGGAGATTTTCAAATATTGTCGGGTTATTCGTAACCCGAGAATGTTTGTCTTTCTTTTAAAAAAAAAAAAAAAAAAATTTGTTAAAGGAGTAGTGACTAAACGGTGGATCATAGAGTGGAATGCCGAATTTTTATGGGAAATAGGGTGGTTGGACGTATTATGGATTATTGTGTCTGTGAAGGTAGGATTTAAGTTCAAAAATATTCTTTTCAAAATTATTCATAAAAATATCGGCAATAAGTGGACTTATGGGAGACCCCATCGGTAACCATCAATAACCCGGTGATATCATCATCTCAAAAATTCTACGAATGCTTACAGAATCTCTCCTCAGTACAGTTTTCCCAACAAGAAATGGAATTGCTCTCTAAAGGTTTAAAATATTTCATTTTAATATTTTTAGAAAACTTAAGTTCGAAATGCTACCAGAATAGGTTAATTTATTTTTAATTAATCATAAAACTTAAAAAAATTATTAATGAAACAAATGTTATTCATGAATTTAGTTATTCAGGAGAAAAAAAAGTTAAAATCTTCAGTACAAAACATGGTAAAACAGAAGTAAGATTGTGTGTGTTGTGTGCACTGAATTGTAAAAATATGAACCGTTTCCGTGGTAAGTATTCCTAAACGTATGGAAGATTTTTTCGGAAATTTTTGATTTTTTTTCTTTAAATAAGTCTTTTATTATGAGTGTCAATTATTTATAATAATAAAAAGTTCTAAACCTGTGTACTTTTTTTGTATTAAGTAGAAACTACTCATTGCATATTAATAAAACAAATGATTTATTCACATAAAACCAACAACCAGCCTTATAAGAATCCACATGAACTTGCGTAGCGTTGAAAAGCATTTCAACGAATTTCTTTGGAAATTTTCATGTTGTAAATTCAAAACCTGTTTAGTACAGGCTATGTTAAAAAAACGGTAGCCTAGAATAGTTGACATATGGCTGGTTGTTTGCCGGTTCTACTTTCAATTTTTATCTTAATTATTAAGCATACGGGGAAGAATTGTATTTTAATTTTTAAGTAGAATTGATTATTCAATTTTATTATTTATTTATTAAACGAGTAAAAGTATCAAATAATATTCTATATCATACCATTAATAATTTTATAATAATATCCGGACTGGTTCATTTAAATACACGCTTGGTTTAGATTGAAAGCAGTTCGCAACACTTTCGAAGAAGTTGTAGAAGTGTCCAACTTCACGGAACATAGAAACAAGAAAGCTATAAAAACATATCTCAGTAATAATTAATAATAATTTCTCCGAAAAGATAATCACAAAGAAAATCACTCCTGTTTTTAAAAATGTTCTTATTGAGGAATAGCTTGGATTTAGATTGGTGATATCCACAACAAATAATTAACTGTCCTTTACAAATACCATTGTTAAAGCCTTAAAAGAAAAACACTCAGTTTTATGTCCTCTACACTGATTTCTCCAAAGCCTTTGACAAAGTTAGTCACTCGATTCTCATGGCGAAACTTTATGCTATAGCACTGTTTCCCGCCTTCTTTATGCCATGCCCCACCGTAGTCTTCTCAAAAGTCAAATGCGTCACCGGCATCTTTTTTAATTTAACAGCAGGTAAATTTTCAAATCATATTGTTATATGTTTGTAAACATATGAATCATTAATGAAATTAAATAAAACCCATTCTAGTACATATATTAAAACTGAAATTAATTTCAGTTACACTTGCTACAAAGAAATTTATTGTCCGGATCTAACTTAGTTAATTTCAGTCTTATGTCCCCTCTATTAGTTATATCCAATCGATTTCGTTTTTCAATGAGTAAATCGCTTTTGGCACTAAATCCACATTCCACCAAAAAAGTTGAGGGAAAGGGTAATAATAATTTTCTGCCACGCAAAGTAATATTAGGATATTTTGTGTTAGTTTCTTCGCAAAAGCTTTGTGTAAGTTTCTTCTTTAAGCCATATCGCATAACCCTCGTCACATTCGCACTTACACTGAGCAAAAACCGTTCTCATGTTATTAATGTAATTATTCATGTCCACGCAAGCCAAATTTAATGGCATATAGGGAGTAAGGATAAAATATTGTCATTTTCTTTATGTCATTATTAATTTTCAAAGAAGTCACAGTTATTGCAACCCATTCTCACTCATTCTATGGAAACTTTTTTCTTATTTTCTTCCTGTGATTATTCATGGTCAAGCATAATAAGACACAGGCGTCAGGTAGGTATGCTGTCCTTGTTCTATCGGCATTACAATGGAAGATGCTCTGAGGAACTAGCGTCAATGATCCTTTCAGCACCGGTGCGTAGTCGGGATACAAGCCAAACGCACGCCAACATTTGTACACGGTTGAAATTTGTCACATGAGAACGGGTCGCTTCTACGATTCGTTCTTAAGTTCAACATCTCGGCTGTGGAACGAGCTGCCGGCCTCTGTGTTTCCTCCCTCCTACAACATGGGACTCTTCAAGACCCATGTTCACTCCTTCCTCTCCACAACAAGACCCTCCACACAGCATCCCCAAAGATGACATAGGCCCTGAGGGAAATTATTTTCTTCAGGGCCTCCTGTATGGAGTTAATTTATAAAAAAAAAAAAAACAATCACTCATTCTAAGGAAAACCCGTCTCTTTTCTTGCGTTCTTTTAGTAACTATCCATGTTCACAGAAGTTTAGAAGCTTAATGGAAAACATTCGCATTCATATTAAGGAAAAACCATTCTCATGTTTTAACTGTAACTATTTATGTTCACAAAAGACAAATTTAATGACTCACATTCGCATTCACACTACGGATAAACCATTTTCATGTTCTTACTGCGATAATTCATGTTTACAGAAGTCACGTTTAATGAGACACTATAACACTCATACTAACGAAAAACTATTCCTACTGTAATTATTCATGTTATTATCATTATTCACATTATCACTGATATTTAGGATAAACCATTCTCATTTTCTTAGTGAAACTATTCATTTTCACAAAAGTCAAGCTTAAGAAGACACATTTGCACTCATACTAAGCAAAATCCATTCACATGTTCTTACTGTGATCATTCATGTTTACGGATATCCAGCTTATTTTTACAAATTAGCACTCATGCTTAGGAAAAATCATGTATCATGTTCTTATTGTGATTATATATTTTATTTTAGGAAAATTAACAGTTACTTGGTTGGTTTAAACATGTGAAATTTGCTGAGAAACTGAGAAACCAATTATAAATTTCCTCATTATACTTATACATTATGTATAAAATAACTAAGCAGTATATTGTAGATATTGTATTGTAAACAATACAACATCTACAGAAAATTATTGAAATTGTAACGGGTTTCATTCTATTTTAAGTACTATTTTGGCGTATATTTCAATTTTGTACATCTCATTTTTGTGTATGACCGATGAGTATTCCCCTTTATATGTGGAATGCCTACGTGTCTCATCTCTGAAACGTGGTGCCCCACCTCTGAGACGTTTTGCCCCACTGCACCGGTGGGAAACACTGCTTTAAAACCTACTTATTTTCCCATAATCTCACAAAAATAAGAATCTCTGTTACTACTCCTTACTCTAATATTATATGTACTTTCAGTATTAACAAATATAAATCTTGTATTTTTTTGATATAGACTCGTGTCAGAGGTCCATTACTGTTAACATTATAAAACCCACTGAACTGTGTATTATTGTAATTACTCACATTCTCCTGTACTATTTCTATCGACAGAAATCTACGGAACTATTTATTCTAATTATTAATATCTTGACACGACCACCCACAAATATAATACTACTATAATGAGTATCAAAACCGATATTAACTGTTTAAAGTGTATTGTTTTCAGTATTGCCAACATTAACTTTTTGAAAAAAAAAATCATACACTACTTAACCAAAAGTGCTTTTTATCTACTAACAATATTACCATCACTAAATCTTTGTTTTGAAATTCAACTAAACACTGCATGTAATTTACGTACTAAAAAAATTTAATCTTTTATTTTTTTTGTTTTACTATTCTTTATTTTGACTTTCATCCATTTGGGGTGATCTTGGCCATACACAATTAACATTAACTAACATAAATAAACCAAACATAACATATAATAAACATAAAATAACATACTTAACATAAACGGTACAGAGCTGGTAACAGTAGGTTATCACAAAATTATAAAAATAGGAACCTGTGTACAATATAAGTGGGCGCTTTTCGTTATTTAACCAAAGATTTTTTTAAAATTAGTAGCGTTTTTTTTAAACAGAACTACGAAATTGGCAATCTTATAAACAAACACAGCATATGAGAGTAAACATATGTGATTATAAAACATAAAGAAAAACATAACACAAACATACCATGAACATAACATAAACATATAAGAACACATAAGCGTAACTACATTGCCCACTCTCCGATACAACGACTTCACACCATGGGAAATCATTACTTGGGTGATGTTGACATATTCAATACCAACTTGGCAAGTTTTGTGGATCATTTAAAAAATTTATTTCAACAATACTCCTAAACACATCATGTAAACCTACAAATAGCTGTAATTTTCTGTTTTTGTTTCTTGTGTTTGTATGACTTGTTGCATAGCTTTTATCAAATGTAATTTTATTCTTATTTTTTATGTTTCAAAGTATCTGTCAAATTAAAATTATACTACCAACCATGTAAAAGCCCTCTGGGCGATAAATAAATAAATAAATATCATAACATAAATACACAAAAAATCTTTATTGGCTTGACTGTATTTCATGTATATATTTATTTTTATATTTTATGTATAAGCTGTTTGTCTCTTACCTTTACCAATAAATAAATATCATAAACATTAACCTACCATAAACATAACATAAACTTAACAAAAACAATTCAGAGTTGGTAATAATAGGTAATTACAAAATTATAAAAACAGGAACGAGAGAATTGTAGTAATCATAGAGAGGGAGAGGAGAATGATTTATCCAGAAGGGATTTGAATTAACTTCTTACTTTAAGCATTGAAGTTTATGAATCAAGGGATGGGATGTTATTGACTTCTTACATGTAAATAAGGTTCGCAGCATTCTACTTGCATTGTGTTGATTGAGGAAGATTTCATGGGTCCTAAGACAAGGCGAAGAGAGTCTATGAATAATAATAATAATAATAATTGGATTATTTGTAGAGCGCCGTTTTTGTGAAAAATCATCTCAAGGGCGCTGTACAATTTATTTCCTAGGATCTACATTTGTTATTTAGACCAACTGTGCCAGCACGAGGTTCGTCATCCGTTCAGGCATGTGTCTGCCGCCAATATAGCGCTGACATGTGTCTGCTGCCAATAAAGATCGCTGACACAACATCCTAACATAGACAACAAACCTTGGCAGCACCGCTGTGACGCTCGACGAAGACAGAAGATGGAGACTCTGCTGCAAGAGTCCTAGGTAGCGAAGGAACTGTACCAGCTGCTGCAGGGAAAGAGACTACCCCGTCCACCAACTGTGCCAGCACGAGGCTCGTCATCCGTTCAGGCATGTGTCCGCCGCTAATATAGCGCTGACATGTGTCTGCTGCCAATAAAAAGAGCCGACACAACATCCTCACATAGATAACAGACCTTGGCAGCACCGCTGTGCAAAATCACCTCATCCTAGTCTACTTAGTCTCTCCAGTCACCTCCCAGCCTTTCATGCTACCTAGTGCATCCTCTCGACCCTTTCAGACTCCTTCCTGGCTCCAATACCTAAATAAAATCCAGCAAAAAAAAAATAAATTCTTTCTATTGTCGTGATCCGACGATTTCACACCTCTGTCTCAGACCCTTAGGGCTCGCTTATCGCAGGCTATTTATTATAAGCAAAATCTTGAACCAAAGTCAAAGTGAAGTTTATGTGTGTCATCTGTAACAAAATACATAAACAAAAACAGAAAATAAAAACAAAAACAAAAACTTTAAACAAAATATGACTTATCTGCCCTAGGCAGACATCCTCGGTTGAAAAGGTCCCGTAAATCCCGACACCACTTGACACTTGAGTCAGGTATAAAATCTTCGACTGCGTTGAGAATCTCTGTTCTAGCTTCACTTTCAAAATTTAATCGGTTTAAAATGCTATAATAATTGCAAATTCGGGCTAAACGGTAGAAGTTACGCGCATTTCGTGAAATAAGAAGGTAAGCACTATATAAAACACGGATGCTGAACATTTTTCAGCGATCTCTTAACAAGGGAAACCTTCTGAAAGGATTAAACAAACCGGAGCGGTTAAAACACGTCCGCTCTAACTGATAAAGTTACCTTTCTATGGTATGTAATAAACTTCTTCCATTTTTGTCAGCCTAGCCAAGCACGTTGTTTTATTGCGAACCTAATTAATTTCATATTATTTACATTAGGTATGGGCAGGATCGAAACATTAACACGATTGATATATTTTGATCGAAACATAAAAAGAATTGAGTGATAAATCGATTGAATAGCTCGGAGTTCACCGGGAGCAGTAGCTGCGGAAAGAGGCAGATTTTTAACGGTTTTGGGAGGGGGAGGGGGCACATAGATAAAGTATGTTACATTGGTCATTTGCTGTATTTATTTATAAAAAATGTCAACTATGAATTGTCAAGATCACCATAAGTGGAAAAAAGCCAATATAAATAATAATAAAAAACAACTACTCCAGTACCTTGTTATTACTATACACAAGGGGAGTTTAATATTAATATTATTCATGTAAAGGAAAAGGAGGAACGAGTAAAAAATATGAGTCACTTAAGTTCGAACACTGTTAAAAATTTATTTTAAACAAATGTATAAAGTTAAAAGTTAGTCTTAGTCTAAGCTTAATACTAGTCTTAAATTGTAATTCTTAAAATTAATTGTCCTTTTATTAATCCTAAATTATTGTTCATTCACTGTCTTTAAAAGTTGGGTCACGTTACGAGATAATTATGCAAAAATTGTGCAGACACTTCCCTTTACGATGATTCTGGAGTCGCGGATCTCCACGGTCGCACTTATCACTGCTAACACAGCTGCAACTTTGGCTGGTTCCGAAGGGCGGAATCAGTTCAGCCTGGGATGTAGGGCGGAGTAGGCAAGCAGCGACTTCTGAGAGGGCAGCTTCCTGGGCGGAAGTCTGGCGACCACTCTGGCTTCCTGTGCGGAAGTTCGCGGGGTTACGGGAAGAGCCTCGGCGACCGCTCCAAGGGAGAGGGCAAGAGGTCTCTCGGCGGAGGCGAGATGGTGACTCTCGAAATGCGAGATCGTGACCGTTGAGAGCTGAACCAGTTGTATTCACCCGCGCCATCCGGTGACCGTAGCGCGCCTGTGGTGGGTGCTGGAACTATAGTGGTTCCGCTTTACACCACTTGTCCGGTGCGTTGTCTGAGTCCGTGGCGCTGGCATCGCCATTCTCACTGCTAGATTGCGCTGACTGGCTAATTCGGATTTACTTACGGTTCAAAATCTTAATATATATTAGGTATCTTAATATTATGCATGCATACACTTAATTGGTATCTGGTTGCAATTAAATTTCTAATCTAAGTTGACAATTACTCTTACATCTAGAATTATACTTAATGTTAAATATTTTAAAATTACTTTTTTTAATACGACCTTCAAACAATTACAATATAGCCTAGCCTTGGGCGAAGGTTTTTATTGCCGGGTCGCTGGCTTAACGTTCCCATTTCAGATTTACTACTTGATTACGGTCTAGAGCTAAATCTGCCAACTAATGGGTGTATCTCTGAGTTGGCTTTCTAATTTTTTATTGCGATTGGCGGCCACGCTATTCACTAAATACTTAAGGTCTAGTAATTCGAACTGCCGCCTCCACCTGCGTGTAAAATTACAGAGACAGATGCGGGCGCGCGTGTGCGCTTTGGTCTTTTCTGTGAATTCAAGTCACGTAGATACCTACGAACATATCAACCTACTACCTACAGTAACGCAAATGTAGGAAACTTAGCATCTTATTTAATACACATATCTATGGCCTATCTGTCAAATGAACAAGACGCTTTACAGCTTGATGTGTTGTAAATATCAAAGGTGCATTTCCACGTGATTATTGAAAAGCCTGTGAGTACCCTTTAACGTTAAATATTACTGGATTATTCCGAGAGTTATGCCATCGATCGTTTTCCATATTTTGTGTTCAAATTAATTGAGGTTATGTGCGTCTTCACGCTTTGTGCTTACATACCAACTAGTTTGGCTTAGTATCCACCACTTTCATCTTTATACTAAATGCCAAGGCTTTATATTACTGTATTTAACTTTAAAATCTACCATTAAAACGTATAAAAAATTTAATTAAATATTAAACGTATTTCCATAGATATGTTTCTTTCATTATCAAGTAAACCACAGACAACATACAGAAATATAAAATATTCAATGTTGACTCGAAAAAGTAGCTGTCACGGCAGTTTCAAAGTAACAAACACGCAGGATTCGCGCGATTATAAATTTTACAATTTTTTAATATTTTTTCTATAAATCCTACAAAAATGAAACAAACGGCAAAATACAGGTTAACTCATTGGCTATATAGCACCATAACACCATGACTCCATGTAAAAATTCTAATTTATGTTTTTTTTAATGTTGGCGAAAAATGAAAATAATTATTTGAACTTACCCAACCATTCCCGCTCGTATTTTATTTTTTTAGGCCACGGAGCGTACCCAGTTTTTTTATTATCTTTCCTCCCCATTGTATATAACTAGGAATTAAAAAAAACTTATTTTAGCTGAAATAATTTCACAGAACAGATCGGCACTAAGGTAAAGAACGTCTTTATACCGCCAGCAGTGGGCGGTAACTAAATACAATGCGTGAAACCCTTACGTAGACGGCATAAGGGTTATTTCACAATTGCAAATTCAATGTTCACCTCCCCGACAATCGATCAATATTCGTGTAAAAAAACGCGAAAATGCATATTTTGTGAAGTTCTTGTACATATATAAAAATTTCCTCCGATAATCGAATAAAAAATTAAATTTGCCAAACTATACAATAAAAACATAGGCCGAAAATAGATTTGTAAATAGGATATTTTGCACTAGACAGTTTTTTTTAGGCCTGATATCATTAAAGCATCTGTCACTGTAATTTGCAAGATCGTTCAGATTGAGATGTTACTTCATTATGATAAGTTATTGGTAAGTTCTAATGTCGATATTACCCTCCCGAGTATTTTGAATGGTTAAATGTATAACTGCGCTGTGTCGCTGTTTACCGCGACCTAACCTTACTTATACCTGGGTTTACCGATATTTTGTCGGAGAGTAGATAGAATATGCGATTAGGCTAATTTAAATAAATATACAGAGGATGACAGCATTAGATTCTGCAAACTGTTATCAATTATCTAAACTTTAAGTTCTTTTCAATCAAAATTATTTAATTTTTTTCCAAATATTTGCTCTGAATCCTCCCAATGACGTCACAATACATCTAGACTCGTTATTGTCTGACAAACTCAAGATTAAATGTGGCAAGTAAAAACACTCTTATTTCTTAAGTACATTTTTCAATTCCAATGTTGTTTAAGTGGGGCTAAGATGGACATTTAAAAAATATGTACAAATTAAATCGATTTTGCATCGGATACTACCTTCTACGTCACGGGCGTGTCTAATATACGCTTACTCGCTTACACTATAAGATGAACACGCAATACTGTATGAGATCTACTGCTATAAGGCTTTTGTCATTATTACAATTATGTGTTGCTACTTTCACTATCTCACAAGCTGTTTATATCTGAAAATCATCGTTACATATATTTTTTCAAAATAATAAAATAATTTTATTGTTTTTCGAATGAAATTTTATCTTTTGGCTTATTATAGTGCTTGTCGGGTAGTAAAAACACCTTCTCATCACGCACGAATGCTTTTTACAGAGTTTGTCGGGTATTAAAAACATTTTCTCATCACGCACGAGGGCATTTTGGCACTTTGTTACTCTATTTACTCAGAGGTTACACACGACCTTACGTGACGCATAGCAGTTTAGTACTAAGGCTACAAAATTGAAAGCAATACATTTTCGCTTTTATCTTGCCACTTTGAGATTTCTACAGCGCGTCTATATGTTTGCATACACCTCATTGTTCTTACAAAATATTCCAACTGAAATTAAATAATCAAATCTCTTCCAAATAAGATTTTCGTTCTTAATGTATCGTTCTGTTTCTGTAGGTTTCAGTTCTATTTTTGGGCTAGAACCAAACCATAATCCTACCACAGTCTTCCCATGGATCTACTGAATCAAGAGCGTGTCTCCATCAAGAAGGAACCAGAGCCACAGGAAGAAGGCGGTTGTGAAATTCTGTATGAGGATATGGACTTTGACTTTTCAGATGTAAAGAAGGAATCCTTACAGCATGCGGAGAGCACTCGGAAAACCCGTAAGTTGCGATGCTTATGTCAAAAACTGTTTTGCGTAAAATGTCGATGCTAGTAATCCATGTCAGTTTTAAGTTGCCCAGGCACGACATAATTTTTGCTAAGAAGTACTTGTTCTTGTTGTTCTTGCCGTACTTTGGTATTTACATTAAATATTATATTTACGGGAAACTGCCACAAGTTACATTAGGGTGCATTAAAACACATGTAATATTGATTCGATCATCATTTATAGAATGTGCTCAAGATTAAATAGCATATCCTCCTAGAAACGAACATCTGCGGTCCTTCTTATTTCCTAAATGAACCCTAAAAGCCCGTTCTCCGGATTCCCGTTTTTAAAGGGTAATAATCAATCGTACCATTTATCGTTCATTTTTAAAATAAAAGTTTAAAAAAAAATAACAGTTTTTTTGTAGTACTCTCCAGGAGATGGACGACTGTAATTGTACTATTTTATAATGCACTTCGTCTGGACTTATCAATTGAGTATTGTTGTTTGGTTTTTAGGTGGCATTAGAGTGGAGACTGTTAGCTTCAAGGTAGAACCAGGACCTCAAGAAGAAGATGGAGGGGGAATCTCTTTTATGGAAATTGACATAGACCTTCCGGATGTTAAAAACGAATGCCTTAAACGCCTTCAAAGAAAAACACAGACAACAGGTGAATAAAGATTCTTGTTTTTTTTTTAGATTTATTGAATTAATGATGATATACTTATACTTATTCGTAATGTTTTTCAGACTCATTGACTGATCAAAATACAAGTTCTTTGGAAAAACCATTCTCTTGTTCCCATTGTAAGTACTCCTGCAAGTCAAAGTCACAGTTAGATTGTCACTTGCGGACTCACAGTGGAGAGAAACCTTTTTCTTGTTCTAAATGCAACTATTCTTGTTCTCAAAAGGGATATTTGACGACACACATGCTGACTCACAGTGGAGAAAAATCTTTTTCATGTTTCGTTTGTGCTTATTCAAGTTCACGAAAAAGAGATTTGACGATACACATGCTAACTCACAGTGGAGAGAAACCTTTTTCTTGTTCTGACTGCAAATATTCATGTTCTATGAAGGGATCTTTGACGAGACACATGCTGACTCACAGTGGAGAAAAACCTTTTTCATGTTACGCTTGCACTTATTCATCTTCTCAAAAGGGATCTTTGATGAGACACATACTTACGCACACTGGAGAAAAACCTTTTTCTTGTTCTGACTGTAAATATTCATGTTCTCGAAAGGGATCTTTGACGAGACACACGCTGACTCACAGTGGAGAGAAACCTTTTTCTTGTTCTAACTGCAACTATTCTTGTTCTCAAAAAGGATATTTGACGACACACATGCTGACTCACAGTGGAGAAAAATCTTTTTCATGTTCCGTTTGTGCTTATTCAAGTTCACGAAAAAGAGATTTGACGATACACATGCTAACTCACAGTGAAGAAAGACCTTTTTCATGTTCCGCTTGCACTTATTCATGTTCTCGAAAGAAATGTTTGACGAGTCACATGCTGACTCACAGTGGAGAAAAACCTTTTTCGTGTTCTGACTGCAAATTTATATGTTCTCGAAAGGAAGTTTTGACGAGACACATGCTGACTCACAGTGGAGAAAAACCTTTTTCGTGTTCTGACTGCATATTTATATGTTCTCGAAAGGAAGTTTTGAGGAGACACATTCTGACTCACGGTAAAGAAAAACCTTTTTCATGTTCCGTTTGCAATTATTCATGTTTTCGTAAGGAAAATTTGACGACTCACATGCTGACTCACAGTGGAGAAAAACCTTTTTCGTGTTCTGACTGCAAATTTATATGTTCTCGAAAGGAAGTTTTGACGAGACACATGCTGACTCACGGTAAAGAAAAACCTTTTTCATGTTCCGTATGCAATTCTTCATGTTTTCGTAAGGAAAATTTGACGATTCACATGCTGACTCATAGTGGAGAAAAACCTTTTTCATGTTCCGCTTGCACTTTTTCATGTTCTCTAAAGAATTATTTGACGAGTCACATGCTGACTCACAGTGGAGAAAAACCTTTTTCATGTTCCATTTGCACCTATTCATTTTCTCAAAAGGGAAATTTGACGAGACACATGCTGACTCACAGTGGAGAAAAACCTTTTTCATGTCCCGTTTGCACTTATTCAAGTTCTCGAAAGGGAAGTTTGACGAGACACCTGCTTACTCACAGTGGAGAAAAACCTTTTTCTTGTTCCAACTGCAACTATTCTTGTTCTCAAAAGAGACATTTGACGATACACATGCTAACTCACAGTGGATAAAAACCTTTTTCATGTTCCGCTTGCACTTATTCATGTTCTCAAAAGGGAGTTTTGACGAGACACATGCTTACTCACAGTTGAGAAAAACCTTTGTCTTGTTCCTACTGCAACAATTCGTGTTCTCAAAAGGGATATTTTACGAGACGTATGTTGACTCACAGTGCATAATAACTTTTTCCTGTTCGTATTGCAAATTTTATATTCTTCTCTCGTACGGGAGATTCGACGGGACACATGCTGACTCACAGTAGCAAAAAACTCTCTTCATGATCCGATTGAAGTTATTCATATCGTCAAAGGGGGATTTTTAAGAAAACCTATGCTGAGCCGCAGTGGAGATAACCTTTTTCTTGATCTGTTGTCTTGTAAGTATTCATCTCCAAAGAACTGTACCTTTATATGATACACACGGACTTATTTATAGAATAGGCTTGCTCGAAACTTGCGATAGTGAATTTGCAATCTGGCGTCACACAAGAGTGTCTCCAGTATTCATTATTAATATAATTCATAAGAGGTTAAAGTAGACTTCGGTCCCTAGAAATTTATTATCGCATTATAAAATATTTCACTTTTTTTCTTTTTTAAACTAAAGAAACGATTATTTTCAAAGTTCTCCACTTAACAACTTGGTCTTGGTACACATTCCTTGCCTCATTCACATTCATACACCGTCTCATACATACTCTGCTATTATTCTGCTTGAATGAATCGTACTTTAAAAGATTATCATTGGAACAAATGTTTTTTATAAATACAGTTATTCAGGAGAATACAATTCAAAGTAGACAACATTGTAAAACAGAAGTATTATTGTGTCGCGTGAACTGAATTTAAAAAATAATAAACGTTTCTTTAGTCAGTATTTTTAACCGTATGGACACATTGAATGACAATAATAACAAGATGGACACTTTTTCGGAAAATAATTTTCGGCTAAACGTTGTCAGTTTTTGAGCTTCACTATTTAAATGTAATTTAAATAAATTCTCGAATATGAGTTTCAATTGTTAATCTTAATGAAACGTTACTGATCTGGTGTACTTTTTGTGTTTAGTAGAAAATATTTACTCTAAAATTAATAAAAACAATTGATTCATACACATAAAACTAACAGCCTTATCTTAATTGTACCAAACAATTATCCCTAATCGACTGGACCCCAATGGTAATACTCAATTGCAATGAGTCTCTTCAATTCCTTTATAATATCTCACCCAATTTAATAATGTAGGTACATAATTCAAATAATCGCCTCCTAGATCTTGTTTTTCATATGAAGAGAACATAATAGTTGTAAAGCATTAGAGTCAATCCTTCCCATGGATAATCACCCTCCTCCACTGTCAATAATTATTCAAAACAATGTTTAAAAAAATATGTAACTCTCAAGTTCAAAGAATCAAAGCATCCAAAATGGTTTAACAAGGAATTAATTCAATTAATAGTTAAAAAAAGTTTTAAATAAAAATATAAATAAGTGAGATCCCTACCAAATTATATTGAGTTCACTAAAATAATACAAGATTGCAAAAATATGTCGAAAATTTGTTACAACAATTATATAAATAAGGTAGAAATGTCAATCAATGGAAACATGAAACAATTTTGGAATTACGCAAAGTCTATGAAAAATGATGATATCACCCTCTAATATGTGTTATGAATGTCAAAGAGTCAACGACTCCCAAAACGTAGCTCACCTATTTGCCGACTTCTTCAAAAGTGTTTATGTCCAATAATAGTCAACGATTACTCGCCTAGTTTTCTCTCGGATCATTACTTAAATTTAACTAATGTAATTAAATATAACGATGTACTGACTCAGCTAAAACAACTGGATCAAAGCAAGAGCGGAGGTCCTGATAATATCCCACCTGTTTTCTTTAAGAATTGCGCCACTACTCTTGCATATCCACTACATTTTCTTTTCAACCAGTCATTACAAACACGACACTTTCCTGAATAATGGAAATACAGCTTCCTCACCCCTATATTTAAAAAAGGAGATACAAAGTGTGGAGAGCAATTATAGACCGTTCTGCCTTTTATCAACTATTCCAAAATTGTTTGAGAAACTTCTTTTAAATAAAATCATTCACTGTATCAAGCCAGTAATTTCACCTAACCAACATGGTTTCACCTCAGGAAAATCTACTTTGTCCAATCTTTTGATTTACCAAAACTATTTATCCGAATCAATGTCTAAGAAGTTGATTCAGTCCATACTGATTTCAGCAAAGCATTTGACAAAGTTAATCACGATCTGTTGTTAAAAAGGCTTCATAAATTTGGAATAGCAGGGTATTTATACATGTGGCTTCAGTTATTTAAGTAACAGGCAATTGGCCGTTAAAATTGATGGCTTTATTTCTTATAAATTTACTGCTACCAGCGGTGTCCCCCAAGGGTCACATTTGGGACTAATTTTATTTTTGAGATTTGTGAATGATATGCTCACTATAATCAACGATGTCAAAGTTTTAATGTTTGCGGACGATATGAAAATATCCAAAGCTATAAGAAATATGAATGACTGTCAAACATTGTCAAATAACTTGTCTACAACTAAATATCAGCAAATGTCGAATTATGAAATTTCATAGAATAAAAAATATAATATTATTTATGATTACTCCATCAACGATGTAGTTCTAACCGCTGAAACTGAGGTGAATGATTTAGGTGTAAACTTTAACCAATTTTATTTATTAATTTTCGGTAAATCGACAGTTTACATTAAATCAGTTTGTACATAAGTACTATATGGCCAAACTAAACCAATTATGGTTTTCCTTCTTGTGACTTTGCCCCTACTGAGACAGCATAAAATGGAATAAGTAAATAAAATTTGTAAGAAAGGAATATGAATTAAAAAAATTATTCAAAACAAAAGATTAAATAAAACGAAAAATTTACAACACAATACATTTATAGTCATGGAGAGGGTTGTAGATATAAATCAAATCTTAATAGAGACATAAACATTACTCACAAACCATCAGAGAAATATTATTTTATGGACCTCTTGTATTTGGTAAGTAAGCAACTGAAAATATCAACCTTGGATACGCCACCAATAATCTTATAATAGACTTGCTTATGCAATTTTATTTATTTTACTTATTCAACGAGTGAAACTATTAAATAATATTCTATATCATACCATAAGTAATATAATAGTTTTATCCGGTCTAAATCAATTAGATAGTCACTTGTACTTAGGTTGTATGCAGTTTGCAATACTTTCGGAGAAGTTTTAGATGTGTCCAACTGCTCGGAACATTCAAAAGATGGAAATCATCACATATCTCAGTAATAATTACAATTAAGGTTAAGTTGAGAAATTACAAGCAAAACGAAAAAAAGACGTTGATGGTCTTAACCATAGAGATTGATCGGGCCAATGCTGGGATCCACAACAAAGACGTTTTTGGTATTCTGTATCCTATCCTTTTATCCTGCCAACCGATTTGTGTTTCCGTTCCTTTATAGTCGGCGTCATGAAAACTGCGTAACTCACATTGTTGTCCTTCTGTTCTTTAATTTTTATTTTATTTTATTTGGGAAACAAACAGTTATACAAATATATTTTAATACAAATCATTTTTACCAAGTTGCATAAACCAGTAAAGTTTCCACAGAAGATTCATTTTATATATAGGTAGAAAAACATAAGAATATAAATATTACAATACAATATAAATACTAACTAGTAGAATAGGAAAATCTCAAAAAAAATGACTACAGATTCAACCCATACAAAAACAATACACACACTAACACTACTAAGTTTCCCGCAACGATCGAACGCTACTCTCTTAGGAATGCTATGAATCCTGCGAGGCTCGTATTGAACACATCGATATTTGTGCATAATCTATTAAAGGTGCTACAGCATCTTCTTATAAATACATTTTCAAGATAATTATTATTGCTCTTAGGAATATAAAACGTGTACGGAGATCTAGTTACTCTTAATGGACATCTGAAATATTTCGAATATTTTGTAAAAGGTATGGGCTATCAATAAAATAGTGGATTATCTTATATAGCATTACTAGGTCTCTGATATGTCGGCGTTGATCAATAGTTTTAAGGTTCATGGACACATTGTTTTCATCATTTCGCATGCGATAAGAGACATATTTCAAAAACTTTTTCTGAACTCTTTCTATGTTTGATTTATATGTAGAACTATGAGGGTTCAACACTGTTGATGCATACTCTAGGTGGCTTCTGACGTAAGATATGTAGAGAATCTTAAATGTTTGTGGATTTTTGAAAACTGAACATACTCTAAGTATAAATCCCAGCATTTTCAAAGCCTTCGACGTAATATGCTCGATATGAGATTGAAAAAGAAGCTTACTGTCCATTAGGACTCCAAGATCTCTAATCACATTTACCCTGTTTAAGAGTTTGTTTTTAATTTTGTAGGGATATAAAATTGTGTGTTTCTTTCGAGAGTAAGATATGACGCTGCATTTGTCTGCATTCAAAAGAAGGTGATTTTTTAAACAATATTCATTTACCAGAGAGTCAAGGTCATGCTGGAGTTCTATGCAATCCATCTCAGACGTTATGATTTTGACTATCTTTTGTCATCAGCATATAGATAAGTATAGCTGAGAATTACGGATAATTTTTTTAACGTCATTCATAAAAATATTAAATAATAGGGGGCCAAGGTGAGATCCCTGGGGTACTGCTGAGGTTACGGGCACGAAACTAGAGGAAAACCCTTGAACAGTTACAGCTTGTGTACGATTGTAGAGGTAAGAGGCTAACCAACGAAGGAGGTCACCGTGTATACCCATTGCTTCGACTTTCCCAATTAAAATGCTGTGTTGGATTTTATCAAAGGCTTTGGAATAGTCTGTGTGGACTACATCTATTTGATATCCGTTATCCATAGCAACAAGGACTGTGTCAACAAACTCACAAAGGTTAGTTTCTGTTGATTTTTTGGTCATGAAGCCGTGTTGATTCGGAATAATGTGTGGCCGTATACAAGGAAAAATATTATCATAAACATTTTTTTCAAAAAGCTTACCCATTACATTTAGTTTAGAGATCGGTCTGTAATTTTCAATATTGTGCTTGTCTCCTTTTTTAATATAGGTACAACATATGAGCTTTTCCATTGCTGCGGAAAAATGCCAGAAGACAGTGAGGTTTTAAATATTTGACTTAGCGGATAACATAAAACACCAGCGCAATTCTTTAAAAACACTGGGTGTATACCATCAGGCCCACTGCCTTTGGTAGGGTCTAATGATTTAAGATATTTACAAACTAATTCAGCGTCCATATTAACATCCAAACACGAATATAATCAATAAAAAGAGCGTCTGCATTTCAACTGCTTACTCTGCCACAAATACAAATGAAATCAACATGGTAACCATCGTTAACATGTTATATGTAATAACATGTTATAAGTAATACGCACGCAACACGCGACGCACGTCTTCTGTCATCGGCTCTCGATAGTATTCATTTTAATCGTTCGTTCTAGTCTATTTACAAAATGGAAGAGTTTGGTGATATCATTCAGTCCCTGATTAAAACGGTCGATGTTTTGAGTGGCAAAATCGAGGGTTTCGGTAGCGAACTGACCACGATTCGTTCAATTTTAAGTGACGGTAGTGCTAAAATTGTGTGCCCTTCATGCAAGTACTCGTACAACGTAACTGCAGGTACTCCCCAGGTACTAGCGCCGGCGCCAGACTTAAATGTGTGTGTGCGCTCAGCGTACGGCGATATCACTAAGCAGCTGTCTAGGACACCTCCACCGCCCGGCCCCCCCGGCCCCGCCCCCGCTCCTGCTATTACCTTAGCCGCTCTAGCCGGCCAGACTCACCTTCCCGTTAGCGGCGTCCAGCCGCTCACTACCCGCAAAATGACCACAAGATCCACTGCTAAAAAAGGAAAACCGGAGGAAGATCTACATTCCGCTTCCACATCTGCTGCAGCGGCGTCTTCTCCTCCACAACCACAGAGTACAATACAGCCTGTTGTGCCCAAGCTGCCAACCCAGCCAATAACATCGTATAGCGATGCCCTCGTCAACGGTAGAAGACGATCTCGGCCAATCTGTAAAGGGACAGGGTCTATCGACGACAGCTTGGTCACTATTCCCAAAAACCTACATCTGCATGTATTCATGTTTCACCCGAATACCACAGAAGAAAATATATCTTCATTCTTAAAAAAGAAGAAGCCGGATTTAATTTACACTGTCGAAAAACTGGTTACGAGGCATGAACGTTATGCTGCCTTCAAAATAGGCATACCGGAAAATTACTTCCACTTTTTCCTGGACCCCACGATCTGGCCTGAAAACGTGGCCTTCAACGAATGGTCATTTCGGAGACCACGACCCCAAACTAGGACGGTCGATACGACGTCCGAAAAAGATAGACATTAGTGGAGTATACCAGAACGTTCGAAGTCTGAATAATAAAATTATCGACTTCATGACAAACGTAATGTACCAGAAACCACTTCTGATTGCTCTTACCGAAACTTGGCTAACTTCAAGCACCTTTTCGTCGGAGCTATTCGAAAACCTATACCACGTCTACAGGAAGGATAGAGGCAGTCGCGGAGGAGGGACTCTCCTAGCCCTCCGAGCTGACAGCCACTCACACGCGGAAAGAATGGACTGCATAGAAACCCAAGGTGAAGACTTGTGGGTGAAAGTATCGCATAGAAATATCATCATTTATATATGTGTTGTATATTTTCCTCCAAATACAACATCTGAACAGTATCAATTATTTTACGACAAAACTATAAGTGAAAGTGTAAAGTTACAATCAAAAAATATTATTATTTTCGGTGACTTTAACCCTTCAGCAACGTAAGCAGATATACACGATAAAATAACGATAGCAGTCAAGTACAATAAGCGTGTTTACACGTCAACGCGTGTGTTTCCACAAAAATCGTCATAACTCCGTTATTCTTCTAGTGACATCCCTAAAACAAAAAGTAGAATATTCGTATTGAATGAAGCTTCACATCTCTATTCAAAGTTATCCATAGAAACCCGTAAAAAGACCTACTCAGTGGAAGCAAATTTTACCCGCCAAATCGTAAAACCCGCCTCCCACATATCCCAGTTTTAATTATTTTTTTAAAAATATATTTTGTATGAAATGGTCAAAAAGTGAAGTGACAGAATTGTTTATTGTACATTTGTACGATGAAATAAGTGTTTTTTTTTACATTATCCGTGATTTTAGTATCGTTTTTACATAAAACATTACAGGTGAGTCATTTTTACAATTTTTTCATGTTTCCATTCTAAATTTAAATATTTACAAATGTTAATATTTATTTATGATACAACAATTTGAAAGCCTATTTTGTAACCTTTCTAAAACAGTTTTTACTATTCGGCTCCGTTCAGTAATGTTTCATTTATAGAGCTTTGATTGTGAGGCGGTAATAACACAACGTTTTCGTGAAATTGACATTTCGGTAAAGACATTTTAGCTTCAAGTTCGCGAAAAGTCGGAGGGGTTAACTTCCCCTCAGGGAAAAACCCAATTGACGTTTTCGATTACTTTTGTTCTTTTTATAATTTAACACAATTCAACACTGTTTATAACATAAATGCACACATGTTAGACCTAGTATTAAGTAATGTAAATTCTAAAAATGCTGTTATCTGCCGTCATGACTCCCCATTAGTCAGAGAGGATATTCATCACCCTTCACTTTCATTCACATTCGATTACACAACTCAATCACATATACAAACAGACACATTGCCTCCAGACATAAACATGGGTTGGATTTTCCACGAAAGCTCAGATAACACACTTAAGAATGCCTTAGAACAACATCACTGGAATCATTACGATTGCCTTGACGTAAATCTAGCTGTCGAAATGTTTTATGAACAGCTCAATAATATTTTCAACATTTGTTTTAAGAAAAGATCTACACGTATGCTCAAAGATGTTAGACAATATCCGAAATGGTTTAATGGGGAAATCATTCACCTCATACGAGAAAAAACTAAAATGCACTATCTTTGGAAAAAAACAAAATCCGAACATGCCTTAGCTAACTTTAAAACTTTGCGAAAATCAATCAAACGGTTAATTGGTCAGGCCTACACTGACTTTACACGTGAGGCCGAGAACAGTATAATAACAGACCCAACTCGATTTTGGTCTTACACTAACGATAAACGCCGCGGCTGTGACAAACTTAACCACATGGACTACAAAGACAATAAATATAATGGATCGTCTGAGATCGCCGCAGGTTTCGCACACTATTTTCAATCAGTATTTAGCGACAATATCCCCAAACTTGACATATCCTCTATAGCTTCATCGTCATTTAACTCTTTACCTGTAAAAATTCATGAAATTAACGATGACGATATTATTACAGCTTTCCATAAGCTAAAACCTAAATACTCCGTCGGCCCAGATTGTATTCCACCTATAATCCTCAAAAGATATGCAAGTTATTTTGTTCAACCTCTAAAACATATTTTTAACCTATCACTTCGCAAAAATATCTTTCCGGAAATGTGGAAACTAACGAAAGTAACGCCTATACATAAAAAAGGAAAAAAGTCAGAAATAGATAATTACAGACCTGTAGCTGTGTTGTCAGCACCCGCAAAACTTTTAGAAACCATAATTTATTCACAGATATATAACCAAACAAAACACGCACTCACCGAAAATCAGCACGGATTTCGTCCCACACTGTCACCTTCAACGAATCTTATGAATCTCATTACCTATATTAATAATTCATTTGAAAATTTTGTACCTGTTGATGTGATTTATACAGACTTCGAGAAAGCATTTGATAAAGTCGACCATGATATTTTATTAAAAAAATTAAGTGACATCGGATTCTCTCAGAATTTCCTCGCTTTTGTGGCTAGCTACTTACGCAATCGTCGTCAGTATGTCAGTTACGGACACCATATCTCTCACGAATACAAAACTAACTCCGGGATTCCCCAGGGATCGAATCTAGGACCCCTTCTCTTTCTCTTATTCATCAATGACATTGGCAACACTATAAACCACTCAAAATATCTCCTTTTTGCTGACGATATAAAACTTTTCAAAGCAATCAAAAGTTACATCGATTCCATTCTTCTGCAGAACGATCTTGATTCTCTTGTCAAATGGTCGGAACTGAACAACTTACCTTTCAGTATTCAGAAATGCAGTATCGTTACATTTACAAGGTCCAAAGATACATTCCTGTTCCCCTACCACATTAATAAACATGAATTAACACGTAAAAATGAGATTCGAGACCTTGGCGTAATTTTTGAAGCAAATCTCTCTTTCAAATCCCATATATCTGATATTGTCTCCCGTGCCAACAAAATGCTTGGATTTGTTCTTCGTAATTCAAGATCATTTACCAACGGAATCGCAATCCGAAGAACGTATGAAGCACTTGTTCGCAGTATCTTGGAATATAGCTCCATTATTTGGGCCCCTTCTGAGCAAAACCATATTCTCGAAATAGAAAAAGTACAAAAGAGATTCATGCGTTACCTATATATGAGGGAATATATGTACTACCCTTTCCTGTATCCATCCTTATTCTTAGCAGGAATGCTCGATCTTAATACATTAGAAGCCCGCCGAAAAATATTTTTAGGAAAACATTTTTTTAAGATAATCTCTGGAACTATACATAATCCACCTATTTTGAAAGAGATTAACTTATATGTTCCAGACAAGTATACTCGTGGAAGGTCCCATACCCTTTTTTATGCTCCAAAAGCGAGGACTTCTGCCTATCAGAACGCCCCAGTCAACAGAGCGACTGAACTGCTCAACGAGTCTGCATTGACCATCGACATTTTTAACGTAACCTACAGGCAGTTTAACAATTATCTTTTGACGTATGTCACAAAGTAGTGAAACTGACCTTTTTATGTGTTTTGCTATACTTTTTGTCTAATTTGTAATCTTCTCCATAATGTATTGGTGAATAACCGTTTTACGGAGAACATGGAAAATAAATAAATAAATAAATAAATAAATAAATAAATATGATTAATTTTTTAAGTCATTGCTATTTATCGCGCGCACACTTTGGTTCGAATTGGCTATGGAGAAGAAATTACAAATCTTTTACTTCACGACGAAAAAACGATAATTTAGAATTTCAGTTTTTTTTTTCTTATGATTTCACGCCTTCCTACTTAAATACAAGCATTTTAATTTTTTTAATGCCATTTTCATTTTATAAATTATTTTCAAATTTTGCTTTTTTAAAAAGCCGTCAAAATTATTGAAATCAGACCGTGAACGCGTGATGTCATACGTACACAGGTTTTGTCGGTTAACTGTGAGTTCAATCCTATTCGGGTCGGAATCAAAACAAAAAAACAAAATTTAAATATTTAATACAAATTAATTCTTCATAATAATTACGAACCGCGGTAATGACCTGTGAGCGAGTAAACATAATACATAAAAGATTATAAAATATATAAATTAAAAATGTTCGCATTGTTAATGCACGCGGCCGGTTTACCTGTGAGGTAGAAGTTTTTTTTTAAATTTGTGTATTTATTTTGGTACAATATTTTACATTTCATAATACACTTTTAGTACAATCCAGTTATGTTGGCCTCACTGGATGGCTCACCCGTGCTGAGGCTACTATTTTGTAATAAAAAAATATACCTACATAATACATTTAAAGAAAATATATTTTATGTTGGTGAAGAGAAAAAAAACATAAGATTATTGTAAATTTAAACTAAAAATACAGATTTAAAATTAAAGTATAATAAAATATAAATTTAATGAAATATAATTTTTTATTTTATTTATTTATTTAATATTTAGAAGTGGGAACAGTGGTGTTATATAAATTACAAATGGGTACAAAATATATTTATAATCGCAATCTCACCATAGAAGAAACTGGTTCTTGTGCTTAGTGAGCGAGTTACACTTATCAAAGGGAAAAGTACGGCAGTACGACGATGAATCCCGACATTTTTCTGCCTATTTAGAACTCATGGTTACATATGTTGAAAAATATTTAATTTCACCAAAACAATAAGATAATACAGGATACACTCATCAATAACATGAATAAGTTGGTCGATATAATAAATAACATTTATACGTTGTGGAGGAAGACATATCGCTGCTTTACTGCTTGTATGTTCAATAGACCATTTAGAATTTTTTTTTGTTTTTACAGGCAAATTCAAAAAAATTCTCGATTTTGGTCATTTCGTTTTATACATATGTGTAACAGGAAATGTTTAAGGTAATTTTTCGAGGATTGAAGCTATACTATGTCCATATTATGACTTTAAAGGTGGGCGTTGAACATGGCTTGACATTCAAACCTAACGTGAGGACCAAGGTTGCCAAAATGCTGAAAGATCACCTGCAAACTGATATGACCTCGGTGAGAATAATTCTCACTGAGTTAGAAGAAAAAATAGTCGGTCTCATTGGCAGAGTGTCAATTGAAGGACTTTATGTGCCCAAAGTCCTTCTCAATGACGATGTACGTAGTTTATTTATGTTGTATATCATGTTTAACAAGTACACAACTGATAGTGTGTGTCGAAATGCATAGCGGTTAAACACAAGATACCTTTGGCAGAGAGGATATGCCGAGTCAAATTACCTGATATGTGTATACACAAATTTATTTGTTAGTTTATGTTATATGTTTTACTAAATAATCAAATTTCATAAGATACCATTTGATATGTTTATTTATTTCATAGAGATCTCTTCTTGCACGTGGATGTCGCTGAAGAGCCTCCTGTAGTTGTAGAGATGCTAGAGGTAGAGATGCAGTGTGTGCGGTAGTGGTGGAGTGTTGGGCGAATACACCGTGACAAGCCCTACACCGCCAACCACTCCTCCCACAGTAGACAGACCTCCCCCTCCCCGAGCCAACCCAGAGACCAAGTAGGAGACCTCGATTCGTAGCAGGTAATTCTTTATACACATAAAGTTGCTTCACGTCCATTAAATCTAAGTTCGCAGGAAAACCAAGCATGATCGTATACATCAAGTAAATAAAACAATAGTTTTATTTGTTTATATGCATTTAAATTATATTTAAAAATGTTCGTAAGATCAATTAAAAATTATAAGGGATATCAATTTAATAGAGTTATTAAATCTTTCAGACTGAAACGAGAGCAGAGCTGATGAGAAACTGATGGATCAGCAGAACGGCGCTGTGTTGGTGAAGAAAACTGGTTCATCGGTTCTGCTTATCCTGCGTAGATTGTGCTACGCGACGTATGAATTTATAATTTGGGTCGATGGTGCAGATTCATACACAAGTTCGTTTTGTTTTTAAATCGAATATAATATATCAATATCTTTGAACTAAATATAATGTTTCCCGTTCTATGTTGAGAGAAGACAATATTATTTGTTGTGTACTTGTTTTTGTTGAAAAATTATTTATAATTATGTGTTGTCAATAAAACGTTTATTATGTACTACATGTCATGAATTATTTATACCCATGAGCTATGAGTTTTCCTATTTCGTGCCAGAATTCCATAACACAAGGAACGCAGCTTCATCACTTTGCATTTATATCCAAGGTAACCAAGTTCTGATCACAAATCTGAAATGTTCATTTTTTATAATAATATGACTTTCTGGTGCATATTAAATTACACAAAATGAAGAGCTCACCATTTGCACGTTTAAGGAGCGATTCCGGTGATGATTGCAGTACATATCTTCTTGTACTGCAGGACAAACGATAGCTATATGAGTGAAGTCAATTGCTCCTATAGTACCAGGGAAAGGATCACCGGACTGCTCAAATATTTGTCTGGCCTTTTGCCTATCTGCAGCAGTCAAAGGAAATTTAACCCACGTCTGGAGTAGTGTGTCGTTGATAGCCGATGAAACATTTAATATGCATCGGCAAACCAACGACTGACAGACAGCCAAGCCCCACTCGTGACCTATACCTCTCTGCATAAATAAACCAATCACTAGATTGATAACTTCGGCCTTTAGTAGGGAGAAATTTTGTCCACTGATGACGTCACATCCAGAATTGAGGCATAAACAAACCACTCAGCAAAGTAGAGGAAACAAAAAAAAAAGCGCGGCCATAGACAATATGATCTTCCCTAGGTAGGCACCTAGGGTAGATAATATTGTGCTATTAATCAGCCTAAAATATTATTTTAAAAATAAATTTTAGAAATGTTAACAGATTCTCTCAGGACGACAAGGCTCTAACTCACAAAGTGCGGTCCTGCGAAAATGAGCTATAAGGTATCTTTTCTTACGGCACATTTTCTCAGGACGGCGCTTTGTAAGTTGAAAATCTGTCGTCCCGAGGTCGTCGTAAAATAACTCAAAATTACTTGAAATTTGAATTCCACTAAGGAAAAACATTTTCAAACAATGATTGTGCTTTTCTACGACAGCATTGAATGTTAACATTTCTCTGTTTATCAGAAAAATGAAAAACTTTGTTACATGTTGTAAAGTTTTTTTTTTTATTTTATTTCAGTAAGATAACAGAAAGAAACAAATAAATTATTATATTAAAAAAGCACAAAACACATTTTAAATGTTTACGAAGTCTGCGACTGAAGCTTTTTCTGGTTTAAATATTCATTTGAGTCGCTAATATTGTTTTAAATTATTAAATATTTCATTTTGAGGATTTAGTCATGAAGTTATTAAAAAAATAATATGAATACAGAAAACATGAGCACAAAACACATCTTAAATTTGTACCAAGTCTGCGACTAAATCTTTTTCTGATTTAAATATTCATTTGACTCGCTAATATTGTTTTAAATTGTTAAATATTTCAATTTGAGGATTTAGTCATGAAGTTATTCAAAAAATAATATGAATACAGAAAACATGAGCACAAAACACATCTTAAATTTGTACCAAGTCTGTGACTAAATCTTTTTCTGATTTAAATATTCATTTGACTCGCTAATATTGTTTTAAATTATTAAATATTCCAATTTGAGGATTTAGTCATGAAGTTATTCAAAAAATAATATGAATACAGAAAACATGAGCACAAAACACATCTTGTACCAAGTCTGCGACTAAATCTTTTTCTGATTTAAATATTCATTTGACTCGCTAATATTGTTTTAAATTATTAAACATTTCAATTTGAGGATTTAGTAATGAAGTTTTTCAAAAAATAATATGCTTACAGAATTCATGAACACAAAACACATCTTAAATGTGTACAAAAAACTATAAACATTCTTACGCAGGGGAGCATTGTGTTTCCGTGTAGCGGCTGAATTACTGCCGCTGGGTCCCACAGGAACAGGAACACTGATGTCTGAAAACAAAATGATCTTAGTGGTCAAAGGAAAGGAAGTAAAGATCTGCATATTGGATAACAAGTAACATAGAACAGATGTTTACCTTTGTAATCTTCCATGATCTTTTTGGCAGAAGGAACACACCGCTGGTACCCGGTAAGATGTTATCAAGCTCTGAAATAAACATATTTATCGGGTTAACCAAAGTTCGTGAACTAAACATATCATATTGAAAGTAATTATGGTATTTTATGACATCACACCGTCCTGGTGGAACGCGGATGGGGTCTAAAAGTAAATTCAATTCTTAGGTGAAATTAAGTTACACATTACATGGAACACTGAAGACAAACAAAGGGATATTCACACCTGTATTTTCGTCATAACGGGTCCGATACTGTCTTAAATCTGCATAACTACCAATGCCGGGTAGATTTAAAGTCAGCAGTGCGCATCTTCGAAGGGATCCATTTGGCATTTTTGTTTCTTTTGTACTTTTGTAACTTCCGTATTTTGGGTATTTATGACAAGTGGTCTGTCTGTCTGTACACACAACACAGCTTCATAATTTTAGACATTTTCACACAACAACAACTCATGAATTCACGAAAGCAAACAACATCAATAAACCCATAATAAACCACTCACGAAAACTATCTGAATCTGTCAGAAGGACGCAACCATGACGCAATAATGGCGTCACATTGGTCACATTGTTTCCGGGGGAAATGGAGCGTAGCCTCTCTCTCTCTGTTACACGGGAGAGAGTGAGAGATCAAATCAGGACGGCTTTTCATTGGATAGTCTGGAACTGACGTCATCAAAAAACCAAAAAAGTATCGGAGTTATACCCCCCTGCCTCTCTGGTACGAGCCCACAGAGTAAAATCTTACTGCAGTAAGTACCTGTGAAAATTTCAGCTACCTATTAATAGCGTATCTTATTTTGTCATAGATTACATAGTTAATTGAATGTACCTCTCACCTGTGACTGGACAGACAGTCCATGCTTTCTTCTCGGTTGTAAGATAGGGGATAACGAGTTCACTAGGAAGTGGCCAATTTCCTTAGATATTCTGAATAAATTCTGGAACTCCGTTTGACCCATTTCCGTGGGATTTTGGGCGTCTCTTAAGATACGGAAAGAAATTCTTACTTTGTTGTGATTAATTCACAACCCACAATTTAGAGCGCCAGCCAACGTGCAGCCATTTTTATCTGAAACTTGTTATTATATATGTAGAAATCATCAATGTTATGTGTAGTTTATTGTAAATTAAATCAATTTTATCTGACATTTCTGGCTTTCGACATGTTACGTACTTTACAAACATCGCAATTACGTTATTCAATTCATTTAATTGCATTATTGTGCCACAAACAAGTCACTAATCATGTTTACAGTCAATAATTAAGATAATATTAAGTTTTCTCTTGTTAAAACTACGCAAATATTGCTAACTGTCAAAACGTCACACTTAATTAAAGCAAATTCTCCGCGGATGCTAGCATTCGGCCGGCGAAAGAGAGCTCACGTGGTACCCTTCGCGGAAGGCTATGAGTTTTGGCGCGCAATCGAAAATTTAAGGAATCCATCTGTCATCTAGAGAACCGGAATCGCTTCATACGAAAAATCCGAAAAAAATCGTTAATTTGAAGGAAAGGCCGATTTTAGTGTCGTTAAGTAGATCGAGAATCGCCCTCCAGGAGAGAATTGTAGTAATCATAGAGAGGGGGAGGAGAATGATTTTGCCAGAAGGGATTTGAATTAACCTCTTACTTTAAGCATTGAAGTTTATGAATCAAGGGATGGGATGCTATTGACTTCTTACATGTCATGTAAATGAGGTTCGCAGCATTCTACTTGCATTGCGTTGATTGGGGAAGATTTCATGGCTCCTAAGACAAGGCGAAGAAAGTCTTTGGTATGTAATAAACTTCTTCCATTTTTTGTCAGCCTAGCCAAGCACGTTGTTTTATTGCGAACCTAATTAATTTCATATTATTTACAGTAGCTATAGGCAGGATCGAAACATTTACACGATTGAAATATTTTGAACGAAACATAAAAGAATTGAGTGATAAATCGATTGAATAGCTCGGAGTTCAGCGGGAGCAGTAGCTGCGGAAAGAGGCAGATTTTTTAGAGGTTTTGGGAGGGGGAGGGGGCACATAGACAAAGTATGTTACATTGGTCATCAGCTGTATTTATTTATAAATAAATGTCAACTATGTATTGCCAAGATCACCATTAGAGGGAAAAGCCAATATAAATAATAATAAAAAACAACTATTCCAGTAGGTACCTACTACCTACAGTAACGCAAATGTAGTAAACTGAGCATCTTATTTAACACACATATCTATAGCCTATCTGTCAAATGAAAAGACGCTTTACAGCTTGATGTGTTGTAAATATCATATGTGCATTTCCACGTGATTATTGAAAAGCTACCTGTGAGTACCCTTTAACGTTAAGCATTACTGGATTCCGAGAGTTATGCCATCGATCATACCATTTAGTACCATACCATTTGGTTAGGTTTTTTTTTTTTTTTTTTTTTATATTAACTCCACACAGGAGGCCCTGAAGAAAATAATTTCCCTCAAGGGTCTATGTCATCTTTGGGGATGCTGTGTGGAGGGTCTTTTTGTGGAGAGGAAGGAGTGAACATGGGTCTTGAAGACTCCCATGTTGTAGGAGGGAGGAAACACAGAGGCCGGCAGTTCGTTCCACAGTCGAGCTGTTGAACTTAAGAACGAATCGTAGAAGTGACCCGTTCTCATGTGACAAGTGTCAACCGTGTACAAATGTTGGGCACGCGTTTGGCGTGTATCCCGACTACGCACCGGTGCCGAAGGGATCATTGACACTAGTTCCTCAGAGCATCTTCCATTGTAATACCGATAGAACAAGGACAGCATACCTACCTGACGCCTGTGCTCAAAAGATTGCAGTCCGTTTGTTAAGATTGGGGAGTCTATCAAACGGACCGCCCGTTTTTGCACAGAGTCAAGGGTTTTTTTCAGGTATTAAGGGGCTCCGGACCAGAGATGGCTGCCAAATTCGACAGTAAAGCGCACTTGCGATTTTTATAGGGTCGTCAGTTGTGTACTATTAAAGTATCTGCGGGCCCTGTACAGTACGCCCAGCTTCTGAGAGGCCAGCTTTACTCTGGCTTCGATGGAGCCCCCATACCTGAGCTGGTCACTTATAGTTACACCAAGCATATCAATGGAAGGCCTGTTCGGAAGATTGCTTCCGTTGAAGGAGACTAGATTATCATTTAGATCCCTTTTAGACGTAATCAGACAGGATTGGGTCTTTGAAACATTAAATTCGACGAGATTATTTTTACCCCTGGAGGAAATACTCTCGAGATAACCATCCATTCTCTGCTTCAAAGCCCTCCGAGCCGTTGGAGTTTGTGTGCCCTTTGGGGGCTTGTCAAACAAAAAGCTATCATGAACTGTACTGTCATCCGCGTAACAATGAATCGGTGCATATGTCAAAAGGTCATTGATGTGCAACAAAAACAAAGTCGGAGACAGAACCGATCCCTGTGGGACGCCAGCATTTATAGAGTGTGAGGATGAGGTGAAACCGTCAGCAACTGCCTGAATCGACCTATCCCTTAAAAAGTCAGCAATCCACGTACACAGGGATGCGGGAAGTCCGTAAGAAGGCAATTTGTTGACAAGTCCTCGGTGCCAGACCCGGTCAAAGGCCTTCGATATGTCTAGTGCGACCGTTTGGGTCTTACCGTGACGTTCCAGGCACCGCCCCCAAACATGCGACACATATGCGAGAAGATCACCGCACGAGCGGTTCCGCCGGAATCCGTATTGACGGTCGTTGATAATTTTGTTCTTCTCGAGGTATGTGAGCAGTTTGTCGTTGATCACACGTTCCATCACTTTGGACAGAACTGATGTGATCGCTATGGGGCGGTAGTTGGCCGGGTTGGAGCGGTCACCTTTCTTGGGAATAGGGTGAATGACCGCTTTTTTTCCAACCAGAGGGCACAGTGCCACACTTCAGTGACATTTTGAAGAGCTTTGTCAAAACTGGAACTATTTCCGCAGCACACCTCTGCAATACCAGGGCAGGTATTCAATCAGGTCCACTAGCTTTGTTAACATCGAGCCCCCGTATAACGTGGAGTTGGTTAGGTAAACACCACTTTCATCTTTATACTAAATGCCAAGGCTTTATATTACTGTATTTAACTTTAAAATCTAAAATCTACCATTTAATTTGGTAGGCGGGAATGGGTACCGCCGCCCTGGGAACCATTTATTGGATTACCAACACCTCTGCCACAGGTCACCCCAAGTGGTTCGCTACGTTTGGTGACTTAGCAGGGGTGCCCGGGTTCATGGGTTAAGGTTTGCCCAGGTCTTGGAGGCGGGTGCGTCGGCCCACCTTCTGCGTGGCGGGCCGGTTGGGAGATGCTGGTTGAGGGAGACCCTTTACAACCGGTTACCGCTGTCCGGGCCGCTCGATAGTACAGGGGCCCGACCCTCAGGCTCACGACTAAGGGTGGGCTGCCCCATCAGCGAGTGAAAAAAACCCGCCACTGCTGTTGTGCCGGTTCGTGATTGGATGCCCTCTCCAGCCGGACTCTCCCAGCCTATCGCCTAGCACCGCAGTGGGTGGGCTGGAACCAAACGCTCATCACTCCTGGATAGCCTGAACCCCAGATTCCTACCCACCCCTCATACCTTTCCTTTCCAGACCTTTCCTTTCACCTCCTACCCTTACAAAAAAAAAAAAAAAATTCATGAACATACAACACAACAATTTTAACATCATTACAGCGGCGAGTAGCAGGCGTCCCCGGTGCGGGCCAAAACTGTTGGTAAATTTTGCCAACATTCGCGGCCTGCACACAAATTTAAATTCCGTCCATCACCATCTTTTGTCCTAACGTCCCAACCTTCTTTTCCTATCCGAAACTCAGATAGCCGAGCCGCCAGACTCCTCCTATCTGGACTGCCCGGGCTTTACCCTCGCAAGCAAATTCCGACTGAAAGGAGGATTCTGCCTCTATAGTCGAGCTGACGTCAACTGTGTACGACTATTGAATCTGGAAAACTCCAGATTCGACGTAATGTGGGTGCGCGTCAATCTTGCCAGTACGGCAAGATTCTACGCATGTCTATTTCATCAAAATTTTATTTATTTCATCAAAAAATTACAGAATATATGTAATATATCATTAGTAAGTTGTATAATTATATGTCAGTTAGAAACAATGAAATTGTTGAAAGAATAATGTTACAATAATACAGCAGTTTCTAATATAAGAAAAACATAGATATGAATGTAAGAGTGTTATATAGAAATGGCATAATATACTATATTTAAGGTTGTGCATAACCTGCCTCACTAGGCGAACCTGTATTGAGGCAGAATTTTTAGTTAATTGTTTCTCCATTTTGTCTATGGTTTGCTTATATGTAAATGTTTAATATGGGTTCCCATACAGCAATCCATTATTTTAGGTTACATTATTGTTTACATATTGAAGATACAAATACAACAAGTTTAAACACAATACATACTATAATAACTCACTTTGATAAGGCATTTGGTTACTTTTCATTTTTCATCTGCATTTACACAATACGTATATAGTAAGTTTTAGCACCGTACATACTTCAATAACTGTCAATGACAAGGCGTTTGGGTGAGGGCACCAGTATAGGCTCGATCATTTGAATAAATCCAAATTTTAACATTTTTTTTAAACTCTTTCTGTGTTTGACTCACTTTAATATTTTCCGGGAGCATGTTGAATATCTTTGTGGCAAAGTAGCCAAAGCTACGTTGACCGAAGGTGGAAGAAAGTGCTGGAACTTGCAACATGTCTTTGTTCGAATTACGCGTAAATCTAAAGTTAGTTTTTTTTTCGTATAGCACGTGTTTGTTTTTAAAGAGATGCATGAGGATAGTTTTTACATAGATCTGTCGAACATCAAATACTCTCATTATGTTGAAAATTAAGTTACTGTTTGCAGTTTGAGGAAGTTTGAGAATAATTTTCATAATTGTTTTCTGCGCCTTTTCAACAGGATCTAGAGCTGATGCAGTACCCCCTCCCCATGCAATGATACCATACTCAATGATAGATTGGGTTAATGCAAAATAAATCGTTTTTAGAATTTGTAAGTTAAGGAAGTTCCTTACGGATCTGAGGAAATGTATTGTTTTCCTAATTTTATTTGCAATGATCTGAGTATGTATATTCCATTTGAGGTATGGGTCGATGGTGAGGCCGAGGTACTTCATCTGTGGAGTGCGCTCTATACAAGGGCACTCATTGCATACATTGGAATTCGTACAGTTATGTATTTTTATGGAGTAATCATCATTAGGTTGGCCTGCAGTATTGATGCTTGAAGTGATATATTTTGTTTTTTTCGTGTTAAGGGTAAGCGTGTTTATATCTAACCATTTTTTAACTAAGTTAATATTTTTTTCAGCTTTTTTAAATACAGCTGACCAATTGTTGCCTTCAAACAGTAAGACAGTATCGTCAGCAAAGCTAACAATGCTTCCCTCAATTTCAAGGTTGCAAAAGTTGTTTATATTCAGTAAGAACAGAGTTGGTCCCAATACGCTTCCTTGTGGAATTCCATAGTCAGTTGAGCGCTGGTTACTGAGGGTATTATGTATTTTAACCTGTTGTTTGCGTCCATTTAGGTAGCTTTTAAAGAAGTTTAGCTCTTTGTCCGTAATTCCGATTTTTTCAAGTTTTTTAATTAGTTTTAAGTGTGATATTGTATCAAAAGCCTTAGAGAGGTCTAAAAAGATTGAAATACATTTATTTCCTTTATCAAGGCTTTTTACAATGAAGTCTGTCACCCTAGCAATGGCATCTGAGGTACTTTTGTTTTTTTGAAAACCATATTGATTTTTAGAAAGTATTTTATGGCTCTCGATGAATTTTAAAAGTTGTGTATTAATAAGGTTTTCAAAAACTTTAGACAAGCTATTCAGTAAAGTAATTGGTCTATAGTTATTGATATCTGACTTGTTTCCAGATTTGTAGATGGGAATTACGATACTTTGTTTTAGGTTAGAGGGGAAGTAGCCCTGTGTAATACTAAGGTTTATAAGGTATTCTAGTGGCAATGTAATCACCGAAGACAGCGTTTTAAGGATTTTGGTTGGAATTTCGTCTGGTCCAGCAGAAGAAGTGTTTTTTAGAGAATTAATTGTTTTGAGAATTTCCTCCTGTGACACAGTTTGGAAGAGAAATTTTGTATTTATGTTATTTGCTTGAATCACTGTATCGGTAGATTGGGTGATTCCGCTCTGGGCAATTTGAGAAGCAAGATTTGGACCGATATTAATAAAGAAATTGTTTACATGATCAGCAACGAGCTTAGGATTTTTTGTGGTTTCAACAATATGTCCATCAATAGAAAGTTTATTTATGCTCTGTTTCTCTTTTGTAGTTTGCGAGTTTGTGGCTTCTCTAAGTATTTCCCATAATTTTTTGGGATTATTGTTACTTTCTTTAATTCTTTCTGAGTAGTAAATTTCTTTTGCTTTTCTGATGACGTTACAGCACATGTTTCTATATTTTTTATAATAGTTGTATGTTAGTTGGTCATACGGATTTTCTTTGGTTTTTTTGTGTAGTGTGTTTCTTTTGTGAATGCAATTTATAATGGAGTGCTTAATCCATGGTTTCAAGGGTTTCAATTTGTTACTTATATTTTTGGTCATCGTCAGGGTATGGTGGTGTAATTCGTTTTTCAAATAGTTAATAAAGTATATCCATGCGTCCTCCGATTGTTTAATTTGGAAGAGTTCTTGCCATGATTTGTTCTTATTGGTTATTATATTTTGAAAGTTGATTTTATTGTATGAAAAAGGTAGGCTACATTTATTTATTTTGATAGCTGTTTGTAATGCAAAGATAGTTGAATAATGGTCCGTGATAGTTGATTTGTAGACAATACTTTTAGATGGTTTTTTTGACTTTACCATAATGTGGTCAATGCATGATATAGATCCATTTGTCGTTCTTGTTGGTGAGTTAACGGTACTCACTAATCCATGAAATTCTAGCATGTTGATATAGTCTTGGCTTTGGTGGTGTTGGTTGCTCGGTAGTATGTTAATATTTAGATCGCCCATTATTATGATATTTTTAGTGTTGGAAAGATTTGAAAGAGTGCAACTAAGACTGTTTAGAAATGGCGTGATGTTACGAGTCGATGGCGAGCGGTATATAGCGAGGATAACTGTATCATTGTTGTATTCTATTTGTGTGCAACTTGCATCCTGAATTTTTAGTTCGGTTACTGTGAAGTTTTGATTATTTTTAGTGTAAACAACAATCCCATCGTTCTGATTATCAAACATAGTTGAATTGTGTGATGTGTAATTTTTGATGATTTTAGGTGTATATGTGTTTGACAACCAGCACTCGGTCAGAATGATTATGTCGAAAACAACATCTATGTGGTGAAGTTGTATTAAGAGTTCGTCAAAGTTTTTATTTATAGATCTTATGTTTTGGTGCATAATTTTTGTATTGGCAGAGTTTCCAATCAGGCGTTTACAAATATTAGTATCTGAAGTTGCGTAAGACAGGTTTTGGTTGTGTAATTCCTCATCAAAAAATTCCATTGAGAAAGGCATGTTGATATAATAATTATACGAAAATTAAAAAAATAATTTATATGTTTATGGGAGCTAATGGTGTAATATTACGATTCGAAGGAGAGCGGTAAATTGCTAGAATGCAAGTGTCATTATTGTATGTTATTTGCAAACAGTTCGCGCTAATAATGTCTATTTCCGTTACAATGGGGTTAAGATCATTTTTTGTGTATACCACGACTCCATCGTTCTGGCTTAATTTTGCTCTTATTAATTTTGGAGTATAAATGTTTGACAACCAACATTCCGTGAGAATAATTATATCAAAGTCTATATTAAGGTGGTTAAGCTGTATCTGGAGTTCATTAAAGTTTTTATTAATTGACCTAATATTTTGGTGCATAATTGTATTGTTTTTTACCTCTGCTATAAGGTATTTGCAAATTTTGGCATCTGAAGTAGTAAAAGGGTTGATTTGATCACCATGTTCTGCATGTACGCGATTAAAGTTAATAGCCATTATAAAATTTATAATAAACAAAAAAAGAATTGTTTAATTCCCTTGAATGAGAGCTCCACTAATCCGTGGCCATCACTGGGGGTTTCAACCTTTTATTGCTAGAGCAGGAGTTCGTTATTGTTACAGTGCGAAAATAAGCATAAAATATATGACTCACCAATATTGGGGGAAACGACCCAGTGAATGACCGGTAAAAGTGGGACTCTCAATCAAAGAAACTAATCAATTTTTTTAAGATCATCCGAATGTTTGATGTAGTGTATTTGCCTGTCGTCGTCATTTTTCCTTATCATTATTTTACAGTCTTTGTACCAGACATATTTGAAGCCCATTTCTTTTGCCTTTGTTTTAGACCTCCACAGAAGATCTTTGAAATAGGGTCCAAGGATTTCACTAACAAAAATCTTCTGGAATCCGTTTCCTTGTGTTGTAATAGTATTAAGTTGCCTTTTGTTCAGTAGAATTTGTCGTCTTTTTTGGGGGTTAGTAAATCTGACGTGGAGTTTTGGGGGGACTCCAGGTCGTCGCGTCGGTCCGGAATTTTCTTGATGTCGAGGATGTCATCGCTTTTTAATTCGATTCCTGAGACTGCGGCCACCCGTTTAATCATTTCTGCAGGCTGCTCACCCTCTTTTACTTCGATCCCTGCAAATTCAAGGGTGTCTTCATGAGTTACTTGCTCCACTTCTGCCAGTCTGACTTCCAGGCTCTTTATTATTCTGTCTTTTTCCGTTAGCTCCTTTCTCATTAATTCAACTTCCGAAACCAGTTTGATAATGGTCTCCATCTTAAGATGAATGTCATCGTACTGACGGCTTATGAAGTCCCTTGTGTTTCTGGTTTCTTGATTTTCGTCATCTATTTTCTTTATTATTGCTTGTTTAAATACTTCCATTTTTTTTTCCTTTTTCATCTCCATTTTCTCCAGCAGATTATCGAAGTTTAAAACGTTGGGCTCAGATGAAAGGTTAGCAGCTGTCGTTTGTCCTTTGCTTCTCAGATTTTTTTCTGAATTTGCCATTTTGGTTGACTCTGTGGGTCAAACACTGCCTCTATTACCCTTTTGGTTGACTTGCAATGTACTGATATATTTTCGATTTTAAACTATTGATAATTATTTATTCACTGATCAATCATTGACAAATCAAACACTGACTTAGTAAAACTAACAATTCTCATCGTATTTGACACATCCACGGGGAAATTTTCTCGCTGTACCAGATTGTTAACTATTTATTTCGGGAGCAGATCAAAACACAGCTGTCACTCGATTATAGGTATTGTTGTATGATTAGGTATTGTCTATACCGCTCACCGAACCATAGCGAATCAGACACTTCCGAGCTCTTCAAACATTTGAGCGATACTATTGATGATCTCTTGCCCCGCTACCCTTCGGACGAGTTTGTTGTTCTGGGGGACTTCAACGTTCATAACGAACCATGGTTGAAGTTCTCAGGCCCAACGGACTTGACTGGCCGACAGGCGGAATTCTTCGCCATTTGCTACGGATTAGAGCAATTGGTTCAGGAGCCTACAAGGGTTCCTGATGTCCAGACTCACCGCTCCAATCTGTTAGACCTATTCTTAACTACTGTGCCACACGGTTATAAGATTGACGTCACAGCGCCTCTGGGATCATTTGACCACTGCCTAGTGACGACATCAATCCCCGTTAGCCTCAGACCAACCAATGAGAGGCTGAGGAGAAAAGTGTGGCACTATAGGTCAGCAGATTGGTTCGGTATGCGGGCCCATTTCAACGCTTTTCCGTGGTCAGCTGTTTGTTTTCGGACTTCGGACCCTTCAAGATGTGCCCAGGAGATTGGTGAAGTCATCAAATCGGCGATGGATGGCTTCATACAATCGACTACTAAAGAAACTGGTGTGGGCTCAAAGCCGTGGTTCAGTCGACAATGCTCCGAAGCAGTCCGACGAAAAAACGTGGCTTACCGAGCCTACAACACATCTCGAACGCCCGAAAGCAGATCAGCATACAACAAATCGGCAAAGGAATGCAAGAGAATCATCAATAGGTCAAAATTCGAACACGACCTGCAGATCAGCAAAAAGCTGGCTGCCTGCCCGCATGGCAGCAGAGCATTCTGGTCGCTTGCGGGCTCAATAGGTCGAAATTTTTGCAAACCCAGTTTGCCACCTCTTACCAGACCTGACGGCTCACTAGCAAACACCGCCACCGAAAAGGCTAACCTATTAGGGAAAATGTTTGCGGAAAACTCGACCCTCGACGACGGGGGTGCTGTTCCGCCGTCGGTTCCTCACTGCGGCTTCTAAATGAAAAAGCTGAGGATCCGGCATCGGGATGTACTCCACGTCATACGGGGGCTCTATGTTAACCAAGCTAGTGGACCTGATGGAATACCTGCCCTGGTATTGCAGAGGTGTGCTGCGGAAATAGTTCCAGTTTTGACAAAGCTCTTCAAAATGTCCCTGAAGTGTGGCACTGTGCCCTCTGGTTGGAAAAAAACGGTAATTCACCCTATTCTCAAGAAAGGTGACCGCTCCAACCCGGCCAACTACCGCCCTATAGCGATCACATCAGTTCTGTCCAAAGTGATGGAACGTGTTGTAGCAGTGCGTACTTCTGGACGGGCAGTTCCTACCCGATTAAGATAATCATTGGTCAACATTCTTCAATTGGCACGACTGTTTCGAGCTATGAGTGCGGAGCGTCACTTCATCGACTTCAGTTGCTTGCTGGACTCGTGGGATTACGGTGTGTTCGGACAACGCTGGAACAATGAGGGTCTACTGTGCAAACTACGGAAGGTCTTTTTCACTTATATCTTTTAACAATGTACTTATAATTTAAATAGGGATTACTCATTTTAACTTCTTGCGTAGTTATTTTATAACTCGCTGGCGCCCGCTCAGACATTCTTTACAAGATTAAGTGTTTTAAATTCATTAATGTCACATGTTCTTTAGTCAAAATTTTATCAAGATGGCGTTATTTACACGTACATTCTTGTCAAGCTCTGAGTTCAATTATTTGATAGAGTCTCATGTTTATTTATTTGATTAAACATTTTATTTATTGTTTTAATAAATTAGCGTATGTTGATATTTAAAGTATTCTATTTTTTTATCATCCTTATCAGTTCTCTTTACTACCTACCTACTTTGAATTATTGCGTGTGCGTGGTTGACTAGATAATTGTATTCGGTAATTTTACCAATTAATGTCACAATCGAAAGACCCATCATTAATTAATACAATTATCCTTTCATCACCCATCCACGATAATATGTTACAAAATGGCAGCCCTTGTGGGTGAACCTAAGTTTGACTAAATAATGAATGCAGTATTTTTTTTCTTTCATTGTTTTAATCTTGTATTGGATGTCTGATTTTTTTTTTCATAATTTTCTTGTATAATCCCTTGAAAAAGACCTTTCGTTTTGCATGGTAGATGTTCGGGTGTTGCTCAAAATACATCGTGTCACTGAGATTTTATTAATTTTTCATTTTACGCAGCTTTTTATCCGGCACAACTCATGACGTTTTTCGTCTTATTATCGTGATTGTTAGTACGCTGACGTCACACTTATTTTATATTTTTTTGTGTTTTGCGGCGATTGTGGTTGTTGTATTGTTGCTTGCATGTTCTAATAATTTTTTTTTTCTACCTACCCTGTTAGTTAGGTATGACGGATTCGACCATTTTAACAAGAAGTCGTGCGTTAATCATGTCTAAACCAGAGGATGGCACTTCTTCGGCAAATTCGGCGGTCGCGTCTAACACAGTTCCGGTTCACAAATGGAACTTAACCTTCGACGGTACTGGGAACGTGCATAATTTCATTGAACGGGTCAACGATTTGTCAATATCTCGTAACGTAAGTACAGCTTCTCTTTTTTCATCTGCGGTGGAACTTTTTTCAGGTCATGCTTTAGACTGGTTTAGAGTCAACCGTTCTTCTTTCAAGTCATGGTCGGATATTGTAATTGCTCTAAAGGAAGAATTTGAGCTTCTGGACCATGAAAGACGATTAGTTGCTCAGATCAGAGCCACGTACCAGCAACAAAAAGAGAACCTGGGTTCATTCATAACGCGGGTCTTGACTTTAAACAATCAATTGTCGTCAAAATTACCAGATGACGAAATTCTGGAAATATTGCAGTGTAATATGTTACCGAGATACATACAAAAATTATCGCTCTCTGTCATCTCGGACATTAATTGTCTGAAAAAATTGGGAAAAATGATTGAACTTGCAGACGTTCGGTCTGATTCCAGACCTTCCCCGCCAAATGCAAATACTGGTAATTTTAATAATGTTTCTCATTCCTCCTCAAATAATGCATTTAGCAGAGGGAATAACAGAATGTCTCAGAATAATCCCAATTTCAGCAATCATCGTCAATATTTTGAATTCAGTAAACGTAGCCCGTCAAATATGAGTTCTAGGGAGGTGAAATGTTTCCGCTGTGGCCGTCCTGGTGTGAAGGCGCCTTCATGCAACTGCCGGCAGGCAAAAAACTAGATGTCCTGGGGGTCCTGTCTGCGGGCGGCAAGTCGACACCGTTCGCTGACATCACCGCCAGGCATCGGCTCGCTGTGCTGTCGGAAACCAGAACTTTCTTCAAGAACCTTTGGACCTCGAAGGTGGTGGGTGCGGCTAAAAGGGATGGCCGTCCACACATCATTTTCCAGGTTCTGGGTTCCAACTTTTCTGGCCTTCTTGACTCTGGTTCGCATATCTCAATTATTGGTAATAATTTTCATCGTCAATTTTTAAATCTAGGGTTAAATCTTTCTGTTCTTAAGAAAAAATTTTCACTCACTTCTGCTACGGGTCATACTGTGGAGTGCGTTCACAAAATTGCGGTTCCGGTAGTTCTTGGTAATGTTAAGAAAATTTTTAATTTTGTGGTTATGCCAGATATAAAATCTAACATCATCCTCGGTTGCGACTTTTGGAAAGTTTTTAACATTTGTCCCAAGTTAACTAAATTAATGACTAATGACTCTGACAATAGTTGCGTGTCTGAGGTAAGAGGACTAGATAGCTTTGAGAACTTAAACTCATCTCAACAATCAATCTTAAATAACGTTATACTGGAATTTAAAGCCTTTTCTGGTAATCGTTTGGGTAGAACGTCTCTTGAAAAACATGTTATTGACACGGGTGATTGTCAACCTATTAAGCAACGTGTTTATCCGATATCTCCTCATTTATTGCCGGAAGCTCACAGAGAACTTGACAGACTATTAAATCTGGGAGTAGTAGAACCCAGCAATAGCTCGTGGAATAATCCTATTGTTTTAGTGCCTAAGAAAAATGGTTCTTTTAGACTTTGCTTGGATAGTAGAAAGCTCAACGCGGTCTCGCGGCGGGACGCTTATAGTCTACCGTTGATATCTGATATCTTAAATAGTCTCGGAGGAGCACGTTATCTATCAACTTTAGATCTTAATGATGCCTTTTTTCAAATCCCGTTAGAGGAAGATTCTAAAGAGAAAACCGCATTTACTATCCCTAAACGAGGCCTATTCCACTTTGTAACAATGCCTTTTGGTCTTCATGGTGCGAGTTCTCGGATGATGAGGCTAATGGACAGGGTTTTGGGTCCGGAGTTCGATGGGAAAGTTTTTTGTTACCTAGATGACATAATTATCATTAGTTCCACCTTTGAAGAACACATTGATCTTTTAAGACGGGTTAAACAAAAGTTACAAGCCGCGGGTTTGACTATTAACGTAGAGAAGTCAGTCTATTGTCGTGACTCTCTTAAATACCTAGGTTTCGTGATTGATAAGGATGGGTTGAGAACTGACCCGGGAAAAGTGAAAGCAATCGTTGACTTCCCCATTCCAACGTCGCAAAAGAGCTTGCGTAGGTTTATCGGTATACTTTCTTGGTACAAAAGGTTCATTTTAAATTTTTCTTTAATTGCAGCACCTTTGCATAATTTAACCAAAAAGGAGTTTGCTGGTAAAAAATTTGTATGGAATGAACAGGCTGATGCTGCCTTTACTAAATTAAAGAATATTCTGGTCAAGGCTCCTGTTCTTGCTTGTCCCGACTTTAGTAAACCCTTTACAATTAGTTGCGATGCATCGAACACCGGTTTGGGGGCGGTCCTTTCTCAATCTGACGTTAATGGTATAGAACACCCTATTTCCTTTATTTCCAGATCACTATCTGCACAGGAGAAAAATCACTCCACAACCGAGAAGGAGTTAAATGCTATGATCTTTGCACTAGAGAAATTTAGGGGTTATATTGAAGGTTCGCCTATTCCTGTCAAGGTGATCACTGATCACTATAGTCTAAAATGGCTTACAAACTTAAAGTCTCCGTCGGGAAGATTAGCGCGGTGGGCGGTTAGACTACAGCAGTTCAATTTTGAAATAATTCATAGGAGCGGTAAAGACAACATTGTTCCGGACGCACTGTCTCGTGACCCTTTACATGTTGACTTGTTAGATCAGTCCTTTTCCACTTCTGACCGTTGGTACTTAAGTTTGAAAGAAAAAATTTTGGCTAATCCGGAAAAATTTCCAGCGTTTAAAGTTTGCAATGGTGTCATCTTCAAACACATTCAGAGCATGGAGGCTCTTCACAGGTCTTATGACTGGAAGGAAGTTCTCCCAAAAGAGTGTAGGAAAAACGTCATCGTTCAAAATCACGTTCCGCCTTCGTGTGCACATTTTGGCATCTTAAAAACGTTAAATAGGATTAAACTTAAATACTACTGGCCAAAAATGGCAGCTGATGTGAAGTCTTTTGTAAGTAAATGTCATACTTGTTTAGGTTATAAAAGTTCTAACTTACTGCCTCCTGGTTTGATGGGTGACCCGAAACTGGTGCAAAGGCCGTGGCAAATGATTGCGACAGATCTATTAGGTCCTTACCCTAATTCTTATAAAAAGGGTTATACTTACCTTTTAGTGGTTTCTGATTTCTTTACCAAGTATACTAGACTTTTTCCACTTAGGAAAGCAACGGGTAGTGTTATTGCGGAAATTTTGGAAAATGATATCTTTTATAAATTCGGTGTTCCAGATACGATTGTTTTGGATAATGGCCCACAATATATATCGCGTGACATGAAAGCGCTGGCCAATAAATTTCATATCCGTCACTTGTTTTATAATTGCAGATATCACCCGCAGAATAACCCTGTTGAGCGTGTAAACAAGGTGTTGGTAGCAGCCCTGGGTTCTTTTGTGGGATCTGATCACAGATCCTGGGCGTGCCATCTACCTGAAATTGAACTGGCTATAAACACGGCTGTTCATGAAGTCACAGGCTATACTCCGTTCTTCCTTAATTTTGGTAGAGAAATTGTAATTTCGGGAAATGACTACAAAGGTGGAGACTTTAACGCGGAAGACATTAGATTCTCTAAACGCGATTCATGGGCATCTGATTTACATGAATTAAATGACATTTTCTCCCAAGTTCGCACGTCCTTAAGACAATCATACGAACGTAATAAGGTTCAATATAATCTGCGTCGTAGGGACGTTCAATATGAGGTTGGGGACATTGTCTGGAGAAGGTCCTTTGCTTTGTCAGACGCTGGTAGATACTTTTCAGCAAAATTAGCCCCCAAATTTATACGTAGTAAAATTATTTGCAAGATATCGCCGGTTGCTTATCAATTAGCGGATATGACAGGGAAACCCGTGGGAACTTTTCATGTTAAGGATATAATCAAGTTAGAAGAAGCTAACTGACCTTGGGGTGGGTTAATTGATGAACTATTTTTTCTTATGTTGTAATCGTTATACTTTTATTTGAGAATTAATCCCTTTTCTCTTGTTATATATTAGGTTATTGCTTGCCTTGCCCTCAGGTTTGCAATTTTTCTTGTGTTCTCTCATTGTGAGGACATGACTAGTATTTTTGTGTCTTCACATTGAGTGGATTTTTTTGTATAAGTTTTGTTTTGTCCTTGTGTACATGTGTAGTATGTGTTTTGGGAGTAATGTGTCCATTCCGATTCAACGCGGGGGATTGACGTTTTTTTAATCTCACGCATTGAATCCACACATTTTTTTTTGGATTTAAGTGCAATTATATTGTATTGAACATTTTGTGGTCTCACGATTTGAATCCATTGTATCATTTTATACGTTATCCTAGGGCAGTGAAGTTCACAATCTCAGTTGGCCACTGTTTTGTGCTATTTTTCTGTTCGAGGGATCTTTTAATAGCTGATTTTACTTTGTGAGATGATACTAATTGTTCTTTAATGAACTAAGTCCGCGATGGCGACTTGTTTTGAGGTACGGTTTGTCCTTTCTAGAGGGATATACTGTATTTCAATTATGGCATATACGAAGCTGTATTTCGGTTTAACAGTTCTGTACCAAGCTTGGTCCTCGTGTCATTTTAATTGTGCGCATGGTTGTTCTTTATATGTTGTTCCTTAGTACCTTAGTTTGCCTTGGTGTTGGTTGACTATTTTAATTCATTAATTTAGAAAATACTTCATGCAGTTTTCCGCGATAGCCTCAGATGCTCATAACAATCTATTTTTCTCTGGTTTTAGGAAACCATTGGCATGGTGTTTTCTTTGATTTAGTCACTGTTGATTACACTTTTCAAATATTTTTTTAAAAAAATTTTATGCCATAATAATTAATTTAATAATTTATTTATTTATTTAATATTTATTTTGAAATTTAGTGGGTTTTCACTCGCTCAGGTTATTTGAGATTTACAGAATCATAGTTTTTTTTAACATTTAAAAATTGCATCCTTTCATGAAGTTTTTTTACTTTTATTGCTCTTATTGTCCTTGGCTTGATTTATTATTAAATTGATATTTGTTCATATTATTAAGAATGTCATTGAGTAATTTTTTTTTTACATTTTCTTTTAACAAATACTATGCGTTTTCACATGCAATTGCTGTGGCTTCTCTCTGAGCTCAAGATAAGTCGCATCAGTTTCATTTGGACTTAGCTGTATTTTGTCAATATTGGGTCATCAATATATGGTTCTGTTTGAGCCCTCACTTCTATCTTATTATGAATTTGGGTTTGTTTCTGGGATAACTTTATAATTTTTCATCTCTGCTCACAGAGGGCAGTAACTTCAATGTGGATATAGACGTTATTATTTTCATTTTATAGTGTTTTCTTTTAGCTTCAAATTTAACTTTTGTTGGGCGCTCAGCTTGCACTTTTAGCTAGACTCGTTTTATAAAAAAAAAAATTTTTTTTTTTTTTTTAATAAATTTTGTTAGTCTTTACTACAGTTTATCTTTTCATTTGTTATTCTATTCAAGTTTTTGTTTACACTTTAGTAGTTGTTAAATTCCTTGCTCAGTAATCCATTTTGTCAAGCATAGCATACCTTTCTTTTCACTTGCCTCAAGGAAGTCAGTCGCCTTCATCACTCTTCGGTTCTTCACGTCAAGATAACTCAAGATAATACAAAATTTCAAGATTTACAAACTTTTATCTATTCTTCGAGGAAGCAATTTTGTTCAAGATCGAGTCTTCAGGGAAGCAACATTCTTCTACGGGATGAGTTTAATAGGATACTACCTGGCCGTTCACTGCTATCAGAAAGAGGGTGCAGCTTCTCAAGATTGCATTGTTGTCAACATTGGAGAATGGTGATAAAATTATCGGGGCTCTTTATCTTCGCCAAGCAAGTTCAATCTTCTTCACTGATGTCAGAAGAGGGTCATTCAGATATTCCATCAGCGAGAATTCTTCCTTCTACTTCCTGGGTGTTGGCGCTTCAATCCTTGCTCAGCGAGCACTTCACGGACTTCTACAGAACGTGCTGGACTCTTCTTCTAAGGCATTATCGGCATTTGTGACTCTTTACCACTCATTGGACTTGGATTTGGAGGCATATGGAATATATCAAAAAAAATTATCGTGCCGAAAATTTTTTTTCCTTTGGAAGGGGGGTAATGTAGCAGTGCGTACTTCTGGACGGGCAGTTCCTACCCGATTAAGATAATCATTGGTCAACATTCTTCAATTGGCACGACTGTTTCGAGCTATGAGTGCGGAGCGTCACTTCATCGACTTCAGTTGCTTGCTGGACTCGTGGGATTACGGTGTGTTCGGACAACGCTGGAACAATGAGGGTCTACTGTGCAAACTACGGAAGGTCTTTTTCACTTATATCTTTTAACAATGTACTTATAATTTAAATAGGGATTACTCATTTTAACTTCTTGCGTAGTTATTTTATAACTCGCTGGCGCCCGCTCAGACATTCTTTACAAGATTAAGTGTTTTAAATTCATTAATGTCACATGTTCTTTAGTCAAAATTTTATCAAGATGGCGTTATTTACACGTACATTCTTGTCACGCTCTGAGTTCAATTATTTGATAGAGTCTCATGTTTATTTATTTGATTAAACATTTTATTTATTGTTTTAATAAATTAGCGTATGTTGATATTTAAAGTATTCTATTTTTTTATCATCCTTATCAGTTCTCTTTACTACCTACCTACTTTGAATTATTGCGTGTGCGTGGTTGACTAGATAATTGTATTCGGTAATTTTACCAATTAATGTCACAATCGAAAGACCCATCATTAATTAATACAATTATCCTTTCATCACCCATCCACGATAATATGTTACAGTGTGATCAACGACAAACTGCTCACATACCTCGAGAAGAACAAAATTATCAACGACCGTCAATACGGATTCCGGCGGAACCGCTCGTGCGGTGATCTTCACGCGTATGTGACGCATGTTTGGGGGCGGTGCCTGGAACGTCGCGGTGAGACCCAAACGGTCGCACTAGACATATCCAAGGCCTTTGACCGGGTCTGGCACCGAGGACTTGTCAACAAATTGCATTCTTACGAACTTCCCGCATCCCTGTGTACGTGGATTGCTGACTTTTTAAGGGATAGGTCGATTCAGGCAGTTGCTGACGGTTTCACCTCTTCCTCGCACTCCATAAATGCTGGCGTCCCACAGGGATCGGTTCTGTCTCCGACTTTGTTTTTGTTGCACATCAATGACCTTTTGACATGTGCACCGATTCATTGTTACGCGGATGACAGTACAGTTCATGATAGCTTTTTGTTTGACAAGCCCCCAAAGGGCACACAAACTCCAACGGCTCGGAGGGCTGTGAAGCAGAGAATGGACGGTTATCTCGAGAGTATTTCCTCCAGGGGTAAAAATAATCTCGTCGAATTTAATGTTTCAAAGACCCAATCCTGTCTGATTACGTCTAAAAGGGATCTAAATGATAATCTAGTCTCCTTCAACGGAAGCAATCTTCCGAACAGGCCTTCCATTGATATGCTTGGTGTAACTATAAGTAACCAGCTCAGGTATGGGGGCTCCATCGAAGCCAGAGTAAAGTTGGCCTCTCAGAAGCTGGGCGTACTGTACAGGGCCCGCAGATACTTTAATAGTACACAACTGCTCACCCTATACAAATCGCAAGTGCGCCCTACTGTCGAATTTGGCAGCCATCTCTGGTCTGGAGCCCCAAAATATCTGAAAAAAACCCTTGACTCTGTGCAGAAACGGGCGGTCCGTTTGATAGATTCCCCAAACTTAACAAACGGACTGCAATCCTTAGAGCACAGGCGTCAGGTAGGTATGCTGTCCTTGTTCTATCGGTATAACAATGGAAGATGCTCTGAGGAACTAGCGTCATTGATCCCTTCGGCACCGGTGCGTAGTCGAGATACACGCCAAACGCGCGCCCAACATTTGTACACAGTTGACACTTGTCCCATGAGAACGGGTCGCTTCTACGATTCGTTCTTAAGTTCAACAGCTCGGCTGTGGAACGAACTGCCGGCCTCTGTGTTTCCTCCCTCCTACAACATGGGACTCTTCAAGACCCATGTTCACTCCTTCCTCTCCACAAAAAGACCCTCCACACAGCATCCCCAAAGATGACATAGGCCCTGAGGGAAATTATTTTCTTCAGGGCCTCCTGTGTGGAGTAAATATAAAAATAAAAAAATTAAAACGTATAAAAAATTAAATTTAATATTAAACGTATTTCCATAGATATGTATCTTTCATTATCAAGTAAACCACCGACAACACACATAAATATAAAATATTCAATGTTGACTCGAAAAAGTAGCTGTCACGGCAGTTTCAAAGTAACAAACACGCAGGATTCGCGCGATTATAAATTTTACAATTTTTTAATATTTTTTCCATAAATCCTACAAAAATGAAACAAACGGTAAAATACAGGTTATCTCATTGGCTATATAGCACCATAACGATTTTGTATGACTCCATGTAAAAATTCTAATTTATGTTTTTTTTAATGTTGGCGAAAAATTTAAAAAAATATCTATATCTCGAGCAATCGAGGCAAAATTATTTATTTCGCGTGGTCGCTCCAATGTTTTATTATGAAAATAATTATTTGAACTGACTCAACCATTCCAGCGCGTATTTTATTTTTCTAGGCCACTGAGCGTACCCAGTTTTTTATTATCTTTCCTCCCCATTGTATATGACTAGGAATTAAAAAACCGGTTACACGTAAACTGATTTAAGTTGAAAAAATTTCATAGAACAGAGCGGCACTAAGGTAAAGAAACGTAGACGGCATTACGGTTATTTCACAATTGCAAATTCAATGTTCACCTCCCCGACAATCGATCAATATTCGTGTAAAAAAACGCAAAAATGCATATTTTGTGAAGTTCTGGTACATATATGAAAATTTCCTCCGATAATCGAATAAAAAATTGAATTTGCTAAGCTATACAATAAAAACATAAGCTGAAAATGGATTTGTAAATAGAATATTTTGCACAAGACAGTTTTTTTTAGGTCTGATACTTATTTTTTTCTAGGCTTATAAAAAGTTTTCAAAAAATGATCTTCTGCTGACAAGGCCAAGATGTGTTCTACTTGCAGTATTTAATTAAAGCATCTGTTGTGTTTCTAAGCAAACAAATGTTCAACCAAAACACCTGATTTAGCATTACTTGGTATTGGATCGCCTTGTAGCAGTCTCGCCGTTTAAGTACCTACCTTTCCGACAGTCAGCATTCTTAAGTTGCCGTCTTGTTTTGCGAACTACTCTGGAAGGCGCTGCGCTTCATTGAATTGTTGGTTCTGTCAGTTGTGGTTTGTGGTTCGAAACTCGTGTGACAAGGAACACTGGAAGGCTTACCGACCTTGGCGGACCCTGAATTTACGTAAGAGGCTCTTCAAATTGAGATTGACATATTTTTAGTTTTGTAGGGATTACACTTATAATTTATAAATTTGTTCGGATTTATCTAATTCCGAGCTGGCGCCCATTTATTTCATAGCATCATTTATTTTTTGTAAAAATTCCTCAACTGACATGACTTGCATTTTTAACTATCGAGCCATCTATGTATCGACACGCCTTGAGTTATAAACTTTATATTGAGTCTCTTGTTTCTTTTATCATTTTCTAGTTCTATGTGTTTAGAAACCGCATTTTATAAAAAAAATCTTATATTTGATATAAGAGTTTTATTACTGGTGCATGCTTTTAATCTACCCACATATATCTTGAGTTCCTTTGTGAGAAGTATTCAATGAAGGTAAGATTAAATGTTACAATTGGCGCCCGACTTTGGTAGAATCTAGTTAACGAGAATATGCAAGTTCATCCTCATTGTAATATTATTTCCTGTTTTTGGTTAAAATTTTTTTACAGATATAAGTGATGCTATGTTTTACGTTCCAGTATGTCAATCTCTTTTTGGAGGGTCTCTTGTAGATTCTGGGTGGTCGGTGACTTTTTCAATTGAATCGTGTCCACGGGTATATTTTAAATTTCAACTTTATGCAGTCTTGTTATCTCGACCCAACTCACAGACGTTTCGTCTCTTTACTCATCTGTGTCGACACTTGGTTGTCGCACATATTTTTATTTTTATTTTTACATAGCAATTTGTGTGACATTTTGTTGTATGTTTTATTGTGACCTAACTATATTTTCTACCCACATAGTTGTGTAGGTATGACGGATTCTCCAATTGTGACTAGAAGCCAAACGAAATTGAAAGTCATCATGTCGAAACCAAACGAGGACTCCCCGGTTCATAATTCGACGGTTTCGTCAGGCCCGGTTCCCGTACATAAATGGAATTTAACTTTTGACGGTTCCGGCGATGTCCGTCATTTTAAAGAAAGGGTCAACGAGTTAGCTATCTCTCGAAATGTAAGTAATATTTCTCTTTTCTCTTCTGCTGTGGAACTCTTTTCAGGTAGTGCCTTGGATTGGTTTAGAGTAAATCGCGACTCGTTCTCTTCCTGGGCAGACATTGTTGTCGCGTTGAAAGATGAATTTGAGTTGTTGGACCATGAAAGACGTCTCCTAGCGCAGATCAGAGCCACGTTTCAGCAACAAAAGGAAAACCTTGGGTGCTTCATTACTCGTGTCTTACTCTTAAATAATCGCTTGACCTCTAAGTTGCCTGACGATGAAATTCTTGAAATTTTACAATGTAACATGCTTCCTAGGTATATTCAGAAACTATCTCTTTCTGTAATTACGGATGTGAATTCTCTAAAGAAGTTGGGGAAAATGATTGAGTTGGCTGACAGTCGCTCAGATTCCAGATTTTCCTCTGCTGAAGCGAACAGTAACAATAAAAACGCAAATCGTTCATCTTTTAATAATGCTTCACCCAGAGGAAATATTAGGAATAATTCTGGTAATCCTAATTTAAATCCAGATCGTTTTGCTAACCATAATAATTTAAATAATCCCAATAATAGGAGTTTTCGGCAATCTTTTGATTTCAATAATCGTAGCCCGTCTAACGTGAATTCTAGGGAGGTGAGATGCTTTCGCTGCGGTCGCCCTGGTGTGAAGGCGCCTTCATGCAACTGCCGGCGTTCAAAAAACTAGATGCCCTGGGGGTCCTGTCTGCGAGCGACGAGTCGACATCGTTCGCTGACATCACTTCCAGGCATCGGGTTGCTGTGCTGGCTGAAACCAGAGCTTTCTTCGAGAGCCTTTGGACCTCGAAGGTGGTGCGTGCGGCCGACAGGGATGGCCGTCCACACATCATCTTCCGGGTTCTGGGTTCGGAATTCTCTGGCCTTCTTGATACTGGGTCACATGTCTCCATTTTTGGTAACAATTTTCATCGTCATTTCTTAAAGTTAGGTTTGAAACTTTCAAATCTGGGGAAGAAGTTCACACTCACTTCTGCAACGGGTCATACAGTGATGTGTGTTCATAAAATTTCGGTTCCAGTAGTTCTCGATAACTTGGAGAAAGTATTCAATTTTGTAGTCATGCCAGAGATCAAATCTAATATCATCCTTGGTTGCGACTTTTGGAAGGTATTTAATATTTGTCCAAAGGTCACAAAATTAATGTCTAACGAGGCAGTCAAGAATTGCGTAGCCGAGGTGGTAGGCCTGGATAGCTTTGAGAATTTAAATTCTTCGCAACAATTGATCATAAATAACGTGATTCGTGAATTTGAATCCTTTTCAGGAAATCGCTTGGGTAGAACGTCGCTTGAAAAACACGTCATTGACACAGGTGATTGCATGCCGATTAAACAACGTGTTTATCCGATATCTCCTCATTTATTGCCGGAAGCACATAGATAACTCGACAGACTGTTAAATCTAGGCGTAGTAGAACCCAGCAATAGCTCGTGGAATAATCCCATTATTTTAGTGCCCAAGAAAAATGGTTCCTTCAGACTTTGCCTTGACAGTAGAAAACTTAACGCAGTCTTGAGACGTGACGCCTATAATTTACCGCTTATATCTGACATTTTAAATAGTCTCGGAGGAGCTCGTTATCTCACGACGTTAGACCTAAATGATGCATTCTTTCAAATTCCATTAGAGGAAAATTCAAAAGAGAAAACGGCGTTCACTATCCCAAAAAGAGGCCTCTTTCACTTTGTAACAATGCCTTTTGGCCTTCATGGTGCCAGCTCTCGGATGATGAGGTTAATGGACAAGGTTTTGGGTCCGGAGTTTGATGAGAAGGTTTTTTGTTATTTGGATGACATCATTATTATTAGTTCTACTTTTGAAGAGCACATTGAACTTTTAAGACGGGTTAAACTAAAGTTACAAGCTGCGGGTTTGACTATTAATGTAAATAAGTCAATATTTTGTCGTGATTCCCTTAAATACTTAGGTTTCGTTATTGATAAGGATGGGTTGAGAACTGATCCTGAGAAAGTAAAAGCAATAGTTGACTTCCCCATACCAACGTCGCAAAAGAGCCTGCGTAGATTCATCGGTATACTCTCTTGGTACAAAAGATTTGTCTTAAATTTTTCATTAATTGCGGCACCGTTGCATAATCTAACCAAAAAGGCGTTTTCTGGTAAAAAGTTTGTGTGGAATGAACAAGCTAATTCTGCTTTTACCAAGTTAAAAAATATTCTGGTCAATGCTCCTGTTCTTGCTTGTCCCGACTTCAGCAAACCTTTCATGATTAGTTGCGACGCATCTAACACTGGGCTAGGCGCGGTTCTTTCTCAAGCTGACATTAATGGCATAGAACACCCCATTTCTTTTATTTCCAGAACACTAACTGCACAGGAAAAAAATCACTCTACAACCGAGAAGGAATTAAATGCGATGATTTTTGCACTTGAAAAGTTTAGAGGTTATATTGAGGGATCGCCCATTCCGGTAAAGGTTATAACAGATCACTATAGTTTGAAATGGCTTACGAACTTAAAGTCTCCGTCGGGTAGATTAGCGCGTTGGGCAGTTAGACTACAACAGTTTAACTTTGTAATTATACATAGGAGCGGTAAAGACAACGTTGTTCCGGACGCACTGTCTCGTGACCCCTTACATGTTGACTTGTTAGATCAGTCCTTTTCCACTTCCGACCATTGGTATTTAAGTTTAAAAAACAAAACTTTGGCTAATCCGGGGAAATTTTCAGCGTGGAAAGTCTGTGATGGAGTTATTTTTAAACACATTCCGAGCATGGAGGCACTACATAGGTCCTATGACTGGAAAGAAGTTCTCCCTCGAGAGTGTAGGAAAAACGTAATAATTCAACATCACGTTCCTCCTTCATGTGCACATTTTGGCATAATGAAAACCATTAATAGAATTAGACAAAAATACTATTGGCCCAAAATGGCAGCGGATGTCAAGTCGTTTGTAAGTAAGTGTCACACTTGTTTGGGATACAAGAGCTCAAATTTGTTACCCCCTGGTCTCATGGGAGACCCTAAACTAGTACAACGCCCGTGGCAAATGATAGCGACGGACCTTTTAGGTCCTTACCCCAGTTCTTACAAAAAGGGTTATACTTATTTATTAGTAGTCTCAGATTTCTTCTCTAAGTATACAAGACTTTTTCCTCTTAGACGAGCTACCGGTAAGGTCATTGCTGAAACTTTGGAAACTGAAATAATAATAATAATAATAATAATAAATTTATTTCACATAAAAATCATACAATAAAACATGCGGAAACTTTGACTAGCCAACTAGGAATGGATCCTGTTTTAGGCCAGTCAAAAATTTTTATAAATTAATTTTATAAATTCGGGGTACCTGATACGATTATCTTGGACAACGGTCCGCAGTACATCTCGCGTGACATGAAAGCGCTAGCCGATAAATTTCACATCCGTCACCTTTTCTATAATTGCAGATATCATCCGCAGAACAATCCTGTTGAACGCATAAATAAGGTGCTGGTATCAACCCTGGGCTCATTCGTAGGTTCTGATCACAGATCCTGGGGTAACCATCTTCCGGAAATTGAATTGGCAATTAACACTGCTGTGCATGAAGTTACAGGATATACTCCGTTTTTCCTAAATTTCGGAAGGGAAATTGTGATTTCAGGGAACGAGTATAAGGGTGCTGACTTCAACGCTGAAGACATTAGATTTTCAGTTCGCGATACGTGGGCATCAGATTTGCAAGAACTAAATGACATATTTTCCCAAGTTCGCACGTCCCTAAGACGTTCGTATGAACGCAACAAGGTGAATTATAATCTTCGTCGTAGGGATGTTCAGTACGATGTCGGGAACATTGTCTGGAGAAGGTCGTTTGCTCTGTCCGATGCTAGTAAATACTTTTCAGCTAAGCTAGCACCTAAATTTATTCGCAGCAAAATTATTGATAAGATTTCGCCGGTGGCATATCAATTAGCGGATATGGCTGGTAAGCCTGTTGGCACTTTCCACATCAAAGATATTATAAAGCTAGAAGATCCCGATGTTTAGTCATTTCATCGAGGGGGGACTTCCGTCTCTATATTGAGGATATTTTCTCGTATTACATAAATTTTAGATTATAAGTTTTGTTTTGTTAATAAGCTTACATGATTCGCCTTATGTTTGCTTATTCATTTATGTTAATGGGTATTTTGTAGGCAATCACTGTGAAGATATGACCTTATATTTATAAAATTGTGTCTTCACATTGATTTTATGTGTTTAGTATTATGGGTTCTGTCTACCTTGGTATTATTGTAGTCATAGTTTGTGTATGTTGTTCCTTTCAACGCGTGAGATTGACTCACACTTAGTCCCACGCATTGAAAACTATAAATTTAGCTTGGTACATCTTTGGGCATTAATTTGTGCAACTTCAGCAGGCCACTGTAGTTGTGCTAATTTCTGTCCACTTTTAAATTTTAAATTTTGAATTTCACAAAACTAAAATCCGTGATAGTGACTGCGCACTTTGTTCTGGAATACTGGTATGTCATTCCCTGTGGACAACCTTTCCTTAATCATCTACTCACAGTTCACTCATGTTTTTCAAATTTTCCTAGCACTAAGTTTTATTTTATGTAGTTTTATATTTTCTGCATTCTTCCATTATACCAATTTTGGTGGTGATTTTAATGTGTTTTAAGTCACCAAATTTTTCTCTTCTTGATAATTTTGGTTAAACCTCCATGCTATTCAACCACGAGAGCCTCAGAAGCTAACAATTATCTATTTTTGAGGTTTTATGAAACCTTACGCATGGTTCTTTGGCGATAAGTTTTATTGATACTCTTTTTACACAGGATCGTCTTAATTTTAATTAGAATAATGGGTAATTTTAATTAGTTTAATGGGTAATTTTAATTAATATGAAAAGAAAATGAAAATTTTAATCTTAATCATTTTTATCTCATTGAAATTAGTCTAATGAGTTTTGAACAATCCTTTTTAAAATGATTTTTTTTAAATAAAATAATAGTAATCTGTTTTATGGCAGTTGTTATTTAAGTTTTTTCTGCAATTTTCATTGTACAACATGATTAATTTCTTTAAAACCCCTTTGAGTTGCATCTTGGGTTTGGGTCTGGGGTTTCAGTTTTTTCTTTTTTTCTTATGGCTCACAGATGGCAGTCTCATAGATTTTGCAATTTGAATGCGTTTCGTGCATTGTCTTCTGTTAATTTATTAATAATATAATTTAAATTATAACTTTTATTTGGGCACTTAGATTCACGCAGTCTGTTAGTTTTTTTAGCTACCATTATTAATGCTCTAGTTCTTGGTAATTTTCACCACAGTTTAAATTTTGGAATTTGTGGTATTATAGTTTTTATTATAAATCATTCATATTTTCTTTTCATGTCAGTAATCCATATTGTAAGCTTTAGTTTAGTTCTCAATTCAAACGCCTCATGTTAGTCAATCTACTTCTACATTCTACGAGCACCCAGGTGGAACTAGCGGTATATAATTAATCCAATGAACTGTGATCAAAATAATACAGTTACCGTTGGGTCCAGTCGGTAAGGGATAATAATTTGGTACAATTAATATAAGGGCGGCTGGTTTTATGTGTATAAATCATTTGTTTTATTAATAAATAGTAAATATTTTCTACTACACACAAAAAAGTACACCGGATCAGTAACATTTCATTATTGTTTACAATTGACACTCATATTTAAATGCATCTTTCAATAAAATTTAAAGAATGAAGCTGACAACGTTTAGCCACCTTCTATATTTCACATCTGAAAATCATTTTCCGAAAAAGTGTTCAACTTGTTATTATTGTCATTTGATGTGTCCATACGTTTAGAATAAGTTAATAAAGAAAAGTTCATTAATTTTTAAATTCAGTGTAGCGACACAATTGTAATTCTGTTTTACAATGTTGTCTATTTTAAATTGTATTCTTCTGAATAACTGAATTAATGAAAAAAAAAATTCAATGATAATCTTCTAATATTGTATGATTCATTCAAGCAGAATAATAGAGGAGTATGTATGAGACGATGTATGAATGTATTCACATTCATACATCGTCTCTGAGGCGAGGAATGTGTGCCAAGACCGAATTGTTTTGCGGTCCTTCCTCTCTGCTTACTTCTGCGGGGATACGGCATGATGGTTAGTTAGGCAATTAATAAATGATAATTCATTCAAAATTAATGTACCAACTCTGAGAGCATTTCACACTTCCGAATTAAATGCAAACCGTCAAACTAGGTATTATAGCATAAACAAGAAGAATTCGCTTGAAGAGTCAATTCAAAAGGCAAACGACATGATAAAATAATTTAATCAAAATGTATAAAGTTTGTGAAAGAACTATGACTAAAGAACTTTTAAAATAATCGTTTATTTAGTTTTAAAAAGAAAAAAATTAAGTATTTTACAATGCGATAACAAATACATATTTCTGGGGAACACTGTCTACTTTAAGTTCTTATGAAAGATATTAATTATGAATACTGGAGACTCGTTTGTGGGACGCCAGATTACAGATTAACTTTTGTTTCGAGCAAGCCTATTATTCTGTATTAAGTCCGTGTGTATATAATTATAAAAAAAGGTCATTCTGCACTTTGAGTCAACATGTGTCTCGTAAAATATCCCTTTTGTGAAAAAGAATAATTGCAGTAGAAACGAGAAAACGGTTTTCTCAACTGTGAGTAAGCATGTGTCTCGTCAAAACTCCCTTTTGCTTACATGAATAGGTGCAAACAGAACATGAAAAAGGTCACTCTCCACAGTGAGTCAGTATGTGTCTCGTCACATCTCCTTTTCGAGAACTTGAATAAGCACAAACGGAACATGAAAAAGGTTTTTCTCCACTGTTAGTCAGCGTGTGTATGTTCAAAATATCCTTTCGAGAACATGAATATTTGCAGTCGGAACAAGAAAAAGGTTTTTCTCCAGTGTGAGTTAGCATGTGAGTCGTCAAATGTCCCTTTTGAGAACAAGAATATTTGCAGTAGGAACAAGTAAAAGGTTTTTTTCCACTATGAGTCAGCATGTGTTTGGTCAAAGTTTCTTTTCGAGAACATGAATATTTGCAGTGAGAACAGGAAAAGGGTTTTTCTCCACAGTGAGTAACCATGTGTCTCGTCAAATTTCCCTTTTGAGAAAAAGAATAGTTGCAGTTGGAACCAGAAAAGGGATTTTATCTTCTGTGAGTTAACATGTGTTTCGTCAAAGCTCCTTTTTGAGAACATGAATAAGTGCAAGCGGAACATGAAAAGGGTTTTTCTCCACTGTGAGTCAGCATGTGGAACATCAAATGTCTCTTTTGATAACAAGAATAGTTGCAGTTGGAACAAGAAAAGGGTTTTTCTCTACTGTGAGTTAACATGTGTTTCGTCAAAGATCCTTTTTGAGAACATGAATAAGTGCAAGCGGAACATGAAAAGGGTTTTTCTCCACTGTGAGTCAGCATGTGTAACGTCAAATGTCTCTTTTGAGAACACGAATAGTTGCAGGTGGAACAAGAAAAGGGTTTTTCTTTACTGTGAGTCAGAATGTGTCTCGTCAAATCTCCCTTTCGAGAACAAGAATAGTTGCAGTTGGAACAAGAAAAAGGTTTTTCTCCACTGTGAGTCAGCATGTGTCTATTCAAAGATCCCTTTTGAGAAAATGAATAAGTGCAAACGTGACATGAAAAGGGTTTTTCTCCACTGTGAGTCAGCATGTGACTCGTCAAATATTTCTTTAGAGAACATGAATAAGTGCAAGCGGAACATGAAAAAGTTTTTTCTCCACCGTGAGTCATTATGTGTCTCGTCAAATCTCCCTTTTGAGAAAATGAAGATTTGCAGTCTGAACATGAAAAAGGTTTTTCTCCACTGTGAGTCAGCATGTGTCTCGTCAAATATCCCTTTTGAGAAAATGAAGATTTGCAGTCTGAACATGAAAAAGGTCTCTCTCCACTGTGAGTCAGCATGTGTCTCGTCAAATGTCCCTTTTGAGAAGTTGAGTAAGTGCAAGCAGAACATGAAAAAGGTTGTTTTCCATTGTGAGTCCGCAAGTGAAGTTCTAACTTTGACTTTGACTTGCAGGAGTATTTACAATGGAAACAAGATAATGGTTTTTCCACAGGAAGTATCTTTTAATCAGTCAATAAATCTGAAAAATATTACGAATAAGCCATAAGTTAAAGTATCATTAAATCATAAGTTGTAAAACATAAAAAAACACGAATCATTATTTACCTGTTGTCTGTTTTTTTCTTTGAAAGCGTTTTAGGCATTCCTTTTTAACATCAGGCAGGTCTATGTCGATTTCCATAAAAGGAATATCCCTTCCATCTTCTTCTCGGGGTGCTGGTTCTACTTTGAAGCTAACAGTCTCCACTTTAATTCTACCTAAAATATCCAGACGAGGTGCATTATTAAAATCGTACAATTAAAGTCGTCCATCTCCTAGAGAGTACTACAACAAAACTCATTTTTACCATTAAAAACTTTTATTTTAAAAATGTACGATTAATGATACCATTTGATTGTTCCCATTTAAAAACAACAACATGGATAACAGGCTTTTAAGGTTCATTTACGAAATAAGAAGGACCGGAGATGTCCGCTTCAAGAAGAAAATACTTATTATTCTTGCGCACATTCTATGCAGAGTTTTTTATTGTTGGAGAAAAAATGTTTGAATAAAAATTACGTGTTAATGCACCCTAATGTAACTAATACAACATCCCAAATAAGGTACGTGAGAAGTTTTCTGTAGTTTGGCAGTTTCCTGTAAATATATTATCTAATGTAAATACCAAAGTACGGTAGAATAGGATTTTCTTAACAAAAATTATGGCCTGCCTGGGCAACTCAAAACTGATAAGGATTAGGTACTAGCATCGATATTTTACACAAAACACTATGACATTTGCATTGCCACTTTTTTTCTAAACAAAATGATTGCCTGCCTTAGCATCATTTCAAAACTGACATAGATTACGAGCATCGATAACGATATAACATTATACATTTTTAATAACGATTTAACATTATACATTTTTTCACATTAGCAATGCAACTTACAGGATATCCGAGTACTCTCTGCACGCTGTAAGCATTCCTTCTTTACATCTGAAAAGTCAAAATCCATATCCCCATACGGCATTTCACAACCGCATTCTTCCTGTGGCCTTGGTTCCTTCTTGATGGAGACACGCTCTGGATTCAGTAGATCCATGGTAAGACTGTGGTAGGATTATGGATTTGGTTCAAGCGCAAAAATATTACTGAAACTGCCAGAAAAAGAACGTTACATTTTATTTATTTTTAATTTTTCAAAAAGTAAGACAAACATTCCCGGGTTACGAATAACCTGACAATATTTGAAAAATTTCTATTAGCACCACATTAAGCTGAAAATTTTGTGATGGCGGACTTAGCCAGCCGAGGAAATGAACACACTACGCCTATGTCAACTCGGCCACCGACCGGTCGACATTAAGAACGAAAATATTATTTGGAAGATATTTTAATATTATATTTCGGTTGGAATATTTTGTTAGAACAATGAGGTGTATGCAAACACATAGACGCGCTGTATAAATCTCAAAGTGGCAAGATAAAAGCGAAACTGGATTTCTTTCAATTTTGTAGCTTTAGTACGCAACGTCGTGTGCAACCTCTAAGTAAATAGGGTAACAAAGTGACAAAATGCCCTCGTTCGTGATGATAAAATGTTTTTACCACCCGCCATCCGAAAAATAATAAAAAAGCCTTTGTTAGTGATGAAAAGATATTTTTATTTCCCACAACTACTATAAAAAGCCAACTAAATAAAACACTAAAATTATTTTATTTTTTTTATTTCAGCGCCGTTATAGAAAGTGAAATAGTGAAAGTAGCAACACATAAGTATAATAAGGACAACCTAATAGCAGTAGATCTCATACAGTATTGCGTGTTCATCTTATAGTTAAGCGATTAAATGTATATACTAATATTAGTCACGCCCGTGACGAAGAATGCCGCCCGCTATCGTTTTATTCGGAAATATTCTTTGAATGTCCGTCTTAGCCATACATGAACAGCTATAGAATTAAAAATTTATTTTAAAAATAGGAGTGTTTTTACTTGCCACATTTTATCTTGAGTTTGCCAGACAATAACGATTCTAGATTTTTTGTAACGTCATTGGGTGTATGCATAGTAAATACTTGGAAAAAACTAAATAATTTGACTGAAAAGAACTGAATGTTAAGATAATTGATAACGGTTGGCAGAATCTAATGCTGTTATCCTCCGTACCTCTATTTAAAGTGACAATCGTATATTCGATCCGCCATTCCTTTCGACAAAATATCGGTAAACGCAGGTAGAAGTTAAGTCGCGTTGGACACAGCGCAGTTCTACAATTGACCATACAAAATACTCGGGAGGAATAAATCGGCATTAGAGCTTACCGATAACTTGTGATAAAAACGCAACATCTCAATGTGATCAATCTGGCGCCGTGACAGATGCTTTCATGAATGCGATCTCTGGTTATGTTCAATGTGTTGCCATTTTTTATCCATTGAGTTCGGTCCCAACACATTATTTCTATTATAATTGTAATTGTCTTTATGAAATCGTTAAATATAGATATTTTTGTACTTGGTATGAGTTGTGATCGCACGGGTAATTAGTAATTTTCTCGCTGCATACTGAATGCTCTAGAATAAAAATCCCAGAGGTGTATGTATGCTAAAAAATTGTATGGTCGTGTGAGAAATGTAGAGATCAGGACATAATGCAAGGCTGATATAAGAGTAATCAGTAAGATTTAGAAAAGTTGCAACGGGATAAATCAAGTACCCAGTTATTTTTAATATTTAATGTCGACGCCTTATATCTGGCGACACTGATGAACAGCTGTTTAGGGACTGGGACACGGTCAATCGGCTTGATCGCAAGCACGTAGTTTTTTTGTCTATTGTTGTCTATTGTTGTCTATTATTGTCTATGCTTAGCGGCTTGACAGCCCGCATCAAGCCTCTCCGTCAAGCATGGCCACGCCTTCCTGTCATTTCGTGGGGTGCGCCTGTTCTCACATTGCCGGAGGATTGGGGGCGGAGCTATGAAATCCGAACTTCACTTCATATCTGCCCGGCAAATTTAAACCTGTGATAATGAGAACTTGGCTTTCTTGGTTGGTTGTTATTTCTCCATAAGACTGCATAACAATTACATCGAAGAAGGCACTTTGTCATAAAAATACAAGAAGTGCATTCAAGTTTAAATAATCTTAAGAGTTACTAGTGAAGTAGGCCTATCGTAAAGGAATATCAGGATAGGTCACGGATTAAACACAAATTTCTTCTACTTTGTGATTTTATTCGGAAAACCTAGAATATATAAGATTAAATAACAATTGTGAGGTCAGGCTTCTGGCAGAAAGCTTAAATAATACAAACATAACCTTCAAATATCAATACAAACTACCAGAGCTAGGTAAGTTGGAGATTAGTAATAAAAAGTACAATAACCTATCCTAGTAATGGTTTCGTAACCAGGAAGTAGAAGGTTAGGTTAGGTTAGGTTAAAAAAAAAATGGAATACAAATTAGTTTATGTTGGCCAAAAGGGCAGGGCTAGACGCTGCACGCTCTGTGATTGTAGTAGGGTAGGGCTACATACCTTTTCTACCATAACTGGTTCTGGTTGAGAATGAAAACCCTGAAGCCTTCAAGTCAGTATTGAATGCAGCGTATTTCTCCTGGCTGTCGAAGTATCCAGAATAATACTTATTTTCGTCCGTAGGGTTGATTATGTCTTGTAAATGTTTACTAATAACGACCTCCATGTTTCGTTTCTTTCAACTCAAAATCTCCCTCATACTTGAGAGATTTTCGAACGTCAAACCACAGTCAAACTTCAAGACTTCAAACAAATTATTCAAAATCAAGTTGATTGTTGCCAGCCTTCGTGTACACTCGGCAAACTTCGTAGTTCCGAGCCGCTTTGAGCCTTCGTGTTCACTCGGCAAACTTCGTAGCTCCGCCCCCAATCCTCCGGCAATGTGAGAACAGGAGCACCCCATTTCGTGACTCGCGGCAAAATGGAATCTGTCAAAGACAAAGCGTTCTTGGCTCTTAAGGCCCGTTCGCATTGGTCGAGTAGTTTAGTCAAGTAGCGAGTAATTTAGTAACTGGACACGTGCGAACACCATAAATTTAGTAGAGTAGTTTAGTCAGCGATTTAGTGAAGTCAATCCATTCTGTTCTATTTTTTCGGGCGAGTAGCGTCCCTCATCATGTGTCTATGGCAGATTTATAGAGTTTATCGATGGTCTATTGTCACTGGCTGCATTAGTCAGTGATCAGTAGGATCCGGAATCGCGGTGGCTTTTTGAAGAATTCCAGGGCCGCTCATTATTAAAGGCAAAACAATTAAATTATCGTTATTCAACGGGTTAAATTCGTTTTAAACATACTGTCCTTTTGCAGCTGCATATAGTATACATACTAGAGGTTTGGTCTGAACAAATTCTCAATTTCACATTATTTTTTAAAGAAATTAATTTTCATACGGGGAATAACCACATTTTTGTGCCTAAATATATATTGGATTTTCAGTCTGAATTTTTTTGTGATATCGATTGTATTTTTTTTATGAAATACTAGCGCCTGCCCTGCATGCGTTGCTATACCATTCAAAGAAAGAGTGATAATCCCTACGTGTCCTTACCCACGCGCCCCCGTTCCACTTGAAGTGAAATAACACAAAAGTGCGCTATATAAATGAAATGTTATTATTTTTATTCCCTTTCCCTTGCTACCCCTCCCCTTCTCGCCCTGCTTGTTTTGACACTAATCGCGCGCAACACTAAAATTTAACAAAGTTTCATCACAATAGGATGAATGATATAGAAAAAAGGGAATTTTTATTAAAATTTCATAACGCAGAGCTCACCATTATTTACAGAAACCTTTCCTAGCATCCACACAACTGGCCAATGTTTTATTGCTATAGGAAGAATGGTATAGTAAAAAAATTTATACACACTTAATAACACCAGAGCTCACTTTTATGTATAGAAACCTTCCCAGGCGTGTGTACAACAACTTGCACAACAACTCGCCAAAGTTTCATCGCAATCAGATGAATAGTATATGAAATAAGGGAATTTTATACAAATTTCAAAACACCAGAGCTCACCATTTTATATAGAATCCTTCTCTTGCATCCACACAATAACTCACCAAAGTTTCTTTGAAATCGGATAGGAAACAATGGATTTTATGAACAAATTTTATGTTGCCAGAACTCACTTTTAGGTACATAGAAACCTTTTCAGGTGTGTGAACAACAAATCGCCAAAGTTCAGACATCCAAACATACATTGATTTTTATATATATACAGAAAATATGAAATCGAGGTTAAATTAAATTTAAAAAATATTAATAAGACAATCTAGTTTCGTTGTTGGTATTACTATATAAGCCAGTATCACTATGTAGGTCAGCTACTGTGATCAACTACGGTATACAAAATTTGAGTTTATGTGGAAAGGTTTATATCAATCACACTAAAATAATATTATATGGCGTACTGTACTCTTTGTCCTTTTTGTGGTAAAAATGACTTTACTTGACTTGTTAACTGAAGCTCGACACAGAAAAGATGAAATCTGATACTTTTGTTTATCATATCACATAGGCAATCGATAATAATAATTTCGTCTTTTTCTATTCAATGAACAAAATATGAGGAAGAAAGGAGACAATAGTATTGGTATATCTTACTTTAAAACAAATATTTTTAAAGGACAAGCTGATAGGAAATATTTCATTTTTTAGAAATTAGTTACGAATTAGTATTCATCATCATCACCATGGCCGCGTTTATATTACCTTCAATTAATCTAATAAATAAGTGGATAATACCCCATACAATTTGATCGTGGGGTGATTTATTGTGACGTGTGTGATATTTCTTTAAAACAATTAAAAACATATACAGTAACTAAGCACGTTTCAAGCAGAAATCATTTGATAATGAAGACAAATAATAAGTCTAAAACAGATTTCTATTTTGATTTAGCTATGTTTTTAATATCTTTGTAATATTCCATGGACAAAACTAGACAATTTTAATTTCCGTCTTTTTTTTCGAAATATTTGTGTTGTAAATGTTCGACATGGATCTTCCGAGTGAATCTACTCTCCGAAAAGTGTATTTCAATAAAGTGTTTTGTAGTGAAATTAACGATATCAGAAAAAATTAGGACATTCATATATATGGGCGACAGTTGATGAAACGACCGATAAGTTTGGATGCAATATAGCTAATCTGGTCGTAAAACCACTAGGAGACATTGTAACTCGGTCATATTTGATTGCTAGCAAGGTCTTACCAAAAACCAATGCCGAAACCATAAATGATTTTGTAAAAAACAGTTTAATTTTTTTGTGGCAGGAATCTGCAGTTAATAACTTCGAAAAACTTTTAATTTTACCAACAGACTCTGCCCCTTATATGCTAAAAGCCGGACGCGAACTTAAAGATGTGTTTCCCAATAAGATACACTTTACCTGTTTGGCTCATTCACTAAATGTAGTCGCTTCAACTGTGCGGGATAAATATAAAAAAGAGGATGATCTTATTTCCTGTCTTAAAAAAATATTTTTTAAAGCACCAACAAGAGTAGACATATTTAAAACCATGATTTCAGATATTGCACTACCACCAGAGCCGATATTAACGCGTTGGGGAATTTGGCTCAAAGCTGCTGTTTACTATGATCAACATTTCGAAAAAATAAAAAGTGTAGTTTCAATTTTAAATGAAAAGGACGCTGTCGCAATAGCCAAAGCTAAATTATTGTTTGAAGATGCGAGTATTAAGGGTGACTTAATTTTTATGATGGAATATTTCGGAACAATTCCAAATGCTTCTATAGTCGAATCGTTCGAAATTATAGATGAAATAAGGACTCTTTTATCGTGAAGCAATGAAGAGTGGGCAGAAAAAAGAATCGACGCCATATTAAATAGAAACCCTGGCTACGATAAATTACGGAGCATTAGTGAAAATTTAAATGTTACCATCGGTTCAACACAACTCTATAAATTTTCTCCGCTGACCGATGTTGAACGATCATTTTTTTTATATATAATAAGTGGATTTTTGAAAATAGGTATAATTTATCACCAGAAAATATGGAACGGATTCTTATACTGTATTATAAAAATAATGTTGACGTCAAAATGAATTGATCCTGCATCATGTACAATGTACATTCTGTTCGAATTCACAACAGGTAAGAATTAAATAAAGATATATTAATAAGAGGTGTGAAAGTTATTTCTAATAGGCTTCTCCGAGAAAACTTTTCAATATGTAATTATTTTTATTAAGTCAATAGAGTGTTATTGTTGACAACATACTTGACTCCTGGCATACTAAAACCGGAAAGCGGTCTATAAATAAGTGTTTCATATGTAGGTAATTATTTTTCCCTTGAGTACAGCACTGGTAAAGCCACCGCGTTGCCGGACCCTAGTGATCAGTATAGCGAGTATAGCATTAGTAGCCGTCAAAACACGCCAAAATGTCTTGTCGTTGGAGCGAAAACGCTACTGTCAAATTCGTGACGTTGTATTTACAACACGAATGCTTGTGGAATATAAAGTCGCCCCGATATAAGATCAAACAAATCAGGGAATCAGCATACGCTGAATTAGAAAAAGGGATGAATATTCCTGGATTTGGTGATAGGGAGATAAGAGCGAAAATTAAAAGCATCAGGTTAGTGAAGTTTTTTTTATTTATATGGTATATTACAAGTGCCTGTATTATTATAAATTTATGTTAAAGTAGTAGCAGAGTCATTAATCATTAATAATTTCTTTTCAGATCTACCTACTCACAGGAGTTAAAAAAAATAAAGGAGTCAAAACCCTCCGGTGCCGGAACTGACGCAGTATATTCACCATCAGTCAAATGGTTCAATCTATTAGATGGATCCCTCAGAAACATTAATACAATGTTAACAGAAAGTGAAAGCAACTTGGCAAGTACATTTCAATTCTATTCTATCGTTTATACATCAGTTTTTAATGTACCATTCTTGTCTGCCAAGGTACCGATCCATCGTTCACAAAGTAATCTGCATATCTTTCTCGAAGATCTGTAGACCTTCGGGATGAACGATTGGACAGACAACTTGGTAGTGGTTCCAATCCTTGAGGCTCTGGCTCCACCCTCCAATTACCAGGGATAACAGTTCCTGAATCAAAATTGTCATGGTTTCCTGTATATTCCAACTGCTTGTTCTGTAATTTTGTCTCTCTGAGCCAATTATGTAAAGCGCAACACGCCTTTACAATGCAAACAACCTTCTCAGGACTGTAGGGCATCGGTTTCTCAAACACTCTGAATCTGGCAGCTAGTATACCGAAAGCATTTTCAACTATTCTTCTGGCCCGAGACAATCGATAATTAAAATTTTTTTGCTTTGATGTTAATCGATTTCCTGGGAAAGGTTTTAAAAGGTATTCTTTCAAGGGAAATGCATTATCTCCAACTAGTACATGCCCTTCTGGCAGAATACCGTTTTCTAATGCTTGATACAAACTACAGTTTCGAAATACGCCTCCATCAGAAACCCGCCCATTACATCCAATGTCTATATAACTGAAGCAATATTTATGATCTACAACTGCCATTAAGACAATGCTGTTTGTCTCTTTATAATTGTAGTATAAACTTCCTGATTCAGGAGGTGCTTTAATGACGACATGTTTGCCGTCGATTGCTCCACAGCATCCAGGAAAGTTCCATTCTTTTCGAAATCCGTTCTCAATGATATTCCAGTCTGTGGTGGCGGGAACCTGAAAAAAGATTTATAATAATGTATACATTCGATATAAACAACATTCTACTTTATTTTCAGGAAGACATTATACACACGGATACAGATACTGAGGAAAGCAGAATTACTATGAATTCTTTTCGTGAACCCGTATCTAAACCCCCTACAAAAAAAAAGCGGCTTTCCCAACTTTCGAGTATGGTGAGTCAACTAAAGGAGATAACTGAGGTTGCCAACTCTACAGAAAAAGACGAGTTTGAGGTCTTCGGCAGACACGTCGGCTTACAACTGAAATCTTTGCCCTTGCTATTGGCACTTGAAACCCAGGAATATATTCAACTGTACATGAACAGAATTCGACGCCAACACCTTCAAAATTCAACTGAGCAAAATAGATTCACCAGGATAGTAACACCAGTATCAAATGATTCGCAAGACTCTCCATGTAGTAATACTTCGTATTATGATGATGTAATTTATTTAGATGAGCCCCCAGAAGACACATATGAAATTGAAACACATGAAAACCATGACATCGAATAACTTTAATGTAAATTTTAATATTTAAACCATGTGAAAATTAATAAATAATGTTTCTCAAATTATATTTATAATTTATTTAGAACCGTTTTAGATACAGCTATAATTATAGCGGGATGGCCTATTTTAGTGGCTATTTCAGTGGTCGTTCCATTGGGAATTTTTGGCGAATGATATGCTGAAATAAGCCATCTACTATATTTGTAGCTGTGTGAAACAGCTCTTAATCTTACCTTGATAAATTCCTTTAATGATTCATAGATAGCTTCACAAACTTCTATAATGAATTCCGAAACAGTTGATTTTCCAAGTCGAAAGAGATGTGTGATTGTCCTTAAACTACATCCTGTAGCAAAAAAGTAGAGAACTGCCTGTAATTTGGTTTTTGCGGGAATTGCACTTCTGAAAAGGGTATCCGTGCGTTGAATTTGTGACTGCACTTTCATTAGAAGGAAATTAAAACAGCTTTCAGTCATTCTCAAAGTCGCGAAGTATTCTTTCGGATCTTCAAATGCCATTTCCTTCAGAAGAGAATTTGTAGCTCCTAATGCATCTCTTCTATTAATCCATTTTCGTATCCATAGTTTTTTCACTTTCGTCTCACTAATTTCTTCCTCCACCTCTTCTAAAATATCCATTACAATCAGCTTAATTAGCCTATTTACTTTGTTGCGTTGCAGCCCGTTCATCTTACAATTTGACACTTCACTCGTGAAATCTACTCGACCAATGCGAACGCTTTTTGGTCAGTCAAATAGCGAGTAGCGAGCTACTTGACTAAACTACTCGACCAATGCGAACGAGCCTTTCCGTTAGCTTTATGTTTGAATAAAATAATAAAAAGAAACGAATTTGGTGTCAAGAATGGTACAAGTTAAGGTACCGCTTTACTCATGAGCATTTGCAAAGTGTATTACAGGCTACAGCTATTTTTTGTATGAATATCTTGTGCGGTATTCATACAAAAAAATATGTTTTCTCCATTGAAAATTCAGAAAATTATTTATTCTACAGTTTGATTATTAATGACCTTGAAAACCGCTGTCATAATTATTAAAAAATACTAAAATACTTCCAGAATTTTTAAATTAGATGGATTTCTACAAATTGAACACAAAAACAATAACTAAGTACCTATTTTATAACAATTTTATTCAATTTATATCATTGTTTATGATACGTGATATTTATTTGTCTATTGTCGTTTGTCTATTCCCACAAAAATATAAATTCGCATCAAGCCTCGCCGCCAATACGTAGTATTGCGCAATGCTTGCAAGCCAGCTTCGGTACACGGTCAAAATGCTTGTCACAAAGTGCCATAGACAATAAACTACGTGCTTGCGATCAAGCCGCTTGACCGTGTCCCAGTCCCTTTAGACTGACAGCAGGGGTATTTAACATAGCTTTGGCCTTGAAACCCATTTGAAACCGCCACGCGCACCTCCTTATTCTTATAGAAAACGAATAGTTTGGCTAAAAGCTTAGATCTCATTGTTTATAGCAGAAGGATTGGTTTAATCTCTCGCTCTCTACTGTTTTCAAATCATTCAAACAAAATGAGAGTGGTTTATTTATGCACGCGGGTTGTCATTTGTTGTCGAAATACTATCATTTCGCGTCGAAAATGTTGTTTGTTTATAAAATTATAAAGCCAGTGTAGTGTTAGCGAGTTACGAACATATATTCAAACTACCTACGTTAGCTCAAGTTTAAAGTGCATTGAAAGTTTTTCGATTATTTCGACGTTTCAGTTTTTTTTTCAAAAATTCTTCATAGGTACTTGAATTCTTCTTCCTTTCGAAAAAATTCCTTTCGATTGAATTCTTCTTCCTTTTGAAAAAATTCTTCCTCCACAACGTATAAATGTTATTTTTTTTTAATGTGTTTGTCCAGTTTTTTTATTTGTACAATATTTTATCTAACTAAAATCCTACAAAACTGATCAATCAGTTTGATTGTAAGAAATCTCTCACTTTTCCTATTTATTTGCTTATACTAATATATTTAAATCTCAACTTGATATCTTGATGCGTAATACATAATATTTACTTAATAGTATATATCTAATGTAAAAATACTTACTAATTATTATAATGCTTATGATCATAATGTACGATAGTAATTGTTTTATTTTTAACAATGATTAACAGTTTTAGGTATTTTTCACAATATTATTTGTTTTTGATATTATTTGGTTTTCACAGATCTAGGTATTTATCCTCAATATTATTTGTTTTCATGTTTCACGGGATAGAACGATCTAATTTTCGTTTTGATTTTTGAATAAGATGTCTCATTTTTAATATCATCAGGTAATGCGTTAAGTAATTCCGGAATTTTATGTCTTTTTGTTCTATCTCCGTATACATTTTGCGATATTTTAATAATAAACATTTGTGCTTTTCTGTGCCTAGTAGGGTAGTTATGGTTTACAAGTTTTTTGTATTCCGTCTTCCAGAATGCATCTAGCGTTAGTTGGTAATCTACCCTACTATGTATAGAGAGCACATCACACAAAGAGAACATTGAGTAATGTTATTCGGATTGTTCTGGTTAAATTAAAGATGTTTAAACATATGTAACGATGAGTTCAAAATAGGCAGAAAAATTTCGGAATTCATCGCTGTATTGTCATGATTTGCAAATTTTCTTCAGTGTTTGTTTTTTCATTAGTTCAAATTTCCTTTAATTTTTCTTTTTTTTTTCTCAGATTAACTAGTTTCATCTTGAGAAAATAAGCTGTAACAGTTCATTTTCTTAGTCAGATGAACCATGCCCTCAAGAAACATTTTGATATTTTTCTGCTTCAAGGACATTTTTATTTTTTAAATATTTTTTTGGGTAAATAATGAATTGCTGAGTAAAATTATATTGTTTATGTTTGCACCTTTTTTTAAATGGCCTTGAGTATCTTTACCTTGTCTACTGCTCTGCTCCGTACGGTAAGTACGGCTTGTAATCTGTATAAACTTATTGAATACAAAAAACCCGAAGATATCGATCTAAAGAGTGGTTTATTTATGGTAGTAGTATTCTAGTAGCGGTTGAGTGGTTTATTTATGGTAGTAGTATTCTAGTAGCGGTTGAGTGATTTATTTATGGACGTACGGAAGAAGGATCTCCGTGGTTTGGCGAGACACGGACACGTGAGGTCTTACATCATGCATTGATTCCTTTAAATTTTACTTTAAAATTGGTTTACCATAGTGATACATTTTGTTTCATCCTTATTATTTGGAACTGGCACCCAATTAAATAATTTCATAAAGATATGCAATATTAGAATCATTTTTTGATTACCTTCAATTTTAAACTTAACATTAAATCACCATGATAATTTTCTTTTTAATGAGCAAGCAAAAGAAAACCACCAAAAAACACCATCTAGCGACTCTGATGATGACTACAAGACAGATAAAATATTTAAATTCATGGAAAAAAAGTTTGAAGAATTATCGGAACAATTGATGAAATCTTTTAGAGAACAAATTAAAAATCAACTAAGAGATCTTAAGAAATCTGTAGAATTTTGTTGCAATAAAATTGATGAATATGAAGAAAATAATAAAAAGAAAGATACACTGATCAAACAACTGCAATCAGAAAACAACGAAATAAACAGCAAATAAACAAACTGGAACAATTACACAAACAAAATAACATTGAGATACAAGGTATTCCTTTTAAAGAAAATGAAAACTTACCAAAAATAGTCATAATTTTATGGAAACCATCAAATGCGAAATGGAATCATCAAAAATAACAAATATATATCGTATCAGAAACAGAAACCCCTTAAACAAATATCCAGCCTTAATTGTATCATTCCAAAACAAAGAAACAAAGGAAAAAATCATCTACCAAAAAAGAAAATATGGTGTCTTGTACACTTATGACGGGTTGTTTCGGAGAATTTGAACAATTCATCAAATTTCAACGTTCATTTTCGGGTTCTGTGAAAGACTTATTCAAGTTCTGTTTTTATATCATTGTAGGCTAGTTGCTTGACAAAACTGAAATAAAAACAGAACTTGAAAAAATCTTTCACAGATCTTGAAAATGAACGTTGAAATTTGATGAATTGTTCAGATTCTCCGAAACAACCCGTCCTAAAAATATAAATTTTCCAGAAGATAACAAATTTCATAAACGAACAATTAACACAACTAAATAAACACCTCCTGTTTCTGGCGAAATCCACAAGACTCGGCTACAAATTCATCAGGGCGAAAAACGGTAACGTTATGATGAGAAAAGATGAAACAGCACCAATCATCTACATAAGGCAGCTGAATGACATTCCTTCAGAATAAAGGACCATCTAACATCTAGCACGTTGAAAATAACTTATATATAACAAAATGTCTGATGAAAATTTTTGTATGAAAATTATATTTGTTAAAACACAAGTGAACTAAATAATCACTTTAAAGACGTTAAATTTTCAATTCTTAATATGAATATTTGAAGCTTAAGAAGGCACTTTGATGAACTTTGTATTCTTCTCGATAGTCTTGATTTTTCTCCTAGTATTGTCATTTTAACAGAAACGCAAATGAAAGAAGTAATTCCCAATAACTTGCCAGGATATATAACTATTTCATCCGAATGTAAACATACTGGTCACGATGGAATCACTTTATTTATAAAAAATGGTCTTAAAAAACCTGACTTCGAAATTCTAGACTTTAACCACTCGAACGATCGCGCGTCAAAAAACTTTTTTCTACGATTGCTCGCGGTGTTTTGGCGACGATTTTGAATATTTTCCGCCAACATTAAAAAAATCAAACCTCCGAATTTTAATACGGAGACATAAAACTGATTGTAGTGCTATACAGCCAATGAATTCACCTATATTTTAATAATTATTTTATATTTTTAGAATTGATAGAGAAATTATTAAAAAACCTTAAACTTTATAAATGCGCGAAATTTGCGTTTTTGTGATTTGAAATTGCCGCCAGTGGCAGTTTTAAATATCTTTATAGAATATTTTCTACGTTTTTATGTTCTCTATGGCCTGTTTGATAACCACAGATGCAAGAAAATAATAGAAAAATATTTTTTTTTTTGTGTTATGATCTCTTCAAAAGTTTGGTCAGAAAATGTTTTTTTAAAATTTGAGTGCGTGGCGTGTCAAAATTGAAATCACTGTATTATACTATGTAATAAATTTACCACAAAAACTGGTATAACGTTAGGAAGATACATTAACTGTCTACAATTATTAATAAGCATAGTTGCCGTGTTGGCTTTATTTTATTCATTGGATGAATTATACAGAAAGCCTATTTCACGATGTCAAAATCATGGTGCTACTTTTTAAATAATTGTATGTTAGAACTGGAGATTTGTAACCATGTTTTTATATAACGTGCAAAACGAGGAAATAAGGCTTAAAATGAGATATATATCATAGATATAAACATTGCCAATATTTCAGGGGGATACTTTGAAAGTTGATGAAATTCACCAATATTTGACGAAAAATCACTTCTGACAGCTACCTAGGGTAAATCGGAATATGTAAAATGATGATAAATTTGTATAAATATATCAAACCTTTGTATGACCGTAGAATGGCAAATATAATCATAGTGATAATTTTATATCTAAACGCAAAGGTATCGAAAAAAAATGGGGGAGGGGAAAATAATTGATGGAACCAATAATTGATTTATTTATTAAGCCCTAATATCCTTTTAAATCAATATTACAGTTGTATGGTTACAATGAAAGAGCAGTATATTGATTTAAACATTGTTTACACACTTTGTCATAATAAAAATGTATTCAATTTATTGGTTTATTCATAATTTAAGAAAATCAATACATAATAATATCATTGTTCCTCGCTATAGAGTGAGATTCTGAGTATCGCTCTGGTGAGGGACCACCATTCAGAATTGAACATTGCTTGAATTGGCTTAGTTATGTTTAGTGACTAGATCTGGAAAAGCCTCTTTACAGAAAAATTGACAAAATATAATTAAGACATAAAAATAAAACGAGTTATTTAATGTGTACAATAAACAGGGGAAAATGAGAATACCTGTGCATTTGTTAACACGCATATTTCGATGATCAGAATTGAAATATATATATTAAATGTCCACCGAACCTTATCATATAGAACCTTTGAGGACAACATAACATGAGACATGTCTCACTTATCCCAGTAAAACGTAAGATATCATTAGACCAATCGAAAGAGTAACCTTCAGGCGGCAGAATCGAACGCATTGCCTCACTATCTACTTGGTCTTGTCTACTAAGGTATATGGCCATAGCGGAGTTAGGTGAAACGTTGATAATATTATGATAAGGTATTGGTGGCATGCAGAAGGTATCCTCATCGCTCTCTTCGTGGTCGACGTCGCTCGCTTCGTCATCCTCGTCGCTAGATCTGTCCATATCCATTTCTGAAACAACAGAAAACCCAAATTAATTTAATGTGTCTATATTACGATAACCCACTGCCTCTGGTACGGCTTATGACTCACAATACGATGGTCGCGGGATCAAATGAAATACATTATATTTGAATAATTAGTGTTATTTTCACACAAAATTCATTTAAAATAATATATATTATATTTGCAGCACGTTCCAGAGTGGAAGATACCCATAGTATCGTCCTGGTGTAAGACCCCATTCAGAATTGAAACGTTGCTTGAAATGGGTTTAGCCGTGTTTGGTGACCAGTTCTGAATAGCCAGGTACTTTTCCACCTCCCTCTTCCACACCTCCTTCCCCTCCCCATTGGGGATGCCATAGTCTCACTGGCTCCAGCTGAAGCTCTTGTGAGGTATTCATATAAAAAAATTAAAAAAAGTTAATCAAATACTTGAGGCGGGCAATGTCAGGTAGGTATGGAATGAAGAAAAGAGTGTGTGTGCCAAGATCGAGTTGCATGGTGGTTCATCCTCTCTGCCTACCCCTGCAGTGAAATGGCGTGAAGGTAAGTTAGTTAGTTTTATAACTCACGGTTTCCAAGAACAGACTCTTCTAGTACAGCTGCCTCGTCCACGATACTGTTTCTGCCCATGTCTGATTCTGAAATAAAAGAAAACACAAATTTACAGTAGAATTTGGATATAATGACTTTGCATTTAACGGTCTACTGTTTTAAGTGACGATAATGTAAGCTCTAGTAAGGTTTCATAGCTTTTAGTAGGAAAACGTATCCGTTTAAAGTGACCAACTACGTAAAGCGACCTATTTTAATGATAATTTGTCCGGTTACAAAACCCACCTACCAATACAGCCTCGCTTTTGACTAGGAAGCTCGGCACAATGAGTCCCGTGAAGCGAAAGTGTTTTTTCAATTTAAGAAAAAAGTGCTGTATTACACCGTTTAGAAGCCGGTGAATCAAATGCAATCCTCGCAAAGAAGTTCGGCATGTCTCATTTCTCACTCTGCAATACCCGTTACAGAAAAAAAAAGATGTGTAATGATGCATCCACATCATAACAACAATACATTTTGTATGTTTGTTATGTGGAATTTTTAAGTACTATGCTAATTTCCTGCCAATATACCAACAGTGAAACTGTGCTAGGGATATCAATATAAAATAAAGATAATTGATTTTATATTGAGCCCCTGGTATGACATTTAATAAACAAAAAATAAACTCATCGTTCCCAAACGCCGACAATTCTTCGTAGAATGGCACGTCCACCCACAGCTCGCTGTGGTAGCCAGCCTCCGGAGAGAAGAGTTCCCCACACTGGAGTTCCCCACTCCGCGATGTCCCAGGTAACGGCTCCGGAGATGCTGCACGGATTGGCATAATTGGTGCATTGGGAGCCGTTGATTGGGTCTGTGCGGGAGTGAACATCCACGGTGGTGGAACGGGTCGTGGCAACGGTGAAGGTGTCCCTGTCGGTGAAGGTGCACGTTGTTCTCTCCGGAGATGGAATTCTGAAAACATTTACATAAATCATATAAATTGTTCTCATTCACGTGTGAAACAGTAAGTACAGTATGTAAATAAACAATAAAATTAGAACTCTGTAAAATATGCACTGAATGTGCCAAATGCACAGAGCGCTGATCTTACCAACTCTCACTGTAAGAGTGGAACGCTGTCGGGAAAAAACAATAATATTGTATCAAGCATCTAAATACGATTACTTACTTTTGTTTAGTTTTTCTTTGAGGTGCGGTAGAGAGCAAAATGCGCGCCGCCTGCTTCTTGAATTTTCGGCTTTCCAGCTCTAGCCGGAAAGAAGCAGGCAGGGCCCTAACAGCCTTTAGGGCCTTGACGCGATCCTCTCGCACCAGTAGCAAAGCAGGGTCGCTGTTTAAATAAATACAAATATATGATGAGTTCAACGGCCACAGCAAAGTACTTTCATAAAAAAATATTAAAAAAAACACTCCAGACGAGGCTGCAATTGCAGCTCTGCGTTGACGTCCACGTGCAGGTAGTCCGGCACCAGCTCGTACCCCACCTCTCCCTCTTCCTCTGCCTTCTCTTGCAGTCAGCACCATTCTATATATTTTAAATTGAAAACACTTAATGTAAGTACTTAAATGTTTAAATTTTGTTAAATATTGCACTAATATAAAATTTGAAAATAATTATTTAAACCTGGGTCGTGGAGTGCTCCCTTTCCCTGGACGACAGCTGTTTCTGCACAAATTTGGTAAAAGTAAACAAATTTATTAATTATACAACTAAATTTTTATTCTGTGACGAAGGCTTTACACCATTTTACATCTAAAAAAGAGTCGACTTTTTGACATATGACTTAAAATAATTGGTTAACAAATATCTGTATTAATAATGAACCAATTCAAATAAAACTTAAATATATCTCTTTGTTTTGAATCACTCTGATGGAATATCTATATTTCAAATGCGCGAGTGCAGTATTTATGAAATTATTGTAAATCAAAAACAGATGACGTCTTCAATCGACGTATTTGTACACAAAAACATCCACCAAAACAATATATTAGAAACAAACGAATTAAAAACGCATTTCAAAAATAGATAAGTCAATCATGATTACACAGATATATAATTATGCGTTAAAAACCCAATAAATTAATTACTTACGGCATTTTAGGAAGAGACCAAAATTTCGTGAATGTTGAAAAGTTATTATTTTGTTTTCTGACAGGACGCCATAAAAATCCGCGAAAACTCGTTAAATAACACTTCAAAGACAACAGATAAGTTCATAGACAAAGAGAATATATTATCAGCTATTCGATAAAACAAGTAGCTGGCCATGGAAACGTTTTAAATAATTACAATAAATATTTTACGAATGGTAGAAAAATCGGTCCATTTTTGGACCGATATCAATCGCAGAAAAATAAAAGTGGTCGATTTTTCGACCGAAATCGTTCCAGTGGATAAAATATTATACACTAGATGGACAAAGGTACCCACTAGCTGAATCTGTAAGAAAACTTTAAAATTAACTAGAGAAAATCGGTAAAGAAGTTCACTTCGAAAATAAAGTATCTGAGTATCTGAGGTGTCAGATATTAGTTAAAATTTATCTAGATACAGTTATAGAAATATAGCTAGATACAGATACACAAAAATGTATCTAGATACTACACAACACTGGTTAGATGCAAGGTTATACAAATACCGTTTTGGACATCACACATTTGTTTAGAAGGAAATGTGGTGGGAATACGCAACTTCCCATCGCTTACTTAAACACATTTTCAACATTCTTATCTATTGAATTTGACTGTGCTGCCATGGTAGATGTCAGCACAGTACCATAGCCGGAAATATGATTCCCAGGGCCTCAACACTGCAAAATAGAAGTTGTGAAGCATACTTCCCTGTGCCCTTCAGGAAATCAGATATTTTTTTGTTGAAAATATTATTTTATATTTTTTACTGCCTACCAAACCAATAATTACTGTTTTTGTAGGGTTCTGTTATTTTTATTTATAGTAAAACATTGTGGCAGATTCTGAAACAAGTGAAGGCAGTCCTTCAATCCACCAGCCCACCTAAATGTGTGCTACATTATTACGTCTCGGCAACCGGAGAAGCGAGCCACAACCACAGCAGAGACGCGGCCAATATGACCCAACAAATTCATCCTGACCTGATACAGGAGATCAACAGGTTTGTTGAAGCTGGAGTTTCCTCAGTACGAGATGTGTCTTTATTGTTGGAGCAATTTATTAAACATAAATTTCAGGATGGGGCAGAACCTGATCGGCTCAATTCAGGATTTATCTGTCGTGTTTTTAAAGGGGTTTGTTCCCTCAATGTTTATATTTCCTTTGTGTGGTGTAATGTATTATTTTCCATTCATAAAACAATATCATTTTTTTATTGGTTTTCAAGCTACAATCCCGTTAAACTGCAATAAAGCAGTTTGTCAACAGGATGTTAATGACCAATTACATACATACACACATACTATTATTAGTATAACTATAGATTTAACACACCTAAATTAATATAAACTATCTCTATTTATTAACCATTGTTTCAGCATATATCTCAATCTATTTGTAGAATTGCAATTTTTTATATTAATGGGTAACATGTTAAGCATTTTTGGCACGTTAAATTCTAGGGTTCGCCGTCCATATTTATTATTATATTTTGGAACAAGCATTCCTTCATTCTTTGTAAACCTTGTATTATATTCATGTTCCACTTTCCTTTTATAATCAGACTCGGATATATGTTGAATCAATATGTTGTACCATAATATTGTTAAATTCCGATACAACAATGATATGTTTCGTCTCTGTGAAAAAATATGTTTTTGAGCTAATAACTTAACTATAGAATTTTGTACTGATTGCAGGTGGTTTAAATTAGTTTTACAAGAGTGACCCCAAGTAGTTAAACCATACCGTAAAGTTGATTCTGCGAGTGATAGGTAAATAATTTTTAAAATATTCACCGGAACGAAACATTTCAGTTTGTATATCCTACCCACTATCGCTCTCAGCCGCTTGCAAGTTTTGTTTATTTGTGTATCCCATTTGAAATGACAATCAACAGTCACCCCCAAATAAACGTATTCATTTACCAGTTCAATACTTTCACACATACAGGGCTGTAAAATGTTTTGATGAATACATATAAAGTTATGTGAAATTATTTTAGGCATGATCTGAAATGAAGCATGTGGAGACCGTATGTACATCAATTTAGTTTTCTTGGTATTAATGATTAGACCTGCGTCATGTGACCATTTTATCAGGGACGTAAAGTCATGTTGCATATATTTAATCGCAATGGATAATTGTTCATCGGATATGACAAGAGCAGTGTTGTCAGCATATACAAAGTGTCTTACATATTTAAATATTTTTTTCATTATTGATACAAATATAATATAAAGGGTTGGACCCAAAATCGACCCCTGCGGGACTTCAGCATAGATTTTTTTCCTCCAGCTCATTTTTTCTAATATTTTTACACAGATATGTCTATTAAATAAATAATTTTTAAACAAATTAAGTAGGTTACCTCTAATTCCAATTGCTTCTAAGATTTTTAATAATTTCTGTGGGTCAATTGTATCAAACGCTTTGGAGTTATCTATAAATAGTACTAAAACATGTCTTTTATGGTTTAATTCATTAATATTTTAATTTTAAAAATCCTGTAATAAATTCTCTGTGCTTTTTTTCTTCTGAAAGCCATATTATTTTTGGTCTATAATGCTAAATTTTTCTAAATAAGTATATGAATCAATGAATTGCCCAACTTCCTTCATTGCTCACTTATCCTTCAACATACTATATGGCATCCAAATTTTCACATAGACTAAAAAAAATGCTAGTTTTACTTTCCCATAGGTGTACTGTTTTGTAATGTAAAAAGATAAGATACTTTGAGTATATATAGGCCTAGTACGAATCTGTACAAAAGTTGAACATAGGGCCTACCACAAGTCTTTTATTGTCCAAAATTAATTATATTTGCATGAATTAGAATGTGGTTGCCATACCAAACAGTCTTTATTGAGGCTTTGGAATCGACTTTGTGATATTGGCCATATAGTAATGTAATCTAACCAAATGAAATCACGGTGCAAGAATTGTATGAAACTAAAGATGAAAATTAGCTATCGGCTGCTCGGCAATATTCGGAAATGCTCGGCCGTGACGTCACAAAAAAAATCTGAGCGGAGAACCAATTTCAAATAAAGCGCCGAAACACTTCACTTCGGGTATGCTCGGATATGTTGGCCACGCCCCCTGTCGACTAGTCGCTGTGCATAAAGCGACTCCCATTTATGAGTCGCACTACCAGGGGCGTATTACTCCCGCATGACCTTGTAACCCTGATGGGAGGAGTTATTCAATACCCAAATTCTTAAAGACAAAGCTGTTGTGGCTGAAAGCTCAGATCTCATTGGCTCAGAGCAAAAATTGTAGTTTGACCTCTCGTTCTCTACCATAGCGACTTGTGCAACAGAAAGAGAAGCTAAGCATGTGTTATGCTGCGATAAAAATTAACGGTAATTTCCAAGACGCCATTTCGGAAGTTGAAGTCAGTTGAAGTTTTTAGCGTAAATATTTTGAATTTTGAAAATCGTCTAAGTCTAACCCATCTAATAATAATGTTGCGTGCTAGAATTCTTCAAGGTGATAAATTAATGCCGTGTTGTATTAAAGGTTGCTCAGACGTATTCGATAATCTGGTGCTAGCAAGAAGCAGCAAGAAATACGTTTGTTTGTGGGTGTCATTTCGCAATTCAAAGCAAAAATACGGTACTTTTGGGTTTAAAAAAGAATGCTTGGCAACGCTTAATCTTCCAGTCATCATATAATAACCTGTCTATCTCCACCAACTAAAAGAAGGACCCGAACCCGTTGTTAAATACAGGTACTAACCTCTCGTTCTTTGATACAATGTTCCTTATTCCTGAATGTACTTCATTGGCTAATAATTTAATTAATTTTCCTTTTCAGACCTATCCGTATTCCGACGCAATACTATACCACGTATTAGGATTCTAAAACTGCTAAACAAAGCCACGATTACATCAAACAAAGTCATTTAAACCTCTCCAGAATTGCATCATGCAAGAATTCAGATTTAACCAGCATTTTCCATGATGTTTGCTGACGACAAAGCTGTGGAAATTATATGAAACCCTTGCAGGAGAATTTGAATAACTTCTAGTGCTGTGGCAGTAATAATTAACACTTAAATTTGTTACTCTTCTAATATTTATAAGATGTAAGTCACCTACAGTACGCTTGAACAGTGTGGAATCCTCATTTGAAGGAATATTCTGAAAGTATTCTTGTATTTTTGTGCAAGGTCAAATTAAATCCCATTAAGTTGTTGCAGTAAGACAGAAACCCTGGGTTCGATTCCTAGTTGAGACCGTTACTTTTTATTTTTCTGTGTCTTGTTCTTTTTCATGTTTTGTTTAGATATATTAGTATTATCTTCTACTTCAATGATAAATCAATGCTCACTTCATCGGTTGTACTGACCCTGTTTTGTATTACTGACCATTGTCTTTTTGAAAATAAAAAGTATTTTTATGTGTGCATAGCTGTGGGTTTTTTTATTTTCCTTTTCCTGCATTCCAATATTTTTATTTTTAAAATATAATTTTTTTGGGCTAGTGAATGAACGATGTTAGCTAGGTGTAGTTATATTGTCTATGTTTGTACTTTTTCAAATGGCCTTGAGCTTTATTTATTTGTCCACAATATATTTACCTGTCTGGACCAAACGACCGTTTTATCTGTGGTCGTCTGTGGTTAAGGGGGTGAAAATATGGGGCCATACAAAAAGCCCGAAGATATCGATCTAGAGAGTGGTTTATTTATGCGCACTACCGGCACTACGGTGTATCAGTTGACACGACGTAACGTGTTTTCGGTATAGGTACCAAAAGATAACCATTCTGAATCGAAAAGTTACTGAAAATGGCGATTACCGTGTTTCTATATGTGATAACCTTTGCTATATAACATAAATATATATGCAACATCGGTTTATTATTTCATGGAACAAGAGAAAATAATCTTGTAGATGTCTTTTATTGACAATGAGTGAACGCAATACGCAATAATGTGGTCTAATAATAGAATTGACTAATTGGAGGAACTTACTAATCACGTGGTTAACATTTGTGACAACGGCCTCAAATCTACATTGTACAACATTCTTCTGTGATTTACAACACATGTACAAGGCATCAGTTCCAATGTTGTAGAAACGTCACTATATAAATAGAAATACAATAAATACAATATGACTTAAGAAAAAGTGAACAACAAGGTATTGCGTGCGACCATAAATCGTGCGATCATAAAATGCGAACCCACTCACCGTGGGCATAAATCAACTATCTATAGATTGATAATTCCGCCCTCTTTCATATGTTGGAAATGATAGTTATTTTCTTTCAACATCCAACGGCAATTGAAAAAAATATTGTCAATAAGGCAGTCAACGATTCAACCTACTGTTTTAGCGTCTAATTACATTATTATTATTTTTGTTTCCCTCCTACTTATCTTATTACTTAAATATTTATACCTTTCATATATAAATAGTAAGTATATAATACTTTTTAGTTTTAAAAACTTTATATGCCTTTTAGATATTTTTAACTTAGGAATAGTACACAACATAAAGAATGTAACAGTGTAAACAGAAAAGTAAATTTAACAATAGGTTATTGTTTTAACAATACATATTTGCACCTGATAAATAAATAGGGTATAATAATAACAAATAAAAACACCAAATACAAGAGTAAAATTTAAAGAAGGTGTTGAGAGAATATTCATTATGATGTCAAGTATGTAATAAAAAAATAGAACTATATATAAACTAGACAGATGAAATAAACTAATTCGACTATTTTTTTATTAACACTAGTCAGTGACTGAAAATGGGCTGCAGACTAATACAGCCAAACTGAATAATGTAAACTCCGCATCAGAGAATATTTGGCTTAAAATTACAAACGATAACAATATTTGACTTGTATATTTATTTTTTCGTTATTATTCTACTACTCATAGAGATGTCAATAGAAAATGAATTGGCAAGGATACACCACAACCATACAATGGACCTGATTTAATGAGGGGCATGGCAGTACTACGATATTTAAAAGACGCTTATAGGAACAAATTGTGGGCCTAATTGGTTTTAACTTATTTAAATATTTAGTTATGACAACCATTTCTTCCTATATTTAGCATATTTTAAATGTTGCAGTACTGCCATTTTCTTCATGGAGTCAGGTCCATTGTATGGTAGTGTATCCTTGCCAATTAATTTTCTATTGACATCGGTACACCATGCATTGATTATAAATGGTACAGTAATTTTGATAATGAATTGAATACATTTTTTTTATGTTCGTTACAATTAAGCCAATCAAAACATATATTTTCTTCAATAACGGGCACAAGATATAAATTTTCGCAATTATAATTCAGTACATACTCGACGACATAATGAATTTCAAGAGTGTTGATAGCAAATTTCTTAGTGGGATCATATGGGTCACCTATACAAGATATTTTACATCTATGTTCTGCTATCCCCTGTGCAGCAAGAGCAACGCTGCTGGTTGCAGAGAAGACATGACTGGGTCCTGCACTCATTTCTGGAAAAAAATATATCATAGTTCTTGAAGAAATCGAAGTAAAGATTGACATATTAGAGGAACAAAACTAACAATACTATTCTCTTTTAAGTAATATAAAACAGATATGTACCTCCATGTTCTACTGCCATCCACTGTGCAGTAAGAGCAACACTGCTGGTTGCAAAGAAGACATGACTGGGTCCTGCACTTATTTTTGGAAAAAATATATCATAGTTCTTGAGAAATTGAAATAAAGATTGATATATTAGACGAACAAAACTATTCCCTTTTAAGTAATATAAAACAGATATGTACCTTCATTTTCTACTAGCATCCCCTGTGCAGCAACGGGTACGCTGCTGGTTGAGATGTTGCGCTCTGAAATAAATATAATTATTACATTAACCGAATTAACAAAACATATTATTATTATTATAGGCTTATGCAGTATAGAATACCTTTTAGGATGTAGTCATGATACGTGCTGAACACCATTCTCGAAATGGACTCTCAGAGGTTATGGTTGGAAACTTGTGTCGAATAGTCTCTGTCCGTACATCCTTTCACACAATACGTTTTAAGGACTTTATCGGTAGGCACATAAATGTTATTTATCACACATAAATCAACTGTTTCACACAACCAGATATTTGACAATGTTATGATGACAAACAACGGCGTCTGTCAAACTTTTCTTACAGTTTTTTAGAGGAAGTGAAATGGCGGGAAGCATGAGTCGGCCACCTAGCGGCGAGAACACGCATTACACCGTTTGCGAACCCTCTCTTTCTGGCGCACGAGTCTTATGGTAAAGTGAGCGAGAAACAAAAAAAATAAGCATCGCCTACGTCACAAACATAGATTTTTACTATGTCTATAATTTGTGTTGACGTTTTTAAGCGGAGTTATACCCCCCTGACCGTGGGACGCAAGAAGCAACTGAAATGTCACAAATTACAAAATGAGTTTGCCACCGACAATCAATAGTTGAAGTAAATAATCATAAATGTAAACAGATCTTGAAAGTTCCTACTTGAAATGAGTTTGTTCACTGTTGTTTTATGGCAACACTTGAATATCATTAGAAGCTCGATTTTTTCTTAATTCAATAAGTTCTATGGATATATCTCCGCGTGCATCCTGTCACTTTTTTGTTGGTTATGTTATTTTGGCTTTACTCGTTGCGCGTCGATTTGAACACTTTGAACGAAAACATTCCATCCTTCTCTCAAGAAATCCCTCGAACGCATAACAAAAGTGAAACGAAACTACCAGATCCTTACGCAAGAGCATGGATTCCACCGCCATCAAGTTAGAACCAGGCACAAGTGCGGAAGAGAGTGTTCCTTCGATACTTACGGAAATCGATAAAGACTATCCTTTTATCAAAAAGGAATGTCCGGAATTTATTTCCGAAATCAATTCAGGTGTTAATTTTTTTAATTTTTGGTACATAACTGTTACACAGACGTAATATGCGATCGGGAATAATAATTAAAACTGTAAGTTTTTGCTTGTCTATAACGACATGCTCACTCCTACATATCGACCTAAGCTACTCTTCTGGGTTATTTTACTAATATTTTTATTTATTTTTGTGACTGAGCAAAGTTGTGAGGTCGTTTTGGGTAGAGTGTTTCGCTTTTCGTTAGGGACTGCTGTATTTCATACCTTGAAGAGTCCTAGGTTAAGTGACGTAGAATAGGTAGACGTCGGTAGAGCTGTTTTTCACAAAGCCGAGTCAGTGAAACGACCCGTTCTATTGAAGTCGACATAAACTATAAACAGTAGAAAGATCATCCACTCAACAACATGCGTGACATTGTGCTCAAATGCTCTCAACCGTTCAAAGTTAATGTGTACTCCATTAGAACGGGTTGTTTCACCGACTTCAGAGAGCATGCACAATGTCACATATGTTGCTGTGTGACATTGTGCATGCTCAATGTCACGTATGTTGTAGTATGACATTGTGCAATGTGCATGTTCGCTCAACGGATATTGATGATATTTTGATACATATCGGTAGTCAAGTATCCAATAGTCATTTAACATACCAAGCAACTTATTCAGTGCATATATTCAATTTTTAATTACCTTTTTCTGTTATCAGGTAAACTTAGTAACCCTGAGTATTCTTTTCAAGGCGGAGTCAATATCAAATTAGAACCAGGGTCTACAGAAGGAGAACAAATTGAAATTTAGTTTTCCGAACTTGGCTTCGAACTTCCAGACATTGCACGGAAAGGCTTGGAGCGCTCACTTCAGCACTCGGAAAGAATTATCCAAACGGCGGGTAATACTATTATTTTAATTTTTACCAATGAATTCGCCCACTTTTACTTCCTCACATTGGAGGGGCCCCACCGTTTTCCCAACGACGGTATAAGGAAACTGACTGTTTAACTCCTTCGTCGTACACGTCAAGACTCGATAACTATTACGCTACAAGCTTTATTATTATGAACGACTCAAGACCCGCCAGTGTCCCTGCAAACAGCATTTGTTTGTATTCATAATTGCATTCAATGACGAATATACAGTACAGAAAAAATAAATAAAAAATCAATTTGAAATAATTTCTTCTCTTTATTGCCGAATCACAGCAAAAAAAGTAAATCAATATGTAATGCATGGCCAAAATTAAGCGTTGTCAAAAATGCTTATCGAACCTCCCCTATGAATGTTTCTATGTTTGCGGATAGCACTATTTAACGCACTGCGCCCACACTTATACACTACTTGCCATCTAGTCCGTTAAACCAGTGATGGTGTCTTCCTCCTTTAAATGGATACGTTTCTTACCTTATCAACTTGGCTCTATGCCGGGCAGATCCAATCTATCAAATCTCTCTTTGTATGAAAAATGTATAGCTAGTTCGCTTGAAAATAAAACCAATAAAACAAATTCGACTCAATATAAACAGACTTCGTAAAAGCTTTTGACAAAGTTGACCACAAAATTCTCCTCAATTAACTTAGAAAAATTGGAATAGAGGATAAATATTGGTATGGTTAAAGAGCTATTAAACTAATAGAATTCTCAAAGTAAAAAACAACTCTAACTTTTCACATAAATTCATGGCTACTAGCGGTGTACCACAAGGGTCGCATTTAGGCCCAATACTTTTCTTACTTTTCACAAACGATATTGTCACTGTTTTCGATTACAATGTTGAAGTGTTCCTTTTCGCTGATGATTTAAAACTACTTAAAATTATAAAAACACTGTTTGACTGTATCAACATTCAAACTAATTTAAACAAATTACAAGATTGGTGCCAACTTAATAAACTTCATCTTAACATCAATAAATGCCACATTATTAAATTTTTCCGAATAACTCAACCCTTTAACTACTCATATAAAATCAGTAATGTTCATCTCACCTCTGTCAGTGAAATTAACGATCTTGGCGTTATTTTCGATTCAAAATTTTTTTCTGATACGCTTAACCAATTCACAGATATGTCTTTTCCACTTCATATATTGTTCTATTATCACTCCGAGATATTTAATTTCAGATACTGAGTTCAATATTGAACAGCCTTGGATACATATGTTTTTATAACATTTGTTATTGTGAATAATTATTTTAGTGTTAGGAAGTGTTTGTAGTTTGTTAATTGAGAAATGTATATAGTATGTCTTGTTAGTGTTCAATGAGAGAAGATTTGTATCAAACCATTCTTTCAATGTGTTCATGCTATTATTTGCTTGTTCATTTACTATATTCCAGACGATTCCATTCACTATGATAGCTGTGTCGTCGGCATAGGATATTATGTTTGCGTTAAGTTGTAGTTTGAAAATATCGTTGACATAAATTATAAATAGTAGGGGGCCTAGGACTGTGCCTTGCGGTATCCCGAAATTACTTGTTAGTGGTAGACTAAGTGAGTTGTTTATCTCGACTACTTGGCATCGTTCAAATAAATAGCTTTTTATCCATTTTAGAGCTTTATCGTTTATTCCAACACAATTCAATTTTTCAATAAGTTTATCATGAGGAATACTATCGAAAGCTTTTTAAAGATCTATGAAGATTCCGAGACATTTCAAAGATTTATCTAATGTGTCCTGGATTATGTTCGATAATTTGGCAATTGCGTCTTGGGTACTTCTATTTTTCATAAATCCATATTGGTTATGGTGGATTACGACATTTTTTTCAATAAATTCAGTCAATCTTTTTTTGATAATTTTTTCAAAGATTTTCGCAATGTTTGAGATCAGCGGTATTGGACGATAATTTGACACTTCTTCTGGGTTGCCAGATTTATGAATTGGAGTGATGATGGTTTGTTTATATACAGTTGGGAATATTCCGCTTTGGAGACTTATGTTGATTAAATGTGTAAAGGGACTGGGACACGGTCAAGCGGCTTGATCGCAAGCACGTAGTTTTTTTGTCTATTGTTGTCTATTATTGTCTATGCTTAGCGGCTTGACAGCCCGCATCAAGCCTCTCCGTCAAGCATGGCCACGCCTTCCTGTGATTTCGTGGTGGTCTATGTTATGTACTTCTATGCCTTCCTGTCATTTCGTGACTCGCGGCAAAATGGAATCTGTCAAAGACAAAGCGTTCTTGGCTCTTACGTTAGCTTTATGTTTGAATAAAATAATAAAAAGAAACGAATTTGGTGTCGATAATGGTACAAGTTAAGGTACCGCTTTACCCATGAGCATTTGCAAAGTGTATTACAGGCTACAGCTATTTTTTGTATGAATATCTTGTGCGGTATTCATACAAAAAATATGTTTTCTCCATTGAAAATTCAGAAAATTATTTATTCTACAGTTTGATTATTAATGACCTTGAAAACCGCTATCATAATTATTAAAAAATACTAAAATACTTCCAGAATTTTTAAATTAGATGGATTTCTACAAATTGAACACAAAAACAATAACTAAGTACCTATTTTATCACAATTTTATTCAATTTATATCATTGTTTATGATACGTGATATTTATTTGTCTATTGTCGTTTGTCTATTCCCACAAAAAAAAAGTGGGTGTGTCAAGCCTACGCAAGACAGAAGTGAAACTTCTAGTTTCAGCTGATGCTTGGCGTGGCGCAGTTCGCTGGTGTCTGAGAGAGAGGAAAGAAGAGAAGAGAGAGAACGTTCGTGAGCGGCTCCCCCACCTCAACAAGGTTTCACTTCAAAAATGCCACAGCCGAGAATCGAACCTCGCTTAACTGATTGAAAGCCAACCACGCTGAGCACCAACTGTAAGCAAAGCCGCATAAATTGATTATATTATGTAGGTTCTGAAAATATGAGAGCTTGTTATGTTTTATAATGTTACCTACATCACACCCAAAATATAATATATTTTTAAAAATAATGTACAATGTACAGAAATAGAATCCCACACAAGATCGCGTAGTGCGCTCTAGCGAACGGATATTTTATCAGAGGGAGATAGTTTTAATTTTTTTTTCTGTAAATTATTACATATTATCAAAATAAATAAATTAATTAAATAAATGTAATACAATTATCATAATATACGGATTAGATAATAATTTTAATCCAACACAATAACGCAAAGCGCGCTCTAGCGGAGTAATGTTTTATCACAGTGAGATAAGTGTTTTTATTATTTTGCAATATTATTTTCTTTTAAAAAATGTTCTGACCTACTAAAAAATAAGATATTGAATGAAAAAGGCGTTAAAAACAAAAAAAATAATGTGCGATGGCCGAGAATCGAACTCGGATCAACTGCTTGGAAGGCAACTATGCTGACCATTACACCACCAACGCCAGTTGTCGGGATGAGCTAAGAAGCATTTATATGTTACTTCAAAACTTTGACTAGATCAAATGAACTTTAATCGGTGGTCCCGCATTTTCGTTTCGGTCATGAGTCGGTTTTACTCCGGTCCTCGAAATTGCATGACGCGCGTAAAGAAGTTTCACTTCAATATAAATTCGCATCAAGCCCCGCCGCAAGCACGTAGAATTGCGCAATGCTTGCAAGCCAGCTTCGGTACACGGTCAAAATGCTTGTCACAAAGTGCCATAGACAATAAACTACGTGCTTGCGATCAAGCCGCTTGACCGTGTCCCAGTCCTTTTAAGGGTTTTGAGATATGTTTTTTGATAATTTTTAGTGTTTCGACAGTAATTCCATCGAAACCTGGTGCTGATCTTCCTTTCATGCTTAAAATAATTTGCTCGATTTCCTGTGCTGAAGTAAGGTGAAACATGTCAATTTTGTTTGAGATATTAATATTAAGGTTCTGTGCGTCATTGGACAGTACTTTTTGAATTTGATTTGCAAGGTTTTTGCCTACTTTTGCAAAGAAGTTGTTGAATATGTTGGCGGCATCTAAAGGATTTTTTTGCATCGTATTTGGTTATTGTTATGTGTTATGCTATGTATTTCATTTTTTTATGTTTTTTCTTGTCTATGATTTCATTTACAACATGCCAGACTTTTTTGCATCGTTCTCCGTTGCTTCTTTGGTTGGCTTGGTTAGGTTACATAAAACAATAAGTGTAATAATACCTATATATAAATAATTTATGTTTTATAACATAAAAATATTTTATTTTTCAAGTTAGTCAAAATAGTACCTACCTAGTATTTGACTAGAGTAAATGGTAAAAAATGTAGCCACTCGTATCAGGAATACCAACAAAATAAAATGTTATCAACAGAAATCTTTCCAGCTGTCATCCCATACAACGAAAGTGAATTTTCGATTAACGTAATTAAAAATTAAAATGCTAAAATTCAAAATATCCCAAATGCAGTCAGATTCCTTTTATAGTAATTAAGGTAAATCAGAAGGTTTTATTTAAAAATATTTCATATAATCCGTGTCCAGCGATTCCGAATATTTACCGAATCTTATATAGAAATACTGCCTTGTCTGACGCCTCTTTCCATATTAACCAGTGTTTACTGGTGTAACATTTTAATATTCCAGTTAACTTGGTTCTCTTGTTGATGATGCCAGAATGTAAATATTGATGCGGAAACATTAATTTCTTTCAGTTTTTTCCAAAGTAGTGCCAATGTATTTTGTTTTATTTCTCCAGGTAATATTAATGTGGAGACTGTTACCATCAAGGCAGAACCAGGATCCCGAGAAGAAGTTGGAGGTGCAATTCCTTATACTGATCTTGACATAGACCTCCCGGATGTTAAAATGGAATGCTTAAAGCGCTCTAAAATAATAACCATGACCGCAAGTAATTCGATTTTTTATATTAAATTTAATCGATTCTGGGGTGGTGGTTTTTCACCGGACCATTATTTAACAGAATTTAATGTATTTGGGTTCTGACTAGGAGTTGGCGGTATTATTTCAGTGTGCTTAGGGGTTAAGGTCCTCGATTGAAAGTTTAATTTAATTAATTTATTGTTATTACGCATTTAATTCATATGCATAATCTTGTTGAATGTTCTGGAGTGGTAGATTTTTAACTTGTTTATTTTCTAAGATACCAGAGCAGTTAGTGAGCAAGTTCGCAATGCGTGCTCTCGATTATGCTGTATCCGCTTACACTTAATATATATTTATCTCATTTTTATAATTTTTAGGCGGATTGCTAAGGGCGCGTCCTGGGGAAAAACAATATTCTTGTTATCATTGTGACTATTCCTGCTCTCAGAAGTCGACGCTTGAACTGCACCTGTGCACCCATACTCAAGAAAAACTTTTTTCGTGTCCTCACTGCAACTATTCATGTTCCAGAAAAGTTAGTCTTAAGATTCACATGTTTACTCACAGTGGAAAAAAACCTTTTTCATGTTCCAACTGCAACTTTTCGTGTTCCAGAAAGGGGTATCTAAAAATTCATGTGCTGAGACACAGTGGGGAAAAACCTTTTTCATGTCCTGAATGCAACAATTCCTTCTTTACAAAAGAAAATCTTAAAAGTCACATGTTTACCCACGGTGGAGATAAACCTTTTTCATGTCCTGAATGCAACTATTCCTGCTATACAAAAAGAAATCTTAAAAGACACATGTTTACTCACATGAAAGAAAAACCTTTTCCATGTTCCAACTGCAACTTTTCGTTTTCTACTAAGGCGCATCTAAATATTCATGTGCTGAGACACGGCGGGGAAAAACCTTTTTCATGTCCTGAATGCAACTATTCCTGCTATACAAAAGATAATCTTAAAAGACACATGTTTACCCACAGTGCAGAAAAATCTTTTTCATGTCTTGACTGCAACTATTCCTGCTATACAAAAGGAAGTCTTAAAAGACACATGTTTACTCACTTGGAAGAAAAACCTTTTTCGTGTTCCAACTGTAACTTTTCGTGTTCTACAAAGGGGTATCTAAAAATACATATGCTGAGACACAGTGGGGAAAAACCTTTTTCATGTGCTGAATGCAACAATTCCTTCTTTACAAAAGGAAATCTTAAAAGTCACATGCTTACCCACAGTCGAGAAAAACCTTTTTCATGTCCTGAATGCAACTATTCCTGCTTTACAAAAAGAACTCTTAAAAGTCATATGTTTTCCCACAGTGGAGAAAAACCTTTCTCTTGTCCTGAATGCAACTATTCCTGCTATCCAAAAGGAAAACTAAAAAGTCACATGTTAACCCACAGTGGAGACAAACCTTTTTCATGTCTCTATTGCAACTATTCCTGCTATACAAAAGGAAATCTTAAAAGTCACATGTTTACCCACAGTGGAGAAAAACCTTTTTCATGTTCTAACTGCAACTTTTCGTGTTCTACTAAGGGGCATCTAAAAATTCATGTGCTGAGACACAGTGGGGAAAAACCCTTTCCATGTCCTGAATGCATCTTTTCCTGCTATACAAAAGGAAATCTTAAAAGTCACATGTTTTCACATAGTAGTGAAAAACTTTTTTCATGTGTCGACTGTAACTATTCATGCAATTTTAAGAAAGATTTTAAAAAACACGTGTTGAACCACAGTGGGGAGTAACCTTTTACATGTCCTGACTCCAATTATTCATGCTCTATGAAGGGATATCATAAAATTCATTTGTTTATCCACAGCGGATTAAAATCTTTTTCTTGTCCCGACTGCAAATATTCATGGAATTCCACAAAGGAATTACTTAAAATACACATAGTGCGCCACAATGGGGAAACATTCAAGTGTTCCTACTGCAACTATTCATGTTATACAAAGGAAAATCTTAAAATTCACATGCTTACCCACGGTAGAGAAACATCTTTGTTTTCCACAAGTGTTCCTACTGCAATAATTCATTTTCAAAAAAGTCATCTTTAAAACGTTACATTTTGACTCACAGTGAACCAACATCAGTTCCGTGTGTAACCATTCGTCTTTAATAAAAATGTCTTTAGTTAAATTAGTAAAAAAAAAATGTTTGATCAAATATTGCATCTTCAGTGCTTAATTTACTTTTGAAGCCATATTGATTTTCGGACAGAATATTGTTTTGTTCTAGGTATTTCATAACTCTATTTTTGATACATTTTTCAAATATTTTTGAAAGGTTTGAAACTAAGGAGATAGGTCTGTAATTGTCTAATATGTGCGTGTCACCCGATTTGTAAATTGGTATTATAGTGGAGATTTTAAATTGTTTTGGGAAATACCCCTCTTTTAAGGATATATTATAAATATGTTTCGAAGGAGTTAAAATATATTGTTTTATTTTTTTTAGTGTATTACCTGATAAATTACCAATTTCTGAAGAATTAGTTGATTTTAGGCTGTCAATGTGTTTTTCAATTTCATTTGTTGTGATAGGTGTTAAATATTCTAATGAGTTAATTGAAATGTTTGTTGATACCAAAAGCAGAGATGAGTCAACGGGCGCTGTATTAGCAATCTTACTGGATGATTCAAGTACTTGGTCTACTACATTTGTGAAGAAGTTGTTAAAGTTATTTGCAATGTCAGATTTGTCAGTTTTAATATTGTTATTTATTTTAATCTCCTTTACCTCAGTTGATGGTATTCTTTTTTTATTCGTTATTTCGTTTATAATATTTCACGTTTTTTGGTATCATTATTTGCATTATCAGTTTGTTCACCATAGTATTTTTTTTTACAACTTCTTATTAACCTATTTAGTAAATTTCTATATAGTAAATATTTTGATTTCATGAAGGACATTGTCCTGACATTGTTTTTTTGACAAGCTCTTTGATAATTTAGCATCTCTCTGTATAGTTTATCTCTATGTTTAATGGAGACTATTATTCCTACAGCTATTCAAGGCTTAATTTTTTTATATTTTCTCTTAGATATAACAACTTTATTTGTACTTTTTGAAATATATTCTTGGAGAGTTTTATAAAACAATTCTAATGCTGAATGTGGTTTTGATATTGATAGAATTTGGTCCCAATTTTTCAAAAGAAGTAGATTATTTAATGTGAGGTAATTAATATTATTTTTTTCAACTGTTTCCGAATTTTCTTTTAAATTTGCAGTTAAGATGTTGTGTCCGTAAAATGTTGGGTAATGATCAGTTATGTTTGTTATTAGAGTTGAAGATGTTGTTTTAAAGTGTTTGTGTGATTTAACAAATATGTGATCTTGAAACAGATTATTAAGGTGAAGGGCACGTTGCGCGCCAATTATAACAAGTTATGTGGTAATCATAGTGTAGAAATAAAAGAAGGAAGGAAATGATTCCAAGATAACAATATTTATTTCTACAACTTTAGATAACATGAGAACTCTTTAAATCAATAGTTAATATCTCAGGGGTGTGCATCGTCCGAAGGAATGAAATGCACGGTTGGTAAATTTAAAATTACATTGAGAGGTTGACAATAAGGATGGTGACATTAAAAATTAACTGACCTGATAAACGGTAAAAAGGGCGCCAAGCAGTGCCATCGGTAAAGCTAATCTTTTAAACAGTAGAGCGTTGGATGACCAAGGTAATAAGCTAACTGCGACGTCATCGTAGCTCGTAATTAATAAATCGACCCATGAGGTGGCTCGTGTCTCCTCTGCTCCACAACGCTCCGGTACCGCTGCCTGTTGAATACTGGCGCTTGGAAGTGGCCAAGCTGACCGCAAGCCCGTTTCCTCTTGAAGTTGCCATGTGGCAAAACAGCCGTAAAACAGTGATGGGAACTGAATGTTGTTATTACTCTGTAGCGGGCTAGAAATAACTGCTACAATGCCCCCTCAGCCAAAGGACTTATGGCTATAAGTCTGAAGTTCGCCTGACACCTCCTGACAAAGTCGAATAACCCTCCCGCAGCAGAAATGTGTGGTGAGGTCTTGGCGGGTAGTAAGAAGCTTCAGAATTGAAAATGTTCCTGAAGTTCAGCATAGTCTGGAACGGTTGAACCCCGAGGAAGGCAGCATTGGTACGGTTAAAGTTCAGATGTAGAAATTTCAGTATCCAGAGTAAAGGCCAGCAGATGACGAAGAAAGAATGTGCTCCAGGTAATATTAGTTGGACGCAGCATAGAGATGCAGAAGGAAGAGTATGGTCCGGATGACTTCAGTTGATCCAGCATGGAGATGACGAGAGAAAAGAGTATGGTCCGGATGTCTTCAGTTGACCCAGCATGGAGATGACGAGAGAAGAGTATGGTCCGGATGTCTTCAGTTGACGTAGCATGGAGAAGTTTTCTTGATGAATGAAGAAGTCTAATCCTAACCAACCCTTGGCAACAAATTGGCAGGCTCTTATCAAAGAAAGAGTGTACATAAAAGAAGCAGTGTTCTGAACACTAAAAGCTTAAGATTCAACTAAAACATGTTAAAAAACTTTAGCAAGACTATGTTGTAAAATTTTTTTAAAAGATTTTAACAAACTTTGTTGTAAAAAAAAAGTTATCACAGAACTGTACTTTGACAATTATATTATAAAAATAAATAAAAAGGTCAAAAAACCCATTATAGTTAAACGTCATGATGACTGATCGAATAATAATAAATAAGGAAAAATCAAATTTCATAAAAGAAAATTTAATATTGAATTATGCAAACATATCACAGTGTACACGTAGACAATAAAAGTTAATATTCAAGCCAAAAATACGCCTTTGGTTGGTTATTTAAAAGGTTACGCACATCTTGTCAATAGATGGCAGCAAGTTGAAGATGATTGTTCAAACTGAAATCAGAATTTGTTATTAAAAAAAAATTCGGCACATCTTGTCAACAGATGGCAGTAATATAGAAAATCAATATTAACAAATCTTCTTGTTAAAAAAATATTGAATAAGTATACAGAAGGTATGAAGAAATTAAATAGAAATTAATCTAATAATTATGTTATTGTTCACACGCATATTCCCCCGTCACACAGCGAACCAATGCGTGACTGAGGAAGATCGTTGAAAATTGACGAAACATAACACAAATACATGAAATACGTAAACATATACATGAAATAATAAATAATCACATAAAATATATCTGTTATCAGCCGATAAGCTATCATGGTATGTATCTATTTTAAGCTGATAAGCTATCATGGTATGTAACTATTTTAAGCTGATAAGCTGTCATGAGAATGTATCTATTATAAGCCGATAAGCTATCATGGTTTGTATCTATTATAAGCCGATAAGCTATCATGAGAATGTATCTATTATAAGCTGATAAGCTATCATAGTTTGTATCTATTTTAAGCTGATAAGCTATCATGGTATGTATCTATTTTAAGCTGATAAGCTATCATGGTAAATGTTAAAGCTAAAAGCTTGTAACATGGGTGTTATCACATAACAAGACCCAGTTATGGTATATTAGAGCGCAATATGTGCAGACTCAACCATAAATGTGAGAAACAAATCCTCAATAAATGTGAGAAACAAATCCGCAATAATCATAATAAATAATCACTAGTACATTCACCGACAACACAACACAGGACATAATGTTCACCTTGCTAAAAAAAAAAATTATAAGAATTCAGAACAAAAAGAATATTGTTAAAAGATGAATTCTTGTAAAGCGAGCCCACTGAACCGTTTCGGAACTGTAAAAGAAACTCTGAATACCAGTTGATTGTAACGTTGACAAGGAAAATTGATTCAATAAATAGAATTTAAAATATTCATAAGAACAAATAAAGAAAAGTTGCAAAAAAAAATGCATCAAAAACTCAAACCCAAGAAGTTGAAAAATCTCACGAAGTTAAAAGTTAGCGCAAAAATACCAAAGATGGCGGTAGTAATAAAATAATTAATGTAAATCAAAAAAAATAATTTCGCAAATTATTACCGAAACGAAGAATTTTTTAAAAAGCGCGGTTTAAAACCACAAAAGATACCTAAAATGTAACCATGAGATCCCCTTAAACGAAGTTGTAAATAATTAAAATTTATTAATTAATACAAATTCCAAATAGCCCAGTCAATGAAGGTTTTGTGTCGGAACTAATTCCCCGGAAGCCGAATTTTTCACAGATGTTAGAAGACCTTTAGACATGTATTTTTACAAAAGTCCCCGACTTTCCCCCTTGTGCTTCCTTCCCCACCCCCTCTTGAATATATTTTTCAAAGCCTTTCGGAATACGCTAATATCTCCTTAATGGTTTTATAAAATCAGATTATTTATTTTTTGTTTAGTTTTAAATTAGTTATTCTAAAAAATTGTATTCTTTCATTTTTGCGAAAAAAGCTATACAATCTCTACAATTTATTAATAAAGGAAAAATATCAGTTTTTAAAATAGTATTTCAGAATATATTTGCACATAACTTTTTTCTGAGCCTGTTAACGAAAAAAAATAAATCAACAAAACTTGTAGACAATATTTTTAGCTATAAAATAATGTATATAATAATGGGTTTTAATTTATAACAAGGCACGTAGGCTGTTAATAAGGAGCACGGCGCGCGGCGGCTCGAACGCGCAGCGGTTCGCGACGCAGCGAGAAATTACAAAAACCTAAGGAAAGTAATGATTAATTGATGTGTTTTTTTTTATATAACAAATTCGTCTAACGTTGAAGAGTTTTATTGTTATTTACCAGTTTTAGTTCGGAGGGGAGGGGGTAATATAAATATTTTCCCCTGCCCAATGAAGCGCTTTCATTATCCACCAACCTCCGTGCCTCGTCCTGTCTGGCTAAACAGTCATATTATGTTGTATGATTGTTTGTTACTTATTATTTAAATAAAGGTATGTAGGAAATGTATGGGAATCAGTTTACGCGTCCTCAACAGTAACCCACATGCTCAATGGACATGAATATTCTCGGGCAAACAGAGCCTACACTTTAACAGCAGCGTATCTTGTCCACGTAATGAGAGAAGAATACCGAGATATTGATGGGAAATTAAGACAAATAGAAAATATGTATCAAAATTTAGTTACGTGGAAAAAAGATATTGAGGAGGTTAATAATGATGACAATCTAAAATAGACGATTCCATATACTGAAGCAAGTGAAGACAGGGTTAAGGAATCATCGAGTAGGACTGCCAAGTTGTGGCTTTACCTTCTACATTGCATCGACCTCATGCTTAGATTTATATTTGCAGAGAAGTCTGGGAATCGGAAAATGCACCTAAATACTATTGTTGATATGCTTCTATTTTTCCAACCGGCAGGACATTTACCATACGCAAAATCAGCACATATGTACGTTCAAAGTATGCTGCAACTCGAATCAAGAATAACTAAAGAAGAATATAAACTATTCACTGAAAATGGGTACTTTTCAATAAGAAGAAGCGACAGATATTGGTCCGGTACGTGGACGGACATGATCATCGAGCAGTGTCTCATGCGACCAATGAAGTCAGTAGCAGGTTTGACACTTGGGCGCGGAATCACTGACAGCGCTTTGTCAAAGTGGAAACTTGGAACCACTTACTACGTGAAAGTGCAACAGAGCTTTGAAAAATTCATCCGTATAGAATTTAATTTTACTGAACAGCATGTTGAGCTGCGCGAATCACGGAAGAAAAGGGATGAGCTAGATATAGGAAAATATACATCATGGCTAAGACAGCACAGCCCGTTCGCCAAGCTCTCAGGGGAGCTGGTGTCTTTATCTTCAGGGTTTATTTCATACAATAGTGTCAATTGTGATAACGCTTATGAGGTGGGCCTGGCAGCTATGCAAAAAATGAAAGGATTTAATTTTGGAGATATACGAATAAAAAGGAAAGACATGGTGACTACCCAGCAAGATTCAAATCCGCAACTGTTAGGACGAGACAAGTTTCAGTAAACCCCCAGCAGCTATTTAACAGAATACTGTGCATTAGTGATAGTCCTAGCAAGCTTTAGACCTACTTAGGATATGAATTGGCTTCAAGACCCCTTCTATTTTTGAAGAAGTCTCCCTTGGAAAGGAACAAAATCATGTATGGCGAAAGTATTTAGCGAAAGTATTCATGACGAAGTTGATTTGGAAAATGCTGCAATAGTCATCGATGGGGGATACCTCCTACACTCTGTTGTTTGGCAAACTTAAACTACTTACGGAGACATCATTAAATCATACTCACGTTTCGTCCATACTAAATTTGGCAAACATTCTCTTGTCGTTTTCGATGGATACCCTGAAGAGCCAACTGTAAAATATGAAGAGCCAAGACAAAGGTCGGCTAAGAACTCATCGTGCGATATTGAATTAAACTTCACTACACGTTGTTTGACTAAGAAGGAAGCTTTCTTATCTAATAAGAAAAACAACAAAAATAATGATTGAAGCACTGTGTCATGAATTTAGTGAATCTGGTTTGAAAACAGTCACGGCCGCAAGTGATGCCGATATTGACATTGTACTAACCGGCATCGAACAACTCAACATCTTCTCAAAAGTGATTGTTGTTGGCACGGATAGTAATCTTTTGGTATTACTTGTAAGTCTTGCTCCTGAAGGAAAATCTATTTTTTTCTGTAAAGATGTTGGTGGAAAAGCCCCTTCAAGAACTTTCTACATCATAGAGAAACCTATAATATTACATAAAGATATTCGAAAACATATGCTATTTACCCATGCTATTACGGGCTGTGATACGACCCCATCTTTATATGGGTTAGGAAAGATAAAAGCTGTTGACATGATGAAAAACAATCCCAAAGCAAAACGCGCAGCTGAGGCATTTCTGGAAAAAGATGCAACTGAAGAGAACTTGTTGCAAAATGGAGAAAAATTCGCTCTCGCCATGTATGGTCTTGGTAGCTACTCTAATTGAAACGAAGCTCGATACTATAAGTTTACCAGACTAACGACAAAATCATCTTTTAAATCTAAATTTGACTTGGAAAAACTACCACCGACTTCAGAATCGTGTCATCAACATTTGTTGCAAGTACAGTTTTGGTTAGGAAACAAACTAAACCCTATAAACTGGAGATGGAGGTATGAAAATGGTGGAAAGAAGAAATTTTTGAAACCATTTGCTCCTGATGACCTTCTTTATCTGGTGTCCTGTTCCTGCAAGTATGGATGTCAAAATTACTGTGGCTGCAGAAAATCTGGATTTACCTGCTCTGCCATGTGCTATAACCGTAACGGATTATCATGTCTGAACACACCCCAGTATGACGAATAAATGGAAGATTCTCTTGACTAGAAAATTATTTGAATATTTGCCTAATTTTGTCATAGATAATATTGGTAAGTATATAATATAATTTAGAAACCGTTTTGTCATTATAATATTTTTTGAGGTATATTTTTGAAAGTAAACCATTTTAGATATATGCACTATTTTAAGTGATTTGTTGTTTCGGTATTTTATTGTTGATAGGTGCACATAATAAAACAAGTGAGAATTTCCACAAAAGATTTTTAGAACTTCGCCATAACATAAGGTCTGCAATATTTTAATGTTGTGAAAGGGTAGTCCCACGCTGTTGTAGGTATTTTTGGCTTATTTCACATAACTTTATTTAAATAATATGTTACAAACAATCATACAACACAATATTACTGTTTAGCCAGACCGGGGCACGGCGGTTGGTGGATAATGAAAGCGTTTCATTGGGCAGGGGAAAATATTTATGTTACCCCCCTCCCCTCCGAACTAAAACTGGTAAATAACAATAAAACTCTGCAACATTAGACGAATTTGTTATAAAAAAAACACATGAATTAATCATTACTTTCCTTAGGTTTTTGTAATTTCTCGCTGCGCCGCGAACCGCTGCGCGTTCGAGCCGCCGCGCGCCGTGCTCCTTATTAACAGCCTACGTGCCTTATTATAAATTAAAACCCATCATTATATACATTATTTTATAGCTAAAAATATTGTCTACAAGTTTTGTTGATTTATTTTTTTTCGTTAACAAGCTCAGAAAAAAGTTATGTGCAAATATATTCTGAAATACTATTTTAAAAACTGATATTTTTCCTTTACTAATAAATTGTAGAGATTGTATAGCTTTTCTCGCAAAAATGAAAGAATACAATTTTTTAGAATAACTAATTAAAAACTAAACAAAAAATAAATAATCTGATTTTATAAAACCATTAAGGAGATATTAGCGTATTCCGAAAGGCTTTGAAAAATATATTCAAGAGGGGGTGGGGAAGGAAGCACAAGGGGGAAAGTCGGGGACTTTTGTAAAAATACATGTCTAAAGGTCTTCTAACATCTGTGAAAAATTCAGCTTCCGGGGAATTAGTTCCGACATTGGGTCTTTTTTTCCCTTCATTGACTGGGCTAAAAGTCCGATAACATTCAAAAGGCGTGAATTGAGATCTAATATATCCTCAATGTGAGATAGATAACAAAACTCACCCAATAAACAGTAAAGAAAATTGAAAAATTTAAAATTTAAAATCGAGAAATTAATAAAAAAAAATTAAATGCGAAATTGAAATTCCAAAAATATTTTATGAAAAATAATTATCAATTAATTATTTTGTTATTAATTATCATATTATAAATTATGAAAACAAGTTCCAAAAAGAATCTCAAAATGAATGTAAGTGTATGATAATAAAATAAAAATAGGAAATTTATTGAAAAATTTTACTACTGCGTAGTTAAAAGTACATTTTTATTATAAAGTCGCAGTTCGGTCACGAAAGGAATACAATGATCCCTCATTACAAGATGGATTACAAAACCCGTGATCATACAATGAAATACAACATTGAAGTCAACAATATTAATGATCAACACTAAGTTCTGAACACTAAATTTTGATGAGAAAAAAAAAAAATTCTACCGCGGATAATTATTATTTAAACATCAGCAAACATCGTGAAATTAATAATAACTTTTGATTAATTATTATTAGGATGCTAAAATGCAACAATAAAATTTCAAAGAAATTATTATGAAGTTAAATATTTTGTGACATTTTGTGACAAAATTAACATCAAATGTACCCAAATAAATCCTCCCAAAAGAGTTGGATAACAAACTACGAAAATGTAACATTAAATTTTTATGAAGTTATTACGACGTTTTATATTTTGTAACAAAATTAACATACAAAATTTCGAGCAAAAGTGCCAAATAAATCCTCCGAAAAGTGTTGGACAACAATCGACGAAAAATGTAATATTTAAATATATGTGAAATTATTACGATACTATGTTTGTAACAATTGATTAACTTGAAAAATAGAAGAATTTAATTTGGAAAAATCTCCCAAATCAAAAAAAATTCCACATGGCAGTTATGATTAAATAACTTTGAATTTAACAAAATTTAAAAAAAATATGTACGCGATCAAATCCTTGCATGAAAGTAATAAAACGGAAAAGAATCAGCTGAATAAAATTACGACGCATTTCGCGCGCAAAATGATGAGTCACAAAAACAATAATGATAGTAGGAGCGAACATAATGTCACTTACCTAGCGACACGGAGCGAATTCCTTGCAATACGCATCCATAATTATTATAATTCCGCAAAATGTAGCGCGCGGCCAAAATATGGAGCGGCCCTCGACATAAAATTTTACCCATTTTAGCATCGGAGTATTATATAAAACTGCGTCTTGTCTAACGGATTGGAAATAGGTGTACCTGAATACCTAGAAACTCAAAAGTAAGCATAGTGCAGCGATTAGTCACGTCCGTGGACGGAGTACCCATCTGAATATAATTTTATCAAGGTGAAACATTATAACAGAACAAATAATAAAATTAAACAAATAACGAAATCCGCTAACCGAATCCGGGAGAACCAACAGGCATATAATTTAATATTACCAATTAATTATATGATGAAAATTAAATTTAAATTAATTTAATTTAATTTTTTTTTTTTAAAAGAAAGAGCCAGGTGAATCATTTGGCGCTATAAATCAGATGTGGGAATCTGGATCAACATTACAACAATATTAAAATATACGAGATACCCACCACATCTCGCAGAGTATTCACGGCCAAAAGTATATTAAAAATAATCATAGTAATTATCTTAAAATAATTATCAAGAAAGCAATTTATAAGATAGAAACATGGACGAGACGTTGCAGAGCAGAAAAAACCCTCACGAGTCGACATAAAATAAAAACCTTCATCAAGCCAGTTAAAATGTCACACACCAAAAAAAAATTAAACCCAACTCTCAATGCCAACAAGATCGAAATATATATTAATAACCAACCGGGACTAGACACGTTGGAGCGCCATTGAAACAGATTATTAAGGTGAAAGGCACGTTGCGCGCCAATTATAACAAGTTATGTGGTAACATAGTGTAGAAATAAAAGAAGGAAGGAAATGATTCCAAGATAACAATATTTATTTCTACAACTTAAGATAACATGAGAACTCTTTAAATCAATAGTTAATTTCTCAGGGGTGTGCATCATCCGAAGGAATGTAATGCACGGTTGGTAAATTTAAAATTACATTGAGAGGTTGACAATAAGGATGGTGACATTAAAAATTAACTGACCTGATAAACGGTAAAAAGGGCGCCAAGCAGTGCCATCGGCAAAGCTAATCTTTTAAACAGTAGAGCGTTGGATGACCAAGGTAATAAGCTAACTGCGACGTCATCGTAGCTCGTAATTAATAAATCGACCCATGAGGTGGCTCGTGTCTCCTCTGCTCCACAACGCTCCGGTACCGCTGCCTGTTGAATACTGGCGCCATAAATGAACCTACACCTAGATCGTCATCTTCGTGCTTTTAGTACTGAACACATTTCGTCCGACGGATTTTTTTGGAACTAAGAGAAAAAGAAAGAGAAGGGAATATGTTGTCACGACGTCACAAACCATCGACCAAAGATAGAGGAAAGTAAAAAAAAAAAACGGTACTACCATAGACAATATAAATACGGTCCCAATTTATTAGCCTAAAATATTATTTAAAAATGAAAAACACGTAATTGCATGAATTATTTTATTACTCAAACACAGATAACACAAAAAAGGGACATATAAGCTTGTGCAAACACAAAACACATTTTAAATGACAATAAAATGTTAACACACCAAAATAGAATATTATTTCCTTTAGAGAAAAATAAAACAGTTGTATATAGAAGCGTATGAAGGTATACGCTTCTACGTCCATTTTGGCAGCAATGGGCCCGCTGCTGGTTCAGGGATGACATTAGCATCTAAAATAAATAAACATCACATCATCACATTACTCAAACAAAACATAGAATATTATATCTGTAATTCAGTTGCTGTGTTTGACGAAATAATAATTCTATTGAATGAATATCTTTATCATAATAACAACTCAAATCAACGTCTATTCTTTCATTCTATCTCTCTACCAACACTCACAATCATATGAATAATATTAAGATAGGTCGATAGAGATTTATACCTTTAAAACTGTAATTGTGATCTCGGAGGGCACCACAATTTGTGCAGTAGTACACTGGGAGTACACGTGGAACACGAATACGGTCTAAAAAAGAAAATAGATTCAATTCTAAGGTGATTCAAGTTAATGATAAGTTACATTAGAAACATTGAACAAACAGAGGGAGATTCGCACCTGCATTTTGGTTAACATCCCGGGTCCCTTGTGCACCAGGTAAATCCCGATTTATTCCGATATCTGGAAGATTAAGGGTCGGCAAAGCATCTTTTTTCAACGAGCCACAAGTCGTTTTTAATTTTTTTGCAAAATGCGAACTTTGCACAAAAACTACTTTCACTTTTCACAAATATTTACGTCGGCGAAGAACCATGAACATAAATAAACATGTGCTGTCTTACTCATAATGAAATCCCTAATACGACGATAATACTCCGTATTAGCAATACAGGGGTGGGGGCCTATACTGGTCAGATTAAAAATCTTTACTCATAATCATAAATTTTCCCAATATAGCTCGACGGCTGGATTATGGAATATGATTTTTTTACAGTAGCAACACTTGAAAAATTTGACATTTCGCGGCGTGTCGCCAACTTCACGTTTATTCAAATGTCAAAGAAGTAATCCAAGAGTTGGTTTGTTTATCTTTGAATAACTTAAAAATGGATAATGTTGACATTAATTTGGAGGTAGAATTAAAAAGGCGCAAGCGTAACAAAAATTGGGGTGACGTTGAAAAGGTTTGTTAACTTTTATCTTGGCTCTAATGTTTTGTTTACTTGTTTGAAATTAGTGTAAGTATAATGATTGTTTTCCTTGTAGGCCTTGTTGAAAGACTGTGTGACTGAACACGTGAGGGCTGTAGAAAACAAAAACTCGGACAGTAACACCCTAATTGCCAAGAGGGAAGCTTGGAAGCTTGTTTTATTAAAGTAAGTATACCTCCATAATATATCCGCATTGTTAACTTTTCTACAGATTAAACTTTAAGTTTGTCGCTTCGTAGCTTTGACATCCATTTCAAATAAAAAAATTATCATAGTATAAAATTAATTAGGTAAAGGTATGCATACCACATAATTAATAGCACACTATTTCAAGATTTAACACACTAAGTGACCAAAAAAGAGACATGGGTCAGATACAAGCTCAATAGAAGATGCTCAAATTGGCTTGTAAGAGCCAATTGAGCCGGTATAGGAGGGAAGTGATGGCAACAGGTGGAAGTCCCCAACCACCAAGTCCTTCGCAGGATATTCTCTCGATGGTGGATTTGTTACCACATGAATTCGTAACGGACAAAAATGTTGACGATAGCGATTCAACATTTAAAGCAAAGGTAAATATCTTTTTATCGAAGGAAGCAAATACTTTGTGGTGTGACATTATATATTAAATGGAAAAACACACTTTGTAAAACACAACTTTTTATATGAATTAATATTTAACAGCCAACCAGCATTTTTTTTTTTCAAAAGATAAGTTGATAGTAATATTATTGAAATATTGATGGTTCTGTCTATATTTAAACTCATGTAAATCTTGCTTTAATTGTGGGAGTTATATTGATAATTGTGTTTTATTATTACAGATGAATTTTCCTACATCAACCCCTCACTCCACACTGCCACACTCTGTTCCCAATAGGAAGTTGTCTTTTGAGGTAATATACCTAAACCTACTTAAATGATCAGCGCAACAATGAGTGCTAACTATTTGCAATATTTAAAGCAGTAACTTTTCAGTTGGACATAATCTTTTGTTTATATCAACAGGAAACAAGTGAAGCTGATTCACCACCACCGCCACTATCACCACAAGCACACACCATCCAGCATGTCCCGCTGCACGCTTGCCCTCCACCTCCACCTTGGAGGAGACCACGCCATAAAGTAAGTATTTCTTCACACCACATTTTTGTTTGCTCAACTAACTGACTTTATTGTCGTACCAAAACTGAAAGTTTACTAAGAAAAACAATAACTCATATATGAATATTATTTTTTTTATGTATAAAATGCACGATAATTAAGAGATTTGCAGAGAATAGATTAAAACACCGTACTAGGTGACTGCCTGTTTCATGGTGACTAAATTTGAATATAGTTATTTTGTGTAGTGTTGACATATGGATTAATAAAAATAATAATTGTAAAGCGCCGTGTTGGGGACGGAAACGCACCGTCGCAACGCGGAATCATAGGAAATGGAAAGGTTCGGAATGCCGACTTACCCTTTTCTATTCTTCCACGGTATTCTTTCCTTCTTTGCGCTGGTTCACAACAATTCACAAATTTCACCACGCGCGAGCTCACGGTGGATTGAATTTTCGACACGGTCGATAAAGGGGGCTCCGTAATCAAACGATGTTGACAGGACGAATATTTTAACTCAACTAAAGTCGGCATAGGAGAGGAGAGGAGGTGGGTAGATAGGCCACAATAATTTTAGAAAGGATATAAAGGTAGGTAGTACGATGCTAGGTGCCAACATTTCCGCCCACCTAATTTGAACGAATTAATAATTATGATACAAAATTTAATAAAAGGTAAATTTAAATATATACATAGGTAAATTGTTCATTCAAGTTGTATCCGTAATGCCTCGCAGAAAACAATAAAAAAAATAACTTTTTACTAAATTAAGTATAACTTTTCAAAGAATGGTTCCTGGACCATAACAAAAATTTTGGTTTTGAAAAAATATTTAAAATTGGTAATATTCCTTTGGTCTAGAATCTGAGTAAGAAACAAAACGAGAATTAGAGTATAGACATCTAAACAACAACAAAAAAAAATATAGATCCCAATGGTAAATAAAATAAAAAATAAAACACAACAAAAATATGGAAAATGAAAACGTATTTTTATTTTAGATGTATATCTTAAGATTTATCACTAATAATAATTTTATTCTTCCGGTAACGGGCAAAGCTTTATCACTGGTCGAACCAACGAACCAGATTGAGTTTTAACAGTAGCTACCCTAACTATTCCATCCTTACCGGGATGAACGTGGATAATTCGTCCTAATACCCACTTCATCGGTGGAAGACGATCGTCCTTTATTAACACTAATTGACCTAATTTAATGTTTGGATTGATTTTGCACCACTTTGATCGTTGTTGAAGCGTATTTAAATATTCTAAATGCCAACGTTTCCAGAAATGTTGCGACATCTTTTGGAGATGTTGCCACCTACTTAAACGATTAGACGTGGTGTCAAGAAAGTCATATTCAGGCAAACCTAGTAGGAATCCACCGATTAAAAAGTGGCCCGGGGTGAGTCCATTCACATCCTCGGGGTCTGAGCTCATTGAACACAAAGGGCGGGAGTTGAGGATGGCCTCAATTCTAGTGAGAACTGTCGCAAATTCTTCATAAGTTAGAACGGTCTCACCTATCACCCGTTTTAAATGGTATTTTACAGATTTTATCCCTGCCTCAAATAAGCCTCCGAAATGAGGACTTGCTGGAGGGTTAAAAGACCAAATAATGCCGCTCTGAATTAGATGATTAGATATAACATCACGCTGTGATGCCAAGAATTTATTTATACCGAGTAGGTACCGATTTGCACCGACGAAATTGGTTCCGTTATCGCTTATGATTTCAGAACATAACCCTCGACGATCTGTAAACCGGCTAAGGGCTGCAATAAATGCTTCAGAAGATAAATCAGACACGATCTCTAAATGAACTGCTTTCGTCGCCATACATACAAATAGACATAAATAACCCTTTGACGTTTTTGCTCCCCTACGTTTGTGATCTTTCAAGGTGAAAGGTCCTCCGAAATCTACACCAACTCGAGAAAAAGCACGGCTTTGTTGCACTCGAGAGGGAGGTAAATCACCCATTAGGGGAGGTAGCACCGAAGATTTCATTTTATAGCAGACAATGCATTTCGACAGTTGTGAGCGAATTTTATTCCGTGCAGCCACTATCCAAAATTTACGCTGAATAGTGAATTGAAGGCTTCGTGGCCCAACATGAAGATATAGTTTATGATAATAATCTATAATTAAATAAGCAAAATGACAGATTTTCGGAAGTAAGATCGGAAATTTACTTTCATATGACAAATTTGAATACTTGAGTCGACCGCCCACCCTGATAATACCGTGGCTATCAAGAAACGGTTTCAAGTTTTGAATTTTCGTTGAACATGGACTGCCATTTCGCATATTACGTATATCAACAGAAAAATACGTTTCCTGTTCAATGCGTACGATTTTCATAAGCGAATCATTTAATTCGCGAGAACTTAGATAAGTCGAGTTTGAATTTCCACTACCAGGACGTTTCTGACAATTATTTACGAAACGCATTATCCAAGCGACGACGCGTTGCAATTTATAAAATGAAGAATATTTACTAATAATCGAATTAGGTACTATTTGAGATGATACAAACGTTTTAAGGTTGCATGTTTTGAGTTCTGGTATTTCTCCGTCAGATTGATTGTACACAGCTGAACAAGGCCAGAGTGCTATTGGTTGGTGAAGCCATTTTGGTCCCGTAAACCACAAAGGGTGTGATATAATGTCTGCTGGGAAAAGCCCTCTTGAACCAGAATCGGCACAATTTTCCTCCGAGACAACATGCTTCCAAACAGCATTTGGTGTATTTTCCAGTATTTGTACAACCCTATTAGCGACAAATGTTTTCAATAAATATGGCGGCGTTTTTAGCCACGCTAGTACAATAGTCGAATCTGTAAATAGAAAAACGTTTTCTATTTGTTCGGCAAATTTTACAGATGACATAATATACTTTACAAGTTTCGTGAGAAGAACGGCCCCACATAATTCTAGTCGTGGAATTGACAGGGTTTTCAAAGGAGCAACCTTCGATTTTCCCATTAAGATGTGAGTGGTATTGCTATTACGCTCTAATAAATATACCACTGCAGAATAACCCAATTGTGAAGCGTCACAGAACCCTACGAGGAAAAGACGACTTGTCATCACCGTGTTGTAAAATCTAGGAATATTCAATGTTCGAAGTAATGAAAGTTGACTTACAAATTTACTCCACGTATTATGAATATGTGGTGGAACATCACGATCGTCCCAATCGACACCTAACTTCCATAGTTCCTGTAATAGACATTTTGCGAAAAATGTCACTGGGGTGATGATCCCAAGTGGGTCGAATAAACGAGCTACCGTTGATAAAATTGTTCTTTTTGTGCATATCTTATTTGAAGGTAGATCGACCTTGTAGGTAAAATTATCAGTCGTTGGACTCCACTGAATGCCTAATATTTTAACAATTTGATCAGTTCCGGCGTTATCAAAAGAATGACCATCTTGCTGGTGCTCTTGCGAAACGTGATCCAAAAGTGACGGTGTATTAGATTGCCATTTACTAAGTTCTAATTTCCCAAGATTTAATAATCCAATGATATCTTGTTTTAGTCTGAGGGCTGTGCTAATCGTTTCTGTCCCTGTTACCAAATCATCTACATAAAAATCATCGCATAGAACCTTGGCAGCGTCAGGATACTTTGATCCTTCATCTTGTGCTAGCTGGCGAAGGGTACGAATGGCTAAGAATGGTGAACTAGACAACCCGTACGTTACAGTTTGTAACTCGAAATCAATAACCGGTTCATTCTGAGATTCTCTCCACAAAATATTTTGGAATTTACGCTGAGATGGAATAATTAATATTTGCCTATACATCTTACAAATATCAGCTGTAAATACATACTTATGAAAACGAAAATTTAAAATCATACGTGGAATTTCAGTTTGCAATTTTGGACCGTTTAATAATAAGTCATTTAGAGATAAGTTATTTGGTTGGGTTTTTGCCGACCCATCAAAAACCACACGTAGTTTTGTAGTTTTACTGTCAGGATTCAAAACACAATGATGAGGTAAATAGAATGCATCTAAATTCCGAGGTACCCGTGTCATGTGTCCCAGACCCTCATATTCTTGTATAAAATTTCCATAATTAATTGCTAACATGGGATCCCTTTTAAAACGAATTTCTAGTTTGTTCAATCGCGATTCCGCAAGTTTTAAGGAATTTTGAGAAGGCATAATTTCAGATTTTGTTAATAATGGTACAACATATCTACCATCACATTCTCGATAGTGATTCGAAGCGTACATTGTTTCGGCTAATTCGTCGTCCGGATTACTCGTCACAATTGAAGGTGTTTCTTCAATTTCCCAAAATTTTCTAAGAGTATTGCTTAACGAATTTGTTTCAACAAATAAAGACGAAGGCGTTTGAAATGACGAATTTTCCATCTTCCCCATTATAATGTAACCGAATACACTGTTTACAGCACATGGAGAGCCGTGAATTATTTCATGGCCACTATTAAATATATCCAAGTATACGTCAGCTCCTAACAAAAGGTCTATTTTGCCCGACTTGTAATATGATTCATCAGCTAATTTTAAATTTTTAAATTGTGACGTTCCACTCGATGGTAAATCATATGACGGATGATTAGAAGTGATTTCTGTAATCACGACAGTTTGACATTGAAGAATAGGCCCTTTTTTATTTCGAGGTTTTATAAAACATTTTGTTTTTCCATGACAAGAATTTATACCTACTAGAATTTCCTAAACCGTTCAGTGAAATACGATGTTTTTTAATTGACAAACCCAAGAGCTGAGTACATCTTTCCGTAATCAGAGAGACTTGGCTCCCACAATCCACGACAGCGCGGATAGGTATATAATCATTATACTGATTTCGGACCTCAAGTTGTACAGTTCCTAACAAAACTGTAGAAACGCTCGGAATCGTTGTTGCGGCCAGGGCTGCACTTGAATTATTAAGTTCATTTTCGCCCGATGGTTCGGCGGCAATGTGCAACATTGAATGGTGTTTTTTATTACAAACCTGGCATGTAAATTTTGATACACAATCTTTTACATGGTGTTGTTTCAAACAATTGAAACAACGGTTTAAAGTTTTAATTTTGTCCCTCCTTTGATGGGGACTTAAATATGTAAAAGATGCACATTTGTAAAGAAAATGTGCACCTTTACATAATGGACAATTAAGGTTATTATAATTCTTATTGGCAGATAACAACGTTTTAAACGAACCTTTTTTCTCTTTTGTAGTATGTGGAGATAACATTTCTAAAATACGCGTTTGATTTCTCAGAAACTCGAAAATTGAATCCAACCCTGGAATCTCTTCACCGGACAATTTGGATTCAAATTGACGTTTAGTAGTCAGATCCATCGATCGTATCATAATATGACCAACAAATTTATCAAAGATATTTTCTATATTCATCGCTTTTATAGCGGCGCAATTCTCTTGAAACGTACTGAGTAACCGCGCTATACCTGACGCAGACTCGTTTTGTAATATTTTGAAATTAAGAATTTCATCAACATAATGCGTGAAAAGAATTCTAGAATTTTGGTATTGATTTACCAGAATATTCCAGGCAATGTCATAATTCTCTTCGATAAGAGGCAATGATTGTATAAGTGCCAGTGCCGGCCCTGTAATTACCGATAAAAGATAATGGTATTTTTCTACCTTAGTATATGCATTGCTGTCATGTATAAGACTTTTAAATAATGAATGAAATGAGCACCAACTTTTAATGTTACTATCAAAAGTGGGCAGCTTTATCACTGGTGCACGAATCACCGAATTACTTGCCGTTTTTGGAATTGAATTTTCATTATTACTAGTGATAACGCTTTTCATTTGCATGATCTCGAAATACATTGAATCAACATTATTCGCAATGTTTCCTAGTTCTGACATTTCTGTAATCTTGTCTAATGACAGTAATTGTTCCTCAATCTCGTTTTGAACTGATTCAAATTCTTGTAACCAATCTTTTAACTTTTCACATCTAGCAAGAAACGTATCTTTTTTCTTACTATCATCATAAGTGTTCGCTATGAGCTCTTGCGTAATACGAATACGAGATACTATTCGCTCACGTCGGGATTGCAACAAAAGTACTTTTTTCTCAGCCATTGTATTGAGAAATTAATCTGCACAAAAATGCTGAGTGAATACAACAATTTATTTTAAATATTAACAAATTTGTCACCAGTTAAGTATTTTTTACTACCTACAGGCAATTTTCGCTAACAGCACGGCTGACGCGAATTTTACACATAGATCAACTTTTATGAACAATTTAACCTTGAAATAATTAAATTAACCACAATTTTTTCAATTAATATAAATTATCAGGCTCGAATGACCAATGTTGGGGACGGAAACGCACCGTCGCAACGCGGAATCATAGGAAATGGAAAGGTTCGGAATGCCGACTTACCCTTTTCTATTCTTCCACGGTATTTTTTCCTTCTTTGCGCTGGTTCACAACAATTCACAAATTTCACCACGCGCGAGCTCACGGTGGCTTTGAATTTTCGACACGGTCGATAAAGGGGGCTCCGTAATCAAACGATGTTGACAGGACGAATATTTTAACTCAACTAAAGTCGGCATAGGAGAGGAGAGGAGGTGGGTAGATAGGCCACAATAATTTTAGAAAGGATATAAAGGTAGGTAGTACGATGCTAGGTGCCAACACGCCGTTTTTGTGAGAAATCACCTCTGCTGTACACTTTGTTATATATAGGCACTATCTAAGTTAATTATTTACAAAGATACATAAACATACTTACCTGGATTGGAAATTGGAAAAATTATAATAGAAAGTTGGAAATAGAATAATTATGTTAAACCAGTTATGAAAACTTTGTCATTTAATGTTTTTATTTTCAGGAAGACGACTTAGCCCATATGAAGGCGAACGTCTTTGAAGAAACAAAAAAAATAATGCACCTTGAGCACCAAAAAAAAAATGGAGTACTTGTTCAGGCTCATGAAAGACGAATCCAGGGCTAAAATTCGTCTACAGGAAGTAGACAGTCTGTAGTCACAGACCAAGGTTAGGTTGATGAAGAAGGAAAGTGACATTGTCTACAGGATGAAGAGTCGCAGACCAGGATTAGGTTCATGGAGGAGGAACACAAAATTAAAATGTCGATGCTGAAAGATGGATGGATAGCCAAATAATAGTTTTATTTTATCTATATTTCATATTTTCGTTTACATTTATTAATGTTCTTCACTGTGCTAAATAAAAATGTACAGACGTACATCAAATTGAATTCCTTGTAATATAAATAGACCAGCTCAATGCCCATGTAAACATAATGAGGAAATCTATAAATGGTTTCTCAGTTAGGTGAATTACACACTATAAATTAAGCACGTTGTAAACTGATTTCCCTAAAATAAAAATAAATAAACAATATTGATCATACCTTAGTCTTATTATTATATCTTCATTATTGTGTAATATGCATTTGTGTCGCAGGTACATTATACTATTGAGTATGTACATTTTTTCAGTGTAATATAATTATATATGTAGAAACAATCATATTGAGTACATACTAATACATTTAAAAATGTTGATCAATGAACACCTGTCTAGTAGCATTTCCAATATGATTGATTGGGGCTGCTTGTTCATTTGGGGATACTTCCATGAAACCACCACCACCTGCTTCTGCTCCTGCACCCTCATCGTGTTCTTCATCATCATCTATTCCAAATTACAAATCATAGCATTAGTACATACAAAACTCTAATGTAAGGAATATCTAAAAACTGACATATTATATTATGTTTCATTTTAACACATCTTTTATTTTGAGTTGTTTTCTTACCTAACTGAGGATCATTCATATCGATGGCAAGACAATGGAGAACAGCAAGAGCTACGATAGTTGTCTTGATGGTATCGAGAGATCCTGACATACCCCGCAGCAGGCAACGAAATCTCTGTTTCCATACCCCAAAACATCTCTCCACCGTGTTGCGAGTAGATATTTGAGCCCTGTTATTCGCCACTTCTCTGGGGTTTCTTGGGTTCCTAACTGGGGTGAACAGATATGGTGTACAGGCATAACCTCCGTCTCCCAACAGTCGTCCGTTGAAGTGACCTTCTTCAAACCTCTGCTTGATGGAACTTTCCCGGAAAATACGAGCATCGTGAGTACTGCCTCTCCAATGAGCAACAATATCCATAATTTTTAGTTCTGCATTGCACACCACCTGGAATGAATTTATTCATGTAATCAATGTTGGTTAATGTTTATATTTCAGACACGTATTGAGGTTATCACTTTACAAACCTGGACATTTAAGGAATATATCCCCTTCCTATTGATGTAATATTGGCCGGCATCACCCCCAACTTTCCTTATTTTAATGTGTGTGCAGTCAATGGCACCCATTACTCCAGGAAAACGTTTTATTCCTTGGAACTTTGCAACTGTTGATTGTTGCTCTTCAATACATTGTGGCATTTTAATGTACTGTGGAGCAAGGCGGGCAAATGCAGTTGCGACCCTTTTGGCAATACGAGACATTGTCTGTTGACTAAATCCATGTAAATCTGCACAATCATCGGGTAACCTTCGGTTTATGGGGGAAATTCCTAAAAATTAAAACTAGTTATTTTTATACTAACTTTGGGCCGGGGAATCCGAATCTGGAAGAATTAGGTGGCGGCAAGCAATATTAACTGAATTACACGACTTTAAAATTTCGACGCACAAACAATTTAACTGGCCATTTTGAACGCTTTCTGACAATAAAACTAGTTATCTTTATACATCTTTATACTAACTTTGGGCCGGGGAATCCGAATCCGAAAGAATTAGGTTGGGGCAAGCAATATAAACTGAAATACACGACTTAAAAATTTTAGATGCAAACAATATACAATGCCATTGTCGATGTGTTTTTTTTGACAATAAATCCATAGAAAAATAACCAAATATATATAAAATTAAGTGTTGCTAGTAAGCAATAATATCAATAATGTAAAATAACATGTTTATAATTTCAGTAATATTTCATATTCAAACAGTTAGATTTAGGTTTATTATCACGAAAGGTGAGTTTTTATGTCGGGGGAGACGATAAAATATGCATTTTATATTTTAATTTTGCTAACATTATTTCATTAACGTAAAGTATTCAGATACATTTTATTCACTTTTGTATCACAAATCATGTTACACAAACCTAGCGTAGCCGCTAAACTACTTGAAAACTGGGATGTTTTCTTGCCTTGACGCGAGTAGGCGCTACGAAGGGGGCACTTTCTTTTCTATCACAAACCATGTTACACAAACCTAGCGTAGCCGCTAAACTACTTGAAAACTGGGATGTTTTCCTGCCTTGACGCGAGTAGGCGCTACGAAGGGGGCACTTTCTTTTCTATCACAAACCATGTTACACAAACCTAGCGTAGCCGCTAAACTACTTGAAATCTGGGATGTTTTCTTGCCTTGACGCGAGTAGGCGCTACGAAGGGGGCACTTTCTTTTCAATCACAAACCATGTTACACAAACCTAGCGTAGCCGCTAAACTATTTGAAAACTGGGATGTTTTCTTGCCTTGACGCGAGTAGGCGCTACGAAGGGGGCACTTTCTTTTCTATCACAAACCATGTTACACAAACCTAGCGTAGCCGCTAAACTACTTGAAAACTGGGATGTTTTTTTGCCTTGACGCGAGTAGGCGCTACGACAGGGGCACTTTCTTTTCTATCACAAACCATGTTACACAAACCTAGCGTAGCCGCTAAACTACTTGAAAACTGGGATGTTTTCTTGCCTTGACGCGAGTAGGCGCTACGAAGGGGGCACTTTCGTTTCTTTAGTTTTTAAATTTAGTTTTAGGGATAAATATTTTTGAGAGTAAAATATAAAATGCATATTTTATCGTCTCCCCCGACATAAAAACTCACCTTTCGTGATAATAAACCTAAATCTAACTGTTTGAATATGAAATATTACTGAAATTATAAACATGTTATTTTACGTTATTGATATTATTGCTTACTAGCAACACTTAATTTTATATATCTTTGGTAATTTTTCTATGGATTTACTGTCAAAAAAACACATCGACAATGGCATTGTATATTGTTTGCATCTAAAATTTTTAAGTCGTGTATTTCAGTTTATATTGCTTGCCCCAACCTAATTCTTTCGGATTCGGATTCCCCGGCCCAAAGTTAGTATAAAGATAACTAGTTTTATTGTCAGAAAGCGTTCAAAATGGCCAGTTAAATTGTTTGTGCGTCGAAATTTTAAAGTCGTGTAATTCAGTTAATATTGCTTGCCGCCACCTAATTCTTCCAGATTCGGATTCCCCGGCCCAAAGTTAGTATAAAAATAACTAGTTTTAATTTTTAGGAATTTCCCCCATAAACCGAATATATTCCCAATCATCTTGTATCTGCGAAAAAAATGTTATAATAATTTAAAAACTGTTTAGTTATCGATTTTGCTGATTTGTTTCACAGGAATGCAACTATAAACACTATCCTTACCTCGTTTCTGCCCCAGTATCGTATGGCACAAAGAACTTGGAGATCGGTAGATATTTTTCCACCCCGTTTGTTATTGACATGCAAATATGGCCGTACCAAATCGATCAAACGTCTCATATTTGCTTTGGTGAATCTATATTTGGACCTAAAATCTCCTTCCGTTAGCACCGTAAATGGGTCATACCGCTTTTTGTATGTTTTCCGTGCCCGTGGTGAATGAATACGGTCAAGATTTGCCAAAGCTCCAGTCAAAACGTCAAAGTCAGCCATTTCCGAATTTATAATACGCTCATAATACTGCCTAATCCTACTCTTCGGGTGGGTTAAATTCTGACGTCTGCTAATACGGTCAGATTAGGCAATGCGCATGCGCGCGAGTTGGCGCTATTATGAGTAAAAAATTCACTTAACCTGTCCGTATTATCGTAGTGTTGCGATTATGAGTAAGGCTGAATGTGTTTTGACTTTTGTTACCACAGATATCCCATTTTATACAACTCAGTTCTTCTATGGCGTTCAAAGTGTTCCTATTGGATATTGGCATTTTAAATATTGCTATGACGTCACAAAAGCACCACCATTCTAGGACCAAAATTTAGGTCGGAGTCGACCCCCCCTGACTGGCGCCATAAATAAACCACTCTCTAGATCGATATCTTCGGGCTTTTTGTATGGCCCCATTTTGTCACCCCCTTAACTACAGACGACCACAGATAAAACGGTCGTTTGGTCCAGACAGGTAAATATATTGTGGACCATAAATAAATCTCAAGGCCATTTAAAAAAGTGCAAACATAGACAATATAACTGCACCCAGCTAATATCGTTCATTCATTAGCCCACAAAAATTATATTTTAAAAATAAAAATTTTAGAATGCAGGAAAAGGAAAATAAAAAAAACCCACAGCTATGCACACATAAAAATACTTTTTATTTTCAAAAAGACAATGGACAGTAATACAAAACAGGGTCAGTAAAACCGATGTATTGAGCATTGATTTATCATTGAAGTAGAAGATAAAACTAATATATCTAAACAAAACATGAAACAGAACAAGACACAGAAAAATAAAAAGTAACGGTCTCAACTAGGAATCGAACCCAGGATTTCTGTCTTACTGCAACAACTTAATAGGATTTAATTTGACCTTGCACAAAAATACAAGAATATATACACAAAATACATATTCAACAACTTTGTGTTAATTATTATTGCCACAGCACTAGAAGTTAGTCAAGTTCTCCTGCAAGGGTTTCATATAATTTCCACAGCTTTGTCGTCAGCAAACATCATGGAAAATGCTGGTTAAATCTGAATACTTACATGATGAAATTCTGGAGAGGTTTAAATGACCTTGTATGTTGTAATCGTGGATTTTTTTAGCATTTTAGCATCCTAATACGTGGTATTGTATCGCGTCGGAATACGGATAGGTCTGAAAAGGAAAATTAATTAAATTATTAGCCAATGAAGTACATTCAGAAATCAGGAACATTGTATCAAAGAACGAGAGGTTAGAACCTGTATTTTAGAACGGGTTCGGGTCCTTCTTTCAATTGGTGGAGATAGACCGGATAACACACTTTAACACAACACGGCATTAATTCATCACCTTGAAGAATTCTAGCACGTAACATTATTTTTAGATGGGTGAAAGAAAATTCAAAATATTTACGCTAAAAACTTCAACTGACTTTTCAACTTACGTAATGGAGTCTTGGAAATTACCGTTAATTTTTATCGGAGCGTAAAGCATGCTTAGCTTCTCTTTCTGTTACACAAGTCGCTATGGTAGAGAGCGAGAGATCAAACTACAATTTTTGCTCTAAGCCAATGAGATCTGAGCTTTCAGCCACAACAGCTTTGTCTATAAGAATTTGGGTATTGAATAACTCCTCCCAGGGGGGGTCGACTCCGACCTAAATTTTGGTCCTAGAATGGTGGCGCTTTGGTGACGTCATAGCAATATTTAAAATGCCAATATCCAATAGGAACACTTTGAACGCCATAGAAGAACTGAGTTGTATAAAATGGGATATCTGTGGTAACAAAAGTCAAAACACCACATGTTTATGGTTCTTCGCCGACGTAAATATTTGTGAAAAGTGAAAGTAGTTTTTGTGCAAAGTTCGCATTTTGCAAAAAAATTAAAAACGACTTGTGGCTCGTTGAAAAAAGATGCTTTGCTGACCCTTAATCTTCCAGATATCGGAATATATCGGGATTTACCTGGTGCACAAGGGACCCGGGATGTTAACCAAAATGCAGGTGCGAATCTCCCTCTGTTTGTTCAATGTTTCTAATGTAACTTATCATTAACTTGAATCACCTCAGAATTGAATCTATTTTCTTTTTTAGACCGTATTCGTGTTCCACGTGTACCCCCAGTGTATTACTGCACAAATTGTGGTGCCCTCCAAGATCACAATTACAGTTTTAAAGGTATAAATCTCTATCGACCTATCTTAATATTATTCATATGATTGTGAGTGTTGGTAGAGAGATAGAATGAAAGAATAGACATTGATTTGAGTCGTTATTATGATAAAGATATTCATTCAATAGAATTATTATTTCTTCAAACCCAGCAACTGAATTACAGATATAATATTCTATGTTTTGTTTGAGTAATGTGATGTTTATTTATTTCAGAAGCTAATGTCTTCCCTGAACCCAGCAGCGGGCTCATTGCTGCCAAAATGGACGTAGAAGCGTATACCTTCATACGCTTCTATATACAACTGTTTTATTTTTCTCTAAAGGAAATAATATTCTAATATTCTGTTTTGGTGTGTTAACATTTTATTGTCATAAAATGTGTTTTGTGTTTACACAAGCTTGTATGTCCATTTTTTGTGTTATCTGTGTTTGAGTAATAAAATAATTCATGCAATTACGAGTTTTTCATTTTTAAATAATATTTTAGGCTAATAAATGGGGACCGTATTTATATTGTCTATGGTAGTACCTTTTTTTTTTTACTTTCCTCTATCTTTGGTCGATGGTTTGTGACGTCGTGACAACGTATTCCCTTCTCTTAGTTCTAAAAAAAACCGTCGGACGAAATATGTTCAGTACTAAAAGCACGAAGATGACGATCTAGGTGTAGGTTCATTTATGCTTTACAGCTTGATGTGTTGTAAATATCAAATGTGCTTTTCTACGTGATTATTGAAAAGCTACCTGTGAGTACCCTTTAACGTTAAACATTACTGGATTATTCCGAGAGTTATGCCATCGATCGTTTTCCATATTTTGTGTTTAAATTAATTGAGGTTATGTGCATCTTCAGGCTTTGTGCTTACATACCATTTAGTACCATACCATTTAGGGGAGGAATGCAGATTACGCCAAACTCTGGGAATTGAATAAAAATGCACTTTCTAGATGAGAAAAGTGTGTAGAAACTCATTAAAAAGAATTAAGGCGCGGAAGAATAAATTGAGGGAGATACAGCCGATCAAAGTTTAATAAATTGCACTTCGCGATCTGATATTATCACCATATTCGGACAGTCCGCCGCCATATTTTGTCACGAGAATCAAATTAAAAACTATTTTAATACTTTTAAAATTTCAGTAGTGCCATCCAAAAAATAAAAAGTGTTGCCATATAATAATATCAATGCATGGAAAATTCTGAAAATTAAATATCATTTGCCAGATTGGTAGTTTATTATTTAAAATCTTGTAAATACTTAATTTATGTATATATATAACCTAACCTAACTGTGATTTTCTATAACAAAAAAATTACCCTTTAATAACGCCCACTCGCGTCCCCTTTAGAGTTTTATCCCAGTTTTCAAGTAGTTTGTGGGCTACGCTAGGTTTGTATAGACGGTTTGTGATTTAATACTAATACATTTTTTCCATGTTATTTCCTGTTACACAAAATTGCCCCTTTAATAACGCCTGCTCGCGTCCCCTTTAGAGTTATATCCCAGTTTTCAAGTAGTTTGTGGGCTACGCTAGGTTTGTATAGACTGGTTTGTGATTTAATTCTTATACCTTTTTCCCATGTTCTTCTGCCTACTCTAACCCAAACTAAAAACCTAACCTATTTTGTAAAAAAATATTAATATTATATGGCAACACTTTTCTTTTTTTGGTTGGCACTACTGAAATTTCAAAAGTAATAGTAGTAATAGTTGTAGTTGTTAATTTGATTTTCTTAAGTCATAATTGATAAATAAAACATGGTTTCTATGTATCGCGTACGAAGTTTCAAAACCCTATAACTCAGTTAATAGTGCCGACCCCTACCTAATTCTTTCAGATTCGGATTCCCCAGCCCTAAATTAGTCTAAATCAAGTTCAATTTCGGTTACACTCCCATAAACCGAATTTTACCCTCAGATCGCGAAGTGCAATTTTATTAAACTTTGATCGGCTGTATATCCCTCAATTTATTCTTCCGCGCCTTAATTCTTTTTTTTAATGAGTTTCTACACACTTTTCTCATCTAGAAAGTGAATTTTTATTCAATTCCCAGAGTTTGGCGTAATCTGCATTTCACCCCCATTTAGTTTGGCTTAGTAAACACGACTTTCATCTTTATACTAAATGCCAAGGCTTTATATTACTGTATTTAACTTTAAAATCTAGATTCTTCCATTAAAACGTATAAAAATTTATATTAAATATTAAACGTACTTCCATAGATATGTATCTTTCATTATCAAGTAAACCACCGACAACACACATAAATATAAAATATTCAATGTTGACTCAAAAAAGTAGCTGTCACGGCAGTTTCAAAGTAACAAACACGCAGGATTCGCGCGATTATAAATTTTACGATTTTTTAATATTTTTTCTATAAATCCTAAAAAAATGAAACAAACGGTAAAATACAGGTTAACTCATTGGCTATATAGCACCATAACAAGTTTGTATGACTCCATTTAAAAATTCTAATTTTATGTTCTTTTTAAAATTGGCGAAAAATTAAAAAAAAATTATCGTCTGGATATCTCGAGCAATCTAGGAAAAAATATTTATTTCGCGTGGTCGCTTGTGTGACTTATTATGAAAATAATTATTTGAACTTACCCAAACATTCCAGTGCGTATTTTATTTTTTTGGCCACTGAGCTTACCCAGTTTTTTTATTATCTTTCCTCCCAATTGTATATAACTAGGAATTAAAAAAAACGATTACACGTAAAGTGATATTAGTTGAAAAAAATTCACAGAACAGATCGGCACTAAGGTAAAGAACGTCTTTATACCGCCAGCAGTGGGCGGTAACTGAATACAATGCGTGTAACCCTTACGTAGACGGCATAAGGGTTATTTCACAATTGCAAATTCAATGTTCACCTCCCCGACAATCGATCAATATTCGTGTAAAAAAAACAAGAAAATGCATATTTTGTAAAGTTCTGGTACATATAATATATGAAAATTTCCTCCGATAATCGAATAAAAAATTGAATTTGCCTCACTATACAATAAAAACATAGGCCGAATATGGGTTTGTAAATAGGATACTTTGCACTTGACAGTTTCTTTTTAGGCCTGATACTTTATTTTTTTTAGGCTTATTAAAGGTCTTCAAAAAAAAGATCGTCTGCTGACAAGGGCAAGATGTGTTCTACTTGCAGTATTTAATTAAAGCATCTGTAGTATTTCTAGGCAAACAAATGTTCAAACCAAAAACACCTGATTTAGCATTACTTGGTATTGGATCGCCTTAACTATTTCATTCACAGAGTTTTCATTATAATCGAAATAATATTTTGGGAGATATTTTGCAACACCTTGAACAAAACCATAGATCACTATCATGAAAGCATCTGTCACTGTAATTTGCAAGATCGTTCAGATTGAGATGTTACTTCAAATATTTACTCTGAATCCACCCAATGACGTCACAATACATCTAGACTCGTTATTGTCTGACAAACTAAACTAAAATGTGGCAAGTAAAAACACTCTTATTTCTTAAGTAAATTTTTCAATTTCAATGCTGTTGATGTAGGGCTAAGATGGACATTTAAAGAATATGTACGAATTAAATCGATTTTGCATCGGACACTACATTCTACATCACGGGCGTGTCTAATATACACTTACTCGCTTACACTATAAAATGAACACGCAATACTGTATGAGATCTACTGCTATAAGGCTTTTGTCCTTCTTACAATTATGTGTTGCTACTTTCACTATCTCACAAGATGTTTACATATGAAAATCATCGTTACATATATTTTTTCAAAATAATAAAATAATTTTAGTGTTTTTTGAATGAAATTTTATCTTTTGGCTTATTATAGTGCTTGTCGGTTAGTAAAAACACCTTCTCATCACGCACGAAGGCTTTTTATAGTGTTTGTCGGGTAATTAAAACATTTTCTCATCACGCACGAGGGCATTTTGTCACTTTGTTACTCTATTTACTCGGAGGTTGCACACGACCTTACGTGACGCGTAGCAGTTTAGTAGGTACTAAAGCTACGAAATTGAAAGCAATACAGTTTCGCTTTTATCTTGCCACTTTGAGATTTCTACAACGCGTCTATATGTTTGCATACACCTCATTGTTCTTACAAAATATTCTTACTGAAATAAAATAATCAAATCTCTTCCAAATAAGATTTTTGTTCTTAATGTAACGTTCTGCTTCTGTAGGTTTTAGTTATATATTTGGGCTAGAACCAAACCATAATCCTACCACAGTCTTACCATGGATCTACTGAATCCAGAGCGTGTCTCCATCAAGAAGGAACCGGGGCCACAGGAAGAAGGCGGTTGTGAAATGCTGTATAGGGATATGGATTTTGACTTTTCAGATGTAAAGAAGGAATCCTTACAGCATGCGGAGAGTACTCGGAAAGCCTGTAAGTTGCGATGCTTATGTCAAAAACTGTTTTGCGTAAAATTTCGATGCTAGTAATCCATGTCAGTTTTGAGTTGCCCAGGCAGGCCATAATTATTGTTAAGAAGTACTTGTTCTTGTTGTTTTTGCCGTACTTTGGTATTTAAATTTAATATTATATTTACGGGAAACTGCCACAAGTTTCACAAGTTTAATGCACATTAGGGTGCATTAAATCACATGTAATATTGATTCGAGCATCATTTCTCCAACAATACAAAACTGTGTATAGAATGTGCTCAAGAGTAAATAGTATATCCTCCTTGAAATGAACATCTGGGGTCCTTCTTATTTCCTAAATGAACCCTTAAAGCCTGTTCTCCGGATTCCCGTTTTTAAAGGGTATTAATCAATCGTATCATTTATAGTACATTTTTAAATAAAAGTTTTAAAAATATATTTTTTTGTTTGTAGTACTCTCCAGGAGATGGACGACTGTAATTGTACTATTTTATAATGCACTTCGTCTGGACTTATCAATTGAGTATTGTTGATTGGTTTTTAGGTGGCATTAAAGTGGAGACTGTTAGCTTCAAGGTAGAATCAGGACCTCAAGAAGAAGATGGAGAGGGAATCCCTTTTATGGAAATTGACATAGACCTTCCGGATGTTAAAAACGAATGCCTTAAACGCCTTCAAAGAAAAACACAGACAACAGGTAAATAAAGATTCGTGTTTTTTTACATGTATTGAATTAATGATGCTTATACTTATACTTATTCGTAATGTTTTTCAGACTCATTGACTGATCAAAATGCACATTCTTTGGAAAAAACTTTCTCTTGTTCCCATTGTAAGTACTCCTGCAAGTCAAAGTCAAGGTTAGAGCGTCACTTGCGGACTCACAGTGGAGAAAAACCATTTTCTTGTTCCGACTGCAAATATGCATGTTCTCGAAAGGAAAATTTGACGATGCACATGCTGACTCACAGTGGAGAAAAACCTTTTTCTTGTTCCGACTGCAAATATTCATGTTCTCAAAAGCGTTATTTGAAGAGACACATGCTGACTCACTGTGGGGAAAAACCTTTTTCATGTTCCGTTTGCACATATTCATGTTCTCGAAAGGGAGATTTGACGATACACATGCTGACTCACAGTGGAGAGAAACCTTTTTCATGTTCCGTTTGCACTTATTCATGTTTTAGAAAGGGAAATTTGACGTCACACATGCTGACTCACATTGGAGAAAAACTTTTTTCTTGTTCCGACTGCAAATATTCATGTTCTCGAAAGGGAAATTTGACGAGACACATGCTGAATCACAGTGGAGAGAAACCTTTTTCTTGTTCTGACTGCAAATATTCATGTTCTCGAAAGGGATCTTTGACGAGACACATGCTGACTCACAGTGGAGAAAAACCTTTTTCTTGTTCTGACTGCAAATATTCATGTTCTGGAAAGGGATCTTTGACGAGGCACATACTGAATCACAGTGGAGAGAGACCTTTTTCATGTTCCGTTTGCACTTATTCGTCTTCTCAAAAGGGCGCTTTGACGAGACACATACTTACTCACAGTGGAGATAAACCTTTTTATTTTTCTAACTGATAATATTCTTGTTCCATCCTAGAGAATTCCTTAATTGCGCATTCCTAGAGAATGCCTAAATAAAGATAACGTACTTTGTTCATTAAATTTAATAAAATTATCCGATCGTATATTCTACTTCTCTATATTATAATTCTCTTTCCGATTTAACCTGTTTGTATAAAATCATTAATTCATTGTTTGGAACCCCTGATTGATTGTAAGTAATCTCTTTTTATACTCCAAGCAGGTCATTTACAAGACAGTACCTACCATATTATTGTAGTAATTCTACATCAATGTCCCAATAGTACACTCATATGCAACGGATTGAACAGCTAAGAAACAAATACTACGATGTTATTGATATATTTAACAAATTAATTTCAATGCTTAAGCATACCTTATTTAATTGTTTTTCATCAATTAATGGAGTATTTTAATAAAGGTATTTAATTTGACTAACACATTGACATTTGTCGCATTAAAGAAAAATATATATTTTGGACTTCTTATATTTTTTTATAATTTGTATATTTTTTATCTACATGCTGTAGGGATCAAATTCAATAACATTTAAACTTTATTTTAATTACTTAGTGAACATATCAGCTATTTGATCCTCAGTCTTAAAATACACTAAACATATCTTACATTCCTTAATTAAATCTTTGACAAAATGATAACGTATATCAATATGTTTTAGTCTTTTAATATTATCAGTATTTGCAACCATTATGGCAGACTGGTTATCACAGTATATAGGTACAGGACAAACATTTATGTTATTAAAGTCTATCAATAAACTTGACAGCCAACAAGATTCACTAGCCGCCATACTGACTGCAACATACTCTGCCTCGGTTGATGATAAGCTTACGGAACACTGTTTCTTAGAACACCACGATATAATACAATTGGAGAACTTGAAACAGTAGCCAGTGGTAGACTTTCTATCTCGTGTGTCACCACCCCAATCTGCATCACAATGCCCAACAAGCCCATCATCATTACATTTAAAAGTCAGCTTATAATCTAGAGTATATTTTATATATCTTAAAATTCTTTTTAAATGAGTCACCAAAACATCACTTGCATTATTTTGGTACCTACTTAATATAGATACAGCTACACAAATGTCTGGCCTAGTGCCTGAGACCGCATACATTAAACTTCCAATAATTTTCCTACAAGTATTTTCAATATCCTTGTCAGACTTACATTCTTTGGATTCTAAGATTTTTACATTAAAATTTTGATCAATAGGGGTATACATGGGTTTGCAATTTTCCATGTTAAATCTTTTTAATACATTTTCTAAATAAGATCTTTGTCATAATTCAGTTACACCATCTTTCAAATTCTGTTTAACACAGATACCAAGAAAATTTGAAATTAGTCCCAAATCTTTCATCTTAAACGCATTGTGTAATTTTAATTTAAGATCACTTAATTCCTGTTCATTATTACTAAACATCAAAAGGTCATCGACGTAAAGTAAGACATAAGTTTGGTTTTCTCCATTACATTTAGTAAACAAACAAGGATCATTCTTTGACTTTACGTAGCCTGCTTTACTTATAACATGGTTAAATTTTTCATTCCAATATTTAGGGGATTTTTTAGCCCATACAATGATTTATTTAGTGTAACAATATTATCACAACCATTATATGCCCTTTCCGGTAATTTAATAAACACAGTTTCCTTTATATCCCCATATAAAAAAGCCCCAGTAACATCCATCCGATGTATTGATAGTTTTAATTTTGTAGCAACTGAAACAAATAATCTAAATGTTGACAATTTGGCAACAGGTGAGTAAATTTCATATAAATCTTTTGTATCATTCTGTTCAAAACCTCTGGCAACCAATCTTGCTTTATATTGAATAATATTATCAACTTTCTTTATTTTGAATACCCACTTACTACTATTAATGTTTTGTTTTCAGGTACAGCGCAAACTGTCCAAGTATTATTTTCTTTGAGAGTATCCAGTTCTTGTTTTACAGCTTCTTCCCACTGACAGGCATCACTCCTCTGCATAGCTTCCTTATAGGTGCCTGGTTCTGTCTCTGCATTGTACACATTTTGGCAAGTATAGAATTGTGGCGCCTTTCTGACACGTTTGGTTTGACGAGGAGAAGCTGGCTGTAATGTACAATCACTATCGCGTTCACTATCTTCATCACTTGTTTCTTCAGGTTCATATAAGCTGTGCTGCTCATCATCTGACATCTGATTTGTAATGTTTGGATCACTCACAACATCTTCTACTAACTTCTGCTGGTTATTGTCGGTTTCATCGTTGTATTCTTCTGTTACAGACTCTAGGTTTAAGCTATTACAATTCCCAATAACAGGTTCCAGAAAAATGGATAGAGCAATGTTGTAAAAGGGCAAGACTCCGAGGAACAGAAAGCATGGGAGACACAAGATACTAAGGCTCAAACAATGTTAGTGACCAGGATGACCGAGGAAGTGATGTTACATATATTATCTTGCACTACTGCTGCAGAGATGTGGCGAAAGTTAACTAGCATTTTTGAATAAAAAAGTGAAACAAGTATTCACATAATCCAGCAAAGATTCTTCCAATATAAATATGAAGAAGGAATGGAGATGTCAGTCTTCCTGTCAAAAATACAGGAGTTACAAAATCAACTCAAACAAATGGGTGAAGAAATTTCGGAAAAATTCATAATTACGAAGGTATTGATGTCATTGCCAGATATCTACAAACACTTCATATCAGCATGGGAGTCTGCGCCAGATAACAAACAAACCTATGATAACCTTGTCGCTCGTTTGTTAGTGGAAGAGGAGAGAGTTAGGGAAAAGGCTGAACTCGCATCGCCGTCATCTGCGTTTATGGTAAAGAAAACTGCTCCAAATAAAAGAAATATAAAGTGTTTCAAATGTAATAAGATGGGACATTATCAATCTGAGTGTATGAGTCATGTGAATAATAACCATCGTAACTTTCCAAACAAAAGTGAAAAAAAGTGTTTTTATTGCAATAAAGTTGGGCACATCAAGAGTGCGTGCTGGCATAAGAAAGGTAAGGATAAAAATGCGTTTGTAGTACAACAAATACCTAAAGAACTGTATCAACAGTCAAAGTGGTTGGTAGACACAGGAGCCAGTGAACATGTGTCAAGACAAAAATCTATTTTCGACATTTTCACCAGAAGTGTCACAAAAGTCTGTGATAATAGGTGATGGTACTCAAATAAATGTTATTGGTTGCGGACAAGTGGAACTAGAAGTATTCAATGGACACCGGTGGGTCGAGACAACTATATATAATGTAGGTACTGTGTGTGCCAGAATTAAAAATAAACTTGTTCTCTGTAAATTGTGCGGCTGACAAAGGTTATGTCATGTTGACAGATCAAAACATTTGCAAGTTTTTCAAGAATAATAAAGTATGTGCGGTAGCAAATCGTGTTGGAAATTTGTATATTATGGATGTTCGTTATAAATATAAAAACTGCTTTGCAAATGTAACTACAGTTAAAGTGAGTTTGAGTGAGAGGCATGAGAAACTTGTACACCAGAATATACAGCAGGTGAAAGACGTGTTAGAGAACAATAATATTAAAGTCTCAAGTAATTCTCTTCAGAAGTGTCAAGGCTGCCTACAGGGTAAATCACACCGGCTGCCCTTTATGAACTCTGAGACAAAAACTGTTAAAACATGTGAACTGATACATGCCGATGTTTGCGGGCCGATGGAGGCATTATCTGTCGGCGGGGCGAGGTACTTCTTGATTTTAAAAGATGATTACTCTTGCTATAGAGCTGTATATTTTATCAAAAAGAAGGACGAAGTGATTAATTGTTTTATTGATTTTGTAAACAAAGCTGAAAATGTCACGGGTAACAAAATAATCACTTTTAGAAGTGACAACGGCTTAGAATTCATTAATAAGGCTGTGTCAACTTTGTTCTCAAACCGGGGTATAGTACACCAAACTTCTGTACCATACACGCCACAACAGAATGGCAAGGCGGAACGGGAGATAAGAACCTTAACAGAAGCAGCAAGGTCAATGCTGTGTGCCAAGAACCTTCAAAAAAAATTATGGGCAGAAGCAGTCAACACTGCAGCCCATGTTCTCAACAGAACCAGTAGAAGTAATGAACCAGGAAAAACACCCTATGAATTATGGACAGACAAACATTTTGATCTCAGTAACCTACATATCTTTGGTACGCCCGTAGCTGTTCATATTCCAAAAGAAAAACGAAGAAAATGGGATTCTAAAGGAGAAAATGGAATCATGGTAGGGTACGGAGAAAATGTGAAAGGGTATAGAATTTTTTATTCTGATAAAAATGATGTTCTAATAAAGAGGGATGTCATTTTTCTGGAACCTGTTATTGGGAAATGTAATAGCTTAAACCTAGAGTCTGTAACAGAAGAATACAACGATGAAACCGACAATAACCAGCAAGAGTTAGTAGAAGATGATGTGTGTGATCCAAACATTACAAATCAGATGCCAGATGATGAGCAGCACAGCTTATATGAACCTGAAGAAACAAGTGATGAAGATAGTGAACGCGATAGTGATAGTACATTACAGCCAGCTTCTCCTCGTCAAACCAAACGTGTCAGAAAGGCGCCACAATTCTATACTTGCCAAAATGTGTACAATGCAGAGACAGAACCAGGCACCTATAAGAAAGCTATGCAGAGTAGTGATGCCTGTCAGTGGGAAGAAGCTGTAAAACAAGAACTGGATAGGTAATCTCAAAGAAAATAATACTTGGACAGTTTGCGCTGTACCTGAAAAACAAAACATTATTATTAGTAAGTGGGTATTCAAAATAAAGAAAGTTGATAATATTATACAAAAGATTTATATGAAATTTACTCACCTGTTGCCAAATTGTCAACATTTAGATTATTTGTTTCAGTTGCTACAAAATTAAAACTATCAATACATCAGATGGATGTTACTGGGGCTTTTTTATATAGGGATATAAGGGAAACTGTGTTTATTAAATTACCGGAAGGGGCATATAATGGTTGTGATAATATTGTTAAACTAAATAAATCATTGTATGGGCTAAAAAAATCCCCTAAATATTGGAATGAAAAATTTAACCATGTTATAAGTAAAGCAGGCATGTAAAGTCAAAGAATGATCCTTGTTTGTTTACTAAATGTAATGGAGAAAACCAAACTTATGTCTTACTTTACGTCGATGACCTCTTGATGTTTAGTAATAATGAACAGGAATTAAGTGAAATATGATTTAAGATTTTCACGGCCAAAAGTATTTTTGTTATTTGTTTTTGGGGTGTTATGCCGTGTTGCGCTAACTCCTTCTTTAGCCAACGTTTCGGACAGCATTGCAGTGTCCATCATCAGGGCAGATGTGTTATTTGAGGTTATGTTAAAATGTGAGCTTATGTATGAGGTTGTGATACCGTGTTGCCAGCTCCAACCCTCTGAGCTAACATTAACGTATCATTTTATATTTAAAGTGGTTTTCTTCGTTTAGCTCTGGTGTATCCGTCAATTACCGGATACCAAGAACTATTGAGCTTAGCTCCATCGTCTCTATTAATGTTTACGGGATTTTTATGAATTTCAATGGCTTCCATAATCAGCCGTGCTCTATAAGTTTTGGGTCTCCCCAGGATTTCAGGAACAAATCCAAAGTAATGCCCGGTGTCAATCAAATGCTCGGCAATTGCCGATTTGTCAGGGTGGCCGAGTTTACAAGCTCTGAAGTGTTCTGAAATCCTTTTGGAGATAGTCCGCTCTGTCTGGCCTACATAGACCTTGTCACATCCGGAACAGCTGAGTTTATACACTCCATCTGTTTCCAGAGGAAACTTAGTCTTTGCAGACCTCAGTAAGTCCTGTATCTTTGTTGTTGTTCCGAAGACAGTCTTGATATTTTCCTTTCTCAATAGCCTGGCAATTCTGTCTGTCACATTGTGCACATAAGGCAGGAAGGCACAGCCTTTCGACTCTTGTTCAATTCTGTCTTCGTTTGGTGCAGATTTAGCTCTTATGATTTGCCTTGTCTGACTTGCTGGAAAATACAAATAACAAAAAAAAAAATAAAAAAATAAAAAAAAATAAAAATAAAAGGAATTAAGTGATCTTAAATTAAAATTACACAATGCGTTTAAGATGAAAGATTTGGGACTAATTTCAAATTTTCTTGGTATCAGTGTTAAACAGAATTTGATAGATGGTGTAACTGAATTATGTCAAAGATCTTATTTAGAAAATGTATTAAAAAGATTTAACATGGAAAATTGCAAACCCATGTTTACCCCTATTGATCAAAATTTTAATGTAAAAATCTTAGAATCCAAAGAATGTAAGTCTGACAAGGATATTGAAAACACTTGTAGGAAAATTATTGGAAGTTTAATGTATGCGGTCTCAGGCACTTGGCCAGACCTTTGTGTAGCTGTATCTATATTAAGTAGGTACCAAAATAATGCAAGTGATTTTTGTTGTTTGTTTTTGGGGTGTTATGCCGTGTTGCGCTAACTCCTTCTTTAGCCGACGTTTCGGACAGCGTTGCAGTGTCCATCATCAGGGCAGATCCGGTAGATCCGAAGATGTGTAAATTTTTGGTTGTCGAGTTTGTGCTTATTTATTTGTGGGCTGGGCCCGTCCAAGTGTGAAATGCCAACGGAAGTGGCGACATCTTGTGGCGAATTCTGAAAGCTCAGTATTTATGTTAGCCTGGGTCCCGTCCAAGTGCGAAATGCCAACGGAAGTGGCGCCATCTTGTGGCGAATTCTAGAAATTAGAAAACCGATTGACAGCGTTTAGAGTGGATGTACCCAGTATCAAGGTATAAATGCAATGGTTTTATATTGTATTATTATATGGTATTGGCGTATACTTAGACATGTTATTTGCGTTTAGCTTTGGTGTAGCCGTTAATTACCGGATACCAAGAGCTGTTGAGCTTAGCTCCGTCGTCTCTATTGATATTAAGTGGATTTTTGTAGATTTCAATTGCCTCCATAATCAGGCGTGATCTATAAGTTTTGGGTCTTCCCAGGACCTCGGGAGCAAATCCAAAGTAATGGCCGGTTTCAATTAAGTATTCGGCGATTGCCGATTTATCAGGGTGGCCAAGTTTACAAGCACGAAAATGTTCTGCTATCCTTTTGGAAATCGTCCGCTCTGTCTGGCCTATATAAACCTTGTCACAACCAGAGCAGCTGAGTTTGTACACTCCATCTGCTTCCAGAGGAAACTTAGTCTTTGCAGACCTCAGTAGGTCTTGGATTTTGGTGGTGGTTCCGAAGACAGTTTTGATGTTTTCTTTTCTCAACAGCCTGGCAATTCTGTCTGTCACATTGTGAACGAAAGGCAGGAAAGCACAGCCTTTTGAGTCTTGTTCAACTCTGTCTTCGTTTGTTGTAGATTTGGCTGTTAAAATTTGCCTTGTCTGACTTGCCGGGTAACCGTTGCGCTCCAGTGCATCGGTCAGTTTTATAAGTTCTGCTCCAAGATTTGTTTCTTCACATATTCTGGTCGCTCGGGTCACCAACGTATGGATAAGTCCTCTCTTCTGCGCTGGGTGGTGGTGCGAATCAGCGTGTAAGTATCGATTCGTATGAGTTGGTTTCCTATATACGGTATGTCCTAGGCTACCATCGTGTTTTCGCATCACCTCCACATCTAGAAAAGGCAGGATTTTATCTGGTTTTCCAGCTCCATTGTGAACTTAATTTTGCTGTGGAGAGAATTAAGATGGTCCAGGAATTCGTTAAGTTTCTCCGTTCCATGAGGCCAAATGGCGAAGACATCGTCGACGTAGCGCCACCATACTTTAGGGACAGCTGAAGCTGTATCAAGTGCCGCTTCCTCAAACTTCTCCATAAAGAAGTTGGCTATTACTGGCGATAACGGACTGCCCATTGCAACTCAACATTGCGGTTGCTTATGTCAAAAACTGTTTTGCGTAAAATTTCGATACTAGTAATCCATGTCAGTTTTGAGTTGCCCAGGCAGGCCATAATTTATGCTAAGAAGTATTTTTTTCTTGTTGTTCTTGCCGTTATTTGGTATCTACATTAAATATTATATTTACGGGAAACTGCCATAAGTAACATTAGGGTGCATTAATACACATGTAATATTGATTCGATCATCATTTATAGAATGTGCTCAAGAGTAAATAGCATTTCCTCCTAGAAACGAACATCTGCGGTCCTTCTTATTTCCTAAATGAACCCTAAAAGCCTGTTCTCCGGATTCCCGTTTTTAAAGGGTAATAATCAATCGTATCATTTATCGTACATTTAAAAAATAAAATAACAGTTTTTTTTGTAGTACTCTCCATGAGATGGACGACTGTAATTGTACTATTTTATAATGCACTTCGTCTGGACTTATCAATTGAGTATTGTTGATTGGTTTTTAGGTGGCATTAAAGTGGAGACTGTTAGCTTCATGGTAGAACCAGAACATCAAGAAGAAGATGGAGAGGGAATCCCTTTTACGGAAATTGACATAGACCTTCCGGATGTTAAAAACGAATGCCTTAAACGCCTTCAAAGAAAAACACAGACAACAGGTAAATAAAGATTCGTGTTTTTTTACATGTATTGAATTAATGATGCTTATACTTATACTTATTCGTAATGTTTTTCAGACTCATTGACTGATCAAAATGCACATTCTTTGGAAAAAACTTTCTCTTGTTCCCATTGTAAGTACTCCTGCAAGTCAAAGTCAAGGTTAGAGCGTCATTGCGGACTCACAGTGGAGAAAAACCATTTTCTTGTTCCGACTGCAAATATGCATGTTCTCGAAAGGAAAATTTGACGATGCACATGCTGACTCACAGTGGAGAAAAACCTTTTTCTTGTTCCGACTGCAAATATTCATGTTTACGAAAGGGAAATTTGACGATCCACATGCTGATTCACAGTGGAGAAAAACCTTTTTCGTGTTCCGTTTGCACCTTTTTTTGTTATCGAAAGGGAAATTTGACGATGCACATGCTGACTCACAGCGGAGAAAAACCTTTTTTTTGTTCAGACTGCAAATATTCATGTTCTCGAAAGCGTTATTTGACGAGACACATGCTGACTCACAGTGGGGAAAAACCATTTTCTTGTTCCCATTGTAAGTACTCCTGCAAGTCAAAGTCAAATTTAGAACGTCACTTGCGGACTCACAGTGGAGAAAAACCATTTTCTTGTTCCGACTGCAAATATTCATGTTCTCAAAAGAGAAATTTGACGACACACATGCTGACTCACGGTGGAGAAAAACCATTTTCTTGTTCCGACTGCAACTATTCTTGTTCTCAAAAGAGTCTTTTGACGAGACACATGTTGACCCACGGTGGAGAAAAGCCTTTTTCATGTTCCGTTTGCAATTATTCATGTTCTCAAAAGCGTTATTTGACGAGTCACATTCTGACTCACAGTGGGCATAAACCATTTTCTTGTTCTAACTGCACTTATTCTTGTTCTCGAAAGGGTCTTTTGATCAGTCACATGTTGACCCACGGTGGAGAAAAGCGTTTTTCATGTTCCGTGTGCAATTATTCATTTTCTCAAAAGGGAAATTTGACGAGACACATGCTGACTCACAGTGGAGAAAAACCATTTTCTTGTTCCAACTGCAACTATTCTTGTTCTCAAAAGGGTCTTTTGACGAGACACATGTTGACCCACGGTGGAGAAAAGCCTTTTTCATGTTCCTCGTGCAATTATTCATGTTCTCAAAACGGACATTTAACGAGACACATGCTGACTCACAGTAGAGAAAAACCATTTTGTTGTTTCAACTGCAACTATTCTTGTTCTCGAAAGGGTCTTTTGACCAGTCACATGTTGACCCACGGTGGAGAAAAGCCTTTTTCATGTTCCGTTTAATTATTCATTTCTAGAAAGGGATCTTTGACGATGCACATGCTGACTCACAGTGGAGAAAAACATTTTTCTTGTTTTGACTGCAAATATTCATGTTCTCGAAAGGGAGATATGACGAGACACATGCTGACTCACACTTAAAAAACACCTTTTAACGTTCCGTTTGCATTTATTCATGTACTTGAAAGGAAAATTTAACGATTCTCATGCTGACATACAGTGGAGAATGACCTTTTTCATGTTCCGTTTGCACTCATTCATTTTCTCCAAAGGGAAATTTGACGACACACATGGTGTATCACTGTGGAGAAAAACTTTTTTCTTTTTCCGGCTACAAATATTTAGTTTCTCGTAACGGAGATTTGATGAGACACATGCCAACTCACACTGGAAAAAAACCTTTTAATGTTTCGACTGCAAATTTTCATTTTATCGAAAAAGCTATTTGACGAGACACTTGCTGAAAAAACATGAAAAACCTTTTCGATGTTTCATTAGTGTACCCTCATATGATATACACGGAATTATTCACAGAATAGGCTTAATCGAACCTTGTGATAATGATAGTATGATCTGGGGTTATACAAAAGAGTCTCCAGTACTAATAAATAATATCATTCACAAGTGGTTTAAGTACGCATTGTTCCCTAGAATTATTTAATTTTTGATCGCATTGTAATATATTTTATTTGTTTCTTTTTCATTAACTTTTACCATTATTTTTTTAGTTCTTTTGTCATAGTTCTATAACAAAATATATCTATTTTGATTATATTATTATTATATAGTTTCCCTTTTGAATTGACTCTTCAAGCGAATTCTTCTTATTTTTGCTATAAAACATAGTTTGACGGTTTGCATTTAATTCCGAAGAGTGAAATGCTCCTGGAAAATGTACATTTATTTTTAATGAATCATAAAACTTAAAAAATTATTAATGAAACAAATGTTATTCAGGAGAAAAAAAAGTTAAAATCGTCAGTACAAAACATGGTAAAACAGAAGTAAGATTATGTGTGTTGTGTGTACTGAATTTTAAAAATATGAACCGTTTCCGTGGTAAGTATTCCTAAACGTATGGAATTTTTTTCAGAAGTTTTTTTTATTTTTATTCTTTAAATGTTATTTAAATAAGTCTTTTATTATGAGTATTAATTATTAATATTAATAAAAAGTTCTGAACCTGTGTACTTTTTTTGTATTTAGTAGAAACTACTCATTGCATATTAATAAAACAAATGACTTATTCACATAAAACCAACAACCAGCCTTATCAGAATTCACATGAACTTGCGTAGCGTTGAAAAGCATTTCAACGAATTTCTTTGGAAATTTTAATGTTGAAATTTCAAAACCTGTTTAATACAGGCTATGTTAAAAAAACGGTAGCCTAGCAAAGCTGCCATATGGCTGGTTGTCTGCCGGTTCTACCTTCAATTTTTATCTTCATTATTAAGCATTGGGAAGAATTGTATTTTAATTTTTAAATAGAATTGATTATGCAATTTTATTATTAACTTATTCAACGAGTAAAATTATCAAATAATATTCTATATCATACCATTAATAATATTATAATAATATCCGGACTGAGTCATTTAAATATATGCTTGGTTTTGATTGAATGTGTAATGTATAAAGGTATAGTATAATTGAAAGGCACATCAGCTTGCAAAGGAGTTTATTCTAGAACTGGCGGTACAATATGTTATTGCCCACACAGTGGGTAGGACGCCTCATTGCCACACTACACCTCCACCCTTAAAATAACAATTATTTATTAAGGAGTGATTTCCATTTTAAAAGATAGGCCTTACAATGCTATATTTTAATTCACCAGGAATGTGTCTTGTGTCAATTATTTTGTTTTTTAAGTGTGTAATTACAGGACTAAGTAGTTTTACATATTTTTAAAAATCAAACAAACGAATTAAATCCACGCCTGGTGTCTTGGAATTTTTCCTACCTCCGATAACTAATTCAATTTGCTTTGCATTTACTCTTGGTATGTACATTGAATAAGGTAAATATTCCTGACGCATTCAGACGCTCGTAAATTACATTTATCTAATAACTTATTTACTTCCTCATCAAAGAAGTCTGCAAAATTTTGTGCCACGTCACCTGTCGATTTAGACTTTAATAAATATTTTGATATGACTTCATCACAACCGGATTTATCTTTCCTTCCTAAAATTTTATTAATTTCATTTCATGTTTTTTTAATGTCTTTGAAACGGTGATTAAATTAATTTTTATGGTATATTTGTTGGTGTTTAATATTAGTTTATTTCTGATTTCTTGTAATCGATATCATATGTTTTGTTGTTGTGTGAGTTTTCCATTTCCTCCAAAGTGTATCTCACGTTATTTTTTTTTTTTTCAGTGAGGCTATCATTCATCCAATTTTTTTGGTAATTCTGATGGTTTTTAGTTTTTATTTTTGTGAAGCTACTTATTTCATAATTTTTTTTTAAATTTGGTTTAATTTCTTCATACAATACGTTTGGTTCTGATAATTTTAGCATTTCATTCCAATCGTCGATTAAGATAAATAGTTCAACCCTTTTTTCTGAGAGTGCAGTATAGTACTCAGTGTGCGATTTGTCTGAAGTGTATTTATCGTAGGTAGAGAAATAAATCGTCGTCGCAATTAGGTAGTGATCAGCTATTATTGATTCACATACGCATGATCTGATTTCAATGGTCTCCCTCTCTCTTATATAGATATGAGCTAGACAAGTAGCCGTTACATAGTTTGGCTTCTCGTGTCACATCGTTTATAGTTTTAACCATTCCGAAATGAGCCATTAGCTTTTCATATTGGATTACTATCGGTTCGAGTTCATTTAATATGTTTATGTTCATATCACCAAGTATTAAAATGGATTCTTTAATGTCAATATTGCCCAATATAGTTTCGAGCTCGTGGAGAAATAATATTTTCTTTGTGTTTGGTGGTTTATACATTGCCAATTAGTTCCGTAAACGCATTCAAATTTAGTTGTAACTATATTTATTTTTCGAACGTAAGAGGATTCTATCAAAATGCCTATTTCATATCCATTATTAAGTGTTATTAGTTTAATTGTACTTAACTCATAAGATCGAAGAAGATAGTGTGTGTTGTGTGCACTGAATTGTAAAAATATGAACCGTTTCCGTGGTAAGTATTCCTTAACGTATGGAAATTTTTTCGGAAGTTTTTGATTTTTATTCTTTAAATAAGTCTTTTATTATGAGTGTCAATTATTTATATTATTAAAAAGTTCTAATCCTGTGTACTTTTTTGTATTTAGTAGAAAATACTCATTGCATATTAATAAAACAAATGATTTATTCACATAAAACCAACAACCAGCCTTATAAGAATCCACATGAACTTGCGTAGCGTCGAAAAGCATTTCAGCGAATTTCTTTGGAAATTTTAATGTTGAAATTTCAAAACCTGTTTAATACAGGCTATGTTAAAAAACGGTAGCCTAGCAAAGCTGTCATATGGCTGGTTGTCTGCCGGTTCTACCTTCAATTTTTATCTTAATTACTAAGCATACGAGGAAGAATTGTATTTTAATTTTTAAGTAGAATTGGTAATTTTTTAGATTCTCACGGCCAAAAGCATTTTTGTTGTTTGTTTTTGGGGTGTTATGCCGTGTTGCGCTAACTCCTTCTTTAGCACAACACAACAACACCCCAAAAACAAACAACAAAAATTTAAGTAGAATTGATTATTCAATTTTATTATTAACTTATTAAACGAGTAAAATTATCAAATAATATTCTATATCATACCATTAATAATAATACAATAATATCCGGACTGGGTCATTTAAATACACGCTTGGTTTAGATTGAAAGCAGTTCGCAACACTTTCGAAGAAGTTGTAGAAGTGTCCAACTGCACGGAACATAGTAACAAGAAAGCTATAAAAACATATCTCAGTAATAATTTATAATAATTTCTCAGAAAAGAAAATCACTCCTATTTTTAAAAATGTTCTTATTGAGGAATAGCTTGGATTTAGATTGGTGATATCCACAACAAATTATTTACTGTCCTTTACAAATACCATTGTTAAAGCCTTAAAAGAAAAACACTCAGTTTGATGTCCTCTACACTGATTTTTCCAAAGCCTTTGACAAAGTTAGTCACTCGATTCTCATGGCGAAACTTTATGCTATAGCACTGTTTCCCGCCTTCTTTATGCCATGCCCCACCGTAGTCTTCTCAAAAGTCAAATGCGTCACCGGCATCTTTTTTAATTTAACAGCAGGTAAATTTTCAAATCATATTGTTATATGTTTGTAAACATATGAATCATTAATGAAATTAAATAAAACCCATTCTAGTACATATATTAAAACTGAAATTAATTTCAGTTACACTTGCTACAAAGAAATTTATTGTCCGGATCTAACTTAGTTAATTTCAGTCTTATGTCCCCTCTATTAGTTATATCCAATCGATTTCGTTTTTCAATGAGTAAATCGCTTTTGGCACTAAATCCACATTCCACCAAAAAAGTTGAGGGAAAGGGTAGGTAATAATAATTTTCTGCCACGCAAAGTAATATTAGGATATTTTGTGTTAGTTTCTTCGCAAAAGCTTTGTGTAAGTTTCTTCTTTAAGCCATATCGCATAACCCTCGTCACATTCGCACTTACACTGAGCAAAAACCGTTCTCATGTTATTAATGTAATTATTCATGTCCACGCAAGCCAAATTTAATGGCATATAGGGAGTAAGGATAAAATATTGTCATTTTCTTTATGTTATTATTAATTTTCAAAGAAGTCACAGTTATTGCAACCCATTCTCACTCATTCTATGGAAACTTTTTTCTTATTTTCTTCCTGTGATTATTCATGGTCAAGCATAATAAGACACAGGCGTCAGGTTGTAACATATTATACTATGGGTGCGTGATGAAGAGATTCATTGTATAAAATTAATGATGGGTCTTTCGATTGTGACATTAATTGGTAAAATTACCGAATACAATTATCTAGTCATCCACGCACACGCAATAATTCAAAGTAGGTAGGTAGTGATGAGAACTGATAAGGATGATAAAAAATAGAATACTTTAAATATCAACAGACGCTAATTTATTAAAACAATAATTAAAATGTTTAATCAAATAAAATAAACATGAGACTCTATCAAACAATTTAACTCAGAGCGTGACAAGAATGTACGTGTAAATAACGCCATCTTGATAAAATTTTGACTAAAGAACATGTGACATTAATGAATTTAAAAACACTTAATCTTGTAAAGAATGTCTGAGCGGGCGCCAGCGAGTTATAAAATAACTACGCAAGAAGTTAAAATGAGTAATCCCTATTTAAATTATAAGTACATTGTTAAAAGATATAAGTGAAAAAGACCTTTCGTAGTTTGCACAGTAGACCCTCATTGTTCCAGCGTCGTACGAAAACCACCGTCTGCTCCCGAGTCCAGCAAGCAACTGTCGACGAAGTGCGCTCCGCAATCACAGCTTGAAACAGTAGTGCCAATTGTAGAATGTTGACCAATGTTAATCTTAATCGGGTAGGAACTGCCCGTCCAGAAGTACGCACTGCTACATTACCCCCCTTCCAAAGGAAAAAAAAATTTTCGGCACGATAAATTTTTTTTTGATTTTTTTCTCATGCCTCCAAATCCAAGTCCAATAAGTGGCAAAGAGTCACAAATGCCGATAATGCCTTAGAAGAAGAGTCCAGCACGTTCTGTAGAAGTCCGTGAAGTGCTCGCTGAGCAAGGATTGAAGCGCCAACACCCAGGAAGTAGAAGGAAGAATTCTCGCTGATGGAATATCTGAATGACCCTCTTCTGACATCAGTGAAGAAGATTGAACATGCTTGGCGAAGATAAAGAGCCCCGATAATTGTATCACCATTCTCCAATGTTGACAACAATGCAATCTTGAGAAGCTGCACCCTCTTTCTGATAGCAGTGAACGGCCAGGTAGTATCCTATTAAACTCATCCCGTAGAAGAATGTTGCTTCCCTGAAGACTCGATCTTGAACAAAATTGCTTCCTCGAAGAATAGATAAAAGTTTGTAAATCTTGAAATTTTGTATTATCTTGAGTTATCTTGACGTGAAGAACCGAAGAGTGATGAAGGCGACTGACTTCCTTGAGGCAAGTGAAAAGAAAGGTATGCTATGCTTGACAAAATGGATTACTGAGCAAGGAATTTAACAACTACTAAAGTGTAAACAAAAACTTGAATAGAATAACAAATGAAAAGATAAACTGTAGTAAAGACTAACAAAATTTATTAAAAAAAAAAATTTTTTTTTTATAAAACGAGTCTAGCTAAAAGTGAAAGCTGAGCGCCCAACAAAAGTTAAATTTGAAGCTAAAAGAAAACACTATAAAATGAAAATAATAACGTCTATATCCACATTGAAGTTACTGCCCTCTGTGAGCAGAGATGAAAAATTATAAAGTTATCCCAGAAACAAACCCAAATTCATAATAAGATAGAAGTGAGGGCTCAAACAGAACCATATATTGATGACCCAATATTGACAAAATACAGCTAAGTCCAAATGAAACTGATGCGACTTATCTTGAGCTCAGAGAGAAGCCACAGCAATTGCATGTGAAAACGCATAGTATTTGTTAAAAGAAAATGTAAAAAAAAATTACTCATTGACATTCTTAATAATATGAACAAATATCAATTTAATAATAAATCAAGCCAAGGACAATAAGAGCAATAAAAGTTAAAAAACTTCATGAAAGGATGCAATTTTTAAATGTTAAAAAAAACTATGATTCTGTAAATCTCAAATAACCTGAGCGAGTGAAAACCCACTAAATTTCAAAATAAATATTAAATAAATAAATAAATTATTAAATTAATTATTATGGCATAAAATTTTTTTAAAAAAATATTTGAAAAGTGTAATCAACAGTGACTAAATCAAAGAAAACACCATGCCAATGGTTTCCTAAAACCAGAGAAAAATAGATTGTTATGAGCATCTGAGGCTATCGCGGAAAACTGCATGAAGTATTTTCTAAATTAATGAATTAAAATAGTCAACCAACACCAAGGCAAACTAAGGTACTAAGGAACAACATATAAAGAACAACCATGCGCACAATTAAAATGACACGAGGACCAAGCTTGGTACAGAACTGTTAAACCGAAATACAGCTTCGTATATGCCATAATTGAAATACAGTATGTCCCTCTAGAAAGGACAAACCGTACCTCAAAACAAGTCGCCATCGCGGACTTAGTTCATTAAAGAACAATTAGTATCATCTCACAAAGTAAAATCAGCTATTAAAAGATCCCTCGAACAGAAAAATAGCACAAAACAGTGGCCAACTGAGATTGTGAACTTCACTGCCCTAGGATAACGTATAAAATGATACAATGGATTCAAATCGTGAGATCACAAAATGTTCAATACAATATAATTGCACTTAAATCCAAAAAAAATGTGTGGATTCAATGCGTGAGATTAAAAAAACGTCAATCCCCCGCGTTGAATCGGAATGGACACATTACTCCCAAAACACATACTACACATGTACACAAGGACAAAACAAAACTTATACAAAAAATCCACTCAATGTGAAGACACAAAAATACTAGTCATGTCCTCACAATGAGAGAACACAAGAAAATTTGCAAACCTGAGGGCAAGGCAAGCAATAACCTAATATATAACAAGAGAAAAGGGATTAATTCTCAAATAAAAGTATAACGATTACAACATAAGAAAAAATAGTTCATCAATTAACCCACCCCAAGGTCAGTTAGCTTCTTCTAACTTGATTATATCCTTAACATGAAAAGTTCCCACGGGTTTCCCTGTCATATCCGCTAATTGATAAGCAACCGGCGATATCTTGCAAATAATTTTACTACGTATAAATTTGGGGGCTAATTTTGCTGAAAAGTATCTACCAGCGTCAGACAAAGCAAATGACCTTCTCCAGACAATGTCCCCAACCTCATATTGAACGTCCCTACGACGCAGATTATATTGAACCTTATTACGTTCGTATGATTGTCTTAAGGACGTGCGAACTTGGGAGAAAATGTCATTTAATTCATGTAAATCAGATGCCCATGAATCGCGTTTAGAGAATCTAATGTCTTCCGCGTTAAAGTTTACACCTTTGTAGTCATTTCCCGAAATTACAATCTCTCTACCAAAATTAAGGAAGAACGGAGTATAGCCTGTGACTTCATGAACAGCCGTGTTTATAGCCAGTTCAATTTCAGGTAGATGGCACGCCCAGGATCTGTGATCAGATCCCACAAAAGAACCCAGGGCTGCTACCAACACCTTGTTTACACGCTCAACAGGGTTATTCTGCGGGTGATATCTGCAATTATAAAACAAGTGACGGATATGAAATTTATTGGCCAGCGCTTTCATGTCACGCGATATATATTGTGGGCCATTATCCAAAACAATCGTATCTGGAACACCGAATTTATAAAAGATATCATTTTCCAAAATTTCCGCAATAACACTACCCGTTGCTTTCCTAAGTGGAAAAAGTCTAGTATACTTGGTAAAGAAATCAGAAACCACTAAAAGGTAAGTATAACCCTTTTTATAAGAATTAGGGTAAGGACCTAATAGATCTGTCGCAATCATTTGCCACGGCCTTTGCACCAGTTTCGGGTCACCCATCAAACCAGGAGGCAGTAAGTTAGAACTTTTATAACCTAAACAAGTATGACATTTACTTACAAAAGACTTCACATCAGCTGCCATTTTTGGCCAGTAGTATTTAAGTTTAATCCTATTTAACGTTTTTAAGATGCCAAAATGTGCACACGAAGGCGGAACGTGATTTTGAACGATGACGTTTTTCCTACACTCTTTTGGGAGAACTTCCTTCCAGTCATAAGACCTGTGAAGAGCCTCCATGCTCTGAATGTGTTTGAAGATGACACCATTGCAAACTTTAAACGCTGGAAATTTTTCCGGATTAGCCAAAATTTTTTCTTTCAAACTTAAGTACCAACGGTCAGAAGTGGAAAAGGACTGATCTAACAAGTCAACATGTAAAGGGTCACGAGACAGTGCGTCCGGAACAATGTTGTCTTTACCGCTCCTATGAATTATTTCAAAATTGAACTGCTGTAGTCTAACCGCCCACCGCGCTAATCTTCCCGACGGAGACTTTAAGTTTGTAAGCCATTTTAGACTATAGTGATCAGTGATCACCTTGACAGGAATAGGCGAACCTTCAATATAACCCCTAAATTTCTCTAGTGCAAAGATCATAGCATTTAACTCCTTCTCGGTTGTGGAGTGATTTTTCTCCTGTGCAGATAGTGATCTGGAAATAAAGGAAATAGGGTGTTCTATACCATTAACGTCAGATTGAGAAAGGACCGCCCCCAAACCGGTGTTCGATGCATCGCAACTAATTGTAAAGGGTTTACTAAAGTCGGGACAAGCAAGAACAGGAGCCTTGACCAGAATATTCTTTAATTTAGTAAAGGCAGCATCAGCCTGTTCATTCCATACAAATTTTTTACCAGCAAACTCCTTTTTGGTTAAATTATGCAAAGGTGCTGCAATTAAGGAAAAATTTAAAATGAACCTTTTGTACCAAGAAAGTATACCGATAAACCTACGCAAGCTATTTTGCGACGTTGGAATGGGGAAGTCAACGATTGCTTTTACTTTTCCCGGGTCAGTTCTCAACCCATCCTTATCAATCACGAAACCTAGGTATTTAAGGGAGTCACGACAAAAGACTGACTTCTCTACGTTAATAGTCAAACCTGCGGCTTGTAACTTTTGTTTAACCCGTCTTAAAAGATCAATGTGTTTTTCAAAGGTAGAGCTAATGATAATTATGTCATCTAGATAACAAAAGACCTTCCCATCGAACTCCGGACCCAAGACCTTGTCCATTAGCCTCATCATCCGAGAACTTGCACCATGAAGACCAAAAGGCATTGTTACAAAGTGGAATAGGCCTCGTTTAGGGATAGTAAATGCGGTTTTCTCTTTAGAATCTTCCTCTAACGGGATTTGAAAAAAGGCATCATTAAGATCTAAAGTTGATAGATAACGTGCTCCTCCGAGACTATTTAAGATATCAGATATCAACGGTAGACTATAAGCGTCCCGCCGCGAGACCGCGTTGAGCTTTCTACTATCCAAGCAAAGTCTAAAAGAACCATTTTTCTTAGGCACTAAAACAATAGGATTATTCCACGAGCTATTGCTGGGTTCTACTACTCCCAGATTTAATAGTCTGTCAAGTTCTCTGTGAGCTTCCGGCAATAAATGAGGAGATATCGGATAAACACGTTGCTTAATAGGTTGACAATCACCCGTGTCAATAACATGTTTTTCAAGAGACGTTCTACCCAAACGATTACCAGAAAAGGCTTTAAATTCCAGTATAACGTTATTTAAGATTGATTGTTGAGATGAGTTTAAGTTCTCAAAGCTATCCAGTCCTCTTACCTCAGACACGCAACTATTGTCAGAGTCATTAGTCATTAATTTAGTTAACTTGGGACAAATGTTAAAAACTTTCCAAAAGTCGCAACCGAGGATGATGTTAGATTTTATATCTGGCATAACCACAAAATTAAAAATTTTCTTAACGTTACCAAGAACTACCGGAACCGCAATTTTGTGAACGCACTCCACAGTATGACCCGTAGCAGAAGTGAGTGAAAATTTTTTCTTAAGAACAGTAAGATTTAACCCTAGATTTAAAAATTGACGATGAAAATTATTACCAATAATTGAGATATGCGAACCAGAGTCAAGAAGGCCAGAAAAGTTGGAACCCAGAACCTGGAAAATGATGTGTGGACGGCCATCCCTTTTAGCCGCACTCACCACCTTCGAAGTCCAAAGGTTCTTGAAGAAAGTTCTGGTTTCCGACAGCACAGCAAGCCGATGCCTGGCGGTGATGTCAGCGAACGGTGTCGACTTGCCGCCCGCAGACAGGACCCCCAGGACATCTAGTTTTTTGCCTGCCGGCAGTTGCATGAAGGCGCCTTCACACCAGGACGGCCACAGCGGAAACATTTCACCTCCCTAGAACTCATATTTGACGGGCTACGTTTACTGAATTCAAAAGATTGACGATGATTGCTGAAATTGGGATTATTCTGAGACATTCTGTTATTCCCTCTGCTAAATGCATTATTTGAGGAGGAATGAGAAACATTATTAAAATTAACAGTATTTGCATTTGGCGGGGAAGGTCTGGAATCAGACCGAACGTCTGCAAGTTCAATCATTTTTCCCAATTTTTTCAGACAATTAATGTCCGAGATGACAGAGAGCGATAATTTTTGTATGTATCTCGGTAACATATTACATTGTAATATTTCCAGAATTTCGTCATCTGGTAATTTTGACGACAATTGATTGTTTAAAGTCAAGACCCGCGTTATGAATGAACCCAGGTTCTCTTTTTGTTGCTGGTACGTGGCTCTGATCTGAGCAACTAAACGTCTTTCATGGTCCAGTAGCTCGAATTCTTCCTTTAGAGCAATTACAATGTCCGACCATGACTTAAAAGAAGAACGGTTGACTCTAAACCAGTCTAAAGCATGACCTGAAAAAAGTTCCACCGCAGATGAAAAAAGAGAAGCTGTACTTACGTTACGAGATATAGACAAATCGTTGACCCGTTCAATGAAATTATGCACGTTCCCAGTACCGTCGAAGGTTAAGTTCCATTTGTGAACCGGAACTGTGTTAGACGCGACCGCCGAATTTGCCGAAGAAGTGCCATCCTCTGGTTTAGACATGATTAACGCACGACTTCTTGTTAAAATGGTCGAATCCGTCATACCTAACTAACAGGGTAGGTAGAAAAAAAAAATTATTAGAACATGCAAGCAACAATACAACAACCACAATCGCCGCAAAACACAAAAAATATAAAATAAGTGTGACGTCAGCGTACTAACGAACACGATAATAAGACGAAAAACGTCATGAGTTGTGCCGGATAAAAAAAACTGCGTAAAATGAAGAATTAAATAAAATCTCAGTGACACGATGTATTCCGAACAACACTCGAACATCTACCATGCAAAACGAAAGGTCTTTTTTCAAGGGATTATACAAGAAAATTATGAAAAAAAAAATCAGACATCCAATACAAGATTAAAACAATGAAAGAAAAAAAAATACTGCATTTATTATTTAGTCAAACTTAGGTTCACCCACAAGGGCTGCCATTTTGTAACATTAAATCGTGGATGGGTGATGAAAGGATAATTGTATTAATTAATGATGGGTCTTTCGATTGTGACATTAATTGGTAAAATTACCGAATACAATTATCTAGTCATCCACGCACACGCAATAATTCAAAGTAGGTAGGTAGTGATGAGAACTGATAAGGATGATAAAAAATAGAATACTTTAAATATCAACAGACGCTAATTTATTAAAACAATAATTAAAATGTTTAATCAAATAAAATAAACATGAGACTCTATCAAACAATTTAACTCAGAGCGTGACAAGAATGTACGTGTAAATAACGCCATCTTGATAAAATTTTGACTAAAGAACATGTGACATTAATGAATTTAAAAACACTTAATCTTGTAAAGAATGTCTGAGCGGGCGCCAGCGAGTTATAAAATAACTACGCAAGAAGTTAAAATGAGTAATCCCTATTTAAATTATAAGTACATTGTTAAAAGATATAAGTGAAAAAGACCTTTCGTAGTTTGCACAGTAGACCCTCATTGTTCCAGCGTCGTACGAAAACCACCGTCTGCTCCCGAGTCCAGCAAGCAACTGTCGACGAAGTGCGCTCCGCAATCACAGCTTGAAACAGTAGTGCCAATTGTAGAATGTTGACCAATGTTAATCTTAATCGGGTAGGAACTGCCCGTCCAGAAGTACGCACTGCTACAAGGTAGGTATGCTGTCCTTGTTCTATCGGCATTACAATGGAAGATGCTCTGAGGAACTAGCGTCAATGATCCTTTCAGCACCGGTGCGTAGTCGGGATACAAGCCAAACGCACGCCAACATTTGTACACGGTTGAAATTTGTCACATGAGAACGGGTCGCTTCTACGATTCGTTCTTAAGTTCAACATCTCGGCTGTGGAACGAGCTGCCGGCCTCTGTGTTTCCTCCCTCCTACAACATGGGACTCTTCAAGACCCATGTTCACTCCTTCCTCTCCACAACAAGACCCTCCACACAGCATCCCCAAAGATGACATAGGCCCTGAGGGAAATTATTTTCTTCAGGGCCTCCTGTATGGAGTTAATTTATGAAAAAAAAAAAAAACAATCACTCATTCTAAGGAAAACCCGTCTCTTTTCTTGCGTTCTTTTAGTAACTATCCATGTTCACAGAAGTTTAGAAGCTTAATGGAAAACATTCGCATTCATATTAAGGAAAAACCATTCTCATGTTTTAACTGTAACTATTTATGTTCACAAAAGACAAATTTAATGACTCACATTCGCATTCACACTACGGATAAACCATTTTCATGTTCTTACTGCGATAATTCATGTTTACAGAAGTCACGTTTAATGAGACACTATAACACTCATACTAACGAAAAACTATTCCTACTGTAATTATTCATGTTATTATCATTATTCACATTATCACTGATATTTAGGATAAACCATTCTCATTTTCTTAGTGAAACTATTCATTTTCACAAAAGTCAAGCTTAAGAAGACACATTTGCACTCATACTAAGCAAAATCCATTCACATGTTCTTACTGTGATCATTCATGTTTACGGATATCCAGCTTATTTTTACAAATTAGCACTCATGCTTAGGAAAAATCATGTATCATGTTCTTATTGTGATTATATATTTTATTTTAGGAAAATTAACAGTTACTTGGTTGGTTTAAACATGTGAAATTTGCTGAGAAACTGAGAAACCAATTATAAATTTCCTCATTATACTTATACATTATGTATAAAATAACTAAGCAGTATATTGTAGATATTGTATTGTAAACAATACAACATCTACAGAAAATTATTGAAATTGTAACGGGTTTCATTCTTTTTTGTTGTTTGTTTTTGGGGTGTTATGCCGTGTTGCGCTAACTCCTTCTTTAGCCGACGTTTCGGACAGCGTTGCAGTGTCCATCATCAGGGCAGATCCGGTAGATCCGAAGATGTGATCTACCGGATCTGCCCTGATGATGGACACTGCAACGCTGTCCGAAACGTCGGCTAAAGAAGGAGTTAGCGCAACACGGCATAACACCCCAAAAACAAACAACAAAAATGCTTTTGGCCGTGAGAATCTAAAAACTTACCGGGTTTCATTCTATTTTAAGTACTATTTTGGCGTATATTTCAATTTTGTACATCTCATTTTTGTGTATGACCGATGAGTATTCCCCTTTATATGTGGAATGCCTACGTGTCTCATCTCTGAAACGTGGTGCCCCACCTCTGAGACGTTTTGCCCCACTGCACCGGTGGGAAACACTGCTTTAAAACCTACTTATTTTCCCATAATCTCACAAAAATAAGAATCTCTGTTACTACTCCTTACTCTAATATTAAATGTACTTTCAGTATTAACAAATATAAATCTTGTATTTTTTTGATATAGACTCGTGTCAGAGGTCCATTACTGTTAACATTATAAAACCCACTGAACTGTGTATTATTGTAATTACTCACATTCTCCTGTACTATTATTATCGACAGAAATCTACGGAACTATTTATTCTAATTATTAATATCTTGACACGACCACCCACAAATATAATACTACTATAATGAGTATCAAAACCGATATTAACTGTTTAAAGTGTATTGTTTTCAGTATTGCCAACATTAACTTTTTGAAAAAAAAAATCATACACTACTTAAACAAAAGTGATTTTTATCTACTAACAATATTACCATCACTAAATCTTTGTTTTGAAATTCAACTAAACACTGCATGTAATTTACGTACTAAAAAAATTTAATCTTTTATTTTTTTTGTTTTACTATTCTTTATTTTGACTTTCATCCATTTGGGGTGATCTTGGGCATACACAATTAACATTAACTAACATAAATAAACCAAACATAACATATAATAAACATAAAATAACATACTTAACATAAACGGTACAGAGCTGGTAACAGTAGGTTATCACAAAATTATAAAAATAGGAACCTGTGTACAATATAAGTGGGCGCTTTTCGTTATTTAACCAAAGATTTTTCTAAAATTAGTAGCGTTTTTTTTAAACAGAACTACGAAATTGGCAATCTTATAAACAAACACAGCATATGAGAGTAAACATATGTGATTATAAAACATAAAGAAAAACATAACACAAACATACCATGAACATAACATAAACATATAAGAACACATAAGCGTAACTACATTGCCCACTCTCCGATACAACGACTTCACACCATGGGAAATCATTACTTGGGTGATGTTGACATATTCAATACCAACTTGGCAAGTTTTGTGGATCATTTAAAACATTTATTTCAACAATACTCCTAAACACATCATGTAAACCTACAAATAGCTGTAATTTTCTGTTTTTGTTTCTTGTGTTTGTATGACTTGTTGCATAGCTTTTATCAAATGTAATTTTATTCTTATTTTTTATGTTTCAAAGTATCTGTCAAATTAAAATTATACTACCAACCATGTAAAAGCCCTCTGGGCGTTAAATAAATAAATAAATATCATAACATAAATACACAAAAAATCTTTATTGGCTTGACTGTATTTCATGTATATATTTATTTTTATATTTTATGTATAAGCTGTTTGTCTCTTACCTTTACCAATAAATAAATATCATAAACATTAACCTACCTTAAACATAACATAAACTTAACAAAAACAATTCAGAGTTGGTAATAATAGGTAATTACAAAATTATAAAAACAGGAACGAGAGAATTGTAGTAATCATAGAGAGGGAGAGGAGAATGATTTATCCAGAAGGGATTTGAATTAACTTCTTACTTTAAGCATTGAAGTTTATGAATCAAGGGATGGGATGTTATTGACTTCTTACATGTAAATAAGGTTCGCAGCATTCTACTTGCATTGTGTTGATTGAGGAAGATTTCATGGGTCCTTAGACAAGGCGAAGAGAGTCTATGAATAATAATAATAATAATAATAATAATTGGATAATTTGTAGAGCGCCGTTTTTGTGAAAAATCATCTCAAGGGCGCTGTACAATTTATTTCCTAGGATCTACATTTGTTATTTAGACCAACTGTGCCAGCACGAGGTTCGTCATCCGTTCAGGCATGTGTCTGCCGCCAATATAGCGCTGACATGTGTCTGCTGCCAATAAAGATCGCTGACACAACATCCTAACATAGACAACAAACCTTGGCAGCACCGCTGTGACGCTCGACGAAGACAGAAGATGGAGACTCTGCTGCAAGAGTCCTAGGTAGCGAAGGAACTGTACCAGCTGCTGCAGGGAAAGAGACTACCCCGTCCACCAACTGTGCCAGCACGAGGCTCGTCATCCGTTCAGGCATGTGTCCGCCGCTAATATAGCGCTGACATGTGTCTGCTGCCAATAAAAAGAGCCGACACAACATCCTCACATAGATAACAGACCTTGGCAGCACCGCTGTGCAAAATCACCTCATCCTAGTCTACTTAGTCTCTCCCGTCACCTCCCAGCCTTTCATGCTACCTAGTGCATCCTCTCGACCCTTTCAGACTCCTTCCTGGCTCCAATACCTAAATAAAATCCAGCAAAAAAAAAAAAAAAATTCTTTCTATTGTCGTGATCCGACGATTTCACACCTCTGTCTCAGACCCTTAGGGCTCGCTTATCGCAGGCTATTTATTATAAGCAAAATCTTGAACCAAAGTCAAAGTGAAGTTTATGTGTGTCATCTGTAACAAAATACATAAACAAAAACAGAAAATAAAAACAAAAACAAAAACTTTAAACAAAATATGACTTATCTGCCCTAGGCAGACATCCTCGGTTGAAAAGGTCCCGTAAATCCCGACACCACTTAACACTTGAGTCAGGTATAAAATCTTCGACTGCATTGAGAATCTCTGTTCTAGCTTCACTTTCAAAATTTAATCGGTTTAAAATGCTATAATAATTGCAAATTCGGGCTAAACGGTAGAAGTTACGCGCATTTCGTGAAATAAGAAGGTAAGCACTATATAAAACACGGATGCTGAACATTTTTCAGCGATCTCTTAACAAGGGAAACCTTCTGAAAGGATTAAACAAACCGGAGCGGTTAAAACACGTCCGCTCTAACTGATAAAGTTACCTTTCTATGGTATGTAATAAACTTCTTCCATTTTTGTCAGCCTAGCCAAGCACGTTGTTTTATTGCGAACCTAATTAATTTCATATTATTTACATTAGGTATGGGCAGGATCGAAACATTAACACGATTGATATATTTTGATCGAAACATAAAAAGAATTGAGTGATAAATCGATTGAATAGCTCGGAGTTCACCGGGAGCAGTAGCTGCGGAAAGAGGCAGATTTTTAACGGTTTTGGGAGGGGGAGGGGGCACATAGATAAAGTATGTTACATTGGTCATTTGCTGTATTTATTTATAAAAAATGTCAACTATGAATTGTCAAGATCACCATAAGTGGAAAAAAGCCAATATAAATAATAATAAAAAACAACTACTCCAGTACCTTGTTATTACTATACACAAGGGGAGTTTAATATTAATATTATTCATGTAAAGGAAAAGGAGGAACGAGTAAAAAATATAAGTCACTTAAGTTCGAACACTGTTAAAAATTTATTTTAAACAAATGTATAAAGTTAAAAGTTAGTCTTAGTCTAAGCTTAATACTAGTCTTAAATTGTAATTCTTAAAATTAATTGTCCTTTTATTAATCCTAAATTATTGTTCATTCACTGTCTTTAAAAGTTGGGTCACGTTACGAGATAATTATGCAAAAATTGTGCAGACACTTCCCTTTACGATGATTCTGGAGTCGCGGATCTCCACGGTCGCACTTATCACTGCTAACACAGCTGCAACTTTGGCTGGTTCCGAAGGGCGGAATCAGTTCAGCCTGGGATGTAGGGCGGAGTAGGCAAGCAGCGACTTCTGAGAGGGCAGCTTCCTGGGCGGAAGTCTGGCGACCACTCTGGCTTCCTGTGCGGAAGTTCGCGGGGTTACGGGAAGAGCCTCGGCGACCGCTCCAAGGGAGAGGGCAAGAGGTCTCTCGGCGGAGGCGAGATGGTGACTCTCGAAATGCGAGATCGTGACCGTTGAGAGCTGAACCAGTTGTATTCACCCGCGCCATCCGGTGACCGTAGCGCGCCTGTGGTGGGTGCTGGAACTATAGTGGTTCCGCTTTACACCACTTGTCCGGTGCGTTGTCTGAGTCCGTGGCGCTGGCATCGCCATTCTCACTGCTAGATTGCGCTGACTGGCTAATTCGGATTTACTTACGGTTCAAAATCTTAATATATATTAGGTATCTTAATATTATGCATGCATACACTTAATTGGTATCTGGTTGCAATTAAATTTCTAATCTAAGTTGACAATTACTCTTACATCTAGAATTATACTTAATGTTAAATATTTTAAAATTACTTTTTTTAATACGACCTTCAAACAATTACAATATAGCCTAGCCTTGGGCGAAGGTTTTTATTGCCGGGTCGCTGGCTTAACGTTCCCATTTCAGATTTACTACTTGATTACGGTCTAGAGCTAAATCTGCCAACTAATGGGTGTATCTCTGAGTTGGCTTTCTAATTTTTTATTGCGATTGGCGGCCACGCTATTCACTAAATACTTAAGGTCTAGTAATTCGAACTGCCGCCTCCACCTGCGTGTAAAATTACAGAGACAGATGCGGGCGCGCGTGTGCGCTTTGGTCTTTTCTGTGAATTCAAGTCACGTAGATACCTACGAACATATCAACCTACTACCTACAGTAACGCAAATGTAGGAAACTTAGCATCTTATTTAATACACATATCTATGGCCTATCTGTCAAATGAACAAGACGCTTTACAGCTTGATGTGTTGTAAATATCAAAGGTGCATTTCCACGTGATTATTGAAAAGCCTGTGAGTACCCTTTAACGTTAAATATTACTGGATTATTCCGAGAGTTATGCCATCGATCGTTTTCCATATTTTGTGTTCAAATTAATTGAGGTTATGTGCGTCTTCACGCTTTGTGCTTACATACCAACTAGTTTGGCTTAGTATCCACCACTTTCATCTTTATACTAAATGCCAAGGCTTTATATTACTGTATTTAACTTTAAAATCTACCATTAAAACGTATAAAAAATTTAATTAAATATTAAACGTATTTCCATAGATATGTTTCTTTCATTATCAAGTAAACCACAGACAACATACAGAAATATAAAATATTCAATGTTGACTCGAAAAAGTAGCTGTCACGGCAGTTTCAAAGTAACAAACACGCAGGATTCGCGCGATTATAAATTTTACAATTTTTTAATATTTTTTCTATAAATCCTACAAAAATGAAACAAACGGCAAAATACAGGTTAACTCATTGGCTATATAGCACCATAACACCATGACTCCATGTAAAAATTCTAATTTATGTTTTTTTTAATGTTGGCGAAAAATGAAAATAATTATTTGAACTTACCCAACCATTCCCGCTCGTATTTTATTTTTTTAGGCCACGGAGCGTACCCAGTTTTTTTATTATCTTTCCTCCCCATTGTATATAACTAGGAATTAAAAAAAACTTATTTTAGCTGAAATAATTTCACAGAACAGATCGGCACTAAGGTAAAGAACGTCTTTATACCGCCAGCAGTGGGCGGTAACTAAATACAATGCGTGAAACCCTTACGTAGACGGCATAAGGGTTATTTCACAATTGCAAATTCAATGTTCACCTCCCCGACAATCGATCAATATTCGTGTAAAAAAACGCGAAAATGCATATTTTGTGAAGTTCTTGTACATATATAAAAATTTCCTCCGATAATCGAATAAAAAATTAAATTTGCCAAACTATTCAATAAAAACATAGGCCGAAAATAGATTTGTAAATAGGATATTTTGCACTAGACAGTTTTTTTTAGGCCTGATAATTATTTTTTTCTAAGCTTATAAAAAGTCTTCAAAAAATGATCTTCTGCTGTCAAGGCCAAGATGTGTTCTACTTGCAGTATTTAATTAAAGCATCTGTAGTATTTCTAAGCAAACAAATGTTCAAACCAAAAACACTTGATTTAGCATTACTTGGTATTGGATCGCCTTAACGATTTCATTCACAGAGTTTTCATTATAATTGATATAATATTTTGTGACGGTACTAAATCGTAAAAAATGGCAACACCTTGAACATAACCATAGATCACTATCATTAAAGCATCTGTCACTGTAATTTGCAAGATCGTTCAGATTGAGATGTTACTTCATTATGATAAGTTATTGGTAAGTTCTAATGTCGATATTACCCTCCCGAGTATTTTGAATGGTTAAATGTATAACTGCGCTGTGTCGCTGTTTACCGCGACCTAACCTTACTTATACCTGGGTTTACCGATATTTTGTCGGAGAGTAGATAGAATATGCGATTAGGCTAATTTAAATAGATATACAGAGGATGACAGCATTAGATTCTGCAAACTGTTATCAATTATCTAAACTTTAAGTTCTTTTCAATCAAAATTATTTAATTTTTTTCCAAATATTTGCTCTGAATCCTCCCAATGACGTCACAATACATCTAGACTCGTTATTGTCTGACAAACTCAAGATTAAATGTGGCAAGTAAAAACACTCTTATTTCTTAAGTACACTTTTCAATTCCAATGTTGTTTAAGTAGGGCTAAGATGGACATTTAAAAAATATGTACAAATTAAATCGATTTTGCATCGGATACTACCTTCTACGTCACGGGCGTGTCTAATATACGCTTACTCGCTTACACTATAAGATGAACACGCAATACTGTATGAGATCTACTGCTATAAGGCTTTTGTCCTTATTACAATTATGTGTTGCTACTTTCACTATCTCACAAGCTGTTTATATCTGAAAATCATCGTTACATATATTTTTTCAAAATAATAAAATAATTTTATTGTTTTTCGAATGAAATTTTATCTTTTGGCTTATTATAGTGCTTGTCGGGTAGTAAAAACACCTTCTCATCACGCACGAATGCTTTTTACAGAGTTTGTCGGGTATTAAAAACATTTTCTCATCACGCACGAGGGCATTTTGGCACTTTGTTACTCTATTTACTCAGAGGTTACACACGACCTTACGTGACGCATAGCAGTTTAGTGCTAAGGCTACAAAATTGAAAGCAATACATTTTCGCTTTTATCTTGCCACTTTGAGATTTCTACAGCGCGTCTATATGTTTGCATACACCTCATTGTTCTTACAAAATATTCCAACTGAAATTAAATAATCAAATCTCTTCCAAATAAGATTTTCGTTCTTAATGTATCGTTCTGTTTCTGTAGGTTTCAGTTATATTTTTGGGCTAGAACCAAACCATAATCTTACCACAGTCTTCCCATGGATCTACTGAATCAAGAGCGTGTCTCCATCAAGAAGGAACCAGAGCCACAGGAAGAAGGCGGTTGTGAAATTCTGTATGAGGATATGGACTTTGACTTTTCAGATGTAAAGAAGGAATCCTTACAGCATGCGGAGAGCACTCGGAAAACCCGTAAGTTGCGATGCTTATGTCAAAAACTGTTTTGCGTAAAATGTCGATGCTAGTAATCCATGTCAGTTTTAAGTTGCCCAGACACGCCATAATTTTTGCTAAGAAGTACTTGTTCTTGTTGTTCTTGCCGTACTTTGGTATTTACATTAAATATTATATTTACGGGAAACTGCCACAAGTTACATTAGGGTGCATTAAAACACATGTAATATTGATTCGATCATCATTTATAGAATGTGCTCAAGATTAAATAGCATATCCTCCTAGAAACGAACATCTGCGGTCCTTCTTATTTCCTAAATGAACCCTAAAAGCCCGTTCTCCGGATTCCCGTTTTTAAAGGGTAATAATCAATCGTACCATTTATCGTTCATTTTTAAAATAAAAGTTTAAAAAAAACTAACAGTTTTTTTGTAGTACTCTCCAGGAGATGGACGACTGTAATTGTACTATTTTATAATGCACTTCGTCTGGACTTATCAATTGAGTATTGTTGTTTGGTTTTTAGGTGGCATTAAAGTGGAGACTGTTAGCTTCAAGGTAGAACCAGGACCTCAAGAAGAAGATGGAGGGGGAATCTCTTTTATGGAAATTGACATAGACCTTCCGGATGTTAAAAACGAATGCCTTAAACGCCTTCAAAGAAAAACACAGACAACAGGTGAATAAAGATTCTTGTTTTTTTTTTAGATTTATTGAATTAATGATGATATACTTATACTTATTCGTAATGTTTTTCAGACTCATTGACTGATCAAAATACAAGTTCTTTGGAAAAACCATTCTCTTGTTCCCATTGTAAGTACTCCTGCAAGTCAAAGTCACAGTTAGATTGTCACTTGCGGACTCACAGTGGAGAGAAACCTTTTTCTTGTTCTAACTGCAACTATTCTTGTTCTCAAAAGGGATATTTGACGACACACATGCTGACTCACAGTGGAGAAAAATCTTTTTCATGTTTCGTTTGTGCTTATTCAAGTTCACGAAAAAGAGATTTGACGATACACATGCTAACTCACAGTGGAGAGAAACCTTTTTCTTGTTCTGACTGCAAATATTCATGTTCTATGAAGGGATCTTTGACGAGACACATGCTGACTCACAGTGGAGAAAAACCTTTTTCATGTTACGCTTGCACTTATTCATCTTCTCAAAAGGGATCTTTGATGAGACACATACTTACGCACACTGGAGAAAAACCTTTTTCTTGTTCTGACTGTAAATATTCATGTTCTCGAAAGGGATCTTTGACGAGACACACGCTGACTCACAGTGGAGAGAAACCTTTTTCTTGTTCTAACTGCAACTATTCTTGTTCTCAAAAAGGATATTTGACGACACACATGCTGACTCACAGTGGAGAAAAATCTTTTTCATGTTCCGTTTGTGCTTATTCAAGTTCACGAAAAAGAGATTTGACGATACACATGCTAACTCACAGTGAAGAAAAACCTTTTTCATGTCCCGTTTGCACTTATTCAAGTTCTCGAAAGGGAAGTTTGACGAGACACCTGCTTACTCACAGTGGAGAAAAACCTTTTTCTTGTTCCAACTGCAACTATTCTTGTTCTCAAAAGAGACATTTGACGATACACATGCTAACTCACAGTGGATAAAAACCTTTTTCAAGTTCCGCTTGCACTTATTCATGTTCTCAAAAGGGAGTTTTGACGAGACACATGCTTACTCACAGTTGAGAAAAACCTTTGTCTTGTTCCTACTGCAACTATTCGTGTTCTCAAAAGGGATATTTTACGAGACGTATGTTGACTCACAGTGCATAATAACTTTTTCCTGTTCGTATTGCAAATTTTATATTCTTCTCTCGTACGGGAGATTCGACGGGACACATGCTGACTCACAGTAGCAAAAAACTCTCTTCATGATCCGATTGAAGTTATTCATATTGTCAAAGGGGGATTTTTAAGAAAACCTATGCTGAGCCGCAGTGGAGATAACCTTTTTCTTGATCTGTTGTCTTGTAAGTATTCATCTCCAAAGAACTGTACCTTTATATGATACACACGGACTTATTTATAGAATAGGCTTGCTTGAAACTTGCGATAGTGAATTTGCAATCTGGCGTCACACAAGAGTGTCTCCAGTATTCATTATTAATATAATTCATAAGAGGTTAAACTAGACTTTGGTCCCTAGAAATTTATTATCGCATTATAAAATAATTCACTTTTTTTCTTTTTTAAACTAAAGAAACGATTATTTTCAAAGTTCTCCACTTAACAACTTGGTCTTGGTACACATTCCTTGCCTCATTCACATTCATACACCGTCTCATACATACTCTGCTATTATTCTGCTTGAATGAATCGTACTTTAAAAGATTATCATTGGAACAAATGTTTTTTATAAATACAGTTATTCAGGATAATACAATTCAAAGTAGACAACATTGTATAACAGAAGTTTTATTGTGTCGCGTGAACTGAATTTAAAAAATAATAAACGTTTCGTTAGTCAGTATTTTTAACCGTATGGACACATTGAATGACAATAATAACAAGATGGACACTTTTTCGGAAAATAATTTTCTGCTAAACGTTGTCAGTTTTTGAGCTTCACTATTTAAATGTAATTTAAATAAATTCTCGAATATGAGTTTCAATTGTGAATCTTAATGAAACGTTACTGATCCGGTGTACTTTTGTGTTTAGTAGAAAATATTTACTATAAAATTAATAAAAACAATTGATTCATACACATAAAACTAACAGCCTTATCTTAATTGTACCAAACAATTATCCCTAATCGACTGGACCCCAATGGTAACACTAAATTGCAATGAGTCTCTTCAATTCCTTTATAATATCTCACCCAATTTAATAATGTAGGTACATAATTCGAATAATCGCCTCCTAGATCTTGTTTTTCATATGAAGAGAACATAATAGTTGTAAAGCATTAGAGTCAATCCTTCCCATGGATAATCACCCTCCTCCACTGTCAATAATTATTCAAAACAATGTTTAAAAAAATATGTAACTCTCAAGTTCAAAGAATCAAAGCATCCAAAATGGTTTAACAAGGAATTAATTCAATTAATAGCTAAAAAAAGTTTTAAATAAAAATATAAATAAGTGAGATCCCTACCAAATTATATTGAGTTCACTAAAATAATACAAGATTGCAAAAATATGTCGAAAATTTGTTACAACAATTATATAAATAAGGTAGAAATGTCAATCAATGGAAACATGAAACAATTTTGGAATTACGCAAAGTCTATGAAAAATGATGATATCACCCTCTAATATGTGTTATGAATGTCAAAGAGTCAACGACTCCCAAAACGTAGCTCACCTATTTGCCGACTTCTTCAAAAGTGTTTATGTCCAATAATAGTCAACGATTACTCGCCTAGTTTTCTCTCGGATCATTACTTAAATTTAACTAATGTAATTAAATATAACGATGTACTGACTCAGCTAAAACAACTGGATCAAAGCAAGAGCGGAGGTCCTGATAATATCCCACCTGTTTTCTTTAAGAATTGCGCCACTACTCTTGCATATCCACTACATTTTCTTTTCAACCAGTCATTACAAACACGACACTTTCCTGAATAATGGAAATACAGCTTCCTCACCCCTATATTTAAAAAAGGAGATACAAAGTGTGGAGAGCAATTATAGACCGATCTGCCTTTTATCAACTATTCCAAAATTGTTTGAGAAACTTCTTTTAAATAAAATCATTCACTGTATCAAGCCAGTAATTTCACCTAACCAACATGGTTTCACCTCAGGAAAATCTACTTTGTCCAATCTTTTAATTTACCAAAACTATTTATCCGAATCAATGTCTAAGAAGTTGATTCAGTCCATACTGATTTCAGCAAAGCATTTGACAAAGTTAATCACGATCTGTTGTTAAAAAGGCTTCATAAATTTGGAATAGCAGGGTATTTATACATGTGGCTTCAGTTATTTAAGTAACAGGCAATTGGCCGTTAAAATTGATGGCTTTATTTCTTATAAATTTACTGCTACCAGCGGTGTCCCCCAAGGGTCACATTTGGGACTAATTTTATTTTTGAGATTTGTGAATGATATGCTCACTATAATCAACGATGTCAAAGTTTTAATGTTTGCGGACGATATGAAAATATCCAAAGCTATAAGAAATATGAATGACTGTCAAACATTGTCAAATAACTTGTCTACAACTAAATATCAGCAAATGTCGAATTATGAAATTTCATAGAATAAAAAATATAATATTATTTATGATTACTCCATCAACGATGTAGTTCTAACCGCTGAAACTGAGGTGAATGATTTAGGTGTAAACTTTTACCAATTTTATTTATTAATTTTCGGTAAATCGACAGTTTACATTAAATCAGTTTGTACATAAGTACTATATGGCCAAACTAAACCAATTATGGTTTTCCTTCTTGTGACTTTGCCCCTACTGAGACAGCATAAAATGGAATAAGTAAATAAAATTTGTAAGAAAGGAATATGAATTAAAAAAATTATTCAAAACAAAAGATTAAATAAAACGAAAAATTTACAACACAATACATTTATAGTCATGGAGAGGGTTGTAGATATAAATCAAATCTTAATAGAGACATAAACATTACTCACAAACCATCAGAGAAATATTATTTTATGGACCTCTTGTATTTGGTAAGTAAGCAACTGAAAATATCAACCTTGGATACGCCACCAATAATCTTATAATAGACTTGCTTATGCAATTTTATTTATTTTACTTATTCAACGAGTGAAACTATTAAATAATATTCTATATCATACCATAAGTAATATAATAGTTTTATCCGGTCTAAATCAATTAGATAGTCACTTGTACTTAGGTTGTATGCAGTTTGCAATACTTTCGGAGAAGTTTTAGATGTGTCCAACTGCTCGGAACATTCAAAAGATGGAAATCATCACATATCTCAGTAATAATTACAATTAAGGAAGGTGAGAAATTACAAGCAAAACGAAAAAAAGACGTTGATGGTCTTAAGCATAGAGATTGATCGGGCCAATGCTGGGATCCACAACAAAGACGTTTTTGGTATTCTGTATCCTATCCTTTTATCCTGCCAACCGATTTGTGTTTCCGTTCCTTTATAGTCGGCGTCATGAAAACTGCGTAACTCACATTGTTGTCCTTCTGTTCTTTAATTTTTATTTTATTTTATTTGGGAAACAAACAGTTATACAAATATATTTTAATACAAATCATTTTTACCAAGTTGCATAAACCAGTAAAGTTTCCACAGAAGATTCATTTTATATATAGGTAGAAAAACATAAGAATATAAATATTACAATACAATATAAATACTAACTAGTAGAATAGGAAAATCTCAAAAAAAAATGACTACAGATTCAACCCATACAAAAACAATACACACACTAACACTACTAAGTTTCCCGCAACGATCGAACGCTACTCTCTTAGGAATGCTATGAATCCTGCGAGGCTCGTATTGAACACATCGATATTTGTGCATAATCTATTAAAGGTGCTACAGCATCTTCTTATAAATACATTTTCAAGATAATTATTATTGCTCTTAGGAATATAAAACGTGTACGGAGATCTAGTTACTCTTAATGGACATCTGAAATATTTCGAATATTTTGTAAAAGGTATGGGCTATCAATAAAATAGTGGATTATCTTATATAGCATTACTAGGTCTCTGATATGTCGGCGTTGATCAATAGTTTTAAGGTTCATGGACACATTGTTTTCATCATTTCGCATGCGATAAGAGACATATTTCAAAAACTTTTTCTGAACTCTTTCTATGTTTGATTTATATGTAGAACTATGAGGGTTCAACACTGTTGATGCATACTCTAGGTGGCTTCTGACGTAAGATATGTAGAGAATCTTAAATGTTTGTGGATTTTTGAAAACTGAACATACTCTAAGTATAAATCCCAGCATTTTCAAAGCCTTCGACGTAATATGCTCGATATGAGATTGAAAAAGAAGCTTACTGTCCATTAGGACTCCAAGATCTCTAATCACATTTACCCTGTTTAAGAGTTTGTTTTTAATTTTGTAGGGATATAAAATTGTGTGTTTCTTTCGAGAGTAAGATATGACGCTGCATTTGTCTGCATTCAAAAGAAGGTGATTTTTTAAACAATATTCATTTACCAGAGAGTCAAGGTCATGCTGGAGTTCTATGCAATCCATCTCAGACGTTATGATTTTGACTATCTTTTGTCATCAGCATATAAGTATAGCTGAGAATTACGGATAATTTTTTTAACGTCATTTATAAAAATATTAAATAATAGGGGGCCAAGGTGAGATCCCTGGGGTACTGCTGAGGTTACGGGCACGAAACTAGAGGAAAACCCTTGAACAGTTACAGCTTGTGTACGATTGTAGAGGTAAGAGGCTAACCAACGAAGGAGGTCACCGTGTATACCCATTGCTTCGACTTTCCCAATTAAAATGCTGTGTTGGATTTTATCAAAGGCTTTGGAATAGTCTGTGTAGACTACATCTATTTGATATCCGTTATCCATAGCAACAAGGACTGTGTCAACAAACTCACAAAGGTTAGTTTCTGTTGATTTTTTGGTCATGAAGCCGTGTTGATTCGGAATAATGTGTGGCCGTATACAAGGAAAAATATTATCATAAACATTTTTTTCAAAAAGCTTACCCATTACATTTAGTTTAGAGATCGGTCTGTAATTTTCAATATTGTGCTTGTCTCCTTTTTTAATATAGGTACAACATATGAGCTTTTCCATTGCTGCGGAAAAATGCCAGAAGACAGTGAGGTTTTAAATATTTGACTTAGCGGATAACATAAAACACCAGCGCAATTCTTGAAAAACACTGGGTGTATACCATCAGGCCCACTGCCTTTGGTAGGGTCTAATGATTTAAGATATTTACAAACTAATTCAGCGTCCATATTAACATTAACATCCAAACACGAATATAATCAATAAAAAGAGCGTCTGCATTTCAACTGCTTACTCTGCCACAAATACAAATGAAATCAACATGGTAACCATCGTTAACATGTTATATGATTAATTTTTTAAGTCATTGCTATTTATCGCGCGCACACTTTGGTTCGAATTGGCTATGGAGAAGAAATTACAAATCTTTTACTTCACGACGAAAAAACGATAATTTAGAATTTCAGTTTTTTTTTTCTTATGAATTCACGCCTTCCTACTTAAATACAAGCATTTTAATTTTTTTAATGCCATTTTCATTTTATAAATTATTTTCAAATTTTGCTTTTTTAAAAAGCCGTCAAAATTATTGAAATCAGACCGTGAACGCGTGATGTCATACGTACACAGGTTTTGTCGGTTAACTGTGAGTTCAATCCTATTCGGGTCGGAATCAAAACAAAAAAACACAATTTAAATATTTAATACAAATTAATTCTTCATAATAATTACGAACCGCGGTAATGACCTGTGAGCGAGTAAACATAATACATAAAAGATTATAAAATATGTAAATTAAAAATGTTCGCATTGTTAATGCACGCGGCCGGTTTACCTGTGAGGTAGAAGTTTTTTTTAAAATTTGTGTATTTATTTTGGTACAATATTTTACATTTCATAATACACTTTTAGTACAATCCAGTTATGTTGGCCTCACTGGATGGCTCACCCGTGCTGAGGCTACTATTTTGTAATAAAAAAATATACCTACATAATACATTTAAAGAAAATATATTTTATGTTGGTGAAGAGAAAAAAAAAACATAAGATTATTGTAAATTTAAACTAAAAATACAGATTTAAAATTAAAGTATAATAAAATATAAATTTAATGAAATATAATTTTTTATTTTATTTATTTATTTAATATTTAGAAGTGGGAACAGTGGTGTTATATAAATTACAAATGGGTACAAAATATATTTATAATCGCAATCTCACCATAGAAGAAACTGGTTCTTGTGCTTAGTGAGCGAGTTACACTTATCAAAGGGAAAAGTACGGCAGTACGACGATGAATCCCGACATTTTTCTGCCTATTTAGAACTCATGGTTACATATGTTGAAAAATATTTAATTTCACCAAAACAATAAGATAATACAGGATACACTCATCAATAACATGAATAAGTTGGTCGATATAATAAATAACATTTATACGTTGTGGAGGAAGACATATCGCTGCTTTACTGCTTGTATGTTCAATAGACCATTTAGAATTTTTTTTTGTTTTTACAGGCAAATTCAAAAAAATTCTCGATTTTGGTCATTTCGTTTTATACATATGTGTAACAGGAAATGTTTAAGGTAATTTTTCGAGGATTGAAGCTATACTATGTCCATATTATGACTTTAAAGGTGGGCGTTGAACATGGCTTGACATTCAAACCTAACGTGAGGACCAAGGTTGCCAAAATGCTGAAAGATCACCTGCAAACTGATATGACCTCGGTGAGAATAATTCTCACTGAGTTAGAAGAAAAAATAGTCGGTCTCATTGGCAGAGTGTCAATTGAAGGACTTTATGTGCCCAAAGTCCTTCTCAATGACGATGTACGTAGTTTATTTATGTTGTATATCATGTTTAACAAGTACACAACTGATAGTGTGTGTCGAAATGCATAGCGGTTAAACACAAGATACCTTTGGCAGAGAGGATATGCCGAGTCAAAATACCTGATATGTGTATACACAAATTTATTTGTTAGTTTATGTAATATGTTTTACTAAATAATCAAATTTCATAAGATACCATTTGATATGTTTATTTATTTCATAGAGATCTCTTCTTGCACGTGGATGTCGCTGAAGAGCCTCCTGTAGTTGTAGAGATGCTAGAGGTAGAGATGCAGTGTGTGCGGTAGTGGTGGAGTGTTGGGCGAATACACCGTGACAAGCCCTACACCGCCAACCACTCCTCCCACAGTAGACAGACCTCCCCCTCCCCGAGCCAACCCAAAGACCAAGTAGGAGACCTCGATTCGTAGCAGGTAATTCTTTATACACATAAAGTTGCTTCACGTCCATTAAATCTAAGTTCGCAGGAATTCGAATGCACGGTCCGAAATAATCGTTTTCAAATGTCATCGAAAGTGGAATCGAGACAATCGCTCTGAAATGTCAGAAATCATTCGAATGTTCAGTCCGAGACAATCGTTTTCAAACTGTCAGAATTCGTTCGAAAACGCAAATCGATTCTCACATTCGAGAGGTTATATTTCGAGATGTCAAAATATCTCAGATTGCTTGACAAACGAAATATTTTATAAGTACATTGTTGGCTGCCAACTGAAGCATGTTGATGTTATAATCAACCTCGCGTCTCGTGTGTGAATTGTAAATTATGAATTAATACTTTTAGGTGACGATTTACGTTTCCAGTAGGTATAGTTTATGTGTAAAAGATTTTCATGGTGATAGTTTTTCACAATTGAAGGTTTAATACCTACCGATGTTATTTTTAGGTTATGTATCATCTATTCGGGAGATTCGGGTAGTTTATATTTAAAATAAAATAAACCAATAACTTAGCAAACACCATTTTTATATTTAATGCTGATCGGGTTTCACTACAACCGTAGCTTCTTCGGGCAGTATACAATATTCAGTATATATTAAACTCATCAAGTGACATGTGTTCGTTCATATAAACATAATATATCTGCTACCTATGCTACGAACAAATATATTTAATTTATTTGAAATTAACATCGGTGTAACTTGTATAATAATTTATTTCAATTGTACGTATGTAAATATTCGAATCTTATTAATTATTTATAAAAATGTTAATTGCATATGCATACATAGGTATTTGAAATTCGTGGCTAACAGGAATAATACTAATGTTGCTAGCAGACAATCATTGCAAGGAATGAAAATTAGTGATTGAAATTTCGCTAGTACCTGCTTACCAAAAATATTGCCATACTAATGAAAATAAATTACAACCAGAATATAATAATATTTTACGATAGGAATAGTCTTGATATTCGAGTTTCTATTTTCGAATCCTACCCCCCCCCCCCCCGACGGGAAATTTTTTGCCCCTGTCCGTAGCTATTGCTCCCGCACTCCGAGCGATTCATTCGAATGGATCATTCGATTCTTTTGATGTTTCGGCTAAAAAAAATCGATTCTATAAATATTCCCATCACTAATCTATAGATAGTTGATTTATGCACACAATTAGTTTTCTATAAGAATAAGGAGGTGGGCGTGGCGGTTTCAAATGGGTTTCAAGGCCAAAGCTGAGTTGAATACCCCTGCTGTCAGCCAAACAGCTGTTCATCAGTGTCGCCAGATATAAGGCGTCCCCATTAAATATTAAAAATAACGGTGTACTTGATTTATCCCGTTGCAACTTTTCTTAATCTGACTCATTACTCTTATATTAGCCTTGCATTATTTCCTGACCTCTACATTTCTCACACGACCATACATTTTTTTAGCACACATACTTTTTTTCTTGCAGATAGTTTCATCATAATAGAAATAATTTATTGGGACGGTACTAAATCGTCAACAAATGGAAACACCTACATAACCATAGATCGCATTCATGAAAGCATCTGTCACTGTTATTTGCAAGATTGATCACATCAGGGGCATTTAACTAAGCTTTGGCCTCGAAACTCATTTGGAACCGCCACGCCCACCTCAAAATTCTTATAGAAAACGAATAATATGGCTAAAAGCTCAGATCTCATTGGTGAGAACAGAAGGATTGGTTTGATCTCTCGCTCTCTACCATAATGACTCGTGTAACAGAAAGAGATGACGGAATTTTGACGTTTGACAGTTTCAAATCATTCAAACAAAATGACAGTGGTTTATTTATACACGCGGGTTGTCATTTTCTGCCGAAATACTATCATTTCCGTCGAAAATATTGCGCGTTAAAGTTGTTCGTGATAAAAATACAATATAAGCCAGTATAGTGTTAGCGAGTTACAAACATATATTCAACCTACCTACGTAAGTTCAAGTTTAAAGTGAATTGACAGTTTTTAGGTTATTCGTTCGGTTTTTTGAACAATGCTTGGCATAATATGTCTTCCTCCACAACGTATAAATGTTATTTATTATATCGATAAACTTATTCATGTTATTGATTAGTGTTATCCTGTATTATCTTATTGTTTTGGTGAAATTAAAGATTTTTAAACATATGTAACCATGAGTTCATGAGGCTGAAAAATGTCGGAATTCTTCGTCGTACTGTCGGACAATCATGTTTTGGAAATTTTCTTCAGTGTTTTTGCAAATTTCTTGTCATTTTGGGTTTCTTCTTCTCAGATTAACAAGTTTCATCTTAAGGAAATGCACTGTAAAAGTTTATTTTCTTAGATGAACCTTGCCCTTGGAAAACATTTCGACATTTTTCTGCTTCAAGGACATTTTTATTTTTATAATAGTTATTTTGTGCTAGTGAATGAATAGAGTAGGCTGAGAGCAATTATGTTGTCTATGGTCGCATCTTTTTTTTAAATGGCCTTGAGTTTCCTCTACCTTGTCTACTGCTCTGCTCCGCACGGTAGGTACTGCTTGTATATCTGTGGTTAAGTACTGTATAATTCCGTTACATACAAAAAGCCCGAAGATATCGATCTAGAGAGTGGTATATTTATGGATCACATTGAGATGTTGCGTCTTAGTCACAAGTTATCGGTAAGTTATAATGCCGATTTATTCCTCCCGAGTATTTTGTATGGTCAATTGTAGAACTGCGCTACGCTGTGTCCAAAGCGGGGTAACCTTCGGTTTATGGGGGAAATTCCTAAAAATTAAAACTAGTTATTTTTATACTAACTTTGGGCCGGGGAATCCGAATCTGGAAGAATTAGGTGGCGGCAAGCAATATTAACTGAATTACACGACTTTAAAATTTCGACGCACAAACAATTTAACTGGCCATTTTGAACGCTTTCTGACAATAAAACTAGTTATCTTTATACATCTTTATACTAACTTTGGGCCGGGGAATCCGAATCCGAAAGAATTAGGTTGGGGCAAGCAATATAAACTGAAATACACGACTTAAAAATTTTAGATGCAAACAATATACAATGCCATTGTCGATGTGTTTTTTTTGACGATAAATCCATAGAAAAATAACCAAAGATATATAAAATTAAGTGTTGCTAGTAAGCAATAATATCAATAACGTAAAATAACATGTTTATAATTTCAGTAATATTTCATATTCAAACAGTTAGATTTAGGTTTATTATCACGAAAGGTGAGTTTTTATGTCGGGGGAGACGATAAAATATGCATTTTATATTTTAATTTTGCCAACATTATTTCATTTACGTAAAGTATTCAGATACATTTTATTCACTTTTGTATCACAAATCATGTTACACAAACCTAGCGTAGCCGCTAAACTACTTGAAAACTGGGATGTTTTCTTGCCTTGACGCGAGTAGGCGCTACGAAGGGGGCACTTTCTTTTCTATCACAAACCATGTTACACAAACCTAGCGTAGCCGCTAAACTACTTGAAAACTGGGATGTTTTCCTGCCTTGACGCGAGTAGGCGCTACGAAGGGGGCACTTTCTTTTCTATCACAAACCATGTTACACAAACCTAGCGTAGCCGCTAAACTACTTGAAAACTGGGATGTTTTCTTGCCTTGACGCGAGTAGGCGCTACGACAGGGGCACTTTCTTTTCTATCACAAACCATGTTACACAAACCTAGCGTAGCCGCTAAACTACTTGAAAACTGGGATGTTTTCTTGCCTTGACGCGAGTAGGCGCTACGAAGGGGGCACTTTCGTTTCTTTAGTTTTTAAATTTAGTTTTAGGGATAAATATTTTTGAGAGTAAAATATAAAATGCATATTTTATCGTCTCCCCCGACATAAAAACTCACCTTTCGTGATAATAAACCTAAATCTAACTGTTTGAATATGAAATATTACTGAAATTATAAACAGGTTATTTTACGTTATTGATATTATTGCTTACTAGCAACACTTAATTTTATATATCTTTGGTAATTTTTCTATGGATTTACTGTCAAAAAAACGCATCGGCAATGCCGTTGTATATTGTTTGCATCTAAAATTTTTAAGTCGTATATTTCAGTTTATATTGCTTGCCCCAACCTAATTCTTTCGGATTCGGATTCCCCGTCCCAAAGTTAGTATAAAGATAACTAGTTTTATTGTCAGAAAGCGTTCAAAATGGCCAGTTAAATTGTTTGTGCGTCGAAATTTTAAAGTCGTGTAATTCAGTTAATATTGCTTGCCGCCACCTAATTCTTCCAGATTCTGATTCCCCGGCCCAAAGTTAGTATAAAAATAACTAGTTTTAATTTTTAGGAATTTCCCCCATAAACCGAATATATTCCCCAAAGCGACCTAACTTAACTTCTACCTGCGTTTACCGATATTTTGTCGAAAGGAATGGCGGATCGAATATACGATTGTCACTTTAAATAGAGGTATGGAGGATAACAGCATTAGATTCTGCCAACCGTTATCAATTATCTTAACATTCAGTTCTTTTCAGTCAAATTATTTAGTTTTTTCCAAGTATTTACTATGCATACACCCAAAGACGTTACAAAACATCTAGAATCGTTATTGTCTGACAAACTCAAGATAAAATGTGGCAAGTAAAAACACTCCTATTTTTAAAGTAAATTCTTAATTCTATAGCTGTTCATGTATGGCTAAGACGGACATTCAAAGAATATTTCCGAATAAAACGATAGCGGGCGGCATTCTTCGTCACGGGCGTGACTAATATACATTTACTCGCTTAACTATAAGATGAACACGCAATACAGTATGAGATATACTGCTATTAGGTTGTCCTTATTATACTTATGTGTTGCTACTTTCACTATTTCACTTTCTATAACGGCGCTGAAATAAAACAATTAAATAATTTTAGTCTTTTATTTAGTTGGCTTTTTATAGTGGTTGTGGGAAATAAAAACTTCTTCTCATCACTAACTAAGGCTTTTTTAGTGTTTTTCGGGTGGTAAAAACATTTTATCATCAGGAACGAGGGCATTTTGTCACCTTGTTACCCTATTTACTTAGAGGTTGCACACGACGTTACGTACTAAAGCTACAAAATTGAAAGAAATCCAGTTTCGCTTTTATCTTGCCACTTTGAGATTTATACAGCGCGTCTTTATGTTTGCATACACCTCATTGTTCTAACAAAATATTCCAACCGAAATATAATATTAAAATATCTTCCAAATAAGATTTTCGTTCTTAATGTCGACCGGTCGGTGGCCGAGTTGACATAGGCGTAGTGTGTTTAATTCCTCGGCTGGCAAAGTCCTCCATCACAACACACGAAAAATTTTCAGCTTAATGTGGTGCTAATAGAAGATTTTCAAATATTGTCAGGTTATTCGTAACCCGGGAATGTTTGTCTTACTTTAAAAAAAATTAAAAATAAATAAAATGTAACGTTCTGTTTCTGGCAGTTTCAGTAATATTTTTGCGCTTGAAAATCCATAATCCTACCACAGTCTTACCATGGATCTACTGACTCCAGAGAGTGTTTCCATCAAAAAGGAACCAGGGCCACAGGAAGAAGGCGGTTGTGAAATTCCATATGTGGATATGGATTTTGACTTTTCAGATGTAAAGAAGGAATCCTTACAGCGTGCAGAGAGTACTCGGATATCCTGTAAGTTGCATTGCTAATGTGAAAAAATGTATAATGTTAAATTTCGATGCTCGTAATCCATGTCAGTTTTGAAATGATGCTCAGGCAGGCAATCATTTTGTTTAGAAAAAAAGTTGCAATGCAAATGTCATAGTGTTTTGTGTAAAATTTCGATGCTAGTACCTAATCCTTATCAGTTTTGATTTGCCCAGGCAGGCCATAATTTTTGTTAAGAAAATCCTATTCTGCCGTACTTTGGTATTAACATTAGATAATATATTTACAGGAAACTGCCAAACTACAGAAAACTTCTCACGTACCTTTTTTTGATGTTGCATAAGTTACAGTAGGGTGCATTAACACGTAATTTTTATTCAAACAATAAAAAACTCTGCATAGAATGTGCGCAAGAATTTTTCTTGAGCAGACATCTGCGGTCCTTCTTATTTTCTAAATTAACCTTAAAGGCCTGTTATCCATATTGTTGTTTTTAAATGGGAACAATCAAATGGTATCATTAATCGTACATTTTTAAAATAAACGTTTTTAATTTTTTGTTGTTTGTTTTTGGGGTGTTATGCCGTGTTGCGCTAACTCCTTCTTTAGCCGACGTTTCGGACAGCGTTGCAGTGTCCATCATCAGGTCATCAGGTCACACTGCAACGCTGTCCGAAACGTCGGCTAAAGAAGGAGTTAGCGCAAAACGGCATAACACCCCAAAAACAAACAACAAAAATGCTTTTGGCCGTGAGAATCTAAAAACTTACCAATGTTTTTAATGGTTAAAATAAGTTTTTTAACAATTTTGCTGTAGTACTCTCTCGGAGATGGACGACTTTAATTATACGATTTTAATAATGCACTTCGTCTGGACTTATCAATTAAGTATTTTTGTTTGGTGTTTTAGGTAGCTTTAAGGTGGAACCAGCACCCCGAGAAGAAGATGGAAGGGATATTCCTTTTATGGAAATCGACATAGAACTGCCGGATGTTAAAAAGGAATGCCTAAAACGCTTTCAAAGAAAAAAAAAGACAACAGGTAAATAAGGATTCGTGTTTTTTATTTTTTACAACTTATGAATTAATGATTCTTTAACTTATGGCTTGTTCGTCATATTTTTCAGACTCATTGACTGATCAAAAGAAACTTCCTGTGGAAAAACCATTATCTTGTTCCCATTGTAAGTACTCCTGCAAGTCAAAGTTAGTAGTTCACTTGCGGACTCACAATGGAAAAAAACCTTGTTCAAGTTCCGACTGCATAAATTTAAATCCTCCGAATGGAATTTTGACGAAAAGTAAAGAAAAACCTTTTTCATGTTTCGTTTGCACCTACTCATTTTCTCAAAAGGGAAATTTGACGAGACACATGTTGACTCACACTGGAAAAAAACCTTTTTCTTGTTCCGTTTGCACTCATTCATTTTCTCATTCAATTGTATCATTCAATTGTAGATCAATTCGTCGAACAGAGCACTTCTTCATAAAGGAATTATGTACTTGTAATGACGTCATTGTATTGCAGGAAACCTGGCTGTTACCTACAGACTTAGGATATCTGTCGTCAATACACCCGGAATTCTCCGGTCATGGGACATCGGCTGTTAACCTCTCTGACGGTCCATTAATTGGCCGCCCTTACGGAGGCGTTGGTATCTTATGGCGCAATACAATTAAAACTACTCTTATTGATTGTAGAGAACCTCGAATCGCGGCTATTGAAATAGAGTCAGCCAATGGAACTCTCCTTATAGTAACAGTTTATATGCCAACCAATTCAGCCGAAAACTTACCGGAATTCTCAAACTGTTTGGGAAAAATAAACGCCATTATTGAGGAACAAAACAGTTCTAATTCAATTATTATAGGAGATTTTAATGCAGATCCCAGATCTCTTTTTGGACGTGAACTTGCACAATTTTGTACAGAGAATAACTATACATACACTGATATGGTGCATCTAAGCTCTGATACTTTCACTTACGTAAGCGATGCCCATGGAACCACCAGATGGCTTGATCGCTGCATTATGACACAGGGGTTGAGCAGTGCAGTGAGGAATGTGAACATCACAGCCAATGCGACATGGTCAGATCATCTCCCACTAAATGTCGAAATAGATGTGGATCTAATCCCTATTATATCTAACAGACAAAATCCACCAAGAGATTTTGGAAAATGGGCGGCAAAGTCCGAAAATGACGTAAAAACTTACAACGCCTTTGCGGAAAAATTATTGCCTAAAATAAAACCTCCAGATGCCATAAGATGTCAGAGATTTAACTGTGATAACAGAGTTCACAAAAGGGAACTAGATTCTCTCTACGACACTATCGTGAATACACTGAGAAACTCCGCCATAAAAGCATTCAAAAATAAAGGACCCAAAAAAAAGTATGACATTGTTCCAGGGTGGAATGATCAAGTATCAACTCTGTATCGCCATTCAAGGCATGCATTCCTTTGCTGGGTCCAAGCCGGAAAGCCTACGGAAGGTCGTATTGCAGACGAAAGAAAAACTAGTAAGAAATCTTTTTAAATTGCTCTCCGAAAATGTCAGCACTCGGAAAATCAAGCAAGAATGGATAGCATAGCTACGGCTATGCACAACAAAGACTTCAAAAAATTTTGGCAAAAACTTCAACTGTGCTGAAAGCCAAGAGCAAAGCTCCACTAAGTGTCAACAACATCACGGGGGATGAAAAAATTGCTAACGAATTTAGAGACTTTTTTTCTTTAAGCGCGGATCAAGGAGATAGCATGAAACCATATATGATGACATGTTTGCCTGCGGCAAATGATGACCTGATCATGAACATTACTCCTGAAATGATCGAATGCGCGATTAAGCAAACCGCCCTCGGTAAAGTCCAGGATACGACGGTATTGGTATCGAGCACATAAGGTACGCAGGAAATCATCTCCATACTATTCTAGCCGCCCTGTACTCAAGCCTCTTACGACACACACATATGCCTATGGACATGAGTCGAGCTGATATCATACCAATCTTAAAATCCAACTAACTGGATGCATCGATACTAGGAAACTACCGACCTATTTCCTTAGCGACAATGATCTCAAGACTATTTGAAAAAATTCTATTCACGCTAGTAAAAGATGATGTCAGAAAATTACTTTTCAAGGCATTCTGCACTGCACTGTACACATCTGAGCTGTGGACACAATAAACAGCAGCGCAATGGGACAAGCTGAGGGTGTGCTACAATAATGCATACAGGCAACTCATGCAACTACTGAGGTTCTGCAGTGCCTCCACTATGTTTACTGAAGGGAGGGTGCACTCATTCGCCGCCTTACTTCGCCACCGACTAGCCAGCTTCTGGGGTAGGACTCGGAAGTCAACCAACATCATCGTTGTGGCTGCATCCGAGTGGCTCAGTTCCCCACTCAATGAGCGATGGATGCAGATGATGCGGCGACCTCCCTGATGGACGGTTTAATTGAATTTAATCTTATTGTATAACAAATTTTATTTTTGATTTATATTTTAATTTTATATTTAGGTACCTGCCTAATATTATTATTTTTTTCTCTTTGTTTTATCATATTTCCATTTTTCTAATTTGTTTATTTTTTACCTTAATTTTATTGTTTCCTTGTTCTATTTCATGAAATATGGCAGACTGGGATTGCACTATCCTCCCAGTCCTGCTGGATTAAAACTTAAATAAAAAAATAAATTTTCTGAAAAGAGTAGTTTGACGAGACACATGCTGACTCACAGTGGAAAAAAACCTTTTTCATGTTCCGTATGCAACTATTCATGTTTTCGTAAGGAAAATTTGACGAGACACATGCTGACTCACAGTGGAGAAAAACCTTTTTCATGTTCCGCTTGCACTTATTCATGTTCTGAAAAGGGATATTTGACGAAACACATGCTGACTCACAGTGGAGAAAAACCTTTTTCATGTTCCGTTTGCACTTATTCATGTTCTTGAAAGGGAGTTTTGACGAGACACATACTAACTCACAGTGGAGAAAACCCTTTTTCTTGTTCTAATTGCAACTCTTCTTGTTCTCATAAAAGAGTTTTGACGAGACACATGCTGACTCACAGTGGAGATAAACCTTTTTCTTATTCTAACTGACAATATTCTTGTTCCATCCTGGAGAATTCCTTGATTTCGCATTCCTAGAGAATGCTTTAATAACGATAACTTACTTTGTTCTTTTAATTTAATAAAATTATCCGATCGTAGAATCATTTCCGATTTAACCTGTTTGTATAACATTATTAATTCATTGTTTGATACTCCTGATTGATTGTATGTAATCTCTTTTAATACTCCAAGCAGTTCATTTACAAGACAGTACCCACCATATTATTGTAGCAACTCTACATCAATTTCCCAATAAAACAATCATATGCAACGGATTTAACATCTAGGAAACAAATACTACGATGTTGTTGATATATTTAACATATCAATTTCAATGCTTAAGCATACCTTATTGAAGTGTTTTTCATCAAGTGGGGGAGTTTTTTTTAATGAAAGTATTTAATTTGACTAACACATTGACAGTATTTGTCGGATGAAAGAAAAAAAAAATTTGGATTTCTTATATTGGATTTTTAATAATTTGTATATTTTGAATCGCCATTCTGTGGGGATCAAATTCAATAACATTTAATTTTAATCTATTTTTTTTTGCAAGTATTTTGAATTTTTTTTCCCGCACTATTTACGTGCATAATTTCCTTAATATTTTTTTTATATGTAAAAGTCTCAATAGACGTTAAATAATTAAATAAAACAAACTGTAGCAAACAATGGTCTTATTAAATTAGTGAACTTTCCTCAATTTACTCTACTCTGTTTTTAATACAAATGATATGTCAAATCAACATTTAAATAGTGATTCTCAAGAAAGTCCACTCGCTCAGTCATGTCTAAATTTTAGGGACTGAAATATTCAAAACTATGAAATCACTAAACTCAAACAAGTTCTAGGTACAGATGCCATTCCACCATTATTTACATCAAACTGGCTAAATCTCTTGTTAATCCTCTTCATGTTATATTTCGTAAATCCCTTAAAGAAGGTGTTTTTCCTGATCTTTGGAAAATAGCACGAATCAATCCTCTCTTCAAATCTGGGAAAAAAAGCGACATCTCTAATTATCGCCCAGGAAGTATACTCTCATGTTTTGGGAAAATTTTCGATAGCATTTTTACACATTTTAAACATATTTTAAGTTTTTTTCTAAATGGATTCGTATTCAAAAGATCCACTACCACAAATTTAATCGAATATATATGTAGATTTTTTAAGTTCCTATTTTTACATTAGAACACAATTAGGTGAAGTCTGTACTGATTTACGGAAGGCATTCGATAAAGTCAGTCATCCTCTTCTAATCCAAAAACTAAAATAACAGGTTTCCACGGCAACCCTCTGAGATGGATTATATCTTATATCTGTCACAGAAGTCAATATATACAAGTTAATAGTTATGAGTCCTCTCCCAAACTTGTCACATCTGGTGTCCCTCAAGGATCCCATTTAGGACCAGTACTCTTTATTTTATTTTATTTTTTTTTTTTTTTAAATTTATATATATATATTTTTTTATTTATTTATTTTTTTATTTAACAATTTTTCATATAAGATAATGTGTCCTTACTGGGGTACCCCGTTCTAAGGACACATTGTACATGGTTGTGTGTTTGAAATAGTATAAGTACCTACATACCTATGTTAAAATACTATATAGAAAATTAAAAAAACAATATTTAGAGAAAAATAAAACATAATACAAGCTTTAGTCTTTGTTGGGTTGCAAAATTATATCTATATTCATCCTTCCCATAATTCATTCATATCATATCATTCTTCATCATAATCCATTTCTTAATGTTTCTTTTGAAGTCAGTTATTTTTTTAATGTTTTTTATTTCACAAGGGAGGACATTAAATAATTTTATAGAATAATACTGCATATTTCTTTGTCCAAAAGTTGTTTTAGTTGTAGGTTGGTGTAACATACGTTGTAATGTGGATCTTGTGAGTCTGTCTGAGTTTGTCTGTGTAAAGTTGTCCTGGTTTTTGAATGCGTAAATTAGTATAACTTTTGCGTATAATTGTTTTGGTGTCATTACATTCAGGGTTTTAAAAACATAGTCGGTAGGAGTTCTGATGGGGAACCTAAGTATAATTTTTAGAATTGCCTTTTGTGTTATGAGGACTGGTTTTATAGTGGAAACGCATGAGCTTCCCCATCCGATAAGACCATATTGTAGTTGAGATTGGGCTAGTGCGTAGTAAATTTGAATCAGTTGTTCTTTATCAAAAATGTTTTTTATTGTTTTGAAGAAATAGGTTAGTTTTTTTAATTTGTTTTCACATTTTCTATTTGGGAGTTCCAATTTAAGTTTTGATCAATAATTATCCCAAGGTATTTTATTTTTTGAATTTCAATCAATTTTGGGCAGTTGCAAGGAATTTCATGGTTCGCGGTTCAACAGTTTTTATGAATTTTTATGTTTAGGTTTGAATTGACATTATCTGTCTGTTCGATGTAAATTTTGAATTTAATATATTTAGTTTTTGTATCATTTAATGTTAGTGAATTTGTATCAAGCCATTGTTTTACTTGATTCATCCCTTCTTCAGCTTTTACGAATACAGTCTCCCACGACTTTCCATGGAAGAGAAGAACTGTGTCATCTGCGAAACTAATTACTGAGCCGTGACAGTTTAGATTACATAGATCATTTATATATATCAGGAATAAAATCGGCCCTAAGACACTGCCTTGTGGAACTCCGTATTGAATTGGTATTGGTTGACTTGATTTATTTTTAATCCTGACTAGCTGTGACCTTTCTGACATGTAGCTTTGAATGAAATTCAGTTCACGACCTACGATTCCAATCTTTTTGAGTTTTTCTAGAAGATATGTATGATCAATTGTATCGAAAGCTTTACATAGATCTAAAAATATTCCGATACACTTATTACCATTATCGAGACTAATGATCTAACAGAAAATTTTTTTTTTTTTGTAAATGTTTATTGTATGCGGATGACTTAAAAAACGTTCATCCCGTAAATTCCAAGAAAACTGCGAAACTTTGCAAAAAGACCTCCTCACATTGTCTCAACGGTGTATAGATAATTCAATGGAATTAAATAATAGCAAATTTAATCTCATCTCGTTCACGAGAAATGTACGTAAAATTGATTTCTCTTACACGATCTGTGATGAAATCCTAAAAAAGTAGATTCCATTAGAGATCTGAGAATCTTACTTAAGTCGAAGCTAACCTTCAGAAACCATTACCAAAACATTGTCAATCAGGCCAATAGAATGCTCGGTTTCATCACTAGAATCACTTAATCATTTAAGGACATCAGTAGCTTCAGAATCTTGTACTATTCATATGTAAGAAGCATCTTAGAGTACGGCTCTGTGATTTGGTCACGACATTATGCAATTTATAGCAGGAAAGTGAATTCCGTTCACAAAAATACTAAAGAATACTAGCTTACAAATCTGGAGTATATCGGAATCTCGGTAACTATTCCGAAAGACTTACCCACTTTAAAGAAGTCTCACTCGCCAAAAGAATAAACATATCAGATATAATCTCTGTGTTTAAAATCATAAACACTGTGTATGATTCATCTTTAATTAATAAAATTAACTTTAATATAAGACCGAAATCCACGCGAAACCCTGTAACCTTTTGATTTTTACTTGTCGTAGTAATACAAGTTTTTCAAACCAACATCGAGAATGACTCGATTGTATGATAGATACTGCAATCTTCTAGACTTAGATATATCTTCAAACTCAATTAATACCTTCAGAAAGAACTTACAAATACTTATACCCGATGACCTCCTCACGTTGAACCATTTTATTATTTAAATTTCTTCTCCAATCACCTACTTATGCATTAGCTCCACAATATATGGATTTGTGCGTGCATGTGTGTACATGTTTGCATACAATATGCGAACAGTGTGCACATCTATGCACATATGCGTGTGTTGTATTTAAATGTGTATGTGTTTGTATGGATCTATGTATGTGTGTACATATATATGTATATGTATATATTTATACGCTGTGTATTTAGATGTGTGCATAGATACATATATGTATTTCGATCCTCCTTGGTTTTATATACATTCTTAAAATTACATTTTTAATTACTGTAACTAACCAATAACTATTACACAAAGAACATTGAAATGAATGTTGTGCTCACCAACTGTTGTGTAAATCGCTTATGGCGCTAAATCCATATTCCATTAAATAAGTTGAGGGAAAGGGTAATAATAATTTTCTTTCATGCAAAGTAATATTAGAATATTTTGTGTTTGTTTCTTCGCAAATCCTTAGTGTAAGTTTCTTCTTTACGCCTATGTCGCATTAGCACTCACACTGAGCAAAAACCGTTATTATGTTGTTACTGTAATTATTCATGTTGACGCAAGCCAAATTTACTGGCATATTTGTTCACTCAAACGAGAACAATGATACACTATTCTCATTTTCTTAATGCCATTATTCATTTTCAAAGAAGTCACAGTTATTGCAACACGTTCTCACTCATTCTAAGGAAACTTTGTAATCATTTTCTTACGGTGATTATTCATGGTCAAGCATAATAAGATACATTCACACTCATACTAAAGAAAACCCGTCACTTTTCTTGTGTTCTTTCTGTAACTATCCATTTTCGCATAAGCTTAATGGCAAACATTCGCATTCATACTTTGGGGATCTGGCGAGGAGGCACGGAATGAAAGATGTTGTGAAGGCCACCGTGATTTATTTGATGAATCAGTTTGCCGTGATGAGAGTGGACGTAGGACAGGTGTAGTTGCGGTGGACCTTGTAGGCCGTTGAACGGGAGCTGCGTAGACCAGTGAGGATGCTGCGTGTCTTCAGGTCATGGTGCGTGGATGAAGCGCTGGTCAGAGGGGCTGGAACCAGGGCGCTGTAATCCGTGTAGCGATGGCCAGGGACGGCGATCTGGGCCAAAGCGCTATGATGATGTCCCGATGGAGTCCATGATGAATACGGGAGAAGCTCTTGATCACTCGTTGATCCTAGTAAACTGACGGCGGATTGATGACTGACTGACTAGATTCTTCATGCTGTCGCTTTTATAAGGGGAAGAAGCTTCTCGAACAATTTGGTTGCTATGTAGATATTTCCAAACAAATAAATAAAAAATAAAAGAACATCCAAGAAGCTTGTTTGGAAAAAGCCGAAACTTCTAGAATAACGTTCGAATCAAGTAGTGGCGTACCACTACAATACTAATGAAAATCCATTCTCACCATTTTACTGTAACTTTTCATGTTCACAAAATACCAATTTAAAAACTCACATTTGCATTCACACTAAACATAAAATGTTTGCATGTTCTAACTGCGATAATCCATATTCACAGAAGTCACGTTTGATGAGAAACAATAGCACTCATACTAAATAAAAACCATTCTTACTGTAATTATTATTATTATAACTACTTTTTTTTAATTGACTGAAAAGTTAATACATATCAACAAATAAGTTCTGCTCAGCCAATTGAATTGGCTTGTCAACAGGTGCTTAAAGTTTAGTTACATATACATTATACATGTTGTAATTTACATCTTATATCTACAGATTCAACTTTTTTTTCCGATAGCCAATTCTTCACCATATAATTATCCTTATTCATAGACTTACCTTGCTATATAGTGTCAGGTAATAAATTAAATATCTTCGGTATATTGTATTCAAACGTTCTCTGTCCGTACTTATTATTAAATTTCGGAACCATTAATTTAAGAAAATCAATACATAATAATATCATTGTGCCTCGCTATAGAGTGAGATTCTGAGTATCGCTCTGGTGAGGGACCACCATTCAGAATTGAACATTGCTTGAATTGGCTTAGTTATGTTCAGTGACTAGATCTGGAAAAGCATCTTTACAGAAAAATTGACAAAATATAATTAAGACATAAAAATAAAACGAGTTATTTAATGTGTACAATAAACAGGGAAAAATGAGAATACCTGTGCATTTGTTAACATGCATATTTCAATGATCAGAATTGAAATATACATATTAAATGTCCACCGAACCTTATCATATAGAACCTTTGAGGACAACATAACATGAGACGTGAGTATGCGGAAAGAAATGATTATAAGTCCAGCCATCCAGGCCATCATAATTGATGTTCAAACAAATTTAATTAAATTTATAAATTAGAATTTCATAACTAAAAAACCAAAAAAGAAAAAAATGAAATAAAAAAAAACCCTCAGCAAATCTATATTGTAGTGTGATATGGCTTCATGCAATCATAGCATAATGCCACATCACACACATCACACTTTGTAAGGGTCCTTTTGAAAATGTTATTTATGTTGCACCACGCACATTTCACCTTTTTCCCGCTACGGACCACGAAGTGGTTGCCTTTCAGGATAGGTCGCAGAGTCTTTCCTTCAGCTATTAGGCCAATGGTCCGCACAGTCGTGTCAATTTGACTACGACAGAACAGCAGAAGGAGTTCATCCGCAACCTCACTCCTGAAGTTTCGGTACAAAATGCGTTTATTTTCCTTGCGGAGCTTTGAGCCGTACAATATATACGCATTCTGCACCGAAACGCTTAGTAGTCTCCTGAAAAGCTTCTTGTACCAGACCAGGTTTCGCTGTCGTTCAATGGGGAAGCCTGACAAAAGCTGATCTTTTCGATCAACCCCCCCCATTACCTTGTTATAGTCTAGTACGAGTTGAGGTTTGTAAGTCCAGGTACCAAACTTTTCAACTGCCCCGATTTCTGCCTTATGGTAGGTGGACAACATACTTACCAGGTTTTTGTCCTACCAAACCATTACATTGAGGTCCCCGCAGTTTGAGTATACAAGCTCACCTTCCCTCAGTTTGGTCCGGAGATGGGACTTAAATGCAGAGGGCACAAATTCTCGGTTTAACCGCAATGTGCCCATGCAGTCCATCCCATTTCTTTTGAGGCATCGTGCCAATAATGGACTATTATAAAAATTGTCCATTATTAATGTATACCCCTTGTTAAACAGAGGGCTGGCCAGGTCGTATACTATCTTTGCAGTAGCCCCAACTGGGCAGATATTGTGAGCACCCAAAAAGTTGGCCTGTGTCATGTCGTCCGTCATATCTTCCGTTATGTCTTCCGTCATATCTTCCTGGTCTGGATTTGTCGATTCAGCCTGTCTGGAAATGGTCTTCCCCGTATAAATTTGGAATTTCCAAAGATAGCCAGACTTGGACTCACAAAGCTCGTAAGACTTTATACCCGCACTGGCCGCTTTGGTTTTGATCATCTGGACGAATCCCAAACGGCCTTTGGATTCATCCAGAGAGATGTCTTGCTCGGGCAGGTATAAAGTCTCAAACTTATTTGACAGGTGGTCCAAGACGGGCTGAATCTTTTGTAACCTTCGCACAGATAATGGTGCATCAGAAGAAAGACTTTCATTGTTGGTGAAGTGAAGGAACTTTTTAATTAGAAGAAAACGATTATAATCCATGGCTCGGCTGAAATAAGGCATGGCGGTGAGTTTTTTTGAATAGAAGTAGTCTTTTTCAACAGGAAGGGGACTAATACCTTGATACATTAAAATTGCCAAGAATACATATATTTCCTCTTTATTCGTGGGAGCCCATTTATTGGTACGCGCATGACGCTTAAATTGTTTTTTCGCAATCCATTGATCTGCATACCTGTTGGTCTCTCTCGCGATCAGTTCAACGAAATCTGCATCAAAGATTTTAAGAAAGGCATCCACAGGTTTGCCCATTTCGTCGGTATTGAAAGTTGGTCCCGGCGTGCCTGTGAAAGTCTCCCTTATCCCAGTAAAACGTAAGATATCTTTAGACCAATCGAAAGAGTAACCTTCAGGCGGCAGAATCGAACGCATTGCCTCACTATCTACCTGGTCTTGTCTACTAAAGTCTATGGCCATAGCGGAGTTAGGTGAAACGTTGATAATATTATGATAAGGTATTGGTGGCATGCAGAAGGTATCCTCATCGCTCTCTTCGTGGTCGACGTCACTCGCTTCGTCATCCTCGTCGCTCGATCTGTCCATTTCTGAAACAACAGAAAACCCAAATTAATTTAATGTGTCTATATTACGATAACCCACTGCCTCTGGTACGGCTTATGACTCGCAATACGATGGTCGCGGAATCAAATCAAATAAATTATATTTGAATAATTAGTGTTATTTTCACACAAAATTCATTTAAAATAATATATATTATATTTGCGGCACGTTCCAGAGTGGAAGATACCCATAGTATCGCCCTGGTGTAAGACCCCATTCAGAATTGAAACGTTGCTTGAAATGGCTTTAGCCGTGTTTGGTGACCAGTTCTGAATAGCCAGGTACTTTTCACCTCCCTCTTCCACACCTCCTTCCCCTCCCCGCTACCTTCAGCCTCACAACATACCCTGATTGAGGATGCCATAGTCTCACTGGCTCCAGCTGAGGCTCTTGTGAGGTATTCATATAAAAAAATAAATAAAAAGTTAATCAAATACTTGAGGCGGGCAATGTCAGGAGTCAGAATAGCACAGTCAGGTAGGTATGGAATGAAGAAAAGAGTGTGTGTGCCAAAATCGAGTTGCATGGTGGTTCATCCTCTCTGCCTACCGAAATGGCGTGAAGGTAAGTTAGTTAGTTTTATAACTCACGGTTTCCAAGTACAGACTCTTCTAGTACAGCTGCCTCGTCCACGTTACTGTTTCTGCCCATGTCTGACTCTGAAATAAAAGAAAACACAAATCTACAGTAGAATTTGGATATAATGACTTTGCATTTAACGGTTTACTGTTTTAAGTGACGATAATGTAAACTCTAGTAAGGTTTCATAGCTTTTAGTAGGAAAACGTATCCGTTTAAAGTGACCAACTACGTAAAGCGACCTATTTTAATGATAATTTGTCCGGTTACAAAACCCACCTACCAATACAGCCTCGCTTTTGACTAGGAAGCTCGACACAATGAGTCCCGTGAAGCGAAAGTGTTTTTTCAATTTAAGAAAAAAATGCTGTATTACACCGTTTAGAAGCCGGTGAATCAAATGTAATCCTTGCAAAGAAGTTCGGCATGTCTTATTTCTCACTCTGCAATACCCGTTACAGAAAAAAAAAAGATGTGTAATGATGCATCCACGTCATAACAACAATACATTTTGTATGTTTGTTATGTGGAATTTTTAAGTACTATGCTTATTTCCTGCCAATATACCAACAGTGAAACTGTGCTAGGGATATCAATATAAAATATAGATAATTGATTTTATATTGAGCCACTGGTATGACATTTCAAAAAATAAACTCACCGTTCCCAAACGCCGACAATTCTTCGTAGAATGGCACTCCGCGATGTCCCAGGTAACGGCTCGGGAGATGCTGCACGGATAGGCATAATTGGTGCATTGGGAGCCGTTGATTGGGTCTGTGCGGGAGTGGACATCCACGGTGGTGGTACGGGTCGTGGCAACGGTGAAGGCGTCCCTTGTGAAAAGGGACACGTTGTTCTCTCCGGAGATGGAATTCTGAAAACATTTACATAAATCATATAAATTGTTCTCATTCACGTGTGAAACAGTAAGTACAGTATGTAAATAAACAATAAAATTAGAACTCTGTAAAATATGCACTGAATGTGCCAAATGCACAGAGCGCTGATCTTACCAACTCTCACTGTAAGAGTGGAACGCAGTCAGGAAAAAACAATAATATTGTATCAAGCATCTAAATACGATTGCTTACTTTTGTTTAGTTTTTCTTGGAGGTGCGGTAGGGAGCAAAATGCGGGCCGCCTGCTTCTTGAATTTTCGGCTTTCCAGCTCTAGCCGGAAGGAAGCAGGCAGGGCCCTAACAGCCTTTAGGGCCTTGACGCGATCCTCTCGCACCAGTAGCAAAGCAGGGTCGCTGTTTAAATAAATACAAATATATGATGAGTTCAACGGCCACAGCAAAGTACTTTCATAAAAAAACATTAAAAAATACTAACACTCCAGACGAGGCTGCAATTGCAGCTCTGCGTTGACGTCCACGTGCAGGTAGTCTGGCACCAGCTCGTACCCCACCTCTCCCTCTTCCTTTGCCTCCTCTTGCAGTCAGCACCACTCTATATATTTTAAATTGAAAACACTTAATGTAAGTACTTAAATGTTTAAATTTTGTTAAATATTGAACTAATATAAAATTTGAAAATAATTATTGGGTCGTGGAGTGCTCCCTTTCCCTGGACGACAACTGTTTCTGCACAAATTTGGTAAAAGTAAACAAATTAATTAATTATACAACTAAATTACTAAATTTTTATTGTGTGACGAAGGCTTTACACCATTTTACATGTAAAAAAGAGTCAACTTTTTGACATATGACTTAAAATAATTGGTTAGCAAATATCTGTATTAATAATGAACCAATTCAAATAAAACTTATATATATCTCTTTGTTTTGAATCACTGTGATGGAATATCTATATTTCAAATGCGCGAGTGCAGTATATAAGACATTATTGTAAATCAAAAACAGATGACGTCTTCAGTTGACGTATTCTTACACAAAAACTTCAACCAAAACAATATATTAGAAACAAACTAATTAAAAACGCATTTCAAAGATAGATAAGTCAATCATGATTACACAGATATATAATTATGCGTTAAAAACCCAATAAATTAATTACTTACGGCATTTTAGGAAGAGACCAAAATTTCGAGAAATGTTCGAGAAGTTATTATTTTGTTTCTGACAGGACGCGTCAAAAACCGCGAAAACTCGTTAAATAACACTTCAAAGACAACGGATAAGTTCATAGACATAGAGAATATATTATCAGCTATTCGATAAAACAAGTAGCTGGCCATGGAAACGTTTTAAATAATTACAATAAATATTTTACGAATGGTAGAAAAATCGGTCCATTTTTGGACCGATATCAATCGCAGAAAAATAAAAATGGTCGATTTTTCGACCGAAATCGTTCCAGTGGTTAACCCATCATTGCGTGTGAATCTAGTGCTGTATTAATGTTCTGATTTCTCTTTATGCCTTGGGGTAAATATTTGCTGAATTATAATTTTTTGCGATAACCTTTCCCTTACTGTGCTAAAAAAGTCCACCCGTTCCGGTGCTGTGTGGTCAATACACATCTCAAAATAAGCGATTTATCTTTGGAAAAATATGAATATTCATAGTTAATCGCTTTTGTTTATTATATTTTATATCAAAAGTGATAAGAGTTGTATTTTAATTGCTGAAAACATAAAAAAACCATCGGCAGATGCTAAACAAACGTACGAGGAGTCCTTATCCATAAATCAACTATCTATAGATTAATAACTCCGCCCTCTTTCCATACGTTTGCTTTGGTCAAATTTTAACCATAGATCAGGCAAATTTGAATACACCACTCATCGCCGACGTCACACCACACCATCGACAAAGGATAGAGGAAATTAAAAAAAGGCGCAACCATAGACAATTTAATTCTGCTTCGGAACCTACCTAAAACCCAATTCATTAGCCTAAAACATACGTAAAATGTCACCCAAGACCACAAGGTCCCATCTGACAAAGCCCTGTCCTAAGAAAGAAATGACCTTTAAAGTATCTTCCTTTACAGCTCATTTTCTCAGGACAGCGGTTTATCAGAAGGAAGCTGAAAAACAAACTCATAATTACATGTACAATAATTTTATTTTATATATAAACATGAAATACAATAATATAAGCACAAAACACATTTAGAAGGTGAAATTACTGTATCAATATAAAACTAGGTGTTGGAAATGATATTTATTTTCTTTCAACATCCAACGGCTATTGAAAAAAATATTGTCAATAAAGCAGTCAACGATTCAACCTACTGTTTTAGCGTCTAATTACATTATTATTATTTTTGTTTCCCCCCTACTTATCTTATTACTTAAATATTTATACCTTTCATATATAAATAGTAAGTATATAATACTTTTTAGTTTTAAAAACTTTATATGCCTTTTAGATATTTTTATCTTAGGAATAGTACACAACATAAAGAATGTAACAGTGTAAACAGAAAAGTAAATTTAAAAATAGGTTATTGTTTTAACAATACATATTGGCACCCGATAAATAAAAAGGGTATAATAATAACTAGAGACCGGATTATATGCATTTGCATATTTGCATATGCAAATGCATATTTAGACCCTTTTAAGCGGTAGTTGCATATTTTAGCAAATAATTTGAGATCTTGCATATTTACGCTTAATATCGTTCAGATGCCTCACATAGCGACACTATAGACGTCAGATAGCAAGGCGCGCGGCCAGCGAAGCTGAGCGAAGAACTGATAACTGATCTTACTGATCGCTACGGCCGGCGGCCGGAGCGGGGGGGAACCTCTCTCATCTTCGCCTGCGCTCGCGCCTACTCGGCTTAATTCGGCTTATTGCCGAAAACAATTCATTCATTCGTATGAGGGGTGATTTGGTATATTTTATTGGTAATTCAGTGAATTGCGAATTTTGTTTTTGACTGGTCGCACGCGCTGTTCTTTAGAGTTTCGTCTAGTGTTTTGTTTGTTTGCACGAAGTTTTACACTGTGAAAGTGAACCATGCCCCCTGATAAAAAAGTGCCCATACGTGGATAGCTGAATATCCTGGAATATTTACATACGACGGAAAAGTTTTATACTGCCGAGTTTGCGAGAAAAACATTTCTAGCACAAAAAAGTTCCAAATATACCAGCATGTCAAAACCAGTGTTCATATCGCAGGAGTGCAGAAGAAGGGCCCACGACAACAAGTTTTTACAGTGGCAAGTAGCAGTAACAGTGAAGTAACCTCCAAAGGTAAACAACAAAATCACTTTAGCATGGATCCATGTGAAGCATTTCTTGCAAGCAATATCCCTCTATACAAACTGACAAATCCTGCCTAGAAGGATTTCCTCAGAAAATATTGCATAAACCAAAATATACCGGATGAATCTACTTTACGTAAAAATTACATACCATCAATTTATCTACATGTGCTGGAAGAAATACGCAATGAACTCAAGGATAACATCATATGGATTTCAGCTGACGAAACCACCGACACTTGCGGCCGTTACATTGCAAATTTTATTGTTGGTGCATTAAAACTTGAACCTTCACCTATTTGGAGGCCTGCAGAGAACTTGAAAAGGCAAATCATTCTACGATCGCCAGATTTGTGAATGAGGGTATAAAAAAAAAATTTCCTGAATCTTCTGCGGATGAAAATGTGTATGTGTTGCTCTCAGATGCTGCCCCCTATATGATCAAAGCAGGCAAAGCCCTCCAAGTATTTTATCCCAATTTGATTCATGTGACGTGTTTTGCTCACGGAATTCACAGACTCGCCGAAGAAGTGAGATCCACGTTTGCGAATGTAAATAACCTGATTTCATCAGCAAATAAAGTGTTTCTTAAGGCGCCTGCTCGTATAAAGGCCTACAAAGAAAAACTGCCAAATATCCCTTTACCTCCTGAGCCAGTAATAACACGTTGGGGTACATGGATCGAAGCTGCGATGTTTTACCATGAACATTTTGAAGCCATCAAGGGTGTTATCAATGACTTCGATAGTGCAGAGGCTTTGGCAGTTTTCCAGTGCAAAGAATCGTTTGACGACGCCAGTATTAAAAAAACCTAGCTATGATTACCACTCATTTCGCCTACATACCTGCAAGTATAAAAACGCTTGAAATGCTTGGATTGGCGTTGAATGCATATATTCAGGTTATGAAGGAAATTCGCCTTATGAATTCCTCGTTGCCAAAGCTATTCCTAAAGTAAACTCAAAGAAAAATTTGAAAACATACTGAATAATAACCCAGGGTTTGAACCTTTGTGCCAAATTGATAACTTCATCAACGGGGCAGGTGAAATTTTGCCCGGAACAATAAGTTCAAAAATCGCACCCAAATTTAAATTCTGTCCAGCCACATCAGTAGACGTAGAACGTTCCTTTTCCGCTTACAAAAATATATTAAGCGATCGTAGACACAATTTGTCTACTGAACATTTAGAACAGTACTTAGTCATATACGTTTTTAAAGGTAAAGTCTAAATTTTATTGTTAAATACATTTTATAATTGATATTTTCGAAAATACAATTGTTATCCTTGAGAACTAATAGCTTACTAAAATTAAAAAAAAAATGTAAAAATACGACTTCCTGTATTATTTCAGGTTGCATATTTTGACCCTTTTTATGGATTTTCGTGCATATTTTAGCTATTTTTATTGCATATTTGCATGCATATTTTGGGCTATTTTTGTTGCATATAATCCGGTCTCTAATAATAACAAATAAAAACACCAAATACAAGAGTAAAATTTAAAGAAGGTGTTGAGAGAATATTCATTATGATGTCAAGTATGTAATAAAAAAGTATAACTATATATACACTAGACATTTAAAATAAACTTATTTTTTTATTAACACTAGTGAGTGACTGAAAATGGGCTGCAGACTAATACAGCCAAACTGAATAATGTAAACTCCGCATCAGAGAATATTTGACTTAACATTACAAACGATAACAATATTTGACTTGTATATTTATTTTTTCGTTATTATTCTACTACTCATATAGAGATGTCAATAGAAAATGAATTGGCAAGGATACACCACAACCATACAATGGACCTGATTTAATGAGGAGCATGGCAGTACTACGATATTTAAAAGACGCTTATAGGAACAAATTGTGGTCCTAATTGGTTTTAAATTATTAAAATAAATTAGTTATGACAACCATTTCTTCCTATATTTAGCATATTTTAAATGAGTGATAAGAATTGAGTGATAAATCGATTGAATAGCTCGGACTTAAGGGGGAGCGGTAGCTGCGGAAAGAGACAGATTTTTAAGGGGTTTTGGAAGGGGGAGGGGGCACAGAGACAAAGTATGTTACATTGGTCATTTGCTGTATTTATTTATAAAAAAATGTCATCTATGTATTGCCAAGATCACCATTAGTGGGAAAAGCCAATATAAATAATAATATAAAACAACTACTCCAGTACCTACTACCTACAGTAACGCAAATGTAGTAAACTGAGCATCTTATTTAACACACATATCTATGGCCTATCTGTCAAATGAACATGACGCTTTACAGCTTGATGTGTTGTAAATATCAAATGTGCTTTTCCACGTGATTATTGAAAGGCTGACTGTGAGTACCCTTTAACTTTAAATATTGTTGGATTATTCCGAGAGCTATGCCATCTATTGTTTTCCATATTTTGTAATCAAATTATTGAGGTTATGTGCGTCTTCACGCATTGTGCTTACATACCATTTAGTTTGGCTAAGCGGTTCTATCAATCTGGTAGAATTTAACCTAAAGTTGAACCATGTGGAGCCGCTGTGCGTAATTGTTTGTATGCGTACATTTAATAAATAGAAATAAATAAAATTTCAAGCATGACTAATGGACGTGAAGTTTGGATGGATTTTTTCACATTATATGTTTAATGTTTAAACTAGCTTTGGGTATACTTCAAGCAAGATGTACTCTGATACAGATGCCAGGAACGAATTTCTTGTTTTCTTTTTTGATCAGTTCAAATGCTTTTAAAAAGATGTAGAGAATGAAACCGTAAAAATGTATTTTTTATTACTGAAGTAGCATCACATGAATTACTAATGGAACGAATAAAATAGAATTAATTCGTTCCATGAGCCATTTTTGTGCCGAAGTTCGTTTTCTCCTTTCATGCTTATAGTTAACAAAGGGTCAAGAGCGCTCGCCAAATTTTGCTGTTTGAAGTGGGAGTCATGTTGCAGTAGCAACTGACGAAATGGCGACCCATAATCTAACCTATAACTTTTATCTTTAAAATCTAAAATCTACCATTAAAACGTATAAAAAATTTAATTAAACGTTTAACGTATTTCCATAGATATGTATCTTTCAGTATCAAGTAAACCACACAACATACAGAAATATAAAATATTCAATGTTGACTCAAAAAAGTAGCTGTCACGGCAGTTTCAAAGTAACAAACACGCAGGATTCGCGCGATTATAAATTTTACGATTTTTTAATATTTTTTCTATAAATCCCACAAAAATGAAACATACGGTATAATTCAGGTTATCTCATTGGCTATATAGCACCATAACGAGTTTGTATGATTCCATGTAAAAATTCTACTTTATGTTTTTTTTTTTAATGTTGGCGAAAAATTAAAAAAAATTATCGTCTGGATATCTCGAGCAATCGAGGCAAAATTATTTATTTCGCGTGGTCGCTCCAGTGATTTATTATGAAAATAATTATTTGAACTTACCCAAACATTCCAGCGCGTATTTTATTTTTTTAGGCCACTGAGCGTACCCAGTTTTTTTTATTATCTTTCCTCCCCATTTTATATGACTAGGAATTAAAAAAGCGATTTCACGTAAACTGATTTTAGTTGAAAAAATTTCACAGAATCTGTTCTGTGAAATTTTTTCAACTAAAATCAGTTTACGTGTAATCGTTTTTTTTAATTCCTAGTCGTATAAAATGGGGAGGAAAGATAATAAAAAAAACTGGGTACGGCACTAGGGTAAAGAACGTCTTTATACCGCCAGCAGTGGGCGGTAACTGAATACAATGCGTGAAACCCTTACGTAGACGGCATAAGAGTTATTTCACAATTGCAAATTCAATGTTCACCTCCCCGAAAATCGATCAATATTCGTGTAAAAAACGCGAAAATGCATATTTTGGAAAGTTCTGGTACATATATGAAAATTTCCTCCGATAATCGAATAAAAAATTGATTTTTTTAACCTATACAATGAAAACATAGGCCGAAAATGGATTTGTAAATAAGATATTTTGCACAAGACAGTTTTTTTTAGGCCTGATACTTATTTTTTTCTAGGCTTATAAAAAGTCTTCAAAAAATGATCTTCTGTCGACAAGGCCAAGATGTGTTCTACTTGCAGTATTTAATTAAAGCATCTGTATTATTTCTAAGCAAACAAATGATCAAACCAAAACACCTGATTTAGCATTACTTGGTATTGGATCGCCTTAACGATTTAATTCACAGAGTTTTCATTATAATTGAAATAATATTTTGGGACGGTACTAAATCGTAAAAACTGGCAGCACCTTGAACATAACCATAGATCACTATCATGAAAGCATCTGTCACTGTAATTTGCAAGATCGTTCAGATTGAGATGTTACTTCATTATAATAAGTTATTGGTAAGTTCTAATGTCGATATTTCCCTCCCGAGTAGTGACGCGTAGCAGTTAAGTACTAAAGCTACGAAATTGAAAGCAATACAGTTTCGCTTTTATCTTGCCACTTTGAGATTTGTACAGCGCGTCTATATGTTTGCATACATCTCATTGTTCTTACAAAATATTCCAACTGAAATAAAATAATCAAATCTCTTCCAAATAAGATTTTCGGTCTTAATTTAACGTTCTGTTTCTGTAGGTTTCAGTTATATTTTTGAGCTAGAACCAAACCATAATCCTACCACAGTCTTACCATGGATCTTCTTAATCCAGAGCGTGTCTCCATCAAGAAGGGACCAGGGCCACAGGAAGAAGGCGGTTGTGAAATGCTGTATGGGGATATGGATTTTGACTTTTCAGATGTAAAGAAGGAATCCTTACAGCATGCGGAGAGCACTCGGAAAACCCGTAAGTTGCGATGCTTATGTCAAAAACTGTTTTGCGTAAAATTTTGATTCTAGTAATCCATGTCAGTTTTGAGTTGCCCAGGCAGGCCATAATTTTTGCTTAGAAGTACTTGTTGTTGTTCTTGCCGTACTTTGGTATTTACATTAAATATTATATTTACGGGAAACTGCCACAAGTTACATTAGAGCGCATTAAAACACATGTAATATTGATTCGATCATCATTTCTCTAACAATACAAAACTGTTTATAGAATGTGCTCATGAGTAAATAGCATATCCTCCTTGAAACGAACATCTGCGGTCCTTCTTATGTCCTAAATGAACCCTAAAAGAGTGTTCTCCGGATTCTCGTTTTTAAAGGGTAATAATCAATCGTATCATTTATCGTACATTTTTAAAATAAAAGTTTTTAAAAAAATAACAGTGTTTTTGTAGTAGGAGGTTTTCTAGGAGATGGACGGCTGTAATTGTACTATTTTATAATGCACTTCGTCTGGACTTATCAATTGAGTATTGTTGATTGGTTTTTAGGTGGCATTAAAGTGGAGACTGTTAGCTTCAAGGTAGAACCAGGACCTCAAGAAGAAGATGGAGAGGGAATCCCTTTTATGGAAATTGACATAGACCTCCCGGATGTTAAAAACGAATGCCTTAAACGCCTTCAAAGAAAAACACAGACAACAGGTGAATAAAGATTCGTGTTGTTTTTTTTTACATGTATTGAATTAATGATTCTTATACTTACACTTATTCGTAATGTTTTTCAGACTCAATGACTAATCAAAATACACGTTCTTTGGAAAAAACATTCTCTTGTTCCCATTGTAAGTACTCCTGCAAGTCAATGTCAAAGTTAGATTGTCACTTGCGGACTCACAGTGGAGAAAAACCTTTTTCTTGTTCCGACTGCAAATATTCATGTTCTCGAAAGGGAGATTTGACGTTTCACATGCTGACTCACAGTGGAGAAAAACCTTTTTCATGTTCCATTTGTGCTTATTCAAGTTCTCGAAAAGGAGATTTGACGAAACACATGCTGACTCACAGTGGAGAAAAACCTTTTCTTGTTCCGACTGCAAATATTCATGTTCTCGAAAGGGAGATTTGACGTTTCACATGCTGACTCATAGTGGAGAAAAACCTTTTTCATGTTCCATTTGTGCTTATTCAAGTTCTCGAAAAGGAGATTTGACGAAACACATGCTGACTCACAGTGGAGAAAAACCTTTTTCATGTTCCATTTGTGCTTATTCATATTGTCGAAAAGGAGATTTGACGTTTCACATGCTGACTCACAGTGGAGAAAAACCTTTTTCATGTTCCATTTGTGCTTATTCATGTTATCGAAAAGGAAAATTGACGAGACACATGCTGACTCACGGTGAAGAAAAACCTTTTTCATGTTCCGTATGCTATTATTCATGCTTTCGTAAGGAACATTTGACGCTTCACATGAGGACTCACAGTGGAGAAAAACCTTTTTCATGTTCCATTTGTGCTTATTCATGTTCTCGAAAAGGATATTTAACGAGACACATGCTGACTCACGGTGGAGAAAAACCTTTTTCATGTTCCGTATGCAATTATTCTTGTTTTCGTAGGGAACATTTGACGTTTCACATGATGACTCACAGTGGAGAAAAACCTTTTTCATGTTCCATTTGCGCTTATTCATGTTCTCGAAAAGGAGATTTGTCGGGACACATACTGGCTCACAGTCGAGAAAAACCTTTTTCATGTTCCGTTTGTGCTTATTTAAGTTCTCGAAAAGGAGATTTGACGAGACACATGCTTACTCACAATTGAGAAAAACCTTTGTCTTGTTCCTACTGCAACTATTCGTGTTCTCAAAAGGGATATTTTACGAGACACATGTTGACTCACAGTGCAGAATAACCTTTTCCTGTTCCGATTGCAAATTTTATATTATTCTCTTGTACGGGAGATTCGACGGCACACATGCTCACATTCACAGTAACAAAAAACTCTCTTCATGATCCGATTGAAGTTATGCATATCCTCAAAGGGGGATTTTTTAGAAACCGATGCTGACCCGCAGTGGAGATAACCTTTTTCTTGATCTGTTTTCTTGTAAGTATTAATCTCCACAGAACTGTACCTTTATATGATACACACGGACTTATTTATAGAATAGGCTAGCTCGAAACTTGCGATAGTGAATTTGTAATCTGGCGTCACACAAGAGTGTCTCCAGTATTCATTATTAATATAATTCACAAGAGGTCAAAGTAGACTTTGTTCCCTAGAAATTCGTTATCGCATTATAAAATATTTTACTTTTTTTCTTTTTTAAACTAAAGAAACGATTATTTTCAAAGTTCTTTAGTTATTGTTCTTTCACAACCTTTATATATTTTGATTATATCGTTTCCCTTTTGAATTGACTCTTCAAGCGTATTCTTCTTGTTTATGCTATAATACCTTGTTTGACGGTTTGCATTTAATTCGGCAGTGTGAAATGCTCTCAGAGTAGGTACATTTATTTTTAAATGAATTATAACTAACTAACCATCACGCCGTTTCACCTCAGGGGTAGGCAGAGAGGACGGACCACTAAACAACTTGGTCTTGGCACACACTCCTTGCCTCATTCACATTCATACATCGTCTCCTACATACTCTGCTATTATTCTGCTTGAATGAATCGTACTTTAAAAGATTATTATTGAAACAAATGTTTTTTATAAATACAGTTATTCAGGAGAAAACAATTCAAAGTCGACAACATTGTAAAACAGAAGTATTGTTGTGTCGCGTGCACTGAATTAAAAAAAAATAATAAACGTTTCTTTAGTTAGTATTTTTAACCGTATGGACACATTGAATGACAATAATATAAAGATTCTAAAAAATCATCTAAAAAATCTAAGAGAAGAACTGGAAAAACGAAAGTCAAATGGCGAAAATGATATTACTATAAAATATGTAAACGGAAACCCTAAAATCGTGCAAACACCGCCAAAAAACGATGCAAACTCAAGATATACTATCAGAACGCGCGGGGACTACGAACCAAATTAAATGAACTACGTTCTACAATATCGCTACACCATTACGACGTATATGTGCTGACAGAAACTTGGCTCGACTCGGAAATAAAATCAACAGAACTCGGACTTAACTACTACAAAATTTTTCGCTGCGATAGAAACTCTAAATCCAGTTCCAAAACAAGGGGAGGCGGAGTACTAATTGCAATAAAGAAGAAATTGATGTCAAGAAAACTCAAAACAAAAAATAATACACTCGAACAACTATTTGTACAAATTGATACCACTGTAAAAAAAAGATAATAATTGCAACTTTATACACACCGCCACTATCTGATGCCGGAAACTATCGAAGCCACAGCGAAGACGTTGAAAATCTACTCTACAAATACCCTAACTAAATTTTTATTCTCGGGGATTACAACCTCCCTAACCTAAAATGGAAAACAAGTGGTAGTGGTTTCATTGTTAATGAAAGTTAAAATGATCGTGCACGTGAGATATTAGATACGACAAATTTTTTAAATCTTTTACAACATAACTTTATATACAACATAAATGATCGCTTACTAGATCTAGCAATATCAAATTATCCTAAATTGTTCATTGAGAAATGTAATGATCCTCTGTTACCTGTTGATAATCATCACCCCCCTCTTTATATAAAGTTAAATATATGTGGCGTCGAGCCGAAACCCGTTGAAAAAACTCTCAACTACAAAAAAGCAGATTTTGAATCTATAAATTCTCATCTTTCGCATGTTGACTGGTCTTTTTTGTCTGACGTTAATACCGACGATTCCTTAGAAAATCTATATTCAATATTCTCCACCACTATCAAATCATATGTACCACTATTTACTCCTCAAAAACATACATATCCAACTTACTTCTCATCAGAACTAATAGCCTCACTACAACAAAAAAAAATACTTCATAAAAAATTCAAAAAAACTCTGAAGAAAATCGACTATACAAATTTCAGTGAAAGTAGGAAAAAATGCAAAGATCTCTCTAAAATCTGTTATAAAACATATATAAATTCTATCGAGAACACAGCCTTAAACTCGAACAATCTCTGGAAATTTATTAAAAAAATAAACAACGACAGCACAGACTATCCTCCAGAAATGCACATGGACGACAAATACGCCAACAATACGCAAGACATTGTAAATCTTTTTTCTGATTTTTTTAAAAATGTTTATGATGATGAAACACTAGAAGAAAATATTCCTTCATACACATTCAAAAAAACCACACATTTAACAGACTGCTACATCACCGAAGAATCTTGCAAAAAAAAATTAAGTTCCTTAGACATAAACAAGTCTGCAGGCCCGGACTCCATCCCGCCAATTTTTCTAAAACAGTGCTCCTCCGTATTGTCTAAACCACTAACCATTTTATTTAACCACCTACTATCCTCTGGATATTTTCCCGTCTACTGGAAATCCAGCTATATTATTCCAATATTTAAAAAAGGTGACGAGACTGACATTTCAAACTATCGACCAATATGCATACAATCTGTATTACCCAAAATCTTTGAATCTTTAGTTTTGGAAGAAATATATCCCACACTAACAAAGTTAATAAATGACAAACAGCATGGCTTCATTAGAGGTAGATCAACTACAACAAATTTACTACTGTTTCAAAACTATATATTGGAGTCTTTTTCTAAAAATAAACAAGTTGACTGTATATATACTGATTTTTCGAAAGCCTTTGATAAAGTGTCTCACAAAGTACTGATCCAAAAACTTCATGCTATAGGAATCAGAGCAAATATGTTAAGCTGGTTAAGTAGCTACATATCTGGTAGAACTTTACTTGTTAAAATAAAATCTTTTTTATCTAAACCATTTTTGGCCACTAGTGGCGTACCGCAAGGTAGTCATCTTGGCCCAATTTTATTTATTGTTTTTATAAATGACATAGTCAACTGCTTTAAAAATGTCAATGTACTGCTATTCGCCGACGATATTAAATTATATAAAGAAATAACTTCCTTAAACGACTGTCAAGTTCTTCAATCTAATATAGACATGCTAAATAACTGGTGTTCACAAAACAATTTATATTTAAATGTAGAAAAATGCAAAATTTTGACCTTTTCCAGAAAAAAAACATCACAATTTTTTGGCTTTTCAATAAATAAAACAAATTTAGAAAGAGTAAAGGAAATGCGAGATCTTGGCATAGTAATGGATGAGAAACTAGACTTTACGGCCCACATTCAACAAACTGTGAATAAGGGTATGTAAGCATTAGGTTTTATATTAAGAACAATTAAAAACTTTGAATCTTTACAAATCATAAAACTATTGTACATATCCCTTGTTAGAAGCCTGATAGAACATAACTCCATAGTTTGGTCGCCCTTCTACAATGTACATATTCATAATGTTGAAAGAATTCAAAGAAAATTTCTACGCTTCATCAATTTTAAACTTAACATCCCTTTAGAACACATAAATTACCAGTCATTATTGAATCATTAGAAAACAGAAGAAAAATAAACGACCTAACCTTTTTATTAAAATTATTGAACTCTAAATTCGATTGTTGTGAACTCCTGCATTTAATAAATCTACACATACCTACACGAACAACTAGGCAAATATCAACATTTTACATACATACATATCTCATTCCAAATATAGTTTTCACCAGAGATGTACTTTATTTCAAATAAATCCATTTCAAATGGAAATGCAAAATGCAAAATGGGTATTTTCCATTTTGCATTTTAAATGCTTTTCAAAAAACCATTTTGCATTTTGCATTTTAAATGCTTTTCTCAATGCATTTTCCATTTTAAATGCTTTTTTTGCAACATTCTTCCTATTATCTCCACTCATCTTTTTTTCATAAGCCCCAAATATCAGTCGGTCCTCAACCTCGCTTTGAGAGATAATTTACATTTGTCAACTTGCTCCCTGGTAGAAGCCCTGGCAATTGAGTGATACCATTACAAAAAATACTGATTCAAATACTGAACATGGGGCCATGACGCTGTAATATTAAATGTTAGATAGCGGATCGGTTCTGTCTCCGACTTTGTTTTTGTTGCACATCAATGACCTTTTGACATGTGCACCGATTCATTGTTACGCGGATGACAGTACAGTTTATGATAGCTTTTTGTTTGACAAGCCCCCAAAGGGCACACAAACTCCAACGGCTCGGAGGGCTTTGAAGCAGATAATGGACGGTCATCTCGAGAGTATTTCCTCCTGGGGTAAAAATAATCTCGTCGAATTTAATGTTTTAAAGACCCAATCCTGTCTGATTACGTCTAAAAGGGATCCAAATGATAATCTAGTCTCCTTCAACGGAAGCAATCTTCCGAACAGGCTTTCCATTGATATGCTTGGTGTAACTATAAGTGACCAGCTCAGGTACGGGGGCTCCATCGAAGCCAGAGTAAAGTTGGCCTCTCAGAAGCTGGGCGTACTGTACAGGGCCCGCAGATACTTTATTAGTACACAACTGCTGACCCTGTACAAATCGCAAGTGCGCCCTACTGTCGAATTTGGCAGCCATCTCTGGTCCGGAGCCCCTAAATACCTGAAAAAAACCCTTGACTCTGTGCAAAAACGGGCGGTCCGTTTGATAGATTCCCCGATCTTAACAAACGGACTGCAATCTTTAGAGCACAGGCGTCAGGTAGGTATGCTGTCCTTGTTCTATCGGTATTACAATGGAAGATGCTTTGAGGAACTAGCGTCATTGATCCCTTCGGCACCGGTGCGTAGTCGGGATATACGCCAAACGCGCGACCAACATTTGTACACGGTTGACATTTGTCACATGAGAACGGGTTGCTTCTACGATTCGTTCTTAAGTTCAACAGCTCGGCTGTAGAACGAACTGCCGGCCTCTGTGTTTTTTTCCCTCCTACAACATGGGACTCTTCAAGACCCATGTTCACTCCTTCCTCTCCACACAGCATCCCCAAAGATGACAAAAGCCTTGAGGGAAATTATTTTCTTCAGGGCCTCCTGTGTGGAGTTAATATAAAAAAAAAAGTTTCTATGTTTTTACGTTGGCAACATTTGTCCCGCGCAAATTTTTTTGTGGTTCATAATCCGTAGTCGTGGCATTTTTTGATTTACGATCATGTCATATGTTTGTTCTACATTGATGTCCATTATTAAATGACAAAACTGTTTAAAATTCTATAATTATTTTAATTGTTTGACCTGAGAAACCATTTTGCATTTTCAATGCATTTTGAAAATAGGTATTTTGCATTTTGCATTTTAAATGCTTTTCTAAAAACCATTTTGCATTTTCAAATGGAAAACTTTTGACCCATTTCCATTTTGCATTTCAAATGGTTTTGGGTACCCATTTTGCACATCTCTGGTTTTCACTCTCCAATACAACGTTTACACAGTCTTGGTAACAAATACTTAAATAATATAAATGTATTTGACAATAATTTGAACTTGGCCAACTTTAAACGGAGTATGTGCGAACTATTTTTACCTAATTTGTAAACTATTGTTATACTTTCTTATTATCATTATGGTTGATTTTGTGGATTTTGGCAGATTTTATATTTTTCGTCTCACTTACTCTATCCATACCTATATTTTTAAAATTCTTATATTTTATGTAACATATTTTGTCAACTCTGATATTTTTTTATGTAACCTGTATTTTGTTAACACTGATTTTTTTTAAATTTTTTATATGTAATCTGTATAACTAAAAAATAAAGATGTACATTATTATAGGTAAAAGCCCTATGGGCGTTTAAATAAATAAATAAAATTAAAAAAAATAAAAGATGGACACTTTTTCGGAAAATAATTTTCGGCTAAACGTTGTCAGTTTTAGAGCTTCATTCTTTAAATGTAATTTAAATGAATTCTCGAATATGAGTTTCAATTGTGAATCTTAATGAAACGTTACTGAGCCGGTGTACTTTTTCTGTTTAGTAGAAAATATTTACTATATATTAAAAAAAACAAATTATTCTTACACATAAAACTAACAGCCTTATCTTAATTGTACTAAACAATTATCCCCAATCGACTGGACCCCAATGGTAACACTCAATTGCAATGAGTCTCTTCAATTCCTTTATAATATCTCACCCAATTTAATAATGTAGGTACATAATTCGAATAATCGCCTCCTAGATCTTGTTTTTTCATATGAAGAGAACATAATAGTTGGAAAGCATTAGAGTCAATCATTCCCATGGATAATAACCCTCCTCCACTGTCAATAATTATTCAAAACAGTGTTAAAAAAAATATGTAACTCTCAAGTTCAAAGAATCAAAGCATCAAAAATGGTTTAACAAGGAATTAATTCAATTAATAGCTAAAAAAAAGTTTTAAATAAAAATATAAAGAAGTGAGATCCCTACCAAATTATATTGAGGTCAGTAAAATAAGACAAGATTGCAAAAATATGTTAACAAACTGTTACAACTATTATATAAATAAGGTTGAAATGTCAATCAATGGAAACATTAAACAATTTTGGAATTACGCAAAGTCTATGAAAAATGATGATATTACCCTCTAATATGTGTTATGAAAGTCAAAGAGCCAACAACTCCCAAAACGTAGCTCACCTATTTGCCGACTTCTTCAAAAGTGTTTATGTCCAATAATAGTCAACGATTACTCGCCTAGTTTTTTATCGGATCATTACTTAAATAAAAAAAAATCTAAAAATTGAATCACGCTTATATATATATATATGAAATACACAACTGTAATATGTAGTGTACAACTGCTGACCCTGTACCAATCGCAAGTCACTTGCATTAGTAGTCACCTATGATCTGGTGCCCCAAAATAATTTGAAAATCCTGACTCAATGCTGTGCAGAAATGGGTGGCCCTTTGGAATACTACATTTAAGATTACATGCGTCATGTGAAAATGCCATACTTGTTCTACTGGTAAGGAATTAGCATCATTAATCCCTTCGGCACCGGTGCATAGTCGGGAAACAAAACAATATATTATTTATAATCCAAAAGTATCCTAAAATCGTTGACTGCCCTCTTTTACTAAAGCCCAATTGCGATACTTGCCCAGCTATTCCAAGCCGAATTAATTTTGAAGGCAACAATAAACTCACTACTTATTACTCTATTATAATATTTTGCTAGATTATACATGTGAAAAAGTCACTTTTTTATACACATTAATATTCTTTTCAAATAAAATATTCTCTGTTATTATAACATTCTAGGCCTTAATAGAATTTACTTTATATTAATTACTTTTCATTATCATAAACACCTCATACCTCGATTTATTTCAGGTCTTATACAAACCTAGTATTCATTTAACTATTACTACACTAGTAGATATTTCTTTTAATTATGTATTGTTTAACTGCACTTCTATTAACAACTGTATCACTTGCAACAATATTTTTGTGTAAACATTACTTGTTCTGTAATCACTTTATTGTATCACTCTATTGTAAAAGCCATTGTATGGTGTTTAAATAAATAAATAAATTTAACTAATGTAATAATTAAATATAACGATGTACTGACTCAGATAAAACAATTGGATCAAAGCAAGAGCGGAGGTCCTGATAATATCCCACTGTTTTCTTAAAGAATTGCGCCACTACTCTTGCATATCCACTACATTTTCTTTTCAACCAGTCATTACAAACAGGACACTTTTCTGAAAAATGGAAATACAGCTTCCTCACCGCTATATTTAAAAAAGGAGATAAAAATGAGGAGAGCAATTACAGACCGATCTGCCTTTTATCAACTATTCCAAAATTGTTTGAGAAACTTCTTTTAAATAAAATCATTCACTGTATCAAGCCAGTAATTTCACCTAACCAAAATGGTTTCACCTCAGGAAAATCTACTTTATCCAATCTTTTAATTTACCAAAACTATTTATCCGAATCAATGTCTAAGAAGTTGATTCAGTCCATACTGATTTCAGCAAAGCATTCGACAAAGTTAATTTATTTATTTGTAAGAAACAAATAGCTTTTATATAATATGCAGTGATAGATATAAATATACAAGTTAACTAAAGTCAAGCCACAGAAGTTTCTTATGTTACAGTGCATTAGAAATGAAGTTTTAGTTTATTAAAATTAATTTGGTGTTAACACTCCCGTACCGGACGGGGGGAACACACTTACACTAACGAGAGTTTTATGCTATATCTAAGTTGTTTTTTACACCACATACTCTGTAATTTAGGTAATCCTAAAAAAACTATTTGTTTATCGATTTGCATTGTGTCCTGTAGCGCATTTGCGAGATTTTTGGCATTGCATATACACTGCATAAATGGTACAATTATAACGTCTTAGGCTATATTACCTGTAATTGTTATAAATAAATGTACAAATTATATATATAAATAAATAAAATAAATAAATTTATAAAATATATATTTTATTTCTAGTTTCTTAGATATTAAATAATTTGTACAAAATTCCGGCAAAATTCCTGTCTCCTGCCCCGCACCTCGGCTTCATAGCACCGGCTAAAATTCCCCCGTCCCCATCCCTACTACCCGCTCTACACCGAGAACGATCCAGCGAGCTGCGAACTGGACCGTAAAAGTTGCATTTTATGGAAAGGGCTAACTCCCGGTCGCGTACACTGCACTACTGGTATTTCCTTTTGCGATGCTAAAATGTTCACTTGCCGGACTAAGATCGGCCTGTCTGGCGTACATCCGGTAAATGTTTCATGTTTAGAGACAACATTAAAATTATGTCTGTCTCTGTTTCTCACATTGAAAAGAAATCGGTCAGAAAGAGACACATATTTTGTATACATTTTTAAGTAATTTGAAGGAACTTGAATAAAAACAGAGTACTATATGGTTAAAAAGTCTATCGCAAACGTCTGTTAAATTTTATATTGTGTTATAGTTGCTAATTCTCTTAATTTTCGTGGTAAATATTTCTCTGCAAAACCGGACTAGTTTCGCCCTGCTATGGGCATCTTCAGGCTGGTAAGTAGTTCATTAATACTTATGAAATGGTGTTTATAAATTAATATCTATTTCAGGGTTGTAAAATATTTATTCTGTACTTTTAATATTAGAATTTATGTAATCAGTCGGCATGTATTTATTGCAGTTTCTTACGGCATATTTACCAATGTTTTAAATTAGATCATAAAATTCTATGGTTTTAATTATTAATTTGTGTGAAAGCCGCACAAGAGCCCCAACAGTCTTATCCAGTGGAACTATTGCATCCCCAATTGGGGTATTTTGTGAGGCTGAAGATAGTGGGGATGGGGAGGGGGAGGGGGAGGATATGGGTAAGACAAAGGTGGAAGTACATGCATATTCACATCTAGTTACCATATAGGCTTAAGTCATTTCAAGCAACGTTTGGATTCTACATGGTGGTCTTTCACTAGGGCGATACTGAAAGCATCTACCGCCCTGCAACTTGATATTATATATATTTTTTCTTTCATAAATATTACAGCATCCGTTGTCGAGGGGTAAGCCGCAAGTAAATTTTAATCTTTGTGATATTTCACAATTTACTGACCAGAATTCATTTCGGTTGTTGCTTGAAATGACTTTGACCTTGTTTGGTGACCAGTACTGAATAGCCAGCTATTTCCCCAACTTCCTCTTCTCCATCTTCTTCCCCTCCCCACTACCTTTAGCCTTACAACATACCAGTACCGGCTCGTGACTTTTGGGTCTACTATTAATTGTAATATTATCACTCTAGTACACCTAAGAGTTCCAAGCCGCCACTCCAACATACCCCATTTGGGAATGCCATAGTCTCACTGGTTCCAGATGATTAGATAGGAGCAGTTGGGACTGTTGTGGTGTTTTATATAGAAAAATCAAAAACAGGAATATCTGAGGTTACAGTAAAAAATAATTTACTCCACGTTTAAGTTCTAAAACTACCTTTTTTTTCACTATGTTCGAAAAATTCGTTGTATTTCGAACCCCTCGACATACAAACGAACCCATTATTTATGGTAAGGCAAACACTACGATTTGACCCTAAATGTAAATATACTACATAATATCATAAATTAGGAATTATAACCTTCACTAACATCTAAATATTCCATAATATTCGAAATAACATCCGTACCTGGTTTAGTAGTGGTAGGTTTTTAAAACTTAAAAATATGTATTTATAAATAGATCCATCATTTACGGACCACCCTGTGCAACAAACTAGCTACGCTGTAATCGCCAATCGCCAGTCGAGATTCAGAATCGAGGAGTTATGCTCGTTATCGGCCCGCCTTCCCTGTTTTGTATGGAAAAAGGCGCATTATTATCTAAATTCATTAGAATATTAACTACGACTTTATTTATGAAAATATTTTGATGATGACTTCTGAAACACTTTGAATATACTCCCCCCTAATTATTACTAAAACAAATTACACAATATTATGCCATTAACATTCTTTAATAAGCAAAACAAATTGGGGGACCCTAGTGACCCCCCTTCGGATCTTATGTGATTTTTTTCTCTCCGGGACGAAAAGGTTAAAGGAAGGGGAAAGGAAGAGGAAAATAGGAAGAGGATAGGAAGAGGAAAATAGGAAGAGGATAGGAGATGCTGCCGATACATTCCATACTCTCATATTAATAATCGATCGTACGCATTACTTCATATCGATATTTCTTTAGGTTATTACCAAAAATGTCAATGATGTAAAATTTTTTATTATATTGTGCACATATACGAGGAATTGGGGAAGTTTTTCGAATGTTTGTTCTACACGAGGGTAGATAAAAAAAATCAGATTGTCGGGTTGATCTAGACGGAATATGAAAATTTATTAAATTGGTAAGTTCTGGTGAGTCCAGAACATTATTTAGGATTTTAAATAATAGGATTTGATCAAAAATTAGTCGTCGTGTTTGGAGGGAGTTCAAATTATGAAATTTAATGGATTCGGTATAATTTGAGAAGTGTAAGTTTAGTTTATAATTTATGTGTTTAAAAATTTTTTTTTGAATTCTTTCTATTCTTTCGATATGGGCTTGGTATAAAGGAGTCCAGATCGGTGTACAGTGTTCCAGGTGCGGGCGAATATATGAGGTGTAAAGGAAATATAGAGTGTTTATGTTGTGGAAGGGTTTGGCTATGCGAATTATAAATCCCAGCATTTTATTGGCTTTGTTAATGATGTCATCAGTGTGTTGGATAATCACGATCTGTTGTTAAAAAGGCTTCATAAATTAGGAATAGCAGGGTAGTTATACATGTGGCTTCAGTTATTTAAGTAACAGGCAATTGGCCGTTAAAATTGATGGCTTTATTTCTTATAAATTTACTGCTACCAGTGGTGTCCCCCAAGGGTCACATTTGGGACTAATTTTATTTTTGATATTTGTGAATGATGTGCTCACTATAATCAACAATGTCGAAGTTTTAATGTTTGCGAACGATATGAAAATATCCAAAGCTATAAGAAATATGAATGACTGTCAAACATTGTCAAATAACTTGTTTAAACTATTTGTTTGGTGCCAAGTGAACTATCTACAACTAAATGTCAGCAAATGTCGAATAATGAGATTTAATAGAATAAAAAATATAATATTATTTATGATTACTCTATCAAAGATGTAGTTTTTTTTTTTTATGTGACACCTCACAAGAGTGTCCCTGCCTGTGCAGTGTACAGACAGGGGAACTATGTCATCACCCGGTTGGGCGGCGCAATAAGGTAGGGGCTGTAGGAAGGGATTTGTTAATGCGGGCCTTGAAGAGGCTCGGATTATAGGAGGGAGGAAACACAGATGCCGGTAGCTCGTTCCACATACGAGCCGACTTACACAAAAACGAGTCGTAAGAACGGCCCGTTCTCATGAAGCCAACGTCAACCGTGAACGGGTGTTCAGTTCGTGTCCGTCGAGTTTCGCGCACGTGCACCACGTTCTAACCGCTGTAACTGAGGTGAATGATTTAGGTGTAAACTTTGACCAAAGACTGAATTTTATAAACCATATTGAAATTACATCTAATAAAGCTTTGAAAACGTTGAGTTTTGTTATAAGAATATGCAGCCAATTTAAAAATATTCAAACCTATAAAAATTTGTATATGTCATTGGTTAGGAGTCAAATTGAGTACAACTCGACAGTGTGGGCACCTAGTTACGCTAGTCATTCACTCACGATAGAAATAATTCAAAATAAATTCTTAAGATTTATTAATTTCAGAATGGGTATGATGAGGGAATGTTTCAACTATGATTATCTACTATGTCAACTCAATTTGTTAAAATTATCTGAACGAAGAAGAGTTAACGACCTAAAATGTTTATATAAAATCATAAATTAAATAACTGACAGCCCTGAACTATTATACTTGATTTCTTTACATATACCTCGCAAACCAACATCGAGGCATTATCTACCGTTCTATTGTAATAACTCCAACACAGAATCTCAATTCTATACCCCCGTTCGCCGTATACAAAATTTGGGTTATGACTATAAAGATGTTGTTGATATATTCAACACATCATTCACCAAATATAAACAAGTCATTACCCAACTTATTTCAGAAAGAAGAATATCAAATATAATATAATTTATGTATAGAAATTACGTAGCTCTGTTTAACTGTTTATCTTACCGAAGTTCTGTAATTTTCCTAGTACTATATTTTTCCATCTTGCATGGTGGAGTGTGTAGTTTCCACTTTATTTTGTTTTTGACATTGTTTTTGTTTAAGAGGTTGTGTTTTATTTTGTCTTCTATTTTATTTTTGATTTTGCTTTGATTTTTTTTTTGTATTTATTTAGATGTTCTTTGTAAAAAAAAATAACATGTTAAAGCCCAGCCGGGCGTGAATTTAGAAATGAATAAATAATCGCATCTCGCCAATTATAGAGAAACACAAGCCAACAAAAGTGAATAAAAACAAATATTCTATCTGGTATTCCAGTGTTGTTAAAATGAGAATCCGAGAGACTATGATAGTTTCACAATTCTACGATCGAGGGTCAAAACTGGAATACACGAATACTTCCAATCTTATATTTATTCTTATTTTAATTATGATTAACTAATTTTCATAAAATCTTATCAAAATGATGCTACAATTCTTTTATTAATAATGTTGAAACTTCAGTAAATCATAATGTAAAGTATTTTTGGAACTATGCAAAATCAATGAAAAATAACAACATTGGCATAGCCGCCAACTTGGAATATGCAGGTAAAAAGGCCAAAGACAGTCAAAGTATCGCTGACCTTTTTGCTGATTTTTTTAAAAGAGTTTATGAATGTGATACACCAGTTTCTGCTAGTACAGTATCAAATTTTACCACTGATCATAATCTTAATTTATCTTTTATCCACATAGAATATAATGATATTTTGACTGAACTTAAATTACTAGATCAAAGCAAAAGTGGTGGACCAGATAAAATACATCCTTTATTTTTTAATAATTGTGCTACCAATCTGGCGTATCGTTTATATTTGCTGTTTAATCAGTCTGTACGAACAAGATGTTTTCCTACTAAATAGAAATTCAGCTTCCTTATGCCTATTTTTTAAAAAGGCGATAAACACCATGTGATTTACTACAGACCGGTGTGCCTTTTAGCACCCATTCCTAAAGTTTTTGAAAAAATTCTTCTTAAAAAAATTATTTTCCGATTAAACCCACGTCATTTCTCTTAAACAAAATGGTTTCTCTACTGGAAAATCTACCCTTACTAACTTGTTAACGTATCGAAACCATATATCCGATTCCATGTCTAGTAAATGTCAAGTTGACTCTATTTATACCGGTTTTAGTAAGGGGTTCGATAAAGTTAATCATGAGTTATTGCTAAATAAACTGCATAAATTCGGTATAGGCGGTTCACTATATAAGTGCTTTAACAGATTCACTATATAAGTGCTTTAACAGATTACTGGCTGTTAAAATTGATGGTACATTATCATACAAATTCACTGCTACGAGTCGTGTTCCTCATGGGTTACACTTAGGTCCAATCCTGTTTTTATTATTTGTTAATTAAGTGTTATATATTTTCAATGATGTTCAAGTATTAATGTTTGCAGACGACCTGAAATTATTCAAAGCAATCAGAAACGTTAACCATTGACATATATTGTCAAATAACTCGATGATATTTAGCATATGGTATCATGATAAGCACGCTTGCAACTTAACATAAGCAAATGTCAAATTATGAGGTTTTATCGAATAAAGAATCCAATATTTTTTTATTATTCCATTTACAATATGTCATTAGTATCTGTCTCCGAAATAAATGACTTAGGTATTTGGATTGACACGAAACTCAACTGTATCAAGCATATAGATAGGATAACCAATAAAGCTTTGAAAATGTTGGAATTTGTTTTAAGGGTATATAGTGATTTCAAAAATTTAAATACTGTAAAAACATTATATGTCACTAGTAAGGAGTCATATAGAATACAATTCCACGGTTTGGTCCCCAAACTATGAGGTTCATTCACAAGCGATTGAAAGAATCCAAAATAAATTTTTAAGATATGTAAATTTAAAAATAGGCATTCCTAGATAATGCTTAAGTTACGATAACGTACTTTGTTCATTAAATTCAATAAAATTATCTGATCGTAGAATCATTTCCGAATTAACTTGTTTGTATAAAATCATTAATTCAATGTTTGATACCACTGATTGATTGTATGTAATCTCTTTTAATACTCCAAGCAGGTCATTTACAAGACAGTACCTACCATATTATAGTCGAAATTCTACATCAATGTCTCAATATTACACTCATATGCAACGGATTCAACAGCTAGGAAACAAATACTACGATGTTGTTGATATATTTAACACATAAATTTCAATGCTTAAGCATACCTTATTCAAGTGTTTTTCATCAAGTGGGGAAGTATTTTTATAAAGATATTTAATTTGACTAACACATTGACAGTATTTGTAGGATGAAAGAAAAAAAATGGATTTTTTATATTGGATTTTTTATAATTTGTATAATTTGTATCTACATGCTGTGGGGATAAAATTTAATAACATTTTAACATTATTTTATTTTTTTGCTAGTGTTTTGAATAGTTTTAATTTCCTGCACTATTTACGTGCATAATTTCAATAATATTTTTTTTATATATGTAGATGTAAACGCCTCAATAGGCGTTAAATAAATAAATAAAAGAAACTGTAGCAAACAATGGTCATGAAATTAGTGAATTTTTCTCAATTTACTCTGCTCTGTTATTAATACAAATGATGTGTCAAATCAACATGTAAATGGTGTTTCTCATGAAAGTACCTAATCGCTCAGTCATGTCTAAATTTTAAGGACTGAAATATTCAAAACTATGAAATCACTAAACTCAAACAAAGGTCCAGGTACCGAAGCCATTCCACCATTATTTATATCAAACTGTGCTAAATCTCTTGTTTATCCTCTTCATGTTATATTTCGTAAATCTCATAATCTGAGAAAGGTTATTTTAATTACTGGTTGTTATTGTCTAGCTTAGATTAAGCACCATCTATATATTTCACAAAAATGGCACTACAAAAAAAAACCGAATAGGCATTTCTCTGAAATCGTATAACATTACAGCAGTTAATATACGAAATAAATGTCGGTCCGATTGGCGTGCATTTGGCAAGGTTGTTGGCGCGGTTCACTCCAATCCTTGGGAAGGAAGGTACAGTCATAATTTTTTCCGTAGATATGTAAAGTTGTGCCTATATTCAAAAAAGGAGACAAACACATTTTAAAAATGTAAAAGCTTATTTAATGGGCATAAATAAATTATCAAAGTGGGACATACGCCACTTTTTCCAAAATGCATATTTTGATTGATTATGGTAGTATGTCTGATTCTCTTACTGAATAACTGAGAAAGTCTATCAAAAACGGACTATAAATACAAGAAATGGCATGTTAAAGTTTACACTTTGTTTCAAAAGCGGACACTTGCTACTCATGTTCGCAACAAACTAGGATATACAATACAAAAGCATCACCTAAAGTGTCATGGCGGCTGTTGTTTTGACAGTCAGTCACCAACCGCCGAATGTGGAAGAAGGTTGACAGTTTTAGGACGAACTTTGAGATTTATTTAAGTTTACCAGCACTATGTATATTGATCAAAATTGGATTAAATGGAGATTACTAATGCTCGCAAGCGCCTAATCAACCCCGAAAATTGGAAACGATCTAAAGAAAAGACGTTAAAGTAAGTCAGTTCACCCGTAATACTATTCCAAATCTGTACTCATTTCAATGAGGTTTTCTTATATAAATACGACGATATGAACTTCGAATCCTGCGTTTTTAAGACTAATAAACATATTTTGATGAATACAATTAAAATTAAAAATGTTTCCTATTGAAATAATGGCATTATTGTTTGATTTTAAAACCAGCCGAATTTGTTCAAATGTCATGTGCGAATTGCGGGGTGGTTCAATCGATACATAAAATTTAAAAATGGTATTACATTAATATTTTTTTAACTAATTTATTTTTGTAAAGGACAAGATTTAAATGCATTTATTTGCTATTAATTATTTAATCAAATAATTAATATTTTCATGTTTTTACTTAACTTAGGTATTCGTCAAAAGGCTTTCCCAGATATCCAACGTGTGATCATCGCCGTGGCTTACAGTGTTATTAACGATGAATGATTTAAAGAAGTTCCATGACGCTTTCTACTCCGTCCCAGCAAAAGACAAACAAGATGCTTTTATATTGAAGTTTTGCAGAGTACGCCCACCCAAAAGACGCCGCAATGGAATTCATCAACCAAGTAAACCAAAATTATCCACATTTCAATATAGCATCCTAAATTCAGCCGGAAATAACCTGCCTACCTGCAGAAACACATTTTTGTCTGCATTGAACATTACCAAGCATAGAGTTATTGGAGTGTTTAAAAGATTCAAAAAAATAATTGTTTGGTGCCCTTAGAAACGAGGGGTGGCTCGAGAAAGGATTCATTATTTGAAAAAAAACTAGAGTCGGTAAAAAATTTCATTAAGGGGCTCAAAGGAACTGAGTCTCACTACACTTGCGCTAGAAGTACAAGAATTTATTTGGATTCAAGTCTTAGCATTTCTAAAATATGGAAAATGTTCAATAGTCAAGTACTTGACGATTTAAAAGTGAAAGAATCTTATTTTAGGAATGTCTTCAATACAAACTTAAATATTAGTTTTTATAAGTCCTAGTACAGACGAATGCAGTACATGCATCAAATTAAAAGAAAAACTGAAAATTTAAAAGAATGTAATTAAAAGGGATGATCTTGTTTTCAAATTAACACTACATAAAAAACAAGCTGATTGTTTCTTTCAATACTTGAAAGATAAGCCGGACGATTGTTTTCTTATGTCTTTCGACTGCCAGGAGAACTTAGTTTTACCAAAAGTCAGCGACCAGTCGGCTTATTATTCTAGACAATTGTATTGCTACAATCTAACTGTCGTGACTGGCACGTCGAAAGACCATCTATCTCCAGATAATGTCTCAATATACACCTGGAATGAAAACCAAGGAAGGAAATCATCAAATGAAGTGGCTTCGATAATCTTCAATGAGCTGAAAACCAAATCATTGGTGGGCTTCAACAACATTAGGTTGGTGGCAGACGGATGTGCAGGCCAAAATTTTTTTTTTTTTTTTTTTTTTTTTTTTTTTATTAAATATCAAAAATAATATACAAAAATCAAAAAGTCCCAATAAACTACTTTAAAGTAGTTTGTCATTGGGTGCTTTTAACTTAAACAGATTATATCAAATGTATACATTCATATCATGAGAGGTGTAATACAATAAAAATAAAAACAAAAAACAATTAAAACGTATGCAGTTAGAAATAGTTTGTATTAGAGTCTAGTACAAACTATTTCTTTCAGCTAGCCAATTTTTCAACAAAAAATTTCTTTTTATATTTGTACATTTTTTGATTTCTGCAGGTAACATATTTAAACAATTTGGTATCATGTAGTCTAGCGTTCTTTGTCCATATTTGTTTAAATGCTTTGGTACGATTAGTCCTTCATTTAATGTAAAACGAGTATTGTAAGTGTGTTCCAGTCTATTTATGTACATAGGGCTATTTATGTGCTGAAAAATTATTTTATACCACATAATTGCTCTTACCGAGAGGATTTTCAGATTTTGATAAAGGTATGGAACATTATGCCTTTGTTCATATAAACTTTTATGAGCTAATAATTTAACAAGAGAATTTTGAACTGATTGAACATGATTTATATTTGTTTTAGAGGAAAATCCCCAAGCTGTAATTCCATACCTTATGATAGATTCAGCTAGTGATAAATAAATTATTCGAAGTGTGCATATTGGAACATAAAATTTTAATTTATATAATCTACTAATAATAGATCTCAGTCGTTCACAGACTTTATTTATCTGTAAATCCCATTTGAAAAAACAATCAATAATAACACCTAAATAAACATATTTTTTAACCAGTTCAATATTTTCACATGTACACAGCGCAGGGATACCAACATGTAGGCAATCTGAATTTTGTGTTTTAATTTCGGGTATAATAGTATTTACCTTGGCATTTGGTGATCTAATGTGTATCAATTTAGTTTTTTTTGCATTTATGATTAGGCCAGAGTCGTGAGACCATTTTAAAAGTTCAATGTAATCTTTTTGTAAAAGTTCAATACATAATTGCAAATTACTGCAAGAAAACACCAATGCAGTATCATCCGCGTACACAAAGTGTTTTACATGTTTAAAAATAAATTTAATAAAAGATACATAAATTATATATAAAATAGGACCTAATATGGAACCTTGAGGTACACCTGCTAAGATTTTTCTTTTTTTACTTAATGTGTTCAAAAGCTTTATTTGCATGTACCTGTTGTTCAAATAATTTTCAAATAGTTTTAGAAGTTTCCCTCTTATTCCTATGATTTCTAGTATTTTCAACAATTTTTTATGGTTAATAGTGTCAAATGCCTTGGAATAATCTATAAATAAGACTAATACATGATGTTTATTATTTAAATTATTATTTATCAAGCTGGCAAACTTTTGAAGTAGCACTTCAGTGCCCTTTTTTTTTTGGAATCCATATTGGTTAGTATCAATAATAGAAAAATCTTCCAAATATTTTATTAATTTAATTTGAATGTATTTTTCAAGAATTTTTTCGAGTGATGGCAAAATACTGATTGGTCTATAATTACCCAAAATGGTGTGATCACCTCCTTTATAAATGGGTCTGATAATACTACATTTTAAATCATCTGGAATTTTTGCTTCAAATAAGATTCTGTTTACAAAATGGGTTATAATTGGACCTAATGTTAATATATGTTTTTTAATATCGCTCATTCTGATATTATCGATTCCAGGAGAAGAGCTTTTAAGTTGTTTCACAATGTTTTCTATATCAGCAATTTTAGCCCTAGGTAGGTACATGCTTTGAGGCATCTCCTCTGGTTCAAACCCAGTTGTCCTGTGATTACATTTATGTAACATATTGCAAACATTGTCAGAGAAATAATCAACAAAGTCATTTGTTACGCTTTCTTCGGTCCGATCTTTCATCAAATATTTGGATGCAACTTGGTCACAATCATTTTTACATTTCTTTCCTTAAATTTGATTACATTCATCCCATGTTTTTTTTGAGTCTTGAAATATATTTTTGAATTTATCATTATAGTATGAGGTTTTTAATTTTATTAACAATTTATTTAAAATATTTCGAAAACACTTATATTCTTTTTCATAGTATTTGTTCGTTGGAGCATTTCTCCAACGTTTGTATAAAAAATCTCTTTTTTTAATTTTATAAAGTGCATCAGTAGATATCCATTCATTTATGGCATGCGGTCGGTTTTTTGATTTTTTGCTTATTTCAATTGTGCTTTTTTTATACAAGTCATCAAAATAATTTTTAATTTTCAAATAAATAACAGAACATTCGGTTTCCTTTAGAAGCGATTTCCAATCATAATTACAAATATGTTTATCAACCAGTTTTTGCGAAAGAATTTTAACTTTATTATAATCATTTGAGTTTAAATTATCTACCGAGTTATAGCGTATACTTATAGCTGTTGTGTTGTGATCGGCAATGTTATAGTCACATACACATGCGAAGATTGTACTGGTTAATCCAGCGGGCAGTTTACCACTTATTCGCACGTAGAAATGATCGATACATGAACTATTTATTTTCTGTTTAACAATTACTTCCCTAGTGACGCCATCTATACATTTTTTCAAATAGTTATTTGTAAGAATATTTTCATAATTTATTATGATAGGATCATTTTTGTTTAATAAATTTAAATTTATGTCGCCGAAAAATATTACACTTTCATTTGATTTAATATTGTTTTCAAACACAGAGGATATTTCTGACAAAAATGATAGCTTATTTAGATTCGGAGGTCGGTATATTGCTAAGACATTTAAAGTGCTCTTATTTGGAAGTGTCAATATTCCAAAAACGTTCTCAAAAAATTTGGTGTCCAGAAATATTTGCGAAAAGGAAAGGTTATTCTTTATATATAACAAGATGCCTCCACCGGATTTTTGTTTTCTACAATAGTGATACGAATTGTATCCGGGAATATCATAAAGATTAACAAGTTCCGAACGAATTGCCGTTTCGCAAAGCATGAGTACGTCAACGTGATTTAAACAGTCTTTAAAATAAACATGAAATAGGTCGAAATATTTACATATTGACCTAATGTTTAGTTGAACAAAATTAAGTTTACTTGTATCACATTTCCTTGAATCTTGCTTTTGAAACCATTCACGCAGGTTATTTACTTTACAAAAATTAATATCATTGTCATCATCTATGAAACTAAAAGACATAATGATTTAAATAAAATATTTCCAAAACATTCATGGTTAGATTATAGTATTGTTCAGTATAAGGTAGGTTTAATAATTTGCACCAGTAAATGCATACTGTACATTTTCTACATGAAATATATTTGTTTCGTTCATTGAATTTTAATTGATAACTAATTGATAATTGATAATTAATTGATAACATGATAATTAATGGATAACAATAATTTATTTGTTTCATTCTCCATTTGGTAACGATTTGTAAGTAAGATAGTGTGCGTGAGTTTACGCCGCTAAAACAAGTATTGAAACAGTAGTGCAGATTTAAATGGGAATATTGGTATTGCGGTGTATATAAACTATTATACTCTTTATATAAAATATAATAAAATATTACACTTATAACATTCCGTATAAAAGTAAAAAGTTGAAATACAGTATTTATTAATAGATAATTTAGATGCAAGTCAATGGACATAATAGTATATGTAGAGTAGGTGTATAGAACGTATTTAAATAGTGTAGGCCTATAAACAATGATTATAAAATGTATTTTAATATTCTGGATCTGGTAAAGAAAAGTGTGTAACTTTTGATGTGTTAATTTAATATTAACAAGCATCTTAAAAAAAGAAAACTTACATATCACATACGCATGTAAATAAAATTGATTATCTTCATTAATTATCAAAATACTACAATATAACAAAAGATTCTTATTTAAAATATATTGTTGCATTTTTTTTGGTAAGTAAAAATTAATATTCAATATTTTGTTCAGCAATTGCGAGCATTTTTTTATATACCTTACAGTTGTTTTTGTCATTTGCCCTATGATTAACTGGAAATGTCATTTTATATTTTTCATTTTGAGTGCAACAGTTTCTGCAGTTTGGTTGTTTGTCCTTGTTCCCGCATTCGCTGTATTTGTGCTCGAGACCGCAGTAACTGCAAACAGGCTTTTTGTCCTTCTCTCTCTGCAAACAATGTGTGCAAAATGGTTGCACAATGATGCTCCAGCATCAATCACCAAGGTGGAAATAATATTTCCCGTTACAGGACATTCTTTCCTCCCGGAAGACCGGGTATTCGGTCTTATTGAAAAAAATTTGAAAAAGAAAGCCACGATAATAAACGTAGAAGAATACCATGACATTTTTAAAACACGTGGTTCTTTAAAAACAATTGGAAGTGACTGGAAGCCTTTTAATTGGAAGGATGAAGCAAAACTTCACATAAAAGCAACTGGACAATTGCATTTCAAAATTTCTCAATGCAAGAGATTTACACTGCGTAAAACCAATAAAAATCAGATTTTTGTAAAAGGTGAACTATCTTACAATAATAACGTTGCAGGAGAAAAATCAATTCTAAAAAAAAAAAAACATAATTTTGAAGACAAGCAGCACACGTAGCGATAGGAATAAAAGTGAACGAACACAAAATTATCGATGTGGACAATTTACTCTGTAAACACTTTGGTGCAGAGTGGAAGTGTATGGAAACCCTGCAGTGGTACAAAAACATAATAGACAATAATTTGACAACTAATCAACCATCAGAAGAAGAATCTCCATGTGAATGTTTTTAAAATGATATAGGCGTTGAGGAATTTCTATTTTAATGTTGTTTTCTTATTGTTTCATTTGTAAAACTCTATTTAAATTTTTATTTCATTTCAATGTTCAATTGTATTATTATTTATTTTATAAAAAACATCGCGTGAGAGCTGTTTTGCTTTCTGAAAGCATTACCAACTTCAGGACACTTACTTACAGACGATATGTTTATATTATTTCTTAATAGGTACTCATAATGAAATTTTATTGCCTTTTTTCCTATGCTCTTATTGATTTCCTAGTAAAATATCAGAAATTATTAATGGTTATTCCCCTTTCAAGTTTCCCCAATTACCGCATTGTTTAAATTTGACCAAAGTTCGTTAAGTGAATTATACGCAAATGATGACTCAGGGGTTTCTTTTTCCATTATAATAAAGTATTTTTATGTATGGTCTCTAATATTTGAACTCGGTTTAAATATATCTACGAGTGGCGAGCGAAACTATCTTTCAGATTATTAGAATTTTTGTTTATTTCCAACAGCTCTAAAAAAATGAGATTATGCCCTTTATTTTGTATGTGTAAAGGAGTTGGCTTAATATTATCAAGTGAGTATTTTTGTTTATAACCATTTTGTTATTATGTTTTTAGTGAAAAATATACTTGTTAAAAATGAACTTGAACAGCCTTTTATTTCATATTATGGACCTTGGACGTTTGTAAGACTTTGTTTCAAAAATGGACACTTACGGGTTCATGTGTTTCAAAAACGGACAATTGCTGGTTTTGGTATCAAAAGCGGACATAAGCATTTTCAAATTTAAAAATAAATTAGTTAGAGTATTAAATTGTATAATTTTATTTATGGCTTGTGATTCTTTACGCTCAAGGATTATGCAGGTAAAAAAAATCAGATATTTAATACCTACATATTCGAAACAAAAAAACTCACTCTACTGCAAAATAATCGAAATGGCTTATGTCCCACTTTGATACTGAGCTCCTCAATTATTGTAATATTTAATAATTGAAGACAATATTAGCGATTCCTAAACGAAAACATGAAAGAGAAAAATAATTACTCTAATTTTATCTGTGAGCGAGTTCCCAATTTAATTTCCAAGATTTCTAAAATAATAAGAAATAAAATTAAAATTAAAAAGTTTGTCATAATGTAATGCAATGTGCAGTTTGTCATAATACAGTCTTATAATCTTGACATTCGTCGTAAACCACTTGCTGTTTTTTTCGATCTTGCAAAAGCATTTAATACGGTGTCTCATCCCCTACTGCTAAAACTACAGAAGGTTGGAATAACAGGAGTAGCTTAAACATGGTTTGAAAACTATCTGTCCTATGGGGTTCCTCAATGAAGTATACTAAGACTTATTTTATTTCTTATATTCATTAACTCACTATGTGCCATGAATATTGAAGGACAGATATTATTATCATTTGCCGACGATACTGTCTTAATATTCGAAGATGAGACATGGCAATCAGTTATTGAAAAACTAATAATGGCGTAATAAATGTAAAGCATTGGCTAGATACTAACTTTCTCACACTTAACATCGACAAAACACAATGTATGACATTTTCCATGCGCAAACATAATATACCTAACAACTGCCCTAAACCGATCATTCACTCCTGTTCACTCAACTTACACACTTCAATAACCAAACTCTACCCATAAATCAACAAAGGTAGAATAGTAATATTTGGTAATAATCACAGACAACCAGCTACGCTGGGAAGACTATAGCAGTGACACTGTAATAAAACTCCCTTAACTCTGCCATATATTCTGCTCCCTTAGGTCCATCTTAGATTTACAGACTCTAAGAATATATATATAGAATATATATATAGAATCATAATATCTATAGAATCCATAGTGACATATAGTATAGTGGGATGGGGTGGTTGTGCTGTATCCAATTATTAAAGTTCAAAACTTATCTTGAGAATACTATTTAAATGCCAACCTACTCATTCCTCAAATGAACTCTTTGCTAAAATCAGTGTCTTAGATATTCGAGAGTTATTTACTAAGATAAGCTTATGTTATAAGGAAAAATAATCTTTTAGTGGCTCCACAACATCAAGTACACACCCGTTTTTTATTAAACTGGGTTGTTTGGTTCCTAAAACAAATACCTCAATTCTGGTTCATCGCCCCGAAAATATATAAGGCATTGAGTACCGAAATAAAGTCGTATAATTCTAACTACCTTTTTACTGCCCGAATAAAACATTGGTTATTTGAAAGGGGACGAGCATTCTACAAAGACTCCTTTAACTCATAAAACTATTCAAAAAAATAAAATATATATTTATAAAAATATAACTTAATCAATCACACCTTCTTTCCAATTTCATAAATGGCATGAATTTTAAACACGTACTCCGATAGTAGAATACCTACAATTTTTATTTCATCTTTCAGTTCTATCTCCATCAAAATATTACTCTTCTTTATTTCTCACTTTACTTTTAATTTCTATATTAGCATTTAGTTTTATTTATTCTTTTATGTTTTTTTATCTTAGATTTTATTATTTTCGTATTATTACTTTTTTTCTGTGTATTATTGTATTTTATTAATGAAGTATTTTATGATTGACTACCACAACACTGGCATTAACCTAGAGTGAAAGTAAAAATAAAATATACAACATCATCGTGTCAATATTTATTAAATAATAAAATAAATTTATATGCATCTCAAACAACGTGGAAGAAATCCGTTATAGCTTTCTGAAAGAATTTATTTTTATACTATTTTTGTGGCCAGCAGGCCGGACCAAAAGCACGGTGCCGCAGGTTCGATTCCCCGCCATGATCGGTAAATATTGTTCAGGAAAATAACCAATTGTTATTTCCAATAATTACTCCCTCCTTCCAGTTCTTGTGACATTGTCACCAGGAGACGGAAAGTACCACCAGTACAATTTATGCACCGCCTCTGATAACAGGTTCTTCGGTTGTTATTCCGAGTTAAGGCGAAGCTTAGTGCTAAATCACTATTTTGATTAATCTTTATAACGAATTGGTGTACATTATGAATCCCAAAACATATACTTCAGATAAATTGAAAATTTTTCTATCGTTTCACTTGAGTAGAATACCAATAAAAAATAAATTACTCAATAAAAAAATGTAAGCTACTATATAAAAAATATAAATGTAGAATACTAAAAAAAAATATTTTTCAATACAAATGTATGAACGCGTAAAGGAAACAACTTTAAAAAAAGTATTATAGCTAAGATTATTTGTGACAGTTTCACTTGATTAACTTTTTTGCTTTCTTATAAAATTATTTACAAAATAAATAAAAACCAGTTTTATGCTTGAAATCGAACGTTTCTAGACTCCGTTTGTCAAACGATTTTAATGCCTATCACTTACAAAATAAAGTATACCAAGAATATACACATTTTTGGTTCATAGCTTCCTTTTAAGTGCAATACGCTGAGGAGATTTTTTACGTGCTGGCAGAAAGTGAAAACATTGAGGACATCAGGACCAAAGGTAGGATTTTCATTATTCTGGTGGCATCCTTTTATAGTTCTATTTCTTTTCCCTTTCGATATTCTATATTTTATGAAGAAACTCGCGAATGGAAATATTTCCGGTATATTTCCAAGGGCTATCGAAAAAAAATTTGTTCGTATTATGTCGTAAATCGTTTCATACGTACTATATATTTAATTATTATTACTTGACCCAACTCAAATGTCTGATTCACTTGATCGTGCCATGTCTTGCGTAACCAACTTCTTCTACCATTCACATTTATAAACATATATTCTCAATAAACTCTTTTCATTGTTTATTCGCTATACATGTCCAAACCAACTGAGCGTCCTTTTCTTAATCGTAATCACTAGACTTATACTATCAACCTTGTATTCTTTGCAGACCGCCATATTTCTCACATTTTCATTTCTAGAGCATTCTGCAGCAAAAATTTCATAAACGACCCGCACGATCACCCACTGTGAAAAATTAATATCAGGATGTTACAAGTCTACTTAAGGGAAGTTAATAATTAATATTATTCATGTAAAAGATAAAGGAGGAACAAGTACAAAAAAAAAGAAGTTACTTAGTTACAAAACACTCTTAAAATTTATTTAATAAAAAAATGTATGAAGAAGGGTTAGTCTTAATCTAGCTTAATTATAGTTCTTAAAATTAATTCTTAAAATTAATTGTCCTTTTTCTTAATCCTAAATTATTGTTCATTCAATGTCTTAAAAGTTGGGTCACGTTACGAGATAAATATGCAAAATTGTTCAGGCACTTCCCTTTACGATGATTCTGGAACCGCGGATCTCCACGTTCGCACTTATCACTGATACACAAAAGCGGCAACTTGGGCTGGTTCCGAAGGGCGGAATCAGTTCAGCCTGGGCCAAGGCTCCGAAGGGCGGAGTCGGCAGGCAGCGACTTCTGAGAGGGCAGCTTCCTGGGCGGAAGTCTGGCGACCACTCTGGCTTCGGCTAAAGTTCGCGGGGTTACGGGAAAAGCCTCGGTGACCGCTCCAAGGGGGGGAGGGCAAGAGGTCTCTCGGCGGAGGCGAGATGGTGACTCCCGAGAGGCGAGAGCGTGACTGTTGAGAGCTGAATCCGTTGTATTCACCCGCGCAATCCGGCGACCGTAGCGCGCCTGTGGTGGGTGCTGGAACTATAGAGGTTCCGCTTTACACCACTTCGGTGCGTTGTTTGAGTCCGTGGCGCTGGCATCGCCATTCTCACCGCTAGATTGCGCTGTCTGGCTGATTCGGACTAACTTATGGTTCAAAAATCTTAGTATATATTTAAGTATCTTAACATTATGCATGCATACACTTAATTAATATCTGGTTGCAATTAAATTTCTAAACTAAGTTGACAATTACTCTTACATCTAGATTTATACTTAATGTTCAATATTTTAAAATTACGTTTTTAAATATGACCTTCAAACAATTACAATTTAGCCTAGCCTTGGGCAAAGGTTTGTTTTATTGCCGGGTCGCTGGCTTAACGTTCCCATTTCAGAATTACTACTTAATGAGGGTCTAGAGATAAATCTGCCGACTAATGGGTGTATTGCTTGAGTTGGCTTTCTAAATTTTTATTGCGATTTCCGGCCAGGCTCTTTACTAAATACTTAATGTCTAATAATTCCGACTGCTGCCTCCATCTGCGTGTAAAATCACAGAGACAGATGCAGGCGCACGTGGTTGCTTTGGCCTTTCTGTGAATTCAAGTCACATGGATACCTAGGGACATATCAAGGACACATTTGTTAATTACAATTTTTGATTATTAATTTGATTGTTTATGTTTATGGTGGTATTCGGTTCCCAACCTTAAAAATTAAAGTCGGGAGAAATTGGAACAAGTCGGGAAATGACCTGAATTTATTGCAAAATTTTCAAAAGAAATTCACTAAAAACCCACGCGATCACAACACATCCCCACTAGGAAAGATTACTATATTTAAAGATTTTACACAGATAGTTACCATTACAATAAAAATAATATTTTAGGAAGGTACTTAAACGTCAAAAATGGCAACAACTTGATTATAACCATAGATCACAAACTTGGAAGCATCTGTCCAGGGGCTCTATTCCTGAATCGAGGGCGCTCGTAATCGCCGTCGAAAGTACGTACGTTGGTCGTCGTTGCTATTCCCGAAATTGGTCGAAGGTACATACTTTGACGCCAAACGTCAAAAGTCATTCCACACAACATCTACTGGGTGCAACCAGTAGAAACAGGGCAGCGAGTGGTAGGTTGTTGGCGTTTCTATGGAATTGGCTGTCAAAATCTAGTCTAGCTGTCAATTTTTGTTTTACCGCGCGGATTCCGCAAATGTAAAAGTGGGTGAAAATTTCCCACTTACTAAGTCTTTATCGGAGCTTACAAGCTCAATTAAGAGTTGCTTTTGGCAATTTGTAATATGTCCCGCAGCCATTTCTGTTTTGAATAACGAATAACTGTTGTCTGTTTGACAGTCACACCATAGAAATCCCAAAAACATCAGGAACATAGACAATATTCACAGGGGTGCCAATATAATCATCTCTTCTACCAACTTCGACCGTTCGACGCTCAAGAATACGTAAAATTGAAACATTCGAAAAAGTTAGTCGCGGCGACTAGTAGTTTTTCACTCGAAGACGGCGCATACGAAAACGATTGATCGTTTAACTCCAGAATCGCAGGCCAGGGGCGTACAACTCCCTTCTGACCTTGTAACCCTGATGGGAGGAGTTATTCAATACCCAAATTCTTATAGACAAAGCTGTTGTGGCTGAAAGCTCAGATCTCATTGGCTCAGAGCAAAAATTGTAGTTTGATCTCTCGCTCTCTACCATAGCGACTTGTGTAACAGAAAGAGAAGCTAAGCATGTGTTATGCTGCGATAAAAATTAACGGTAATTTCCAAGACGCCATTTCGGAAGTAGAAGTCAGTTGAAGTTTTTAGCGTAAATATTTTGAATTTTGAAAATCGTCTAACCCATCTAAGAATAGTGTTGCGTGCTAGAATTCTTCAATGTGATAAATTAATGCCGTGTTGTGTTAAAGGTTGCTCAGACGGATTCGATAATCCGGTGATAGCAAGAAGCAGCAAGAAATGCGTTTGTTTGTGGGTGTCATTTCGCAATTGAAATAAAAAATACGGTATTTTTGGGATTAAAAAAGAATGCTTGGCAACGCTTAATCTTCCAGTCATCATATAATATCCTGTCTATCTCCACCAACTGAAAGAAGGACCCGAACCCGTTGTTAAATACAGGTACTAACCTCTCGTTCTTTGATACAATGTTCCTGATTCCTGAATGTACTTCATTGGCTTTTATTTAAGTAATTTTCCTTTTCAGACCTATCCGTATTCCGACGCGATACTATACCAGGTATTAGGACGCTAAAACTGCTAAAAAAAGCCACGATTACATCAAACAAGCTCATTTAAACCTCTCCAGAATTGCATCATGTAAGTATTCAGATTTAACCAGCATTTTCCATGATGTTTGCTGACGACAAAGCTGTGGAAATTATATAAAACCCCTGCAGGAGAATTTGAATAACTTCTAGTGCTGTGGCAATAATAATTAACACTTAAATTTGTTGAATATGTATTTTGTGTATATATTCTTGTATTTATGTGCAAGGTCAAATTAAATCCTATTAAGTTGTTGCAGTAAGACTGGGTTCGATTCCTAGATGAGACCGTAACTTTTTATTTTTCTATGTCTTGTTCTGTTTCATGTTTTGTTTAGATATATTAGTATTATCTTCTACTTCAATGATAAATCAATGCTCAATACATCGGTTGTACTGACCCTGTTTTGTATTACTGTCCATTGTCTTTTTGAAAATAAAAAGTATTTTTATGTGTGCATAGCTGTGGGTTTTTTTATTTTCCTTTTCCTGCATTCCAATATTTTTATTTTTAAAATATATTTTTTTTGGGCTAGTGAATGAACGATGTTAGCTGGGTGCAGTTATATTGTCTATGTTTGCACTTTTTTTAAATGGCCTTGAGATTTATTTATGGTCCACAATATATTTACCTGTCTGGACCAAACGACCGTTTTATCTGTGGTGGTCTGTGGTTACGGGGGTGACAAAATGGGGCCATACCACAGACATAGGAATTAATAGACGAGAAGATAAAGGCGAGGGGTAAAATCAACTGTTGAAGAACGAGGGGAGTGAAGCTGACTGTGATTCGTCAATAAATCAATCTGACAGTAAATAGGCATCTCGCATTATAATATCACCATTTACTTCTTAAAAGTAAAATCTGCTTTGAATGAATAGACATTTTTACATGGGAGCGCAAATTACTCGCCACGTTATGAACAAATTTGCGAAGTCCAAATTCGGCAAAGTAAGGCAGCTTCTATATTCAGAGTCGTAGTTAGTTTCAGAGTATTTAGTTAAGACACTTTTATAAATGTTCATAATTTACTTCCCAGCAACCAACCAGCTTTGTGTTTCGCGTCCAGACGTTTCTCGATGTGATAGTAACAACTGATTCATATTATACGATGTGAATATGCTTAAAATAAAATAAAATAATGCTTATATATGGAATGTAATACGACAATTGGGTTTATTCTCTTTTTTCGCATCTATTTTTACCAGTTTTCATAGTACAAGTAAACATTTTGCCGTGTTATTTCGTAAAATGAACCGATGATGCCTCGACCATAGTTCGCACAAGAATGATGACGTCACGTTTTCAAATTTTACTTGAGGCCGTACGCGAGCCCAGCCGGCTCAATGGAACCGGTATGGGGAGTGGGGATAATACGCTTTTAATCACTTAGGGCAGGTCTACTAATATTCATATGTCTATGGGCCATACAAAAAGCCCGAAGATATCGATCTAGAGAGTGGTTTATTTATGATTACAAGGTCAGACGGGAGATATACGCCCCTACTGTCAGCCAAACTCGAAACAGCTGTTCATCAGTGTAGCCAGATATAAGGCGTCAACATTAAATATTAAAAATAACGGGTACTTGATTTATCTCAAAACAACTTTTGTTAATCTAACTCATTACGCTTACGTAGGCCTTGCATTATTTCCTGATATCTTTATTTCTCACACGATCATTTATTGTTACAAAACATACAACTCTGGGATATTAATTCTAGAGCATTCATTATGCAGTGAGAAATTCGCTTATTACCCGCGCGATCACAACACATAACCAATACAAAAATTTTCTATATTTACCAATTTCATACAGATAATTTTCATTATAATAGAAATAATATCTTGGGGCGGTACTAAATCGTCAAAAAATGGCAACACTTTGAACATAACCAAAAATCACATTTATGAAAGCATCTGTCACGGAACTTTTCAAGATTGATCAAATTGAGATTATCATGAGTTATCGGTAAGTTCGAATGCCGATATATTCCTCCCGAGTATTGTGTGTGGTCAAATGTAGAACTGCCCTGTGTCTAACGCGAAGTAACTTAACTTTTACCTGGCTATATCGATATTTTGTCAGAGGGAATGGCGGATTGACTATACGATAATGTCACTTTAAATAGAGATACGGAAGATTAAATCATCGGATTCTGCCAAATCGTTTTCAATTATCTAAACTTTAAGTTTTGTTCAGTCTAAATTATATATTATTTACTATGCATATACCCAATTAGGTTACAATACATCAAGACTAGTTATTGTCTGACAAAGACTGAAAATCTATCGGACAAAGTTATAAAATGTGGCAAGTAAAAACACTCCTATGTTTATAGTAAATTCTTAATTCTATCGCTGTACATGTGTGGCTAAGATGTACATTCAAAGAATATTTCCGAATAAAACGATAGCGGGCGGCGTTTTGAAATTTGCATCGGATATATTCTACTTCACAGGCGTGTCTAATATAAGCTTACTCGCTTACATTATAAGATGAACACGCAATACTGTATGAGATCTACTGCTATAAGGCTGTCCTTATTACAATTATGTGTTGCTACTTTCACTATCTCACAAGATTATCAGAAAATCATCGTTACATATATTTTTTCAAAATAATAAAATAATTTTAGTGTTTTACGAATTAAATTTTATCTTTTGGCTTTTTATAGTACTTGTCGGGTAGTAAAATTACCTTCTCATCACGCACGAAGGCTTTTTATAGTGTTTGTCGGGTAATAAAAACATTTTTTCTACACGCACGAGGGCATTTTGTCACTTTGTTACTCTATTTACTCAGAGGTTGCACACGACCTTACGTGACGCGTAGCAGTTTAGTACTAAAGCTACAAAATTGAAAGCAATGCAGTTTTGCTTTTATCTTGCCACTTTGAGATTTCTACAGCGCGTCTATATGTTTGCATACACCTCATTGTTCTTACAAAATATTCCAACTGAAATAAAATATTCAAATATCTTCTAAATAAGATTTTCGTTCTTAATGTAACGTTCTGTTTCTGTAGGTTTCAGTTATTATTTTTGGCTAGAACCAAACCATAATCCTACCACACTCTTACCATGGATCTACTGAATCCAGAGCGTGTCTCCATCAAGAAGGAACCAGGGCCACAGGAAGAATGCGGCTGTGAAATGCCGTATGGGGATATGGATTTTGACTTTTCAGATGTAAAGAAGGAATGCTTACAGCATGCGGAGAGTACTCGGAAAACCTGTAAGTTGCAATGCTTATGTCAAAAACTGTTTTGTGTAAAATTTCGATGCTAGTAATCCATGTCAGTTTTGAGTTGCCCAGGCAGGCCATAATTTTTGTTAAGTAGATCCTCTCTTGCCGTACTTTGGTATTTACATTAAATATTATATTTACGGGAAACTGCCACAAGTTACATTAGGGTGCATTAAAACACAGGTAATATTGATTCGATCATCATTTCTCTAACAATACAAACTGTGTATAGAATGTGCTCAAGAATAAATAGTAAATCCTCCTTGAAACGAACATCTGTGGTCCTTCTTATTTCCTAAATGAACCCTAAAAGCCTGTTCTCCGGATTCCCGTTTTTAAAGGGTATTGATCAATTGTATCATTTCTCGTACATTTTTAAAATAAAAGTTAAAAAAAAGGTTTTTTTTATAGTACTCTCCAGGAGATGGACGACTGTAATTGTAATATTTTATAATGCACTTCGTCTGGACTTATCAATTGAGTATTGTTGATTGGTTTTTAGGTGGCATTAAAGTGGAGACTGTTAGCTTCAAAGTAGAACCAGGACCTCAAGAAGAAGATGGAGGGGGAATCCCTTTTATGGAACTTGACATAGACCTTCCGGATGTTAAAAACGAATGCCTTAAACGCCTCCAAAGAAAAACACAGACAGCAGGTGAATAAATATTCGTGTTTTTTTTACATTTATTGAATTAATGATGTTTATACTTACACTTATTCGTAATGTTTTTCAGACTCATTGACTGATCAAAATACACGTTCTTTGGAAAAACCATTATCTTGTTCCCATTGTAAGTACTCCTGCAAGTCAATGTCAAAGTTAGATTGTCACTTGCGGACTCACAGTAAAGAAAAGCCTTTTTCTTGTTCCGACTGCAAATATTCATGTTCTCGAAAGGGAGATTTGACGTTTCACATGCTGACTCACAGTGGAGAAAAACCTTTTTCATGTTCCATTTGTGCTTATTCGAGTTCTCGAAAAGGAGATTTTATGAAACACATGCTGACTCACAGTGGAGAAAAACCTTTTTCTTGTTCCGACTGCAAATATTCATGTTCTCGAAAGGGAAATTTGACGAGACACATGCTGACTCACAGTGGAGAAAAACCTTTTTCGTGTTCCGCTTGCACCTTTTTTTGCTATCGAAAGGGAAATTTGACGATGCACATGCTGAATCACAGCGGAGAAAAACCTTTTTCTTGTTCAGACTGCAAATATTCATGTTCTCGAAAGCGTTATTTGACGAGTCACATGCTGACTCACAGTGGGGAAAAACCATTTACTTGTTTCCATTGTAAGTACTCCTGCAAGTCAAAGTCAAATATAGAACGTCACTTGCGGACTCACAGTGGAGAAAAACCATTTTCTTGTTCCGACTGCAAATATTCATGTTCTCAAAAGGGACATTTGACGAGACACATGCTGACTCACAGTGGAGAAAAACCATTTTCATGTTACAACTGCAAATATTCTTGTTATCAAAAGGTACATTTGACGACACACATGCTGACTCACAGTGGAGAAAAACCATTTTCTTGTTCCAACTGCAACAATTCTTGTTCTCAAAAGAGTCTTTTGTCGAGACACATGTTGACCCACGGTGGAGAAAAACCTTTTTCTTGTTCCGACTGCAAATATTCATGTTCTCGAAAGGGAGATTTGACGAGACACATGCTGACTCACAGTGGAGAAAAACATTTTTCTTGTTTTGACTGCAAATATTCATGTTCTCGAAAGGGAGATATGACGATACACATGCTGACTCACACTTAAAAAAAAAACATTTTAACGTTCCGTTTGCACTTATCCACTGGAGCGACAGAGAGAATAATGAAAAATAGCTTCACTTGCTCGCCACCTTTGAAAGTTAATTTGGAAAAATTTCCGACCACATTAAAAAAATCATTACTCCATATTTGTATATGTAAACATATTAAAAAAATATACTGCTATGTAGCCAATAAACTCACCTATATTTTATTAATTATTTTTTATTTGTATAATTGATAGAAAAATTATAAAAAAATCGTAAACTTTGTAAATGCGCGAATTTTGTGAACCTGTTAAATTTGAATGAACTAAATTATGATATTTTATACATTTACCACAAAGAAGTGGTACTACATTAGGAAGATACATTAACTGTTTACAATTAACAATAAGAATAACTGCCCTACTTGCTTTATTTAAATCATTTAATCGTTTTATACAGATAGCCTATTTCACGATGTCAAAATCAGAGTGCTGCTTTTTAAATAATTGTGACTGAGAACTGGAGATTTTTTATCCATGTTTTTGTGTTTCGTGATAGAACAAGAAACAAAGATTTAAAAAACCCCATATCATAGCAATAAGCTTTGCCAATCTTTCAGGATATACTTTGTAATTTGATAAAATCCTGTGGAATTCTGCCATTTTGCTTGGGAAAATACGAGATGACAGCTAGTTTTTTGTATCGAAAATATGCTGAAAAAACCCGTTTTTTTAATCAAAGGAGTTGAAAACACATTAATAATTGAATCACGATTACACTAATATATATTATGGGGAATATATTCGGTTTATGGGGGAAATTCCTAAAAATTAAAACTTGTTATTTTTATACTAACTTTGGGCCGGGGAATCCGAATCTGGAAGAATTAGGTGGCGGCAAGCAATATTAACTGAATTACACGACTTTAAAATTTCGACGCACAAACAATTTAACTGGCCATTTTGAACGCTTTCTGACAATAAAACTAGTTATCTTTATACTAACTTTGGGACGGGGAATCCGAATCCGAAAGAATTAGGTTGGGGCAAGCAATATAAACTGAAATATACGACTTAAAAATTTTAGATGCAAACAATATACAACGGCATTGCCGATGCGTTTTTTTGACAGTAAATCCATAGAAAAATTACCAAAGATATATTAAATTAAGTGTTGCTAGTAAGCAATAATATCAATAACGTAAAATAACATGTTTATAATTTCAGTAATATTTCATATTCAAACAGTTAGATTTAGGTTTATTATCACGAAAGGTGAGTTTTTATGTCGGGGGAGACGATAAAATATGCATTTTATATTTTACTCTCAAAAATATTTATCCCTAAAACTAAATTTAAAAACTAAAGAAACGAAAGTGCCCCCTTCGTAGCGCCTACTCGCGTCAAGGCAAGAAAACATCCCAGTTTTCAAGTAGTTTAGCGGCTACGCTAGGTTTGTGTAACATGGTTTGTGATAGAAAAGAAAGTGCCCCTGTCGTAGCGCCTACTCGCGTCAAGGCAAGAAAACATCCCAGTTTTCAAGTAGTTTAGCGGCTACGCTAGGTTTGTGTAACATGGTTTGTGATAGAAAAGAAAGTGCCCCCTTCGTAGCGCCTACTCGCGTCAAGGCAAGAAAACATCCCAGTTTTCAAATAGTTTAGCGGCTACGCTAGGTTTGTGTAACATGGTTTGTGATTGAAAAGAAAGTGCCCCCTTCGTAGCGCCTACTCGCGTCAAGGCAAGAAAACATCCCAGATTTCAAGTAGTTTAGCGGCTACGCTAGGTTTGTGTAACATGGTTTGTGATAGAAAAGAAAGTGCCCCCTTCGTAGCGCCTACTCGCGTCAAGGCAGGAAAACATCCCAGTTTTCAAGTAGTTTAGCGGCTACGCTAGGTTTGTGTAACATGGTTTGTGATAGAAAAGAAAGTGCCCCCTTCGTAGCGCCTACTCGCGTCAAGGCAGGAAAACATCCCAGTTTTCAAGTAGTTTAGCGGCTACGCTAGGTTTGTGTAACATGGTTTGTGATAGAAAAGAAAGTGCCCCCTTCGTAGCGCCTACTCGCGTCAAGGCAAGAAAACATCCCAGTTTTCAAGTAGTTTAGCGGCTACGCTAGGTTTGTGTAACATGATTTGTGATACAAAAGTGAATAAAATGTATCTGAATACTTTACGTAAATGAAATAATGTTAGCAAAATTAAAATATAAAATGCATATTTTATCGTCTCCCCCGACATAAAAACTCACCTTTCGTGATAATAAACCTAAATCTAACTGTTTGAATATGAAATATTACTGAAATTATAAACATGTTATTTTACGTTATTGATATTATTGCTTACTAGCAACACTTAATTTTATATATCTTTGGTTATTTTTCTATGGATTTATTGCCAAAAAAAACACATCGACAATGGCATTGTATATTGTTTGCATCTAAAATTTTTAAGTCGTGTATTTCAGTTTATATTGCTTGCCCCAACCTAATTCTTTCGGATTCGGATTCCCCGGCCCAAAGTTAGTATAAAGATAACTAGTTTTATTGTCAGAAAGCGTTCAAAATGGCCAGTTAAATTGTTTGTGCGTCGAAATTTTAAAGTCGTGTAATTCAGTTAATATTGCTTGCCGCCACCTAATTCTTCCAGATTCGGATTCCCCGGCCCAAAGTTAGTATAAAAATAACTAGTTTTAATTTTTAGGAATTTCCCCCATAAACCGAAGGTTACCCATATTATGGCGTTAAAACGCAAAAAACACAATCACTTACGGCATTTTAAAAGATGTGTAAATATAACCGATTTCTCAAAACAGTTTCGCCTCGAAGGTAAATTTTTTGGAATAAACTGTCACATTTAAACCGCCAAATATTTCTTCCAGAAGCATCTATGGATAATCGGTGTTGCCATAGATGAAGCCAATTTTACCAGCTTTACAACGGAATAAATTATTGGCCAGGAACTGGTTTAAATAATATTATATTTAATTTTTACGAGTGGTACGTAATAAACGTCGAATAATTCGACATGCTCAATATTAGAAGAAAAAAAAACGTCGAATTATTCGACATGTTCGCTCCAGTGGTTATTCATGTACTAGAAAGGAAAATTTAACGAATCTCATGCTGACTTAAAGTGGAGAATGACCTTTTTCATGTTCCGTTGCACTCATTCATTTTCTCCAAAGGGAAATTTGACGACACTCATGGTGAATCACTGTGTAGAAAAACCTTTTTCTTTTTCCGACTACACATATCTAGTTTCTCGTTCCGGAGATTTGACGAGACACATGCCGAATCACACTGGAAAAAAACCTTTGAAAGTTTCGACTGCAAATTTTCATTTTAAAGAAAAAGCGATTTGACGAGACACTTGCTGAAAAAACATGAAAAACCTTTTTGATGTTCCATTAGTGTACCCTCATATGATATACACAGAATTATTCACAGAATAGGCTTACTCGAACCTTGTGATAATGAAACTATGATCTGGCGTCACAAAAAAGAGTCTCCAGTACTAATAATTAATATCATTCACAAGTGGTTTAAGTACGCTTTGTTTCCTAGAATTATTTAATTTTTGATCGCATTGTAATATATATTTTTTGTTTCTTTTTCATACCAAAATTAACTAATACCATTATTTTTATAGTTCTGTTACAAAATATATTTATTTTGATTATATTATTATTATATAGTTTCCCTTTTGAATTGACTCTTCAAGCGAATTCTTCTTATTCTTATAAAACATAGTTTGACGGTTTGCACTTAATTCCGAAGAGTGAAATGCTCCTGGAAAATGTACATTTATTTATTTTTTTTTTTTTTCATAAGACGCAATTACTTGGTGGTTAGACATTATATTTTTTAAAATAAAACGATCACTTTGTATTTAACCACGAATATTTATTATTTTACACATCGACCGGTTTCGCTTAGACCAAGCTTCATCAGGATATAATAATAACTAAATACTAAGACAGAGTTGTTGGTTATATATAGGTTGACAGACAGAGGGAGAAAGAATATAATTAGACAAAAATAACATTATTTGAAAGCGATTCAAAGGATAATCAATAAGTGGAAGGGAGACAACAATATACATGTAATGACAAATAAATTTACAAACAATTAATGGTAATAGATTATAAAGGATTTTTTACATTATCGTAGAAATTAAACACAATAATAATAGTGGGTATTAATTAAACATCTCAGAACAACAATATATAGTATCATGGGTTGAGATGAATAGCCGGAAACAAGTTAAAGATTGGGCTATAGGGTGTATTTTTTTGATTGGATAAATTAATTTGGTTATTAAGTAAAAATTCCGACATATTTGTATTTAATGATTTCCTAATTTCTAAAGCTTCTAAATTGTCTAATTTAATACCTAAACTGTTTTTATGTAACATGGAAGTGCCTGTGATTTTATTAAATGTGTGATCTGTTGAGATTAAGTGGTTTGCGAATTCAGAGAAACCCTTGCCATTTAAACATCGTACGTGTTCTTTTATTCTGACATTGGCATTTCGTGCTGTTTTCCCTATATAGAAAGCAGGACTATCGTTGCATTTTAGTTTAAAGATACCCGAATGGCTTAACTGATCATCTTTATCTTTAGTATTAATTAAAAATCTTCCGATGTTATTGTTTGTATAGAAAGCTGGTTTTATATCTGAAGGAAGGTTCCTAACACTTAGGTTAGAAAAATTATTTATGAATAGAATCCTACGCCAGTGATAGTTTTGGGTGTCATTGTTTATCGGGGTACTTTTGTAAAGGAAAGTAAATTAGTTTCTAAGAATTACTGTTAGAGCTAATTAATGAGTTAAAAGACCTAGTAATTCCGAGTAACAGTAAATTAGTTTCTTTTGATGTGGTCAACTTGTTCCCGAATATCCCAATAACTGAAAGCAAATCTCTAATTAGTAATTTACTTAATAATTCCAAATTGCCACGAGATTTTACTAATGATCTCTCTCGTCTGTTTAATGTATGTCTAAACCAAAATTATTTTTAATTCAACGACACTATCTATCAACAAAATACGGGACTAGCGATGGGGTCTCCGATATCTCCTTTGGTTGCTGATATATTTATGGATAACCTAGAAAATAATATTTTTTCTTGTAAATCCCCCTTCTTAAAAAACGTACTCATATGGAAAAGATACGTCGATGACATAATTTGCATTTGGTCGGGTACGGATCGATAACTCAATGCCTTCCTCCAACTGATAAATTCTTTTCACACCCAAATACAGTTCACCTTAGAAATTGGCATTAATTCCTCCTTAAATTTTCTCGACCTCACACTCTCTTTGGTGAATAATAAAATTGATTTCAATATATTTCGAAAACCAACCTACACAGACACAACTATCCACAATACATCCAACCATCCAATCTCTCATAAACACTCGGCATTTCATTCAATGGTACATAGATTAGTTTCCGTACCACTTGTCTAACACTAATTTTACAAACGAATTATCTCTTATTAAACAAATTGCGACAAATAATGGCTATGATCCAAACTTAATCAATAAAATCCTAAATAAGAAACAAAAACAAATATCGACAAATAAATTCCTTTACAAAAGTACCCCGATAAACAATGACACCCAAAACTATCACTGGCGTAGGATTCTATTCATAAATAATTTTTCTAACCTAAGTGTTAGGAACCTTCCTTCAGATATAAAACCAGCTTTCTATACAAACAATAACATCGGAAGATTTTTAATTAATACTAAAGATAAAGATGATCAGTTAAGCCATTCGGGTATCTAAAAAATAAAATGCAACGATTGTCCTGCTTTCTATATAGGGAAAACAGCACGAAATGCCAATGTTAGAATAAAAGAACACGTACGATGTTTAAATGGCAAGGGTTTCTCTGAATTTGCAAACCACTTAATCTCAACAGATCACACATTTAATAAAATCACAGGCACTTCCATGTTACATAAAAACAGTTTAGGTATTAAATTAGACAATTTAGAAGCTTTAGAAATTAGGAAATCATTAAATACAAATATGTCGGAATTTTTACTTAATAACCAAATTAATTTATCCAATCAAAAAAATACAACCTATAGCCCAATCTTTAACTTGTTTCCGGCTATTCATCTCAACCCATGATACTATATATTGTTGTTCTGAGATGTTTAATTAATACCCACTATTATTATTGTGTTTAATTTCTATGATAATGTAAAAAATCCTTTATAATCTATTACCATTAATTGTTTGTAAATTTATTTGTAATTACATGTATATTGTTGTCTCCCTTCCACTTATTGATTATCCTTTGTATCGCTTTCAAATAATGTTATTTTTGTCTAATTATATTCTTTCTCCCTCTGTCTGTCAACCTATATATAACCAACAACTCTGTCTTAGTATTTAGTTATTATTATATCCTGATGAAGCTTGGTCTAAGCGAAACCGGTCGATGTGTAAAATAATAAATATTCGTGGTTAAATACAAAGTGATTGGTTTATTTTAAAAAACATTTATTTTTAATGAATCATAAAACTTAAAAAATTATTAATGAAACAAATGTTATTCAGGAGAAAAAACAGTTAAAATCGTCAGTACAAAACATGGTAAAACAGAAGTAAGATTGTGTGTGTTGTGTGCACTGAATTTTAAAAATATGAACCGTTTCCGTGGTAAATATTCCTAAACGTACGGAATTTTTTTCGGAAGTTTTTGATTTTTATTCTTTAAATGTTATTTAAATATGTCTTTTATTATGAGTATCGATTATTAATATTAATAAAAAGTTCTGAACCTGTGTACTTTTTTTGTATTTAGTAGAAACTACTCATTGCATATTAATAAAACAAATGACTTATTCACATAAAACCAACAACCAGCCTTATAAGAATCCACATGAACTTGCATAGCGTTGAAAGACATTTCAACGAATTTCTTTGGAAATTTGAATGTTGAAATTTCAAAACCTGTTTAATACAGGCTATGTTAAAAAACGGTAGCCTAGCAAAGCTGCCATATGACTGGTTGTCTGCCGGTTCTACCTTCAATTTTTATCTTAATTATTAAGCATACGGGGAAGAATTGTATTTTAATTTTTAAATAGAATTGATTATGCAATTTTATTTTTAACTTATTAAACGAGTAAAATTATCAAATAATATTCTATATCATACCATTAATAATATTATAATAATATCCGGACTGTTTATTGTTATTAAGTTTAATTTGTAGAACTCCATTTTATTTTTTATTTTTTTATATATTCAATAATATTATTATTGGGTTTATAAAAACAGTTTATTTTTAAACAAGTTCTGCTGTGTAATTATTATTACGCGTGACAGCTGTTTCGCCCTCTGAAGGCATTATCAAACTGTGGGTAGCCCACTTACAGACGATACATTTATATTATTTCTAGGTAGGTATTTTAATTTCAATTACTGATTTCTTAATTGATTTTTGAGTAAGATATTAGAAATTATTAATGGTTATTACCCCAGCAAAGTTTCCCCAATTAGTGTAATGTTAAAAATTTGACTGAATGTCTTAATGTTAGTTATTCCCAAACGATGACTCATAGGGTTATTTTAATAGCATAATTAAGTACTTCATAGTGCACTCATATTTGAACTAGGTTTGAAGATATCTAGTAGGGGTGAACGAATTATATTTGTTTGTTCATTAATTAGAATAGCTTTCGGATTATTAGAGTTTTTGTTAATTTCTAACTGTTCTAAAAGGTTCAGTTTACGGCCTTTATTTTGTACGTGTAACGGAGTTGGTTTATTATTATCATTAAGTGAGTGATTTTCATCTAGGAGATGTTTGGCAAATTGAGATTGCATTTTATTATTATTTTTAAAAGATCTTATGTGTTCTTTGAACCTAGTGTTAAAGGACCGGCCCGTTTGTCCAACATAAACAGCGTTGCATTCGTCACACTGGAGTTTATAAATGCCACTATTTTGTAATTTGAGTACCTTACTTTTTGAGTTTTTAAGAGATGATCCTAAGTTGTTATTTGTGCGGAAGGCAATATCTAAGCCACACTTTTTGAGGACTTTTGCAATTTTATTAGATGTCTGCCCGATGAATTCTAAACACCCGAATTTATTATTCGTCTTATTATTAGTCACTGGGTAAATTAATTTAAGGTTATTTTTGTGTTTGTTATTATTAATTATTTTTTCAATGTCTCTACCCTTGAAGCCATTATTTTTAGCAATAGTTAGGATTGTATTTTTTTCCTTCTCGTATGCTTTCTTGTCGAGTGGGATGTTATTAAGCCTATGTACCATTGAGTGGTAGGCAGATAATTTATGTGACCATGGGTGTAAGGATTTATAATTAATGGTCGTATCTGTAAACGTAGGCTTACGGAAAATTTCAAACGTATGTTTATTATTTTCTCTACCGATTGTTAGGTCTAAAAAATTGATTTTATTATTACACTCTCTTTCAACCGTAAAGCAGATTTTACGGTTGATGGAGTTAGCAAATGTGACGAAAAGATCTAATTGTCTGTTGGTACCTTTCCAACAGACCAAAATGTCGTCAACATAACGAACATAGTAAATGATGTGTTTGTTAAAGATTGAATTTAAAATTTGTTTTTCAATGTAATCCATAAATATTTCTGCAAGAAGTGGACTGAGGGGCGATCCCATTGGTAATCCGTCGTTTTGTTAATAGAATTTATTGTTAAACTCAAAGTAGTTAGTTTCCACGCAAATTTTAAATAGATCGAATAAGTCTTTTTTAGTAACTGGGTTTATATTAGATTCGTCTAAAATATCTTCAATGATTTTAAGGCATTCTTGAATAGGGATATTGCTAAAGAGACTGACCACGTCTAAAGATATGAACTGGCAATTGTGCGGTAAATTTATGTTTTTTATTTTATTTACAAGTTCGAGAGAATTTTTAACGCTATGTATTGGGTAGAATTTAGTATGTTGTTTGAAAAGAAAGTTAAGTTTTGGCGAGTATTGTCGTTGGGGCGTTTATAAAAGAAACAACGGGACGTATGGGGATATTATCCTTGTGAATTTTTGGTTGTCCGTATAATGCAGGAGCCCTTGGATTCATCACCATTGCACTTTTTCTAGCGTATTTATTTGGGAATATTGATTGGCAATTATTTATTAGGTTGCGCACGTTTATTGAAATTTTGTCCGTTGGGTCCTTTTTTAAGATTTCAAAGTCTTCTGACATTAGGAATGTTTCTACTTTATTTAAGTAATCAATTTTGTTTAATATAACGACGGAATTCCCCTTATCCGCCTTAGTAATTGTGAGGTCGCTATTTTTAATTTTGGCTTTAATATGATTTAAAATTTCCGTTTCTTTTATATTGAATTTATTTTTATTTTTACTGGTTGATTTCAGAGTTTTTCTCAAGATATCCGCTGTTATTTGTTTAGGTAAGCCTTTATTTTTTATTTTAGACAGAGAAATTTCTGTGTCGATTGCCAAACATTCAATTTGTTTTTTAGTGATATCTGAATTTATTTTATATTTGAAGCCTTTATCTAGTAAATTTATTTCATCTTCTTCAAAAGTTTCACCTGATAGGTTAATAGTTTTTATATAAAACTCCGTATTTGTATTACTTTGATATTCATTGACTTTAACATTTTTATTTTTAGATTCGACAAGTTTTTTAAGTTTATTTTCCTGAGTTTTGAATTTATCAGATATAATTCCGCTGATGTGTTCACGAGTATCGTAATCTAGGGTATCAAATTCCCATGGATGCAGTTTAAAAGTTAATTCCGAATGCAATACCTTGATGTAGTGAAGTATTGTGTCCCTTTTCCGACAACATTCCTTAGTTTCCTCCTTTAGCCATATCCTCTGCGCTCGATGCACAGTTTTTATGGCTGCCGAAGATTTGCTTTTGGTAGAAATATGCACGTACTTGGGGATCACGTTTAACTTCAAACACTCTTGGTTAAACCAAAGGTTTTGCACTATTTTCCGATGTTTTAATTTTAATCGTCTGTAAAAAATCACTTGGGTAGCTATATCAGCAACCTTCAATTTATTTATTGTTATTAAGTTTAATTTGTAGAACTCCATTTTATTTTTTATTTTTTTATATATTCAATAATATTATTATTGGGTTTATAAAAACAGCTTATTTTTAAACAAGTTCTGCTGTGTAATTATTATTACGCGTGACAGCTGTTTCTGCCTTAAAATCATTGAAGATATTTTAGACGAATCTAATATAAACCCAGTTACTAAAAAAGACTTATTCGATCTATTTAAAATTTGCGTGGAAACTAACTACTTTGAGTTTAACAATAAATTCTATAAACAAAACGACGGATTACCAATGGGATCGCCCCTCAGTCCACTTCTTGCAGAAATATTTATGGATTACATTGAAAAACAAATTTTAAATTCAATCTTTAACAAACACATCATTTACTATGTTCGTTATGTTGACGACATTTTGGTCTGTTGGAAAGGTACCAACAGACAATTAGATCTTTTCGTCACATTTGCTAACTCCATCAACCGTAAAATCTGCTTTACGGTTGAAAGAGAGTGTAATAATAAAATCAATTTTTTAGACCTAACAATCGGTAGAGAAAATAATAAACATACGTTTGAAATTTTCCGTAAGCCTACGTTTACAGATACGACCATTAATTATAAATCCTTACACCCATGGTCACATAAATTATCTGCCTACCACTCAATGGTACATAGGCTTAATAACATCCCACTCGACAAGAAAGCATACGAGAAGGAAAAAAATACAATCCTAACTATTGCTAAAAATAATGGCTTCAAGGGTAGAGACATTGAAAAAATAATTAATAATAACAAACACAAAAATAACCTTAAATTAATTTACCCAGTGACTAATAATAAGACGAATAATAAATTCGGGTGTTTAGAATTCATCGGGCAGACATCTAATAAAATTGCAAAAGTCCTCAAAAAGTGTGGCTTAGATATTGCCTTCCGCACAAATAACAACTTAGGATCATCTCTTAAAAACTCAAAAAGTAAGGTACTCAAATTACAAAATAGTGGCATTTATAAACTCCAGTGTGACGAATGCAACGCTGTTTATGTTGGACAAACGGGCCGGTCCTTTAACACTAGGTTCAAAGAACACATAAGATCTTTTAAAAATAATAATAAAATGCAATCTCAATTTGCCAAACATCTCCTAGATGAAAATCACTCACTTAATGATAATAATAAACCAACTCCGTTACACGTACAAAATAAAGGCCGTAAACTGAACCTTTTAGAACAGTTAGAAATTAACAAAAACTCTAATAATCCGAAAGCTATTCTAATTAATGAACAAACAAATATAATTCGTTCACCCCTACTAGATATCTTCAAACCTTTTTTGTTGTTTGTTTTTGGGGTGTTATGCCGTGTTGCGCTAACTCCTTCTTTAGCCGACGTTTCGGACAGCGTTGCAGTGTCCATCATCAGGGCAGATCCGGTAGATCCGAAGATGTGTGAATTCCCCGCCCAAACATCACAAAAGGAGAGTTTGCGGCCCTAAAAGAATTGCGCACCAATGAGGAAATCTTGGTTCTGCCAGCCGACAAAGGAAATGCCACTGTCGTGATTAATACGGTAGACTACATAAAGAAGATGGAAGACCTCTTGTGCGATTCCGGTACCTACAAGAAGATCAAAAACAATCCTACTAACAAGATTGACTTAAAGACAAGGGAACTAGTCAAAGCATCTAGCATCAGAAAAGAGGATTGGTCTAAGCTTTTTGTAAAGGCCTCTAGAACTCCTGCCCTGTACGGTCTCCCAAAAATACATAAAAAGGGAATCCCAATGAGACCGATTGTCAGCGCTATTGGTGCACCTACATACAAACTGTCCCAACACCTCTCGAGATTACTGCAGATGCAAACTGGAAAAACCGAATCGTGGATTAAGGATTCAACAGATCTGATCAGTAAACTTAAGCAGGTTAAGACTGAGGAAGGAGATATTTTGGTCAGCTTTGACGTCGTGTCTCTTTTCACAAATGTGCCTCTAGAAGACTCAATGACAATGCTCAGTGAGATATATGAGGAAGACATCTGCAAACTTTTTGAACACTGCCTCAAAACGGGATACTTTGCGTTTCAGGGTGAACTTTTTGAGCAAGTGGAGGGAGTTGCAATGGGCAGTCCGTTATCGCCAGTAATAGCCAACTTCTTTATGGAGAAGTTTGAGGAAGCGGCACTTGATACAGCTTCAGCTGTCCCTAAAGTATGGTGGCGCTACGTCGATGATGTCTTCGCCATTTGGCCTCATGGAACGGAGAAACTTAACGAATTCCTGGACCATCTTAATTCTCTCCACAGCAAAATTAAGTTCACAATGGAGCTGGAAAACCAAGATAAAATCCTGCCTTTTCTAGATGTGGAGGTGATGCGAAAACACGATGGTAGCCTAGGACATACCGTATATAGGAAACCAACTCATACGAATCGATACTTACACGCTGATTCGCATCACCACCCATCGCAGAAGAGAGGACTTATCCATACGTTGGTGACCCGAGCGACCAGAATATGTGAAGAAACAAAACTTGGAGCAGAACTTATAAAACTGACCGATGCACTGGAGCGCAACGGTTACCCGGCAAGTCAGACAAGGCAAATTTTAAGAGCCAAATCTACAACAAACGAAGACAGAGTTGAACAAGACTCAAAAGGCTGTGCTTTCCTGCCTTTCGTTCACAATGTGACAGACAGAATTGCCAGGCTGTTGAGAAAAGAAAACATCAAAACTGTCTTCGGAACCACCACCAAAATCCAAGACCTACTGAGGTCTGCAAAGACTAAGTTTCCTCTGGAAGCAGATGGAGTGTACAAACTCAGCTGCTCTGGTTGTGACAAGGTTTATATAGGCCAGACAGAGCGGACGATTTCCAAAAGGATAGCAGAACATTTTCGTGCTTGTAAACTTGGCCACCCTGATAAATCGGCAATCGCCGAACACTTAATTGAAACCGGCCATTACTTTGGATTTGCTCCCGAGGTCCTGGGAAGACCCAAAACTTATAGATCACGCCTGATTATGGAGGCAATTGAAATCTACAAAAATCCATTTAATATCAATAGAGACGACGGAGCTAAGCTCAACAGCTCTTGGTATCCGGTAATTGACGGCTACACCAAAGCTAAACGCAAATAACATGTCTAAGTATACTCCAATACCATATAATAACACAATATAAAACCATTGCATTTATACCTTGATACTGGGTACATCTACTCTAATCGCTGTCAATCGGTTTTCTAATTCTAGAATTCGCCACAAGATGGCGCCACTTCCGTTGGCATTTCGCACTTGGACGGGACCCAGGCTAACATAAATACTGAGCTTTCAGAATTCGCCACAAGATGTCGCCACTTCCGTTGGCATTTCGCACTTGGATGGGCCCAGGCCACAAATAAATAAGCACAAACTCGACAACCAAAATTCACACATCTTCGGATCTACCGGATCTGCCCTGATGATGGACACTGCAACGCTGTCCGAAACGTCGGCTAAAGAAGGAGTTAGCGCAACACGGCATAACACCCCAAAAACAAACAACAAAAATGCTTTTGGCCGTGAGAATCTAAAAACTTACCTGATCTTCAAACCTAGTTCAAATATGAGTGCACTATGAAGTACTTAATTATGCTATTAAAATAACCCTATGAGTCATCGTTTGGGAATAACTAACATTAAGACATTCAGTCAAATTTTTAACATTACACTAATTGGGGAAACTTTGCTGGGGTAATAACCATTAATAATTTCTAATATCTTACTCAAAAATCAATTAAGAAATCAGTAATTGAAATTAAAATACCTACCTAGAAATAATATAAATGTATCGTCTGTAAGTGGGCTACCCACAGTTTGATAATGCCTTCAGAGGGCGAAACAGCTGTCACGCGTAATAATAATTACACAGCAGAACTTGTTTAAAAATAAACTGTTTTTATAAACCCAATAATAATATTATTGAATATATAAAAAAATAAAAAATAAAATGGAGTTCTACAAATTAAACTTAATAACAATAAATAAATTGAAGGTTGCTGATATAGCTACCCAAGTGATTTTTTACAGACGATTAAAATTAAAACATCGGAAAATAGTGCAAAACCTTTGGTTTAACCAAGAGTGTTTGAAGTTAAACGTGATCCCCAAGTACGTGCATATTTCTACCAAAAGCAAATCTTCGGCAGCCATAAAAACTGTGCATCGAGCGCAGAGGATATGGCTAAAGGAGGAAACTAAGGAATGTTGTCGGAAAAGGGACACAATACTTCACTACATCAAGGTATTGCATTCGGAATTAACTTTTAAACTGCATCCATGGGAATTTGATACCCTAGATTACGATACTCGTGAACACATCAGCGGAATTATATCTGATAAATTCAAAACTCAGGAAAATAAACTTAAAAAACTTGTCGAATCTAAAAATAAAAATGTTAAAGTCAATGAATATCAAAGTAATACAAATACGGAGTTTTATATAAAAACTATTAACCTATCAGGTGAAACTTTTGAAGAAGATGAAATAAATTTACTAGATAAAGGCTTCAAATATAAAATAAATTCAGATATCACTAAAAAACAAATTGAATGTTTGGCAATCGACACAGAAATTTCTCTGTCTAAAATAAAAAATAAAGGCTTACCTAAACAAATAACAGCGGATATCTTGAGAAAAACTCTGAAATCAACCAGTAAAAATAAAAATAAATTCAATATAAAAGAAACGGAAATTTTAAATCATATTAAAGCCAAAATTAAAAATAGCGACCTCACAATTACTAAGGCGGATAAGGGGAATTCCGTCGTTATATTAAACAAAATTGATTACTTAAATAAAGTAGAAACATTCCTAATGTCAGAAGACTTTGAAATCTTAAAAAAGGACCCAACGGACAAAATTTCAATAAACGTGCGCAACCTAATAAATAATTGCCAATCAATATTCCCAAATAAATACGCTAGAAAAAGTGCAATGGTGATGAATCCAAGGGCTCCTGCATTATACGGACAACCAAAAATTCACAAGGATAATATCCCCATACGTCCCGTTGTTTCTTTTATAAACGCCCCAACGACAATACTCGCCAAAACTTAACTTTCTTTTCAAACAACATACTAAATTCTACCCAATACATAGCGTTAAAAATTCTCTCGAACTTGTAAATAAAATAAAAAACATAAATTTACCGCACAATTGCCAGTTCATATCTTTAGACGTGGTCAGTCTCTTTAGCAATATCCCTATTCAAGAATGCCTTAAAATCATTGAAGATATTTTAGACGAATCTAATATAAACCCAGTTACTAAAAAAGACTTATTCGATCTATTTAAAATTTGCGTGGAAACTAACTACTTTGAGTTTAACAATAAATTCTATAAACAAAACGACGGATTACCAATGGGATCGCCCCTCAGTCCACTTCTTGCAGAAATATTTATGGATTACATTGAAAAACAAATTTTAAATTCAATCTTTAACAAACACATCATTTACTATGTTCGTTATGTTGACGACATTTTGGTCTGTTGGAAAGGTACCAACAGACAATTAGATCTTTTCGTCACATTTGCTAACTCCATCAACCGTAAAATCTGCTTTACGGTTGAAAGAGAGTGTAATAATAAAATCAATTTTTTAGACCTAACAATCGGTAGAGAAAATAATAAACATACGTTTGAAATTTTCCGTAAGCCTACGTTTACAGATACGACCATTAATTATAAATCCTTACACCCATGGTCACATAAATTATCTGCCTACCACTCAATGGTACATAGGCTTAATAACATCCCACTCGACAAGAAAGCATACGAGAAGGAAAAAAATACAATCCTAACTATTGCTAAAAATAATGGCTTCAAGGGTAGAGACATTGAAAAAATAATTAATAATAACAAACACAAAAATAACCTTAAATTAATTTACCCAGTGACTAATAATAAGACGAATAATAAATTCGGGTGTTTAGAATTCATCGGGCAGACATCTAATAAAATTGCAAAAGTCCTCAAAAAGTGTGGCTTAGATATTGCCTTCCGCACAAATAACAACTTAGGATCATCTCTTAAAAACTCAAAAAGTAAGGTACTCAAATTACAAAATAGTGGCATTTATAAACTCCAGTGTGACGAATGCAACGCTGTTTATGTTGGACAAACGGGCCGGTCCTTTAACACTAGGTTCAAAGAACACATAAGATCTTTTAAAAATAATAATAAAATGCAATCTCAATTTGCCAAACATCTCCTAGATGAAAATCACTCACTTAATGATAATAATAAACCAACTCCGTTACACGTACAAAATAAAGGCCGTAAACTGAACCTTTTAGAACAGTTAGAAATTAACAAAAACTCTAATAATCCGAAAGCTATTCTAATTAATGAACAAACAAATATAATTCGTTCACCCCTACTAGATATCTTCAAACCTAGTTCAAATATGAGTGCACTATGAAGTACTTAATTATGCTATTAAAATAAACCTATGAGTCATCGTTTGGGAATAACTAACATTAAGACATTCAGTCAAATTTTTAACATTACACTATTTGGGGAAACTTTGCTGGGGTAATAACCATTAATAATTTCTAATATCTTACTCAAAAATCAATTAAGAAATCAGTAATTGAAATTAAAATACCTACCTAGAAATAATATAAATGTATCGTCTGTAAGTGGGCTACCCACAGTTTGATAATGCCTTCAGAGGGCGAAACAGCTGTCACGCGTAATAATAATTACACAGCAGAACTTGTTTAAAAATAAACTGTTTTTATAAACCCAATAATAATATTATTGAATATATAAAAAAATAAAAAATAAAATGGAGTTCTACAAATTAAACTTAATAACAATAAATAAATTGAAGGTTGCTGATATAGCTACCCAAGTGATTTTTTACAGACGATTAAAATTAAAACATCGGAAAATAGTGCAAAACCTTTGGTTTAACCAAGAGTGTTTGAAGTTAAACGTGATCCCCAAGTACGTGCATATTTCTACCAAAAGCAAATCTTCGGCAGCCATAAAAACTGTGCATCGAGCGCAGAGGATATGGCTAAAGGAGGAAACTAAGGAATGTTGTCGGAAAAGGGACACAATACTTCACTACATCAAGGTATTGCATTCGGAATTAACTTTTAAACTGCATCCATGGGAATTTGATACCCTAGATTACGATACTCGTGAACACATCAGCGGAATTATATCTGATAAATTCAATACTCAGGAAAATAAACTTAAAAAACTTGTCGAATCTAAAAATAAAAATGTTAAAGTCAATGAATATCAAAGTAATACAAATACGGAGTTTTATATAAAAACTATTAACCTATCAGGTGAAACTTTTGAAGAAGATGAAATAAATTTACTAGATAAAGGCTTCAAATATAAAATAAATTCAGATATCACTAAAAAACAAATTGAATGTTTGGCAATCGACACAGAAATTTCTCTGTCTAAAATAAAAAATAACGGCTTACCTAAACAAATAACAGCGGATATCTTGAGAAAAACTCTGAAATCAACCAGTAAAAATAAAAATAAATTCAATATAAAAGAAACGGAAATTTTAAATCATATTAAAGCCAAAATTAAAAATAGCGACCTCACAATTACTAAGGCGGATAAGGGGAATTCCGTCGTTATATTAAACAAAATTGATTACTTAAATAAAGTAGAAGCATTCCTAAAGCCAGAAGACTTTGAAATCTTAAAAAAGGACCCAACGGACAAAATTTCAATAAACGTGCGCAACCTAATAAATAATTGCCAATCAATATTCCCAAATAAATACGCTAGAAAAAGTGCAATGGTGATGAATCCAAGGGCTCCTGCATTATACGGACAACCAAAAATTCACAAGGATAATATCCCCATACGTCCCGTTGTTTCTTTTATAAACGCCCCAACGACAATACTCGCCAAAACTTAACTTTCTTTTCAAACAACATACTAAATTCTACCCAATACATAGCGTTAAAAATTCTCTCGAACTTGTAAATAAAATAAAAAACATAAATTTACCGCACAATTGCCAGTTCATATCTTTAGACGTGGTCAGTCTCTTTAGCAATATCCCTATTCAAGAATGCCTTAAAATCATTGAAGATATTTTAGACGAATCTAATATAAACCCAGTTACTAAAAAAGACTTATTCGATCTATTTAAAATTTGCGTGGAAACTAACTACTTTGAGTTTAACAATAAATTCTATAAACAAAACGACGGATTACCAATGGGATCGCCCCTCAGTCCACTTCTTGCAGAAATATTTATGGATTACATTGAAAAACAAATTTTAAATTCAATCTTTAACAAACACATCATTTACTATGTTCGTTATGTTGACGACATTTTGGTCTGTTGGAAAGGTACCAACAGACAATTAGATCTTTTCGTCACATTTGCTAACTCCATCAACCGTAAAATCTGCTTTACGGTTGAAAGAGAGTGTAATAATAAAATCAATTTTTTAGACCTAACAATCGGTAGAGAAAATAATAAACATACGTTTGAAATTTTCCGTAAGCCTACGTTTACAGATACGACCATTAATTATAAATCCTTACACCCATGGTCACATAAATTATCTGCCTACCACTCAATGGTACATAGGCTTAATAACATCCCACTCGACAAGAAAGCATACGAGAAGGAAAAAAATACAATCCTAACTATTGCTAAAAATAATGGCTTCAAGGGTAGAGACATTGAAAAAATAATTAATAATAACAAACACAAAAATAACCTTAAATTAATTTACCCAGTGACTAATAATAAGACGAATAATAAATTCGGGTGTTTAGAATTCATCGGGCAGACATCTAATAAAATTGCAAAAGTCCTCAAAAAGTGTGGCTTAGATATTGCCTTCCGCACAAATAACAACTTAGGATCATCTCTTAAAAACTCAAAAAGTAAGGTACTCAAATTACAAAATAGTGGCATTTATAAACTCCAGTGTGACGAATGCAACGCTGTTTATGTTGGACAAACGGGCCGGTCCTTTAACACTAGGTTCAAAGAACACATAAGATCTTTTAAAAATAATAATAAAATGCAATCTCAATTTGCCAAACATCTCCTAGATGAAAATCACTCACTTAATGATAATAATAAACCAACTCCGTTACACGTACAAAATAAAGGCCGTAAACTGAACCTTTTAGAACAGTTAGAAATTAACAAAAACTCTAATAATCCGAAAGCTATTCTAATTAATGAACAAACAAATATAATTCGTTCACCCCTACTAGATATCTTCAAACCTAGTTCAAATATGAGTGCACTATGAAGTACTTAATTATGCTATTAAAATAACCCTATGAGTCATCGTTTGGGAATAACTAACATTAAGACATTCAGTCAAATTTTTAACATTACACTAATTGGGGAAACTTTGCTGGGGTAATAACCATTAATAATTTCTAATATCTTACTCAAAAATCAATTAAGAAATCAGTAATTGAAATTAAAATACCTACCTAGAAATAATATAAATGTATCGTCTGTAAGTGGGCTACCCACAGTTTGATAATGCCTTCAGAGGGCGAAACAGCTGTCACGCGTAATAATAATTACACAGCAGAACTTGTTTAAAAATAAACTGTTTTTATAAACCCAATAATAATATTATTGAATATATAAAAAAATAAAAAATATCCGGAATGAGTCATTTAAATATACGCTTGGTTTTGATTGAATGTGTAATGTATGAAGGTATAATTGAAAGGAACATCAGCTTGCAAAGGAGTTTATTCTAGAACTGGCGGTACAACATGTTATTGCCCACACAGTGGGTAGGACGCCTCATTGCCACACTACACCTCCACCCTTAAAATAACAATTATTTATTAAGGAGTGATTTCCATTTTAAAAGATAGGCCTTACAATGCCATATTTTAATTCATCAGGAATGTGTCTTGTGTCAATTATTTTGTTTTTTAAGTGTGTAATTACAGGACTAAGTAATTTTACATATTTTTTAAAATCAAACAAACGAATTAAATCCGCGCCTGGTGTCTTGGAATTTTTCCTACCTCCGATAACTAATTCAATTTGCTTTGCATTTACTCTTGGTATGTACATTGAATAAGGTAAATATTCCTGACGCATTCAGGCGCTCGGACCTTACATTTATGTAATAACTTATTTACTCCCTCATCAAAGAAGTCTGCAAAATTTTTTGCCACGTCACCTGTCGATTTAGACTTTGAGAAATATTTTGATATGACTTCATCACAACCGGATATATCTTTCCTTCCTAAAATTTTATTTATTTCATTTCATGTTTTTTTCTATGTATTTAAAACAGTGATTAAATTAATTTTTATGGTATATTTGTTTGTGTTTAATATTAGTTTATTTATGATTTCTTGTAATCGATTTCATATGTATTGTTGTTGTGTGAGTTTTCCATTTCCTCCAAAGTGTATCTCATGTTTTTTTTTATTTTCAATGAGGCTATCATTCATCCAATTTTTTTGGTAATTCTGATGGTTTTTAGTTTTTATTTTTGTGAAACTACTTATTTCATAATTTTTTTTTAAATTTGGTTTTATTTCTTCATACAATACGTTTGGTTCTGATAATTTTAGCATTTCATTCCAATCGGTGATTAAGATAAATAGTTCAACCCTTTTTTCTGAGAGTGCAGTATAGTACTCAGTGTGCGATTTGTCTGAAGTGTGTTTATCGTAGGTAGAGAAATAAATCGTCGTCGCAATTAGGTAGTGGTCAGCTATTATTGATTCACATACGCATGAACTGATTTCAATGGTCTCCCTCTCTCTTATATAGATATGATCTAGACAAGTAGCCGTTACATAGTTTGACAATACTGCTTCTCGTGTCACATCGTTTATAGTTTTAACCATTCCGAAATGAGCCATTAGCTTTTCATATTGGATTACTATCGGTTTGAGTTCATTTAATGTTCATATCACCAAGTATTAAAATGGATTCTTTAATGTCAATATTGCCCAATATAGTTTCCAGCTCATGGAGAAGTATTTTTTTATTTGTGTTTGGTGGTCTATACATTGCCTATTAGTTCCGTAAACGCATTCAAATTTAGTTGTTACTATATTTGTTTTTCGAACGTAAGATGATTCTTTACGTACACATTAATTCCGCCTCCCGATCTTTTTTTACGACAAAAATAGGAGAGTTAAAACACGATATTTTGTAGAGTTTTACATTGTTTTCATTTATCGACGTTTCACATAGCGTGATTATGTTAATATTTCGCAAGGAACTAGAAACAATAAGGAGGAAAGTATCCCAATACTCCGCAAGGAACTAGAAACAATAAGGAGGAAAATATCCCAATATTTCGCAAGGAACTAGAAACAATAAGGAGGAAAATATCCCAATATTTCGCAAGGAACTAGAAACAATAAGGAGGAAAATATCCCAATATTTCGCAAGGAACTAAAAACAATAAGGAGGAAAATATCCCAAAATTTCGCAAGGAACTAGAAACAATAAGGAAGAAAGTATCCCAATATTTCGTAAGGAACTAGAAACAATAAGAAGGAAAGTATCCCAATATTTTGATGAGGATCGAATATTTAGGTTAATAGCAGTTATATTATTATTTTCTTATACATGTTTATTGGACCAGTTTTCAAAATTGTGAGTACGTTCATTATCAATTTGTGAGGTGTCGAAATCTCCGTTCAAATCACCCATATTGAATAATATTTTAATAGGCGGCAATAGTACGTTAACAAGTGGGAGAATTTATCAAGGAAAATAATATGTATCAGTATTTTTACAGAAGCTAAAATTAAAAACATATTCTTAGTTAGATATTTGCTTTGTTCAGAAAGTGGTTGATTAAATAATTGAAACAATAAATATTTTTTTCTACATGTACCTAAGATGTAACATGAATACTGTCGTGTTTACACTGTAGTTACCGGACAATAAATAAGAATATAATATATTTAAAGAAGAAAAAAATTTCAAGCATATGAGACTCATATTTCGGAAGTAAAAGATATACATTATTGTGTTTACCAGAACAATTTTTGTTTAATTTTTCAAAAGAAGCAAACACATTGTGACTTGACATTTTAAATAATAAAAAAGGAAACACTTTGTTTAAAGTCACTTTATTGATATTTTAAAGTCTACCGGTTTCGGTACCTCCGTACCATCATCAGGACTGTTATAAAAATACTAACAAATATAGAATAATCCACATATATATAAACCAATAGTTAAGAGAGAAAGAGATAGATAATCAGAGAGTGACAGTGTCAGTTGCGGGAGGGAAGTGGGGGTGGGGAGTTTGGGATAACGGGAAACATACTTATTATAGGGCTGAATGTTAAATTTAATTGATTATTGATGATTTCAGCCTTTGAATTTACTGATTTTTTTATTTCCAATGCTTCCAAATTGTTAAAAGTCGTAAGCCTATCTCATTTTTGTGCAGGACTTTAATACCCGTGTCACGGTTAAAAGTGTGATCTTTATTAATTAGGTGTTCTGCAAATTCTGAAAATCCCGAACTGGTTAGACATCTTAGGTGTTCTTTTATTCTAGTTTCTACATTGCGTGATGTTTGTCCTATGTAGAATGCTGGGCAATCATTACAACTAATTTTATATACGCCCGAGTGGCTAAGAACATCTTCTTTATGTTTGGCATTAATTAAGAATTTTCCTAGATTATTATTAGTATAGAACGCTGGATTAATTTCTGGTGGGAATTTAATTGTACATGAAGAGGAATGGTTATTAATATAAAAAAATCTTCTCCAATGCTGGTTAGAGTTATTATTGGTGAGAGTTAGTGGACTATTGTAGACGTATTTATTTATGGCAATACATCTTAATTTTTTTGCAAGGATTCTATCAATAAGGCCTATTTCATATCCATTATTAAGTGCTATTAGTTTAAGTGTACTTAACTCATTAGCGTAATTAACATTTGTTAAAGGAGTAGTGACTAAACGGTGGATCATAGAGTGGAATGCCGAATGTTTATGGGAAATAGGGTGGTTGTACGTATTATGGATTATAGTGTCTGTGAAGGTAGGTTTTCTAAAAATATTAAAATGAAATATTTTAAACCTTTGGAGAGCAATTCCATTTCTTGTTGGGAAAACTGTACTGAGAAGAGATTCTGTACGCGTTCGTAGAATTTTTGAGATGATGATGTCACCGGGTTATTGATGGTTACCGATGGGGTCTCCCATAAGTCCACTTATTGCCGATATTTTTATGAATAATTTTGAAAACAATATTTTTGAACTTAAAACCTACCTTCACAGACACTATAATCCATAATACGTCCAACCACCCTATTTCAGATAAACATTTGACATAAAACAAAAAAAAAATCAGTAAATTCAAAGGCTGAAATCATCAATAATCAATTAAATTTAACTTTCAGCCCTATAATAAGTATGTTATCCCAAGCTCCCCACCCCTACTTCCCTCCCGCAACTGACACTGTCTCTCTCTGATTATCTATCTCTTTCTCTTTTAACTATTGGTTTATACATATATGTGGATTATTCTGTATTTGTTAGTATTTTTATAACATTCCTGATTATGGTTCGGAGGTACCGAAACCGGTAGACTTTAAAATATCAAGAAAGTGACTTTAAACAAAGTGTTTCCTTTTTTATTATTTCATTTTTGTTTATATAAACGGATACACATATCGAATACGGATAACGGACTATTCCTATTATATATAGCCCTTTAATATTACTCAGTACGCTAATTGCATTCTGACCCCATCTCCACATTTCTCACACGGTCATTCATCGTTTTTACACAGTTTCGAAGATTCTAATTCGTGAGTATTCAGTCTGCAGCGAGAAATTCACTTACTACCCGCGCGTTCACAACACATCCCCACTACGAAAAATTATTATATACACCAATTTCATGCAGATAGTTTCCAATATGATGGAAATATTATTTTGGGACGGTATTAAACCTTTAAAAAATGGCAACACCTTAAACATAACCATAAATCACAATCGTGAAAGCATCTGTCCGGTCAATGTAATTTGAAAGATTGATCAGATTGAGATGTTACGTCTTTATCATAAGTTATCGGTAAGTTCTAATGCCGATATATTCCTCCCGATTTTTGTGTGTAATCAAATGTACAACTGCCCTGTAACGCGACCTAATTTAACTTTAACCTGCGTATACCGATATTTTGTCACAGGGAACGGCGGTTTAAATTTAAGATTATGTCACTTTACATAGAGATACGGATGATGACAGCATCAGATTCTGTCAACCGTTATCAATTATCCTAACTTTAAGTTCTATTCAGTCAAAATGATTTAATTTTTTTCCAAATATTTACTATTAATACACCCAATGACGTCACAATACATCTAGACTCGTTATTGTCTGACAAACTCAAGATAAAATGTGTCAAGTAAAACATTTTCATGTTTCAAGTTAATACTTTATTCCAATGCTGTTCATGCGTGGCTAAGATTGACATTTAAAGAATATGCACGAATTAAACGATAGCGGGCGGCGTTTATGACTTTGCAACGAATACTACGTCAGTGGTGGACTGAGATAACAAGATACGCTTACTCGCTTACACTATTAGACGAACACGTAATACTGTATGAGATCTACTGCCATTAGGTTGTCCTTATTCTACTTATGTTTTGCTACTTTCCCTATCTTACTTTCTCTAATAGCGCTAAAAATGTTTATATCTGGAAACAATCGAAATATATATATTTTTTATAATAAGTGTTTTACGAATGAAATTTTATCTGTTGGCTTTTAATAGTGTTGGTCAGGTAGTAAAAACATCTTCTCATCACGCACGAGGGCTTTTTATAGTGTTTGTCGGGTAATTAAAACATCTCATTACGCACGAGGGCATTTTATAATGTTTATCACGCAAGAGAGCATTTTGTTGTTTTGTAAAGCATTTTACTTAGAGGTTGCACACGACCTTACGTGAAGCGTGGAATTATTGTACTTTAACTACTAAATTGAAAGCAATACAGTTGTCTCGCTTTTATATAGCCACTTTGATATTTCTACAGCACATCTATATGTTTATAGTTAAATGACCTTGCATACAAGACATTCTTCTTAAGGAATATTCCAACCGAAATAAAATTTTAAAATATCTTTGAAATAAGATTTTCGTTCTTAATATAACCTTCTGTTTTTGGCAGATTCAGTTATATTTTTGGGCTTGAAACAAATCCACAATCCTACCACAGACTTCTGAATCCAGAGAGTCTTTTTATCAAGAAGGAACGAGGGCCACAGGAAGAAGGCGTTTGTGAAATGCCTTATGAAGATATGGATTTTGACTTTTCAGATGCAAAGAAGGAATGCTTACAGCAGGCGGAGAGTACTCGGAAAACCTGTAAGTTGCAATGCTAATGTCATAAACTTTTTTGTGTAAAATTTCGATGCTAGTAATCCATGTCAGTTTTGAGTTGCTCAGGCAGGCCGAAAATCCTCTCTTGCCGTACTATGGTATTTACATTAAATATTATACTTACTGGAAACTGTCAATCTACAGAAAACTTCTAACTTACCTTATTACGGATGTTCTAGTTAAATATGGATGCATTAAAACACATGTTATATTGATTCAACCATTATTTATCTAGCTATACAAAACTCCGTATGGAATGTGCCCAATAGTAAATAGTATTTCGTTGTTGAAGCATCGTTTCTGAAGCGGACATCTACGGACCTTCTCATTTTCTTAATAAACCTTAAAATTCTTTTATTTAAATTGCCGTTTTTACAGGGTTATTAATCGATGGAATTATGAATCGTACATTTAAAAAAAAAGAAAAAAAATGTTGCAATACTCTCCAGGGGAGGGATGACTGTAATAATGATCTTCGTCTGGACTTATCAATTTAGTATTTTTGTTTGGTTTTTCTAGGTAGCATTAAAGTGGAGACTGTTAGCTTCAAGGTAGATCCAGGACTTCGAGAAGAAGATGGAGGGGGAATCCCTTTTATGGAAATTGACATAGACCTGCCGGATGTTAAAAAAGAATGCCTAAAACGCTTCCAAAGAAAAACACAGACATTAAGTAAATAATGATTCGTTTTTTTTATTTTTTATCAATTATTGATGCTTAAACTTATTTCTTATTCGTTATATTTTTCAGTCTCATTGACTGATCAAAAGCCACATCCTGTGGAAAATCCATTGTCTTGTGCCCATTGTAAGTACTCCTGCAAGTCAAAGTCAAGGTTACAACTACACTTGCGGACTCACAATCAAAAAAAACCTTTTGCATGTTCCGGCTGCATATTCTCATTTTATCAGAAAGGCCATTTAACGAGACACATACTGACACACAATGGAGAAAAACATTTTTCTTGTCCCGACTGCAAATTTTCATTTTCTCGAAAGGGAGATTTGACGAGACACATTCTAAATCACAGTGGAGAAAAACCTTTTTCATGTTCCGCCTGCAAAAATTTATATTCTCAAAAAGGAGATTTGACAAGACACATGCGGACTCACACGGGAGAAAAACCTTTTTCTTGTTCCGACTGCAAATTTTCATTTTCTCGAAAGAGAGATTTGACGAGACACATGCTGACTCACAGTGGAGAAAAACCTTTTTCTTGTTCCGCTTGCACTTATTCATGTTCTCAAAAGGGAAATTTGACGATACACATGCTGACTCACAGTGGAGAAAAACCTTTTTCTTGTTCCGCTTGCACTTATTCATGTTCTCAAAAGGGAAATTTGACGATACACATGCTGACTCACAGTGGAGAAAAACCTTTTTCTTGTTCCGCTTACAATTTTTCATGTTCTCAAAAGGGAGTTTTGACGAAACATATGATGACTCACAGTGGAGAAAAACTCTTTTCATGTTCCGCTTGCACTTATTCATTTACTCGAAAGGGATATTTGACGAGACACATGCTGACTCACAGTGAAAAAAACCTTTTTCACGTTCCGTTCGCACTTATTCATGTTCTCAAAGGGGATATTTGACGATATATATATATGCTGACTCACAGTGAAGGAAAACCTTTTTCTTGTTCCGTTTGCAGTTATTCATGTTCTCAAAGGGGAAATTCGACGATACACATGTTGACTCACAGTGAAGAAAAACATTTTTCGTGTTTCGTTTTCTCTTATTCATGTTCTCAAAAGGGAAATTTGACGAGACACGTGCTGACTCATAGTGGAAAAAAAACTTTTTTCTTGTTCCGATTGAAGCTATTCATGTCTTTAAACGGGGGTTTTGTAGAAACACATGCTGACTCACAGTGGAGGAGAACCGTTTTCTCGTTCCGTTTTGTATTTATTCGTCTGCACATAAGTTAACGTTTATATGATATACACAGACTTATTTACACAATAGGCTTGCTCGAACCTTGCGATAGTGAAACTGTAATCTCGCGTCACACAAGAGAGTCTCCACTATTCATAATTAATATCATTCAAAAGTGGTTAAAGTAGGCTTTGTTCCCTAGAATTATTTATTTTTTATTGGACTGTAGAAAACTTGATTTGTTTTATTTTAAAACAAATGAAACGATTATTTTCGTTAGCCATAGTTCTATTACAAACTTTATATATTTTGATTAAATTATTATTATAACGTTTCCCTTTTGAATGGACTGTTCAAGTGAATTCTTCATGTTTATTTATTTATTTATTTATTTATTTATTTACGGACAAATAGTCCATTAACAACATATTAATTACACGAATAAGTTTTATAAACAGAGATGACAGTGAAAGGAGAGCATATATAAATGAGGAGCGAAGACAATAATAATGACAATAAAAATATAAAATTAAGAATGGGAGATAATAATAAGTCAAAGCATGAAGATGGTTCAAAGGGCATTAGAAATTAGACATTGCGTATTGACTGTCGAAAGTCATTTAGGCCTATACCACAAAATTCAATGCTTTGACTTGACAGTGAGTTGACAAGTCTCGACATTCTGGACAAAGGAGAATGGTATCCATAATTGGTAGAATGTTGATTGACGAACAGCAATTCATTATTTCGGAGTCTACGGGAAGGGATGTTGAATTGGATAAGTTGCAACAAAGCAGGTGAGTCTGTAATACCATTGATAATCTTAAATATGCAAATCAGATCAGTGTCCCTTCTACGTTTCATGTTGATGCTATAAGACCTATTTAGACGGTTTGCATTGAATTCCGAAGTGTGAAATGCTACCAGAATAGGTACATTTATTTTTAATTAATCATAAAACTTAAAAAAATTATTAATGAAACAAATGTTATTCATAAATTTAGTTGTTCAGGAGAAAAAAAAGTTAAAATCGTCAGTACAAAACATGGTAAAACAGAAGTTAGATTGTGTGTGTTGTGTACACTGAATTTTAAAAATATGAACCGTTTCCGTGGTAAGTATTCCTAAACGTATGGATTTTTTTTCGGAAGTTTTTGAATATTATTTTTTTAATAAGTCTTTTATTATGAGTGTCAATTATTAATATTAATAAAAAGTTCTAAACCTGTGTACTTTTTTTTGTATTTGGTGGAAACTACTCATTGCATATTAATAAAACAAATTATTTATTCACACAAAACCAACAACCAGCCTTATAAGTATCCACATGAACTTGCATAGCGTCGAAAAGCATTTCAACGAATTTCTTTGGAAATTTGAATGTTGAAATTTCAAAGCCTGTTTAATACAGGCTATGTTAAAAAACGGTAGCCTAGCAAAGCTGCCATATGGCTGGTTGTCTGCCGATTCTACCTTCACTTTTTATCTTAATTATTAATCATACGGGGAAGAATTGTATTTTAATTTTTAAGTAGAATTGATTATTCAATTTTATTTTTAACTTATTAAACGACTAAAATTATCAAATAATATTCTATATCATACCATTAATAATATTATAATAATATCCGGACTGAGTCATTTAAATACACACTTGGTTTAGATTGAATGCAGTTCGCAACACTTTCGAAGAAGTTGTAGTAGTGTCCAACTGCACGGAACATAGGAACAAGAAAGCTATAAAAACATATCTCTGTAATAATTAATAATAATTTCTCAGAAAAGATAATCACAAAGAAAATCACTCCTATTTTTAAAAATGTTCTTATTGAAGAATAGCTTGGATTTAGATCGGTGATATCCACAACAAATAATTTACTGTCCTTTACAAATACCATTGTTAAAGCCTTAAATGACAACACTCAGTTTGATGTCCTCTACACTGATTTCTCCAAAGCCTTTGACAAAGTTAGTCACTCGATTCTCATGGCGAAACTTTATGCTATAGCACTGTTTCCCGCCTTCTTTATGCCATGCCCCACCGTAGTCTTTTCAAAAGTCAAATGCGTCACCGGCATCTTTTATAATTTAACAGCAGGTAAATTTTACATATCATATTGTTATATGTTTTTAAACATATGAATCATTAATGAAATTAAATAAAACCCATTCTAGTACGTATATTATAACTGAAATTAATTTCAGTTACACTTGCTACAAAGAAATTTTATGTCCCGATCTAACTTAGTTAATTTCAGTCTTATGTCCCCTCTATTAGTTATATCCAATCGATTTCGTTTTTCAATGAGTAAATCGCTTTTGGCGCTAAATCCACATTCCACCAAATAAGTTGAGGGAAAGGGTAATAATAATTTTCTGCCACGCAAAGTAATATTAGGATATTTTGTGTTAGTTTCTTTGCAAAACCTTAGTGTAAGTTTCTTCTTTAAGCCATATCACATAAGCCTCATCCCATTCGCACTTACACTGAGCAAAAACCGTTCTCATGTTATTAATGTAATTATTCATGTCCACGCAAGCCAAATTTAATGGCATACAGGGACTAAGGATAAAATATTCTCATTTTCTTTATGTCATTATTAATTTTTCAAAGAAGTCACAGTTATAGCAACCCATTCTCACTCATTCTATGGAAACTTTGTTCTTATTTTCTTACTGCGATTATTCATGGTCAAGCATAATAAGACAGGCGTCAGGTAGGTATGCTGTACTTGTTCTATCGGTATTACAATGGAAGATGCTCTGAGGAACTAGCGTCAATGATCCTTTCGGCACCTAGTCGGGATACACGCCAAACGCGCGCCCAACATTTGTACACGGTTGACATTTGTCACATGAGAACGGGTCGCTTCTACGATTCGTTCTTAAGTTCAACAGCTCGGCTGTGGAACGAGCTGCCGGCCTCTGTGTTTCCTCCCTCCTACAACATGAGACTCTTCAAGACCCATGTTCACTCCTTCCTCTCCTCAAAATGACCCTCCACGCAGCATCCCCAAATATGACATAGGCCCTGAGGGAAATTATTTTCTTCAGGGCCTCCTGTGTGGAGTTAATTTATAAAAAAAAATAAAAACAATCACTCATTCTAAGGAAAACCCGTCTCTTTTCTTGCGTTCTTTCTGTAACTATCCATGTTCGCAGAAGTCAAGCTTAATGGGAAACATTCGCATTCATATTAAGGAAAAACCATTCTTATGTTTTTACTGTAACTATATATGTTCACAAACGACAAATTTAATGACTCACATTCGCATTCACACTACGGATAAACCATTTTCATGTTCTTACTGCGATAATTCATGTTTACAGAAGTCACGTTTAATGAGACACTATAGCACTTACACTAACGAAAAACTATTCTTTCTGGAATTATTCATGTTATTATCATTATTCACATTATCACTCATATTTAGGATAAACCACTCTCATTTTCTTAGTGTAACTATTCATTTTCACAATACTCAAGCTTAAGAAGACATTCGCACTCATACTAAGCAAAATCCATTCTTATGTTCTTACTGTGATCATTCATGTTTACGGATATCCAGCTTATTGTTACAAATTCGCACTCATGCTTAGGAAAAATCATGTATCATGTTCTTATTGTGATTATATATTTTATTTTAGGAAAATTAACAGTTACTTGGTTGGTTTAAACATGTGAAATTTGCTGAGAAAATGAGAAACCAATTATAGATTTCCTCATTATTTATTTATTTATTTATTTATTCATTTTTGGGAAATCAACAGTTTACATTTTTACAGATTGTACATAAGTAAAATAGCCAAAATAAAACCAATTACGGATTTCCTCCTTGTGACTTTACGTAAGACAGCATTAGAAGAAATAATTAAATTTATGAGAAATGTGAAGTTATAATTATATAAAATAAAAGAATTGTATAAAATAATAGAACAAAATAATACAACAAAAATAAAGGGGAAAAAAAAACTAAAATTTATATAAAATAAAAGATTATCGATACATTGGTAACCATAAGAATACAAACAATATTGTGCATATAAATCATATCATAACCATAACCATAAGAAAACAATGTTGTGCATATAAATCATACCATAACAGGATTATAAATATATAAATACTAGAAACATAAACATCAGAAACATCAATTCAAGAAACATCAGTGAAATACTCTTTTAAGGTCATTTTATATTTAGTAAATTCGCAATTGAAGATGTCGATATTGAATAATATGTTATTGTAATTATTACATATTCTGTTCAGGCAAGAATTTTGTCTACAGTTCGTTTTGCTTTGATTGATTTTAAACAGGATAGAAGACCGTGTTAAACGTGCAGGCACATTAAATTTAATATTATTTAGCAACTCTGGGCATTGAATATTATTATTAATTAATTTATATAGGAATAGAGCATCTGCATGATGCCTTCGTACACTTAATGAATCAATTTTAAAGTACGAAGCTGCCTCTGCATAATTATTAAATCTTACAAATGACCTGTAACAGAGATATTTTAGGAATTTGTTTTGAATTGCTTCGATTTTGTTTATGTGGATTTTATAGAATTGAGACCAAACAATTGATGCAAACTCCAGATGACTTCGTACGTAGGCAAAGTAGAGTTGCTTAATGATATTGATGTTATTAAAAAGTTTTGTGTTTCTAATGATGAAACCTAACATTTTAGCAGCCTTATTTGTGATTTGTTGTATATGAAGGTTATATTGAAGTTTATTTTCAAGAGTTATTCCAAGATCACGAATATTTGAGACTGTTGCAATGTTGATGTTATTTAAAGAATAATTAAATAATGTTTTATTTTTATTTCTGGAAAAGACAATGTGATGACATTTTGAAACATTTAGAAATAATTGATTTTGTTGGCAATAGGTAATACAATCGTTTAGACTTTTTATTGGCTTGTATAGCTTAGCATCATCAGCAAATAATTCTATTTCAGAGTTTTTTACAACATTGACCAAATCATTAATATATAAAATGAAAAATAATGGTCCGAGATGTGAACCCTGTTGGATCCCTGAGGAAATTTGATTGAAGTCTGATACAAAGCCCTTTATTGCTACTGCCTGTGATCTGTTAAGTATATAAGATGTAACCCAACGAAATAAATTACCACGTATACCTAATGCCCAAAGTTTTCTTACTAGTAATTTTTGATTAATTTTATCAAATGCTTTGGCAAAGTCTGTATAAATGATATCTACTTGAGTGCGATTGTCCATGTGACCAACAATGAATTCGGTAAGAAGAACGAGATTACTTTCCACATTTCTGCCTTTTGTAAAACCATGTTGTTTTGTTGTTATGATGTGATTGAGTTGTGGACTTAGGTATTGGTAAACAATTTTTTCCATTAACTTACTGAATATTGAGTTGTGGACTTAGGTATTGGTAAACAATTTTTTCCATTAACTTACTGAATATTGTTAGTTTTGAAATCGGACGATAATTTTTAACATTATTTTTTTCGCCATTTTTGTGGATTGGTGTTACATATGCTCTTTTCCATATTTCAGGTACCGTGCCTTCGTTCATTGATTTATTATATATAATGCAGAGAGGTTTAGCGAGTGTTTCAGCACAATTAACTATAAAGTATGACGGAATATCATCACACCCCGCGCTTGTGTTCATGTCAAGAGCTTTTATTTCTTTTAAGACTATTTCTCGTGTGAATTTAACCGTGGTGATATTTATGTTATTTGTGTTTTCTGGTATCTCAAATGTTGGTAGGTTATTATCTTTTATGTAAACTGATTGGAAATATTCCATAAAAATATTACATACATCTTGGCCATTTTCAGCTTTTTTGTCATCTAGATGCATCGTCCTTGGAAGGGACGATTGTGTTTTTTTCATATTATTGAAATGATTCCAGAAGAGTTTAGGATTACCATTCATGTTACTTTCAGCAGTATGTATATAATTAATGTAGAGTTCTTGTGCAATTCGTTTTTGTCTTGATCTTAAGAGTGAAAACGTTTGGTAGTCACGTGGATTTTGAAATTTTTTGAAATATTTATGATATTTATTTTTTTCTTTAATTATTTTTATGAGAGATGATGTATACCATGGCGGATAATTATAATTTTTTGCTGGTTTAGTTGGTATGTAATTTATTTTAATATTGTTCAATATGTTGTAGAAGACGTCAGTTGCGGATTGAGTATTCAGATGGTTCAGATTATGATCCCAATCAATTTCGTTTAGTTTTGTGTTTATCATTGAATAATCTGCTTTTCTAAATTGTAATACTTGCTTTGTGTTAGTTTTCAGGTTTTTATTTTTATTTTTAATAGGAATTGAAATAGCAGTGTTTTATGATAAACATCTTCTGGTACTAATGAAATGTTATTGTGAGTAATTTTCAGTTGTATGTTACTTAGAGCTAAATCAAGAATGCGATTATTTATATTATTACTCTGAGAGTTATATTGTTGCAGATTATTAAATGATAAAAATTCTATAAACTTAAAATGGGCGGGATTTAATGAATTGATGGGTTCAGTGTACATATAATCACAGTTGTCATTTATTGGTAACCAAAGTAAGTGAGGTAGGTTGTAGTCTCCCACTATAATGAAACTGTCATTATTGTTATCCGTCATAATCTGTGATACTTTGTTTATGTGAGAAGTAATATTTATAAGATGTTTATTGTCAGGTGGGATGTACGAAGTACACTTGTGAATTTTTTTACCAGGAAGTGATATAGTTACCCATATGTCTTCCGCTTCAGAATCCCATTCTAGTTTTTGATCAGAAATTAATTTACTTTTGACTGCAATTAAAACTCCACCACCGCGATTTTGATTGAGGTTATGATAATCTCTATCTCGTCTGTAAATATGGTACCGTGGATCGAAAAGTTCCTCATTAAAGATTGAATTGTTAAGCCATGTTTCACTGAGACATATAATGTCATAGTTGTTTAATAATACATTTTGAAGAAAAATATGTGTCTTGGTTCTGAGACCTCTTAAGTTTTGATTGTATAATTCTAAAGATTCCATTGTATTAAGTATATAGTGCAGTTAATATAAAGTTGCTGGAAAGTTAGTTGATGGAAATATTGTATGTTTTTAGTTTTTCTATATCATTATAATTGTTTATGCAATGGTGATTTGTGTTTTCATTAAGTCTTACATAAATTTTACAATTTTTGATCCAACAGAATTTGAATTTATTAATTTTGGTAAACTCTCTGACCTTTTTGTAGAGTACTTTGTTTTTATGAGTTAAATGTTCATTTATATAGATCCGTTGTTTTCCATTAAAGTTAATATCCTCTGCTGTTAGGCCCCTTCTTGTCCGGATTGCTGCTATGATTTCGTCTTTCTGTTTCCTGCCCTTTAGTTTTACTATAATATTCCGCGGTCTTCCTTCAATCTTCTCCTTGGGGGTGACTCGGGTGGCGTATTCAATGTCTTCGCTTACTATATTTAATTCTGAATAGATCCTTTTGATAATCTTCGTCAGGTTCTCTTGTTTTTTTTCTGGTATCCCAATGATCTCTATGTTATTAATGCGTGCGTGTTGTTCGTTAGCATCCAATTGTTTTTGTAATTCTTTAAATTCACTTTGTATTACGGCGTTTTGTTCCAGAGTTTTTTCAAGGTTGTTGTTTTTTTTCGTATCATTTTTTTTTCTAGAGTTAATATTTTATTTTTTAATTCCTCGATTTCTTCTTTATACTCGTTTCTGATGATTTCCAGAAATTGTACCTTAAATTCTTCAAACTTTTTGTCAAGAAGTTGGAGGAGTTGGGTGTCCGTAGTATTTAGTGTTTTTGCAGTTGCTCGTGTAGTCATTTTGGCACGAAATATTAATTAGTATAACTTCACTTCACTATTAAAGCTATTAAAATATAGATATTTAGATTTTAGCTAGAATTTTTTATTTTATTTTGAGATATTTCAAGAGTGAAATAAAAACACGACAGCTGTCATTGAATGTTATTGTTGTATTATGTTGTATTATACTTATACATTATGTATAAAATAACTAAGCAGATAATTGTAGATATTGCAAATAATTTAATCTAAGCAAATAATTGTAGATATTGTATTGTAATCAATACAACATCTACAGCTAGATAATTATTGAAATTGTAACGGGTTTCCTTCTATTTTAAGTACAATTTGGCGTATATTTCAATTTTGTACATCTCATTTTTTTTGTATGACCGATGAGTATTCCCCTTTATATGTGGAATGCCTACGTGTCTCATCTCTGAAGCGTGGTGCCCCACCTCTGAGACGTTTTGCCCCACTGCACCGGTGGGAAACACTGCTTTAAAACCTACTTATTTTCTCATAATCTCACAAAAATAAGATTCTCTGTTACTACTCTTTACTCTAATATTAAATGTACTTTCAGTATTATCAAATATAAATCTTGTATTTTGTTGATATAGACTCGTGTCAGAGGTCCTTTACTGTTTACATTATAAAACCCACTGAACTCTGTATTATTGTCATTACTCTGAAAAACTGTCAACATTCTCCTGTACTATTATTATCGACAGAAATCTACGGAACTATTTATTCTAATTATTAATATCCTGACACGACCACCCACAAATATAATACTACTACCTGTAATGAGTATCAAAACCGAAATTAACTGTTTAAAGTGTATTGTTTTCAGTATTGCCAACATTAACTTTTTGGAAAAAAAAATTCATACACTACTTAACCAAAAGTGCTTTTTATCTACTAACAATATTACCATCACTAAATCTTTGTTTTGAAATTTAACTAAACACTGCATGTAATTTACGTACTAATCTTTTTTTTTTTACTATTCTTTATTTTGGCTTTCACCCATTAGGGGTGATCTTGGCCATACACAATTAACATTAACTAACATAAATAAACCAAACATAACATAAACATAACATATAATAATAATAATAATAATAATAAGTCAAAACATGGCTAGACTCAAACATACTTACACTTAACATATCAAAGACAAAATTCACAACATACAGTATAAATAGCACGGGACAGCCAAAAAACAATACAAACACCATAAAAATACACGAATGTTTAAACACCAACATCTGCGATTGCCCTCCTCTAGAAAAAACAGAACAAATAAAGTATCTAGGAATCGTAATTGACCATAACCTTAGATGGATACCTCACATCAAACAAATCACAAATAAACTTCTCAAAACAATACACATTTTCCTTAACATAAGAAACATATATAAAATAAAACAATTGAAAACAATATATTTTGCACTCTGCCAATCAATAATAGAATATGGAATTATTGCTTGGGGAGGAGCAACAAACTCGGCTATCAATTACATAGAAACCGCACAGAAAACGATCTTAAAGGTAATACTAAAAAAACATAGACTGACCGATACAGACCAAATATTCAACAGCTGTGACGTACTAGATATACGCCAATTATACGTTAAAACACTACTAAACTACATTTTTAACAAAAAAAATAAATTTCAACATACACAAAATAACACTAACAGACCAGTTAGACAAGCGTACAAAGAAAACATTAAAACTCCAACAGTAAATTCAATCTTTGGACAAAGACACTACCAATACCATGCTATAAAAGCTTTCAACAGTCTAAAAATTGAAATTAAAATTGAGGAAAATAAAAATAAATTCACACACAAAATTACAAAATGGATTAAACAACAAAAAAGACAATATTACCAAAATGTCATAGCATAAAATAAAAATAAAACCTACACGTAACACACAAAACCAACATAAACACACATCACTCACAAACACAGAAGATTATTTTCCTCGTATTATTTTTTAATTTTAAATGTATTATTATGTATTTTAATTTTTAATTTTAAATTTATTATTTTCTTTTCAAATTTACTATCTTCTCTTTAAATGTAATATGTAGATTAGATTTTCATATTATAAAATGAAGGCCTCAGCACGGGCAAGCCACCCAGTGAGGCCTACATTACTGGAAAACATAAATTGTAACAAAATAATGTACCAAATAAAAAAAATAAAAATAAAAAAAATAAAAATAAACATAAAATACAATACTTGTTAATAACCTGTCATTCTTATCACTGTAAACATACCTGTGCGAAAATAAAAACAAATAATACGAATAATCGAAGTTTGTGAAATCTTAACGCTTTAATTAACCAGGTTTACAAGTGTTTAATTCAACTGTGAAGTATCATAGTGTTATTGCCGAAATAATATCCTTTTATTCTAATCACCGTAAACATACCTGTGCGAAGACAATTTTATATTACTCTTAATTCCCGGGTAACCAAAAGCGGCCGATAGCCCAATGGTGAGCGAATCCGCACATAGATCCGAAGGTCCCCAGTTCGAATCCTAGTAACACTAAGATTTCTTTCTAATTTTTTTTTCTCCTGCAACATTATTTAAATAATTGTGAAACAAGATATACGAGTTTAGCAGATCATCCAAATCAAGGCGCTGATTTAAAGTACGAATTAACATCAAGTACCCACAACTACTCACTGTGGCAAGTTAGCAATATTGCCTACATGACAGCTGACAGGCGCAAATCATCGACTTATCAACTAAAGTGGTGAAGCGAATAAAAAATAAACACAAAAAATACGAATTGTACAAAATCAATTATATAAAAAGAAATCCAGTGTTCAAAAAATGAACCGTCCAAAAAAAAGACATCTGAACACAATGATGCCTCGTATTATTGGAGAAAATAGCGTCTCAATTGAGGACGCAAACGAAACCTCATCGATTGCGTCATCCAAAGGCTCGGATGATACCGAAGTAGAATATCCTTGCACCTCAGGGGTAGATGTGCTTAATGAAGCTCAAACACATCTGACAGCTCTACAAGATGTCTTGGCAGAGAAGCAGTCGAAGGTCTCAAAAGACCAGCAGCTGAGAATTGCCAGAAACGTGTCAGAAGTTTTTAGATCCGTATCTCAGCTGTTGTTGGAGCGCGAGACCGTGCGTGCTGATCTGGCTACAGTGACTGCCCAACTGAGAATGACAGAAATCAAAGTACGACACGTGAAGAGCGAAAAAAGACAACTTGAACAAAAAATTATTCAACTAGAGTCTGATCTTGGACCTGTAATGCGGAAAGTAGCGGAGGCAACGGAGGCTAGCCTCTCATTTGCTGACATCGCCCGCAAACAGCCTAATGACGAGAGTCACTGATACAAGCAGCACTATTATAGATCACGTTATATCAAACAGACAAAACATTTTAACAACCATATCGAATATAGATGACCCGCTTAGTGACCACAATATACTAATTGTTGACTTTAAGAATAATTTAAAAAAATGGTTTAATAATATAACTAAACCACGCTTTACTAAACCTATCATCAACAGTATAGCGGTAAAATCTTATATTGCGACTAACAAATTTGCTATCAACTCAACCAAACCTGAAGACGGTTACAAAGATTTTAATGATTATGTCAAAAATGCATTAGAAGCCGGTAAAACTACACAAAACGTAAAAACAGGAAGGCGGCAACATCTAAATACACCTTGGTTTGATTCTAAACTGAATTTTCTAATCAAGGAACGAAACCAGCTTCACAAGCAGTGGAAACAAGACCCAGGTAATATTACTCTTGCAATACGTAAAAATAAACTAAGAAACATAGTAACTAATTATAGGAGAAGTCTGAAAAACAAATATTACATCAATAGCTTTCAACAAAGCCTAACTAACCCAAGAAAAACTTGGAAAACCATTAACTCAATTCTGTCTAACCGTGTACATAAACCCACCAACACAATTGAATCTCTCATCGTAAATAATTGTGAAATTAGGGAACCCCGTGAAATAGCCATGGCTTTTAATGAGTTTTTCCTGTCAGTTGGAGAAAAATTGGCAGCTGCCATTCCATCATTCCCGGATGACTGTAATACAATATATGTAGAACCAAAGGCACGACAATCCTTATATATGACTAGGACGAATAAGGATGAGGTAATAAAGGTCATCTCGAAACTTAGGTCGAATGCAGCGGCAGGAATCGATGGATTAACACCGTGTTTTCTTAAAACCTGTAAAGAAGAACTAGCTGGGCACCTAACCCAACTTATCAACTTCTCCATAGGCTCGGGAATATTTCCAAACCAGTTAAAGCTTGCAAAAATTATACCAATTTTTAAAGTAGACTGCAAGAAGTGTTTTTCTAACTATCGTCCAATATCGATTTTATCGGTATTTTCAAAGGTGTTCGAGTCAATTATCAAAGATAGACTGATAAAATACATCTCTAGAAACAATATCCTAACACCACAGCAATATGGCTTTCGGAAAAACTCCAATACCCAATGTGCCACCTTCGATTTCATTTCTAACATTCAGCAGTACATAGACCAGGGTGAATATGTGACAGCTATATTTATAGATCTGAAAAAAGCCTTGGATACGGTAGATCATGAAATACTTCTACAAAAAATGGATCATTTGGGAATAGTCGGGAAATCTTTAAATTTGCTCCGAAGTTACCTAGCTGATAGATTTTGCCTTGTCGATAACGGAGGGAACCTAAGCGACGTTGGAAAAATCACATGTGGAGTGCCACAGGGCTCGATTCTTGGACCTCTACTTTTCTTACTATACATCAATGATATAACTAAATGTGGCATCTCGGGAAAACTTCAACTTTACGCTGATGATACTGTGATTTACTACCATTGTAAAAATCTCAAGGAACTTGAAGCTTTAATGAATAAAGATCTCGCAAAGCTGGCTAAATGGCTTCGATTAAACAAATTAAGCCTCAATGTTAAAAAAACCCATTACCTTACTTTCGGAAAAAAGGGTAACATGGGTATGAATATCATTCTTGGAAATGAAAAGCTACAACATGTTCAAGTAACGAAATATTTGGGGTTACTCATAGATTCTAATCTCTCGTGGAACTCCCATGTTGAGAATGTAAAATCCAAAATTTCCCCGATAACCGGTGTACTTTATCGACTCCAAGGTGTGCTCCCCACATCTTTACTGCGTGCAACATATTATTCTATGATCCACTCCCACCTGAGTTATCTAGTTAGTATCTGGGGCACCATTACCAAAAAAAAGTTCCGAAATACAAGTAATTCAAAATAGAGCCGTACGTAATATATATAATCTGCCATGGGATACACATGTCAAAGATATATACTAACAGACACAAATACTTCCTCTTACAGTCCTGCCAAAGTATAACATCACAACTGCCATTCTACAAATAATTCAACACTCCTCACACACCAACACTAAACCAGTCTTTAATTATGACATACACCAGCACAAAACACGATCACAAAATCAAATACATTTATCTTCATCTACTTACACGACCGAATTTGGAATTAACTCCTTACGAAACATTTATTTATTTATTTATTTTATTACATTTTATTAACGCCTAGAAGGCTTTTACATATACATGTTATGGGTTTTGTTGTTCAGTAGCATTATAAAATATTTTAATTACATAGCATAATAAATTGAGTATGAACTTACATAACAATGTGTAGGGTTATTGTTATGGTGTTATTATTTTATAAACATAAGCAAGCAAAGTTTATTGTACAAAGTACGTCGGTTGAATATTTTACAGAACATAGGTTAAACTAATACATAAACTTGAGAAAAATATAACAGATATAGGTAGGTAGTTAAGTAGATACAATTCAAGTATATAGTTACGGTGTTATTGGAATTTGGACAATGAGTTCGATAAGTTTATATAAATATAGTGTAGTTACAAGAGTACAATAATGTAAGTAGGTAACACACACAAGACAAGTAAGTTTGTTATTATTATTATAAAGATAAACACTACAGTTTGTTGTAAACCATCTTTGTAATCATCAATCTTTATTTTGCCCGATTGGGAATTTTACATAACAAAGCTTAGTTAATGAAACAATAAAATATGCGTTTGAAAAAAAATTATGAATCTGTTACAAACATTCTAGTATACTGTATTTTAGTTTGTATACTGATTGGTGATGATAAACATCAATTGAGCTATACTTATTACCGAGTATGTGAAGTCTTTGAATAGGTGAGTTTTGAAAATAATTGTTAGCAGATATGGGAACATTATATAGAGCGGTCTGTCGAGTGTCGCGCGTAGGTACACGGAGCGATATAAGACTCGTCAAATCAATGGCGTCCAGTCTGCCATTCGAAATTTTGAAAAGAGATACTAAGTCGCACACTGTGCGTCTCAATGATAAATCGGTTAAATTTAGTAAGTTCATGAGGAAAGTGTAATTAAGATATTCGTTTGGAATTCCTAATTTATAATTAATAAATCGCAGAAATTTATGTTGCACTCTTTCAATTTTTAATTGGTGAATCTTATAAAATGGAGACCAGATTGTTGAGTTATACTCTAGATTACTTCTAACTAAACCAGTGAATAGCAGTTTGAAGGAATTTATTAATTTAAAATCTTTCGCTGTCCTTAATATAAAACCCAAACATTTCATGGCCTTGTTGGTTATTTCGTTTATATGAGGAACAAATGTTAGTTGCCTGTCAAAAATAATACCAAGATCCTTAATATTCTCAACTCTTTTTAGGAAAATGTTGTTGATGCTATATTGATGCGTAATGGGATTTTTGATTCGGGCAAAAGTTATCGTTTGACATTTATCAATATTGAGAAATAGTTCATTGTGGGTGCACCACTCTTGTAGCCTCACAAGATTAAATTGTAGTACGTAACAGTCATGAATATTTGTAATGGTTTTATAAATTTTGAGATCATCTGCAAATAAGAGAATCATGACTCCATCAAAAACCGTAGTTATATCATTGATAAACAATAAAAATAGTACTGGTCCTAAATGAGACCCCTGTGGGACGCCGGTAAAGACTTCGAACTGGTGTGAATAGTGTGAGTTGAGTTTAACACATATTTTTTTTTATGCAGATAACTCTCAAACCATCTCAAAATATTCCCTGTTATTCCAAGGGCACTAAGTTTATGTATGAGAATTTTATGTGAGACTTTGTCGAATGCCTTACTAAAGTCAGTATACACTACGTCTGTTTGAAGACGCTTTTGCATTGTATTAAATAGGTATTCCTGATAGATCATCAAGTTTGTAAAAGTAGATCTTTTTGCCATGAAACCATGTTGACGATGTGAAATAACTTTGTTAATCTCAGGCGAGAGTTTAGAAAGCAGAGCAGATTCAAATAGTTTAGGGATTGACGATTGGATACATATAGGTCTATAGTTAGAGATATCTGATCTATTTCCTTTCTTAAAGATTGGAAATAGAAAACTGGTTTTCCATTTTTGTGGAAAGGTACCAATTTTTAGAGACAAGTTAAAAAGTTTAGTTAGAGGTAATGTTAAAACTGATAAGCATTTTGATAAGAAAATTGGAGGAATGTTATCGGGACCAGCCGATTTATTAATATCAAGGGATTTTAATTTAGTTCTAATATCGCTTTCTTTGAATATACATTGGCTAAAATCGATCTTGTTGTCATTGTTAGCTGTAGTTGTATCGAATAATGGAGAGTTGTTTGCAGTATCATAGACTTTGCTGAAAAATTCAGCAAACAGATTGACGACTTCTTGGGGGGTATCGGCCATTTTATTATCTAAATACATGTTTGACGGAATACTAGAGTCATTATTATTGAGCATGTTCGCAAATTTATAAATGTTCTGAGGATTAGCTGCTGCCAATTCTTCGCAGTTTTCGATACGCATAAATTTCGATACGCATTTTTGCACATAAACAATATAACGCATTACCTAGTAATTTAAAACTTCCGGCAACGAACAAAAAAACATTGACAAAAGCTCAAGATATTTCCTTAGCAGTTTCATTAATGACTAACACAACCTTTCTCTGGTACTCCATAATAACATCTGCGTTTATTTATTTTAATGTATTTATTTTAATCTATTTATTTCAATGTATTTTATTTATTTGCCTTGTCCTTTCTAATGTTGTCTTTCCCGAAATGAGTTTTATAAACTCATTGTGAATAATACATTATTACTTTGTTATCATTTTGTAATGTATTATCTTGTAATAAAATAAAAAAATAAAAATACTTAAACGGTACAGAGCTGGTAACAGTAGGTTATCACAAAATTATAAAAATAGGAACCTGTGTACAATATAAGTGGGCGCTTTTCGTTATTTAACCAAAGATTTTTCTAAAATTGGTAGCGTTTTTTTAAAACAGAACTATGAAATTGGCAATCATATAAACAAACATAGCATATGAGAGTAAACAAATGTGATTAGTGATTATAAAACATAAAGATAAACATAACGCAAACATACCATGAACATAACATAAACATATAAGCACACATAAGCGTAACTACATTGCCCACTCTCCGATACAACGACTTCACACCATGGGAAATCATTACTTTGGTGATGTTGACATATTCAATACCAACTTGGCAAGTTTTGTGGATCATTTAAAACATTTATTTCAACAATACTCCTAAACACATCATGTAAACCAACAAATAGCTATAATTTTCTGTTTTTGTTTCTTGTGTTTGTATGACTTGTTGCATAGCTTTAATCAAATGTTATTTTATTCTTATTTTTTATGTTTCAAAGTATCTGTCAAATTAAAATCATACTACCAACCATGTAAAAGCCCTATGGGCGTTAAATAAATAAATAAATATCATAACATAAATACACATAACTTATCTTTTTTGGCTTGACTGTATTTAACATGTATATATTTATTTTTATATTTTATGTATAACAAGCTGTTTGTCTCTTACCTTTACCAATAAATACATAATATGTGATATTATCATAAATAAATATTATCATAAACATAAACCTACCATAAACATAACATAAACTTAACAAAAACAATTCAGAGCTCGTAATAAGCTGGTATTACAAAATTATAAAAATAGGAACGAGAGAATTGTAGTAATCATAGAGAGGGGGAGGAAAATGATTTATCCATAAGGGATTTGAATTAACCTCTTACTTTAAGCATTGAAGTTTATGAATCAAGGGATGGGATGTTATTCACTTCTTACATGTAAATGAGGTTCGCAGCATTCTTCTTGCATTGCGTTGATTGGGGAAGATTTCATGGCTCCTAAGACAAGGCGAAGAGAGTCTATGTTATGTAATAAACTTCTTCCGTTTTTTGTCAGCCTAGCCAAGCACGTTGTTTTATTGCGAACCTAATTAATTTCATATTATTTACAGTAGCTATGGGCAGGATCAAAACATTCACAATTGAAATATTTTGATCGAAACATAAAAAGAATTGTGTGATAAATCGATTGAATAGCTCGGAGTTCTGCAAGAGCAGTAGCTGCGGAAAGAGGCAGATTTTTATCGGTTTTGGGAGGGGGAGGGGGCCCATAGACAAAGTATGTTACATTGGTCATTTGCTGTATTTATTTATAAAAAAACTGTCAACTATGTATTGCCAAGATCACCATTAGTGGGAAAAGCCAATAAAAATAATAATAAAAAACAACTACTTCAGTACCTACTACCTACAGTAACGCAAATGTAGTAAACTGAGCATCTTATTTAACACACATATCTATGGCCTATCTGTCAAATGAACAAGACGCTTTACAGCTTGATGTGTTGTAAATATCAAATGTGCTTTTCCACGTGATTATTGAAAAGCTGCCTGTGAGTACCCTTTAACGTTAAATATTGCTGGATTATTCCGAGAGTTATGCCATCTATCGTTTTCCACATTTTGTGTTCAAATTAATTGAGGTTATGTGCGTCTTCACGCATTATGCTTACATAGCATTTAGTTTGGCTAAGCGGTTGTATCAATCTGGTTGAGTTTAACCTAAAGTTGAACCATGTGGAGATGCGTTGTATGTGATATGTTGCGTGGCTATCAAGTCGAACGGTTAGAACATCCAACCACACAACCGTTCAACCAAGTTGGATCATCTGTATCGTGGTTGAATCAACTTTTCTCAGTCGGCCTAGGGAGCCGCTGTGTGTAATTGTTTGTAAGCGTACATTTAATAAATAGAAATAAATAAAATTTCAAGCATGACTACTGGATGTGAAGTTTAGATGGATTTTTTCACATTATATGTATAATGTTTTGACTAGCTTTGGGTATACTTCAAGCAAGATTTACTTTATACAGATGCGAGGAACGAAGTTCTTGTTTTCTTTTTGGATCAGTTCAAATTTATTTAAAAGGATGTAGCGAATGAAACCGTAAAAAATATTTTTTATTATTGAGGTAGCATCACATGAATTGCTAATTGAACGAATAAAATAGAATTAATTCGTTCCATGAGCCATTTTTGTGCCGAAATTCGTTTTCTCCTTTCATGCTTACAGTAAACAAAGTGTCAAGAGGGCTCGCAAAATTTTGCTTTTTGAAGTGGGAGACATGTTGCGTGTGTACTCCAGACTAGCAACTGACGAAATGGCGACCCATAATCTAACCTATAACTTTTAACTTTAAAATCTAAAATCTACCATTAAAACGTATAAAAAATTCAATTAAACATTAAACGTATTTCCATAGATATGTATCTTTCATTATCAAGTCAGCGACAGACAACATACAGAAATATAAAATATTCAATGTTGACTCGAAAACGTAGCTGTCACTGCAGTTTCAAAGTAACAAACACGCAGGATTCGCGCGGTTATAAATTTTACGGTTTTTTAATATTTTTTCTAAAAATCCTAAAAAAATTAAACAAACGGTAAAATACAGGTTGACTCATTGGCTATATAGCACCATAACGAGTTTGTATGACTCCATGTAAAAATTCTAATTTATGTTTTTTTTAATGTTGGCGAAAAATTTAAAAAAATGATCGTCTGGATATCTCGAGCAATCGAGGCAAAATTATTTATTTCGCGTGGTCGCTCCAGTGATTTATTATGAAAATAATTATTTGAACTTACCCAACCATTCCAACGCGTATTTTATTTTTTTAGGCCACTGAGCGTACCCAGTTTTTTTATTATTATCTTTCCTCCCCATTGTATATGACTAGGAATTAAAAAAAAACGATTACACTTAAACTGATTTTAGTTGAAAAAATTTCACACAACAGATCGGCACTAAGGTAAAAAACGTCTTTATACCGCCAGGAGTGGGCGGTAACTGAATACGATGCGTGAAACCCTTACGTAGACGGCATAAGGGTTATTTCACAATTGCAAATTCAATGTTCACCTCCCCGACAATCGATCAATATTCGTGTAAAAAAACGCGAAAATGCATATTCTGTTAAGTTCTGGTACATTATATGAAAATTTCCTCCGATAATCAAACAAAAAATTGAATTTGCTAAGCTATACAATAAAAACATACGCTGAAAATGGATTTGTAAATAGGATATTTTGCACAAGACAGTTTTTTTTTAGGTCTGATACTTATTTTTTTCTAGGCTTATAAAAAGTTTTCAAAAAATGATCTTCTGCTGACAAGGCCAAGATGTGTTCTACTTGCAGTATTTAATTAAAGCATCTGTAGTATTTCTAAGTAAACAAATGTTCCACCAAAACACCTGATTTAGCATTACTTGGTATTGGATCGCCTTCACGATTTCATTCACAGAGTTTTCATTACAATTGAATTAATATTTTGGGACGGTACTAAATCGTAAAAACTGGCAGCACCTTGAACATAACCATAGATCACTATCATGAATGCATCTGTCATTGTAATTTGCAAGATCGTTCATATTGAGATGTTACTTCATTATAATAAGTTATTGGTAAGTTCTAATATCGATATTTCCTTCCCGAGAATTTTGAATTGTTAAATGTATAACTGCGCTGTGTCGCTGTTTACCGCGACCTAACCTTACTTATAACTGGGTTTACCGATATTTTGTCGGAGAGTAGATAGAATATGCGATCAGGCTAATTTAAATACATATACAGAGGATGACAGCATTAGATTCTGTAAACCGGTATCAATTATCTAAACTTTATGTTCTATTCAATCAAAATTATTTAATCTTTTTCCAAATATTTACTCTAAATCCACCCAATGACGTCACAATACATCTAGACTCGTTATTGTCTGACAAACTCAAGATAAAATGTGGCAAGTAAAAACACTCTTATTTCCTAAGTAAAATTTTCGATTCCAATGCTGTTCATGTGGGGCTAAGATGGACATTTAAAGAATATGTCCGAATTAAATCGATTTTGCATCGGATACTACATTCTACGTCACGGGCGTGTCTAATATACGCTTACTTGCTTACACTATAAGATGAACACGCAATACTGTATGAGATCTACTGCTATAAGGCTGTCCTTATTACAATTATGTGTTGCTACTTTCACTATCTCAGAAAATGTTTACATCTGAAAATCATCGTTACATATAATTTTTCAAAATAATAAAATAATGTTTGTCTTTTACGAATGATATTTTATTTTTTTGCTTTTTATAGTGCTTGTCGGGTAGTAAATACATCCTCTCATCACGCACGAATGCTTTTTATAGTGTTTGTCGGGTAATAAAAACATTTTCTCATCACGCACGAGGGCATTTTGGCACTTTATAACTCTATTTACTCAGAGGTTGCACACGACCTTACGTGACCCGTAGCAGTTTAGTACTAAAGCTACAAAATTGAAAGAAATACAGTTTCGCTTTTATCTTGCCACTTTGAGATTTGTACAGCGCGTCTATATGTTTGCATACACCTCATTGTTCTTACAACATATTCCAACTGAAATAAAATAATCTAATCTCTTCCAAATAAGATTTTTGTCCTTAATTTAACGTTCTGTTTCTGTAGGTTTCAGTTATATTTTTGGGCTAGAACCAAACCATAATCCTACCATAGTCTTACCATGGATCTACTGAATCCAGAGCGTGTCTCCATCAAGAAGGAACCAGGGCCACAGGAAGAAGGCGGTTGTGAAATGCTGTATGGAGATATGGATTTTGACTTTTCAGATGTAAAGAAGGAATCCTTACAGCATGCGGAGAGCACTCTGAAAACCCGTAAGTTGCGTTGCTTATGTCAAAAACTGTTTTGCGTAAAATTTCGATGCTAGTAATCCATGTCAGTTTTGAGTTGCCCAGGAAGGATATAATTTTTGCTAAGAAGTATTTTTTTCTTGTTGTTCTTGCCGTACTTTGGTATTTACATTAAATATTATATTTACGGGAAACTGCCACAATTTACATTAGGGTGCATTAAAACACATGTAATATTGATTCGATCATCATTTATAGAATGGGGTATAGAATAGGTCTGAAAATGGCCCAGCCAACTTAAGTAACACTACAATTAAATCTATAAAAAAACATATAATCAAACCATTACACCATATATTTAACGCATGCATCAGAGATAGTATTTTTCCGAATAAATTCAAACTAGCTAACATCATCCCAATACACAAATCAAGACCTTGATGTAAAACAGACAACTACAGACCAATCACATTAACTTCTCAATTGTCTAAGATATTAGAAAAATGCATTAAAAAACGTATCGTCGATTTTCTGGAATCAAACTCACTCCTTTCATCTAACCAATATGGCTTTAGAACTAAACTAGGTACTGATGATGCTTTATTTAATTTAACCAAAAACATTTATTCTAACCTGGACTCAAACATCAAAACTTTAACCATTTTTTTAGATTTGAAGAAAGCCTTTGACACAGTCAACCATAGAACTCTCTTAAAGAAAATATCCAACATTGGAATTAAACATAAATGTCTCATGCTGTTACAAAATTATATATTGAATCGCCAACAATGCACAAAATTTGGAACATATTTAAGCAATTTTGATTTAGTAAAACATGGTGTACCACAAGGAACTGTATTGGGGCCGCTACTCTTTCTAATATATATAAATGACTTATGTAATATTAAAATACCTGGTAAAATTTTCTCATTTGCTGACGATACTGCAATAACAGTCCAAGGAAAATCATGGGAAGATACTACTGATAAAGCTAACAAATGTATTACTTTTGTCAAAGAGTGGCTAGATAGAAACCTACTTACACTAAATTATGATAAAACTATTTGTATTCCTTTCTATAACACACAGAAGTCGGCTCCTAAAACCAATCTTAATTTGAAGTTTCATAACGTAAATTGTAACCCAAAACACATTCTGTAACTGTGAGGAGATGAAATCTGGAAAACTTATTAAGTATTTAGGTGTAACTATAGATTGTCAACTTAAATGGACCAGCCATATTGAAAAAACTGTTAACAAATTGAGATACCTAAAATATATTTTTAAAAGAATGAGTAATGTAGTAAACATAAAAACCATGAAACTAGTTTATGACTCACTAGTTCATTCATCTCTTTCCTATGGAATAATTGGCTGGGGCGGAACTTTCAACAATCATGTAAAACCACTAGAAATTGCACAAAAATCAATAATTAAGATAATGTACCAAAAAACTAAATCTTATCCCTCTAAACAATTGTTCCAAGAAACTGAAATTTTGGACCTTAAGCAGACCTATAGTGCTCAATGTCTTAAATTTATTTATACGCGACCAAACAACTTTATTAAAAATTCAAATCGTGCCAGCCAACGACATGGCGCTTGTGAATATGCTGTGCCTCACTGCAAAACCAGGTTGGCCCAAAGGCATATTAGTTTTATTGCTCCAAAAATGTATAATTCTTTATGTACAACCTTTAAAAGGGACACGTGTGTAAACCTTCAATGTTTTAAAAAGTACATCAAATCTTGGCTAAAAAACACTGAACTAGATATTTTTTTCTTATAAGTTTTAGCAAAGCTATCTGTAACATTTATATCCATGTATACATTATTTTTTATTATTTCACATACATACAAAACAGCGGATATATTTTATTGTTTGTAATGCTTTGTCTGCTAATTCACTTTTTAAGATGTCTTCAAAAACTAGTATTTAGCTTATTTTTTGTGTTATTTTAAAACTTTTACATATTTCATGATTTAGTTTCTTGTATTGCATCTCTACAGTAACTCTTTTAAAATAAATTAAATTTATATATGATATTGTATCTCCACTTAAACCATAGAAATAAGATAAAACTACTTATAATACCCACACTCAGGCTTCGCCTTCGTGGGATTTTTTTTTAATTATGTACATTTATTTCAATATTTTTTATACATTTTTCAATATTTTATGTAACCATGTATGTATAAAAAAAATTCAATAATAAATAAAAAAGAATGTGCTCAAGAGTTGATAGCATATCCTCCTAGAAACGAACATCTGCGGTCCTTCTTATTTCCTAAATGAACCCTTAAAGCCTGTTCTCCGGATTCCCGTTTTTCAAGGGTAATAATCAATCGTATCATTTATCGTACATTTTTAAAATAAAAGTTTAAAAAAAAAATAACAGTTTTTTTGTAGTACTCTCCAGGAGATGGACGACTGTAATTATACTGTTTTATAATGCACTTCGTCTGGACTTATCAATTGAGTATTGTTGATTGGTTTTTAGGTGGCATTAAAGTGGAGACTGTTAGCTTCAAGTTAGAACCAGGACCTCAAGAAGAAGATGGAGGGGGAATCCCTTTTATCGAAATTGACATAGACCTTCCGGATGTTAAAAACGAATGCCTTAAACGCCTTCAAAGTAAAACACAGACAACAGGTGAATAAAGATTGGTGTTTTTTTTACATTTATTAAATTAATGATGCTTATACTTATACTTATTCGTAATGTTTTTCAGACTCATTGACTGATCAAAATACACGTTCTTTGGAAAAACCATTCTCTTGTTCCCATTGTAAGTACTCCTGCAAGTCAATGTCAATGTTAGACTGTCACTTGCGGACTCACAGTGGAGAAAAACCTTTTTCTTGTTCCGACTGCAAATATTCATGTTCTCAAAAGGGAAATTTGACGATACACATGTTGACCCACGGTGCAGAAAAACCTTTTTTATGTTCCGTTTGCAATTATTCATGTTCTCAAAAAGGAGCTTTAACGAAACACATGCTGACTCACGGTAGAGAAAAACCTTTTTCATGTTCCATTTGTGCTTATTCATATTCTCAAAAAGGAAATTTGACGATACACATGCTGACTCACGTCGAAGAAAAACCTTTTTCATGTTCCATTTGTGCTTATTCATGTTTTCGTAAGGTAAATTTGACGAGACACATGCTGACTCACGGTGGAGAAAAACCTTTTTCATGTTCCAATTGTGCTTATTCATGTTTTCTTAAGCAACATTTGACGAGACACATGCTGACTCACGGTCAAGAAAAACCTTTTTCATGTTCCGTATGCAATTATTCATGTTTTCCTAAGGAAAATTTGACGAGACACATGCTGACTCACGGTGGAGAAAAACCTTTTTCATGTTCCAATTGTGCTTATTCATGTTTTCTTAAGCAACATTTGACGACACACATGCTGACTCACAGTGGAGAGAAAACTTTTTCATGTTCCGTGTGCAATTATTCATGTTCTCAAAAAGGAGCTTTAACGAAACACATGCTGACTCACGGTAGAGAAAAACCTTTTTCATGTTCCATTTGTGCTTATTCATGTTTTCGTAAGGAAAATTTGACGAGACACATGCTGACTCACGGTGGAGAAAAACCTTTTTCATGTTCCAATTGTGCTTATTCATGTTTTCTTAAGCAACATTTGACGAGACACATGCTGACTCACGGTCAAGAAAAACCTTTTTCATGTTCCGTATGCAATTATTCATGTTTTCGTAAGGAACATTTGACGATACACATGCTGAATCACAGTGGAGAGAAACCTTTTTCATGTTCCGTGTGCAATTATTTATGTTCTCAAAAGGGAAATTTGACGAGACACATGCTGAATCACAGTGGAGAGAAACCTTTTTCATGTTCCGTGTGCAATTATTCATGTTCTCAAAAGGGACATTTGACATGACACATGCTGAACCACAGTGCATAAAAACCTTTTTTGTGTTCCGTTCGCACTTATTCATGAACTCGCAAGCAAAATTTGACGAATCACATGTTGATTCACAGTAGAGACAAACCTTATTCGTATTTCGTTTGCAATTATTCATGTTATCAAAAGCGTTATTTGACGATACACATGCTATCTTACAGTGGAGAGAAACCTTTTTCATGTTCCGTTTGAACCTTTTTTTGTTATCGAAAGGGAAATTTGACAAGACACATGCTTACCCATATTGGAGATAAACCTTTTTCATGTTCCATTTGCAATTACTCATGTTGTCGAAAGGAAAATTTGACCAGTCACATGCTGACCCACAGTGTAGAAAAACCTTTTGATGTTCCATTTGCATTTATTATGTACTCGAAAGGAAAATTTAACGAATCGCATGCTGACTTACAATGGAAAACAACTTTTTTCATCAGTTCTCGTCCTACTGTCAACCAGGAAAGTCGCGCGCAACTGTATAAAACTGCTGACGTTAAAAACCGATCTTGACACAAAATTACTCGGGCGTTTGCGCCTTGCGCATACGCGTCAGCGAATGGACATTGCCATCGAAAACATAAAAGCGGAAATTCAAAACATCACAACAGTGAAAGATTCAAAAGCTAAAACGAATCTAGAACAAAATGTCTACATACTAGAAGAAATTTGGAAATCTGAACGAATCAAACACCAAGAAGAGATAATTAAACTCCAAAAAAAAAATCATTGATAATCAAGATGAACTCACCAAAAAAATAGAAAATATTGTAGAAAGAAATAATAACCGAAAATCATATGCTCAAATTATAAGTGACAACAATAAATCAGTGGATTCAAATACATTCAATGTTGAACCAAAATATGCCATCTTAATTACTTCAAAAAACACCTTGAAGGCCGAAGACATAAAAATAAAAGTTCAAAAAAATATAAACTTAACGAAACTAAAAGTCGGAGTTAATGGAGTAAAAAAGATTGGCGATCAAAAAATACTAATCTCATGCCCAAAAAAAGAAGATGCAGAAAAATTAACCATAGAAATTAACAAGGTAGTTGGTAAAGATGTATTGGCCGAAGAAATAAAAAAAAAGAAACCATTTCTAATGTTGAAAAGACTCCAATGCCAACTGACGGAAGAAGAAATTATAGACGGAATCACACAACAAAATGAAGGAATAAACCAAGAAGATAGAAATGATATTAAACTTATCAAGGAAATAAAAAACAAACACAATGATGAAAAAGAAAACGACACCACTAACTACATAATCGAAACAACCGGAAAATTGAGAAAAACGCTAATAGACAAAAAAAAATAAACATAAAATTTCAAAGAATATACATCGAAGACTGTAACCCCATTACACAATGCTTTCACTGCCTGAAGTTTGGCCACACAGCGATAAGATGTCTCGCCAGGACGGAGCCCCCCATTTGCCCTCATTGCGCTAAGGAACACATACTATCCAAATGTGACAACAAAGAACAAGAACCAATCTGCAACAATTGCTGTATCCAAAACAAAAGGTATAATATGAAGTTTTCCATCGACCACACATCCAATAGCACTAAATGTCTCTATCGGCAAAAAATGCTGCAAATCGCTAGAGAGCGCATCGACTACGAATAAATATGCTAAATTTCACTTATTTAAACTTAAAACTTTAAAATGGATGATTTTTTATGTAACGCTCTAGATAAAAAAAATGTATATAGAAGAAAAATTATGTCAAACCATAAAAGATTTCAATTTAACCTGCCCTGAAAAAGGATTTAGTCTATTTCATGTAAACATTAGAAGCATAGAAAAAAATGTAGAAGAATTAATAATATCATTAAAAGATTTCAATTACTCTCCGGGATGCATAGTGTTAACAGAAACGCATTCAGCCGGGGAATTGAATTATACTATTCCGGGGTATTCATATTATACAACAATAACAAAATTAAACAAAAACTCTGGTGTCGGAATATTCATATCCAACCAGTACAATGTACTCAATATTAAAGAGATTAACAGTGTTAGAAATGTTAACATTTTGAATATTGAATTTAAGGACATAAATAAACATTATAACTTTATTGCTATTTATCGTACGCATATGTCAATAATATCACAATTTATAGATGAATTAAAAAATATTTTATTCAATTTTAGAAACAAAAATAATGTTATTGTTGGGGATATCAATTTAAATATCGCAAACGGATACTCTAGTATGGATAAAGAACCTCAATAACCTCAATATGTTAGCGGAACTCAACTATTTATCGTGCGTAAATTCATTTACTAGGAACGTTCCAGGTCAACGACCTGCATGTTTAGATCATATTTTTACAAATATTCCTGATATCCACAATATAAATAGCTAATCAGCTGTCATTCATACTAATATTACTGATCATTACTAGAGATGGCAAAATTTCGTTTTAACTAAAAACGCGAAAAAATATTTATGTTTCGAAAATAGGGCATTTATAAGTTTTCTTTGCGTTTCAAGGCATTTGAAAGTGTTTCCAGTGATTTCTATTTCGCGAATTAACGCGAAAAACGTGATTTTGGCCGTATTTCAGCTAAATTATTCTATTTAGCGAAATAGGCGCGAATTTCCCGAAAATACCGGGTATCAAAATAATATGTGAGAATTTAAAAAAATCTATATTTACATTACGATTTTTTATAATTTTGTTACTATTTTATGTGTAAATATTTAATATTTTTGTACTGTAGGCTAAAATTGCTTTTTGATATTACACAAATTGTGCGAAATAAATTATGCCTATTTATGTTAATCGCAATCTGCATTTTTTGTGTTTTTGTTCGACCCGTACTTAGAGTTTCCTTCCTTGTTAATTTAATATTAAAATTAATTATTTATAATCTTTCACATGGAAATACTTGCAAATGAAGGTTAAACATATATTTTACCAAAAATACTTAAAATACGCGCTAAAAACATTCAGGAAATATATTTTTTCTATTTGGCTACAAAACGCTAAATTATGCCTCAAAATGCTATAAAACGCTAAATTTCCAATTATTAATGCTAAAAAATCTGAAAATTAATGCTAAATTTTGCCATCTCTAATCATTACTCATGTATGTTTATCCATAAATTTAGCAATCCAATATTGCCATCATTAAAACAAAGTAATACCTCAAAAAAAGTACTCCATATGGATACATTAAAAAATAAATTAGAATCGGAAAATTGGATAGAATTATTTCAATGTAATGATGTCAATGTTTGTTGTAAAATATTTGAAGAAAAAATTTCCAAATACATAAATGACTCATCAAATAATATAATACCCAAATCCAAACTATCTAAATTCAAACCTATAAAACCATGGATTACTCACGGTTTAATAGTATCTGTACGACATAAGCAAGCTCTATACAAATTGACTACTCAACAACCAAATAATAAAAGTTTACTCAATCATTTTAAAGCATATAAAAACAAACTTTTTTATATTAAAAAACATACAAAAGCAAGTTATTATACCCATAAGTTGGATCAGGCTGAAAATGATAGTAAAAGAGTATGGACGGTGATAAATGAAATAATTGACAAAAAAAAATACAGGAATAATGAAATTAGTGCTATTAATCATGATAACTCGAAAACATGTTGTAAAGAAAACCCATCAAAAGCTGCAAATATATTTAACACCTATTTTGCAAACGTAGGGAAAAATCTAGCCAATCTTATACATATTGACCCAAATATAACATCTCCAGACTGTAATATTGATGCTGAAAAAATAATGGCAACATTTGAAATCACCACAGAGGACGAAATAGTTTCTATTATAACTGATATGAAAGGAGGTTCTGCTCCGGGCTTTGATGCAATTACAGTTGATATTTAAAAAAACATTAAAAAACTAATTTCCAAACCATTAATGCATATAATAAATACAAGTTTTCAATGCGGAGTATTCCCATCAGTTTACAAACAAACTACCATTACTCCAATATTTAAATCAGGTAATCCAGAAGAAGTAAACAATTACCGACCCATATCAGTCATCTCAAATATAGCAAAAATTTTTGAAAAAATAGTTAATAAAAGAATGAGCCAATTTATAAAATGCAATAGTATAATTAATGAAAACCAGTTCGGTTTTATGGAAGGGAGAAGCACACAGGATGCAATTGCAAAATTGAGTAGCCTAGTATATAATTCTTTAGATAAATCATTAAAATGCCTTGGAATTTTCATAGATCTCAAAAAAGCATTTGATAGCCTATCACATGACAAACTTATAAGTAAATTAAGAAACATTGGATTAAATGGTACAGCTCTAGAATGGGTAAAAAGTTACCTTTCCAAACGACCTCAAGTCGTCAAAATTAACAATGTGTTTAGCTTGCCAAAAACGAGTCAATTCGGCATACCGCAAGGTACAGTTCTGGGTCCGTTACTGTTTATCATCTATGTTAATGACATATTCATACAAAAACTAAACGGGAAAATAATATCGTATGCTGATGACACTGTCATAATAATCGAAGGTACGGATTGGAATACTGTTAATAACTTGGCAAATGCTGATATTACTATACTGAAAATTTGGTTCGATAAAAATCTTCTCTCCCTAAACACAGAAAAAACAAAATTTATCCCATTTTCAATCAATAAATTTAAATCAGAACCAGATTTAAACATTATAATACACCAACACAAATGTGGCAGAACTAACTGCAATCAAACTTGTCCTATCCTTAGTCCAACATCCAAAATCAAATATCTTGGTGTATATATAGATCAATATTTTAAATGGAAAACACACATTTGTGAACTCGTCAAACGGATTAGGAAATGTATATATATATATTTATAAGACTTAGAAATATTCTTAGACTGGAAAACCTAAAAAGAGTGTACTATGCGATTGTTCAATCTATATTACAATATGGTATTATTGGTTGGGGAGGAACATATAATAAAAATTTGAACCCACTTAAAGTAGTTCAAAGATTGGTAATCAAAGTAATTTTGAAAAAACCATCAAAATTTTCTACCGAAATTCTTTTTACAATTTTCAAAGTACCTACAATAGACAAAATGTATCAAAAATATTCAATACTTCAAATTTACAAAGAAATGCAGTCAAATACTCATAACTTGCAATTCAATACATCAGCAAGATACCAGAAAACTATTAAAATCCCAAAATTTAACACTAAGCTCATTCAAAATACCTATCTTTATCTAGGCATAATTTATTTTAATAACCTTCCATTAAATTTAAAAAATATCGAAAATATTCAGGAATTTCACCTTAAATTAAAAAATTACCTTAAACTATTATAAGTCCAAAATACGTTTACTACTTACATCTAGAAGTAATATTGTTTAAATCTTGTGTTGTTTCTTTATAAATTATTTACCTTAATACTAACTTGTACATAATTGAACTAGAATTCCCTCACCAAACACAAGAGCATTGTCTCTTTATGGTGAGGAAAGGCTACTTTAATTTCTATTGTTTTATATCTATTTTTATCCTGTATACTTATATATATGTAAAAATATATGTTTTCAAATATTAAATAAAAAAAAATAAAAATTTAAAAAAAAAATGTTCCTTTTGCACTTATTCATTTTCTGGAAAGGGAAAATTTGATGACACACATGGTGAATCCCTGTTCAGAAAAACCTTTTTCTTTTTCCGACTACAAATATTTAGTTTCTCGTAAGGGAGATTTGACGAGACACATGCCGATTTACACTGGAAATAACCTTTTTTATATTCCATTAGTTTACCCTTATTTGATATACATGGACTTATTCACTGAATAGGCTTGCTCGAACCTTGTGATAATGAAACTTTGATTTGACGTCACACAAGAGAGTCTCCAGTACTAATAATAAATATCATCCACAAATGGTTTCAGTAGGATTTGTCCCCAGAATTATTTATTTTTGATCGCATTGTAATATATTTTAATTGTTTCTTTTTTAAACCAAAATGAACTTTAAAATTATTTTAATAGTTCTTTTGTTACTTTGTGTATTTTGTTTTTATTATTTTATTACGTTTCCATTTTGGATTGACTCTTCAAGCGTATTCTTCTTGTTTTTGCTATATGACCTTGTTTGAGGGCTTGCATTTTATTCAGAAGAGTGAAATGCTCCCGGCAAATGTACATTTATTTTTAATGAATCAAACAACTTAAAATCTCTATCAATGAAACAAATTTTATTCATTATTTATTTATTTATTCTGGATAAAAAAGTTAAAATCGTCAGCAGACAACTTGTTAAAACAGAAGTACGATTGTGTCTGTCGTGTGCACTGAATTTTAAATATGAGAAACGTTTCTGTTGTAAGTATTCCTAAACGTATGGACACATAGAATGACAATAATAACAAGTGGGACAATTTTATTTATAACCTTTTCAACGTGAAATTATCAGATAATAATATATATCATATAATTATTCAAAATTTATTTAGTAAATGTATTTGTCATTTATTTGTACAAATTAAGGTTAGTCCCACAAAGCTGTCATATGGCAGCTTGTTCGTAGGTTCTACCAATTAAACATTCTTAATATGATGTATGAGAAAATTTTTGTAGAAAAATACAATTATAGTTTTAAGGAAACATTAGAATAGAGCACATAGTAATATTAGATAATTTAAATTTAATCTATAAAATTTATAAAACTTCTCAATATACCTGCCTAATAATAAGATATGTGGGCAGATACATTAAGTAATTTAGAGATACATGAAATTTTCGCTAATTAACCACAGCTTTTTCATTTTCGGGCATAGTCTCTCATTTTATAGATTTTATTGAAAATCACTGTTATTAGGTACTCAAGAGTACCGCTTTCATATTTGGAGGAGTTTTTAGTCCATTTCTTTCTTTAAATCTTGTGGTATGTTTGTGTACCAGTGTGTGTTTGTATGAGCTTTCCCCCATGTTATCCATAATAGTAGTGAACCAAAGGAGAACTTTTATTGTAAGTAGGATCTCTGATCCATATAGTAATTGGAATGTCTCTGTTTGTAAATATTTGATGTGACATTTTTATTATATGGCGGTTTGTCAATTTTGAATATATTTAATGTAAAAAGTGCTTGCGTGTCCCCAAGTTCGAATTCCATATCTGAGGATGGATTCAACCATAGAAAAATAAATGAGTTTAAGAGTGCAATGAGGCAAAATAAATTTTAATTCTTAAGTGTTACTAGCTATGGTTACAAATTTTTGCCACTTGTTTATACCATTTAAAATCATAATGAACAATTATTCCCAGATAATATTCATTTATGAAATCAATTTTTTCACAGTCGCAAACATTAACTATTTCTCTATGTATACAGTCAAAACTATGAGCGGTTATTTTAGGTATATTCCACATTTTCAAACTCGGTGATCTTATATACATGCATTTAGTTTTTTTAACATTAATAGTTAGTCGTCTTATATCATGGATCCATTTGAGGAGCTCGTTAAAGTCTCTTTGTAATTCTTGTATAGCTATTGAGGAATATTATTTGGATACTAGAGCAGTATCATCAGCAAAAATGAATCTACGAGCTTTTTTGAAAATCTTACACAAAGCAATATCACATTCAACTTTGGACCTAGAATTGACTCTCGCGGTACTCCTGATTTGATATATCTTGATTTACTAATTTAATTTAAAATCTTCACACTCATTTTTCTTTTTGATAACTAGTTTTTGGAAGATAAGAGAAGTTTACCCCGGATTCCTACAATTTCAAGTACTTTAATTATTTGTATATGGCTGAGTGTATCGAAAGCTTTTGAGAAATCAATAAATAGAACCATTACCTGTTGTTAAGACCTAAGTTGTGAATTCATATAATAATTGCAACAGAATATATGCAAGTCTCCCCAATTGTCAAATCAACAAATTACAATCCTTTTTCAACGCCGCGGCAAGGCTTTTCACCGGAGTATCTAAATACTCCCACATTTCAGAGCATCTCAAAAATCTGCACTGGCTCAAATGTCCTGAAAGAATCCAGTTCAAGGTATGCTGGATGGTATTTAAGTCACTTAACGAAATGGCTCCGGCCTACTTATCAGAATTGTGTATTCCAGAAGATTCCAATTCCCGACAGTCAACCCTTAGGTCAGCAACGTCATCATCTATCGGAAGGTTGGAGGAACCAAAGCGCACACCAGATACTAAGTTCGGTGAGCGGGCTTTCGCCGTGTCAGGACCTAAAGCCTGGAATGGACTGCCACATGATTTGAGAATGATCGCAGACTCGACAGAATTTAGGTCTAAACTTAAAACGCACCTTTCCAGACAGTCGTATCCATAATTTCAGAAACCTCCACTTTCACAGTCGACGGCAATTTAAATTAACAAAATGTAAAAATACTAAAAATAAAATAAAATAAATAGAAATAATAATTAAAAATAAATAAATAAAAATGATAACAACTAACAATTTGTAGGCTTTTTAAGACAGTTAAAATACAGTTAAACTAAAATAAAAACTATAGCAGACTTAAGGTCATGCGATGACCAGTGTTTTTTTGATATAGTGTTCTCTGCGTGCAGTTTTATCTTCTATAAGCATAAACTTTTTAATATAAGTGTGTTTGTCGGAAGTGACTTGCCAGGTAAGTATGTTTGGTATCTTTTCTAAATAACAAATGTAGATCCTAGGAAATAAATTGTACAGCGCCCTTGTGGTGATTTTTCACAAAAACGGCGCTCTACAAATTATCCAATTATTATTATTATTATTATTAATTAGAAAAATTTTCGAGGAATTTATAAATTAAATAGCAACTTTTTTTTTTGAAAACAATAATACTCAGAAATCTTAAATATTTATCTAAATTAATGGATATATATTTTTCCAATGCAGGTAGTATGGAATTTATTTATTAAGGCGTGATTTCCATTTTAAAAGATAGGCCTTACGATGCTATATTTTAATTTATCAGGAATGTGGCTCGTGTCAGTTATTTTGTTTTTTACGTGTGTAATTATAGGACTAAGTAATTTTTATTATTTTTTAAAAATCATACATACGAAATAATAACGAATTAATAACTCCAAACCAAACATAACTAAACCATAAAAAAAGTGTATAGTAAATAAACACCTTTTTCGAGATTTTACCAACTATACTCACACTTACAATACAAATATATGCTCTTACATATATGTTAATTTATATTAATAAATATTTTTGCATATTTATTATGAATATTCAATTTACAAAAACCATTAAAATTTTATGAATATTCAATTTATAAAAACCAAAAAAAAAAAAAAAACAAAAACAAAAATTAAAATTAAAACTTATAAAAAATAAAAACTTTCTTATACAACACATAAATACTTGTCACACCTATACATAACCACGTAAACACCTCAGCACAGCTTCTCCTAGTGAGGTGTTCACGAAACATACAATATTACTCACATACAGTTTCACCTTCTCAAACCTACCTTACACACAACATATTATAGATGGACATTTGACTTCTAATAGAGCATCTTCACCAATAAGTGCATCGGGAGAGCTGCCTAAGAACTGATGTTCAGGGTGAATGACAATTCCACAGGGAGAAGTGGAAGTATTTGTTTCAAGCTCAAATTTTCTTATCGCTGCAGCCTCAAATTTTGATCCATATTCTAATGATGCAGCTTTGACAACAAAAACTTTCAAAGAAGATCCTGCCAGATTTATATGATTAATTTTCACCGTACTTTTACACATTTTGCCGAAACTTGAACTAGTTAGGCGTAGGCATCGTTCAGTGAACCAGTTTTTAGACTTACCCTGAAGTCTAGTTGAGAATTCAATCAAATAAAGTTCTACTTGTGATTTTTTATAAATCTTAAGGAAAGAAAGTTCAACAGTTTCCCTTTCATAGAAATGATCAAACGTGGCAGAATATTTGTCTGCTGGTGGAATAATTTCCATGATAGGCATGTGCCTTAAATTTGAATTATGTGCAGAAAATCCTATAGCTAAATTACGGAACATAGTTGGGTAATTTTTGTTTTTAATGGAAGAAGTAGGCAAATCAAGGAGCTGTTGTTGAGACAACTGCTGTTTTTTTAGTTGCAGATATTCCGCTTTTATAGGCGCACCATGATATTTCCTTGGTGTATGAAAATTTTGCAACATGCTTGTACAACTTTGTTGAACAACAATTTTTTTTATTTTCACTAAAATCTACTATTCCATGTAGAACTACAAATACGTGCTTGCAATGTGCATAGCTGGCTGCACGCTCACATTGGCATTCCAATATAGTGTTACAATTATAGTGTATATAGACAGCATAAGAAAGATGTTTCCGAAGCACACTTTCCTAAAATATAGGTTGTGCCATTTTCATGTGCACTTCGAACACTCAGCAAATATTTTTGCTATTTGTTTTTGGGGTGTTATGCCGTGTTGCGCTGGAAAATAGTCCACTGACCGTAATTTCTGTGCATTTTACTTACAAATCGAGCAAACTAGGTTTGTTGTCGGAAAACAAATTGCAAATAGCTATCGAAATGACAGATCATTGGAAGACCTCGATTTGGTCGACAGAATAGGTGACAGGAGGACCGGTAAACACCATCTCTTGGATATTTTGAAATCACTCAGAAAAGGGCCCATATAATGGAAATATTGTTTTGGGACGGTATTAAATCTTTAAAAAATGGCAACACCTTAAACATAACCATAAATCACAATCGTGAAAGCATCTGTCACTGTAATTTGAAAGGTTGATCAGATTTAGATGTTACGTCTTTATCATAAGTTATCGGTAAGTTCTAATGCCGATATATTCCTCCCGAGTATTGTGTGTGCTCAAATGTACAACCGCCCTGTAATGCGACCTAATTTAACTTTAACCTGCTTATACCGATATTTTGTCACAGGAAACGGCGCGGCGGTTTAAATTTAAGATTATGTCACTTTACATAGAGATACGGATGATGACAGCATCAGATTCTGTCAACCGTTATCAATTATCCTAACTTTAAGTTCTATTCAGTCAAAATGATTCAATTTTTTCCAAATATTTACGATTAATACACCCAATGACGTCACAATACATCTACACTCGTTATTGTCTGACAAACTCAAGATAAAATGTGGCAAGTAAAACATTTTAATGTTTCAAGTAAATACTTTATTCCAATGCTGTTCATGCGTTGCTAAGATTGACATTTAAAGAATATGCACGAATTAAACGATAGCGGGCGGCGTTTTTGACTTTGCAACGGATACTAGATTCTACGTCAGTGGTGGACTGAGATAACAAGATACGCTTACTCGCTTACACTATTAGACGAACACGTAATACTGTATGAGATCTACTGCTATTAGGTTGTCCTTATTCTACTTATGTTTTGCTACTTTCCCTATCTCATTTTCTCTAATGGCGCTAAAAATGTTTATATCTGGAAACAATCGAAATATATATATATATTTTTTCATAATAATAATTTTAAGTGTTTTACGAATGAAATTTTATCTGTTGGCTTTTTATAGTGTTCGTCGGGTAGTAAAAACATCTTCTCATCACGCACGAGGGCTTTTTATAGTGTTTGTCGGGTAATTAAAACATCTCATTACGAACGAGGGCTTTATATAATGTTTATCACGCAAGAGGGCATTTTGTTGCTTTGTAAAGCATTTTACTTGGAGGTTGCACACGACCTTACGTGAAGCGTGGAAGTATTGTACCTTAACTACTACATTGAAAGCAATACAGTTGTCTCGCTTTTATATAGCCACTTCTATATTTCTACAGCACTTCTATATGTTTATAGTTAAATGACCTTGCATACAAGACATTCTTCTTAAGGAATATTCCAACCGAAATAAAATTTTCAAATATCTTTCAAATAAGATTTTCGTTCTTAATATAACCTTCTGTTTCTGGCAGATTCAGTTATATTTTTGGGCTTGAAACAAATCCACAATCCTACCACAGACTTCTGAATCCAGAGAGTCTTTTTATCAAGAAGGAACGAGGGCCACAGGAAGAAGGCGGTTGTGAAATGCCTTATGAAGATATGGATTTTGACTTTTCAGATGCAAAGAAGGAATGCTTACAGCAGGCGGAGAGTACTCGAAAAAACCTGTAAAATGCAATGCTAATGTCATAAACTTTTTTGTGTAAAATTTCGATGCTTGTAATCCATGTCAGTTTTGAGTTGCCCAGGCAGGCCATATTTTGTGTTAAGAAAATCCTCTCTTGCCGTACTATGGTATTTACATTAAATATTATACTTACTGGAAACTGCCAATCTACAGAAAACTTCTAACTTACCTTATTACGGATGTTCTAGTTAAATATGGGTGCATTAAAACACATGTAATATTAATTATTATTTTTTGGTAAACTAATGTTTTTAAGACAAGATTTTTTATGCATAGCACAAAGGGTAACAATTATTTTACAAGCGATAATTGTTCGCCTGAAACACTCATCCACATTGAAAAATCTCCTGATAAAAGATACATGACGCCAACGGGACTCGAACCCGTGTCCCTTCGATTTCCGGTCGACAGCTCTGACCACTGAGCTATGGCGGCTTATCTCTTACCCGCGAAATTATTCAATATATACTAGTGTTTCATTCAACAATTACTGCTTGTTACATTTTTCACCTGAAAACAACCAACTTTATTTTATATGAGAAAGGCATTGTAAGTGCTAACTCTCTCACTAGATGGCGTCGAGACAAATTGTCTACATTTTTAGGTGAAATACTTGAACTTGTCAAATATTAATTATTATTTTTTGGTAAACTAATGTTTTTAAGACAAGATTTTTTATGCATAGCACAAAGGGTAACAATTATTTTACAAGCGATAATTGTTCGCCTGAAACACTCATCCACATTGAAAAATCTCCTGATAAAAGATACATGACGCCAACGGGACTCGAACCCGTGTCCCTTCGATTTCCGGTCGACAGCTCTGACCACTGAGCTATGGCGGCTTATCTCTTACCCGCGAAATTATTCAATATATACTAGTGTTTCATTCAACAATTACTGCTTGTTACATTTTTCACCTGAAAACAACCAACTTTATTTTATATGAGAAAGGCATTGTAAGTGCTAACTCTCTCACTAGATGGCGTCGAGACAAATTGTCTACATTTTTAGGTGAAATACTTGAACTTGTCAAATATTAATTATTATTTTTTGGTAAACTAATGTTTTTAAGACAAGATTTTTTATGCATAGCACAAAGGGTAACAATTATTTTACAAGCGATAATTGTTCGCCTGAAACACTCATCCACATTGAAAAATCTCCTGATAAAAGATACATGACGCCAACGGGACTCGAACCCGTGTCCCTTCGATTTCCGGTCGACAGCTCTGACCACTGAGCTATGGCGGCTTATCTCTTACCCGCGAAATTATTCAATATATACTAGTGTTTCATTCAACAATTACTGCTTGTTACATTTTTCACCTGAAAACAACCAACTTTATTTTATATGAGAAAGGCATTGTAAGTGCTAACTCTCTCACTAGATGGCGTCGAGACAAATTGTCTACATTTTTAGGTGAAATACTTGAACTTGTCAAATATTAATTATTATTTTTTGGTAAACTAATGTTTTTAAGACAAGATTTTTTATGCATAGCACAAAGGGTAACAATTATTTTACAAGCGATAATTGTTCGCCTGAAACACTCATCCACATTGAAAAATCTCCTGATAAAAGATACATGACGCCAACGGGACTCGAACCCGTGTCCCTTCGATTTCCGGTCGACAGCTCTGACCACTGAGCTATGGCGGCTTATCTCTTACCCGCGAAATTATTCAATATATACTAGTGTTTCATTCAACAATTACTGCTTGTTACATTTTTCACCTGAAAACAACCAACTTTATTTTATATGAGAAAGGCATTGTAAGTGCTAACTCTCTCACTAGATGGCGTCGAGACAAATTGTCTACATTTTTAGGTGAAATACTTGAACTTGTCAAATATTAATTATTATTTTTTGGTAAACTAATGTTTTTAAGACAAGATTTTTTATGCATAGCACAAAGGGTAACAATTATTTTACAAGCGATAATTGTTCGCCTGAAACACTCATCCACATTGAAAAATCTCCTGATAAAAGATACATGACGCCAACGGGACTCGAACCCGTGTCCCTTCGATTTCCGGTCGACAGCTCTGACCACTGAGCTATGGCGGCTTATCTCTTACCCGCGAAATTATTCAATATATACTAGTGTTTCATTCAACAATTACTGCTTGTTACATTTTTCACCTGAAAACAACCAACTTTATTTTATATGAGAAAGGCATTGTAAGTGCTAACTCTCTCACTAGATGGCGTCGAGACAAATTGTCTACATTTTTAGGTGAAATACTTGAACTTGTCAAATATTAATTATTATTTTTTGGTAAACTAATGTTTTTAAGACAAGATTTTTTATGCATAGCACAAAGGGTAACAATTATTTTACAAGCGATAATTGTTCGCCTGAAACACTCATCCACATTGAAAAATCTCCTGATAAAAGATACATGACGCCAACGGGACTCGAACCCGTGTCCCTTCGATTTCCGGTCGACAGCTCTGACCACTGAGCTATGGCGGCTTATCTCTTACCCGCGAAATTATTCAATATATACTAGTGTTTCATTCAACAATTACTGCTTGTTACATTTTTCACCTGAAAACAACCAACTTTATTTTATATGAGAAAGGCATTGTAAGTGCTAACTCTCTCACTAGATGGCGTCGAGACAAATTGTCTACATTTTTAGGTGAAATACTTGAACTTGTCAAATATTAATTATTATTTTTTGGTAAACTAATGTTTTTAAGACAAGATTTTTTATGCATAGCACAAAGGGTAACAATTATTTTACAAGCGATAATTGTTCGCCTGAAACACTCATCCACATTGAAAAATCTCCTGATAAAAGATACATGACGCCAACGGGACTCGAACCCGTGTCCCTTCGATTTCCGGTCGACAGCTCTGACCACTGAGCTATGGCGGCTTATCTCTTACCCGCGAAATTATTCAATATATACTAGTGTTTCATTCAACAATTACTGCTTGTTACATTTTTCACCTGAAAACAACCAACTTTATTTTATATGAGAAAGGCATTGTAAGTGCTAACTCTCTCACTAGATGGCGTCGAGACAAATTGTCTACATTTTTAGGTGAAATACTTGAACTTGTCAAATATTAATTATTATTTTTTGGTAAACTAATGTTTTTAAGACAAGATTTTTTATGCATAGCACAAAGGGTAACAATTATTTTACAAGCGATAATTGTTCGCCTGAAACACTCATCCACATTGAAAAATCTCCTGATAAAAGATACATGACGCCAACGGGACTCGAACCCGTGTCCCTTCGATTTCCGGTCGACAGCTCTGACCACTGAGCTATGGCGGCTTATCTCTTACCCGCGAAATTATTCAATATATACTAGTGTTTCATTCAACAATTACTGCTTGTTACATTTTTCACCTGAAAACAACCAACTTTATTTTATATGAGAAAGGCATTGTAAGTGCTAACTCTCTCACTAGATGGCGTCGAGACAAATTGTCTACATTTTTAGGTGAAATACTTGAACTTGAACATTAGTTTACCAAAAAATAATAATTAATATTTGACAAGTTCAAGTATTTCACCTAAAAATGTAGACAATTTGTCTCGACGCCATCTAGTGAGAGAGTTAGCACTTACAATGCCTTTCTCATATAAAATAAAGTTGGTTGTTTTCAGGTGAAAAATGTAACAAGCAGTAATTGTTGAATGAAACACTAGTATATATTGAATAATTTCGCGGGTAAGAGATAAGCCGCCATAGCTCAGTGGTCAGAGCTGTCGACCGGAAATCGAAGGGACACGGGTTCGAGTCCCGTTGGCGTCATGTATCTTTTATCAGGAGATTTTTCAATGTGGATGAGTGTTTCAGGCGAACAATTATCGCTTGTAAAATAATTGTTACATGTAATATTGATTCAACCATTATTTATCTAGCTATACAAAACTCCGTATGGAATGTGCCCAATAGTAAATAGTATTTCTTTCTTGAAGCATCGTTTCTGAAGCGGACATCTACGGTCCTTCTCAATTTCTTAATAAACCTTAAAATCCTGTTATTTGAATTGCCGTTTTTACAGGGTTATTAATCGATGGCATTATGAATCGTTCATTTAAAAAAAATATATAATTTTTTTTGTTGCAATATTCTCTAGGGGAGGGATGACTGTAATAATGATCTTCGTCTGGACTTATCAATTTAGTATTTTTGTTTGGTTTTTCTAGGTAGCATTAAAGTGGAGACGGTTAGCTTCAAGGTAGAACCAGGACTCCGAGAAGAAGATGGAGGGGAAATTCCTTTTATGGAAATTGACATAGACCTGCCGGATGTTAAAAAAGAATGCCTAAAACGCTTGCAAAGAAAAACGCAGACATTAAGTAAATAATGATTCGTTATTTTTATTTTTTATATTTCATCAATTGATGATGCTTAAACTTATTTCTTATTGGTAATATTTTTCAGACTCATTGACTGATCAAAAGACACATCCTGTGGAAAATCCATTATCTTGTGCCCATTGTAATTACTCCTGCAAGTCAAAGTCAAGGTTAGAACTACACTTGCGGACTCACAATCGAAAAAAACCTTTTGCATGTTCTGACTGCAAATTCTCATTTTATCAGAAAGGCCATGTAACGAGACACATGCTGACTCACAGTGGAGAAAAACATTTTTCTTGTTCCGACTGTAAATATTCATCTTATCGAAAAGGCGATTTGACGAGACATATGCTGACTCACAATGGAAAAAAACCTTTTTCATGTTCCGCCTGCAAAAATTTATATTCACAAAAGGGAGATTTGACAAGACACATGCCGACTCACACTGGAGAAAAACCTTTTTCATGTTCCGACTGCAAATTTTCATTTTCTCGAAATGGAGATTTAACGAGACATATGCTGACTCACAGTGGAGAAAAACCTTTTTCTTGTTCCGCTTGCACTTATTCATGTTCTCAAAAGGGAAATTTGACGACACACATGCTGACTCACAGTGGAAAAAAACCTTGTTCTTGTTCTGCTTGCAATTTTTCATGTTCTCAAAAGGGTGTTTTGACGAAATACATGTTGACTCACAGTGAAGAAAAACATTTTTCGTGTTCCGTTTTCTCTAATTCATGTTCTCGAAAAGGAAATTTGACGAGACACGTGTTGACTCATAGTGGAAAAAAACTTATTTCTTGTTCCGATTGAAGCTATTCATGTCTTCAAACGGGGGTTTCGCAGAAACAAATACTGACTCACAGTGGAGGAGAACCATTTCCTCGTTCCGTTTTGTATTTATTCATCTGCACATAAGTTAACGTTTATATGATATACACAGACTTATTTACAGAATAGGCTTGCTCGAACCTTGCGATAGTGAAACTGTAATCTCGCGTCACACAAGAGAGTCTCCAGTATTCATAATTAATATCATTCAAAAGTGGTTAAAGTAGGCTTTGTTCCCTAGAATTATTTCTTTTTTATTGCACTGTAGAATACTTGATTTGTTTTATTTTAAAACAAATGAAACGATTATTTTCGTTAGCCATAGTTCTATAACAAACTTTATATATTTTGATTAAATTATTATAATAACGTTTCCCTTTTGAATCGACTGTTCAAGTGAATTCTTCATGTTTTTTTTTTTTTTTTTTTAAACATACAACAAACAATGTTGCAGTCCCATGAGTTATCAAACTCATTAAGGGATCGCCAATTGGTAGTTTTGAAATAGAAGAGTAAAAAAATAAAAAAAAAGAGTTTTGTACAGATAAATTAGACCCAACCCAACTCAATGTGCAGACACAATGTATGAAGAAAACATTTACAAAACATTTTACAGAAGCAACATACAGACACAACATATGAAGAATCACTTTACAGGTATGTCACAAAAAAAAACGTAGACAATTTGTCTAGACGCCATCTAGTGAGAGAGTTACACTTACAATGCCTTTCTCATATAAAAATAAAGTTGGTTGTTTTCAGGTGAAAAATATAACAAACAGTAATTGTTGAATGAAACACTAGTATATATTGAATCATTTCGCGGGTAAGAGATAAGCCGCCATAGCTCAGTGGTCAGAGCTGTCGACCGGAAATCGAAGGGACACGGGTTCGAGTCCCGTTGGCGTCATGTATCTTTTATCAGGAGATTTTTCAATGTGGATGAGTGTTTCAGGCGAATAATTATTGCTTGTAAAATAATTGAAACAAATGTTATTCATAAATTTAGTTATTCCGGAGAAAAAAAAGTTAAAGTCGTCAGTACAAAACATGGTAGAACAGAAGTAAGATTGTGTGTGTTGTGTGCACTGAATTTTAAAAATATGAACCGTTTCCGTGGTAAGTATTCCTAAACGTATGGAAATTTTTTCGGAAGTTTTTGATTTTTATTCTTTAAATAAGTCTTTTATTATGAGTGTCAATTATTAATTTTAATAAAAAGTTCTAAACCTGTGTACTTTTTTTGTATTTAGTAGAAACTACTCATTGCATATTAATAAAACAAATGATTTATTCACATAAAACCAACAAACAGCCTTATAAGAATCCACATGAACTTGCATAGCGTCGAAAAGCATTTCAACGAATTTCTTTGGAAATTTTAATGTTGAAATTTCAAAACCTGTTTAATACAGGCTATGTTAAAAAACGGTAGCCTAGCAAAGCTGCCATATGGCTGGTTGTCTGCCGGTTCTACCTTAAATTTTTATCTTAATTATTAAGCATACGGGGAAGAATTGTATTTTAATTTTTAAGTAGAATTGATCATTCAATTTTATTATTAACTTATTAAACGAGTAAAATTATCAAATAATATTCTATATCATACCATTAATAAAATTATAATAATATCCGTACTGGGTCATTCAAATACACGCTTGGTTTAGATTGAATGCAGTTCGCAACACTTTCGAAGAAGTTGTAGAAGTATCCAACTGCACGGAACATAGTAACAAGAAAGCTATAAAAACATATCTCAGTAATAATTAATAATAATTTCTCAGAAAAGATAATCACAAAGAAAATCACTCCTATTTTTAAAAATGTTCTTATTGAGGAATAGCTTGGATTTAGATCGGTGATATCCACAACAAATAATTTACTGTCCTTTACAAATACCATTGTTAAAGCCTTAAAAGACAACACTAAGTTTGATGTCCTCTACACGGATTTCTCCAAAGCCTTTGACAAAGTTAGTCACTCGATTCTCATGGCGAAACTTTATGCTATAGCACTGTTTCCCGCCTTCTTTATGCCATGCCCCACCGTAGTCTTTTCAAAAGTCAAATGCCCCACCGGCATCTTTTTTTAATTTAACAGCAGGTAAATTTTCAAATCATATTGTTATATGTTTTTAAACATATGAAATATTAATGAAATTAAATAAAACCTATTCTAGTACATATATTATAACTGAAATTAATTTCAGTTACACTTGCTACAAAGAAATTTTATGTCCGTATCTAAATTAATTAATTTCAGTCTTATGTCCCCTCTATTAGTTATATCCAATCGATTTCGTTTTTAATGAGAAAATCGCTTTTGGCGCTAAATCCACATTCCACCAAATAAGTTGAGGGAAAGGGTAATAATAATTTTCTGCCACGCAAAGTAATATTAGGATATTTTGTGTTAGTTTCTTCGCAAAATCTTAGTGTAAGTTTCTTCTTTAAGCCATATCACATAAGCCTGGTCACATTCGCACTTACACTGAGCGAAAACCGTTCTCATGTTATTAATGTAATTATTCATATCCACGCAAGCCAAATTTAATGGCATACAGGGACTAAGGATAAAATATTATCATTTTCTTTATGTCATTATTAATTTTCAAAGAAGTCACAGTTATTGCAAACCGTTCTCACTAATTCTATGGAAACTTTGTTATTATTTTCTTACTGTGATTATTCATGGTCAAGCATAATAAGACAAAGGCGTCAGGTAGGTATGCTGTCCTTGTTCTATCGGTATTACAATGGAAGATGCTCTGAGGAACTAGCTTCAATGATCCCTTCGGCACCGGTGCGTAGTCGGGATACACGCCAAACGCGCGCCCAACATTTTTACACGGTTGACATTTGTCACATGAGAACGGGTCGCTTCTACGATTCGGCTGTGGAACGAGCTGCCGGCCTCTGTGTTTCCTCCCTCCTACAACATGGGACTCTTCAAGACCCATGTTCACTCCTTCCTCTTCACAAAAAGACCCTCTACACAGAATCCCCAAAGATGACATAGGCCCTGAGGGAAATTATTTTCTGCAGGGCCTCCTGTGTTGAGTTAATATATAAAAAATTAAAAAAAAAACAATCACACTCATTCTAAGGAAAACCCGTCTCTTTTCTTGCGTTCTTTTAGTAACTATCCATGTTCGCAGAAGTCAAGCTTAATGGGAAACATTCGCATTCATATTAAGGAAAAACCATTCTCATGTTTTTACTGTAACTATTTATGTTCACACAAGACAAATTTAATGAAACACATTCGCATTCACACTACGGATAAACCATTTTCATGTTCTTACTGCGATAATTCATGTTTACAGAAGTCACGTTTAATGAGACACTATAGCACTCATACTAACGAAAAACTATTCTTACTGTAATTATTCATGTTATTATCATTATTCACATTATCACTCATATTTAGGATAAACCATTCTCATTTTCTTAGTGTAACTATTCATTTTCACAAAAGTCAAGCTTAAGAAGACACATTCGCACTCATACTAAGCAAAATCCATTCTCATGTTCTTACTGTGATCATTCATGTTTACGGATATCCAGCTTATTGTTACAAATTCGCACTCATGCTTAGGAAAAATCATGTATCATGTTCTTATTGTGATTATATATTTTATTTTAGGAAAATTAACAGTTACTTGGTTGGTTTAAACATGAGAAATTTGCTGAGAAACTGAGAAACCGTTTATAGATTTCCTCATTATACTTATACATTATGTATAAAATAACTAAGCAGTATATTGTAGATATTGTATTGTAAACAATACAACATCTACAGCTAGATAATTATTGAAATTGTAACGGGTTTCATTCTATTTTAACACGTAATACCCGGATGTTCAAAATAAAACAAATGCGGCGATGGTGGGTCCGAGATTGACCCGGCTGAAATGATGAAATTAAAAGGCTTTTTAAACAAAGTCACAAACAAAAGTCACAATACTAGAAATGTGCCCGAATGGTTGACAACGTCTGCGCGGGACTGTGAGAGACAAAGACGGAAGGACAGAGCAAGAGATATGCTGTTTCGTCGGCTGCTCGAATTCAACTGAGAAGAAATGGAATTTTTGCGTGTTTTTATACACAATTATTCTAATTACTTTTTAAAACGTGTCCGATTTTAATCATTTTTGAGTCGAAATGTGGGTAAATATTTGATGAAAGAATAGACAAAAGGAAATTAGCCTAAACGAGATATTTGCGGCTAAATCTTTTATTTAAAAAACACTGGGTCAAATCAGACCCATCACCGGAGTCGAGGTGTTAAGTACAATTTGGCGTATATTTCAATTTTGTACATCTCATTTTTTTTGTATGACCGATGAGTATTCCCCTTTATATGTGGAATGCCTACGTATCTCATCTTTGAAGCGTGGTGCCCCACCTCTGAGGCGTTTTGCCCCACTGCACCGGTGGGAAACACTGCTTTAAAACCTACTTATTTTCTCAAAATCTCAGAAAAATAAGATTCTCTGTTACTACTCTTTACTCTAATATTAAATGTACTTTCAGTATTAACAAATATAAATCTTGTATTTTTTTGATATAGACTCGTGTCAGAGGTCCTTTACTGTTAACATTATAAAACCCACTGAACTGTGTATTATTGTAATTACTCACATTCTCCTCTACTATTATTATCGACAGAAATCTACGGAACTATTTATTCTAATTATTAATATCTTGACACGACCACCCACAAATATAATACTACCATAATGAGTATCAACACCGAAATTAACTGTTTAAAGTGTATTGTTTTCAGTATTGCCAACATTAACTTTTTGAAAAAAAAATTCATACACTACTTAACCAAAAGTGCTTTTTATCTACTAACAATATTACCATCACTAAATCTTTGTTTTGAAATTCAACTAAACACTGCATGTAATTTGACGGCCGGCATAGTCCAGTGGTAACGCATTGGACTGCCATTCCGAAGGTAGCGGGTTCGAACCCGGCGTGCGCAAATAAATTTTATTTGATTAATTTGTGTTATTTCACAATTAATTAATTAAAATAATATATAGTATATTTGCGGCACGTTCCAGAGTGGAAGATACGACCAGTATCGCCCTGGTGTAAGACCACCATTCAGAATTGAAACGTTGCTCCAAATGGCTTAAGCCGTGTTTAGTGACTAGATCTGAATAGCCAGGTACTTCCCCACCTTCCTCTTTCCCTTCCCTACTTACCTTCAGCCTCACAACATCCCCCAATTGGGGATGCCATAGTCTCACTGGCTCCAGACGGGAGCAGTTGGGACTCTTGTGAGGTATTCACTATAAAACAAAAAAAAAAAAAAAAAACTTACTAAAAAAATATAATTTTTATTTTCTTTATTTTGGCTTTAGGGGTGATCTTGGCCATACACAATTAACATTAACTAACATAAATAAACCAAACATAACATAAACATAACATATAATAAACATAAAATAACATAAACGGTACAGAGTTGGTAACAATAGGTTATCAAAAAAATATAAAAATAGGAACCTGTGTACAATATAAGTGGGCGCTTTTCGTTATTTAACCAAAGATTTTTCTAAAATTGGTAGCGATTTTTTAAAACAGAACTATGAAAATGGCAATCTTATAAACAAACACAGCATATGAAATGTGATTATAAAACATAAAGATAAACATAACACAAACATATCATGAACATAACATAAACATATAAGCACACATAAGCGTAACTACATTGCCCACTCTCCGATACAACGACTTCACACCATGGGAAATCATTACTTTGGTGATGTTCACATATTCAATACCAACTTGGCAAGTTTTGTGGATCATTTAAAACATTTATTTCAACAATACTCCTAAACACATCATGTAAACCTACAAATAGCTGTAAATTTCTGTTTTTGTTTCTTGTGTTTGTATGACTTGTTGCATAGCTTTTATCAAACTTAATTTTATTCTTATTTTTTATGTTTCAAAGTATCTGTCAAATTAAAATTATACTACCAACCATGTAAAAGCCCTCTGGGCGTTAAATAAATAAATAAATAAATATCATAACATAAATACACAAAAAATCTTTTTTGGCTTGACTGTATTTCATGTATATATTTATTTTTATATTTTATGTATAAGCTGTTTGTCTCTTACCTTTACCAATAAATAAATATCATAAACATTAACCTACCATAAACATAACATAAACTTAACAAAAACAATTCAGAGTTGGTAATAATAGGTAATTACAAAATTATAAAAACAGGAACGAGAGAATTGTAGTAATCATAGAGAGGGAGAGGAGAATGATTTATCCAGAAGGGATTTGAATTAACCTCTTACTTTAAGCATTGAAGTTTATGAATCAAGGGATGGGATGTTATTGACTTCTTACATGTAAATAAGGTTCGCAGCATTCTACTTGCATTGTGTTGATTGGGGAAGATTTCATGGGTCCTTAGACAAGGCGAAGAGAGTCTATGGTATGTAATAAACTTCTTCCATTTTTGTCAGCCTAGCCAAGCACGTTGTTTTATTGCGAACCTAATTAATTTCATATTATTTACATTAGGTATGGGCAGGATCGAAACATTAACACGATTGATATATTTTGATCGGAACATAAAAAGAATTGAGTGATAAATCGATTGAATAGCTCGGAGTTCACCGGGAGCAGTAGCTGCGGAAAGTGGGAGATTTTTAACGGTTTTGGGAGGGGGAGGGGGCACATAGACAAAGTATGTTACATTGGTCATTTGCTTTATTTATTTATAAAAAAATGTCAACTATGAATTGCCAAGATCACCATTAGTGGATAAAGCCAATATAAATAATAATAAAAAACAACTACTCCAGTACCTTGTTATTACTATACACAAGGGGAGTTTAATATTAATATTATTCATGTAAAGGAAAAGGAGGAACGAGTAAAAAATATGAGTTACTTAAGTTCGAACACTGTTAAAAATTTATTTTTAAAAAATGTATAAAGTTAAAAGTTAGTCTTAGTCTAAGCTTAATACTAGTCTTAAATTGTTATTCTTAAAATTAATTGTCCTTTTACTTAATCCTAAATTATTGTTCATTCACTGTCTTTAAAAGTTGGGTCACGTTACGAGATAATTATGCAAAAATTGTGCAGACACTTCCCTTTACGATGATTCTGGAGTCGCGGATCTCCACGTTCGCACTTATCACTGCTAACACAGCTGCAACTTGGGCTGGTTCCGAAGGGCGGAATCAGTTCAGCCTGGGCCGAAGGGCGGAGTAGGCAAGCAGCGACTTCTGAGAGGGCAGCTTCCTGGGCGGAAGTCTGGCGACCACTCTGGCTTCCTGTGCGGAAGTTCGCGGGGTTACGGGAAGAGCCTCGGCGACCGCTCCAAGGGGGAGGGCAAGAGGTCTCTCGGCGGAGGCGAGATGATGACTCTCGAAAGGCGAGATCGTGACCGTTGAGAGCTGAATCAGTTGTATTCACCCGCGCCATCCGGTGACCGTAGCGTGCCTGTGGTGGGTGCTGGAACTATAGTGGTTCTGCTTTACACCACTTCGGTGCGTTGTCTGAGTCCGTGGCGCTGGCATCGCCATTCTCACCGCTAGATTGCGCTGTCTGGCTGATTCGGATTTACTTACTGTTCAAAATCTTAATATATATTAGGTATCTTAATATTATGCATGCATACACTTAATTGGTATCTGGTTGCAATTAAATTTCTATTCTAAGTTGACAATTACTCTTACATCTAGAATTATATATAATGTTAAATATTTTAAAATTACTTTTTTTAATACGACCTTCAAACAATTACAATATAGCCTAGCCTTGGGCGAAGGTTTTTATTGCCGGGTCGCTGGCTTAACGTTCCCATTTCAGATTTACTACTTGATTAGGGTCTAGAGCTAAATCTGCCGACTAATGGGTGTATCTTTGAGTTGGCTTTCTAAATTTTTATTGCGATTGGCGGCCACGCTATTCACTAAATACTTAAGGTCTAATAATTCGAACTGCCGCCTCCACCTGCGTGTAAAATTACAGAGACAGATGCGGGCGCGCGTGTGCGCTTTGGTCTTTTCTGTGAATTCAAGTCACGTAGATACCTACGAACATATCAACCTACTACCTACAGTAACGCAAATGTAGTAAACTTAGCATCTTATTTAATACACGTATCTATGGCCTATCTGTCAAATGAACAAGACGCTTTACAGCTTGATGTGTTGTAAATATCAAAGGTGCATTTCCACGTGATTATTGAAAGGCCTGTGAGTACCCTTTAACGTTAAATATTACTGGATTAATCCGAGAGTTATGCCATCGATCGTTTTCCATATTTTGTGTTCAAATTAATTGAGGTTATGTGCGTCTTCATGCTTTGTGCTTACATACCAATTAGTTTGGCTTGGTAAACACCACTTTCATCTTTATACTAAATGCCAAGGCTTTATATTACTGTATTTAACTTTAAAATCTACCATTAAAACGTATAAAAAATTTAATTAAATATTAAACGTATTTCCATAGATATGTATCTTTCATTATCAAGTAAACCACAGACAACATACAGAAATATAAAATATTCAATGTTGACTCGAAAAAGTAGCTGTCACGGCAGTTTCAAAGTAACAAACACGCAGGATTCGCGTGATTATAAATTTTTCAATTTTTTAATATTTTTTCTATAAATCCTACAAAAATGAAACAAACGGTAAAATACAGGTTAACTCATTGGCTATATAGCACCATAACAAGTTTGTATGACTCCATGTAAAAATTCTAATTTATGTTTTTTTTTAATGTTGGCGAAAAATGAAAATAATTATTTGAACTTACCCAACCATTCCTGCTCGTATTTTATTTTTTTAGGCCACGGAGCGTACCCAGTTTTTTTATTATCTTTCCTCCCCATTGTATATGACTAGGAATTAAAAAAAAACTGATTTTAGCTGAAAAAATTTCACAGAACAGATCGGCACTAATGTAAAGAACGTCTTTATACCGCCAGCATTGGGCGGTAACTGAATACAATGCGTGAAACCCTTACGTAGACGGCAAAAGGGTTATTTCACAATTGCAAATTCAAAGTTCACCTCCCCGACAATCGATCAATATTCGTGTAAAAAAACGCGAAAATGCATATTTTGTGAAGTTCTTGTACATATATAAAAATTTCCTCCGATAATCGAATAAAAAATTGAATTTGCCAAACTATACAATATAAACATAGGCCGAAAATAGATTTGTAAATAGGATATTTTGCACTAGACAGTTTTTTTTTAGGCCTGATACTTATTTTTTTCTAAGCTTATAAAAAGTCTTCAAAAAATGATCTTCTGCTGTCAAGGCCAAGATGTGCTCTACTTGCAGTATTTAATTAAAGCATCTGTAGTATTTCTAAGCAAACAAATGTTCAAACCAAAACACCTGATTTAGCATTACTTGGTATTGGATCGCCTTAACGATTTCATTCACAGAGTTTTCATTATAATTGAAATAATATTTTGGGACGGTACTAAATCGTAAAAAAAACACCTTGAACATAACCATAGATCACTATCATGAAAGCATCTGTCACTGTTATTTGCAAGATCGTTCAGATTGAGATGTTACTTCATTATAATAAGTTATTGGTAAGTTCTAATGCCGATATTTCCCTCCCGAGTATTTTGAATGGTTAAATGTATAACTGCGCTGTGTCGCTGTTTACCGCGACCTAACCTTACTTATACCTGGGTGTACCGATATTTTGATGGAGAGTAGATAGAATATGCGATTAGGCTAATTTAAATAGATATACAGAGGATGACAGCATTAGATTCTGCAAACTGTTATCAATTATCTAAACTTTAAGTTCTTTTCAATCAAAATTATTTAATCTTTTTCCAAATATTTGCTCTGAATCCTCCCAATGACGTTACAATACATCTAGGCTCGTTATTGTCTGACAAACTCAAGATAAAATGTGGCAAGTAAAAACACTCTTATTTCTTAAGTACATTTTTCAATTCCAATGTTGTTCAAGTGGGGCTAAGATGGACATTTAAAGAATATGTACAAATTAAATCGATTTTGCATCGGATACTACCTTCTACGTCACGGGCGTGTCTAATATACGCTTACTCGCTTACACTATAAGATGAACACGCAATACTGTATGAGATCTACTGCTATAAGGCTTTTGTCCTTATTACAATTATGTGATGCTACTTTCACTATCTCACAAGCTGTTTATATCTGAAAATCATCGTTACATATATTTTTTCAAAATAATAAAATAATTTTAGTGTTTTTCGAATGAAATTTTATCTTTTGGCTTATTATAGTGCTTGTCGGGTAGTAAAAACACCTTCTCATCACGCACGAAGGCTTTTTACAGTGTTTGTCGGGTAATAAAAACATTTTCTCATCACGCGGGAAAGCATTTTGGCACTTTGTTACACTATTTACTCAGAGGTTACACACGACCTTACGTGACGCATAGCTTTTTAGTACAAAGGCTACAAAATTGAAAGCAATACAGTTTCGCTTTTATCTTGCCACTTTGAGATTTCTACAGCGCGTCTATATGTTTGCATACACCTCATTGTTCTTACAAAATATTCCAACTGAAATTAAAAAAATCAAATCTCTTCCAAATAAGATTTTCGTTCTTAATGTATCGTTCTGTTTCTGTAGGTTTCAGTTATATTTTTGGGCTAGAACCAAACCATAATCCTACCACAGTCTTACCATGGATCTACTGAATCCAGAGCGTGTCTCCATCAAGAAGGAACCAGAGCCACAGGAAGAAGGCGGTTGTGAAATTCTGTATAAGGATATGGACTTTGACTTTTCAGATGTAAAGAAGGAATCCTTACAGCATGCGGAGAGCACTCGGAAAACCCGTAAGTTGCGATGCTTATGTCAAAAACTGTTTTGCGTAAAATGTCGATGCTAGTAATCCATGTCAGTTTTGAGTTGCCCAGGCAGGCCATAATTTTTGCTAAGTACTTGTTCTTGTTGTTCTTGCCGTACTTTGGTATTTACATTAATTATCATATTTACGGGAAACTGCCACAAGTTACATTAGGGTGCATTAAAACACATGTAATATTGATTCGATCATCATTTCTCTAACAATACAAAACTGTTTATAGAATGTGCTCAAGAGTTAGTAGTATATCCTCCTTGAAAGGAACATCTGCGGTCGGAAAGAAGTTATTTCCTAAATGAACCTAAAAGCCTGTTATCCGGATTCCCGTTGTTAAAGGGATTAATCAATCGTATCATTTATCGTACATTTTTAAAATAAAATTTTAAAAACGGAAGTTTTTTGTAGTAATCTCTAGGGACTGAAGACTGTAACAGTGGCGAAACTATACCATCGGGGACCGTGGCTAATTCGTTGGATGGGGCCCTCAAGTAAAAATCACAGTCGCGTTGTAATTTATTTTTTTATAAATAACTTAATAAGTTACCCAACAGTATTACTAATATTGTGTACATTTTTATTTTCAAAAGCATAGGTATTTCATATGTAGGTATAACGAAAAACCATTTTAGTCTTTAGAAGATATTTATGAAGAAAATTATTTTCTCCGAACTTTCTGTTCCGCAAAAGTATCAATAACGTCATCAAAGTTTAAAGATCAGGCCATTGAATTTTCAATAGACAGAATAGCCAAGTTACGTAGCCTGTCTTGTCTTCAACAAACCGAACTTTTAAAGCCAAAATAGCATCATAACGTCCTGACCATCTAGTAGGGTTCAATGTTTTTAATGTTATCTAAGTTGAAGACTCCCCTTCTTTATCAGATATATAACTTGATAAGACATTCCATCTTTTGATACTATTCCCCAAAAAATTATAAATTTGTGAACTGCTCAAAATTTTTTTGCATATCAATATCCTATCTTACTGCATCATTAAGTACTAGATTTAAGTAATGAGAAGCACAGTGAATATATACCGCATTTGGCTCGATATCTTTTATGAGTTTTTGAACTCCACCATAAGTGCCTTTCATTGTGTTAGCACCATCATATCCTTGTCGTCAACACTTATTTAGAGGTAAATTTTTGTGATTTAAAGATTTCATAATTTTGTTGGACATTGCTAAGGCAGTTTAGTCTTTAACTTCATGAAATCCTAAAAATGACTCTTTAATAACAAGCGCCTTTTGAATTCAATTTTCGTCTTTCTCGATCATACAACAACGGTAAAGTTCACAAATTTGATCTGTTTTTTAATTATCTTGAGTGGTTTAGAATATGATTGAGTAAAAGGGTGCGGCATTTATTGCATTTATGAGTGCATTTTCTATTTTTAGAACCAGAACAGAAATGAGCTCATTTTGTACTTTTGAACTTATGTATTTTATCTGGCCCTTTGATTTACTTAACAATTCTTGTAAAATCGGATCGTATTTTGCTAGTAACTCAACAATTTATTTATTTATCGTTTCTTTACATTGTATCTTTTTTTTAAAGTTAGAATTTTGAACCTCACTAGGACAAGCCTGTAAATATAATATTATAAGAGATTTAAAATAGTACAAATAGTAAAAAAAAATTATACAAATATTAAGATAACAATATTGTTTCATTAACATTTCTACGAATTGGATACCTACATGGTACCTATCAGCCTATTCATTACAGTATTATGTTGTAAACATTTAGGGTGACCATGATATTTAATTAAAAGGACAAAGATAAAAGAATATGTTGGAAATCCTCGGATGGCAGAAATAATTTAACATTCTTTTTAAATGTACACAAGGAATTTGACGATTTAATGTGATCTGGAAGGCTATTAAATAGAAGTGGAGCCTGGTACAAATAATATCTCTGCCCAAATGAGGATTTAGGGTGAATTGCCATAAAGTTCAGACTAAAGCCAATTCTTGTAGTACGAATTTGTTGCGTTTTTTTCGCAGAAATATTATTGTTAAAAAATCTGCATAGCGTTTGTATGATAAATATTTGTTTTAAATTCATGATATTACATTCCTAATAAAGTAAGTGTGTAGGATATGTAAATTTTTTCTTGTACATAACTTTGAGAATCAGTTTTTGGGCAATATTAAGTGGTTCTATTACAGTTTTCAGGCAGGAACCCCAGCACACTATATTATACGAAAGTAGACACTGAATTATAGCAAAATACACTGTTTTTAATTTTTCCTTGTCTAGTACATGTCTGAGATCTTTAAAAATATAGATAAGTCTCCTAATTTTCTTTACTAACTTTACTAACATTTCGACATGATCATTCCACCTCAAAAATTTATCAATTTTTACCTCCAAGTATTTGAAGCTGTCTACACTTTCCAAGGGGTTGCAGTTACACGTTTGCACACAATTGTGAATAATAAAATTATGAGAGGTAGATGGCTGACTTTTATAAGAAATGCTAAAAGTGATGTATTTGGTTTTTTGTGTATTTAAAGTAATAATATTATTACTCAGATAATTATTAACTACTCCTAAACCTGTATCACATTTAAAAAAAGTTTAATTTCAATTTTTACCCTCAAATATAAAGGCAGTGTCATCTGCAAAACTAACAACGTTACCTGGAATTTTTAGACTGCATAAATCGTTTATATAAATAAGAAATAATATTGGCCCGAGTACACTGCCTTGTGGTACTCCGAATGAGAGAGATTTACTATTGCTTAACATTTTATTTATTTCTACTTGCTGTGTTCTATCACTAAGGTAAAATATGAACCATCCCATAGCTGTATTATTAATGCCTAGAGATAATAATTTCTTAAGCTGCAACTCGTTGGAAACCGTATCGAAGGCCTTTGATAAGTCTAAAAATACCGCTATAGCTTTTTTGCCATAGTCCAGTGCGTTTATAACTTTGGTCAATACCTTTAATACAGCATCACTCGTACTTCTGTTCTCTCTGAAACCAAATTGGTTGTCGGAAAGTATTTTGTATTTTTTTAAGAATGATACTAATCTTGACTTAGCCAGTCATTCTATTATTTTTGAGAGAGTATTGAGCAAAGATATTGGTCTGTAATTATTAAAATTTTCGTGATCTCCACATTTGAAAATATAATCTTGGCATTTTTACAGTGAGAAGGAAATATGCCATTCTTAAAACTAAGATTAACAATATGAGTTATAGGACCAGCTAACTCATAAACATGCTGTTTATACACCATGATACTTAAGCCATCGATACCACAGGAAAAAGACATTTTTAATATTTTAATTAGTAACTTCAAAAATGCTTGTAGTTTTAAATTCATAACTATCTCCTGTAACTTGAGTACCAGGAATAAAATTACTAACAAGATACATTTCGTTGGTTTTATTAGCACTGCACAAGTTTTTTGCGTATCTAGGACCAATATCACTGAAGAAGTTATTAACATGGTTGGTAATTATATGTGGATTCTCCTCCAATGAGATAATTTTGTTATTGATTACTAATTTTTTTATGGACATTTGCTCCTTTTGAATATTTATGGCTTCCTTTATAATCATCCACTGTTGCTTGTTATTACCATTGACTTTATCCAGCTTCCTTCTGTAATACGTTTGCTTTGTATATTTTATAATTTTTGTACACCAGTTTCTATATCTCTTATAATAAGCCAGCAGTTGCATATTATTAAACTCTCCTCGACATTTGTTGTGCAGTTTGTCGCGGGTTCTCAGGCATTTGATAATTCCATCATTTATCCAAGGTTTTAAGTATTTTATGTTATATTTTACACTTTGTACCGACGAGCAACTTTCCACATGTATTTTTAAACATTTTACGAAGTTTTCACTAGCTGAATTAACATCTTGCGATGACAGGACTGACTGCCATGATTCTTCCTTTAATTTAGCCTTCAAACGATTGTTAGTTATGACGGTTTTGATTTTTTCATTTTCCTTTGCTATTTTCTTTATTCTAAAGCTTATAAATCTCAGCAATACCGCATCATGATCTGTTATGTCAGTAGTGAAGACAGCTCCCTGTGGTTCAAATTTAGATTTTACCATAATGTGATCGATGCAACTTGAAACAGTAGACAAAACTCTTGTAGGTGAAATTATAATTGGCTTTAAGCCGTGAAAAGCCAAAAGTGAGAGGTATTTTTGAGTTTTTTTACTGTTCAAATCTAATGTATTAATATTTATATCACCATATAAAATGATTTCCTTATTTTGTATAGATGTAGAATCAAGCAGGACACTCAGTGGTTCAAGGAAACTATATATATGAGTCTGGGACGGAGATCTGTAAATGGCTATTAAACATATATTATTCGATATCTGCATTCTTAAGCAGTTTGCTCCAGGGAAAAAAATTTCCTCAACAGTCGCCTGAACATTTTGTTTCACGTAGGCAACTACACCATCGTTTTGCAAATAGTTAATATTTGTGTTGTTAACTGTGTATCCGGGATGTTAAGTGTATTGGTCAAATTTTTTAGCCAAGCTTCTGTAAAAACCAATACCTCAGGACAATGTTCTATGCCATCAAGCGTAGTTATGGTTTCATCAAAGTTTTTACTTAAACTTCTAATGTTCAAACAAAGTAAAGAAAAGTTTGAATATTTCAAAAAATTGTTGCAACAAAATGAATCTTTAATTGTTAAATTAGGTTCTGTATTTTCATCCAAATCAATGTTTTTTCCTAAATCTATATCCATTTTTAATACATTAAATATTGTCGGTGCCTTTTACCATTCAACTTTTATATTCTATTGAGGTCATCTTCGTGTTTTATTTCTCTGATTTTTTAACCTTCATCTTCTTTCATTAGAATGGATCCATTTTTAAACTATTTTAAAAATATATTTGTATTTTAATTCTCTTCCCTTTATTTTGGCTTTCCAAATCAGTTCCTTAAAATAAGGATATAGCGATTCTCCTAGGAATATCATTTTCTCACGGTTTGAGATCAACTTCTTGTTTGCCAATAATGTTGATCTTGTTTCTGGATTTCTAATTTTTAAGAGAATTTTTTTCGGATGACCTGGTCTTCTGTCATATTGTATTATTGCTGATGTCTGTACTTATTTGGATATTAGCACTTTTTATTAGATTTATAGCAGTTACTTTGGGATGTTCATCTGTCTTTTGCTCAATTCCTGTTATTTCAATACAGTTATTGACGTTCGACTGTTCTAAACAAGCCAGTCTGGTTTCTAGATGTTTAATAATTTTACTTTTATTTGTCAAATCATTTTTTAAGCTTTCGACTTGTCCTTTAAATTCATCCATGGAGTCCAAGCGAATTATAATGTCGTCATACTTTTGACAAATAAATTCGGTAGTTTTTTAAAATTCCGACAATTTTTTTTCAATGTTTTCGAGTATTTGTTTTTGAATTTCTCCAGCTTTGTGTCTACGAAAGACGCAAATTTAGTAAAAGTATCTTCTTCTGGGCTAGTGTCTTCGGGGGCAGTATTCATTTTGTTTTTGGATCTTGTAAATGTATTTAGAGTATCTTGTTGTTGAGAGCTTGTTTTTTTGTTGGAACTCATGGTCACCCTCGCAGTAGAAACAATAAGATGCGAAAGCGCTATCACAGCGAAACAAGCAAGGCAAATGGCCCGAGTTTGAAAGATGGCGGTGGAGTTGGCCAATCACAAGAGATTCACTTATACAGTAAACAGATGTCAACTTCACCGTTACTATTTTGCGATGTTAATAATTTATAAATCACTTGAGCAATCTCGCTTCAACGCGCAAAATTCTTATCACAATTGAGGCAGTGAACAAAACACTTAGGTAAATGTCGCAACTGACTCGAATTGAACCGTTCACCGATTTACACAATTAAGCCAAGTTTTCAAGGGTCACTCTTACTGTGTGCTACTTTGATTGTTGTCCATTGTTGTCCGACAATACTCAAAAAGTTTCCTTGGGAACTTGAATCATTGCAATCTGCTTTTTCTCTGTGGCCACGAAAGGCTAAATTACACGTTGAAAGTGTCAGAGTAAACCTCAAGGAGTCTATAGAGTACTTGGCGCCAAAAAGATTTTTGAAGTGAAACTTCTTTACGCGCGTCATGCAATTTCGAGGACCGGAGTAATACCGACTCATGACCGTCACGAAAAACCGTGATCATTTCGCTATAGGAGCCTAGCTAATATTATATACCTAGTTTAGGTCACTCTCCAAACTCAGCTTCGCGGTCTAGAGGCAGAGCGCCCGACTGTCGTCGTGAAGAACCGAGGTTCGATTCCGGCTATAACTATTTTTTTTTTTCTTTTTGTGATTTTTTTAATACGAGGAAAAGTGATAAAATGCTCTCGTGCTACGACTTTTACATAAATTTCATCTGAAATCAAAAGATTTGTACTTTTCTGTTTCAAATTTTTGTTTAAAAAATATACGAACATCGGAATTGATATAAGTACATTCGTATTTACACTGTGGTAATGAGGCAATGCATCGGAATAGATGCAATTGTATAAAATCTATAATGTGAACAATTGCCACTATTTATTTATTTATTTATTTATTTATATATGCCTTTATTTATTTATTTAGTACAGGTGATTATACAATGACACATCTATGTATACATAAAAATACTTTGACTGCCCAACTAGGAGGAATTCCCGTTTTGTATTGTATTTGTCATTTATTTGTACAAATTAAGGTTAGTCCCACAACGCTGTCATATGGCAGCTTGTCCGTAGGTTCTACCAATTAAACATTCTTAATATGATGTATGAGAAAAACATTTGTAGATAAATACAATTATAGTTTTAAGGAAACATTAGAATAGATCACATAGTAATATTAGATAATTTAAATTTAATCTATAAAATTCATAAAATATCTCAATATACCTGCCTAATAATAAGATATGTGGGCAGATACATTAAGTAATTTAGAGATACATGAAATTTTCGCTTATTAACCACAGCTTTATCATTTTAGGGCATAGTCTCTCATTTTATTGATTTTATTGAAAATCACTGTTATTAGGTACTCAAGAGTACGGCTTCCATATTTGGAGGAGTTTTAGGCCATTTCCTTCTTTAAATCTTGTGGTATGTTTGTGTACCAGTGTGTGTTTGTATGAGCTTTCCCCCATGTTATCCATAATAGTAGTGAACCAAAGGAGAACTTTTATTGTAAGTAGGATCTCTGATCCATGTAGTAATTTTAAGTTATTTCACTGTTTGTAAATATTTGATGTGACATTTTTTTTACAATGGCAGTTTGTAAATTTTGAATATATTTAATGTAAAAAGTGTTTGCGTGTCCCCAAGTTCGAATTTTTGCCACTTGTTTATACCATTTAAAATTATAATGAACAATCATTCCCAGATAATATTCATTTATGAAATCAATTTTTCACAGTCGCAAACATTAACTATTTCTCTATGTATACAGTCAAAACTATGAGCGGTTATTTTAGGTATATTCCACATTTTCAAACTCGGTGATCTTATATACATGCATTTAGTTTTTTAAACATTAATAATTAGTCGTCTTACATCATGGATCCATTTGAGGAGCTCGTTAAAGTCTCTTTGTAATTCTTGTATAGCTATTGAGGAATTTTTTTTGGATACAAGAGCAGTATCATCAGCAAAAATGAATCTACGATCTTTTTTGAAAATCTTACACAAAGCAATAACATATTTAACTTTGGACCTACATAGAATTGACCCTCGCGGTACTCCTGATTTGATATATCTTGATTTACTAATTAAATTTAAAATCTTCACATTCATTTTTCTTTTTGATAACTAGTTTTTGGAAGATAAGAGAAGTTTACCCCGGATTCCTACAATTTCAAGTACCTACTTTAATTATTTGTATATGGTTGAGTGTATCGAAAGCTTTTGTGAAATCAATAAATAGAACCATTACATGTTGTTTAGAGTTAAGTTGAGAATTTATATAATAATTAGAAAAAATTTCGAGGAATTTATAAATTAAATAGCATTTTTTTTTGAAAACAATACTCAGAAATCCAAAATATTTATCTAAATTTATAGATATATATTTTTCTAATTTTTTTTCTAATGCAGGTAGTATGGAAATCGGTCTGTAATTATTTATTAAGGCGTGATTTCCATTTTAAAAGAAATGCCTTACGATGCTATATTTTAATTCATCAGGGATGTGGCTCGTGTCAATTATTTTGTTTTTTACGTGTGTAATTATAGGACTAAGCAATTTTTATTATTTTTAAAAAATTATACAAACGAAATAATAACGAATTAATAACTCCAAACCAAACATAACTAAACCATAAAAAATTGTATAGTAAATAAACACCTTTTTCGAGATTTTACCAACTATACTCACACTTACAATACAAATATATGCTCTTACATATATGTTAATTTATATTAATAAATATTTTAGCATATTTATTATGAATATTCAATTTACAAAAACCATTAAAATTTTATGAATATTCAATTTATAAAAACCAAAAAAAAAAAAAAAACAAAAACAAAAATTAAAATTAAAACTTATAAAAAATAAAAACTTTCTTATACAACACATAAATACTTGTCACACCTATACATAACCACGTAAACACCTCAGCACAGCTTCTCCTAGTGAGGTGTTCACGAAACATACAATATTACTCACATACAGTTTCACCTTCTCAAACTTACCTTACACACAACATATTATAGATGGACATTTGACTTCTAATAGAGCATCTTCACCAATCAGTGCATCGGGAGAGCTGCCTAAGAACTGATGTTCAGGGTGAATGACAATTCCACAGGGAGTATTTGTTACAAGCTCAAACTTTCTTATCGCTGCAGCCTCAAATTTTGATCCATATTCTAATGATGCAGCTTTGACAACAAAAACTTTCAAAAAAGATCCTGCCAGATTTCTATGATTAGTTTTCACCGTACTTTTACATATTTTGCCGAAATTTGAACTACATAGTTAGGCGTAGGCATCGTTCAGTGAACCAGTTTTAAGACTTACCCTGAAGTCTAGTTGAGGATTCAATCAAATCAAGTTCTACTTGTGATTTTTTATAAATCTAAAGGATAGAAAGTTCAACAGTGTCCCTTTCATAGAAATGATCAAACGTGGCAGAATATTTGTCTGCTGGTGGAATAATTTCCATGATACGCATGTGCCTTCAATTTGAATTATGTGCAGAAAATCCTATAGCTAAATTACGGAACATAGTTGGGTAATTTTTGTTTTTAATGGAAGTAGTAGGCAAATCAAGGAGCTGTTGTTGAGACAACTGCTGTTTTTTTAGTTGCAGATATTCCGCTTTTATAGGCGCACCATGATATTTCCTTGGTGTATGAAAATTTTGCAACATGCTTGTACAACTTTGTAGAACATCGATTTTTTATTTTCACTAAAATCTACTATTCCATGTAGAACTACAAATACGTGCATACAATGTGCATAACTGACTGCACACTCACATTGGCATTCCAATATAGTGTTACAATTATAGTGTATATAGACAGCATAAGAAAGATGTTTCCGAAGCACACTTTCCTAAAATATAGGTTGTGCCATTTTCATGTGCACTTCGAACACTCAGCAAATATTGTTCAGAATACATACCTAACGCTTTGTCGGTGTTCTTCAAACTGAAACACTGAATTTATGTAGTTCTTCCCGCGTCAGTTCTGGAATATTGGAGGCCATGTTGATGTTTTGAAAATCTTCCGGCTTCGTCGAAACCATTTCCAAGACATCTTCGTCTGCAACGCCAGCAGGATTGAAATTATGAAGTTTATCATAGTCTTCGAGTCTTAAATGAAACGCATTATGATAATAACTATTGATAAATTAGAAAAGAAATTATCGTAGGCAATATAAATAAGCAATAGTGGTGTATTTACTAACCTTCAACAATTTTGGCATTACGTCCTTTCAATTCTTTCTTCAATTGGAAAATAGTCCACTGACCGTAATTTCTGTGCATTTTACTTACAAATCGAGCAAACTAGGTTTGTTCGAGGAAAACAAATAGCAAATAGCTATCGAAATGACAGATCATTGGAAGACAGAATATGTGGCAGGAGGACCGGTAAACACCATCTGTTGAATATTTTGAAATCACTCAGAAAACGGCCCATTGCCAAGATCACCATTAGTGGAAAAAGCCAATATAAATAATAATAAAAAAAAACAACTACTCCAGTACCTACTACCTACAGTAACGCAAATGTAGTAATAAGATCTTATTTAACACACATATCTATGGTCTATCTGTCAAATGAACAAGACGCTTTACAGCTTGATGTGATGTAAATATCAAATGTGCTTTTCCACGTGATTATTGAAAAGCTACCTGTGAGTACCCTTTAACGTTAAACATTACTGGATTATTCCGAGAGTTATGCCATCGATCGTTTTCCATATTTTGTGTTAATTAATTGAGGTTATGTGCGTCTTCACGCTTTGTGCTTGCATACCATTTAGTACCATACTATTTAGTTTTACTTGATAAACACCACTTTCATCTTTATACTAAATGCCAAGGCTTTATATTACTGTATTTATCTTTAAAATCTAAAATCTACCATTAAAACGTATAAAAAATTAAATTTAATATTAAACGTATTTCCATAGATATGTATCTTTCATTATCAAGTAAACCACCGACAACACACATATGTAAATATAAAATATTCAATGTTGATTCGAAAAAATAGCTGTCACGGCAGTTTCAAAGTAACAAACACGCAGGATTCGCGCGATTATAAACTTAACGATTTTTTTGATATTTTTTCTATTGATCCTAAAAATATTAAACAAACCGTAAAATACAGGTCAACTCATTGGCTATATAGCACCATAACAAGTTGTATGACTCCATGTAAATATTATAATTAATGTTTTCTTTATGTTGGCGAAAAATTAAAAAAAATGATCGTCTGGATATCTCGAGCAATCGAGGCAAAATTATTTATTTCGCGTGGTCGCTCCGTGACTTATTATGAAAATAATTATTTGAACTTACCCAAACATTCCAGCGCGTATTTTTTTGTTTAGGCCACTGAGCTTACGCAGTTTTTTTCAATATCTTTCCTCCCCATTGTATATAACTAGGAATTAAAAAAAAAACGATTTCAGGTAAACTGATTTTAGTTGAAAAAATTTCACAGAACAGATCGGCACTAAGGTAAAGAACGTCTTTATACCGTCAGCAGTGGGCGGTAACTGAATACAATGCGTGAAACCCTTACGTAGACGGCATAAGGGTTATTTCACAATTGCAAATTCAATGTTCACCTTCCCGACAATAGATCAATATTCGTGTAAAATACGCGGAAATACATATTTTGTAAAGTTCTGGTACATATATGAAAATTTCCTCCGATAATCGAATAAAAAATTGAATTTGCCTCACTATACAATAAAAACATAGGCCGAATATGGGTTTGTAAATAGGATACTTTGCACTTGACAGTTTTTTTTTTAGGCCTGATACTTATTTTTTTCTAGGCTTATAAAAAGTCTTCAAAAAATGATCGTATGCTGACAAGGGCAAGATGTGTTCTACTTGCAGTATTTAATTAAAGCATCTGTAGTATTTCTAAGGAAACAAATGTTCAAACCAAAAACACCTGATTTTGCATTACTTGGTATTGGATCGCCTTAACGATTTCATTCACAGAGTTTTCATTATAATTGTAATAATATTTTGGGACGGTACTAAATCGTAAAAAATGGCAACACCTTGAACATAACCATAGATCACTATCATGAAAGCATCTGTCACTGTAATTTGCAATATCGTTCAGATTGAGATGTTGCTTCATTATAATAAGTTATTGGTAAGTTCTAATGTCGATATTAACCTCCCGAGTATTTTGAATGGTTAAATGTATAACTGCGCTGTGTCTCTGTTTACCGCGACCTAACCTTACTTATACCTGGGTTTACCGATATTTTGTCGGAGAGTAGATAGAATATGCGATTAGTCTAATTTAAATAGAAATACAGAGGATCACAGCATTAGATTCTGCAAACCGTTATCAATTATCTAAACTTTAAGTTCTTTTCAATCAAAATTATTTAATCTTTTTCCAAATATTTACTCTGAATCCACCCAATGACGTCACAATACATCTAGACTCGTTATTGTCTGACAAACTCAAGATAAAATGTGGCAACTAAAAACACTCTTATTTCTTAAGTAAATTTTTCAATTCCAATGCTGTTCATTTGGGGTTAAGATGGACATTTAAATAATATGTACAAATTAAATCGATTTTGCATCGGATACTACATTCTACGTCACGGGCGTGTCTAATATACGCTTACTCGCTTACACTATAAGATGAACACGCAATTATGTATGAGATCTACTGCTATAAGGCTGTCTTTATTACAATTATGTGTTGCTACTTTCACTATCTCACAAAACAGTGAAAGTAGCAACACATAATTGCAACACATATCTGAAAATCATCGTTACATATATTTTTTCAAAATAATAAAATAATTTTAGTGTTTTTCGAATGAAATTTTATCTTTTTGCTTATTATAGTTCTTGTCGGGTAGTAAAAACACCTTCTCATCACGCACGAAGGCTTTTTATAGTGTTTGTCGGGTAATAAAAACATTTTCTCATCACGCACGAGGGCATTTTGTCACTTCGTTACTTTATTTACTCAGAGGTTGCACACGACCTTACGTGACGCGTAGCAGTTTAGTACTAAAGCTACGAAATTGAAAGCAATACAGTTTCGCTTTTATCTTGCCACTTTGAGATTTCTACAACGCGTCTATATGTTTGCATACACCTCATTGTTCTTACAAAATATTCTTACTGAAATAAAATAATCAAATCTCTTCCAAAAAAGATTTTCGTTCTTAATGTCACGTTCTGTTTCTGCAGGTTTCAGTTATATTTTTGGGCTAGAACCAAACCATAATCCTACTACAGTCTTACCATGGATCTACTGAATCCAGAGCGTGTCTCCGTCAAGAAGGAACCGGGGCCACAGGATGAAGGCGGTTGTGAAATCCTGTATGGGGATATGGATTTTGACTTTTCAGATGTAAAGAAGGAATCCTTACAGCATGCGGAGAGTACTCGGAAAACCCGTAAGTTGCGATGCTTATGTCAAAAACTGTTTTGCGTGAAATTTCGATGCTAGTAATCCATGTCAGTTTTGAGTTGCCCAGGAAGGCCATAATTTTTGTTAAGAACTACTTGTTCTTGTTGTTTTTGCCGTACTTTGGTATTTAAATTTCATATTATATTTACGGGAAACTGCCACAAATTTCATAAGGGTGCATTTAAACACATGTAATATTGATTCGAGCACCATTTCCTTAACAATACAAAACTGTGTATAGAATATGCTCAAGAGTAAATAGTATATCCTCCTTGAAATGAACATCTGCGGTCCTTCTTATTTCCTAAATGAACTCTTAAAGCCTGTTCTCCGGATTCCCGTTTTTAAAGGGTATTAATCAATCGTATCATTTATAGTACATTTTTAAAATAAAAGTTTAAAAAAAATAATATTTTTGTTTGTAGTACTCTCCAGGAGATGGACGACTGTAATTGTAGTGTTTTATAATGCACTTCATCAGGACTTATAAATTGAGTATTATTGATTGGTTTTTAGGTGGCATTAAAGTGGATACTGTTAGTTTCAAGGTAGAACCAGGACCTCAAGAAGAAGATGGAGGGGGAATCCCTTTTATGGAAATTGACATAGACTTTCCGGATGTCAAAAACGAATGCCTTAAAAGCCTTCAAAGAAAAACACAGACAACAGGTAAATAAAGATTCTTGTTTTTTTTTTTTTTAATTTATTGAATTAATGATGCTTATACTTATACTTATTCGTAATGTTTTTCAGACTCATTGACTGATCAAAATACACGTTCTTTGGAAAAACCATTCTCTTGTTCCCATTGTAAGTACTCCTGCAAGTTTAAGTCAATTTTAGAACGTCACGTGCGGACTCACAGTGGAGAAAAACCTTTTTCTTGTTCCGACTGCAAGTATTCATGTTGTCGAAAGGGAGCTTTGACGAGACACATGCTGACTCACAGTGGAGAAAAACCTTTTTCTTGTTCCGACTGCAAGTATTCATGTTGTCGAAAGGAAAATTTGACGAGACACATACTTAATCACAGTGGAGAGAAACCTTTTTCATGTTCCGTTTGCACTTATTCATGTTCTCGAGAGGGAGATTTGACGAAACACATGCTGACTCACAGTGGAGAAAAACCTTTTTCTTGTTCTAACTGCAACTATTCTTGTTCTCAAAAGGGAAATTTGACGTCACACATGCTGACTCACAGTGGAGAAAAACCTTTTTCATGTTCTAACTGCAAATATTCATGTTCTCGAAAGGGATCTTTGACAAGACACATGCTGACTCACAGTGGAGAAAAGCCTTTTTCATGTTACGCTTGCACTTATTCATCTTCTCAAAAGGGAATTTTGACGAGACACATGCTGACTCACAGTGGAGAAAAACCTTTTTCTTGTTCCGCTTGCACTTATTCATGTTCTCATAAGGGAAATTTGATGAAACACATGGTGACTCACAGTGGGGAAAAACCTATTTCATGTTCCGTTTGCTCTTATTCATGTTCTCAAAAGGGATATTTGACGAAACACATGCTGATTCACAGTGGAGAAAAACCTTTTTCATGTTCCGTTTGTGCCTATTCAAGTTCTCGAAAAGGAGATTTGACGAAACACATGCTTACTCACAGTGCAGAAAAACCTTTTTCATGTTACGCTTGCACTTATTCATGTTCTCAAAAGGGAGCTTGGACGAAACATATGCTGACTCACAGTGGAGATAAACCTTTTTCTTGTTCTAACTGACAATATTCTTGTTCCATCCTGAAGAATTCCTTAATTACGCATTCCCAGAGAATGCCTTAATGACGGTTACGTACTTTGTTCGTTAAATTTAATAAAATTATCCGATCGTAGAATAATTTCAGATTTAACCTGTTTGTATAAAATCATTAATTCATTGTTTGATACCCCTGATTGATTGCATGTAATCTCTTTTAATACTCCTAGCAGGTCATTTACAATACGGTACCTACCATATTATTGTAGTAATTCTACATCAATGTCCCAATAATACACTCATATGCAACGGATTCAACAGCTAGGAAACAAATACTACGATGTTGTTGATATTTTTAACACATCAATTTCAATGCTAAAGCGTACCTTATTAAATTGTTTTTCATCAAGTTAGGGAGTATTTTAATAAATGTATTTAATTTGACTAACACATTGACATTTGTCGGATTAAAGAAAAAAAAATATTTAGAATTTTTGTATTTTTTATAATTTGGATATATTTGTATCTACATGCTGTGGGGATCAAATTCAATAAATTTTTTACTTTATTTTTATTTTTTTGCTAGTGTTTTGAATAGTTGTTTCCTGTACTATTTACGTGCATAATTTCCTTTATATTTTTAAATATGTTTATGTAAAAGCCTCAATAGGCGTTAAATAAATAAATAAATGAAACTATCAAACAATGGTCATGAAATTAGTTAACTTTTCTAAATTTACTCTGCTCTGTTTTTAATACAAATGATGTGTCAAATCAACATGTAAATAATGATTCTCAAGAAAGTACCTACTCGCTCAGTCATGTCTAAATTTCAAGGACTGAAATATTCAAAACTATGAAATCACTAAACTCAAACAAAGGTCTAAGTACAGATGCCATTCCACCATTATTTATATCAAACTGTGCTAAATCTCTTGTTAATCCTCTTCATGTTATATTTCGTAAATCTCTTAAAGAAGGTGTTTTTACTGATCTTTGAAAAATAGCACGAATCAATCCTCTCTTCATATCTGGGAATAAAAGCGACATCTCTAATTATAGCCCAGGAAGTATACTCTCATGTTTTGAGAAAATTTTCGAAAGCATTTTTACACATTTTAAACATATTTTAGGTTTTATTCAGAATGGATTCTTATTCAAAAAGATCAACTACCACAAATTTTATCGAATATGTAGATTTTTTAAGTTCCAATTTTGTCATAAGAACACAATTATATGAAGTTTATACTGATTTCCGAAAGGCATTCGATAAAGTCAGTCATCCTCTTCTGATCTAAAAACTAAAAAGAACAGGTTTCCACGACAGCCCCCTGAGGTGAATATATCTTATATCTCTCGCAGGAGTCAATAAGTTAATATTTATGAGTCCTCTCCCAAACTTGTCACATCTGGTGTCCCTCAAGGATCCCATTTAGGACCACTACTCTTTATTATATTCATAAATGATCTAACGGCAAAACTTTTTTGTAAATGTTTATTAAATGCGGATGACTTAAAAAATGTTCATCCCGTGAATTCACAAGAAGACTGCGAAACTTTGCAAAAAGACCTCCTCACATTGTCTCAATGGTGTATAGATAATGCAATGGAATTAAATAATAGCAAATGTAATATCATCTCGTTCACGAGAAATGTACGTAAAATTGATTTCCCTTACACGATCTGTGATGAAATCCTAAAACGAGTAGATTCCATTAGAGATCTGAGAATTTTACTTGAGTCGAAGCCAACCTTCAGAAACCATTACCAAAACATTGTCAATCAGGCCAATAGAATGCTCGGTTTCATCACTAGAATAACTTTATCATTTAAGGACATCAGTAGCTTCAGAATCTTGTACTACTCATAATATGTAAGAAGCATCTTAGAGTACGGCTTTGTGATTTGGTCACGACATTATGCAATTTATAGCAGGAAAGTGGATTCCGTTCAAAAAAATACTAAAAAATACTAGTTTACAAATCTGGAGTACATCAGAATCTTGGTAACTATTCTGAAAGACTTACCCACTTTAAAGAAGTGTCACTCGCCAAAAGAATAAACATATCAAATCTAATCTCTCTGTTTAAAATCATTATCACTGTGTGTGATTCATCTTTAATTAATCAAATTAACTTTATTATAAGAACGAAATCCACACAAAACCCTGTAACCTTTTGAATTGATACTTGTCGTAGTAATACAAGTTTTTCAAACCAACATCGAGAATGACTCGATTGTATGATAGATACTGCAATCTTCTAGACTTAGATATATCTTCAAACTCAATTGATACCTTCAGAAAGAACTTACACATACTTATACCCGATGACCTCCTCACGTTGAGCCATTTTATTATTTAAATTTCTTTACCAATCACCTACTTATGCATTAGCTCCACAATATATGCATTTGTGCGTGCATGTGTGTGTACATGTTTGCATAAAATATGCAAACAGTGTGCACATCTATGCACATATGCGTGTGTTGTATTTAAATGTGTATGTGTGTAAATATATATGTATATGTATATATTTATACGCTGTGTATTTAGATGTGTGCATAGATACATATATGTATTTCGATCCTCCTTGTTTTTATATACATTCTTAAAATTACATTTTTAATAACTGTAACTAACCAATTACTATTACACAAAGAACATTTAGATGAATTTTGTGCTAACCAACTGTTGTGTAAATCGCTTATGGCGCTAAATCCATATTCCATTAAATAAGTTGAGGGAAAGGGTAATAATAATTTTCTTTCATGCAAAGCAATATTAGGATATTTTGTGTTTGTTTCTTCGCAAATCCTTAGTGTAAGTTTCTTCTTTACGCCTATGTCACATTCGCACTCACACTGAGCAAAAACCGTTCTTATGTTATTACTGTAATTATTCATGTTGACGCAAGCCAAATTTACTGGCATATTTGTTCACTCAAACGAGAACAATGATATACTATTCTCATTTTCTTAATGCCATTATTCATTTTCAAAGAAGTCACAGTTATTGCAACACGTTCTCACTCATTCTAAGGAAACTTTGTAATCATTTTCGGTGATTATTCATGGTCAAGCATAATAAGATACATTCACACTTATACTAAAGAAAACCCGTCACTTTTCTTGTGTTCTTTCTGTAACTATCCATTTTCGCATAAGCTTAATGGCAAACATTCGCATTCATACTTTGGGGATCTGGCGAGGAGGCACGGAATGAAAGATGTTGTGAAGGCCACCGTGATTTATTTGATGAATCAGTTTGCCGTGATGAGATTGGACGTAGGACAGGTGTAGTTGCGGTGGACCTTGTAGGCCGTTGAACGGGAGCTGCGTAGACCAGTGAGGATGCTGCGTGTCCTCGTGGTGGTCATGGTGCGTGGATGAAGCGCTGGTCAGAGACGCTGGAACCAGGGCGCTGTAATCCGTGTAGCGATGACCAGGGACGGCGATCTGGGCCAAAGCGCTATGATGATGTCCCGATGGAGTCCATGATGAATACGGGAGAAGCTCTTGATCACTCGTTGATCCTAGTAAACTGACGGCGGATTGATGACTGACTGACTAGATTCTTCATGCTGTCGCTTTTATAAGGGGAAGAAGCTTCTCGAACAATTTGGTTGCTATGTAGATATTGCCAAACAAATAAATAAAAAATAAAAGAACATCCAAGAAGCTTGTTTGGAAAAAGCCGAAACTTCTAGAATTACGTTCGAATCAAGTAGTGGCGTACCACTACAATACTAATGAAAATCCATTCTCATGTTTTTACTGTAACTATTCATGTTCACAAAATACCAATTTAATAACTCACATTTGCATTCACACTAAGCATAAAATGTTTGCATGTTCTAACTGCGATAATCCATATTCACAGAAGTCACGTTTAATGAGAAACAATAGCACTCATACTAAATAAAAACCATTCTTACTGTAATAATTATTATTATAACTACTTTTTTTTTAATTGAATGAAAAGTTAGTACATATCAACAAATAAGTCCTGCTCAGCCAATTGAATTGGCTTGTCAACAGGTGCTTAAAGTTTAGTTACATATACATTATACATGTTGTAATTTACATCTTATATCTACAGATTCAACTTTTTTTTCCGATAGCCAATTCTTCACAGTATAATTTTCCTTATTCATAGACTAACCTTGCTATTTAGTGTCAGGTAATAAATTAAATATCTTCGGTATGTTGTATTCAAACGTTTTCTGTCCGTACTTATTATTAAATTTCGGAATCATTAACCCGTCATTGCGCGTGAATCTAGTGCTGTATTTATGTTCTGATTTCTCTTTCTGCTGCGGGGTAAATATATGCTGTGTTATAATTTTTTGCCATAACCTTTCCCTTACTGTGCTAAAAAAAGTCTACCCGTTCCGGTGCTATGTAGTCAATACACATCTCAAAATAAGCGATTAACATTTAGCAAAATATGAATATTTATAGTTAATCGCTTTTGTTTATTATATTTTATATCCAAAGTGATAATAATTGTAATTTAATTGCTGAAAAAATGAAAAAAACCATCGGCAGATGCTAAAAAAACGTGCGAGGAGTCCTTATCTAACGACGGCCCACGACCGACTGGCTGCAGGTATTGGATGGGCGCTGGACGCACAAACATAGCTTTGCGGTCGAAGGTATCGATGGTCTAATTGCAACTGCGGACGTGTGGATTTCTCATGTTCCCGCATAGCGAACTAAAGCGGAACTTTAATATAATTTTGGCACTCTGAGACATAATACATCAACTGTTTATTATGTCTTGGTTTGAAAATATTAGGGACGACTAGTAATTTTACAATTCCGTTTTGTACAACTTTGACTTGTTTCAGATTAGTTACAGTAGTATTTCCCCATATTGTCAATCTATATCTTATAATCGATTCTGCCATTGACAAATAAATTATTTTAAGTGTTTCAATTGATAGGAAATTTTTTTATATGTACCTACATCCTGCCAGCAATTGATCTCAGTCTTTTACGTTTTTTTTTAAATATGTTTGTCCCATTTGAAAAAAACAATCTTCTGTAACACCAATATAGACAAACTCCATTACTAATTCTAAGCATTCACATTTACAATTAGTTCAGATATTTTTATGGATGCAATTAAAATTATGGGAAATAATATGAGGATGAAATTGAAATTTGGCATTACGTGATCTTATATGCATTACTTTGGTTTTTGTTTAGCATTTATTAATAGTCCTGCATCATGTGACCATTTACAAAGTTGATTAAAGTCAAATTGCATGAGTTCAATTGCAATTTTTAGATCTATATGTGGTATGACCAATGCCGTATCATCCGCGAATACAAAAGATATGAACGCCAGAAGTATACGAAACAAGTTTGACGAAATTGAGGAAAAGGTCAGAAGATTATGCGATATTGTTCATGTTCTTGTCATCACTGAAACGTGGCTTGATGTCGGAGAAGAAAAGTTCTTTTGCTTAAATGGTTTTTACAGTGCTTTTTCTTCTCGCCCAAATGAAGGAGGAGGAGGTGTGGCCATTTATGTTCTGGATTCTATGAAGTGCTCTATCATTGAAAAATTTTCCAACGAAAATTCATTTTTAGGTATTAGTGTTTGCAGCAGTAATAGGAAACCGGTCAACATTTATGCCATTTATCGAAAACCTAACCCAAACAACATGCACGATTTCCTAACACATTTTGAAAAAATACTGAACAAAAGCAGACAAGATACATTAATACTCGGAAATTTCAACATTGACACTTCTTGAAACACACCTTCTTCTTTAAATTTTATCAACACCTTATTAACATACAATTTCTCAATACAAAATAAATCATATCCCACGAGAGTCACTGATACAAGCAGCACTATTATAGATCAAGTTATATCAAACAGACAAAACATTTTAACAACCATATCGAATATAGATGACCCGCTTAGTGACCACAATATACTAATTGTTGACTTTAAGAATAATTTAAAAAAATGGTTTAATAATATAACTAAACCACGCTTTACTAAACCTATCATCAACAGTATAGCGGTAAAATCTTATATTGCGACTAACAAATTTGCTATCAACTCAACCAAACCTGAAGACGGTTACAAAGATTTTAATGATTATGTCAAAAATGCATTAGAAGCCGGTAAAACTACACAAAACGTAAAAACAGGAAGGCGGCAACATCTAAATACGCCTTGGTTTGATTCTAAACTGAATTTTCTAATCAAGGAACGAAACCAGCTTCACAAGCAGTGGAAACAAGACCCAGGTAATATTACTCTTGCAATACGTAAAAATAAACTAAGAAACATAGTAACTAACTATAGGAGAAGTCTGAAAAACAAATATTACATCAATAGCTTTCAACAAAGCTTAACTAACCCAAGAAAAACTTTAAAACCATTAACTCAATTCTGTCTAACCGTGTACATAAACCCACCAACACAATTGAATCTCTCATCGTAAATAATTGTGAAATTAGGGAACCCCGTGAAATAGCGTTGGCTTTTAATGAGTTTTTCCTGTCAGTTGGAGAAAAATTGGCAGCTGCCTTTCCATCATTCCCGGATGACTGTAATACAATATATGTAGAACCAAAGGCACGACAATCCTTATATATGACTAGGACGAATAAGGATGAGGTAATAAAGGTCATCTCGAAACTTAGGTCGAATGCAGCGGCAGGAATCGATGGATTAACACCGTGTATTCTTAAAACCTGTAAAGAAGAACTAGCTGGGCACCTAACCCAACTTATCAACTTCTCCATAGGCTCGGGAATATTTCCAAACCAGTTAAAGCTTGCAAAAATTATACCAATTTTTAAAGAAGACTGCAAGAAGTGTTTTTCTAACTATCGTCCAATATCGATTTTATCGGTATTTTCAAAGGTGTTCGAGTCAATTATCAAAGATAGACTGATAAAATACATCTCTAGAAACGATATCCTAACACCACAGCAATATGGCTTTCGGAAAGTACATATTTCAGCAGTACATAGACCAGGGTGAATATGTGACAGCTATATTTATAGATCTGAAAAAAGCCTTTGATACGGTAGATCATGAAATACTTCTACAAAAAATGGATCATTTGGGAATAGTCGGGAAATCTTTAAATTTGCTCCGAAGTTACCTAGCTGATAGATTTTGCCTTGTCGATAACGGAGGGAACCTAAGCGACGTTGGAAAAATCACATGTGGAGTGACACAGGGCTCGATTCTTGGACCTCTACTTTTCTTACTATACATCAATGATATAACTAAATGTGGCATCTCGGGAAAACTTCAACTTTACGCTGATGATACTGTGATTTACTACCATTGTAAAAATCTCAAGGAACTTGAAGCTTTAATGAATAAAGATCTCGCAAAGCTGGCTAAATGGCTTCGATTAAACAAATTAAGCCTCAATGTTAAAAAAACCCATTACCTTACTTTCGGAAAAAAGGGTAACATGGGTATGAATATCATTCTTGGAAATGAAAAGCTACAACATGTTCAAGTAACGAAATATTTGGGGTTACTCATAGACTCTAATCTCTCGTGGAACTCCCATGTTGAGAATGTAAAATCCAAAATTTCCCCGATAACCGGTGTACTTTATCGACTCCAAGGTGTGCTCCCCACATCTTTACTGCGTGCAACATATAATGCTATGATCCACTCCCACCTGAGTTATCTAGTTAGTATCTGGGGAACCATTACCAAAAAAAAAAGTTCCGAAATACAAGTAATTCAAAATAGAGCCGTACGTAATATATATAATCTGCCATGGGATACACATGTCAAAGATATATACTAACAGACACAAATACTTCCTCTTACAGTCTTGCCAAAGTATAACATCACAACTGCCATTCTACAAATAATTCAACACTCCTCACACACCAACACTAAACCAGTCTTTAATTATGACATACGCCAGCACAAAACACGATCACAAAATCAAATACATTTATCGTCATCTACTTACACGACCAAATTTGGAATTAACTCCTTACAAAACATTGCACATAAACAATATAACGCATTACCTAGTAATTTAAAACTTCCGGCAACGAACAAAAAAACATTGACAAAAGCTCAAGATATTTCCTTAGCAGTTTCATTAATGACTAACACAACCTTTCTCTGGTACTCCATAATAACATCTGCGTTTATTTATTTTAATGTATTTATTTTAATGTATTTATTTCAATGTATTTTATTTATTTGCCTTGTCCTTTCTAATGTTGTCTTTCCCGAAATGAGTTTTATAAACTCATTGGGAATAATACATTATTACTTTGTTATCATTTTGTAATGTATTATCTTGTAATAAAATAAAAAAATAAAAATACTTAAACGGTACAGAGCTGGTAACAGTAGGTTATCACAAAATTATAAAAATAGGAACCTGTGTACAATATAAGTGGGCGCTTTTCGTTATTTAACCAAAGATTTTTCTAAAATTGGTAGCGTTTTTTTTAAAACAGAACTATGAAATTGGCAATCTTATAAACAAACACAGCATATGAGAGTAAACAAATGTGATTATAAAGATAAACATAACGCAAACATACCATGAACATAACATAAACATATAAGCACACATAAGCGTAACTACATTGCCCACTCTCCGATACAACGACTTCACACCATGGGAAATCATTACTTTGGTGATGTTGACATATTCAATACCAACTTGGCAAGTTTTGTGGATCATTTAAAACATTTATTTCAACAATACTCCTAAACACATCATGTAAACCAACAAATAGCTATAATTTTCTGTTTTTGTTTCTTGTGTTTGTATGACTTGTTGCATAGCTTTAATCAAATGTTATTTTATTCTTATTTTTTATGTTTCAAAGTATCTGTCAAAATAAAATCATACTACCAACCATGTAAAAGCCCTCTGGGCGTTAAATAAATAAATAAATATCATAACATAAATACACATGACTTATCTTTTTTGGCTTGACTGTATTTAACATGTATATATTTATTTTTATATTTTATGTATAACAAGCTGTTTGTCTCTTACCTTTACCAATAAATACATATCATAAACATAAACCTACAATAAACATAACATAAACTTAACAAAAACAATTCAGAGCTGGTAATAAGCTGGTATTACAAAATTATAAAAATAGGAACGAGAGAATTGTAGTAATCATAGAGAGGGGGAGGAAAATGATTTATCCAGAAGGGATTTGAATTAACCTCTTACTTTAAGCATTGAAGTTTATGAATCAAGGGATGGGATGTTATTCACTTCTTACATGTAAATGAGGTTCGCAGCATTCTTCTTGCATTGCGTTGATTGGGGAAGATTTCATGGCTCCTAAGACAAGGCGAAGAGAATCTATGTTATGTAATAAACTTCTTCCGTTTTTTGTCAGCCTAGCCAAGCACGTTGTTTTATTGCGAACCTAATTAATTTCATATTATTTACAGTAGCTATGGGCAGGATCAAAACATTCACAATTGAAATATTTTGATCGAAACATAAAAAGAATTGTGTGATAAATCGATAGAATAGCTCGGAGTTCTGCAAGAGCAGTAGCTGCGGAAAGAGGCAGATTTTTTATCGGTTTTGGGAGGGGGAGGGGGCCCATAGACAAAGTATGTTACATTGGTCATTTGCTGTATTTATTTATAAAAAAAACTGTCAACTATGTATTGCCAAGATCACCATTAGTGGGAAAAGCCAATATAAATAATAATAAAAAACAACTACTCCAGTACCTACTACCTACAGTAACGCAAATGTAAACTGAGCATCTTATTTAACACACATATCTATGGCCTATCTGTCAAATGAACAAGACGCTTTACAGCTTGATAAGTTGTAAATATCAAATGTGCTTTTCCACGTGATTATTGAAAAGCTAACTGTGAGTACCCTTTAACGTTAAATATTGCTGGATTATTCCGAGAGTTATGCCATCTATCGTTTTCCATATTTTTTATTCAAATTAATTAAGGTTGTGTGCGTCTGCACGCATTATGCTTATATACCATTTAGTTTGGCTAATCTGGTTGAGTTTAACCTAAAGTTGAACCATGTGGAGATGCGTTGTATGTGATATGTTGCGTGGCTATCAAGTCGAACGGTTAGAACATCCAACCACACAACCGTTCAACCAAGTTGGATCATCTGTATCGTGGTTGAATCAACTTTTCTCAGTCGGCCTAGGGAGCCGCTGTGTGTAATTGTTTGTAAGCGTACATTTAATAAATAGAAATAAATAAAATTTCAAGCATGACTAATGGATGTGAAGTTTGGATGGATTTTTTCACATTATATGTATAATGTTTTAACTAGCTTTGGGTATACTTCAAGCAAGATTTACTCTGATACAGATGCGAGGAACGAAGTTCTTGTTTTCTTTTTGGATCAGTTCAAATTTATTTAAAAGGATGTAGCGAATGAAACCGTAAAAAATATTTTTTATTATTGAGGTAGCATCACATGAATTGCTAATGGAACGAATAAAATAGAATTAATTCGTTCCATGAGCCATTTTTGTGCCGAAATTCGTTTTCTCCTTTCATGCTTACAGTAAACAAAGTGTCAAGAGGGCTCGCCAAATTTTGCTTTTTGAAGTGGGAGACATTTTGCGTGTGTACTCCAGAGTAGCAACTGACGAAATGGCGACCCATAATCTAACCTATAACTTTTAACTTTAAAATCTAAAATCTACCATTAAAACGTATAAAAAATTCAATTAAACATTAAACGTATTTCCATAGATATGTATCTTTCATTATCAAGTAAACCACAGACAACATACAGAAATATAAAATATTCAATGTTGACTCCAAAAAGTAGCTGTCACAGCAGTTTCAAAGTAACAAACACGCAGGATTCGCGCGATTATAAATTTTACGGTTTTTTAATATTTTTTCTAAAAATCCTAAAAAAATTAAACAAACGGTAAAATACAGGTTGACTCATTGGCTATATAGCACCATAACGAGTTTGTATGACTCCATGTAAAAATTCTAATTTATGTTTTTTTTAATGTTGGCGAAAAATTAAAAAAATGATCGTATGGATATCTCGAGCAATCGAGGCAAAATTATTTATTTCGCGTGGTCGCTCCAGTGATTTATTATGAAAATAATTATTTCAACTTACCCAACCATTCCAGCGCGTATTTTATTTTTTTAGGCCACTGAGCGTACCCAGTTTTTTTATTATCTTTCCTCCCCATTGTATATGACTAGGAATTAAAAAAAAACGATTACACTTAAACTGATTTTAGTTGAAAAAATTTCACACAACAGATCGGCACTAAGGTAAAAAACGTCTTTATACCGCCAGCAGTGGGCGGTAACTGAATACGATGCGTGAAACCCTTAAGTAGACGGCATAAGGGTTATTTCTCAATTGCAAATTCAATGTTCACCTCCCCGACAATCGATCAATATTCGTGTAAAAAAACGCGAAAATGCATATTTTGTTAAGTTCTGGTACATTATATGAAAATTTCCTCCGATAATCAAACAAAAAATTGAATTTGCTAAACTATACAATAAAAACATAGGCTGAAAATGGATTTGTAAATAGGATATTTTACACAAGACAGTTTTTTTTTTAGGTCTGATACTTATTTTTTTCTAGGCCTATAAAAAGTTTTCAAAAAATGATCTTCTGCTGACAAGGCCAAGATGTGTTCTACTTGCAGTATTTAATTAAAGCATCTGTAGTATTTCTAAGTAAACAAATGTTCCACCAAAACACCTGATTTAGCATTACTTGTTATTGGATCGCCTTAACGATTTCATTCACAGAGTTTTCATTATAATTGATTTAATATTTTGGGACGTTACTAAATCGTAAAAACTGGCAACACCTTGAACATAACCATAGTTCACTATCATGAAAGCATCTGTCACTGTTATTTGCAAGATCGTTCAGATTGAGATGTTACTTCATTATAATAAGTTATTGGTAAGTTCTAATATCGATATTTCCCTTCCGAGAATTTTGAATTGTTAAATGTATAACTGCGCTGTGTCGCTGTTTACCGCGACCTAACCTTACTTATAACTGGGTTTACCGATATTTTGTCGGAGAGTAGATAGAATATGCGACCAGGCTAATTTAAATACATATACAGAGGATGACTATATGATACTCAGATGTTGTTGATATATTTAGTACATCAATTTCAATATATAAGCATACCCTATTGAAGTTTTTTTTTTCATCGAGTAGTGGAATATTTTAATAAAGGTATTTAATTTGATTTGACTAACATATAATAATTTTGTCAACTGAAATAGAAAAAAATATTTTGGATTTTTTATATGTTGTGCCTGCATTCTGTGTAGATCAAGTTGAGTGATATTTTGACTTTATATTTATTTTTCTGCAATTGTTTTAGTAGTCGTTTCCTGCACTATTTTCATGTATAATTTCGTAAATATTTTTTATATATATGTATGTAAAAGCCTTAATAGGCGTGAAATAAATAAATAAATAAATAAATAAATGACAGCATTAGATTCTGTAAACCGGTATCAATTATCTAAACTTTATGTTCTATTCAATCAAAATTATTTAATCTTTTTCCAAATATTTACTCTAAATCCACCCAATGACGTCACAATACATCTAGACTCGTTATTGTCTGACAAACTCAAGATAAAATGTGGCAAGTAAAAACACTCTTATTTCCTAAGTAAAATTTTCGATTCCAATGCTGTTCATGTGGGGCTAAGATGGACATTTAAAGAATATGTCCGAATTAAATCGATTTTGCATCGGATACTACATTCTACGTCACGGGCGTGTCTAATATACGCTTACTCGCTTACACTATAAGATGAACACGGAATAATGTTTGAGATCTACAGCTATAAGGCTGTCCTTATTACAATTATGTGTTGCTACTTTCACTATCTCAGAAAATGTTTACATCTGAAAATTATCGTTACATATAATTTTTCAAAATAATAAAATAATGTTAGTCTTTTACGAATGATATTTTATTTTTTGGCTTTTTATAGTGCTTGTCGGGTAGTAAATACACCCTCTCATCACGCACGAATGCTTTTTATAGTGTTTGTCGGGTAATAAAAACATTTCTCTTCACGCACGAGGGCATTTTGGCACTTTATAACTCTATTTACTCAGAGGTTGCACACGACCTAACGTGACGCGTAGCAGTTTAGTACTAAAGCTACGAAATTGAAAGCAATACAGTTTCGCCTTTATCTTGCCACTTTGAGATTTGTACAGCGCGTCTATATGTTTGCATACACCTCATTGTTCTTACAACATATTCCAACTGAAATAAAATAATCAAATCTCTTCCAAATAAGATTTTTGTCCTTAATTTAACGTTCTGTTTCTGTAGTTTTCAGTTATATTTTTGGGCTAGAACCAAACCATAATCCTACTACAGTCTTACCATGGATCTACTGAATCCAGAGCGTGTCTCCATCAAGAAGGAACCAGGGCCACACGAAGAAGGCGGTTGTGAAATGCTGTATGGGGATATGGATTTTGACTTTTCAGATGTAAAGAAGGAATCCTTACAGCATGCGGAGAGCACTCTGAAAACCCGTAAGTTGCGTTGCTTATGTCAAAAACTGTTTTGCGTAAAATTTCGATGCTAGTAATCCATGTCAGTTTTGAGTTGCCCAGGCAGGATATAATTTTTGCTAAGAAGTATTTTTTTCTTGATGTTCTTGCCGTACTTTGGTATTTACATTAAATATTATATTTACGGGAAACTGCCACAATTTACATTAGGGTGCATTAAAACACATGTAATATTGATTCGATCATCATTTATAGAATGGGGTATAGAATAGGTCTGCAAATGGCCCAGACAACTTAAGTAACACTACAATTAAATCTATAAAAAAACATATAATCAAACCATTACACCATATATTTAACGCATGCATCAGAGATAGTATTTTTCCGAATAAATTCAAACTAGCTAACATCATCCCAATACACAAATCAGGACCTTGATGTAAAACAGACAACTACAGACCAATCACATTAACTTCTCAATTGTCTAAGATATTAGAAAAATGCATTAAAAAACGTGTCGTCGATTTTCTGGAATCAAACTCACTCCTTTCATCTAACCAATATGGCTTTAGAACTAAACTAGGTACTGATGATGCTGTATTTAATTTAACCAAAAACATTTATCCTAACCTGGACTCAAACATCAAAACTTTAACCATTTTTTTAGATTTGAAGAAAGCCTTTGACACAGTCAACCATAGAACTCTCTTAAAGAAAATATCCAACATTGGAATTAAACATAAATGTCTCATGCTGTTACAAAATTATATATTGAATCGCCAACAATGCACAAAATTTGGAACATATTTGAGCAATTTTGATTTAGTAAAATATGGTGTACCACAAGGAACTGTATTGGGGCCGCTACTCTTTCTAATATATATAAATGACTTATGTAATATTAAAATACCTGGTAAAATTTTCTCATTTGCTGACGATACTGCAATAACAGTCCAAGGAAAATCATGGGAAGATACTACTAATAAAGCTAACAAATGTATTACTTTTGTCAAAGAGTGGCTAGATAGAAACCTACTTACACTAAATTATGATAAAACTATTTGTATTCCTTTCTATAACACACAGTAGTCGGCTTCTAAAACCAATCTTAATTTGAAGTTTCATAACGTAAATTGTAACCCAAAACACATTCTGTAACTGTGAGGAGATGAAATCTGGAAAACTTATTAAGTATTTTGGTGTAACTATAGATTGTCAACTTAAATGGACCAGCCATATTGAAAAAACTGTTAACAAATTGAGATACCTAAAATATATTTTTAAAAGAATGAGTAATGTATTAAACATAAAAACCATGAAACTAGTTTATGACTCACTAGTTCATTCATCTCTTTCCTATGGAATAATTGGCTGGGGCGGAACTTTCAACAATCATGTAAAACCACTAGAAATTGCACAAAAATCAATAATTAAGATAATGTACCAAAAAACTAAATCCTATCCCTCTAAACAATTGTTCCAAGAAACTGAAATTTTGGACCTTAAGCAGACCTATAGTGCTCAATGTCTTAAATTTATTTATACGCGACCAAACAACTTTATTAAAAATTCAAATCGTGCCAGCCAACGACATGGCGCTTGTGAATATGCTGTGCCTCACTGCAAAACCAGGTTGGCCCAAAGGCATATTAGTTTTATTGCTCCAAAAATGTATTATTCTTTATGTACAACCTTTAAAAGGGACACGTGTGTAAACCTTCAATGTTTTAAAAAGTACATCAAATCTTGGCTAAAAAACACTGAACTAGATATTTTTTTCTTATAAGTTTTAGCAAAGCTATCTGTAACATTTATATCCATGTATACTTTATTTTTTATTATTTCACATACATACAAAACAGCGGATATATTTTATTGTTTGTAATGCTTTGTCTGCTAATTCACTTTTTAAGATGTCTTCAAAAACTAGTATTTACCTTATTTTTTGTGTTATTTTAAAACTTTTACATATTTCATGATTTAGTTTCTTGAATTGCATCTCTACAGTAACTCTTTTAAAATAACTTAAATTTATATATGATATTGTATCTCCACTTAAACCATAGAAATAAGATAAAAATACTTATGATACCCACACTCAGGCTTCGCCTTCGTGGGATTTTTTTTTAATTATGTATATTTATTTCAATATTTTTTATAAATTTTTCAATATTTTATGTAACCATGTATGTATAAAAAAAAATTCAATAATAAATAAAAAAGAATGTGCTCAAGAGTAAATAGCATATCCTCCTAGAAACGAACATCTGCCGTCCTTCTTATTTCCTAAATGAACCCTAAAAGCCTGTTCTCCGGATTCCCGTTTTTCAAGGGTAATAATCAATCGTACCATTTATCGTACATTTTTAAATTAAAGTTAAAAAAAAAAAAAAAAACAGTTTTTTTGTAGTACTCTCCAGGAGATGGACGACTGTAATTGTACTGTTTTATAATGCACTTCGTCTGGACTTATCAATTGAATATTGTTGATTGGTTTTTAGGTGGCATTAAAGTGGAGACTGTTAGCTTCAAGTTAGAACCAGGACCTCAAGAAGAAGATGGAGGGGGAATCCCTTTTATCGAAATTGACATAGACCTTCCGGATGTTAAAAACGAATGCCTTAAACGCCTTCAAAGTAAAACACAGACAACAGGTGAATAAAGATTGGTGTTTTTTTTTTTTACATTTATTGAATTAATGATGCTTATACTTATACTTATTCGTAATGTTTTTCAGACTCATTGACTGATCAAAATACACGTTCTTTGGAAAAACCATTCTCTTGTTCCCATTGTAAGTACTCCTGCAAGTCAATGTCAATGTTAGACTGTCACTTGCGGACTCACAGTGGAGAAAAACCTTTTTCTTGTTCCGACTGCAAATATTCATGTTCTCAAAAGGGAAATTTACGATACACATGTTGACCCACGGTGCAGTAAAACCTTTTTCATGTTCCGTTTGCAATTATTCATGTTCTCAAAAAGGAGCTTTAACGAAACACATGCTGACTCACGGTAGAGAAAAACCTTTTTCATGTTCCGTGTGCAATTATTTATGTTCTCAAAAGGGACATTTGACGATACACATGCTGACTCACGTCGAAGAAAAACCTTTTTCATGTTCCATTTGTGCTTATTCATGTTTTCGTAAGGAAAATTTGACGAGACACATGCTGACTCACGGTGGAGAAAAACCTTTTTCATGTTCCAATTGTGCTTATTCATGTTTTCTTAAGCAACATTTGACGAGACACATGCTGACTCACGGTCAAGAAAAACCTTTTTCATGTTCCGTATGCAATTATTCATGTTTTCGTAAGGAACATTTGACGAGACACATCCTGACTCACAGTGGAGGGAAACCTTTTTCATGTTCCGTGTGCAATTATTCATGTTCTCAAAAGGGACATTTGACGATACACATGCTGAATCACAGTGGAGAGAAACCTTTTTCATGTTCCGTGTGCAATTATTTATGTTCTCAAAAGGGACATTTGACGAGACACATGCTGAATCACAGTGGAGAGAAACCTTTTTCATGTTCCGTGTGCAATTATTCATGTTCTCAAAAGGGACATTTGACGAGACACATGCTGAACCACAGTGCATAAAAACCTTTTTTGTGTTCCGTTCGCACTTATTCATGAACTCGCAAGCAAAATTTGTCGAATCACATGTTGATTCACAGTAGAGAAAAACCTTATTCATATTCCATTTGCAATTATTCATGTTATCAAAAGCGTTATTTGACGATACACATGCTATCTTACAGTGGAGAGAAACCTTTTTCATGTTCCGTTTGAACCTTTTTTTGTTATCGAAAGGGAAATTTTACAAGACACATGCTTACCCATATTGAAGAAAAACCTTTTTCATGTTCCATTTGCAATTACTCATGTTGTCGAAAGGAAAATTTGACCAGTCACATGCTGACCCACAGTGTAGAAAAACCTTTTAATGTTCCATTTGCATTTATTCATGTACTCGAAAGGAAAATTTAACGAATCGCATGCTGACTTACAATGGAAAACAACTTTTTTCATCAGTTCTCGTCCTACTGTCAACCAGGAAGGTCGCGCGCAACTGTATAAAACTGCTGACATTAAAAACCGATCTTGACACAAAATTACTCGGGCGTTTGCGCCTTGCGCATACGCGTCAGCGAATCATGGACATTGCCATCGAAAACATAAAAGCGGAAATTCAAAACATCACAACAGTGAAAGATTCATAAGCTAAAACGAATCTAGAACAAAATGTCTACATACTAGAAGAAATTTGGAAATCTGAACGAATCAAACACCAAGAAGAGATAATTAAACTCCAAAAAAAAATCATCGAAAATCAAGATGAACTCACCAAAAAAATAGAAAATATTGTAGAAAGAAATAATAACCGAAAATCATATGCTCAAATTCTAAGTGACAACAATAAATCAGTGGATTCAAATAATTCAATGTTGAACCAAAATATGCCATCTTAATTACTTCAAAAAACACCTTGAAGGCCGAAGACATAAAAATAAAAGTTCAAAAAAATATAAACTTAACGAAACTAAAAGTCGGAGTTAATGGAGTAAAAAAGATTGGTGATCAAAAAATACTAATCTCATGCCCAAAAAAAGAAGATGCAGAAAAATTAACCATAGAAATTAACAAGGTAGTTGGTAAAGATGTATTGGCCGAAGAAATAAAAAAAAAGAAACCATTTCTAATGTTGAAAAGACTCCAATGCCAACTGACGGAAGAAGAAATTATAGATGGAATCACACAACAAAATGAAGGAATAAACCAAGAAGATAGAAATGATATTAAACTTATCAAGGAAATAAAAAACAATCACAATGAAGGAAAAGAAAAAGACACCACTAACTACATAATCGAAACAACCGGAAAATTGAGAAAAACGCTAATAGACAAAAAAAAATAAACATAAAATTTCAAAGAATATACATCGAAGACTGTAACCCCATTGCACAATGCTTTCACTGCCTGAAGTTTGGCCACACAGCGATAAGATGTCTCGCCAGGACGGAGCCCCCCATTTGCCCTCATTGCGCTAAGGAACACATACTATCCAAATGTGACAACAAAGAACAAGAACCAATCTGCAACAATTGCTGTATCCAAAACAAAAGGTATAATATGAAGTTTTCCATCGACCACACAGCCAATAGCACTAAATGTCTCTATCGGCAAAAAATGCTGCAAATCGCTAGAGAGCGCATCGACTACGAATAAATATGCTAAATTTCACTTATTTAAACTTAAAACTTTAAAATGGATGATTTTTTATGTAACGCTCTAGATAAAAAAATGTATATAGAATAGAAAAAAAATTATGTCAATCCATAAAAGATTTCAATTTAACCTGCCCTGAAAAAGGATTTAGTCTATTTCATGTAAACATTAGAAGCATAGAAAAAAACAAAGAAGAATTAATAATATCATTAAAAGATTTCAATTACTCTCCGGGATGCATAGTGTTAACAGAAACGCATTCAGCCGGGGAATTGAATTATACTATTCCGAGGTATTCATATTATACAACAATAACAAAATTAAACAAAAACTCTGGTGTCGGAATATTCATATCCAACCAGTACAATGTACTCAATATTAAAGAGATTAACAGTGTTAGAAATGTTAACATTTTGAATATTGAATTTAAGGACATAAATAAACATTATAACGTTATTGCTATTTATCGTACGCATATGTCAATAATATCACAATTTATAGATGAATTAAAAAATATTTTATTCAATTTTAGAAACAAAAATAATGTTATTGTTGGGGATATCAATTTAAATATCGCAAACGGATACTCTAGTATGGATAAAGAACCTCAATAACCTCAATATGTTAGCGGAACTCAACTATTTATCGTGCGTAAATTCATATACTAGGAACGTTCCAGGTCAACGACCTGCATGTTTAGATCATATTTTTACAAATATTCCTGATATCCACAATATAAAATCAGCTGTCATTCATACTAATATTACTGATCATTACTAGAGATGGCAAAATTTCGTTTTAACTAAAAACGCGAAAAAATATTTATGTTTCGAAAATAGGGCATTTATAAGATTTCTTTGCGTTTCAAGGCATTTGAAAGTGTTTCCAGTGATTTCTATTTCGCGAATTAACGCGAAAAACGTGATTTTGGCCGTATTTCAACTAAATTAATCTATTTAGCAAAATAGGCGCGAATTTCCCGAAAATACCGGGTATCAAAATAATATGTGAGAATTTCAAAAAATCGATATTTACATTACGATTTTTTATAATTTTGTTTCTATTTTATGTGTAAATATTTAATATTTTTGTACTGTAGGCTAAAATTGCTTTTTGACATTACACAAATTGTGCGAAATAAATTATGCCTATTTATGTTAATCGCAATCTGCATTTTTTGTGTTTTTGTTCGACCCGTACTTAGAGTTTCCTTCCTTGTTAATTTAATATTAAAATTAATTATTTATAATCTTTCACATGGAAATACTTGCAAATGAAGGTTAAACATATATTTTACCAAAAATACTTAAAATACGCCCTAAAAACATTCAGGAAATAATTTTTTTCTATTTGGCTACAAAACGCTAAATTATGCCTCAAAATGCTATAAAACGCTAAATTTCCAATTATTAATGCTAAAAAATCTGAAAATTAATGCTAAATTTTGCCATCTCTAATCATTACTCATGTATGTTTATCCATAAATTTAGCAATCCAATATTGCCATTAAAACAAAGTAATACCTCAAAAAAAGTACTCCATATGGATACATTAAAAAATAAATTAGAATCGGAAAATTGGATAGAATTATTTCAATGTAATGATGTCAATGTTTGTTGTAAAATATTTGAAGAAAAAATTTCCAAATACATAAATGACTCATCAAATAATATAATACCCAAATCCAAACTATCTAAATTCAAACCTATAAAACCATGGATTACTCACGGTTTAATAGTATCTGTACGACATAAGCAAGCTCTATACAAATTGACTACTCAACAATTAAATAATAAAATTTTTTAAAGAATTTTGTCTACAGTTCGTTAATTAATAATAATATTCAATGCCCAGAGTTGTTAAGTAATATTAAATTTAATGTGCCTGCACGTTTAACACGGACTTCTTTCCTGTTTAAAATCAATCAAAGCAAAACGAACTGTAGACAAAATTCTTGCCTGAACAGAATATGTAATAATTACAATAACATATTATTCAATATCGACATCTTCAATTGCGAATTTACTAAATATAAAATGACCTTAAAAGAGTATTTCACTGATGTTTCTTGAATTGATGTTTCTGATGTTTATGTTTCTAGTATTTATATATTTATAATCCTGTTATGGTATGATTTATATGCACAACATTGTCTTCTTATGGTTATGGTTATGATATGATTTATATGCACAATATTGTTTGTATTCTTATGGTTACCAATGTATCGATAATCTTTTATTTTATATAAATTTTAGTTTTTTTTTTTTCCCCCTTTATTTTTGTTGTATTATTTTGTTCTATTATTTTATACAATTCTTTTATTTTATATAATTATAACTTCACATTTCTCATAAATTTAATTATCTCTTCTAATGCTGTCTTACGTAAAGTCACAAGGAGGAAATCCGTAATTGGTTTTATTTTGGCTATTTTACTTATGTACAATCTGTAAAAATGTAAACTGTTGATTTCCCAAAAATGAATAAATAAATAAAAGTTTACTCAATCATTTTAAAGCATATAAAAACAAACTTTTTTATATTAAAAAACATACAAAAGAAAGTTATTATACCCATAAGTTGGATCAGGCTGAAAATGATAGTAAAAGAGTATGGACGGTGATAAATGAAATAATTGACAAAAAAAAATACAGGAATAATGAAATCAGTGCTATTAATCATGATAACTCGAAAACATGTTGTAAAGAAAACCCATCAAAAGCTGCAAATATATTTAACACCTATTTTGCAAACGTAGGGAAAAATCTAGCCAATCTTATACCTATTGACCCAAATATAACATCTCCAGACTGTAATATTGATGCTGAAAAAAAAATGGCAACATTTGAAATCACCACAGAGGACGAAATAGTTTCTATTATAACTGATATGAAAGGAGGTTCTGCTCCGGGCTTTGATGCAATTACAGTTGATATTTAAAAAAACATTAAAAAACTAATTTCCAAACCATTAATGCATATAATAAATACAAGTTTTCAAAGCGGAGTATTCCCATCAGTTTACAAACAAACTACCATTACTCCAATATTTAAATCAGGTAATCCAGAAGAAGTAAACAATTACCGACCCATATCAGTCATCTCAAATATAGCAAAAATTTTTGAAAAAATAGTTAATAAAAGAATGAGCCAATTTATAAAATGCAATAGTATAATTAATGAAAACCAGTTCGGTTTTATGGAAGGGAGAAGCACACAGGATGCAATTGCAAAATTGAGTAGCCTAGTATATAATTCTTTAGATAAATCATTAAAATGCCTTGGAATTTTCATAGATCTCAAAAAAGCATTTGATAGCCTATCACATGACAAACTTATAAGTAAATTAAGAAACATTGGATTAAATGGTACAGCTCTAGAATGGGTAAAAAGTTACCTTTCCAAACGACCTCAAGTCGTCAAAATTAACAATGTGTTTAGCTTGCCAAAAACGAGTCAATTCGGCATACCGCAAGGTACAGTTCTGGGTCCGTTACTGTTTATCATCTATGTTAATGACATATTCATACAAAAACTAAACGGGAAAATAATATCGTATGCTGATGACACTGTCATAATAATCGAAGGTACGGATTGGAATACTGTTAATAACTTGGCAAATGCTGATATTACTATACTGAAAATTTGGTTCGATAAAAATCTTCTCTCCCTAAACACAGAAAAAACAAAATTTATCCCATTTTCAATCAATAAATTTAAATCAGAACCAGATTTAAACATTATAATACACCAACACAAATGTGGCAGAACTAACTGCAATCAAACTTGTCCTATCCTTAGTCCAACATCCAAAATCAAATATCTTGGTGTATATATAGATCAATATTTTAAATGGAAAACACACATTTGTGAACTCGTCAAACGGATTAGGAAATGTATATATATATTTATAAGACTTAGAAATATTCTTAGACTGGAAAACCTAAAAAGAGTGTACTATGCGATTGTTCAATCTATATTACAATATGGTATTATTGGTTGGGGAGGAACATATAATAAAATTTTGAACCCACTTAAAGTAGTTCAAAGATTGGTAATCAAAGTAATTTTGAAAAAACCATCAAAATTTTCTACCGAAATTCTTTTTACAATTTTCAAAGTACCTACAATAGACAAAATGTATCAAAAATATTCAATACTTCAAATTTACAAAGAAATGCAGTCAAATACTCATAACTTGCAATTCAATACATCAGCAAGATACCAGAAAACTATTAAAATCCCAAAATTTAACACTAAGCTCATTCAAAATACCTATCTTTATCTAGGCATAATTTATTTTAATAACCTTCCATTAAATTTAAAAAATATCGAAAATATTCAGGAATTTCACCTTAAATTAAAAAATTACCTTAAACTATTATAAGTCCAAAATACGTTTACTACTTACATCTAGAAGTAATATTGTTTAAATCTTGTGTTGTTTCTTTATAAATTATTTACCTTAATACTAACTTGTACATAATTGAACTAGAATTCCCTCACCAAACACAAGAGCATTGTCTCTTTATGGTGAGGAAAGGCTACTTTAATTTCTATTGTTTTATATCTATTTTTATCCTGTATACTTATATATATGTAAAAATATATGTTTTCAAATATTAAATAAAAAAAAATAAAAATTTAAAAAAAAAATGTTCCTTTTGCACTTATTCATTTTCTGGAAAGGGAAAATTTGATGACACACATGGTGAATCCCTGTTCAGAAAAACCTTTTTCTTTTTCCGACTACAAATATTTAGTTTCTCGTAAGGGAGATTTGACGAGACACATGCCGATTTACACTGGAAATAACCTTTTTTATATTCCATTAGTTTACCCTTATTTGATATACATGGACTTATTCACTGAATAGGCTTGCTCGAACCTTGTGATAATGAAACTTTGATTTGACGTCACACAAGAGAGTCTCCAGTACTAATAATAAATATCATCCACAAATGGTTTCAGTAGGATTTGTCCCCAGAATTATTTATTTTTGATCGCATTGTAATATATTTTAATTGTTTCTTTTTTAAACCAAAATGAACTTTAAAATTATTTTAATAGTTCTTTTGTTACTTTGTGTATTTTGTTTTTATTATTTTATTACGTTTCCATTTTGGATTGACTCTTCAAGCGTATTCTTCTTGTTTTTGCTATATGACCTTGTTTGAGGGCTTGCATTTTATTCAGAAGAGTGAAATGCTCCCGGCAAATGTACATTTATTTTTAATGAATCAAACAACTTAAAATCTCTATCAATGAAACAAATTTTATTCATTATTTATTTATTTATTCTGGATAAAAAAGTTAAAATCGTCAGCAGACAACTTGTTAAAACAGAAGTACGATTGTGTCTGTCGTGTGCACTGAATTTTAAATATGAGAAACGTTTCTGTTGTAAGTATTCCTAAACGTATGGACACATAGAATGACAATAATAACAAGTGGGACAATTTTATTTATAACCTTTTCAACGTGAAATTATCAGATAATAATATATATCATATAATTATTCAAAATTTATTTAGTAAATGTATTTGTCATTTATTTGTACAAATTAAGGTTAGTCCCACAAAGCTGTCATATGGCAGCTTGTTCGTAGGTTCTACCAATTAAACATTCTTAATATGATGTATGAGAAAATTTTTGTAGAAAAATACAATTATAGTTTTAAGGAAACATTAGAATAGAGCACATAGTAATATTAGATAATTTAAATTTAATCTATAAAATTTATAAAACTTCTCAATATACCTGCCTAATAATAAGATATGTGGGCAGATACATTAAGTAATTTAGAGATACATGAAATTTTCGCTAATTAACCACAGCTTTTTCATTTTCGGGCATAGTCTCTCATTTTATAGATTTTATTGAAAATCACTGTTATTAGGTACTCAAGAGTACGGCTTTCATATTTGGAGGAGTTTTTAGTCCATTTCTTTCTTTAAATCTTGTGGTATGTTTGTGTACCAGTGTGTGTTTGTATGAGCTTTCCCCCATGTTATCCATAATAGTAGTGAACCAAAGGAGAACTTTTATTGTAAGTAGGATCTCTGATCCATATAGTAATTGGAATGTCTCTGTTTGTAAATATTTGATGTGACATTTTTGTTATATGGCGGTTTGTCAATTTTGAATATATTTAATGTAAAAAGTGCTTGCGTGTCCCCAAGTTCGAATTCCATATCTGAGGATGGATTCAACCATAGAAAAATAAGTGAGTTTAAGAGTGCAATGAGGCAAAATAAATTTTAATTCTTAAGTGTTACTAGCTATGGTTACAAATTTTTGCCACTTGTTTATACCATTTAAAATCATAATGAACAATTATTCCCAGATAATATTCATTTATGAATTCAATTTTTTCACAGTCGCAAACATTAACTATTTCTCTATGTATACAGTCAAAACTATGAGCGGTTATTTTAGGTATATTCCACATTTTCAAACTCGGTGATCTTATATACATGCATTTAGTTTTTTTAACATTAATAGTTAGTCGTCTTACATCATGGATCCATTTGAGGAGCTCGTTAAAGTCTCTTTGTAATTCTTGTATAGCTATTGAGGAATATTATTTGGATACTAGAGCAGTATCATCAGCAAAAATGAATCTACGAGCTTTTTTGAAAATCTTACACAAAGCAATATCACATTCAACTTTGGACCTAGAATTGACTCTCGCGGTACTCCTGATTTGATATATCTTGATTTACTAATTTAATTTAAAATCTTCACACTCATTTTTCTTTTTGATAACTAGTTTTTGGAAGATAAGAGAAGTTTACCCCGGATTCCTACAATTTCAAGTACTTTAATTATTTGTATATGGCTGAGTGTATCGAAAACTTTTGAGAAATCAATAAATAGAACCATTACATGTTGTTAAGAGTTAAGTTGTGAATTCATATAATAATTGCAACAGAATATATGCAAGTCTCCCCAATTGTCAAATCAACAAATTACAATCCTTTTTCAACGCCGCGGCAAGGCTTTTCACCGGAGTATCTAAATACTCCCACATTTCAGAGCATCTCAAAAATCTGCACTGGCTCAAATGTCCTGAAAGAATCCAGTTCAAGGTATGCTGTATGGTATTTAAGTCACTTAACGAAATGGCTCCGGCCTACTTATCAGAATTGTGTATTCCAGAAGATTCCAATTCCCGACAGTCAACCCTTAGGTCAGCAACGTCATCATCTATCGGAAGGTTGGAGGAACCAAAGCGCACACCAGATACTAAGTTCGGTGAGCGGGCTTTCGCCGTGTCAGGACCTAAAGCCTGGAATGGACTGCCACATGATTTGAGAATGATCGCAGACTCGACAGAATTTAGGTCTAAACTTAAAACGCACCTTTTCAGACAGTCGTATCCATAATTTCAGAAACCTCCACTTTCACAGTCGACGGCAATTTAAATTAACAAAATGTAAAAATACTAAAAATAAAATAAAATAAATAGAAATAATAATTAAAAATAAATAAATAAAAATGATAACAACTAACAATTTGTAGGCTTTTTAAGACAGTTAAAATACAGTTAAACTAAAATAAAAACTATAGCAGACTTAAGTTCATGTGATGACCAGTGTTTTTTTGATATAGTGTTCTCTGCGTGCAGTTTTATCTTCTATAAGCATAAACTTTTTAATATAAGTGTGTTTGTCGGAAGTGACTTGCCAGGTAAGTATGTTTGGTATCTTTTCTAAATAACAAATGTAGATCCTAGGAAATAAATTGTACAGCGCCCTTGTGGTGATTTTTCACAAAAACGGCGCTCTACAAATTATCCAATTATCATTATTATTATTATTAATTAGAAAAATTTTCGAGGAATTTATAAATTAAATAGCAACTTTTTTTTTTGAAAACAATAATACTCAGAAATCTTAAATATTTATCTAAATTAATGGATATATATTTTTCCAATGCAGGTAGTATGGAATTTATTTATTAAGGCGTGATTTCCATTTTAAAAGATAGGCCTTACGATGCTATATTTTAATTTATCAGGAATGTGGCTCGTGTCAGTTATTTTGTTTTTTACGTGTGTAATTATAGGACTAAGTAATTTTTATTATTTTTTAAAAATCATACATACGAAATAATAACGAATTAATAACTCCAAACCAAACATAACTAAACCATAAAAAAAGTGTATAGTAAATAAACACCTTTTTCGAGATTTTACCAACTATACTCACACTTACAATACAAATATATGCTCTTACATATATGTTAATTTATATTAATAAATATTTTTGCATATTTATTATGAATATTCAATTTACAAAAACCATTAAAATTTTATGAATATTCAATTTATAAAAACCAAAAAAAAAAAAAAAACAAAAACAAAAATTAAAATTAAAACTTATAAAAAATAAAAACTTTCTTATACAACACATAAATACTTGTCACACCTATACATAACCACGTAAACACCTCAGCACAGCTTCTCCTAGTGAGGTGTTCACGAAACATACAATATTACTCACATACAATTTCACCTTCTCAAACCTACCTTACACACAACATATTATAGATGGACATTTGACTTCTAATAGAGCATCTTCACCAATAAGTGCATCGGGAGAGCTGCCTAAGAACTGATGTTCAGGGTGAATGACAATTCCACAGGGAGAAGTGGAAGTATTTGTTTCAAGCTCAAATTTTCTTATCGCTGCAGCCTCAAATTTTGATCCATATTCTAATGATGCAGCTTTGACAACAAAAACTTTCAAAGAAGATCCTGCCAGATTTCTATGATTAATTTTCACCGTACTTTTACATATTTTGCCGAAACTTGAACTAGTTAGGCGTAGGCATCGTTCAGTGAACCAGTTTTTAGACTTACCCTGAAGTCTAGTTGAGAATTCAATCAAATAAAGTTCTACTTGTGATTTTTTATAAATCTTAAGGAAAGAAAGTTCAACAGTTTCCCTTTCATAGAAATGATCAAACGTGGCAGAATATTTGTCTGCTGGTGGAATAATTTCCATGATAGGCATGTGCCTTCAATTTGAATTATGTGCAGAAAATCCTATAGCTAAATTACGGAACATAGTTGGGTAATTTTTGTTTTTAATGGAAGAAGTAGGCAAATCAAGGAGCTGTTGTTGAGACAATTGCTGTTTTTTTAGTTGCAGATATTCCGCTTTTATAGGCGCACCATGATATTTCCTTGGTGTATGAAAATTTTGCAACATGCTTGTAAAACTTTGTTGAACAACAATTTTTTTTTTATTTTCACTAAAATCTACTATTCCATGTAGAACTACAAATACGTGCTTGCAATGTGCATAGCTGGCTGCACGCTCACATTGGCATTCCAATATAGTGTATATAGACAGCATAAGAAAGATGTTTCCGAAGCACACTTTCCTAAAATATAGGTTGTGCCATTTTCATGTGCACTTCGAACACTCAGCAAATATTTTTGCTATTTGTTTTTGGGGTGTTATGCCGTGTTGCGCTGGAAAATAGTCCACTGACCGTAATTTCTGTGCATTTTACTTACAAATCGAGCAAACTAGGTTTGTTGTCGGAAAACAAATTGCAAATAGCTATCGAAATGACAGATCATTGGAAGACCTCGATTTGGTCGACAGAATAGGTGACAGGAGGACCGGTAAACACCATCTCTTGGATATTTTGAAATCACTCAGAAAAGGGCCCATATAATGGAAATATTATTTTGGGACGGTATTAAATCTTTAAAAAATGGCAACACCTTAAACATAACCATAAATCACAATCGTGAAAGCATCTGTCACTGTAATTTGAAAGGTTGATCAGATTTAGATGTTACGTCTTTATCATAAGTTATCGGTAAGTTCTAATGCCGATATATTCCTCCCGAGTATTGTGTGTGCTCAAATGTACAACCGCCCTGTAATGCGACCTAATTTAACTTTAACCTGCTTATACCGATATTTTGTCACATGAAACGGCGCGGCGGTTTAAATTTAAGATTATGTCACTTTACATAGAGATACGGATGATGACAGCATCAGATTCTGTCAACCGTTATCAATTATCCTAACTTTAAGTTCTATTCAGACAAAATGATTCAATTTTTTCCAAATATTTACGATTAATACCCCCAATGACGTCACAATACATCTACACTCGTTATTGTCTGACAAACTCAAGATAAAATGTGGCAAGTAAAACATTTTAATGTTTCAAGTAAATACTTTATTCCAATGCTGTTCATGCGTTGCTAAGATTGACATTTAAAGAATATGCACGAATTAAACGATAGCGGGCGGCGTTTTTGACTTTGCAACGGATACTAGATTCTACGTCAGTGGTGGACTGAGATAACAAGATACGCTTACTCGCTTACACTATTAGACGAACACGTAATACTGTATGAGATCTACTGCTATTAGGTTGTCCTTATTCTACTTATGTTTTGCTACTTTCCCTATCTCATTTTCTCTAATGGCGCTAAAAATGTTTATATCTGGAAACAATCGAAATATATATATATATATTTTTTCATAATAATAATTTTAAGTGTTTTACGAATGAAATTTTCTCTGTTGGCTTTTTATAGTGTTCGTCGGGTAGTAAAAACATCTTCTCATCACGCACGAGGGCTTTTTATAGTGTTTGTCGGGTAATTAAAACATCTCATTACGAACGAGGGCTTTATATAATGTTTATCACGCAAGAGGGCATTTTGTTGCTTTGTAAAGCATTATACTTGGAGGTTGCACACGACCTTACGTGAAGCGTGGAAGTATTGTACCTTAACTACTACATTGAAAGCAATACAGTTGTCTCGCTTTTATATAGCCACTTCTATATTTCTACAGCACGTCTATATGTTTATAGTTAAATGACCTTGCATACAAGACATTCTTCTTAAGGAATATTCCAACCGAAATAAAATTTTCAAATATCTTTCAAATAAGATTTTCGTTCTTAATATAACCTTCTGTTTCTGGCAGATTCAGTTATATTTTTGGGCTTGAAACAAATCCACAATCCTACCACAGACTTCTGAATCCAGAGAGTCTTTTTATCAAGAAGGAACGAGGGCCACAGGAAGAAGTCGGTTGTGAAATGCCTTATGAAGATATGGATTTTGACTTTTCAGATGCAAAGAAGGAATGCTTACAGCAGGCGGAGAGTACTCGAAAAAACCTGTAAAATGCAATGCTAATGTCATAAACTTTTTTGTGTAAAATTTCGATGCTTGTAATCCATGTCAGTTTTGAGTTGCCCAGGCAGGCCATATTTTGTGTTAAGAAAATCCTCTCTTGCCGTACTATGGTATTTACATTAAATATTATACTTACTGGAAACTGCCAATCTACAGAAAACTTGTAACTTACCTTATTACGGATGTTCTAGTTAAATATGGGTGCATTAAAACACATGTAATATTGATTCAACCATTATTTATCTAGCTATACAAAACTCCGTATGGAATGTGCCCAATAGTAAATAGTATTTCTTTCTTGAAGCATCGTTTCTGAAGCGGACATCTACGGTCCTTCTCAATTTCTTAATAAACCTTAAAATCCTGTTATTTGAATTGCCGTTTTTACAGGGTTATTAATCGATGGCATTATGAATCGTTCATTTAAAAAAAATATATAATTTTTTTGTTGCAATATTCTCTAGGGGAGGGATGACTGTAATAATGATCTTCGTCTGGACTTATCAATTTAGTATTTTTGTTTGGTTTTTCTAGGTAGCATTAAAGTGGAGACGGTTAGCTTCAAGGTAGAACCAGGACTCCGAGAAGAAGATGGAGGGGAAATTCCTTTTATGGAAATTGACATAGACCTGCCGGATGTTAAAAAAGAATGCCTAAAACGCTTGCAAAGAAAAACGCAGACATTAAGTAAATAATGATTCGTTATTTTTATTTTTTATATTTCATCAATTGATGATGCTTAAACTTATTTCTTATTGGTAATATTTTTCAGACTCATTGACTGATCAAAAGACACATCCTGTGGAAAATCCATTATCTTGTGCCCATTGTAATTACTCCTGCAAGTCAAAGTCAAGGTTAGAACTACACTTGCGGACTCACAATGTAGCAGTGACGATTCCACTGCTGACTTCCTCGAGCGAACGAACATCACTACCATGCTCCCACGTGACCTTGGACGGCGGACGCGAGGTGGCGTAACGCATTTCAAGGAAAGAAGAGGAGTTTTAATCTGGCAGCCAGCAGGTCGACATTACCAACACACTACGAGATGGATTCGGGGAACCGGCCCAGAGTACTCACGCAAGGAATCTACTTCAACCTACGTAATGTAGTTTAATTCTTTAATCATGGTTTATCCTTAAATTAGCTATTTCAAGTTTTCCTGTTTATCTAAAAAATAGGATGGCGCTCATAATATATTTTCAGTTTAGTTTCATTTTTAAATAATTATTACGTGACATTAACTTCGTTTACGTGACCTTGTCTCTTCGAGGGAAGGCACGACCCTGTAGATTTAATATTATTCTTCACCCATCTTAATCATGATTATTAATTTATTAATCTATTTGTTTATATGAATAAATCTTTATTTTACTATTAAGAGTTTTCATTATGTCTCATGCTCTGGTTATTTCCTTATTTTATTCACACATGTTTCACATATTATACAAAGACATTTAGCGAGCATTAAGCTAAGAATTCCATTAATTACGCCACATTTTGGCGCATCAACAAAGTTAATAGTACTTACGGTACATTTTTGGCGCCCTACGTGGAAATATTGGTTACATTGGCGCCCAACGTGGTAAACCTATAGTAAACTTAGTTAATTTATGTCACATTTTTCTGGGTATAATTTTTTTTTATTGCTACATTGAGATTCTTGTGAGGGTGCTTTGGTCCCGTCCGTTTCGTTTTGTGTTGGTAAGCATGTCTTTGTTATTCAGTTTATTACGCTCTAATCCTGCTTGTTTCAGATTGAGGCTCAAATTTTGTGTTGTAGTAAATAATATGTCACCATTCGGCTAAATACCTACTTTATTTAGCTCATTTTGAAATATTTGTGTTCCCTTGTCTTACTTTGAATTTTAAATTCATATCCCTTCAACTTATATTTATTCAAAAGATAACTTGGAGCAATTGTCATCATATCACTGCCATTATCGTAATTGTTTTTATATAATTTTATTTATGCATTATAGCGGTTGTCTTAATTTATTGGATGAATTACGGCCGGCGGAGTATTATTATTATGTGCCATCGTAGGAATCCAATATACCTACTGCCTATTTCACTCTAATTGCGGCCGGTTGGAACAATACATTGCTACGAGATTTTGTAAGTTGATTTCACATTGATTTATTCTCTCTTATTGTAATTATCATTGTGGTAATTTGAAATGGGATTGTTTTCTAATTTTGGGGTTCAATTTTGTTGCAATCATCTCGGGAATAAAATTTGCTTTTGAATGTTATGCTACTCAACATTTTTATATTGAGAGACGGGGGGTCGATGTCACTAATATTTTATTACAGATTTAAGCACGGGTTTTAAGTTTGATTGAATTAATTATTGGATGTAAATGGTATTTGCTTTCTATATATTCTAGTATGATTGAGGTTATTGTGCAACAAATTTTTCAAAATGTTGTTTTAAAACTATTATTGTTTTACCTTCATGTTACAATTGTTACAAGTTCATAAAATTTTGTCATGCGACACCAGTAACTTCTACGATTTTGGGAATATTATTTCATACCTTCTGTTATGATTCTGTAAATTCTAATTATTGTCAAAAATTTTTTGCTTTCACGCGTTCAATATTTTATTTTATTGCAGCATATTTCTTCAATGCTTTCTAATAATTTACTGAATACCTGCTTTGATTTTATTTTACTTTTGAAATGAAATTTAATTCTTAAAAAAAAAGAAAAAACTTGATTCATCGTAACATATTAATATGGATTTATATGTCAACTTCTTACCATAATTTATTTCAGGTTTCGGTGTTTCATTAATTTTTTTATGCAATATTTGCTTCATTTTAATAAATTCTATTTTTGCGACTTAAGATTAACATAATATTATAACGGTGTTTCGATTGCTACAATATACAATTAAATTTTATTTCGGCTTATAATATAAAATAATTACTACCTGACTGTAATTTCGTATTTTATCACATTATTGCGATTAATGTCACAAAACGTTATGTAATTTTTTTCGTTTCGAGATTACTATATTTCATATTTTCTAAATGACTTTTAACTTCATAAACCACTCAAGTTTATTATATCTTACGGACATCTTTTGTAAACTTAAATTGACTTCTTACAACTTTGGTTAATATTCTTATCAGAATATATTTGAAATATTTAAAATAAAAAAATAAACATGGGAAATTTTTTTTTCTACTTCTTTCCTTGGGAATCCTTCTTTCGGGTTTTGGAATAATCCTCATTTTGTTTCATGGAAGTAAATTATTTATAATTTTATTTGGGAATGTTTTTCCTTTCATGTATTTCGAAGTGAAACCTTAATTTTGCTTTATTATTTAAATGCGTCTAATCATGCTTTTCAGCGTTGCTGGGTTCCTTCACATTGCCGTTGGATATGAGACGTCAAGTATTCAATGGGAATTATCAAGGTCCAGTTTATCATTATCATCATGGATAAGAGGTCATATTAAATACTTTATTTTATAGTTTTCGGTTGAGTTGTTGATTGCTTTTACTGAAGTTTTGTATATAGTTTGTGTTAATTTCTTTGGAATCTATCAATAACTTGGATTGATGAATTATTTAATGGGAATTTATTGGCATCTTGCTCTAGGTTAAACGTTTTGAATTATTGTCGGTTCCTTTCAATTTACCATGGCTCACGTATTTTGATTGCAATTGCGTTAATTTCAAATTTTTAACAATTACTAAAATCTTAAATCTTTAACAGGCATAATATTTTTAGGAATAGTTTTGAGGGGTTAAATCATGGGTTATTTGGAAACCTTTATCCTAATGTGTGTTACGAGTGATAGGTGCTGTTATTACCTGTAATTTACATATTACATATGTTGGTTAGTCTCGAGGGGTTAAATTGTAAAACAGTTTATTTTTAAATTCATGTTAATTTGCTTTAATAATCTGATAGCGTTTCATTTACAAAAGCGCATTGCATTTGAGATGGCATATTATTTTATTATGAATAGTTATCATAATGTACTTTGATTTTTGGGTGCTGATTTGAAGAGGATTATTTTTCTAAAACTTTTGGAGATTTAAGTTAACTTTTGGGGTTATATTTCTATGTTATAGCGCTTTCTTTGGGGTTATCTTATTAATTACTGTGGGAATTTAAATGCTATACGAATCTAATGTAATTTATTTTATTCAGAAATTAAAACTTTTGTTAGCTCATCTTGTTGCAAATATAGATGTCGTTAATTGGGTTTATTATTTGGCTGTTATTGAGAAGGAATTTTATTTTCTACACTACTTTGCGTATTTATCATTTTCTGTTAGTATGGCTTCCGTGAAGGGTTATTAAATTCATACAAGAAATGATTGGTTTATATGTTGCATATTTAAATTGAATTGGTGGGTCATTCATGGCTTTGTTATAACTTACCTACCCTAGGGATTTTTTTTAAAAGGTTGTACAGAACTTTGTTTGAGCAGCTAATTTTATTTTTTGCTAAGATAAGAAATCTATTATAACTTTCTTCCTTCGTTCCAATTTCAACATGAGTGGTTGAATTCTCAATGATTTAATTTTTTTCATAAATTATAAATTCAATTTATATTAATTATTTTGAAGACAAACCTTTACTAAAGTATTATTTCGTTTCACAGCAGTCGTTTGGTTGTACATACCTTATTATGGGATTTTTATTGTAAATCGGATTACAGTTGGTTTCGTTATTCTACGAGCATTTAGGTAAATTTTATAATGCGTTGGGATTCAGTTCATTGAATTATTATTATTTTTATATACACAGTTCTCGGTTCGCGGTGCATTCGCTAATGACATTATTATAATTACATACAAGTACATATACGTCGGGTTTTATACTTTTTTTTACTTTCATTATCATGTTTTATAGTTGGTTCGAGTCTATGAGTACCTTGGATAACAATTTATTGTGTATTAATACACTCTGTCATTTAGAATTACATAATTGGGATTCAACATTTATTTTATTATAGATGACACACCTTGCTTAGTTTTTTTTTTTAATAATATTTCTTACGACAAGATATATTACCTACTCATCGTTGTAATGTTTTATACACAAATCTTTCGGTATACAAATTTATTCTACGGTTAATCTCGGATGCTGTTAAGTTCATATTAACATATTTAACTATTTAATACTTTTCTTCGGCACTTTAGTTTGCAATTATTAAACTTTTATCAACTTTTTTTTGTTGGATTTTTTTATGGAACTTTGATACTGCCTAGTTGTTGGCATAAGTTTGATACTATTTTACGGGAACACAAATTTTCTTTCTCTTAGTTGCAAGTATACTTTCAACTGTTTCATGTTGGTTTTCATGGAGAATTATACAACTATAAGTTGTTTTGATGTTTTTGGTCGGTTCTGAACAAATAGAAGCTGTCATCGATGTTCATATACATCTAATACTTCGTTTTTTTTTCATTTTTAGAACGGTTACATATTGTTTACTTTTCTTTTTCGTAAACTTAAAAAGAAGAGCATTTGTGTTTTCCGGTTAAGAGAGATGCGATATTTTTTTAAAAAGAGCACACATTCGACGTTCATATATGAACACGAATATGAACTTCGAATGGATGTTTTGTGTTGTCTTGTTTTGTCTTGTCGTTATTGTAATTGTCCATGGGGTAATTCGCGGCTTATTTTTCGGATTTCAACTTTAAGCCTCGTCTTTAATTTTGGTGGAAATTATTTCACTATTTTTATTCTTGTCTTGCAGCGGGACGATATTAACGCGTGACATGTTAGTTTTCTAATCCTCTGAGTACGTTGTTTAATTGTTTTCGCGTTCCATGCTTTAGTTTTAGGGCCTCTGAGTTCGCAGCACAATTCTTTTGGAATTGATCGTGGAGATTAGATGTAGGATGTAGGTAGTTTCCTAGTCTTTCTCATCCGCAGGAAGAGAGAGGAACCCTTGGCGTAGATGTATTTCCTATGATGAGGGTAGGTCTCTTGTCCTCCGCAAATAAGATATGTATTTTGAAGTATATAGCGTTATGTCCAGGAATTTTCCGGGTTTTCCATCTCATTATGAGGTTTTATATGGATTGGTTGTTCAAGTGATATTTGTTCAACAGTCGTTTTATTCAGCAATAAGACGTTTTGGGTATTTTATATAACGCATACGTTATTCTGGAAATTTATTTCAGGACTATATGAGTTCTGGGTTTTCTGGTTTTCCTTCTCATTCGAGGATTTATATGGATATGTTGGGATATATGTAGTTCAACAATCGTGGGGTCTTTTGTTCTGATAATTTTTTTAATATAAAGTTTTTGGGATACATTTTTTCTGTTTTTAAATACCTATATACCGTTTGGTATGTTAATATACAACAATTATGACGTCATGAACATATACGTTCATTCGGGATATTATCAGAGCAATGTTTATGTTTCATGTTCTTCGTGTTCACCTTATTAAGCACTTCTCCTATTTTAGGATAATTGCTTGACAAACTAATTGAAATATTAAAAAAAAAAAAAAAAAAATTACATATATATATAAATTTATCATAATGATAATAACTTTTTTCTTCCTTCAGAAAGAATATCATTCTTTATTTTTGAATTTTATCATTTTATTATATACCTTTGGTATTGAATTTACAATTTTCTTGAAACTTTATATGTTCTGTGTCTAATGATTGACAGTTTTTTCAATTGATTTTGAATATTTTAAATTTTGAGTATGATAAAAAAATTTTTAATTAAAATTTAATTTTGGATTAATATTTGTGAATAATCTCGGGAGTTGATATAATATTTCGGTTTGGTTTTCTGGTCTTATTATTCATACTTTGCAAAAAAAAAAAAAAGGTTTTGTGTACCTGGGTTTTTTCCTTCTATTTTAGAATTTTTTCCGTGATTTTGTAACATATTTTCTATTTTGGGTCAACATATTTTAACTTTTAGTAGGTTTATACAACTTGAATATTAACATTAATTTTGATGTTTTATAACTTTAGTTCATTTGCGTGTTTGCATTTCACATTTGTTGAGGTCAAATGTTTTATAGGGTTCATTCATAGGTAACCTTTTGATTTGCTTCTTTATAATAATGCTTATATTTTCATAAACATAATTAGCAATGTTTTATTGAGTAGTTCTTTCTTGTGGATAAACCATATAGGTAGGCAGTTTTAGCTGTAGAGAACTTCACTTCAAGCGGTTGGTCATCATCACCACATCTCTTCAACTACAAGTTGCCTTGAATGGGCAGAAGTATTCTCTCATGCATTTGGATGGTGTCAAAGAAATTTCTTCAACTACATGGAGCATCATTTTTCATATCAACCTTCTTATAGTTGCCTTGAATGGGCAGAAGTATTTTCTGCAGCTGGTGCATCTGTTATATATATCTCTTCAGTGGGCCACTTTGGGTCTTTAAGTTATATGAAGAAATCATGATCTGAGAGATTCCGGCAAGATTATCTACGGGCAAGTAGGTTCTCTTCAGGAGGTGCCAGGTGGACCTCATTATTTCCAGGAGGAAATATTTTCTTTTGGTGAGGGGGTAATGTAGCAGTGACGATTCCACTGCTGACTTCCTCGAGCGAACGAACATCACTACCATGCTCCCACGTGACCTTGGACGGCGGACGCGAGGTGGCGTAACGCATTTCAAGGAAAGAAGAGGAGTTTTAATCTGGCAGCCAGCAGGTCGACATTACCAACACACTACGAGATGGATTCGGGGAACCGGCCCAGAGTACTCACGCAAGGAATCTACTTCAACCTACGTAATGTAGTTTAATTCTTTAATCATGGTTTATCCTTAAATTAGCTATTTCAAGTTTTCCTGTTTATCTAAAAAATAGGATGGCGCTCATAATATATTTTCAGTTTAGTTTCATTTTTAAATAATTATTACGTGACATTAACTTCGTTTACGTGACCTTGTCTCTTCGAGGGAAGGCACGACCCTGTAGATTTAATATTATTCTTCACCCATCTTAATCATGATTATTAATTTATTAATCTATTTGTTTATATGAATAAATCTTTATTTTACTATTAAGAGTTTTCATTATGTCTCATGCTCTGGTTATTTCCTTATTTTATTCACACATGTTTCACATATTATACAAAGACATTTAGCGAGCATTAAGCTAAGAATTCCATTAATTACGCCACATTTTGGCGCATCAACAAAGTTAATAGTACTTACGGTACATTTTTGGCGCCCTACGTGGAAATATTGGTTACAACAATCGAAAAAAACCTTTTGCATGTTCTGACTGCAAATTCTCATTTTATCAGAAAGGCCATGTAACGAGACACATGCTGACTCACAGTGGAGAAAAACATTTTTCTTGTTACGACTGTAAATATTCATCTTATCGAAAAGGCGATTTGACGAGACATATGCTGACTCACAATGGAAAAAAACCTTTTTCATGTTCCGCCTGCAAAAATTTATATTCACAAAAGGGAGATTTGACAAGACACATGCCGACTCACACTGGAGAAAAACCTTTTTCATGTTCCGACTGCAAATTTTCATTTTCTCGAAATGGAGATTTAACGAGACATATGCTGACTCACAGTGGAGAAAAACCTTTTTCTTGTTCCGCTTGCACTTATTCATGTTCTCAAAAGGGAAATTTGACGACACACATGCTGACTCACAGTGGAAAAAAACCTTGTTCTTGTTCTGCTTGCAATTTTTCATGTTCTCAAAAGGGTGTTTTGACGAAACACATGTTGACTCACAGTGAAGAAAAACATTTTTCGTGTTCCGTTTTCTCTAATTCATGTTCTCGAAAAGGAAATTTGACGAGACACGTGTTGACTCATAGTGGAAAAAAACTTATTTCTTGTTCCGATTGAAGCTATTCATGTCTTCAAACGGGGGTTTCGCAGAAACAAATACTGACTCACAGTGGAGGAGAACCATTTCCTCGTTCCGTTTTGTATTTATTCATCTGCACATAAGTTAACGTTTATATGATATACACAGACTTATTTACAGAATAGGCTTGCTCGAACCTTGCGATAGTGAAACTGTAATCTCTCGTCACACAAGAGAGTCTCCAGTATTCATAATTAATATCATTCAAAAGTGGTTAAAGTAGGCTTTGTTCCCTAGAATTATTTCTTTTTTATTGCACTGTAGAATACTTGATTTGTTTTATTTTAAAACAAATGAAACGATTATTTTCGTTAGCCATAGTTCTATAACAAACTTTATATATTTTGATTAAATTATTATAATAACGTTTCCCTTTTGAATCGACTGTTCAAGTGAATTCTTCATGTTTTTTTTTTTTTTTTAAACATACAACAAACAATGTTGCAGTCCCATGAGTTATCAAACTCATTAAGGGATCGCCAATTGGTAGTTTTGAAATAGAAGAGTAAAAAAATAAAAAAAAGAGTTTTGTACAGATAAATTAGACCCAACCCAACCCAATGTGCAGACACAATGTATGAAGAAAACATTTACAAAACATTTTACAGAAGCAACATACAGACACAACATATGAAGAATCACTTTACAGATATGTCACAAAAAAAAACGTAGACAATTTGTCTAGACGCCATCTAGTGAGAGAGTTAGCACTTACAATGCCTTTCTCATATAAAAATAAAGTTGGTTGTTTTCAGGTGAAAAATATAACAAACAGTAATTGTTGAATGAAACACTAGTATATATTGAATCATTTCGCGGGTAAGAGATAAGCCGCCATAGCTCAGTGGTCAGAGCTGTCGGAAATCGAAGGGACACGGGTTCGAGTCCCGTTGGCGTCATGTATCTTTTATCAGGAGATTTTTCAATGTGGATGAGTGTTTCAGGCGAATAATTATTGCTTGTAAAATAATTGAAACAAATGTTATTCATAAATTTAGTTATTCCGGAGAAAAAAAAGTTAAAATCGTCAGTACAAAACATGGTAGAACAGAAGTAAGATTGTGTGTGTTGTGTGCACTGAATTTTAAAAATATGAACCGTTTCCGTGGTAAGTATTCCTAAACGTATGGAAATTTTTTCGGAAGTTTTTGATTTTTATTCTTTAAATAAGTCTTTTATTATGAGTGTCAATTATTAATTTTAATAAAAAGTTCTAAACCTGTGTACTTTTTTTGTATTTAGTAGAAACTACTCATTGCATATTAATAAAACAAATGATTTATTCACATAAAACCAACAAACAGCCTTATAAGAATCCACATGAACTTGCATAGCGTCGAAAAGCATTTCAACGAATTTCTTTGGAAATTTTAATGTTGAAATTTCAAAACCTGTTTAATACAGGCTATGTTAAAAAACGGTAGCCTAGCAAAGCTGCCATATGGCTGGTTGTCTGCCGGTTCTACCTTCAATTTTTATCTTAATTATTAAGCATACGGGGAAGAATTGTATTTTAATTTTTAAGTAGAATTGATCATTCAATTTTATTATTAACTTATTAAACGAGTAAAATTATCAAATAATATTCTATATCATACCATTAATAAAATTATAATAATATCCGTACTGGGTCATTCAAATACACGCTTGGTTTAGATTGAATGCAGTTCGCAACACTTTCGAAGAAGTTGTAGAAGTATCCAACTGCACGGAACATAGTAACAAGAAAGCTATAAAAACATATCTCAGTAATAATTAATAATAATTTCTCAGAAAAGATAATCACAAAGAAAATCACTCCTATTTTTAAAAATGTTCTTATTGAGGAATAGCTTGGATTTAGATCGGTGATATCCACAACAAATAATTTACTGTCCTTTACAAATACCATTGTTAAAGCCTTAAAAGACAACACTAAGTTTGATGTCCTCTACACGGATTTCTCCAAAGCCTTTGACAAAGTTAGTCACTCGATTCTCATGGCGAAACTTTATGCTATAGCACTGTTTCCCGCCTTCTTTATGCCATGCCCCACCGTAGTCTTTTCAAAAGTCAAATGCCCCACCGGCATCTTTTTTTAATTTAACAGCAGGTAAATTTTCAAATCATATTGTTATATGTTTTTAAACATATGAATTATTAATGAAATTAAATAAAACCTATTCTAGTACATATATTATAACTGAAATTAATTTCAGTTACACTTGCTACAAATAAATTTTATGTCCGGATCTAAATTAATTAATTTCAGTCTTATGTCCCCTCTATTAGTTATATCCAATCGATTTCGTTTTTTAATGAGAAAATCGCTTTTGGCGCTAAATCCACATTCCACCAAATAAGTTGAGGGAAAGGGTAATAATAATTTTCTGCCACGCAAAGTAATATTAGGATATTTTGTGTTAGTTTCTTCGCAAAATCTTAGTGTAAGTTTCTTCTTTAAGCCATATCACATAAGCCTGGTCACATTCGCACTTACACTGAGCGAAAACCGTTCTCATGTTATTAATGTAATTATTCATATCCACGCAAGCCAAATTTAATGGCATACAGGGACTAAGGATAAAATATTATCATTTTCTTTATGTCATTATTAATTTTCAAAGAAGTCACAGTTATTGCAAACCGTTCTCACTAATTCTATGGAAACTTTGTTATTATTTTCTTACTGTGATTATTCATGGTCAAGCATAATAAGACAAAGGCGTCAGGTAGGTATGCTGTCCTTGTTCTATCGGTATTACAATGGAAGATGCTCTGAGGAACTAGCTTCAATGATCCCTTCGGCACCGGTGCGTAGTCGGGATACACGCCAAACGCGCGCCCAACATTTTTACACGGTTGACATTTGTCACATGAGAACGGGTCGCTTCTACGATTCGGCTGTGGAACGAGCTGCCGGCCTCTGTGTTTCCTCCCTCCTACAACATGGCACTCTTCAAGACCCATGTTCACTCCTTCCTCTCCACAAAAAGACCCTCTACACAGAATCCCCAAAGATGACATAGGCCCTCAGGGAAATTATTTTCTGCAGGGCCTCCTGTGTTGAGTTAATATATAAAAAATTTAAAAAATAAACAATCACACTCATTCTAAGGAAAACCCGTCTCTTTTCTTGCGTTCTTTTAGTAACTATCCATGTTCGCAGAAGTCAAGCTTAATGGGAAACATTCGCATTCATATTAAGGAAAAACCATTCTCATGTTTTTACTGTAACTATTTATGTTCACACAAGACAAATTTAATGAAACACATTCGCATTCACACTACTGATAAACCATTTTCATGTTCTTACTGCGATAATTCATGTTTACAGAAGTCACGTTTAATGAGACACTATAGCACTCATACTAACGAAAAACTATTCTTACTGTAATTATTCATGTTATTATCATTATTCACATTATCACTCATATTTAGGATAAACCATTCTCATTTTCTTAGTGTAACTATTCATTTTCACAAAAGTCAAGCTTAAGAAGACACATTCGCACTCATACTAAGCAAAATCCATTCTCATGTTCTTACTGTGATCATTCATGTTTACGGATATCCAGCTTATTGTTACAAATTCGCACTCATGCTTAGGAAAAATCATGTATCATGTTCTTATTGTGATTATATATTTTATTTTAGGAAAATTAACAGTTACTTGGTTGGTTTAAACATGTGAAATTTGCTGAGAAACTGAGAAACCGTTTATAGATTTCCTCATTATACTTATACATTATGTATAAAATAACTAAGCAGTATATTGTAGATATTGTATTGTAAACAATACAACATCTACAGCTAGATAATTATTGAAATTGTAACGGGTTTCATTCTATTTTAACACGTAATACCCGGAGGTTCAAAATAAAACAAATGCGGCGATGGTGGGTCCGAGATTGACCCGGCTGAAATGATGAAATTAAAAGGCTTTTTAAACAAAGTCACAAACAAAAATCACAATACTAGAAATGTGCCCGAATGGTTGACAACGTCTGCGCGGGACTGTGAGAGACAAAGACGGAAGGACAGAGCAAGAGATATGCTGTTTCGTCGGCTGCTCGAATTCAACTGAGAAGAAATGGAATTTTTGCGTGTTTTTATACACAATTATTCTAATTACTTTTTTAAAACGTGTCCGATTTTAATCATTTTTGAGTCGAAATGTGGGTAAATATTTGATGAAAGAATAGACAAAAGGAAATTAGCCTAAACGAGATATTTGCGGCTAAATCTTTTATTTAAAAAACACTGGGTCAAATCAGACCCATCACAGGAGTCGAGGTGTTAAGTACAATTTGGCGTATATTTCAATTTTGTACATCTCATTTTTTTGTATGACCGATGAGTATTCCCCTTTATATGTGGAATGCCTACGTATCTCATCTTTGAAGCGTGGTGCCCCACCTCTGAGGCGTTTTGCCCCACTGCACCGGTGGGAAACACTGCTTTAAAACCTACTTATTTTCTCAAAATCTCAGAAAAATAAGATTCTCTGTTACTACTCTTTACTCTAATATTAAATGTACTTTCAGTATTAACAAATATAAATCTTGTATTTTTTTGATATAGACTCGTGTCAGAGGTCCTTTACTGTTAACATTATAAAACCCACTGAACTGTGTATTATTGTAATTACTCACATTCTCCTCTACTATTATTATCGACAGAAATCTACGGAACTATTTATTCTAATTATTAATATCTTGACACGACCACCCACAAATATAATACTACCATAATGAGTATCAACACCGAAATTAACTGTTTAAAGTGTATTGTTTTCAGTATTGCCAACATTAACTTTTTGACAAAAAAATTCATACATTACTTAACCAAAAGTGCTTTTTATCTACTAACAATATTACCATCACTAAATCTTTGTTTTGAAATTCAACTAAACACTGCATGTAATTTGACGGCCGGCATAGTCCAGTGGTAACGCATTGGACTGCCATTCCGAAGGTCGCGGGTTCGAACCCGGCGTGCGCAAATAAATTTTATTTGATTAATTTGTGTTATTTCACAATTAATTAATTAAAATAATATACAGTATATTTGCGGCACGTTCCAGAGTGGAAGATACGACCACTATCGCCCTGGTGTAAGACCACCATTCAGAATTGAAACGTTGCTCCAAATGGCTTAAGCCGTGTTTAGTGACTAGATCTGAATAGCCAGGTACTTCCCCACCTTCCTCTTTCCCTTCCCTACTTACCTTCAGCCTCACAACATCCCCCAATTGGGGATGCCATAGTCTCACTGGCTCCAGACGGGAGCAGTTGGGACTCTTGTGAGGTATTCACTATAAAAAAAAAAAAAAAAAACTTACTAAAAAAATATAATTTTAATTTTCTTTATTTTGGCTTTCACCCATTAGGGGTGATCTTGGCCATACACAATTAACATTAACTAACATAAATAAACCAAACATAACATAAACATAACATATAATAAACATAAAATAACATAAACGGTACAGAGCTGGTAACAATAGGTTATCAAAAAAATATAAAAATAGGAACCTGTGTACAATATAAGTGGGCGCTTTTCGTTATTTAACCAAAGATTTTTCTAAAATTGGTAGCGTTTTTTTAAAACAGAACTATGAAAATGGCAATCTTATAAACAAACACAGCATATGAAATTTGATTATAAAACATAAAGATAAACATAACACAAACATACCATGAACATAACATAAACATATAAGCACACATAAGCGTAACTACATTGCCCACTCTCCGATACAACGACTTCACACCATGGGAAATCATTACTTTGGTGATGTTCACATATTCAATACCAACTTGGCAAGTTTTGTGGATCATCTATAGATGCAAGTGCTTGTGTTTAAAAGAGTGGTGAGCCTCAAGATAGAGAATATATAGTGTTTGTAATCAATAATGATTTAAGGAAATATGATTATTACAAAAAACATGTAAATAAACAAATTAAAATTTATATTTATTATAATTAATAAAGAATTTAGTAAAATGACATGGTTCATAATGCTACAACCGAGCCACTCGACCTTCTCCTATTTTATAGTCTTAATTATAATGTTTATATAATCGAGTTGAAATATGTGCACTTATAAGTTATAACATTTATAGTTATATCGCTGGCTATCATCGAAAAATAATGGAGTATATTATTTTCACAGTAATAATCTGAAAGGCTCAAAGGTACAAAGAATAAAGCATTAAAAATCTAAGACAACGAACACAAATGAAATATTATAACCATATTCCAAACATTAAATTAACAATGTTAATAACAATTCACACATTTTGCTTTAATTTCAGAAGATGTCTTAAAAATACAATATAAATACAATATTTAGTGAGAATAATGGGTATGTTTCAGTTTTATGTACCTTCGGTTACAGCGCATCCGCTGTCGTTAAACGAGACTTTGATGATGAATAAATATATTTGTTTGAGAGATCAGTTTCATCGTTCAACATCCCCGGCTCGAGTTCACTGCGAGAGTCAGCTAATTGATTGCGATGTAGTAGAGTTTTATCATTTCTGGCTATTAAACCAGGATGGCTTGGTTTGGATATTGAGTATCTTTTTTGCGAAATGTCAGTGATTTGTAGCCGGCATTATCGTTCTTCAACACATCCAGAGTTTCATTCTTGTTGGCCGTATTTTCACTTTCTCTTCAAAATGGAGATACACTTTTAACGTTTTCAGATGAACGAGCTGTGTGAGTCAGAACTGCTTCCAAAAAATATAAAATAAAATTAAGCTTCTTAACCTTAGCTTTACTAACGATTGAAAATTATTTCGTGTGTAGTTCGTTTAATCCATGTTTGTGTCAGAGAGACCATTTAACAAAATGAATAGTTGAACTTACAACATGAAAAAGGTTTTTCTTCACTGTGAGCCAGCATGTGGTTCTTCAGAGTGCCCCTTCGAGAAAATGAATAGTTGCACACAGAACATGAAAAAGCTTTTTCTCCACAATGAGTCAGCATGTGCCTCGTTAGATCGCCCTTTCGAAAAAATAAATTGTTGCACTCGGAACATGAAAAAGATTTTTCTCCACTCGTCAGCATGTGGCTCTTCAGACTGCCACTTAGATAAGATGAATAGGTGCACTCAGAACATGAAAAAGCTTTTTCTCCACTGAGTCAGCATGTGGCTCGTCAGAGTACCACTTTGAGAACATGACAAAGGTTTTTCTCCACTATGAGTCAGCATGGGCCTGTTAAGATCGTCACATCGAGAAAATAAATAATTGCACTCAGAACAGGAAAAGGTTTTTCGCTACTATGAGTCAGCATGTGGTTCTTCGGAGTGTCTCTTTCAGAACATGAATAATTGCACTCAGAACATGAAAAAAGGTTTTTCTCGACTGTGAGTCAGCATGTGGCTCGTAAGATTGCCCCTTTGAGAACATGAATAATTGCACTCAGAACAGGAAAAAGGTTTTTCTCCACTGTGAGTTAGCATGTGGCTTGTCAGAGCGTCTTTTCGAGAACACGAATATTTGCACACGGAACATGAAAAAGCATTTTCTCCACTGTGAGTCAGCATGTAGTACTTCAGTTGGCCACTTCCAGAACAAGAATAATTGCACTCGTAACATGAAAAAGGTTTTTCTCAACTGTGAGTCAGCATGTGCCTCTTTAGATGGCCCTTCCGAGAAAATGAATAGTGGCACTCAGAACACGAAAAAGGTTTTTCTCCACTGTGAGTCAGCATGTGCCCCTTTAGATGGCCCTTCCGAGAAAATGAATAGTTGCACTCGGAACATGAAAAAGGTTTTTCTCCACTGTGAATCAGCATGTGGCTCTTCAGACTACCACTTAGAATAGATGAATAGTTGCACTCGGAACATGAAAAAGCTTTTTCTCCACTATGAGTCAGCTTGTGCCTCTTTAGATCGCTCTTCCGAGAAAATGAATAGTGGCACTCAGAACACGAAAAAGGTTTTTCTCCACTGTGAGTCAGCATGTGCCTCTTTAGATCGCTCTTTCGAAAAAATAAATTGTTGCACTCGGAACATGAAAAAGGTTTTTCTCCACTGTGAGTCAGCATGTGGCTCTTCAGACTACCACTTAGAATAGATGAATAGTTGCACTCGGAACATGAAAAAGCTTTTTCTCCACTATGAGTCAGCTTGTGCCTCTTTAGATCGCTCTTCCGAGAAAATGAATAGTGGCACTCAGAACACGAAAAAGGTTTTTCTCCACTGTGAGTCAGCATGTGCCCCTTTAGATGGCCCTTCCGATAAAATGAATAGTTGCACTCGGAACAAGAAAAAGGTTTTTCTCCACTATGAGTTAGCATGTGGCTTGTCAGAGCGTCCTTTCGAGAACATGAATAGTTGCACTCGGAACATGAAAAAGCTTTTTCTCCACTGTGAGTCAGCATGTGTTTCTTCAGCGTGCCCCTTTGAGATAATGAATAGTTGCATTCAGAACATGAAAAAGGTTTTTCTCCACTGTGAGTCAGCATGTGGCTCGTAAGATTGCCCCTTCGAGAACATGAATAATTGCACTCAGAACATGAAAAAGGTTTTTCTCCACTGTGAGTTTGCATGTGGCTTGTCAGAGCGTCCTTTCGAGAACATGAATAGTTGCACTCGGAACATGAAAAAGCTTTTTCTCCACTGTGAGTCAGCATGTGGTACTTCAGTTGGCCACTTCCAGAACAAGAATAATTGCACTCGGAACATGAAAAAGGTTTTTCTCCACTGTGAGTCAGCATGTGCCTCTTTAGATGGCCCTTCCGAGAAAATGAATAGTGGCACTCAAAACACGAAAAAGGTTTTTCTCCATTGTGAGTCAGCATGTGCCCCTTTAGATGGCCTTTCCGAGAAAATGAATAGTTGCACTCGGAACATGAAAAAGGTTTTTCTCCACTGTGAGTCAGCATGTGTTTCTTCAGCGTGCCCCTTAGAGAAAATGAATAGTTGCATTCAGAACATGAAAAAGGTTTTTTTCCATTGTGAGTCAGCATGTGTTTCTTCAGCGTGCCCCTTTGAGAAAATGAATAGTTGCATTCAAAACATGAAAAAGGTTTTTCTCCACTGTGAGTCAGCATGTGGCTCGTAAGATTGCCCCTTCGAGAACATGAATAATTGCACTCAGAACACGAAAAAGGTTTTTCTCCACTGTGAGTCAGCATGTGTCTCGTCAAAGTGTCCCTTCGAGAAAATGAATAGTTGCACTCGGAACATGAAAAATGTTTTTTTCCAGTATGGGTGCGTAATTGCCTTTTAAAATTCGACTTATGAGAATGGGAGTAGGTACAATGAGGAAAAGATAATTGTTTTTCCAAAGGATGCGTCTTGAGATCTATCGAAAAAATAAAAAAAAAATACGATTATAAAGGCTTAAAATGACTTAATATCTACACTTGGCGTAAGAAAGCACAGAAATTGATAACAAAATACGATGGCAGAATTGTTAATTTTCAGAAAAAAAAGTGTTTTTACCGGACTGGACAATTCTTTCAAAGCGTTCTAAGCATTCCTTTTTTAAATCCGGCAGGTCTATGTCAATTTCCATACAAGAGAATCCCCCATCATTATCTTCTCGGCGTCCGAGTTGCTCCTTGACTGTAATAGTCTCCACATTAATGCAAGCTATAAAACAACATGTACGTACATTGATCATCGATGTTAAACTCTTTTAAAAAAGCTTAAAATAGAAACAATAAAATAAATCATTGATTAACCCTCCAGAAGTGATAAATAAGTGAAGAGAGTTCAAGGTTAATTTAAGAAAATTAATATGAACGACCCCGAATGTCCGCTTCAGAAGGAATAAGCATTTGCTCCTGAGTACCTTCAGTATGGAGTTGTTGTTTTAATTCAATAGAATGATGTTTTCTTCCATCAATATGTATTTTTAACGAATGAGGATGAGGTGGAAAATTGAGGAATCGAGCACTTATTGTAAGCATGGGCGGTTTCTGTGATCGTAGGGTATGGTCACATCAAACAAATCACAAATAAACTCTTCAAAACAATACATATTTTTGTAAACATAAGCAATATATGTAAAATAAAACAATGGAAAACAATATACTTGTTACTTTGCCAATCATTTATAAAATATGGAATAAATGCTTGGAGAAGAGCAACAAACTGGGCTATCGATTCATTAGAAATCGCGCACAAAACGACCTGAAAGGTAATATTTATAAAATTTCATTACATAAAATAATAAAAACTATGCGTTACACACAAAACTTTGGCTGTTTCCGGCAAGATAAAAAAAATCTGGTAAAAACTAAAATAACTGCCACTAAAGAGGACAACGTTAACAAACATATAATGTTATGTCGCCATGGCAATCCGAAATGGACTTGTATTTTTATTTTTTTATTAAAGAAAAAACATTCCCGGGTTACGAATAACCTGTGAACATTTGAAAATCTCCAACTATCACCACAGTAAGCGGAAAAAGTTGCTTGTGTTGTGATGGAAGACTTAGCCAGCCGAGGTATTGAACACACTACACCTGGGTGGGAGTCAAGCGCGATGTCAACTCAGCCACCGACCGGTCTATTACAATTTATTTAACATAGGCAATGAAACTCACTGGCTGTCTGAGTACTTTCCGCATATCGCAAGCATTCCTTTTTTACATCTGGGAGGTCGAAATCCATATAAGTGTACGGCATTTCACCTTCGCCTTCTTCCTGGGGTCCTGGTTCCGTTTTGATGGAAACAGTTTCTGGATTTACTAGATCCATGGCACCGCTGTCGCAGGGTTTGGTAATTGGTAAACGCCCAAACAAAAATATATACCTGAAACAAACATAGTTGTAACGTAATCCTATGAGCACACGAAAGCATTTAAATTATCGATTAATCAACAGATATGAAGTGTCAACTTCAAGGTCAAGATAGTCAGAATATGTATCCCTTATTTCAAATATCAGTTTCATATAAGATATCATTGTTTTGACAGAATATTCCAAGCAAATAAAATTTAATAATATTAAATACAATACAATAAGTTGAAGTAAAACAGAGTTCCCGGGTCCTTGCACAAAAGCATTAATTCATAAAGATTGACGACTCGACCTTCTATAGAATTGGTTTGGTCAAGATTTTAACCTTAGATCTGGCAAATTTTAAGACAACCTGGCATCGGTGACGGCCCACCACACCATCGACAAAGAATAGAAGAAATTTCAAAAAAGGCGCGACTATAGACAATATAATTCTGCTTCGGAACCTACCGAAAATTCAATTCATTAGCCTTAAACAAAAGTGAAATTTCACCCAAGACCACAAAGTCCCATCTGACAAAGCGCTGTCCTAACCATAACTGATCAGCAAACGCAAAACACAATCGAACATGAAATTGTAGGATTATGCGTGACTATATCTACATTGTCAACATCGCACGTAGTGCACATCACTCTAAGCCTTTCCCTTACTGTTCTAAAAAAAATTCACGCGTTCCGGTGCTGTGTAGTCTCGCATCTCAAAATCAGCGATTTAATTTCTGAAAAATATTAATATTCATAGTTAATCGCTTTTGTTTATTATCCAATGGAGCGACTACGCAAAATAAATAATTTTGCCTCGATTGCTCGTGATATCCAGACATTTTATACGATATTTTTTTAATTTTTCGACCACATTAAGAAAAACATAACTTAGAATTTTTACATGGAGTCATACAAACTTGTTATGGTATAACTCATTGGCTATAAACTATATAGCCAATGAGTTAACCTGTATTTTGACGTTTGTTTCATTTTTGTAGTACTTATAGAAAAAATATGAAAAAATCGTAAAATTTATAATCGCGCGAATCCTGCGTGTTTGTTACTTTGAAACTGCCGTGACAGCTACTTTTTCGAGTCAACATTCAATATTTCTGTATGTTGTCTGTGGTATACTTGATAATGAAAGATACATGTCTATGGCAAACGACTTGATTATATTTATTATTTAAAAACATATTTATTACTTGATTATATTTATTATTTTTCTAATTGAATAGTATAATACAGACAGTCTATTTTACAATGTCAAAATCGAAGCGCCGCTTTTTATATAATTGATTTCTAATACTGAATTTTTATGATCATGTTTTTATATTGGATTGTAAAACAAGAAACAAGGTTTTTAATAAGATATATATCATAAATAAAAAATTAATAAAGTAAATTGCTTAAATTCCGTGTTATTTTGACATTTTTCCTCAAGTATACGTGATTTGACAGAGTTTAAGCTCAGTACACACCGGGTGAATTAACCCAGCAAAGTTTATGATGATGGTTATGAAACCTTTCATGTCAAACTTGTAGGAGCTTAGAACGGTAATTAAAATCTTTATTTAATATTAAAAAATCTGTTAATGAAAAACAAGAAAATACACAGATCTAGGAAATGAGATTAAAAGAATTTGGCATTCTCAAACTATAAAAATATGACCATTTGTTATTTCCGCTACTGGCATTATACCTAGAGCCCTCTTATTAAAAATTTAGGCGTATTAGATCTATCAAAAAATTTATATATAAGGATGCAAAAGTCGGTCATTTTGAATACATGTAGGATAACGAAAGATTTTTTAAATATTTATGTTGAGGGATCAGTAGGATTTATAATTATGCCCTGTTAGGAGTTCTACCGAGCCGAACCCTGTGATATGAAAATATCTGGAGTCGGTGAATTATTTTCCCATTTGATCTCTGGTGAGTTGACGTGTTGTTCTTGTATTGTTTTGAATTTATTTTGCTTATATAATGCAATAGCATAATGTTGATTGACTAGATGATCATTTGTGGAAAAATGTGTGGAAGGGTGTAGTATTTCCTTTGGGGAAGATTTAACCCGGACATAAAATCGAAAGTTTGTAGAAAGCAATCACTTTGTGGTTCGACATATTTAATAAAATACGTTTAGTTTTAAAACCACAAGTAGTAATGATTTGTACCCTGAAGATGCTTGAGTAAAGCGAAACCGGTCGGTTTTAAAAATTATTAAAAACTCGTGGTTTTAAAACAAAAAGTATTTTTATTTTATTTTATTAAAATCTTTATGATTTTTATACCTAAAAGTTGGGTTTTGTAAAAAAATAGTTGGGAGGGAAATAAATTATAGAACAAACGATTTATTTATTTATTACTTGCAATAAAAATAGTTAAATTTTATATTGGTTTCATATAATTTAAGCAAATCAATATATAGAATCATTATGCCTCGTTCCAGAGTGATAGTCTCGCTATCGCCCTGGTGACAGACCACCATTCAAAATTGAACATTGCTTGAAATGGTTTCATTATGTATAGTGACTAGATCTAAAATAGCCACTTTACTAGATATAGATAAATTGAAAAAACATTAATAAAAAGACAGAAACAAAACAAGTAATGTGTACAATATACAGGGAAAAATAAGAACACCTATGCATTATTCAATATGTATATTTCAATGATCAGAATTGAAATATACATATTAAACGTCCAGCAAACCTTCTCCAAAAAGGACCCTGAAATCGAGCCTTTGGGGGTTAACCGTTGGAGGCTTTGTCGTAACAACATTTTAATAAGACGTAAATATGCGAAAAGAACATGGAAAGAATGCGGAAAGATCTGTTCACTAAACACAAGTGAATAGCCAAGTACTTCACCAACTTCATCTTCCCCATCTCCTTCCATAACTTCTGTCTCACAAAATCCCCCAATTGGAGATGCTATCACACAAAAAACCATCAGGCGGCAGAATCGATCGCATTGCCTGCCTATCATCCTGGTCTTGTCTCCTAAGTTCTATGGCCAAAGCGGGGTGAAGTGCATTGCTAAAAATTTGAGATGGTTCTGGTAACATGCATCGCATCATAACCTCGTTGCTCACTCCGTGGTCGACGTCACTTGCTTCATCGGCTATCCTCCATGTCCGTTTCTGAAACAACATAAATCACAAATTTATTTAATGCGTCTATTTTTCAATTATGGTCCGCACCCGGTAGAATGTTTAAAAAAATAAACTCACCGTTTTCAAACGCAGACACTTCTTTGTAGAGTGGGACGTCCACCCACAGCTCGCTATCACCACCCCACCGCGGTTCATCCCGTGATGTCCCAGGTAAGGGAGTGTAGGTAGCGGGAGATGTCAACCATGTTGGGGGAACTGGCGAAGGTAATGTTTATTTTACGATTTTTTTTATATTTTTTCTACAAATCCTAAAAATATGAAACAAACGGTAAAATAAGGGTTGACTCATTGGCTATATAGCACCATAACAAGTTTGTATGACTCCATGTAAAAATTCTAATTTATGTTTTTTTTAATGTTGGCGAAAAATTAAAAAAAAAATATCGTCAGGATATCTCGAGCAATCGAGGCAAAATTATTTAATTCGCGTGGTCGCTCCAGTGATTTATTATGAAAATAATTATTTGAACTTACCCAACCATTCCAGCGCGTATTTTATTTTTTAGGCCACTGAGCGTACCCAGTTTTTTTATTATCTTTCATCCCCATTGTATATGACTAGGAATTAAAAAAACGATTACACGTAAACTGATTTTAGTTGAAAAAATTTCACAGAACATAGCGGCACTAAGGTAAAGAGACGTAGACGGCATAAGAGTTATTTCACAATTGCAAATTCAATGTTCACCTCCCCGACAATCGATCAATATTCGTGTAAAAAAAGGCGAAAATGCATATTTTATGAAGTTCTGGTACATATATGAAAATTTCCTCCGATAATCGAATAAAAAATTGAATTTGCTAAGCTAAACAATAAAAACATAAGCTGAAAATGGATTTGTAAATAGGATATTTTGCACAAGACAGCTTTTTTTAGGCCTGATACTTATTTTTTTCTAGGCTTATAAAACGTCTTCAAAAAATGATCTTCTTCTGACAAGGCCAAGATGTGTTCTACTTGCAGTATTTAATTAAAGCATCTATAGTATTTCTAAGCTAAAAAATGTTCAACCAAAACACCTGATTTAGCATTACTTGGTATTGGATCGCCTGAACGATTTCATTCACAGAGTTTTCATTATAATTGAATTAATATTTTGGGACGGTACTAAATCGTAAAAACTGGCAGCACCATGAACATAACCATAGATCAATATCATGAAAGCATCTGTCACTGTAATTTGCAAGATCGTTCATATTGAGATGTTACTTCATTATAATAAGTTATTGGTAAGTTCTAATGCCAATATTTCCCTAATGCCAAATACATATACAGAGGATGACAGCATTAGATTCTGTATACCGGTATCAATTATCGTAACTTTGTGTTCTATTCAATGAAAATTTTTTTCCAAATATTTATTCTGAATCCACCCAATGACGTCACAATACACCTTGACTCGTTATTGTCTGAAGAACTCAAGATAAAATGTGGCAAGTAAAAACACTCTTATTTCTTACGTTAAATTTTCAATTCCAATGCTGTTAATGTGGGGCTAAGATGGACATTTAAAGAATATGTACGAATTAAATCGATTTTGCATCGGATACTACATTCTACGTCACGGGCGTGTCTAATATACGATTACTCGCTTACACTATAAGATGAACACGGAATACTGTATGAGATCTACTGCTATAAGGCAGTCCTTATTACAATTATGTGTTGCTACTTTCACTATCTCAGAAAATGTTTACATCTGAAAATCATCGTTACGTATAATTTTTCAAAATTAATAAAATAATGTAAGTCTTTAACGAATGAAATTTTATCTTTTGGCTTTTTATAGTGCTTGCCGGGTAGTAAAAACACCCTCTCATCACGCACGAATGCTTTTTGTTTTTGTCGTTTGTCGGGTAATAAAAACATTTTCTCATCACGCACGAGGGCATTTTGGCACTTTATAACTCTATTTACTCAGAGGTTGCACACGACCTTACGTGACGCGTATCAGTTTAGTACTCAAGCTACGAAATTGAAAGCAATACAGTTTCGATTTTATCTTGCCACTTTGAGATTTGTACAGCGCGTCTTTATGTTTGCATTCACCTCATTGTTCTTACAACTTATTCCAACTGAAATAAAATAATCAAATCTCTTCCAAATAAGTTTTTTGTTCTTAATTTATTTCTGTTTCTGTTTCTGTAGGTTTCAGTTATATTTTTGGGCTAGAACCAAACCATAATCCTACCACAGTCTTACCATGGATCTACTGAATCCAGAGCGTGTCTCCATCAAGAAGGAACCAGGGCCACAGGAAGAAGGCGGTTGTGAAATGCTGTATGGGGATATGGATTTTGACTTTTCAGATGGAAAGAAGGAATCCTTACAGCATGCGGAGAGCACTCTGAAAACCCGTAAGTTGCGATGCTTATGTCAAAAACTGTTTAGCGTAAAATTTCGATGCTAGTAATCCGTGTCAGTTTTGAGTTGCCCAGGCAGGCCATAATTTTTGCTAAGAAGTATTTTTTTCTTGTTGTTCTTGCCGTTCTTTGGTATATGCATTAAATATTATGTTTACGGGAAACTGCCACAAGTTAAATTAGAGTGCATTAAAACACATGTAATATTGATTCGATCATCATTAATAGAATGTGCTCAAGAGTAAATAGCATATCCTCCTAGAAACGAACATCTGCGGTCCATCTTATTTCCTCAATGAACCCTAATAGCCTGTTCTTCGGATTCCCGTTTTTAAAGGGTAATAATCAATCGTATCATTTATCGTACATTTTTAAAATAAAAGTTTAAAAAAAATAACATTTTTTTTGTAGTGCTCTCCAGCAGATGGACGACTGTAATTGTACTATTTTATAATGCACTTCGTCTGGACTTATCAATTGAGTGTTGTTGATTGGTTTTTAGGTGGCATTAAAGTGGAGACTGTTAGCTTCAAGGTAGAACCAGGACCTCAAGAAGAAGATGGAGAGGAAATCCCTTTTATGGAAATTGACATAGACCTTCCGGATGTTAAAAACGAATGCCTTAAACGCCTTCAGAGAAAAACACAGACAACAGGTGAATAAAGATTCGTGTTTTTTTTTAGATTTATTGAATTAATGATGCTTATACTTATACTTATTCGTAATGTTTTTCAGACTCATTGACTGGTCAAAATACACGTTCTTTGGAAAAACCATTCTCTTGTTCCCATTGTAAGTGCTCCTGCAAGTCAATGTCAAAGTTAGATTGTCACTTGCGGACTCACAGTGGAGAAAAACATTTTTCTTGTTCCGACTGCAAATATTCATGTTCTCAAAAGGGAAATTTGACGATAAACATGTTGACCCACGGTGCAGAAAAACCTATTTCATGTTCCGTTTGCAATTATTCATGTTCTCAAAAAAGAGCTTTAACGAAACACATTCCGACTCACAGTGAAGAAAAACCTTTTTCATGTTCCATGTGTGCTTATTCATGTTCACGAAAAGGAGATTTAACGAAACACATGCTGACTCACGGTGGAGAAAAACCTTTTTCATGTTCCATTTATGCTTATTCGTGTTCTCGAAAAGGAGATTTAACGAAACACATGCCTACTCACAGTGGAGAAAAACCTTTTTCATGTTCCATTTGTGCTTATTCATGTTCTCGAAAAGGAGATTTAACGAAACACATGCTGACTCACGGTGGAAAAAAACCTTTTTCATGTTCCGTATGCAATTATTCATGTTTTCGTAGGGAACATTTGACGTTTCACATGATGACTCACAGTGGGGAAAAACCTTTTTCATGTTCCATTTGCGCTTATTCATGTTCTCGAAAAGGAGATTTGAAGAGACACATACTGGCTCACAGTGGAGAAAAACCTTTTTCATGTTCCATTTGTGCTTATTCATGTTCTCGAAAAGGAGATTTAACGAAACACATGCTGACTCACGGTGGAGAAAAACCCTTTTCATGTTCCGAATGCAATTATTCATGTTTTCGTAGGGAACATTTGACGTTTCACATGATGACTCACAGTGGAGAAAAAACTTTTTCATGTTCCATTTGTGCTTATTCGTGTTCTCGAAAAGGAGATTTAACGAAACACATGCTGACTCACGGTGGAGAAAAACCTTTTTCGTGTTCTAAATGCAACTATTCTTGCTCTCGAAAGCGTTCTCTGGCGATACACATGCTGACTCACAGTGGAGAGAAACCTTTTTCATGTTCCGACTGCAAATATTCATGTTCTCAAAAGGCATATTTGACGACACACTTGCTGACTCACAGCAAAGAAAAACATTTTTCTTGTTCCAAATGCAACTATTCTTGTTATCAAAAGAGACTTTTGACGAGACACATCCTGACTCACAGTGAAGAAAAATCTTTTTCATGTTCCGACTGCAAATATTCATGTTCTCAAAAGGGACATTTGACGAGACACATGCTGAACCACAGTGCATAAAAACCTTTTTTGTTTTCCGTTTGCACTTGTTCATGAACTTGCAAGCAAAATTTGACGAATCACATGTTGATTCACAGTAGAGAAAAACCTTATTCATATTCCATTTGCAATTATTCATGTTATCAAAAGCGTTATTTGACGATACACATGCTATCTTACAGTGGAGAGAAACCTTTTTCATGTTTCGTTTGAACCTTTTTTTGTTATCGAAAAGGAAATTTGACAAGACACATGCTTACCCATATTGGAGAAAAATCTTTTTCATGTTCCATTTGCAATTACTCATGTTGTCGAAAGGAAAATTTGACCATTCACATGCTGACCCACAGTGTAGAATAACCTTTTCATATTCCTTTTGCAGTTATTCATTTTCTGGAAAGGGAAAATTCGACGACTCACATGGTGAATCCCTGTTTAGAAAAACCTTTTTCTTTTTCCGACTACAAATATTTAGTTTTCTCGTACGGGAGATTTGACGAGACACGTACCGATTTACACTGGAAATAACCTTTTTTATGTTCCATTAGTTTACCCTTATTTGATATACATGGACTTATTCACTGAATAGGCTTGCTCGAACCTTGTTATAATGAAACTTTGATTTGACGTCACACAAGATAGTCTCCAGTACTTATAATAAATATCATCCACAAATGGTTTCAGCAGGATTTTTTCCCTAGAATTATTTAGTTTTGATCGCATTGTAATTTATTTTATGTGTTTCTTTTTTAAATCAAAATTAACTTTACAATTATTTTAATAGTTCTTTTGTTACTTTGTGTATTTTATTTTTATTATTTCATTACGTTTCCATTTCAGATTGACTCTTCAAGCGTATTCTTCTTGTTTTTGCTATATGACCTTGTTTGAGGGCTTGCATTTTATTCAAAAGAGTGAAATGCTACCGGCAAATGTAAATTTATTTTTAATGAATCAAACAACTTAAAATCTCTATCAATGAAACAAATTTTATTCATTATTTATTTATTTATTCTGGATAAAAAAGTTAAAATCGTCAGCAGACAACATGTTAAAACAGAAGTACGATTGTGTCTGTCGTGTGCACTGAATTTTAAAAATGAGAAACGTTTCTGTTGTAAGTATTTCTAAACGTATGGACACATAGAATGACAATAATAACAAGTGGGACAATTTTATTTATAACCTTTTCAACGTGAAATTATCAGATAATAATATATATCATATAATTATTCAAAATTTATTTAGTAAATTTTTTTTTATTTTTTTTTTTTTTATTTATTTATTTATTTAGTACAGGTGATTATACAATGACACATGTATATATACATAAAAATACTTTGACTGCCCAACTAGGAGGAATTCCCGTTTTGTATTCTATTTGTCATTTATTTGTACAAATTAAGGTTAGTCCCACAACGCTGTCATATGGCAGCTTGTCCGTAGGTTCTATCAATTAAACATTCTTAATATGATGTATGAGAAAATATTTGTAGATAAATACAATTATAGTTTTAAGGAAACATTAGAATAGATCACATAGTAATATTAGATAATTTAAATTTAATCTATAAAATTTATAAAATATCTCAATATACCTGCCTAATAATAATTAAATCTGGTGTCCCCCAAGGGTCCCACCTAGGTCCGCTAATGTTCAACATTTATATAAATGACATTGGATCATGTTTTCAAAATTCCAAATATGTACTTTATGCCGATGACATGAAAATATTCAAAGTTATTCGTTCTCTTTCTGACTGCGAAGCGTTACAGAGTGACCTAGATAGGCTTTGCAAGTATTGTAAAGTTAACTGTCTAGATATAAACGTTTCTAAATGTCACACTATGACATTCACCAGAAATAAACTCGTAATTAAGTACTCATATTCACTCAACAATGTACCTGTCATCTCTAAAACGGAATGTAAAGATCTCGGCGTTTACCTTGATAGCAAACTTATATTTAATAAGCACATTGACTCAATCGTTAATAGGTCATATAAAATGCTTGGTTTCGTGCTACGTGTAAGTAAAATATTCAGTAATCCGCGTACAATTGTAATGTTATATTTCGCATTAGTCAGAAGTACACTGGAATATGCATCGCCTATTTGGAATCCGCAATATAAACTTTACATAGATAGTATAGAACGAATCCAAAACAAATTTATAAAATATATTACCCACAGATTCAACAATAATTTTGAGTGTACATTTGAAACTTTGCAGCGAAGACGAGCAGTAGCTGACTCATTATTTATACACAGAATTTTAAACAATGAGATTGACTGTTCTGAACTTTTGTCCCTTATTAACTTTAACATACCTTTGAGACGTACACGACATACAGTGCTATTCCACACGCTAAATTATAAAACAAATGCAGCATCTAATTCGACAATTAACCGAGCTCTTCATACTCTAAATAATATTTGTATTAACTCTAACATTGACATTTTTTCGGATTCACTGCCCAAATTCAAACGTGGCATCATGTCAATAATTTAAAGAATTCAATGCGCATACATACAGACACACACACACACAAACACTCACACACACATTACACACGTCACACACACACCTATAAACTACACAAGTCACCTGGTAATTAAGGAATAAACATACCACTTAGCAGACATTACAAGGAAACATATCATAGGTACACAACATGAAGTATCTTATTCCTGTATATTGTTTCATCTCTGTAAATTATGTACTGTTTGTTTCAATAATATAAAATAAAAATAAAATAAAAAATATGTGGGCAGATACATTAAGTAATTTAGAGATACATGAAATATTCGCTTATTAACCACAGCTTTATCATTTTAGGGCATAGTCTCTCATTTTATTGATTTTATTGAAAATCACTGTTATTAGGTACTCAAGAGTACGGCTTTCATATTTGGAGGAGTTTTAGGCCATTTCCTTCTTTAAATCTTGTGGTATGTTTGTGTACCAGTGTGTGTTTGTATGAGCTTTCCCCCATGTTATCCATAATAGTAGTGAACCAAAGGAGAACTTTTATTGTAAGTAGGATCTCTGATCCATGTAGTAATTTTAAGTTATTTCTCTGTTTGTAAATATTTGATGTGACATTTTTTTTACAATGGCAGTTTGTAAATTTTGAATATATTTAATGTAAAAAGTGTTTGCGTGTCCCCAAGTTCGAATTCCATATCTGAGGATGGATTCGACCATAGAAAAATATATGAGTTTTAGAGAATGAGGCAAAATAAATTTTAATTCTTAAGAGTTACTAGCTATGGTAACAATTTTTTGCCACTTGTTTATACCATTTAAAATTATAATGAACAATCATTCCCAGATAATATTCATTTATGAAATCAATTTTTCACAGTCGCAAACATTAACTATTTCTCTATGTATACAGTCAAAACTATGAGCGGTTATTTTAGGTATATTCCACATTTTCAAACTCGGTGATCTTATATACATGCATTTAGTTTTTTTAACATTAATAATTAGTCGTCTTACATCATGGATCCATTTGAGGAGCTCGTTAAAGTCTCTTTGTAATTCTTGTATAGCTATTGAGGAATTTTCTTTGGATACAAGAGCAGTATCATCAGCAAAAATGAATCTACGATCTTTTTTGAAAATCTTACACAAAGCAATAACATATTTAACTTTGGACCTAGAATTGACCCTCGCGGTACTCCTGATTTGATATATCTTGATTTACTAATTAAATTTAAAATCTTCACACTCATTTTTCTTTTTGATAACTAGTTTTTGGAAGATAAGAGAAGTTTACCCCGGATTCCTACAATTTCTAGTACTTTAATTATTTGTATATGGCTGAGGGTATCGAAAGCTTTTGAGAAATCAATAAATAAAACCATTACATGTTGTTTAGAGTTAAGTTGAGAATTTATATAATAATTAGAAAAATTTTCGAGGAATTTATAAATTAAATAGCAATTTTTTTTTTGAAAACAATACTCAGAAATCGTAAATATTTATCTAAATTTATAGATATATATTTTTCTAATGCAGGTTGTATGGAAATCGGTCTGTAATTATTTATTAAGGAGTGATTTCCATTTTAAAAGATAGGCCTTACGATGCTATATTTTAATTCATCAGGGATGTGGCTCGTGTCAATTATTTTGTTTTTTACGTGTGTAATTATAGGACTAAGCAATTTTTATTATTTTTTAAAAATCATACAAACGAAATAATAACGAATTTATAACTCCAAACCAAACATAACTAAACCATAAAAAAGTGTATAGTAAATAAACACCTTTTTCGAGATTTTACCAACTATACTCACACTTACAATACAAATATATGCTCTTACATATATGTTAATTTATATTAATAAATATTTAAGCATATTTATTATGAATATTCAATTTACAAAAACCATTAAAATTTTATGAATATTTAATTTATAAAAACCAAAAAAAAAAAAAAAAACAAAAAAAAAATTAAAACTTATTTAAAATAAAAACTTTCTTCTACAACACATAAATACTTGTCACACCTATACATAACCATGTAAACACGTCAGCACAGGTTCTCCTAGTGAGGTGTTCACGAAACATACAATATTACTCACATACAGTTTCACCTTCTCAAACCTACCTTACACACAACATATTATAGATGGACATTTGACTTCTAATAGAGCATCTTCACCAATCAGTGCATCGGGAGAGCTGCCTAAGAACTGATGTTCAGGGTGAATGACAATTCCAAAGGGAGAAGTGGAAGTATTTGTTACAAGCTCAAATTTTCTTATCGCTGCAGCCTCAAATTTTGATCCATATTCTAATGATGCAGCTTTGACAACAAAAACTTTCAAAAAAGATCCTGCCAGATTTTTATGATTAGTTTTCACCGTACTTTTACATATTTTGCCGAAACTTGAACTAGTTAGGCGTAGGCATCGTTCAGTGAACCAGTTTTAGGACTTACCCTGAAGTCTAGTTGAGGATTCAATCAAATCAAGTTCTACTTGTGATTTTTTATAAATCTAAAGGATAGAAAGTTCAACAGTTTCCCTTTCATAGAAATGATCAAACGTGGCAGAGTATTTGTCTGCTGGTGGAATAATTTCCATGATAGGCATGTGCCTTAAATTTGAATTATCTGCAGAAAATCCTATAGCTAAATTACGGAACATAGTTGGGTAATTTTTGTTTTTAATGGAAGTAGTAGGCAAATCAAGGAGCTGTTGTTGAGACAACTGCTGTTAACTTTTAGTTGCAGATATTCCGCTTTTATAGGCGCACCATGATATTTCCTTGGTGTATGAAAATTTTGCAACATGCTTGTACAACTTTGTTGAACAACTATTTTTTTTTTTATTTTCACTAAAATCTACTATTCCATGTAGAACTACAAATACGTGCTTGCAATGTGCATAGCTGGCTGCACACTCACATTGGCATTCCAATATAGTGTTACAATTATAGTGTATATAGACAGCATAAGAAAGATGTTTCCGAAGCACACTTTCCTAAAATATAGGTTGTGCCATTTTCATGTGCACTTCGAACACTCAGCAAATATTGTTCAGAATACATACTTAACGCTTTGTCGGTGTTCTTCAAACTGAAACACTGAATTTATGTAGTTCTTCCTGCGTCAGTGCTGGAATATTGGAGGCCATGTTGATGTCTTGAAAATCTTCCGGCTTCATTTCCAAGACATCTTCGTCTGCAACGGATTGAAATTATGAAGTTTATCATAGTCTTCGAGTCTTAAATAAAACGCATTATGATAATAACTATTGATAAATTAGAAAATAAATAATCGTAGGCAATATAAATAAGCAATAGTGGTTTATTTACTAACCTTTAACAGTTTTACATTACGTCCTTTCAATTCTTCCTTCAATTGGAAAATAGTCCACTGACCGTAATTTCTGTGCATTTTACTTACAAATCGAGCAAACTAGGTTTGTTGTCGGAAAACAAATGGCAAATAGCTATCGAAATGACAGATCAGTGGAAGACAGAATAGGTGACAGGAGGACCGGTAAATACCATCTCTTGGATATTTTGAAATCACTCAGGAAACGGCCCATATAAATAATAATAAAAAACAACTACTCCAGTACCTACTACCTACAGTAACGCAAATGTAGTAAACTGAGCATCTTATTTAACACACATATCTATGGCCTATCTGTCAAATGAAAAGACGCTTTACAGCTTGATGTGTTGTAAATATCAAATGTGCATTTCCACGTGATTATTGAAAAGCTACCTGTGAGTACCCTTTAACGTTAAACATTACTGGATTATTCCGAGAGTTATGCCGTCGATCGTTTTCCATATTTTGTGATCAAATTAATTGAGGTTATGTGCATCTTCAAGCTTTGTGCTTACATACCATTTAGTACCATACCATTTAGTTTGGCTTGGTAAACACTTCTTTCATCTTTATACTAAATGCCAAGGCTTTATATTACTGTATTTAACTTTAAAATTTAAAATCTACCATTAAAACGTATATAAATTTATATTAAACGTACTTCCATAGATATGTTTCTTTCAGTATCAAGTAAACCACCGACAACATACAGAAATATAAAATATTCAATGTTGATTCGAAAAAATAGCTGTCACGGGAATTTCAAAGTAACAAACACGCAGGATTCTCGCGATTATAAATTTTACGATTTTTTAATATTTTTTCTATAAATCCTAAAAAAATGAAACAAACGGTAAAATACAGGTAAACTCATTGGCTATATAGCACCTTAACAAGTTTGTATGACTCCATGTAAAAATTCTTATTTTATGTTTTTTTTTAATGTAAAAATTAAAAAAAAAATGATCGTCTGAATATCTCGAGCAAGCGAGGCAAATGTATTTACTTCGCGAGGTCGCTCCAGTGACTTATTATGAAAATAATTATTTGAACTTACCCAAACATTCCAGCGCGTATTTTATTTTTTCTAGGCCACTGAGCTTACCCAGTTTTTTTATTATCTTTCCTCCCCATTGTATATGACTAGGAATTAAAAAAACGATTACACGTAAACTGATTTAAATTGAAAAAATTTCACAGAACAGATCGGCACTAAGGTAAAAAAACGTCTTTATACCGCCAGCAGTGGGCGGTAACTGAATACAATGCGTGAAACCCTTACGTAGACGGCATAAGAGTTATTTCACAATTGCAAATTCAATGTTCACCTCCCCGACAATCGATCAATATTCCTGTAAAAAAACGCGAAAATGCATATTTTGTGAAGTTCTGGTACATATATGTAAATTTCCTCCGATAATCGATAAAAAAATTGAATTTGCCACACTATACAATAAAAACATAGGCCAACAATGGGTTTGTAAAAAGGATACTTTGCACTAGACAGTTTTTCTTAGGCTTGATACTTTATTTTTTTCTAGGCTTATAGAAAGTCTTCAAAAAAATGATCGTCTGCCGACAAGGCCAAGATGTGTTCTACTTGCAGTATTATTTTTTTTTATTATTCTTTATTTGGCTTTCACCCATTAAGGGTGATCTTCGCCATATACAACTAACATTTTTCTTATTAACAATATCTACATAAACATAACATAATGTAACATAAATAAACCAAATATAACATACTTAACATAAACGAATCCAATAATATAGACCTAAAACTGAGAATACTCCTCATCAAGACCTATGTATGGAGTATCTTGATGTACGGCTGCGAAATATGGTTCCTATCCAAAAGAGATAAACGGAGACTAGAGGCTTTTGAGATGTGGTCCTATAGAAGACTGTTAGGAATTTCCTGGAGAGACCATGTTACGAATGAGGAGGTTCTCCAAAGAATCGAAGGAGGAAGGCACCTGCTCAGGACCTTGTCCGAAAGGCGTGCAAGATGGATCGGCCATGTTATACGACAAGAAGGCCTCTTGCATGTCATAATAGAGGGTATGACCGAGGGGACCAACTCTAGGGGACGCCCACGCCGAGAGTACCTGGAGGACCTGCTGGTGGACGTGCGCTGCTCATCATATGCAGAAGTCAAAAGAGCCGCACAAGACAGGGAAGAATGGAAGAGGAGATTAGATAAAATTGCTGCAAACCAATCCCAGGATTGAAACCAGAGAGAGAGAACATAAACGGTACAGAGCTGGTAACAGTAGGTTATCACAAAATTATAAAAATAGGAACCTGTGTACAGTATAAGTGGGCGCTTTTCGTGATTTTTTAAACACGGCGCGTTTTTTTTTAAACAGAACTATGAAATTGGCAATCTTATAAACAAACCCAGCACATGGGGGTAAACAAATAAGACTATAAAACATAAAGATTAACATAACACAAACATACCATGAACACAACATAAACATATCATAACATAACATCCATCACAACATCAATTATTATTGTTACGGTGGTTTAGTCAGCTGGTAGCTAATGTGGCACAGAAGGTACATGGAACTCTTATGCCGTACAGTGGTGCCAAACAGTTTTAAGTAATTTATGTGAAAAGGTTTTTAAATTTTCGGCTATTAATATCATATAGTAATTATAGACAGTTCTTTACAAACAAAAACTTTTATTGGTGGTATAACCTACGGTCTTAAAAGAAATTCTTTAAAGAAATACCTCAAAGAAATTCTTTAAAGAAATTTCGACCCTTTCCGGATATCCATTTTTGGACACCGGTTGCAAAGTGAGTAAGTGTACTGGATCTTTTGATGTCGTTATTTAGTGCATTGTATATTTTTGGTGCGATGTATATGTATTGTCTTTGTGAGAAAGTGGTTTTTGTTAAGGGGATTGTGCATTTTCCATGCGTTGAGTAGCGTGTATGTATATCTTTTTGAGTAGAATTTATCAAACCATTTTTCCAGATATGGATGAGAACTATCTTAGTATTTTTTTTTTTTTTTTTTTTTTTTTTTTATATTTACTCCACACAGGAGGCCCTGAAGAAAATAATTTCCCTCAGGGCCTATGTCATCTTTGGGGATGCTGTGTGGAGGGTCTTTTTGTGGAGAGGAAGGAGTGAACATGGGTCTTGAAGAGTCCCATGTTGTAGGAGGGAGGAAACACAGAGGCCGGCAGTTCGTTCCACAGCCGAGCTGTTGAACTTAAGAACGAATCGTAGAAGCGACCCGTTCTCATGTGACAAGTGTCAACTGTGTACAAATGTTGGGCGCGCGTTTGGCGTGTATCCCGACTACGCACCGGCGCCGAAGGGATCAATGACGCTAGTTCCTCAGAGCATCTTCCATTGTAATACCGATAGAACAAGGACAGCATACCTACCCGACGTCTGTGCTCTAAAGATTGCAGTCCGTTTGTTAAGATTGGGGAATCTATCAAACGGACCGCCCGTTTCTGCACAGAGTCAAGGGTTTTTTTCAGGTATTTTGGGGCTCCGGACCAGAGATGGCTGCCAAATTCGACAGTAGGGCGCACTTGCGATTTGTACAGGGTGAGCAGTTGTGTACTATTAAAGTATCTGCGGGCCCTGTACAGTACGCCCAGCTTCTGAGAGGCCAACTTTACTCTGGCTTCGATGGAGCCCCCGTACCTGAGCTGGTCACTTATAGTTACACCAAGCATATCAATGGAAGGCCTGTTCGGAAGATTGCTTCCGTTGAAGGAGACTAGATTATCATTTGGATCCCTTTTAGACGTAATCAGACAGGATTGGGTCTTTGAAACATTAAATTCGACGAGATTATTTTTACCCCAGGAGGAAATACTCTCGAGATAACCGTCCATTCTCTGCTTCAAAGCCCTCCGAGCCGTTGGAGTTTGTGTGCCCTTTGGGGGCTTGTCAAACAAAAAGCTATCATGAACTGTACTGTCATCCGCGTAACAATGAATCGGTGCACATGTCAAAAGGTCATTGATGTGCAACAAAAACAAAGTCGGAGACAGAACCGATCCCTGTGGGACGCCAGCATTTATGGAGTGCGAGGAAGAGGTGAAACCGTCAGCAACCACCTGAATCGACCTATCCCTTAAAAAGTCAGCAATCCACGTATACAGGGATGCGGGAAGTCCGTAAGAATGCAATTTGTTGACAAGTCCTCGGTGCCAGACCCGGTCAAAGGCCTTGGATATGTCTAGTGCGACCGTTTGGGTCTCACCGTGACGTTCCAGGCACCGCCCCCAAACATGCGTCACATACGCGAGAAGATCACCGCACGAGCGGTTCCGCCGGAATCCGTATTGACGGTCGTTGATAATTTTGTTCTTCTCGAGGTATGTGAGCAGTTTGTCGTTGATCACACGTTCCATCACTTTGGACAGAACTGATGTGATCGCTATGGGGCGGTAGTTGGCCGGGTTGGAGCGGTCACCTTTCTTGGGAATAGGGTGAATTACCGCTTTTTTCCAACCAGAGGGCACAGTGCCACACTTCAGGGACATTTTGAAGAGCTTTGTCAAAACTGGAACTATTTCCGCAGCACACCTCTGCAATACCAAGGCAGGTATTCCATCAGGTCCACTAGCTTTGTTAACATCGAGCCCCCGTATGACGTGGAGTACATCCCGATGCCGGATCCTCAGCTTTTTCATATAGAAGCCGCAGTGAGGAACCGACGGCGGAACAGCACCCCCGTCGTCGAGGGTCGAGTTTTCCGCAAACATTTTCCCTAAAAGGTTTGCCTTTTCGGTGGCGGTGTTTGCTAGTGAGCCGTCAGGTCTGGTAAGAGGTGGCAAACTGGGTTTGCAAAAATTTCGACCTATTGAGCCCGCAAGCGACCAGAATGCTCTGCTGCCATGCGGGCAGGCAGCCAGCTTTTTGCTGATCTGCAGGTCGTGTTCGAATTTTGATCTATTGATGATTCTCTTGCATTCCTTTGCCGATTTGTTGTATGCTGATCTGCTTTCGGGCGTTCGAGATGTGTTGTAGGCTCGGTAAGCCGCGTTTTTTCGTCGAACTGCTTCGGAGCATTGTCGACTGAACCACGGCTTTGAGCCCACACCAGTTTATAGTTGGCGAATGTCCAGGACTGCTAGTTTCTTGAAGAGTGGCTCTGATGGGTAAGAACGGGAACATTTGAAGATGATCCTTAACAAAAGTTTTTGAACAGTCACTAGAGGGTAGAGAATGGATGCAGCACAACCTCCCCATCCTATAATGCCGTACGTAGCTATAGATTGGAATTAGTACTGTATCAAAATATAACTAGCCGTTGGAAACAATAGTTATATTGTTTCAACGTCCAACGCTGTTGATATTAATTAGCGTCAATAGTTGAAATATAATACCTACTTGCGAATATTATTCAACGCAGTCAACGATTCAACTGCCTAATAAATAAAAGGGTTAAGTGTTTGAACTTCGTGAAAAACATTACTCGATATTTCAAATGGTCTTTTGGTTATGTAACTCCTGCTAGACGTTTTTCTTTTATTTTTCCATCCAATACGGCCGATACACAGCGCCAATGGACAATCAAATTTATCAACGACTAGCAAAAAATAACCAACGTCGACCGCCTAGCTACGTTTTGTACATATGGTTTTCAACAGTTTGGCTTGTTAAATCAAAAGGGTCAAGAGATTACACTTCGTGAACGATATTCTGCCTAATTTGAAATGGTCTTTGATTTTTGATTTTCCCATCCAATACGGCCGATACGCAGCGCCAAGGGACAATAAAATTTATCAACGACAAGCAAAATATATCTTCAACGTCTTTAATATTTCAACAGGGTAATGTTTTCAACACCGAAACCAACGTCTTCCAACAGTTTCAACTTTATTATAGGATTATTATTAGGTACGTGTGTGGCGCATAGAGATTATTATAATACATCAATGATCCGGGGAACCACCCGTTAATAGGGATTCCCTAATACGATGTTGATCTACTTTTTGTTTGTTTTTTTGTTAGTATCGTGCATATTTATGGTATCGTGTCGATCTCCTATACATTTAGTTTGATTGTACTGGCTTGTCGCGCGTCTATTCAATCTGTTTTTGTTAATTGTTTTACTTAGGATGTAAAAATACATAAGTGTTTGAAAAAAATTTTGACGACTAAACTAATTTCTAATTGAATAATAATTATTAGTGTTAGTGCCGTAGTGTGATTGAACTTTGGACTGATGATAAATATTAGACAGTTGAACAGATGGTGATTTATTACTCTAATCCCAACACTGTTAATGTGTTTAAAAATATAGTTCACGAACTTTTGTTAAGGGGGGTACCTACTACCTCGGAAGAACAAGACTATTCCCAAGATATTTCTGACAATAAAACAGAATCTTCAGACGTTATCGTTATTCGTTATCATTTTGGAATGCATTAAATTCAGTAGTCGAAAAAATTAAGCCGGTGAATAATCCAAATAACAAAATCCGCAAAGAACTGGACATGTATCTCGAAATGGATCTTCTTGATAGAAAGAGTTGTCCCCTGAAATGGTGGAAGGAACATGGAGTATATTTTCCGAATTTGAAAAAATCTTCATAGAACAAAGCGGTATTGTAGCAACATCCGTTCCTTGTGAACGAATTTTTTCCAAGACTGGACAAATTACATCCGACCGCAGGTGCAGTCTTAAGGCTGGAAAAGTGCGACAACTGGTGTTTTTGAATATGGATTCGAAAATATAGAAATGCGCAAATTAACAATCCGTAAATAACCTTTAAATGACTTAATAACCGTAAATATTGTACACAAATAATTTTATGTGTAAAAACTTCTGAACTGTGCTAAAAATCTTATTAATTTTTCAAAACTGGAAATTATATTCTTACAAATAACTAAGCTGAATAAGCATCGAAATTCGAAATACTTGGACAGTAATAATCTATATCGTTTAATGCTTTATGATAATTTGAATATATGTTGATATTAGTAAATTATCTAAAAAAATATAATAACAAATATAATGAATAAGGTTTCATCGAGTATGGAGAATTAACCACTAAAAACAGACCTGAGTTAATAAATCACTAGAAATAATCAATTATAGTTGCGTCAACGTCGGCGTTACTTTCAACAGTTATTTTCAACAGTTGAAAATCGCCAACGATAACGACGTTGGCGTTGGATGGAATTATCGTCAACGCCCAGTACTAATTGGAATAGAGCAAAATAAACACTTTTGAGTGTTTTTATATCAAGGATTGATCGAAGAGAATAAAAAATATAGCATAACTTACGGAGTTTTTTTTGTTATGGAGTTGATTTGGGCCTCCCAGCGTAAATGGTTATCTACAGGGTGTCCGGGGGTAAAGTGTAGTAACTTCGTGGGGGGATTCTACATGATCGTAGGAGTAAAAAAGATAAATAACTTTTTCCGAAATTCCAATTTTTTATTTTTCATACAAAAAGACATACCTGCTAAAAAGCCATAGTGTAGGTGCAAACTTACCCGATAAATTCGCAAGTGTGAACGTGGCAACGTTGCATATTTGTGAGTGGCGCGTATCCATGGAAACCGCATGTGAATTGTAAACAATAACAACACAGAGTTCGCCGTATGTTTTGATATTTTACCAAATTCAAAAAGAGAACTGCACTAAAATCACGTTACACTTTTTATTATAAAAAATATTAATAACTCATTGAACACTTAACTAATTTCATCGCTTTTTACTAATAGGCCACTTGCATCATATTTTTTAATTTTTTTTTCCGGTTAAGGAAAATATTCTAAGACATTCTGTATTATTATTATTTTTTTAATCGTATTTTTGAAACCCTGGGGATTTTTTGAAAATTTCTATCCGAAAAATCAGACCTTTTTTATAAACCGGAAAGACGGGACATAATTTTAAAGGTGAGAAAAAACAATGATTACATAGCCGAAAATCATTTAAAAAAAAGAACGTTTTCCACACGAATGACACAGCAGAATAACGAGGCATACCAAAAATATTACATCTCATAAATATTTTTTTCCTTGATCCATCTTATTGATCATAAATCATTATAATGTACAACGTCTATATTAATAAATCCAATGTAATATACTTTTACTTGTAAATTATAATAATAATAAGAATATTATAAAATTTGATTTTGATAAAATCAGCACCATAACCATTATACCTCTAAAACACGTACCGACATCTAAATTGTATGGGGTTCTCTTCACATCTGTCAAAAATTCAAAGCAAATGAAAAGTTCGCAGAGAACAAACAATAAATCTAGTGAACGAATTCAAAAATTCTTAGATAAATTAAATTTTCAAAGTTGTTTACTCCGCCCGTCAAATTTTGTGACACATTACATTCAAAGCACGATTTACTAATAGCGGGGGGTGCAGGAGGGGGTGCGGGGGACAGTTTACCAGCTGACCGACTGAATTCGGGTGCCGGGGGTAGCGGGGATTAGTTACCGAGGGGGCGCGGGATGTAGATTTGGCAACGACGAAAAAAATAATGCCGTCTAGGCACGTCGGAGAAATTTTTCGTTATTAGCTTAAAAGTATATCTAAAAGTTGGAATTTCAGAAAAAGTTATTTATCTTTTTTACTCCTACGATCACGTAGAATCACCTCCCGAAGTTACTGCACTTTACCACCGGACACCCTGTATAATGACACCTAGGTATTTTATTTCAGTTGACGGTTTAATAATTGGGCATGAACAGCTTGTAATAAAAGATAGTGGGGGAGTGTCTAGATTTTGTGGGCAAGTGTGAATAATTAATTTAGGAAGGTTTTCTGAGAGAGTTAATTTTCGGATTGAAAAATGTATATATTGTGTTTTTTTTATATTTAAGGTGAGGAGGTTGGAGTCTAGCCATTTTTTAATTTTGTTCAGTCCAGAATTTGCCTTCTCAATTGTTGTTCTCCACATTTTACTCGTAAAAATGATAACCGTGTCATCAGCGAAAGATATTATATGACCTTCAATATTCAAAGTCAACAAGGAGTTCATATATATGAGGAATAAGAGCGGGCCTAGAACACTTCCTTGGGGTACGCCGTAGGAGATGGGTAAACATTTACTCCTGTATTCTTGATCGGAGTGGATGACGGTTGTTTGTGATCTCTGCGTGAGGTAGTTTTTAAACCATTTCAGGGCAGTACCTTCTATCCCAATCTGTTGCAGTTTTTTTAGAAGAATGTGTGGGAAATAGTGTCGAAGGCTTTAGACAAATCGAGAAAGACAGCAAGAGGTTTATTGCCTTTATCGAGCTTATCTGATATCATTTTGGTAAAGGTTGCAATTGCATCAGCAGTACTGCAGTCTTTGCGAAAACCGTATTGGTTTTTGGAAAGGATTTTATTGTCCTCGAGGAATTTGAGGAGTCTTATTTTTACTACTTTTTCAATGATTTTGGATATAGTGCTCAATAGCGATATATGCCTGTAACTATTTAGGGAAGATCTGTCACCTGATTTGAAAATAGGGATGATAGAGGCATGTTCAAGTGATTTTCGGAATAAACCGGATTGGAGGCTTAAGTTAATAACATGTTTGAGAGGGCTGGCAATAAGGGTTTTTAAATGTTTAGTGAGTTTAGTAGAGATTTTATCTATTCCTGTTGAGTGACTATTTTTTAATGTTGAGATGATTTCTGTAATTTACAATTCTGTGGTAGGTGTGAACATAAATGGAGTATAAATGAGATGAGCCAGGGTTATTTCGTTTGCAAGGTCATGTTCCGAAACATTATTTCTAGTTAGAATATTATTGGAAAGGTTAGATCCGACTGAGGTGAAAAATTCATTGAAATGGTCTGCGATTTTTACGGAGTCATTACGTGTATTTTTTAATGATCGGCCTTCAATTTTAATCTTATTGATGGGTGTAGTCGTTTGTCTAGTGTGGGATATGTCCTTAATAATACTCCATATTTTTTTCTTGTCATTTTCGGCGTTTTTGATTTGTTTTTTATAGTAATCTTCTCTGGCCTTAGAAGTAATTTTTTTGCAAACATTTCTGTATTTCTTATAAAATATGTAGGATTCATGATCGTTGGGATTTTTTTTACAGAGTACAGGTTTGAGTTTAGTGTCAAAATGTTTTGTTTTGTGTGGTGTGCTGGATGTAGCGTTGGTTAGGTGGTTATGCAGTGTTTCGACAAGAGATTCGCAGGCTAAATTAGGATCATTTTGCTTGTAAAGATTTGACCAATTTTCTTGTGAGACCAGCTCAAAAAGTTTGGCATAGGATATTTTATTTTTTGGAATTTCATGCGGTTGTGGTTTATCTACTTTGTAAGAAAGAGAAGTTATGGTAGCGTAGTGGTCTGTGACAGTGTATTAGTATACAAGAGATATAGTTTTTAATTTACATTTAAAAAAAACATGATCAATACAACTTACAGACGAGCCAGATAGTCTTGTGGGTGCTGTTATGGCTGGGACGAGGCCATGAAGAGTTAGCATATTTACATAATCATTGGCTTGAGGATGCATAGAATTAATTATATTTATATTGAGGTCACCAATAATAAGGAGATAATGTTATGATGCAGGGCTAGACTCCTTTTGTTTTAATATTTTATTCATTAATTTATTCTGCATCATCACATTTATCCTCGCCGATTCTCTAACCTAGTTAGGAACTGGGCGATTGTCGCTGGTATTGGTTTTGGTAAAATTTCGAATCATAATTTAAAATTTAAAATCTGTACCGGGCGGAAACAGAAAAAAACAAAAAGGACTTGCTTGCCTGCAGAGAAACCAGAGTGGGCCTGATCTCTCGGCAGACGACAGTCACAGTTTTCCGGAGTGAAATTGTTTGGGAATGGTTTCCCTTTAATCGGAGTGGCGAAGTCTAATTTTATACGCGGAGATTGCATAATAAAATCGTATAAATGGCGTAAAATACGAAGTTCCATAGTGGAATTAGTTCGGTGGCTCGTTCGAATATTGTAACCACGCGGCATCATGAATCGCAAACGGAGTCAGAAGTGTTATCGGGTGTGATCTGCTTGAATCCGACCCATCCTTTATGGGATGAAGAAGCCAGTGGCTTAAAATATTGTGCCCGGTTCCCGGAAACCTAAGGATAGTATTCTTTCTCGCGGTTTGGCACTACGTCGACCGCATTTTCACCAGGGCCGTATTGAGGCCTATTTTTCCTTACATAAAGGGAATCCTCGCCAGGATACACGGATGCGACCGCGGGCACCAGATACCTCTTCCTCAGTCGCCAGATTACACATTTTCCTGCCACGGACAGTCGCCAGGAGGCGGAACTGAATCTTCCTCTTGCTCCGGCTGGAGTCCCTAGGAGCTCAGCCTGAGGAGGTGCTGCTCCAGCTCGAGTAGGATGTTACTTAATTAGCTAGATAGTTAAAGCGTGGTCGGAACCTTGGGGGTAAGCTTATATCTAACTTTTATTATATTGTTTTCGTTATAACTCACACGGTAGAGTGTATAGACTTATATTGTATTCGAAATAATATACATTAATGTTTCTTTAAATCTTCTTTCCTTGACTCTAAAGTACACATTGTAACCTGACACATTTCTGGTTTCGAACCCAACCCCCTGAGAACCCTGGGATCACAAACATTCTTGTGGGTATCTAACCCTCAAGAATTGGCGCTTCCAGTACTGGATAAAGTTTGTGATTCCACATTCATTATTATAACCTAAAATGTCTGGTGAGTATTGTAGGCTGCACGTAGCAAGTAACCTTAGCAACTACGCTACGTAGCAATTGGCGACCCACTTAAAACACGGCTATAAATGTGTCAGATTATAATTGTATAGGGTACATAATTCATTTGTTCACATTGAGGCTTATAAATCTGTATTGTTAAAATAACCTAAAATATTGCTTTGTTTTGAATTGGTATCATTCCGTCATGTTGGTAACAACATTTAAAATAACCTCTTGTGTCAAATTGACAGCGGCAAATCATAAATATAACCTGCAATTATTGCATTGTTTTGGTTATCGACAGTAATTATTATAATACTACGAACAAGTATTTCACAAAAGTGTGGGATATTATGATCCCTTGAAAAATATAAATTATTATGTTTGTTCAGGATCTTAACTTCACTCTCCTGACAGAGCAATCCGGCGTGGTGAGTCACCAGATTCCAAGGAAGTATGACTGGAGTAACTCTTCAATAATAACTCCAGCTCTTGAATAATGGTCTTTATTTTAACAATAAAAAAGACCCGTAGGGCAGCTCATGTAAGGTGAGCCCAATATTGCTATCTCTCTCCGCGGTTTTATAAACCACATGTAAGTGAAAACCTGGCAGCTCTGCCGTTTTGCCAAAACGACCGCCCAAGACGGATGGTAACAAGAGAAGAACGATTAAATCCGTGGCAATACGAAATTGCCCCGGCAATCGCTAACACAAAAATAAATGTTGCCACACCCATAGGGTGACAAGCACCAATATTAATATTTCAGTACCTGAAATCTTAACAATGTTAGATACTCGACAGCATATTCCAAGTTTTAATAAATAACATGTACTTGTTAATTGATTGTTTACGCTTCGTTGGAAGAACGTTAATATTTGGCGCGAAATAAATAAACGGTAAATAAGTAGTCATGCCTAAAGCTGCTGCCACACGCAAAGCTCACATCAAAAGTTAATGTACAGCGCATCATCTTTTCTACCGACACACGACGCTATCAAATATTTCTTCCTATGGTAGGAGAGGGGGTCAGTTGAATTCGAGAGCGGCCGAGGAACATAATTTCATCTGTCAAAGTGACAACTTTACTTACTGACAGCTTGAGCACGTTTTCGAAATGGATGATACTTGTCGCCTATTGCTGGATCTGTTGGACAGCTCATCCTCAGATGATGATGCCGCTAACTATATAATTATAAATGCTATTTATAAACTTTTTAGATTTTAAACAATCTGCGCGTAAATAGCGCATTTTCACATAACCTGACATAACCTCTCCGTCGAATCAGGAAATTCGCAGTTCGCACGCCGATCGACGAAAGCGACATATAATAAATTATTGTAAAATAAGATCACGTCGATTTCCAAAAATGTCGAAGGCAAAGGCGGCAAGGACCAACACCAGGGCAGGGAACGAGAAGAGAGCACGAGAGCTGACGAGAGCAAACCAGATTACCCAGGAAAACAATTGAAAACAATCAACAAACGAACAAACTAGAAGCTTCTCCATGTAGGTATCAGGCCGTCCAACTTTATCAAAAAACCGAATGATATTAACATATAAACATACTGAGTTAAAAATATGATTAATTTTGAAAGGGCGAAAATTTGTTTACTTCAAATTCAAATATTGATTATATTTATATTTTAAATATATGTTAAGTATGTTTGCCAAATAAATTTTTTTTTTATGTTTCTAAATTAATAAATAACAATAAATGACTGTATTCAAATTCAATTAAATTTAAATAAACTTCAAGATTGGTGCAAAACTAACAAACTTTATCTCAATATTAGTAAATGCCACATTATAAGATTTTTCAGAACAACACAACCCCTTAACTATCAATACAAAATTAATAATGTTTCTCTCGCCTCTGTAAGTGAAATTAACGATCTCGGCATTACTTTCGATTCAAAATTTAACTTTCTTTCACATGTAGAAACAGTCACCAACAAAGGATTAAAAATGCTCGGCTTCATTCTCCGAAATGGCAGAGACTTTAAAAATATTTCAACACTAAAAATCTTATATTCCTCACTTGTTCGAAGTCAAATCGAATATAATTCTCCTATTTGGTGTCCTTACTTTAAAATCCACTCCGACTCTATTGAAAAAATTCAGCATAAATTCCTAAGATACATTAACTATAAACTCGGTCTACCTATAGAATCAATAAATTACAATCACTTGATGAAAGAATTAAACTTACTTAAACTCTCAGATAGAAGACTTATTTCCGATTTGACTTTTATTTTTAAAATTGTCAATGGTATTATAGACAGTCCTGATATATTAAGCCTAATTACCTTCCATATACCCACTAGAACCACTCGATCCAAAATTCTTTTTAATTTCAATAACAATATCAGGACTGAGTCATTTAGAAACTCGCTTATACCTAGATTGCATGCAGTTGGCAATGCTTTCTCAGAAGTAGTAGATGTGTTCAACTGCACGGAATATAGTTATAAGAAGGCTATAATAACAAACCTCTGTCGTAATTATCAATGTTATTAGGCATAATACCATTCTATTCATAAGTTATCACAGAACCTAAACTATGCACTTACATTAGATATCAGACAGAAGAGTGTTATCTAATAATTTTACATACTTAATCAAAACTATAATTTTTTCCCAAAATTGTTATGAGATGTCTTACTGACAGCCCTGATTCAATAGAGCTAACTCTTAGTTCTCAGCAAATTCAACCAAATTCAATATTGAAGGTAACAATAACCTCAATACTAAACTACTGTACGGATTGAAAATAAAAATGCTATTGTACCTATGTATACCAGATGTTATTCTTGTTTAACTTTCAACATAATTTCTCAGTAATTATTCTGTTAACATAATACTGTTTCGCTCCTGTGAACCACTGTAAACATAAATCATGTATATTGTAAAAGCCTTTTACGGCGTCTAAATAAATAAATAAATAAATAAATAAATAAATAAATTTACTAGCACACATGACGATATGAGCTAACATAATAAATAAGAAATGCATTATTAGGCTGCTTATGTCATGGCTGTCAAAGGGAACACGGAACTTAGTTGGTAGCTCCGTAATTAAAATGACCCCCTCTCCTTTTTACGGCGGAGAGGGGGACGCATAACTTTTCAAATATCGCGTCGGGAGCGGTTACGTAAAATAAATTCGGTTAGCGAAGTTCAGAACCACACTTATAGCGCGTTATCTTTTTACGTGTGTCGGGTCTGTATGGGATTGTATGGCGAGCGCTATTGTGCTTTATATTATCTGTTGATGTGAGCTTTGCGTGTGGCAGCAGCTTTAACCTCATATATAATGTTGTATTTCCGTCATTCTGACGTTTCGAAATACTATGGATGACAAATGTTTTGTTTACACTGGTATGTCAATCTGTCATCACAACAGATAATACTATGAATGACAAGTGGGTAGTGTTGTTTATTATTGGAATTAAATAGACTTTCTTCGACATTAATCTTGTATCTGTATATCAGATTCATGTAATAACAATGTTTATTAATGGTGAATATTATATTGTTATTATGCTGTTCACGAGTAAATTGCATCGCCATTGTTTCTTCGCAAACAGTTCCATAGAAGTTTTAGCATAGATGCATAATTTGTTGTACACAAAAAAAATTCCATAGATACTCCAGCGTAGATGTGATTTTGTCAACATTTAAGTCGAAAAATTAATTTATGAACTTCAATAGGTACTTACTATACTTGGAACAACCGATTAAGATGACATACTTAACTAAATTTCATCGATTATTTTTATTGATTTAAAAAAATTGTATTTTTCAAAAAGTTTCTAATATATTTTTTTTAAATAACGATTCAAATCAAATATACGTTTCAAATTTAACCTCGAGTATATAGACGATTATCTCGAATTTGGATTTTATTACCACTTTTATAAAAATAATTTATAAAGAATCATTCATAATAACGATAATTGTTTTGAAATTAAGTTCAATAAAGTAAATGTCAACGGTGACACAAGAAATTATTCGATATTTACTATCAATTTTTGAAATAATGGACAATTTACACGCGACATGTCAGACTTGGAGAATTAAGGAAAAAAAAAAAAATCACAATTTTTTTTTGTGGTATGGACGATGACGCAACGTTATCATTGGAGGGAGTTGATGGAGGTATATTCGGTCTGATCAATTGGGTCCTGGTATCAACTCGCCATCCATTAGGTCCATGAGTTCCGAATGGTGAGGATGGGTTTGTACCCCAAACGCAACGTATCGATCCGGAGTCGATCACGTTCACCAGACATGACAGACAGAGGGCGAGAGAAGCTTGCTGTCTGATCATTATACTTGGGCTGCTGGTTCAAGTACGGAACACTGTACTGCATCATCAGTTGGAAGGCGGGGGATTCGTTGCCTGTGGACGGTTTTTCCTGCAGGAGGCGAAAGGCCTGTTGTCCTCTGATCTATGTACGTACGTTAGTATTTCGTAGTAAGATATATGTTTGAGTGGTTCGGGTTGTTCTTGGAGGTTGACGATCAACCCTAACACGACACTTAACACATAAAATTCATAAACTCTATTTGAAATCGAGTTGTATGTTCTCTTTCACACGATAATATTTATAGTGATTTATTGGAAATCACGCTATTATTCTCAAATATAACAAGTCTAAATTATAAACATGCACGCATTTATATTGTCGTACGTTATGCTCATGAAAAGAGCCACCCATAAACAAAGTCAAGGCCATTCGATATATAAAAAATCTCATTCATTCAAAATATATGTATCAAAAAGTTCGTGCCATGCACTCACATAAATTATTATATATAAAATAATTTTATCTCAATTCTCATAAATAATACAAACTATTAACAAAAAAATGTCTCGTAACTAATTTTCAATTATAACCATTGATTCCGGTATTAATGCTCGAATTGAATGGATTAGAAATAAACCTTATTAGCAATGGTATTTTCTAAATAAAAATAAGTGTACAATAGGCATCAGGTGAACAAGTGAATAATCATGTAATTTGTTATAAATCTTGCATTTTGAGTTACACGTGCATAACAGCATTGTTCGTGTACCTCAAAGTAATTGTGGTAAAATATTATTGGATAATATATCCTAATAAGTATTATTTATTTGTCTATATCTTGAAATGAAAGGATCTATAATCCCACTGTTCCTTTCGTTTCAAGATAGTCAAAATAAGGAAGCATTGTTTTTACTATATATGCATAAATACTGCTTGTTCTTGTTTCATAATTTATATTTGAAGAGATATTATGACATTGCCACATGTCTCGACGGGTCCTAGTAATAAATTAAAGACTGCACCAAGCGGTGCACATACAGGGTGGCCACAGACCTGGAAAACCGGCAAAACCGGGAATTATCAGGGAATTTTACCGAACCGGGAATTATCAGGGAAATGTCAGGGAATTTCAAAATATTCTTAAAATATCAGGGAATTCCAAAAATAAAACGAAATTCGTTATTTACGATTTGTGAAGTCCCAAAGTTGTGTTTTATTACTTTTATTTGCGGCGTGTGTAACAAAAGATATGCCGACAAAGACAAACTAGATAAGTAGGTATTTTTTTATTATTATTTTCGTAAATAGCCCTTGCAACATGTAATATTTTCATACTTTCGGTCTTGCTTTTTATTATATTAAACAATATAAAATTTTCTTCTCTCTTGGCTATGATCGATACTTCTTTTTTTTCCTAAGGCTTTGCATATGTGTTCGCAGGGATGGAAAATTCCTCCCCTACAACACATAAGCCTCCATGAAAATTGGACCCTTAATTTCTTTGATAACTTCAGAAAGCTACTTAAAGCCCTCTTGTACTGTATATCTTTATAGACATATGTACCTAACTAATTAATACGTTATTTACGAAATTGAACGCAAATATTTTCGTATTTATATTGTAATTAAATTCCATCAAACGTTGTGTAATTTTTTGATTTATGATATAGGATTTTAATTACTTTCATTTTTGTGGTAACCCTCTTGGTTCTGATCGAGGCGTTGAGTTTCAAAATTTACTTGGTCTTTCCATTGCAAACCTAGACTTTAATGATTTCTCTGAATGAGCTAGCTTTCCTATTGTAACTATTCTGATTTCCTACACCCTAACAAAGTCGTAGTTAAACGCTGATAAAAGATATTATACATGTTTATTTGGACAGGTAATTAAATATAACTCAAATGGTTAATTGTTAGTAAGTTTGATTTTGATTAACTCTTGTCTGTTTGGCGCCACTCCTTTATGATTCTGCTGCTATAAGGTACATGTAAAGAATGATTTAGTAGGTTAATGTAATTAGTTAATTGTATATTTGACGAACTCAGAATAACCCTTTGCTAGCAAAATTTGGCTCCTATCCTCCAGCAAGTAAACGAGATGATCGTGAGTCAACAAGAAATTCGTACAATCTTTTGACACGGCTCTTTGATTGATACCTAAGTTATCGCGTCCCAAAAAGCCTTCCACGTCATCATGCACTGCCTTCAAGTCTTCCCTCGGGTCCCGAAACCTCCAAATTCCATCTCCTCCAAGGTCTACTATTTACTTAGGGCGAACCGGTTTCGTCCTATATACAATCATATACTCACGGTTGGTGTGGACTTACGGGTCGTGAATCCTCATTCCACGTTTAAAAGAGAATGCGAGAGTGGTCTACCGACCTAAATGCAAGCTGTATGCAGGTCCGCATTCTCCAGTAAACAGTACATAAGAAAATATATATGTATACATACGTTTTTGGGAAGGGTTTATAACTTGCAATACAAGGCTATTTACCTCGCATCCCAAGCTCGGATCTCGCACAAAGAATTCTGCACAATTCTTAGCTTGGTAACCGAATATATACGTAAGAATAAGGTTATACTAATAAATACTAGTAGAATAAAATCTTATTTGATAGTTTGTTTTGGAGAGCTATCGAACTCCAGGCTTTTTGTTTGGTTTTGACGTTTTTATTTAAGAGAATCGTCATCTCTATTTGGTTTGGATAATGGTCTTGTTATAGGAGCGACCACTGCCTCCTATTTGATGAACTGTATTGTTTTAAATTTTACCTCCAGGGTTCAACATTAATTTTGTTCATCCTATCCCGTGATTTCTCAATTGTTTCAAGTAGTTGATTGCCGCATTAGAGAGTACTCGACTCTCAAATGTCTCAGGCAACTGATGGGGTTTTGTATGAGCACCCAATCAATAACATTCAAATGTTTTGTATAATTATTCGATATAAATCTTACTAACCCGTGATTTTTCAATTGTAGATTGTGAATGGTAGGTAATTGTAAGCACGCAGCTTCTAGCTGTTTCAGGTAACTAATAAAAATCTATGCGACTATCTAATCAATGGTATTCAAATGTTTCATGTAATATTTTGATATAAATCTGGCTAACCCATGATTTTTCGATTGTTGTTTGTGAATGATCCATATCGCTGCACATTGCACAATGACATCCTGATGATTATCCTTATAACTCTAATAAACTTTCTAGTTACGGCCAAGGTCGTTTCCAAACTATGCGGTTGGCCCAGATCTTCAGCGTCTCTATTTGTAAACAAATCGAATAATATAAACACCTTCTTTGACACACTAACCTAGATGCGAGATTGTTTATTTAAGAAATATTTCTACCTCTCCTTGTAATTCAGTTATGTTACCTTTTATTGTGCATAGTTAATTAAAATATTTTTAATTTCTTTTGAAGTTAAACTATTTTTCATTTTCCGAATTTAGTAAATTTACTAGAGTTTAGTGAAGAATAAATATATATAAGTACACATATCTCGATTGTCAAAATATGTTAAATAAGAGTACATATATTAATAAATAAATATGAGATATATGATTCTACATAGACTTGAATATTAATAAATACATATTTTCTTTTTCAATAATATAGATATGTCCATGAGTAGGTATTTTAGATCGTTACCATTCCGATGTTTTGATTAATAAATAAAATACATATATATAAATACATTACTTATAGATATATTCTTTATATACAATATATTACTTTATTTTATATAAATAAATACATAATATACATATATTACTGTGTAATGCTTTGTTTTGTTGTTTTTACTTTAATATTCAATTGATATACTTCCACTTCACAGCCCTTCTGTGTCTCCTGGGACCTGAAAATTATTTATAAAAGGCAAACTTACCCTAATCAAGGTATTTCCGGTTGGGTGGTACACAACAACCTTGATGAAGAAAACTACCTAATTAACTGTATTTTCTGACTAATTTCAAATAAATCCATTGACTATTTATTCCTATGTAATATTTCATTCTTGCTCGATTCATATAAATTAGCTGATATTTAAAATTCGTGATATAGATGTGCCGGAAAATTATAAATTATTTAGGTCGAACTATTTTTGTTGTTTTCATTCTTTTTAATTTTTTTTTTTTTATTTATATAAATTTATAAGAAAATTCATTCCGAATTGCGCAAACTTTTAATTATTTCGATTCTGAATAAATTAAATATCTGTTAAAACTTTCTTCTAAATTGTACTGTGTTTGATTGATGCTAAATTATAATCTATTTTTAAATATCAATCCGCGATCCCGTTCACTCTAGATTAACGATAAAACTCTCAATTAAATTCGAATGTTTTCACTTTGAATGAAATAATTATTTTTAAATTTTTAATAATTCACTTTTAACACTTTTTGCACTATTCACTTTTAACACTTTTAAGCACTTCACACTTTACTTTTAAAGCACTGAGTTTAAACTGTATTTATTTTCACTGTTTGATTTAATTTAACTGGCTTATTAAATTTCACTGACTCTAGCACTTGTACTTTTCACAAAATTTTCCCAAGTCCAGGGGCTTATTTAAAATTTAACACTTAAAGATTTTTCACTGTTAATCCTACCAAAGAACGTAGTACTGCCACGTAACAACTTTTCGAATCCTCGGCGCGACTGCTGAAAACTGGTCTGCACCGTCATTTTATACCCTTCTCAGATTCCAAAAGACGTATCTGAATTTCCTCTGATGATCGATTCCATCTTTTACCAACTCGCAAATCCGAACATCCCTGCCATCAATATCGATTGTGCTTCCATAAGATGTTCTGCTTTCCGGCTCTGGGTGGTGGTCAATTTCCATCTCACAACTCTAAATCGATAGGGTCCGAATCGGGTAAGTCCGCGTTAGTCGCCCAAGCTTTCTTTGTCCTCCGTTCATACAAAATGTAGTTAAAATCTCATGATTTTGCGTTCCTTTTTTTTTCCAATTCGCGATAGGTCCGTCCTCAATAACATATATATAGATCTCAATTTTATGCATCTCATGCGAAACATGATTAGATCCATGGCGAAATCTTTACTATGCATTTTTGAATTTCGATTTGTCTAAAATCTACTTAATTTTATTGTCACCTATATGAGCTTTTCCATTTTCTCCCGTACCTTCTTCCTTTATGTCGTAGATTTGAATTTTACCTTCTCCCTTTGAATTTTATATTATTAGCGACGTTTTCTTACACAAATTTCTTCTTTATTCTTATCTTATTTCTCATAACTCTATAACTAATTATTTTCCAAGTCGTATTTATTTATTTCACGGATAAATTTGAATTGTATCACTTTTCTCCACTTGGATTATTCTTTATCTCCGTTCTTTACCCTTCTTTTTATCTTTCTCTCACTTTTCCCGATGTGTGTGGTCTCCAGGAAAATTTCATACTTCATCTATTATTAATTAATATATAATTTTCCACACTTCTATGGAAGATATACCTAATTAGACTCTGGGATATCTGTCACTTTTATTGTCTGACCCAATCTCCGCCCATTCTCCATCCCTCACTTACAAGATTTCACATAAATTATACGTCTGGACATATGTTTACGTCTCAGATTTTATGTACTACGGCCGTAAATTTAGTTTAATTTTAGAGCCATTAGTTTTAATCTCTTTTGCTTTAAATAAACATTCCATAAGGTCCACGTTAAAATTAATCGTCTCTCCAATCGTTTATTACCTTAACGTAAATAAAAATCATGTTCGGATTTCGATTGTTTATATTCCAAAATACACATGAGACTGTCAACCTTTTATCTTGTTTCGATCCCTCTGTAATCTTGTGTAACTTTAATATCTATCTACCCTGATAATCATGTAAAATGCCTACGTTTCCTGAATTTAATCTATCGCTATATGTTTAGTTTTATTGCCTTCCTATGGTACCCTATTTTCATATCCCTAGGACCTTTGTGGTAGCTCAAAATCTCTGTATTATCACTCCGTTCAGTCGCTCCACTATTTCTAAAATGTCTATTTTAATGCGAGATTTTCATTCCCAAATTGATTTTCCAATATGTCCGCTTCATCTTAAATTGATAACGATTAATTTCCATTGTTTCCAAAACTCTCACCTCTCTTTAGTACGATTTTTTCGAACTCGACACCCTACTTCTATCATAAATAATTGCACTACAGTTGAAAATTCCGCCAGTAGCTTTCCTTCGCTTTTCCCGTCCTTTTTTTATGCTATCACGCTTATAATTTTTCATTGCATTTTTGTGTGTGCGCTTTACAACTTGTAAAACTTCCAAAGCCCTCGATTTCAATGGTTCGATACCCCATAAATGTCTCAGTCATTGTAAACATTCCCAGGAGTTTGTCACCTTGAAAGTCGATGCTTACCCTAAAGTGCGTTCACTTCTAATTTCTGTGGGAATCGAAATGTCGTTAATTATCTATTTTAATGTCGGGTCCATAGTTCATTTCTTTGTCTTTCGTAGACACACTCCCCTCCGTTCACTGATTGGTTACTCAAAATTTTATAGCTTTTTGTTCAGATCTATTGGTGGACAAAATTCAATATTTATTTTGAAGCCTCAAAAGGGGAATTCCTAGTCGTTCCTAGACGATTTTAATGACCTCTGTGTTTATGCTATAGAATCTCAACATAATTCCAACTATTACAGGTGCCAAAAACAAACTGAATCAATTTTAACCTCAACAGATGTCGCTAGAATGACGTTTTTCATAAATAATTTGTATATTTTTTTGCAGCTATGGTTTATCTGTTTTTTTTTTTCACTGTGATTTAAAGCCTTCATCACAGTTCCCCCCTCTGAACTCAATTTGCTGTGGCTAACGTTGTATACTACTTTAGACATCGAAATTGTGTTCAAATGTAGTCTAGCTATCCTCCCCCCCCCGTTCTGTTATTCCTTTTCCTACATCACTTCCTGTTATTTCCTTTCTCCCCCCCCTCATTCTGTTATTCCCTATCTCTTTCTTCATTCTGTTATTCCCTATCTCTCTCTTCATTCTGTTACTCCTTTTCCTACATCACTTCTTGTTATTTCCTTTCTCCCCCCCCCTCATTCTGTTATTCCCTTTCTCTCTCTTCATTCTGTTATTCCTTTTCTCTCTCTTCATTCTGTTATTCCTTTTCCCTACCTCACTTCCTGTTATTTCCTTTCTCCCCCCCCTCATTTTGTTATTCCCTATCTCTTTCTTCATTCTGTTTGGATTGTTAACAACCTTGACTTTGAATCACATTGTATTTTCTATTTTCTTTTCGCGTAGATTTTATTTTATGGAATTTTCTCTAATTTTGATAAACTCAAAATTAATCTCCTTTTTTTTCTGGAACACGCCCCTCGACTCGCGTGTTTAGGTGGCCCTCAACCTGGTTGGACTAAGACCTCCCTTACAATGATTCATGTAAAGATTGTTTGCAATCTCGCGGTCTATTGACCAACTGAAAAGTGGATAGTCTCTTGGTGTGCAAATAATTGTTTGTTTTGTTTTTGTTTGTAAGTATGATGTTTTTGTAAAATATGTATATCTTTGCACGACCTCACCCAATCCGACAATCAGTGGTATACATGTTTCATTTAAATTTTCCAGCATTTTTTTTTTTCTCTTATTCGCTAAAATTTTTCGTAATTTCTAATTGTCTTTTCATAGATCATTCAAACAAGTTGCTCTAGCCTAGGTGTTACCCACCCTAATTTTTAAATTTCATAAATGTTCTTAACTAAACTTCAATTTGCTCATCGTTCCTGAAAAAATTTTTTTTTTTTGAAATATAACCTAAACATATCGTAATTCTAATGTTCCTTTTTTATCTTTACTTAATGTCTACCCTAAATCTAGAGATAAACTTATTTCAAGTTTTCAAAAATATTTTCCTAACCCTATGCATTGTTAATTTCAAATCTTGTTTTATAAAACGTACCCTATCCTATTTATAATATATATTTTAAAGGTTCCTTTGTGGGTATATGATTCCCATAAGCTTTCCTTCTAAGTGTTCTTACTTATCTAACAAAATTGCTGTTAAAAAATAGAGTTTAGTGCAGCTTTGCATAGATGTCGCTATATGTAGATACTTGAGCTGATGTTTATGTTAGGATAGTTTTTCATAGATGTCGCCATAGATTCTTCCCTGTTAAAAGTTAATAAATAGGTTGATTTATCATTTTTATGTCTCTTCTGCAATAAACATTTCTGGCGAAATAAGTGGGTTTATATTTCTACCTTGATCCAAAATTATACATTGGACCTTCGTGCCGCATCCGTATTATCGATTGAATCGCGGATGATAAAAGAACCAGCAAACATCTTCAACATCCAACATCAGAGGGGATCTTCAGAAAAACGGGCAAGTGACCATATCCCATATACCTACCTTATTTTCCCAGGCAGGAGAGCATGATTTATTACACAGCCGTATTTCTTTATTTGTTTTAAAATTGAATCGGGCTGATTGTTACCAAGTGTTGTTTGAATTGATTTTATACCCATCATCGAAATTGTAGTAAGCAATAATAATTGTTACAACAATATAAAAAGAAGTTAGAATACAAAGCAAGTATTTTAAATTTCTTAAAAGATTTATTACGAGCGGTTATATTTGAAAATCCGTTAGTTTAAATTTCGAAAGTTACCGCGAGTCGGTAAAAACACCAACCCAGCCGCGAAGCAAGCTGACGCATGCGCGGTGGAGATTGTGGAGAGAATAACAATAGTGTCAAATTGTTTTCTTTTTGACAGCCATCGAGCTGTTGCATTTATAAAATTCAGATAAAATTCATTGTTTATCGGTTAATTAGTAAAGTTCTGTGATCAAGGACAGTGCACGTGTAGTGATTGATTACAAGTGATTATCATTTGACAATACGTTCTGTGAATACCTCCTTTCTTGATATTTAAAAATGGATCTCAAAACTTTGATTAACCAGCGTGGAATTTGCAAGGCGAAATTAACTAGGTTCAATGAATATATAAACGGTGATAATTTGTCGCAATCTGAAATTGAAGTCAGATTGAAGAAACTTGAACCAATTTTAGACACCTTCGACTCATTACAAGATAACATAGAAGCAATTTCGCCGGAAGAATTAACCAAAACAGAAAGGCAAGCATTTGAAAATTTATATTATAATATTGTTGCTAAGGCTAAAGATAAATTGTTAAATAAAGTTCAGAATACAACATCACATAACATACGTTTGCCTATACTTGAGTTGCCAAAATTTAATGGGAGTTACGAAAAATGGTTGAATTTTCGGGATACTTTTGTTGCTTTAGTTGAAAATAATCCATCTTTAGAAGTTATTCAAAAATTGTATTATCTGCGATCATGCCTCGAAGGTGACGCAGCTAAATTATTAACCTCACTTCCAAATAACCAGGAGAACTATCATACTGCATGGGAGATGTTAACTTCTCGCTATCAAAATATAAAAATTATTATACATAAGCACGTTGAAGCATTATTCAAATTGCCTGAAATAAAATTTGAAAATTCCGTAGCATTAAGGAATCTTATCGATGAATCCGAATTACATTTAAAATCGTTAAATAAGTTAAATATACCCACGGAAAATTGGGATATCATGTTAATATATTTATTGTCGCGAAAACTAGATAGTGAAACTCGACATCATTGGGAAGTATTTACTACAAAAGAGAATCTACCCACATATAAAGAGTTTATAAAATATTTATCAGATCGAGTTCAGATTTTAGAATTTGCTGGGATTACTGAAGGAAAATTTAATCAAAATAAAACTTTTCCTTTCAAATACCGAAAAGAAGCTATGATTTCTTTAACGCCTCAAATGACAAAATGTATTATTTGCAAGGGCGATCATAAGGTTTATAATTGTAAAAAATTTTTAATATTAAATACTAAGGATAGAATTATAAAGATACGTCAAGTAAATGCGTGTTTGAAATGTTTGTGCTTGGGTCATAAGCTAAAAGAATGTAAAAGTAAATACAATTGTCGTATATGTGAAAATAACTCGCACAATATTTTGTTGCATTTAAAAAAGGAAACAGATAATTCGAAGTCTCAGGATAGGGATTCACCATCAACATCAAATAATGAACCTTTAGTTACAAATCACTCTACGAAAATATCTAATAGTTTTGTTTTGTTATCTACCGCCGTTATTAAAGTGTTGAATAATAACGGAAATTTGATTAAGGCTAGAGTTTTATTGGATAGTGGTTCTCAGTCCAATTTTATAACAGAAGAATTTGCAACAAGGTTGCAATTAAAACCCAAAAGGGCAAACATACCGATTACCGGAATCCAAAACAAAATATTGAATATTAAAAATAGCATAAATTTAAGAATTTTCTCGAACTATTCACCGTATGAAAGAGACATAGAATGTCTCGTTTTGAAAGAGGTAACAAGTCATCTGCCGCAAATTTCTTTTCAGAGAAAGGATGCCAACATACCTGATGGTCTTCAGTTAGCGGATCCTGCCTTCTATGAAACAAGCTCCATAGATATGCTACTAGGAGCGGAAACCTTTTGGGAAATTATGAAGCAAGATCAACTTCGAAATGGAGACTCAGGACCCATATTACAGAGCACTGAATTCGGATGGCTGGTGTCAGGACCCATCGTCACAACAAAAATAAAAAGGCCAGTAAAATCTTGTCAACTATCATTAAATATAATCCATAAACAGATTGAAAACTTCTGGAAATTAGAAGAATTCCAACCGGTGAAGCACCGGAGCCATGAGGAGCGAGCGTGCGAGGAGATTTTCAAGGACACTTATAAAAGGAATGACAATGGTCGTTTCATGGTAAGCTTACCACAGCGCCCCTGTGTTAAAAAGTTGGGAGAAACGCTGCCTATGGCGGAAAAAAGACTTTGCAATTTGCAAAGGAAATTTTCTTCAAATCCTGACCTGATGAAAAAATATAAAGAATTCATGCAGGAATATATAGACTTGGGTCACATGACCCGGTGCGAAGCACCTTCTAATGAAGATTGTTATTTTTATTTGCCACATCATGCAGTATTGAAAGAATCAAGCACTACCACTAAGACTCGAGTGGTATTTGACGGTTCAGCAAAATCATCCAATGGTATATCGTTAAACGATGCTCTCATGATAGGACCTGTTTTACAGAAAGATTTAGCCGCACAATTGATATGTTTCAGAAAACACCAGTACGCGATAACAGCCGACATTGAGAAAATGTACAGGCAAATATTGGTGCGACCCGAAGACAGAGATCTACAGCGAATAGTATGGAAAAATTTCCCGGAGGAGGAAATTCAGCATTATCGACTTAACACCGTTACCTACGGTCTGGGGCCGTCATCATTTTTGGCAACTAGATGCCTCCAGCAGCTGGGAAATGAAAATATATCATCAAACCACAAGGTCAGTCAGATTATAAAGAATAATTTTTATGTGGATGATTTAATTACTGGAGATGAAACTGAAGAAAACTGTTTAATAATTAAAGAACAACTAATATCTATCATGGCATCCGCGGGAATGAACTTAAGGAAATGGCGGTCGAATTTGCCCTCATTATGTTCGAAGGAAAAAAGCATGTCAGATATGATTATTAGTACAGATTCAAATGACAACAAAATATTAGGCCTGTCTTGGAACAATCAGCAGGATAATTTCTTATACACAGTGAAGTTATTAAAAAATCCAATTAATAGTAAACGACAAATGCTGTCATGCATTGCGTCCATATTTGACCCGTTAGGATTAATAGGTCCTGTTACTGTTATTGCTAAATTATTGATGCAAAAATTGTGGCAGGCAAAGGTTCAATGGGATGAGCCTATTCCATATGATATGTTGAAGACATGGGAAGCATATGTGAATGAACTGCCTCAATTAAATTATTTAAGAATAGGTAGAAAGATAATATGTCAAGATCATGTAAATTTACAGCTGCATGGATTTTGTGACGCCTCAGAAAAGGCATATTCGTCCTGTGTTTATATGGTGTCTACTGACAAATTGGGTAAGAAGTACTCCAATTTGATAATGTCCAAATCACGGGTAGCGCCTTTGAAAAGTGTTTCTCTACCCAAGTTAGAATTATGTGGAGCCGTATTACTGACAAGACTAGTGAATTACATTAAAGATGCTCTATGTACTCCGGATATACCTACTACATACTGGTGTGATTCCCAAATAGTACTGTGCTGGATCAGGGATCAGCCAGTAAGATGGAACACTTTCGTTGCTAATAGAGTGGCGGAAATCCAGGAAACCAGTCAGCCGGAGCAATGGAACCATGTACGGTCGGAAGACAATGCAGCAGACGTGCTTTCCAGAGGAATCTGCGTTTCACAGTTATTAATTTCCAGCATTTGGTGGCATGGTCCAGATTGGCTGACGTTGGATTCAGCGTGCTGGCCAAATTCCAACTCATTTTGTATTGATCCACCAGAGATCAAAACAAGCTCGGCGCTGTTGTCTGCTGTGAAACAGGACTGGGACATTTTTGATAGATATTCCAATTTTTCCAAATTACAGAGAGTAACAGCATACATTAATAGATTTATTTTTAATTGTAGAAACCCTTCGCAGCGCCGCTATAGTAAATTGACAGTTAGTGAGTTGGAAAATTCAGTAAACAAATTAATATCTCGGGCGCAATCATACTGTTTCAGAGACGAAATTCGAGCTTTAAATAATGGAGGTAATATACCTAGGAATAGTGCACTAAAGTCATTAGATCCTTTTATTGAAAGGGATCTAATTCGTGTGGGGGGAAGGCTCTCCAAAGGTAAAATGGTAACCGAAGGCCAGCAGCACCCAATTTTGTTACCTTCGCATCATAAATTAACAGAGCTAATTGTAAAACACTATCATTACTTGAACTTACACTCGGGAACGCAGTCATTATTGGCGTTGATTAGAATGAAATTTTGGCCGATTAAGGGAAGGAATGTTGTAAAAAAGATAAAAAAAAAATGTATAATTTGTTATAGATGTAATCCCAAATCCGAACAGCAGTTGATGGCCGACCTACCAGCTGAAAGAATAACTGAATGTAGGCCATTTCAGATAACAGGAGTGGACTACTGTGGACCAATATTAATAAAGTCGGGTATTCACAGAAAATCACATAGCGTTAAATCATATATTTGCTTGTTCGTATGCATGGTCACAAAAGCCGTGCACTTAGAAGCTGTGCTGTCCTTGAGCGCAGAGAGTTTTTTAAACTCTTTGAAAAGGTTTATCTCGCGTCGTGGTAGACCAAGCAAAATGTTCTCGGACAATGCAACCAATTTTAAAGCGGCTAATAATGAACTAAGAGAAATTTATAATTTTTTAAATATGTCTAATGATAAAATTGATAATTATTTATCCACATTAGGAATACAATGGCAATTTATACCAGCTCGTGCGCCGAACTTTGGGGGGCTCTGGGAGGCTGGGATAAAGTCAGTTAAGCATCACTTAAAAAGAATAACCAGTATCGCTTCATTAACTTATGAAGAGATTAATACGGTGTTGTGTCAAATTGAATCTTGCTTAAACTCCAGGCCACTGTCTCCCTTATCAAATGATCCTTATGACCTTAATCCCTTGACTCCTGGTCACTTTCTAATAGGAACTAGTTTGGCGGCGATTCCAGAACAAAATTTGGAACATATCACATTCAATCGATTAAACAATTACCAAAAACTAATCCAGATTGTACAATTTTTTTGGTCGAGGTGGCGGAAGGAGTACTTAGCAGAACTTCAAACCAGAAGCAAATGGACCAATAGGAATCAAAGGCAGATGCGGTCTGGCGACATGGTCGTAATAAAGGAGGACAACGTCCCTTCTTGCTACTGGAGACTGGGACGTGTGAGCGCCGTTCATCCTGGCGCTGATGGAAGAGTTCGCGTGGCGACCATCATCACGTCGAAAGGCATCATCCAGAGGGCCATTTCCAAGATCTGTCTGTTGCCAATAGATGACAACGAGGAGCTGAAAATGTCGACACCCCCACCCAACGGACCAGACGCTGAGTAAGCGCAAAATAAAAAAAAAGGTTTTGTGCAAAACAATATAAAAAGTTTCGTGATAAGAACATTATAAAATTTTTGTGTATTATCATAAATAAAAAATAATAATAATAAATTAAAAGAAGAAAAGGAAGAAATAATAATAAATAAAAGGTAAAAACAATGCATAAAAAGTGGATAACAATAAAACTTGCGAGTTTGATAAAAAATGTACAAAATAAAAAAAGGATTGTAGATCCGTATATACTAAGAAAAAAAAATGAACGCTTATAAACCGAGATAGCCTGCTGGCTATATGTAATTTCAAACTACACAAATACATCTGAAGAAACTAATTATAAATGTGGTAATGAACTATAGAAAAACACAAACCCTTAAGAAGGATGACCAGGAAACCAGCGCTCCATGTTGTGTTGTCTATATTATTTGTTTTATGTTTGATTATTGTTATGATTTCTGTTAGAACAAGGTTATTGGAATTATCTTAGTTGTTAAATTATAGTATAGAATAGCTTAGTGAATTGCATGAATTTGATTTGAACGAAAGTAATAATTTTAATCTCATAATTAATTTGTATAATTTTAGTTAGTTTGAAATTGTCATTTCGTTTTTTAGAGTAGTCTTATGTTTAAACTTATGCTTAGAAATAGGTTACCTATTATTTCAAATATTCATTGTTAATCAATTTTTAGTATTAACAATTATAGTTAATAATTACTATTTTTCTTTCTTCCAAATTAATTTTGGCATATATGTAGATATTTAGCTGCTTAATTTTTATTCTTATGTTTTGGGGTTTGTTTCAGAAAAAATGACCTCCAATCCTTTTTTCGGGGGGAGTTTATGTTAAAAAATAGAGTTTAGTGCAGCTTTGCATAGATGTCGCTATATGTAGATACTTGAGCTGATGTTTATGTTAGGATAGTTTTTCATAGATGTCGCCATAGATTCTTCCCTGTTAAAAGTTAATAAATAGGTTGATTTATCATTTTTATGTCTCTTCTGCAATAAACATTTCTGGCGAAATAAGTGGGTTTATATTTCTACCTTGATCCAAAATTATACAATTGCCTTACGCACTAACACATGAAAATTTTTTTTCTAAACTAAAAAATCAATATTATCAAAAAAAAATTTTTTCTTACTCTATTAGTAAATTAGAATATGATTGTCGCTTATTTAGAAATTTGTTCACTCAATCTTAAAGACTTAAAGACGACCCGCCCCTCGAAAACAAACTGATAGTCTAATATTTTAGTAATTTTCTTTCTCCCTCCCTCCTTAAATTATATCGTATTCTAACAGATTTTTTTTTCTCAATCGTTTATTTATTTAAAGTTTCAAATATTTGTAAATTACGCATTTTATTCGTTGATTTCCATTATCTCTAAACTCGGTTTTTGTTCCTTATTACATGTATAATATTTCGCTAAATGAATTGCGCTATAATCTCCTTTTATTTCCCGAGTTACCGGATCAATCAGCGTATACGTGTTACTATAAACTTCTGACCCAATTATATAAGGTCCATCGTAAAGCAGATTGAATTTTTTTATTTCCTTTTTGAGTAGGTTTGATTGTGTAAATTTTTTCAACTTGACCAGGGTTCCAACTTCATAAGTTATTAATCTTTTGTTGAGATTATAGTATTTCTGTCGATTTGCAGCGCTTTTCTCTAAATTTTTCTGTGCTGCTAATCTTATTTCATCTATTGTTTTCGTCGATTTTCCGCAGCCTTGAGTATACCTGTCTAAACTATAAGTTGGTGATTTCCCAAAAGCTATTTCATTAGGTGAAAATCCTGTTGAACAGTGTATCGAGTTATTGTAGGTTTGTTCTATTTCTTTAAGGAAAACCGCCCACTTGGTATGTTTTTCGTGACAATAAATACGGAAAATTCTACCTAATTCTTTATTCACGCGCTCTGTTATGTTCGGTCCGGGATTTCGTATTGAAGTATGTACGATTCGTATGCCCATCCTATTTAAGTTGTTTTCCCATTTCTTCGATGTAAATTGAGATCCGTTGTCCGTTAACAAAGCATCTATTTGTATTGTTTTATTAAAATCCTCTACACAATTTAACACGGTCTTAGTACTTGCTATCCTCAATTTATATAATTTTACAAATCTACTGAATGAATCTTGGATCACGAAAATGAATTTAACCCCTCCTATTCCTCTCGGTAAAGGTCCGTATAAATCTGCCATAGCTAATTGTCCTACTTCTTTGGTGATTATGGATTTACTCGGCCCTACAGTTGGTCGAATTTCGCGCTTCGCCAGCTGACAAAGGTGACACCCTCTCACTATGCGTTTTATCTCTCGGTGCATGCCTGGCCAATAATACCTATCTCCCAAAGCTATCCCTGTTTTAAAAACTCCTCCGTGTCCGATTTCTAAATGTATCATTTTTATTAGTTCTTCAGTCAACTCTTGTGGTACTGCTAACACCGTTTTGTTTAGCCCTGTTGTGTAATATAAAGTCTTGCCTATTTTTTTATAATTTTTTAAATACCTATTAACATTTTTTGTCGGCGGCCCAAATTTTCCCTTGCGCAAATATCCGAAAATTTCTCCCAAAAATGTGTCTTGTTTCTGTAGTTCAGTTATATTTTCTAAGTGTTTTCGAATCTGTTGTCTACCTTTAACTGCAAAAGCTGCTATCTCTGGGCATGTGTTCTTCTCCTCCTGTACACTTCTTGCATCACAAGAATAACGAGATAAAATATCAGGCCCTATATTTTCCTTCCCTTTGACGTATTCTACAGTGAAGTTAAATTGGTTTAAATACAAAATCCACCGTGTTAGTCGGCCACTGTACATCTTCCAGCTCTTTAAAAATGTCAATGCTTGATGGTCTGTTCTAATTATTAAATGTACTCCTCTTAAATATGTCTCAAATTTATGTAAAGCATATATTATTGCCCATAACTCTTGTTCTGACGTGGTCCATTTCAACTCCGGTCCCCTTAAAGCTTTGCTAATAAATCCAATAACGTGGTGATTTCCTTCTTCATCCAACTGGTATAGTTCTCCTCCTATCGCAAACCCCGAACTATCTGTCTGTAAATAATAAGTACTATTTGGGTCATGATGATGTAAAATAACTGTCTCTAAAAATAATGTTTTTACCCTCTCGAATGCGCGCTGTTCTGAGTCACCCCATCGCCAGGTTCTATTTTTCTGAAGTAAATCGCACAAAACCCGTGTTGTTTCCCCATATTTATTTGCGAATCTACGGTAATAATTGCAAAGTCCTAGAAAAGCTCTAACTTGTTTTATTTTCTTGGGTACCGAAAAATTTTTAATAGCATCAATCTTTTCCGGATCCATTTGAACTCCCAAAGGCGTTATAATATGTCCTAACATACGTACTTCTGTGAATAAAAATTGACATTTTTCGAGTTTACAAGTCATGTTTGCTTCCTCTAACCTCTCAAGTACCGCGTTTACATGTTCAAAATGATCTTCTTGACTACCACACGTATATATTATTAAATCATCTAAGTAATTAGCGCAGAATTCCCTCACCCCTGGTCCTAGAATTTTGTCCATTCCTCTTGAAAAACTTCCTACTGATGTTTTTAACCCCTGCGGTAATACCTTGTATACGTACGATTTTCCGTTGTATACAAACCCAGTATATTTGCGACTTTCTGGACTGATAGGTATTTGAAAGTAAGCTGAATTTAGATCTATTGTGGTTATGAATTTTACACCATGAAAACGCTGTATAATTTCTGAAGTTAATGGTGGTTTTTCTACTTCCGCCTGCATTCTGGTGTTTAAGAATCTAGCATCTAAGAGTATCCTAACCGTCCCATCTTTTTTTAAGGTAAATGTTAGAGGACTAGAAAACTGTGTGGCCTCTCTACTGATGATTCCTAACGACTCTAGTTCTCTAATTTTCTCATCAATTTTATCCCTGTAAGCAAAAGGTACTGGATAGGATCGCTTAACGAAGGGCGTCTCGTCCGTCATTCTTATTTCGTGAGTGTACAACGTAGTTAGACCTGGTCTGTCTATAAATACATTCTTATGTCTAATTAAAATCTTTTCTAACCCTTCTTTTCCTTTTGAATCTAAATTTAACTCGGACACAAATGTCGTTATTCTACGCTCGAGGCACGCCGTATTATTTATTTCAGGGTTTACTTCAATATTAATTATTTTTCCACTTGTGCAATTTTGATTTCTAATCTCGTGTTTAGGTTTCCTATGAATTACGGATGAATTTACTAACTCTATATCCTTCTTCCCATTTCCTGTCCTTATTTTTAACTTTCTGTTTTCTCCACATTTAAATTCAGCTGTATATTCGTCTAACCAGTTGATACCCAATATAATTGGCCTAATTAACTTTGGTATTATTAAACACGGCGTATTTATTATAACATCTCCAAATCGCAATGGTACTAAAACCAACCTAGATATTCTCTGACTTTTATGTCCTATCGCTACTTTAATTTGTATAGTGGTTACAGGCATAATAGGATAAATTGTTTGATCATTTAAATAATTTTCATAAAATTCTTGAGAAACGCACGTGATTTGACTTCCGGTATCTATTAAACAGTGAACTTCCGTGTTATCTATCTGTGCTTTGGCTTCCGGTAATAACGGTAAAGTGCTACCCTTTTCTACTTCCTCATAATCTCTGTCTTCGAAAATGTTGTTGAACCCACTAATTTCCCTTCTTGTTTTCTCTTCGTTCATTTCCAATTGATTCCATTCATCCGTTATTTGTTGTAAAGAATTGACACATACTTCCACATCTATTTCCGCTTCCGTTCTCGTTTCTTCCGCTCCATCCTTTCGTCTTCTCACATTCCTTTCTGCTTTTATTGGAACAGTCATCCCTTGTTCATTTCTTCCCAATCCTTTCATCGGATTCCACCCCCATTTCATCATAATCTTCAATGCAGTGTTGTGTTTTGGTGCCGGCGTCCCTCTCCCTGTGTGAGTCGTATTCATGAGGGCTAATGAATCAACCTTCGGCCGTTTCCCGAATTGTTCGCGATGACTAGCTCCTTGCCGCTTGTAGTTTTTGTAGAACCTCCCTGTGAAGATGTCGTAGCTTCTGCACACTTACTGCAGCTAGCGCCTCCTTCCACACTCTCTATTGCGTGAATTCTCTTCTTTATAGCGTGGTAACGGTCACGGTATTTGTCCTTCTTGTTGATCTCCTCCCCACTCCTTTTCTTTGTGTTCCGTTCTTCCGGTGTGCAAACCATTGTATCTAGTTTTCGAAGAAACTCAGCAGCGACAATCTCATCTCCTGACTGTCCTGAAAACCATAGCGATTGAACTTCTTTAGGGTAATGTCTCATAATTTCGTCAACTACGCTCGACGGTGTTTCGGTAATTTTTAAAGCTTTCGCTAAATCCCAATAGTTTGCGAAATGAGTGAGCATAGATATATCTCTCTTGGCATCATATACCCCTTCTGCAAGACGACGGCGAACCTCATTCTTCTTTATATCTCCCCAATAGGTAGCTAAAAAATCTCTTTCGAAATCCAACATTGTTTCCCATCGCTTGTTGTATAATTTGGCCCACGTTTTGGCTTCCCCCTTCAAATTCTCCCGTACGACAATTAATGGATCTGTACGTTTCACTTTTCTAGTGTATTCTTTTAAATCTTCTAGGAAACTTATGGGGTTTTGATTTCCACCGGAAAATGAAGGTCGTTCCTGCTGCGGTAGCATTTCCACTACTTGGAGAACGTTTTTCGGCGCACTATCCTCTCCTGTCACCGCTACTGTTGCTGGTCTTTCTAATTGTTTCTCAAGTTCCTGCATTTTGTTAACAAGTGGTGCTAAAGCTGCTTGAATTATTGTAGTAATATCTCCGATGTTCACTGTTGATGTCCCAGCTGTGACATTTTCCTCGATCGCCGTCACTAAAGCTTCTGGTTGCCTTCCCATTCCACGTTTTCCCACCATTTTCTTAGATCTTCCGAGTGTTACCGGCTTATGTATCTATATTTTTTTTTCTTACTAAGCGACAACCTTAATATTCTTATTTTAATTTTCTTAATTATTTTATATATATGTTGCCTTTCTTATTCTATATATTTATTTTTTTTCCAAATTTTCTCGTTTTTCTTATTTTTTTTGTTTTTCTAGATTTTTTCCTGTGTTTTGTCACCTGGCTGTTCCTGTAAAATTTCAAGTTCGTTTATGATTTTCACATCACTCTCTTGTATACCCTCGTCTTGTTTGATATCCGAATATGTTCTAGCTTCCCCCTCTGACTGACCCATATTTTCAGGTGCCTTCAAATTCTCGACTTGTAACGAACTTTTTCGCGATCGTTTGAATATTTCTCTTAGTTCATCAACTAAAGGAACTGTTTCGGTGCTTACCTTCGCGTCATCGATTTTTTCTTTTCTCCGCCATATTGATTTATGGTTGAGTTCAAATCTATATTCAATTTGCAAAATTTTCAAATTCTATTATGATTTTTTGCAATACCTAACCTGATTTTTCCTCTAAATAGGTATATATATACACATACACATATATACATATATACACATATATATGCATACACAATCCCATCATAAACATTTGTCAACGACATTAAAAGTCTCGAGCCGACTCTGGATTGTAATTTTTTCTTTGAGATTGAAAGTCGAATTCTCAACTAACACTTTGTCTTTTCAAAACAACGTTTATTTGTTTGGCCTATACTTGAATTCCTTATCGAATCCATTGACTGGGTTCTCTGTGTCTTAAAATATGCCTCAATAGTCAACAACCTAACCCGAATGTCAACAAAATTATCATGAGTAAATCTTACGTTATTTCAACTTACCCGTTTATATGGTAAATTATATTATGCAAGATTAATCTTACCTCACAAAACAAAACATCAAATGTTTCACCCTCATTAATGTCTCTGTCGATTATGTGTTTGTGTTCCTGACTAAATCTATCTACTCGTGCATTGGCGGCACGTAGAGCGATCATTTGAATTTAACACGTGGTCCTAATGATTAACTATGATGTAATACAATTACACTTTTCTATTTTGATATTATTGTTTTCATAGATCTACCTATCACACGATATGGGTGTAATATTTCCGTTATTTATTATGTTACAGACGGTCATAATAGATAACACCCCAACATGTCATAATAATTGTTTTTTCTTTTGTTTTATAATGATATTAATGTTAATCAAAAAAAAAAATTTTTTTTTTTTGTTAATCAATTGCTATCAATCATTTTTATATTTTACGTAGTTATTCTTTTTCCAGTAATACATTAATCAATTTAATTCCTCTAAACCTTTCTTTTCTTCTAATAAATCTGTCGAAGGTCTAGCGATAAAAATAATAATATCTTTTCCTGACTTTCTGAACATTTTGTTAAAGTACCACGACCCGCCGCTGGTCTTTCGGATATGAGATAAACAATAATTGTTTACGTTCATCCTGCTTGTTATTATTTATTCAATCTCGACGTTTGTTTATTTAATTTTTGTTCCTCAGAGTGATACGTGTTATTCAACGATGTTTCCTTACGCCCGATGTTTATCTTATCAATTTTTTCGATGTTCTTTGTTTTCACAATAAGTTCGATGTTTTTCGGGCTTATCTGTTTATTAAACTTGCTTCATATCAACATTCCGATTTGTTCGATGAACCCAAAACATAAACAATGTTTTTGTTTACAGAACGCATTCCTTTTGACTGAATGACATCATTAACCTACATATCCTTTGTTTTTGTTTACATTATCGTATGAAAGGAATTTTTAATAACTCTGGAGTTAATGGTCGTTTGATTTGACACATTTTTATTTACAAGGACACTTTGTATTATAGGTTTATTCGTTAACACTTTCTTTTTGGATTTATTGTTTATTTACGTTAATCTATTATTATTTTTTTTTTATTTCACTGTGTATTTATGTAATGTCGCACTTTTCTGATTTTTTTTTTTTTGTTAATTCTTTAATTAATTACGTCCTATTTATTATTATTATTTTCTCCGTTTTTGCAATAGATTGACCAATAAAACCTTTTTTTTCCAATCTTATAAAACCTGAACCTCCTGATCACGGCTATGCAGTGTAATATTTCCATGGTTCAGGTCTTGCTTTTTATTATATTAAACAATATAAAATTTTCTTCTCTCTTGGCTATGATCGATACTTCTTTTTTTTCCTAAGGCTTTGCATATGTGTTCGCAGGGATGGAAAATTCCTCCCCTACAACACATAAGCCTCCATGAAAATTGGACCCTTAATTTCTTTGATAACTTCAGAAAGCTACTTAAAGCCCTCTTGTACTGTATATCTTTATAGACATATGTACCTAACTAATTAATACGTTATTTACGAAATTGAACGCAAATATTTTCGTATTTATATTGTAATTAAATTCCATCAAACGTTGTGTAATTTTTTGATTTATGATATAGGATTTTAATTACTTTCATTTTTGTGGTAACCCTCTTGGTTCTGATCGAGGCGTTGAGTTTCAAAATTTACTTGGTCTTTCCATTGCAAACCTAGACTTTAATGATTTCTCTGAATGAGCTAGCTTTCCTATTGTAACTATTCTGATTTCCTACACCCTAACAAAGTCGTAGTTAAACGCTGATAAAAGATATTATACATGTTTATTTGGACAGGTAATTAAATATAACTCAAATGGTTAATTGTTAGTAAGTTTGATTTTGATTAACTCTTGTCTGTTTGGCGCCACTCCTTTATGATTCTGCTGCTATAAGGTACATGTAAAGAATGATTTAGTAGGTTAATGTAATTAGTTAATTGTATATTTGACGAACTCAGAATAACCCTTTGCTAGCAAAATTTGGCTCCTATCCTCCAGCAAGTAAACGAGATGATCGTGAGTCAACAAGAAATTCGTACAATCTTTTGACACGGCTCTTTGATTGATACCTAAGTTATCGCGTCCCAAAAAGCCTTCCACGTCATCATGCACTGCCTTCAAGTCTTCCCTCGGGTCCCGAAACCTCCAAATTCCATCTCCTCCAAGGTCTACTATTTACTTAGGGCGAACCGGTTTCGTCCTATATACAATCATATACTCACGGTTGGTGTGGACTTACGGGTCGTGAATCCTCATTCCACGTTTAAAAGAGAATGCGAGAGTGGTCTACCGACCTAAATGCAAGCTGTATGCAGGTCCGCATTCTCCAGTAAACAGTACATAAGAAAATATATATGTATACATACGTTTTTGGGAAGGGTTTATAACTTGCAATACAAGGCTATTTACCTCGCATCCCAAGCTCGGATCTCGCACAAAGAATTCTGCACAATTCTTAGCTTGGTAACCGAATATATACGTAAGAATAAGGTTATACTAATAAATACTAGTAGAATAAAATCTTATTTGATAGTTTGTTTTGGAGAGCTATCGAACTCCAGGCTTTTTGTTTGGTTTTGACGTTTTTATTTAAGAGAATCGTCATCTCTATTTGGTTTGGATAATGGTCTTGTTATAGGAGCGACCACTGCCTCCTATTTGATGAACTGTATTGTTTTAAATTTTACCTCCAGGGTTCAACATTAATTTTGTTCATCCTATCCCGTGATTTCTCAATTGTTTCAAGTAGTTGATTGCCGCATTAGAGAGTACTCGACTCTCAAATGTCTCAGGCAACTGATGGGGTTTTGTATGAGCACCCAATCAATAACATTCAAATGTTTTGTATAATTATTCGATATAAATCTTACTAACCCGTGATTTTTCAATTGTAGATTGTGAATGGTAGGTAATTGTAAGCACGCAGCTTCTAGCTGTTTCAGGTAACTAATAAAAATCTATGCGACTATCTAATCAATGGTATTCAAATGTTTCATGTAATATTTTGATATAAATCTGGCTAACCCATGATTTTTCGATTGTTGTTTGTGAATGATCCATATCGCTGCACATTGCACAATGACATCCTGATGATTATCCTTATAACTCTAATAAACTTTCTAGTTACGGCCAAGGTCGTTTCCAAACTATGCGGTTGGCCCAGATCTTCAGCGTCTCTATTTGTAAACAAATCGAATAATATAAACACCTTCTTTGACACACTAACCTAGATGCGAGATTGTTTATTTAAGAAATATTTCTACCTCTCCTTGTAATTCAGTTATGTTACCTTTTATTGTGCATAGTTAATTAAAATATTTTTAATTTCTTTTGAAGTTAAACTATTTTTCATTTTCCGAATTTAGTAAATTTACTAGAGTTTAGTGAAGAATAAATATATATAAGTACACATATCTCGATTGTCAAAATATGTTAAATAAGAGTACATATATTAATAAATAAATATGAGATATATGATTCTACATAGACTTGAATATTAATAAATACATATTTTCTTTTTCAATAATATAGATATGTCCATGAGTAGGTATTTTAGATCGTTACCATTCCGATGTTTTGATTAATAAATAAAATACATATATATAAATACATTACTTATAGATATATTCTTTATATACAATATATTACTTTATTTTATATAAATAAATACATAATATACATATATTACTGTGTAATGCTTTGTTTTGTTGTTTTTACTTTAATATTCAATTGATATACTTCCACTTCACAGCCCTTCTGTGTCTCCTGGGACCTGAAAATTATTTATAAAAGGCAAACTTACCCTAATCAAGGTATTTCCGGTTGGGTGGTACACAACAACCTTGATGAAGAAAACTACCTAATTAACAATATTAACAACAATCATAAACGTCAGACGACTATTTGAATGCTCCAACATTAATCTAATCAAAAGTGTAGTAAAAAGTTAAGTGGATTACTTCAATTTATGAAATACAGTGTAGTTTTTCGCGCACTATCATCGCGTGATCTTAGATCCTCAACTGTAACCCCAAAAGCATCAAAATAGTGTTTTGAAATTAAAACAATAAACTTCCTACTAGATTGCACAGTTTAATCTCATTAAAAATTAAAATCATATAGACTGTATATCGACAAGAAGCTATACAAAACAAAGAGAACAATAGTAAATAATTCACAGTTTTTCGGTGAAGATAAAAAGTGAAATAACAAAATAAAAAAGTGCTAAAAACGTTACAAGTGCAACAATAAGTACATGTGTTTACCCAAGAACATAAACAAAATATAAACAAGTACTAAATGAACTTTACACAAGTATATTTAAACGTATCCCACAACTCTCACCCAAGGCTCCATAGCTCAGTGGTCTAAAACGTCAGCACCGCGCTGTTCTGTCGATCTTAGTTCAATCCTCAGACCGGCGAACAAAAAAAATAAAATCTTTTTTTTTAATAAATATTAATAATAAAATATTAATAAATAATACTCAACCCAGAATATAAAACTCTCACTTGGATTTTAAAAACAGATTCACAATCAGCTACCATCACGGATTCAAACCAAAACACAACCTGTGTAACTGGTTTTGCCTGCCTATAGGCGCTAGAGAGTGTGCCAGTGTGTTTGCCTACCAACAGGCGCAACCCTCAAAATACATAACCGGTGTAATTGATTTTGCCTGCCTTTAGGCGCTAGAGATTGCCATTGTTTTTGCCCACCAACAGGAGCAACCCTAAAAAAAAAAAAAAAAAAAAGGACAACACAACATGTCTAAATCTCGCAGTAAATTCTCCAGCGCAAAGAAAACCACATCTTCACCACAAACTAGCACTATGGACTCACCGTCGGCGACTCATCAATCTATGATTAATATAGACAGTGAATCAATATTTGAATTCATCAATACGAAATTCGAGGAAATGAAGACAGTAATGCTCAATAAAATTGAAACAGAGCTGCAAGAAATAAAAAACTTCACGAACTTCATCAATGACAAATATGATGACATTTTGCAAAAACTTCAACAAATCATGGACATTCCAAACACCGTCAACAAAATCAAGGAGGAACTAGCGGATAAAGAAATCAGATTATCTACGGTAGAAATCCACCTGGCGGATATAGAACAAGCAGCCCTGCTGAACTCCATAGAGATAAACGGCCTAAAATTACAGGACAACATATCCCCAGTCCACGCTGTTACACGGATCGCTGAACTCGCAGGCGTTACGATGTCCCCAGAGGATACATACAAAGTCACAACAAACAAAACAAATGATCAAACAAAAATAACAATTAATTTTAAGGATACCACAAAAGCACAAACCATGTTAGCATCCAAACACAGTGACCCGATAAAAAAATTCAACGGAGAAGGAGCCAAATATGTTTATCTTAATGCGGCATTAACCCAATATTACAAAAATCTGCACTGGAACACCAGAAAAAGAGCCCAAGAAAAAGACTACAAATATGTTTGGGTAAAATCAGGAAAAATTCTCGTCAGAAAATCCAAAGACTCAAAGGTTATGGAAATAAAACACCTAAACGATATATCTAATAAACTAACATAAACACGACTGTACATCTAACACAACCTCACATCACATACTTACACAAATACACACCAACATGGCAGATTACATGGAGTATATAGATTCGGACAATCAACACTACTGTGAAAGTACAAATGATATTAACCTCTGGACCAAATTCACAAAAGAAAAACATAGAATCAATATATTACACCAAAACATTAGATCGATCAATAAAAATTTTGATGAATTTTTTATATACCTCCAACAGCTTGAAAATAATTTTGATGTCATTGTGCTGACAGAATGCTGGTTGAATGACAACTACATACCAAAAACAATCAAAAACTATAATACACACCATACAAAAATACACAAAAACCAAAATGATGGTATAGTTATATACGTCAGTGATAAAAATAACACAACCATTCAAGAAATAAACATAATCGACTCCAACTGCATACAAATTACATATGGAAAAGAAACATGTATCCTAGCTATGTACAGATCTCCATCCAAAAACAACATCACAAATTTCTTAACTGATCTTAACAATACATTAAATGATCTCAACAAATACAAAAATATCATCATCATAGGAGATCTTAATATAAACATTCTACAAAACGGACACCCACAAAACTTAGAATACCTAGCAATACTAGCACAACACGGACTGGAGCCAGTAATAAATGTCCCAACACGGGTCACACAAAACACTAAAAGCTGCATAGACCATATTATGATCAAGACAAAACTAAAAACCAAAACAGTAGTACTTGAAAGCACAATCACTGATCACTACATGAATATGATAGCAATAGACACCGAAAACACTACTTCGAAACAACATAAAATATTTACAAAAAAAATAATTGACTACTCAAACTTAAAAGAAAAACTCCAAAAAATAAACTGGAATACATTATACCAAATAGATAATGTCGAGGAAGCCTGGAATACATTTACAAACACGCTAACGCAAGAAATAAATAATTACACTACAATAAAACATATAAAACTTACACACAAAGCAAAAAAAATTAAACTATGGATAACACAAGGAATATTAAACTGTATTCGTAAACGAGACAAAATTCACAAACAAATTAAACAAACACCGTATAACATGGAACAACTTAATTACTATCAAAGATATAGAAACATATGCACTAAAATTATTAGAGTAGCTAAGGAGATGTACTACAAAGAAAAACTTAAAAAAGCAAACAATTACCCAAAGGAAATATGGAAAATATTAAAGGAAGTTACATACACACAAAAATACAAACAAAAAAATACTATCGAACATCTAAATATTAACTCGAAAAAAATAGATGCCAAAACAAATATAGAAATGATGGCAAACCACGCAAATAACTTTTTTGCAACTATAGGGAAAGTTTTAGCGAATCGTAAAAAACACAGCACAAACACACTAACACAAACAAACAGATCAAACATCGATACCCAACCAACACAACACAGATTTATATTAAAAACAAGTTCAGAAATGGAAATTAACAAAATAATAAATACATTAAAAAACCAGATTGCTCCTGGATTAGATGAGATAACAACGGATTGCATTAAAATAATAAAAAATGAAATATTAAAACCTATAACACACCTAATCAACCTTAGCATAACACATGCCTGCTTTCCTAATACTCTTAAAAAAGGACTGGTAATCCCTATATATAAATCCGGAAATAAAATGGAAATAACTAACTATAGACCAATCACTTTGTTAAACTCTCTATCAAAGATTTTCGAAAGACTATTAAAAAACCAAATAATAAAATACCTGGAAGAAAACAAATTAATCTCGGACAAACAATATGGTTTTAGAGAAAAAAGAAGCACAAAAGAAGCTTTAGCAAGTACAATAGATTATATACATAGCAACTTAGATCAAGGGTTTAAATGCATAGCGATATATTTAGATTTGGCTAAAGCTTTTGATTCAATATGCCACAAAACACTTTTTAAAAAATTAGAAAATCTGGGTATCAAAGACAAAGAACTACAACTATTAAAAAGTTACATGAGCGACAGAACACAACAAGTCAAAATTAATAACTATACTAGCAAACCACTGCCGATTACACACGGAGTTCCACAAGGAAGCATACTAGGGCCCGTTCTTTTCATAATTTACATAAATGAACTTTGCAGCATGACAATAGATGGAGAAATAATTAGTTACGCAGACGACACAGTTTTACTATTTAAATCTAAGGATTGGAATAAGGCTTATAACATAGCGAATCTAGGAATCACGCAAGTGAAAAAATGGTTGGACTCAAATACACTCACACTAAACATATCGAAAACAAAATTCACAACGTACAGCATAACTAACACAGGACAGCCAAAAAACAATACAAACACCATAAAAATACACGAATGCATAAACACCAACATCTGCGATTGCCCCCCTATAGAAAAAACAGAACAAATAAAGTATCTAGGAATCGTAATTGACCATAATCTTAGATGGGCACATCACATCAAACAAATCACAAATAGACTCCTCAGAACAATACACATTTTCCTAAACATAAGAAACATATATAAAATAAAACAATTGAAAACAATATATTATGCACTATGCCAATCAATAATAGAATATGGAATAATTGCTTGGGGAGGAGCAACAAACGCAGCTATCGCTCAAATAGAAATCGCACAGAAAACGATATTAAAGGTAATACTCAAAAAACATAAACTAACCGACACAGACCAAATATTTAAAAGCTGTGACGTACTTGATATACGCCAATTATATGTTAAAACACTACTAAACTACATTTTCGACCAAAAAAACAAACCCCAACAAACACAAAATATCACTAATAGACCGGTCAGACAAGCATACAAAGAAAACATAAAAACTCCGACGGTAAACACTACCTTTGGACAAAGACACCATAAATACCACGCTATTAAAGCATTCAACAGTCTTCCACTTGAAACAAAAATTGAGGAAAATAAAAATAAATTCAAACACAAAATAAAAAAATGGATTAAAGAACAAAAAGACAATATTACCAAAATTCTATAACATAAAAGAATAAAACATATACACGCAACACAAAAAAATATATAAAACACGCAACACGCACAAACACATATATCATTATAAATGCCGATTTACATTCTCTTTTGATATTTTTCTTTTAGTGTTATAATTATATTTTAAATTTTAATCTTTATTTTTATTTTAAATTTATCTTTATTTTAATGTTGTTTTTCTTTTTTTTTAAATGTATAAATTCTTAAATTATAAAATGGGGGCCTCAGCACGGGTAAACAACCCAGTGAGGCCAACATTACTGAATTGAAATATGAAATATTGTAAAAAAAAAATGTATCAACAATAAAAAAAAAAAAAAAAAAAAACTGTATTTTCTGACTAATTTCAAATAAATCCATTGACTATTTATTCCTATGTAATATTTCATTCTTGCTCGATTCATATAAATTAGCTGATATTTAAAATTCGTGATATAGATGTGCCGGAAAATTATAAATTATTTAGGTCGAACTATTTTTGTTGTTTTCATTCTTTTTAATTTTTTTTTTTTTATTTATATAAATTTATAAGAAAATTCATTCCGAATTGCGCAAACTTTTAATTATTTCGATTCTGAATAAATTAAATATCTGTTAAAACTTTCTTCTAAATTGTACTGTGTTTGATTGATGCTAAATTATAATCTATTTTTAAATATCAATCCGCGATCCCGTTCACTCTAGATTAACGATAAAACTCTCAATTAAATTCGAATGTTTTCACTTTGAATGAAATAATTATTTTTAAATTTTTAATAATTCACTTTTAACACTTTTTGCACTATTCACTTTTAACACTTTTAAGCACTTCACACTTTACTTTTAAAGCACTGAGTTTAAACTGTATTTATTTTCACTGTTTGATTTAATTTAACTGGCTTATTAAATTTCACTGACTCTAGCACTTGTACTTTTCACAAAATTTTCCCAAGTCCAGGGGCTTATTTAAAATTTAACACTTAAAGATTTTTCACTGTTAATCCTACCAAAGAACGTAGTACTGCCACGTAACAACTTTTCGAATCCTCGGCGCGACTGCTGAAAACTGGTCTGCACCGTCATTTTATACCCTTCTCAGATTCCAAAAGACGTATCTGAATTTCCTCTGATGATCGATTCCATCTTTTACCAACTCGCAAATCCGAACATCCCTGCCATCAATATCGATTGTGCTTCCATAAGATGTTCTGCTTTCCGGCTCTGGGTGGTGGTCAATTTCCATCTCACAACTCTAAATCGATAGGGTCCGAATCGGGTAAGTCCGCGTTAGTCGCCCAAGCTTTCTTTGTCCTCCGTTCATACAAAATGTAGTTAAAATCTCATGATTTTGCGTTCCTTTTTTTTCCAATTCGCGATAGGTCCGTCCTCAATAACATATATATAGATCTCAATTTTATGCATCTCATGCGAAACATGATTAGATCCATGGCGAAATCTTTACTATGCATTTTTGAATTTCGATTTGTCTAAAATCTACTTAATTTTATTGTCACCTATATGAGCTTTTCCATTTTCTCCCGTACCTTCTTCCTTTATGTCGTAGATTTGAATTTTACCTTCTCCCTTTGAATTTTATATTATTAGCGACGTTTTCTTACACAAATTTCTTCTTTATTCTTATCTTATTTCTCATAACTCTATAACTAATTATTTTCCAAGTCGTATTTATTTATTTCACGGATAAATTTGAATTGTATCACTTTTCTCCACTTGGATTATTCTTTATCTCCGTTCTTTACCCTTCTTTTTATCTTTCTCTCACTTTTCCCGATGTGTGTGGTCTCCAGGAAAATTTCATACTTCATCTATTATTAATTAATATATAATTTTCCACACTTCTATGGAAGATATACCTAATTAGACTCTGGGATATCTGTCACTTTTATTGTCTGACCCAATCTCCGCCCATTCTCCATCCCTCACTTACAAGATTTCACATAAATTATACGTCTGGACATATGTTTACGTCTCAGATTTTATGTACTACGGCCGTAAATTTAGTTTAATTTTAGAGCCATTAGTTTTAATCTCTTTTGCTTTAAATAAACATTCCATAAGGTCCACGTTAAAATTAATCGTCTCTCCAATCGTTTATTACCTTAACGTAAATAAAAATCATGTTCGGATTTCGATTGTTTATATTCCAAAATACACATGAGACTGTCAACCTTTTATCTTGTTTCGATCCCTCTGTAATCTTGTGTAACTTTAATATCTATCTACCCTGATAATCATGTAAAATGCCTACGTTTCCTGAATTTAATCTATCGCTATATGTTTAGTTTTATTGCCTTCCTATGGTACCCTATTTTCATATCCCTAGGACCTTTGTGGTAGCTCAAAATCTCTGTATTATCACTCCGTTCAGTCGCTCCACTATTTCTAAAATGTCTATTTTAATGCGAGATTTTCATTCCCAAATTGATTTTCCAATATGTCCGCTTCATCTTAAATTGATAACGATTAATTTCCATTGTTTCCAAAACTCTCACCTCTCTTTAGTACGATTTTTTCGAACTCGACACCCTACTTCTATCATAAATAATTGCACTACAGTTGAAAATTCCGCCAGTAGCTTTCCTTCGCTTTTCCCGTCCTTTTTTTATGCTATCACGCTTATAATTTTTCATTGCATTTTTGTGTGTGCGCTTTACAACTTGTAAAACTTCCAAAGCCCTCGATTTCAATGGTTCGATACCCCATAAATGTCTCAGTCATTGTAAACATTCCCAGGAGTTTGTCACCTTGAAAGTCGATGCTTACCCTAAAGTGCGTTCACTTCTAATTTCTGTGGGAATCGAAATGTCGTTAATTATCTATTTTAATGTCGGGTCCATAGTTCATTTCTTTGTCTTTCGTAGACACACTCCCCTCCGTTCACTGATTGGTTACTCAAAATTTTATAGCTTTTTGTTCAGATCTATTGGTGGACAAAATTCAATATTTATTTTGAAGCCTCAAAAGGGGAATTCCTAGTCGTTCCTAGACGATTTTAATGACCTCTGTGTTTATGCTATAGAATCTCAACATAATTTCAACTATTACAGGTGCCTACTGAAAAACAAACTGAATCAATTTTAACCTCAACAGATGTCGCTAGAATGACGTTTTTCATAAATAATTTGTATATTTTTTTGCAGCTATGGTTTATCTGTTTTTTTTTTCACTGTGATTTAAAGCCTTCATCACAAACACAATCATGTCGTAAACCACCCGCCTTGGTTTTTCCCCTATACTATGTAGGTGCGAAATCTGTAAAGAAAAAGCTAGCAAAGTTACAACAAAGTGTCAAAAGGGTCGGACACCCAGTACGGTCGTAATAAAATTTAAAGATCATCATTATCAACATTTTTACAAAGTGTCAATACAGTAGAACCTCGTTAATTCGAAATCCATGGGACATCAAAAATCAAATTTCGAATTAACAAATTCTCACGTAATTCGAATTTTTATGAAAAAAAAAAAAAAAAAAACGCCGAAAATCAATTTTCTCGGCCGCCTCTTCAAATCCGGGTGGTATTTTAGTTGTGAATTCGTATTAATACCAATTATTTCTTTATTTTCGCGGCCGATTACCGTAGCGGCGGGCCCTTTAAATTCAGATATTCGCAATAAATTCGTAAAAATGCTATATATTTACGCGTAAATCGAGATTTCGCTGCCGATTTCGGTCGCGACCTACCCTTCAAATTGAGATATTCGTAAAAATACGATATATTTCTGCGTAAATCGAGATTTCGCGGTAATTTTCCGTCGCGGCCGGCCCTTTATTTCAAATATCTGAATTTAAATTCGTGAAAATACGATATATTTCCACGTTAAACGAGAATTCGCGGCCGTATTCCGTCGCGGCCGGCTCTTTAAATGCAGATATTCGAAATAAATTCGCAAAAATACGATATATTTCCGTCTAAATCGAGAATGCGCGGCCGATTTCCGTCGAATACGATATATTTCCGTGTAAATCGAAAATGCGCGGCCGATTTCCGTCGAATACGATATATTTCCGTGTAATTCGAGAATGCGCGGCCGATTTCCGTCGCGGCCGACCCTTTAAATTAAGATATTTGATGTAAATTCGTAAAAATATGAAATATTTCCGCGTAAATCGAATTTTATCGGCAGTTTTTCGTCGCGGCCGGCTTTTTAAGTTCAGATATTTGAAGTAAATTCGTAAAAATATGTCATATTTCGGCTGTAATTGAAATTTTTCGGCCGATTTCCGTCGCGCCGTATTTTTTAACTAGGATATTCGAAGTAAAGTTAGTAAAAATACGATATATTTCCGCGTAAATTGAAATTTCGCGTCCGATTTCCGTCGCGGCGGGCCCTTTAAAATTCAGATATTCGAAATAAATTCGTAAAAATACGATATATTTACGCGTAAATCGAGATTTCGCGGCCGATTTCCGTCGCAGCGGGCCATTTAAATTCAAATATTCGAAATAAATTCGTAAATATACAGTAAATATATAGTATAGGTATATTTAAAAAAAAAATGTTCAGTTTTATGCTCAATCAAACCCAGTTTGCCACCTCTTACCAGACCTGACGGCTCACTAGCAAACACCGCCACCGAAAAGGCAAACCTTTTAGGGAAAATGTTTGCGGAAAACTCGACCCTCGACGACGGGGGTGCTGTTCCGCCGTCGGTTCCTCACTGCGGCTTCTTTATGAAAAAGCTGAGGATCCGGCATCGGGATGTACTCCACGTCATACGGGGGCTCGATGTTAACAAAGCTAGTGGACCTGATGGAATACCTGCCCTGGTATTGCAGAGGTGTGCTGCGGAAATAGTTCCAGTTTTGACAAAGCTCTTCAAAATGTCCCTGAAGTGTGGCACTGTGCCCTCTGGTTGGAAAAAAGCGGTAATTCACCCTATTCCAAGAAAGGTGACCGCTCCAACCCGGCCAACTACCGCCCCATAGCGATCACATCAGTTCTGTCCAAAGTGATGGAACGTGTGATCAACGACAAACTGCTCACATACCTCGAGAAGAACAAAATTATCAACGACCGTCAATACGGATTCCGGCGGAACCGCTCGTGCGGTGATCTTCTCGCGTATGTGACGCATGTTTGGGGGCGGTGCCTGGAACGTCACGGTGAGACCCAAACGGTCGCACTAGACATATCCAAGGCCTTTGACCGGGTCTGGCACCGAGGACTTGTCAACAAATTGCATTCTTACGGACTTCCCGCATCCCTGTGTACGTGGATTGCTGACTTTTTAAGGGATAGGTCGATTCAGGCGGTTGCTGACGGTTTCACCTCTTCCTCGCACTCCATAAATGCTGGCGTCCCACAGGGATCGGTTCTGTCTCCGACTTTGTTTTTGTTGCACATCAATGACCTTTTGACATGTGCACCGATTCATTGTTACGCGGATGACAGTACAGTTCATGATAGCTTTTTGTTTGACAAGCCCCCAAAGGGCACACAAACTCCAACGGCTCGGAGGGCTTTGAAGCAGAGAATGGACGGTTATCTCGAGAGTATTTCCTCCTGGGGTAAAAATAATCTCGTCGAATTTAATGTTTCAAAGACCCAATCCTGTCTGATTACGTCTAAAAGGGATCCAAATGATAATCTAGTCTCCTTTAACGGAAGCAATCTTCCGAACAGGCCTTCCATTGATATGCTTGGTGTAACTATTAGTGACCAGCTCAGGTACGGGGGCTCCATCGAAGCCAGAGTAAAGTTGGCCTCTCAGAAGCTGGGCGTACTGTACAGGGCCCGCAGATACTTTAATAGTACACAACTGCTCACCCTGTACAAATCGCAAGTGCGCCCTACTGTCGAATTTGGCAGCCATCTCTGGTCTGGAGCCCCAAAATACCTGAAAAAAACCCTTGACTCTGTGCAGAAACGGGCGGTCCGTTTGATAGATTCCCCAATCTTAACAAACGGACTGCAATCTTTAGAGCACAGGCGTCAGGTAGGTATGCTGTCCTTGTTCTATCGGTATTACAATGGAAGATGCTCTGAGGAACTAGCGTCATTGATCCCTTCGGCACCGGTGCGTAGTCGGGATACACGCCAAACGCGCGCCCAACATTTGTACACAGTTGACACTTGTCACATGAGAACGGGTCGCTTCTACGATTCGTTCTTAAGTTCAACAGCTCGGCTGTGGAACGAACTGCCGGCCTCTGTGTTTCCTCCCTCCTACAACATGGGACTCTTCAAGACCCATGTTCACTCCTTCCTCTCCACAAAAAGACCCTCCACACAGCATCCCCAAAGATGACATAGGCCCTGAGGGAAATTATTTTCTTCAGGGCCTCCTGTGTGGAGTAAATATAAAAAAAAAAAAAAAAAAAAAAAATCAACAAAACAATGAAAGTGAATAATATCGGTGTGTAATATATATGTTTTTTCTAGTTAAATAAGTGAAAATGTACTTTTCTTTTATCTAGAATAAAAATATTAAAAAAAAAAAAATACGATACATTTACGCGTAAATCGAAATTTCGCGGCCGAGTTTCGTCGCGGCCGACCCTTTAAATACAGATATTTGGTGTAAACTCGTAAAACTACGACATATATCCGCGTAGAACGTATTTTCTCGGCCCTTCAAACTCGGATATTCGAAATAAATTTAAAAAAATACAACATTCCAGTGTAAATCGATTCAGATTTACAAAATAATAATACTAATTAGGACGATGTATAACCACGTAAAAATACATTTTTCGACGTTTTACCGCCACGGCTGACTTTTAGATTCAGATTTACGAAATATTATGATTTATTTTCGCAAAAATCAATTTTTTTCGAATTTCACGAACAAATTTTCATGCGCGGACAAAAATAAATTTCGAATTACGAATTAACGAATTTCGAATTAAAAAAAATTTTGTATCAAAAAATTTTTCTGCGGAAATTTTTTTGGCGAAAATTTCAAATCACGCGTTTTTTCAAATTATCGGGGTTCTACTGTACTTACTTTTGTTTATTTGTCTATTTTTGTCTGGTCTTTTCATTTGTACACAAATTGTCTTCAGGCGAAATATCATAAATTTGTGATAAGTGTATTTTGTTTTGAATAGATCATTGTGGTGCAAGGAAATAATAAATGTTTTAGATGACTGAATTCCCTTTATTTATGTATCTGTTCTAATTTTCTGGCGTAGATGAAAATCGTGTTTCAAAAATAAAATTTTGATGATATGTCCTTATACCAAATAAAACATATCAGGGAAAAATATAGAAACTGCCCTGGATAACCTGGAATTATCAGGGAATTTTGAAATCCGTTTTTTGTGGCCACCCTGACATAAACATTAACCTCTTCATAACGAAAAGAGCTGTTCGCTATCTTGCTGATGAAACAAGATATATATTCCTTATTTTTTTTCTTAAGTCAAGTGAAAACTTATAATGTGGAACGATGTCCCACCACCGATCCTTCCACATTTTAAGCCACTTCTTTCATATTATGATTCTTGAATATGATTTTTGTGTATTTTGTCAAGATCAGAACATACGAAGATGTATTGAAACCTTCCGTAGGTTCTGACCTAGGTTTAATCTATAAATGTTAATTTTATTTGTTGCTGTTTCTTTGACTTCTCAACAGTCATTTCTGTGTACACACTTGTTGTACTTATTACAAATAATTTTTTTTTTTTAATTTTAAAAATTGCATTGCATTAAATCTTGCTACTATGTAAGTAACCTGGGATGTTCCTTTCCTATTGTTTTAGAATTATTATTATAAACTCTAAGTTTATTATACATAATTGTTGTTAAAGTCCTGCGAGACTTATTATTAACAATTTTTTTTTTTTTTGAACAACAGTTTACAGAGAAAACCATAAGTTGTTTCATAAAAATATCGATTACGCCTTCGTTAATGTTGGACGTATACCTAGATCACTGCACTAATAATAGTTGCATATCATTTAACCCGATTGCACCTTCTATATTGATGGCTGTATACTCTATTACTTTGGCTCCATTCTTATGCGATGGTTGTTGACTGCTTAACACTCTTGTTGAATTAAGATTGTGTATTTTGATTAACTGCTCTGTTCTCTTATGGACACCCCCATACGACCTAGTTAGGTAGATTAGGTAGAAACATCGACAAAGTGTTTTCTTATCTCCTATGGAGAAGTAGAGTCAGTGATAAGTGAGGGTTGCTATGCTCCCTAAAAAGTGTTGCCTGACGGGCTTATAACCCTATTTTGGGTCAGTGATGCATTATCGCATTTGGTTGTATAAAATGAATGTGATAGACAGTCAGATATGTGGTTAGTTATAAATGTGGCGTTTGTATTATTTAAGTCTTACTTTTATTAATTATGTACTAATTATTTTTATAAAGGTAACGTCAACGGTTGTCCATGACGTAATGTTGTCAAAAAAAGTCAAAACGTAATGTTGCCGTGGAGAGCCCCGCTGCCGAGGCTGGTTCAGAGCCAGACTTTGGTAATTTACTAATTTCGTTTAAGGACGAAATTAAAGAAGAAATTAATAAAGTGTTTATGCAATTAAAAACAATGAATGATGCGCTAAGAGAGTGTCACTCCAAAATTAATAACCTCGAAGTCAAAAACAATGAACTTCAAACTAATTATAATCTGGTATTGTCCAAATTAAACCGTCTTGAGCAAACCTCATTAAAAAACAACGTGGAAATTATTGGCATACCGGAAAAAAGAAATGAAAATTTAATAGATATCATAAAATTGCTAGGAGCCAAGGCGAGCCAAGAGAAGCCAATGTTCTCCCAAATGATATTGATGGAATCTCTCGTACAAGGGTCAAGGAATTACCCAGAGAAAATCCTAAATTTACTCGTCCAAATGTAGTAAAGTTCACAGCCAGCCGCAGTAGAGATAACTTTCTTGCTGCTATAAGGAAGAAAGGCAGTCTCAACTCAAGTGATTTGAAGCTTCCCGGGGACTCCAAAATTTATGTCAACGAGCATCTGACTGCTGCACCCCGTGCACTCTTCAAGACAGTGAGAGACTTAAGCAAGGATAAAAACTTTAAATTCAGATGGATCAAATACGGAAAAATATTTATTCGCAAAAATGAAACTAGTCCCATTATTCAGGTGACATTGGAATCTGACGTGACTCAGGTTTTTTGCTGATAATCGTCTTAGATTTAGCATCGTCTCATGTGACTATAAGCTATTATCAATTTATTTTTCCTATCTACCTTATCTTTTTTCCTACTTTAAAATATCATCCTTTGTACTGGTTTTTCTTTATTTGTATAATATTAATAATTACCTCTTTTAATACTACCAACCTTAATCCAAATTATCCTACAATTACTCTGCTTGCGTTACTACAACACCACTCTAATATTTATAATTTACTAGAACATGCTTACAACTATTTTATCAGTCTTATATTTTATATATTTTATCAACTAAATGTACTAAAATGTTGAATGTATATTATCAAAATGTGACTGGACTGCGTTCTAAAACTGATAGATTTTATTTTAATGTTACCAATAACAACTATGATATTATTATGATAACTGAAACTTGGCTTGTCGACAGTATTGCTAGTGAAGAGCTATTTGACAACCGTTACCTGGTATTTAGGCGCGATCGCAATGAGCAAAAAAGAGGAGGTGGAGTAATGATTGCGTTGAAGAAGCACCTCAAAGCTCACGAACAAAATGACTGGAATACGAGTGCTGAAGACATCTGGGTGACTATCTCGATTGAGAATTTCAAAAATATTCATTTATGTTGTGTTTATATACCACCAGGAGTCAATCACTCTCAAAGCATAAATGAATTCATGGATAAATTATGTGCACTTCGAGAACTTTACCACGACGATCACTTCGTCATATCAGGTGATTTCAATTTACCACTAATTAACTGGTCTATTGGTAACGGTAACAGTATGCAAATTATGAATGGTTATCAATCTGAAATTATTTCAAAACTATCAGACACCCTTTCTTTTACTGATCTCTCGCAATACTGCACCTTCCCGAATAATAATCGTACATTCCTAGACCTTGTCTTTAGTTCGTTCCCTGTTAATGTATCTAATACTGATGATTATCTCATACCTGAATGTAAACATCATAAAACCATTATTTTCGACATCAATGTAGCTCTGGAAACCCCTATGGTGGATAACAAAAGGACAATCTATCTCTTCAGGAATGCTAATTTTGAAACGATCAATAACATCCTCAATAATATTGATTGGGATGCAGAATTTTTAAACCTATCAACTAATAATGCCATTGACCGTTTTTATGTTATTTTAAATCAAATTAACAATGAGAGGCTCCACATATTCATATGATAGATTCAAATTAACATTTAAGACAGTGGTGATAACAAGACCTATGATCAAAAATAGTATCTTTAGGCTAGAGACAAACAATAATAATTTACTGCTGTATATAATGAAGAATTAAATAATAATATAAAAATACATAAAAGAAAGTTATGTTGCTCAGCAAGCATTGTTTACGGGTTAATGGGTGAGGGTGACAAAAGGTGTTTATTTTTGTCATTAATATTAATGACAGGTGTCCCATTATCTCGCCGTACATAGACTTGACCCCCTCTGGTTCAAGCAAATTTTGAAAAGGTTTGCACGTTTAGCTTTGCGGGCAAGAAACCACAAGTGCTTCACCTGAAATGTTAGATGTTCGGAAATGTATATAGGGGAACCTGGTCCTACCATTCCGATTAGTGTGGTGTTAAGTGTGTCCTCACAATTTGCAGCTTGTTTATTGAACCTTTTTACATCTTCCAGAAAATTATCACGGTCGATATTGGACTTGAATTTTATTAGGATGGGCCTGCATTTATCTTTGGAGACTTTTAGTGTGGTGCGGTACGCCGCATCGATATTGGTAGCTTCGTTTGAGTTAATAATTTTTTTTAATGTTGAATATAATATTATTTAGGTTTTCCCCGTTGGTTTCTGGGATTCCTCTAATCTCCACATTTTTTGATCGGTTTAGTCTATCCATCTGTTCCACGTGGTTTTCAATGGTTTCAAGTCTCGCTTCGAGGTTAGAGTTCTTTTTTTCAAGTGATTTATTTTTATCCTCAAGGTCGTGAACGCGAAGTAGAATCTCTTGGTATTGTTTACTCATTGTTTCCAGAGTGGCTAGAATTTGAGTGTTTTGTTCCATTAGTTTGGTAAGTAGTTCACTCTCCGGGGGTGTTGTACCGCTGGCTTTAACAATAGGTACTGCCGTTAGACATTGCTTGCATCTGATCTGTGCTTATACTGTGTGCTCCTTACTGAATCTACGGTAGGAGCTCTCCGCCACTCCACCACAGTGTAAATGAAAGGTCCCTTTGCACAGGGCGCACACAAAAACGGACTCGGCCGAGACAGTAGGCTCTGAACACGTATGGCAAGGATTATTCATATTGAAGTGTTCGTTTAGTTAGTACTTGTTAGTTATTAGATTAGTATGTATTGCACTTCGGTAAGAACGTGTGTGTGCGTATGAGATTTTCACTTGCTGTTGACAGATTTAATTATTGTGATATTTATTTTTTTAAATTTCGGTTTATTTACCAGTTGTTCGTCTTGGCACAAAAACTTTTCACACACTCGATTACTTCCGTACACCGTAGATGCTAATCGAGTAGACAAAATAATATAATATTTAAAGAGAAATAATAATAATGTTGTGTTCATTGATTGCTGTTAATTTTTTTTTAGAGAGATGATTCCTTTTTTTAAATTTTAATTTAACTATTGTTAGCTAATTTTAAATCAATAGAATTTGATGTATTTCACTAGACAATTTAAAATCGTAGCTTATAACAGACATTGAACTGTCACTTTTTGATTGTCACTTCACTTAATCATTGGATCACAAATGTGTATTAATGTTTCTCAGTACACAAGTCACTTTTGAATTGAATTGAATTGAAATCCTTCACTATAAACACTTCAAACACCGCAAAAACTTTTTACTTTGAATTTCATGGGTTAAAAATCATATATTTTTAAATTTTTGTTCGGAGCGATGAATACACCCGGCTTCGCACGTACACATCATGGACTCCATCGGGACCTCATCTTAGCGTCTCGGCCACGTCCCTGGCCAGCGCTACATGGATTACAGCGCCCTGGTTCCAGCGTCTCTGACCAGCGCTTCATTCACGCATCATGACCACCACGAGGACACGCAGCATCCTCACTGGTCTACGCAGCTCCCGCTCAACCGCCTACAAGGTCCGCCGCACCTTCGGCCTTCCCGTCAGCACTGGAGTATTGATTCCCCAGATTACCAGTGCCTGACAGTCAACGAGTCCCGGTCACCAGCGCCCGGCGTCGACTCACTGACCCGCGCTTGACCAGCTATCACAGCCAGCATCCGGTGAATACATCTATCCAGCGTCAACTCTCGTTACGGCTACTCGGACTCAATAAACACTGTGACCTTCACGACACGCCTTTTATTTAGTGCCTCTCACCATTGATCCCCAAAGAGATATCAATTTAATAGTTATTAAATTTTTAAGATCGAAACGAGAGCAGAGCTGATGAGAAGCTGATGGATCAGCAGAACGGCGCTATGTTGGTGAAGAAAACTGGTTCATCGATTCTGCTTATCCTGCGTGGATTGTGCTACACGACGTATGAATTTATAATTCGGGTTGATCGTGCAGACTCATACACATATTCTTTTTGTTTTTAAATCGAATATAATATATCAATATCTTTGAACTAAATATAATGTTTCCCGTTCTATGTTGAGAGAAGACAATATTATTTGTTGTGTACTTGTTTTTGTTGAAAAATTATTTATAATTATGTGTTGTCAATAAAACGTTTATTATATAATACATGTCATGAATTATTTATACCTATGAGCTATGAGTTTTCCTATTTCATGCCAGAGTTCCATAACACAAGGAACGCAGCTTCATCACTTTGCATTTACATCCAAGGTAACCAAGTTCGGATCACAAATCTGAAATGTTCATTTTTTATTATAATATGACTTTCTTGTGCATGTTAAATTACATAAAATGAAGAGCTCACCATTTGCACGTTAAAGGAGCGATTCCCGTGATGATTGCAGTACATATGTTCCTGTACTGCAGGACCAACGATAGCTATATGAGTGAAGTCAATCGCTTCTATAGTACCAGGGAAAGGATCACCGGACTGCTCAAATATTTGTATGGCCTTTTGCCTATCTGCAGCGGTCAAAGGAAATTTAACCCATGTCTGGAGTAGTGTGTCGATGATAGTCGATGAAACATTTAATATGCATCGGCTAACCGACGACTCACAGACAGCCAAGTCCCACTCGTGACCTATACTTCTCTGGTACGAGCCCACAGGGTAAAATCTTACTGCAGTTAGTACCTGTGAAAATTTCAGCTATTAATAGTGTATCTTATTTTGTCATGGATTACATAGTTAATTGAATGTACCTCCCACCTGTGACTGGACAGACAGTTCATGCTTTCTTCTCTGTTGTAAGATGGGGGATAACGAGTTCATTAGGAAGTGGCCAATTTCCTTAGATATTCTGAATAAATTCAGGAACTCCGTTTGCCCCATTTCCATGGGATTTTGGGCGTCTCTTAAGATACGGAAAGGGATTCTTATTTCGTTGTGGTTAACTTCAAAACCCACAATTTCGAGCGCCAGCCATCCTGCAACCATTTTATCTGAAACTTATTATTATTTATGTAGAAATCCTCAATGTTATGTGTATTTTATTGTAAATTAAATCACTTTTATCTGGCTTTCGACATGTTACGTACTTTACAAACATCGCAATTACGTTATTCAATTCATTTAATAGCATTATTGTGCCACAAACAAGTCACTAATCATGTTTACAGTCAATACTTACGATAATATTAAGTTTTTCTTGTTAAAACTAAGCAAATATTGCTAATTGTCAAAACGTCACACTTAAATGAAGCAAATTCTCAGCGAATGCTAGCGTGCGGCCGGCGAAAGACAGCTCGAGAGGTACCCTTTGCGGAAGGCTATAAGTTTTGGCGCGCAATCGAAAATCTGAGGATCCCATCTGTCATCGAGAGAACCGGAATCGCTTCTTACGAATAATCCGAGAAAAATCGTTAATTTGAATGAAAGGACGATTTTAGTTTCGTTATCGAGAATCGCCCTCCAGGAGAGAATTGTAGTAATCATAGAGAGGGGGAGGAGAATGATTTTCCAGAAGGGATTTGATTTAACCTCTTACTTTAAGCATTGAAGTTTATGAATCAAGGGAAGGGATGTTATTGACTTCTTACATGTAAATGAGGTTCGCAGCATTCTTCTTGAATTGCGTTGATTGGGGAAGATTTCATGGCTCCTAAGCCTGGGTTTACACTTGTAAGTAAAATTTACGACTTTCGTAAATTTTTGAAAAGTTACTCACAGGAGCGCTTACATATGCATCCAACTTATTGTAAATAATGCTCACGGAAGTTGTTAGGAAGTTTAATTTACGAACTTCTCACAAAGACCGCTACACCAGTAATTCTATTTTTGGTAAGATGGCTTCCTGACAACAACGCAGTGCCGCCGACTTTGACAGCTGTCAGTTAGTAAAAATTTTTTTTTGTTAGTTACCTATTTATTAAGTTAAAAGAAATACCGACATATTTCGCTTTGTTATATGTATTAATAATTATGGTTTACTTCCTAAGTAACATATTTTTCTTAAGTAAGAGCATTTTGGTTTTGCTCATTGATCTTGAGGGCAAACAGATTTTTCTTAAATATATTTATTCTATTTACGGTTTGTCAGGCTATCAGGAAGGAGATTATATATGTGTACACCCTCATGGCCTATGTTTCTTTTACCACACTCTGTCTTTGCTGAATTTGTGTATAATTTATTATGTTGTCTTGTGTGGTGGTCATGTACTTGTAATTTTTTCATACATGAAGTATTTGTGTGTATGAGGCCATTTTGGATTTTGTGAATTAATAGGCATATGTTTTATTCGTACAGTTTTCTAATTTTAAGTAAGTTAGTTTCTTGGTATACTCTTTTGGTGGGGGTATCTGGTCTATAGTTAAAAAGTTTTTTTTAAACTTTATTTTGTATTATTTGAATTTCGTTAATGGAGGACTGAACGCCGTTGGCGCTAAAAAAAAATTGTCCAAAGAAGCGAAGTTAGCAGTCCACAACGGAGTGCTGGTACCTACCCTGATTTATGGAAGTGAGGCATGGAACTGGCAAAGAAAGGATGAAAGTAGATTGAATGTTGTTGAAATGAGATCCCTGAGACGTATGTGTGGTAAAACCATGTTTGATCGTGTGAGGAATGTGGAGATCCGCAAAGAGTACAAGGCTGATATAAGCGTAATGAGTAAGATCAAGAAAGGAACGCTTATATGGTTTGGGCATGTAGAGCGAATGAGCGAAGAAAGGAGTTTAAGAAAAATATACGATGCAAATGTGAATGGTAGCAGAAGTCGGGGACGCCCGAGGAAGACATGACACGACCAAGTGAATCAGATACTTGAGTCAGGCCATGTCAAGAGTCAGAATAATAGAAGAGTATGTATTAGACGATGTATGAATCTGAATGAGGCAAGAAGTTTGTGCCAAGACCGAGTTGTTTGGCGGTCCCTCCTCTCAGCCTACCCCTGCGCGGAAACGGTGTGATGGTTAGTTAGTTAGTTAGAAAAATCAATGATGACTATTCGATTTTTGGCGTCAGGTAATGTTTTCTGTGTATTCTTATACCTATTGCATTTTTATACACATTCATTAGAGATATTAATTTGATGTGAAGTTTGATAGCTGATCCATCAGTTCGTGAAGTTGAATATAGAAGTCGAATACTAGACTCATTATCACACATTTACACAGGCATTTTTCAAACATGACATTGTGTTAATGATAAATAATGTTATGTTAGTCTCCATAGATTATTGCAGTGTATTATTTCATAAAGCTGTTCAAGGCGACAAGTAAACAAGTCCCGAGGAGCAACGGGGGAAATTCCGAATCTTACTGTCAGTGCTGCAGATTTCTGTTTTACCATCCCGACAGTGACGTCAAAACTTACGGTAAGCATCTCAACTTATCAATCTGTTTTGATAAGCTGTGAGAGAGCCGTAAATTCCCGCGTGAGCGATTAGACCTGTCAAAAAATAACGTAAAAAAAAACTTCTGTAACTTGGTATAAATTACGGTAAGTGACTTATGGTGTCGTTTACATTGGTAAATTTGTCGTAAGTGGCTTACGTGAGCAACTTACAGGAAAAAAACTTACAAGTGTAAAGGCAGCCTAAGATAAGGCGGGAGAGTCTATGGTATGTAATAAACACGTTGTTTTATTGCGAACCTAATTAATTTCATATTATTTACAGTAGCTATGGGCAGGATCGAAACATTTACACGATTGAAATATTTTGTTCGAAACATAAAAAGAATTAAGTGATAAATCGATTGATTAGCTCGGAGTTCAGCGTTTCTAATTTAAATAGATATACAGAGGATGACCGCATTAGATTCTGCAAACCGTTATCAATTATCTAAACTTTATGTTCTATTAAGTCAAAATTATTTAATCTTCTTCCAAATATTTACTCTGAGTCCACCCAATGACGTCAAAATACATCTAGACTCATTATTGTCTGACAAACTCAAGATAAAATGTGGCAAGTAAAAATACTATTATTTCTTAACCCTAGAGTTGGTGCGCTGTGAGCATTTTGCCGCCCTCTGCAAAAAAACATTGATAATTCTTAAATCTATTGCTCGTAAACTTTGCGCTTTTTAATAGCTGCCCCCACTATCGTTCCCCACCCCTTGCCGAAAGATTGTACGCCATCGGTACGCGGGGGGCTGCTTAACAAGGAGGTTGTTACCATCAATTGTCGTCCGGCGGCGATTCGCTCACTGCTCGCCTACTCACGTATGTAAAAATTTACGGTTTAATACATTTATTTTTTAAAATGAAAACTATTAACTTACGAAATATACAAGTGTTACTTAAAACTAAATATAAGCATTACTTGTAAGTATTTTAGTAGGTAATTCTAAATAAAGAAACTAATAGGTAGTCGGACACTCTTAGTTCACCAATAAATTACAGTATTGTGGGTAGAATGAAAAGGTAAATGTTCTATTACGAATCATTATAATCGCAAGTCTATATAGCAATTCGACAATCTATTATGATACTTTATTGTGTTCAAAATGTACAAAATTCCTGTGCAATGACCAAATGCACATACTTATGAGAAGAATTTTTCGCCAAAGCATATCTTGTAGACTTAGAATATATTTAATGTTTTTATTTTTTTCCATTTTTATAAATATCATAGAAGGATAATGAAGGATAACTTAAAAAAGTAAATAAAAATGTTAAATTTTATAAAGTCAACTGAAAACCAAAGTTCCTTAAACAGAGTTCGATAAATATGTCGATTTGTAATTCTTTAATTGTGTTTTACTTAAATCCTGAGAAAATAAATAAATTAAATTCCAGTATTCCTACTTAAAATGGGTCCACAAAAACGAGCGGCAAAATGCTCCCCACGCACCCACTAACGTTTTACGGAAAGGCGCGCCCACTCTAGGGTTAAGTAAATTTTTCAATTCCAATGCTGTTCATGTGGGGCTAAGATGGACATTTAAAGAATATGTACGAATTAAATCGATTTTGCATCGGATGCTAAATTCTAGGTCACGGGCGTGTCTAATATACGCTTACTCGCTTACACTATAAGATGAACACGCAATACTGTATGAGATCTACTGCTATAAGGCTGTCCTTATTACATTTATGTGTTGCTACTTTCACTATCTCAGAAAATGTTTATATCTGAAAATCATCGTTACATATATTTTTTCAAAATAATAAAATAATTTTGGTGTTTTACTGTAAATTTTATCTTTTGGCTTTTTATAGTGCTTGTCGGGTAGTTAAAACACCTTCTCATCACGCACGAAGGCTTTTTATAGTGTTTGACGGGTAATAAAAACATTTTCCCATCACGCACGAGGGCATTTTGTCACTTTGTTACTCTATTTACTCAGAGGTTGCACACGGCCTTACGTGACGCGTAGCAGTTTAGTACTGAAGCTAGGAAATTGAAAGCAACACAGTTTCGCTTTTATCTTGCCACTTTGAGATTTCTACAGCGCTTCTATATGTTTGCATACACCTCATTGTTCTTACAAAATATTCCAACTGAAATAAAATAATCAAATCTCTTCCAAATAAGATTTTCGTTCTTAATGTAACGTTCTGTTTCTGTAGGTTTCAGTTATATTTTTGGGCTAGAACCAAACCATAATCCTACCACAGTCTTACCATGGATCTACTGAATCCAGAGCGTGTCTCTATCAAGAAGGAACCAGGGCCATAGGAAGAAGGCGGTTGTGAAATGCTGTATGGGGATATGGATTTTGACCTTTCAGATGTAAAGAAGGAATCCTTACAGCATGCGGAGAGCACTCGGAAAACCCGTAAGTTGCGATGCTTATGTCAAAAACTGTTTTGCGTAAAATTTCGATGCTAGTAATCCATGTCAGTTTTGAGTTGCCCAGGCAGGCCATAATTTTTAAGAAGTACTTGTTCTTGTTGTTGTCGTACTTTGGTATTTACATTAAATATTATATTTACGGGAGACTGCTACAAGTTACATTAGGGTGCATTAAAACACATGTCATATTGATTCGATCATCATTTCTCTAACAATACAAAACTGTTTATAGAATGTGCTCAAGAGTAAATAGTATATCCTCCTTGAAACGAACATCAAATCAAATCAAATCAAATCAAAAATTATTTATTGTAAAATAAAAATTACAAAAGGTGTAGCTTATGGGTAGACCCCATTTCTTCCAGCTAACCACATTTATTTAATTACAATGTTTATATAATATTTTTTGTACAATGTTTATACAGATAAAATAACAATATACCAATGAAAAAATAAAAAAATACAAATATATATACCAATAAAAATAGGCGTTTCATTTACGTGAGGTATTCACTCAACGTGTAGTGACATTTATTAACAAGGAAAGTGTTTAGTAACGATTTGAATTTGTGTGTATCTTGTATTTGTTTAATGTTATGTGGAAGGTTGTTATATACTTTAATGGCCATGTAGTATGGTCCTTTTTGGAATATTGTTTTGTTTGCTTTTGGTATTAGTAAGTTTTCTGTGAGCCTTGTAGCGTATTTATGTGTCGAGTTTTTTAGTGGGAACTTGTCTGTAGATGATCGCACTAACATGCATAACTCCATAATATATATATCTGTGACTGTCATAATTTTCAGATTTTTAAACATAGGTCTACATGAATCTAAACGATCAGAGTTTGTAATTTTTCTTATGCATCTCTTTTGTATGATGAAAACATCTTTAGCGTTTACCGAGTTTCCCCAAAAAATAATACCGTATTTTATTATTGAATATACATAACCATAGTATGCGGCTATTACTGATTCGGTGTTTAATATTTTTCTCAAGGTACCCAGAACATAAGAAAAACTACTGATTTTTGCTACAATTTTTGAGACATGTTCTTTCCAGTTTATGTTTGTATCTAATTCTATTCCCAGTAGTGAACAGGTTTGGGAAGGTTCGATTATATTATTATTAATGTTTACATTTATATTTATAGGTGTAGCTTGCACTGGACAAAATTTTAAAATTTGGGTTTTGTTTGTGTTGAGTGATAGATGTTGCGATAACAGCCAGTTTGCTATTAATTGGCAAGTCTCGTTAACTTGTTTGTTAAATTCGTCAACGTCTCCATTACATTCAAACAACAAAGCGGTGTCATCAGCAAACATTGAACATTCTGTGCCAGCAATTATTGGAAGTTCGTTTATATAGATAAGGAAGAGGAGAGGCCCAAGAATGCTTCCTTGTGGCACACCCTTGTTTATTGTTCTCCATTTGGATTCTACCATGTACTGGACCATTTTTTCATTGATATTTGAAATTTGAACTTTCTGCTGACGATTTTTTAAGTACGATTCAAACCATTTTAATGCTAAACCTCTAATACCCACATGTTCAAGTTTAATAAGAAGAAGCTCATGATCAACATTGTCGAATGCTTTTGAGAGGTCGAGAAAGATACCTACAGTTTTTTTACTAATATTAATATTTTCTAGAATTTTGTTCAAAAAATTGAATACTGCCTGTGTTGTTGAACGGCCTTTACGGAATCCAAATTGTTGTGGACATATTATCTCAAAGTTTTCGAGAAAGTTATAAATGCGATTGTACATGGCTCTTTCAAATATTTTTGAAAAGTTTGGTAATAAGGATATCGGTCTGTAGTTTGAGATTTCCTGTTTAGGACCCTTCTTATACAAAGGTACAATAATAGATTGTTTTAATTGTTCTGGGAAGGTTCCTGATTCAAAAGATTTGTTAATTAATATTTCCAACGGGTAACTTAACGCTTCGGCACATGCTTTTATAATTTTTATAGGGATTTTGTCAGTGCCGACACTGCTTTTATTTTTCAGTTTTACGATGATTTTAATAATTTCCTCCCTGTTTACAGGCGTTATAAAGAATGATCGCGACTTTTTGTTTTTGACTGTTTTGGCAGATTGTGGATGTAGAGATGTATTTTGTGGTGGTGGCGGTGGTGCAAAGAAAATGTTAAATTCATTTGCAATGTTTTTTGGTTCTGATACCAGGTTATCATTTATTTTAAGACAGATTTTTGGTTTACTTTTAGAATTAGAATCTGCGGTCCTTCTTATTTCCTAAATGAACCTTAAAAGCCTGTTCTCCAGATTCCCGTTTTTAAAGGGTAATAATCGATCGTACCATTTATCGTACATTTTTAAAATAAAAGTTTTTAAAAAAGTAACAGTTTTTTTGTAGTACTCTCCAGGAGATGACTGTAATTGTACTATTTTATAATGCACTTCGTCTGGACTTATCAATTGAGTATTATTGATTGGTTTTTAGGTGGCATTAAAGTGGAGACTGTTAGCTTCAAAGTAGAATCAGGACCTCAAGAAGAAGATGGAGGGGGAATCCCTTTTATGGAAATTGACATAGACCTCCCGGATGTGAAAAACGAATGCCTTAAACGCCTTCAAAGAAAAATACAGACAACAGGTGAATAAAGATTCGTGTTTTTTTTTTTACATTTATTGAATTAAAGATGCTTATACTTATACTTATTCGTAATGTTTTTCAGACTCATTGACTGATCAAAATACACGTTCTTTGGAAAAACCATTCTCTTGTTCCTATTGTAAGTACTCCTGCAAGTTAAAGTCAAATTTAGAACGTCACGTGCGGACTCACAGTGGAGAAAAACCTTTTTCTTGTTCCGACTGCAAATATTCATGTTCTCGAAAGGAAAATTTGACGATACATATGTTGACTCACGGTGCAGAAAAACCTTTTTCATGTTCCGTTTGCAATTATTCATGTTATCAAAAGCGTTATTTGAAGATACACATGCTGACTCACAGTGGAGAGAAACCTTTTTCATGTTCCTTTTGCATTTATTCATGTCCTCGAAAGGGAGATTTGACAAAACACATGCTAACACACAGTGGAGAAAAACCTTTTTCTTGTTTCTTTTGCAACTATTCTTGTTCTCGAAGGAATCAGTTGACGAGGCACATGCTGACTCACAGTGGAGAAAAATCTTTTTCATGTTCCGTTTGTGCTTATTCAAGTTCACGAAAAAGAGATTTGACGATACACATGCTAACTCACAGTGAAGAAAAACCATTTTCTTGTTCCAACTGCAACTATTCTTGTTCTCAAAAGCGTTATCTGACGAGACACGTGTTAACCCACGGTGGAGAAAAGCCTTTTTCATGTTCTGTGTGCAATTATTCATGTTCTCAAAAGGGAGCTTTAACGAACCACATGCTGACTCACAGTGGAAAAAAACCTTTTTCATGTTCCGTTTGTGCTTATTCAAGTTCTAATTGCAACTATTCTTGTTCTCAAAAGGGAGTTTTGACGCGACACATGCTGACTCACAGTGGATATTAACCTTTTTCTTGTTCTAACTGACACTATTTTTGTTCCATCCTGGAGAATCCCTTATTACGCATTCATAGAGAATGCCTAAATAACGATAACGTACTTTGTTCATAAAAATTAATAAAATTATCCGCCCGTAGAATAATTTCCGATTTAACCTGTTTGTATAAAATCATTAATGCAATGTTTCATACCCCTGATTGATTGTATGTAATCTCTTTTAATATTCAAAGCAGGTTATTTACAAGACAGTACCTACCATATTATTGTAGCAATTCTACATTAATGTCCTAATATTACACTAATATGCAAGGATTCAACAGCTAGGAAACAAAAACTACGATGTTGTTGATATATATAACACATCAATTTCAATGCTTAAGCATACCTTATTGAAGAGTTTTTCATCAAGTGGGGGAGTATTTTAATTAAGGTATTTAATTTGACTAACACATTGATATTTGTCGGATGAAAGAATTTTTTTTTTTTTGATTTTTTATAATTTTTATATTTTGTATCTACATGCTGTGGAGATCAAATTCAATAACATTTTAACTTTATTTATTTTTTGCTAGTGTTTTGAATAGTTGTTTCCTGCACTATTTACATGCATAATTTCTTTTATATTTTTATATATGTATATGTAAAAGCCTCAATAGGCGTTAAATAAATAAATAAATGAAACTGAAGCAAACAATGGTCATGAAATTAGTGAACTTTTCTCAATTTACTCTGCTCTGTTTTTAATACAAATGATGTGTCAAATCAACATGTAAATAATGATTCTCAAGAAAGTACCTACTCGCTCAGTCATGTCTAAATTTCAAGGACTGAAATATTCAAAACTATGAAATCACTAAACTCAAACAAAGGTCTAAGTACAGATGCCATTCCACCATTATTTATATCAAACTGTGCTTAATCTCTTGTTAATCCTCTTCATGTTATATTTCGTAAATCTCTTAAAGAAGGTGTTTTTACTGATCTTTGAAAAATAGCACGAATCAATCCTCTCTTCAAATCTGGGAATAAAAGCGACATCTCTAATTATAGCCCAGGAAGTATACTCTCATGTTTTGGGAAAATATTCGAAAGCATTTTTACACATTTTAAACATATTTTAGGTTTTTTTCAGAATGGATTCTTATTCAAAAGATCATCTACCACAAATTTAATCGAATATGTAGATTTTTTAAGTTCCAATTTTGACATTAGAACACTATTATATGAAGTTTATACTGATTTCCGAAAGGCATTCGATAAAGTCAGTCATCCTCTTCTGATCCAAAAACTAAAAAGAACAGGTTTCCACGACAGCCCCCTGAGGTGATTATATCTTATATCTCTCACAGGAGTCAATAAGTTAATATTTATGAGTCCTCTCCCAAACTTGTCACATCTGGTGTCCCTCAAGGATCCCATTTAGGACCACTACTCTTTATTATATTCATAAATGATCTAACGGCAAAACTTTTTTGTAAATGTTTATTATATGCGGATGACTTAAAAAATGTTCATCCCGTGAATTCACAAGAAGACTGCGAAAATTTGCAAAAAGACCTCCTCACACTGTCTCAATGGTGTATAGATAATGCAATGGAATTAAATAATAGCAAATGTAATATCATCTCGTTCCCTTACACGATCTGTGATGAAATCCTAAAACGAGTAGATTCCATTAGAGATCTGAGAATTTTACTTGAGTCGAAGCTAACCTTCAGAAACCATTACCAAAACATTGTCAATCAGGCCAATAGAATGCTCGGTTTCATCACTAGAATCACTAAATCATTTAAGGACATTAGTAGCTTCAGAATCTTGTACTACTCATATGTAAGAAGCATCTTAGAGTACGGCTCTGTGATTTGGTCACGAATTTATGCAATTTATAGCAGGAAAGTGGATTCCGTTCAAAAAAATACTAAAGAATACTAGCTTACAAATCTGTAGTACATGTAAATGGTACCCACAGCGGGCAGCGGACGTAAGTCTACTCCGAAGTTGAAGCACGATTATCGAAGTCACCATAGAGGGTAGAGCGCATACCGTTTTCGCCGTCTTCTACACTAATGGAAACCTAGTGAGAGAAGACCTAAGTAAATTGCTCAATCTGGGACCAATTGTTGTGATTGGAGGCGATTTGAACGCCAAACACAACTACTGGAATAACTACAGAGGTAATGCCAACGGAAAAACGCTCTTTACACACATGCAGACAAATACCTATTCGATAATGGCGCCCGACAGACCTACGCACTACTCGCAGCTCTCTAGATATCCGAGTACATTGGATATCGTACTCGAGAAAAATGTAAAGACAGTATCTCCACTGCGCACGCTAGACGAGCTGTCATCCGACCACCTGCCCGTGAGCTTCACTATAGGAGGCACAACTTCAAGGAGCCCCAGAAAACAGCGCAATTATAAGAATGCGGACTGGGAAGGATTCAAAAAGGACGTCAACGAACGAATTCATCTCACTTCGGAAACTCTGCGCTCGCCACAAGAAATCGACGCAGCTTCAAGCACTCTCAGGGAGATACTTCAAACAGCACAAGACACACACATACCTCTCAAAAAAGTACATTCATACACGATCAAGCTTCCCGAGTATGTCTTATCGCTCATCAAGGACAAAAATCGCCTGCGACGCATGTTTCACCGCACCCGCGACGAATATTTCAAGCAAAAACATTTTCAAACCGGTGATCTTATATACATGCATTTAGTTTTTTCAACATTAATAATCAGTTGTCTTACATCGTGGATCCATTTGAGAAGCTCGTCAAAGTCTCTTTGTAATTCTTGTATAGCTATTGATCGATTTTCATTGGATACAAAAGCAGTATCATCAAAAAATGAATTTACGAGCTTTTTTGAATATCTTGCACAAAGCAATAACATATTTAATATATAACTTTGGACATAGAATTGACCCTCGCGGTACTCCTGATTTGGTATATCTTGATTTACTTATTAAATTGAAATCTTCACACTCGCTTTTCTATTTGATAAATAGTTTTTGAAGAATAAGTTTACCCCGGATTCCTATAATTTCAAGTATTTTAATTATTTGTAAATGGCTAAGTGTATCGAAATCTTTTGAGAAATCAATAAATAGAACCAGTAAATGTTTTTTAGAGTTAAGTTGTGAATTTATATAATAATTAGAAATATTTTCGAGCAATTTATGACAACTTTTTTTTTATTGAAAACCATACTGGCATTCATAAATAATACTCAGATTTCTAAAATATTTATCTAAATTAATAGATATAAATTTTTCTTAATTTTTTTCTAATGCAGGTAGTATGGAAATCGGTCTGTAATTATTTATTAAGGAGTGATTTCCATTTTAAAAGATAGGCCTTACGATGCTATATTTTAATTCATCAGGAATGTGTCTCGTGTCAATTATTTTGTTTAAGTGTGTAATTACAGGACTAAGTAAGTTTACATGTTTTAAAAAATCAAACATACGAATTAAATCCCCGCCTGGTGTCTTGGAATTTTTCATACCTCCGATAACTATTTTTTTTTTTTTTTTTAAAGAAAGACAAACATTCCCGGGTTACGAATAACCCAACAATGTTTGAAAATCTCCTACTACCACCACAGAAAGCCGAAAATGTTGCTTGTGTTGTGATGGAGGACTTAGCCAGCCGAGGAATCGAACACGCGACGCTCGGGTGAGACCCAAGCGCTATGCCCACTCAACCACTGACCGGTCAATTTGCTTTGCATTTACTCTTGGTTTGTACGTTGAATGAGGTAAAAAATATTCCTGACGCATTCAGACGCTCGGACATTACATTCATGTAATAACTTATTTCCAACTGCCGTAAACTAATAATACTAGTTAAGTTATGCTATCAAATACTTGATTTCTATTGTCCATATGTCTACGTAAAATTTATCATGTGTTAGTATCGATATTTTTTTTGTGGAAATTCAGGTTGTTGGTTTTTTATGTTGCTAGAAATAATAATTATTGTAATATTTAATAATTGAAGACAATATTAGCGAATCCTAAATGAAAATAGGAAAGGGAAAATGTACAACTGTCATTTTATCTGTAAGCGAGTTCCCAATGTAATTTTTGAGTAGTAAAATAATAAGAAATAAAATTAAAATTAAAAAGTACCTGACAGCTATGTTAAACCTCTCTCTGGGTTGGTCATAATGTAATGTCATAATGTAATTCAATGTCGATTCAATGTGCAGTTTGTCATAAAACAGTCTTATAATCTTGACATTCGTCGTAAGCCACTTGCTGTTTTTTTCGATCTTGAAAAAGCATTTAATACGGTCTCTCATCCTCTGCTGCTAAAAAAACACAGGAGGTTGGAATAACAGGAGTAGCTTACACATGGTTTGAAAAGTATCTAATAAACCGGACACAACAAACTCACATCCACTATGATAAAATACATAAAAGCAAATAATTATCTGTGTCCTATGGTGTTCCTCAGGGTAGTATACTAGGACCAATTTTATTTCTTATATACATTAACCCACTATGTACCATGAATATGATGAATATTAATTGAACGTGCTCTACCCTTAAATCAACAAAGGTAGTAATAGTAATATTTGGGAATAATCATAAATAACCAGCTACGTTAGGAAGCCCATATCAGTGACACTGTAATAAAACTTCGTTAACTCTGCCATATATTTTGCTCACTTTGGTCCATCTTAGATTTAAAGACTCTAAGAAGCGTATATTTCGCCCTTCTCCAATCCATAGCAACATATCGCTGTCCTAGTTCTTGTATGTTCAATAGACCTTTTTTAGCAAAACTGAGTTATGAATGCCAATATGTTCATTAGCCTATTGCGCATTAATGAAGCTAAAAAACATATTTTTTGGTTTTTAAGTGACATTTTCAGCATTTTTCGAGTGCCAATATCCACTCACGGAACAATGTTTTAGTTCTCATTTGTTCAATCTCCTGGATATTGAACATTCAAACACTCAAAGTTATGAATATAATTTTTTTTTTAAAGTTCATAGATATTTCTTCAATATCCCGTAGAACGTTAAGGGCTTGAATGTTCAATCTCCACTTTCAACCAATCAGGAGTTGGCTAGTTAAGATGAGCGGCCATGTTGGTTTTCAGTTTTTTTTTTAATTGTCACCGGAGTTACGCATCATTCCACTAAAAATACGTTTAATTCTGAATATACTACTATTATTAAACTAAAAATAACTTCACCGACTTCAGAATCAATAAACCTTAGACCAGTAGCTCAAATAGAGAGTTAAGTCTTCAAATTATGTTATTTATAGGCTTTTTCACCATATTTTACATGTACTTCTTGAATTTGCTTGGCAAATATACAGACTACTCCATTTATTATTTATTTATTCAATTATTTATTTATACCCTTAAGGATTTTACCTAAAATGTGTCTCAATAAATTATATCAGTGCATTAAAACTTATTTTTATTCTACATTTCTATTTTTGCTACTTTTAAAATATTCTACAGATAAAAAATATGTTCGTACACCAGGGCCGTATTTGTACTTTTCACAAGTATAGGCCACTACGTTTGCGCCGCCCCCTACCCCCTTCTTGGAAATTGCAACCGATAATATCTATCATAAAAATAAAAGTAAATAAAAAAAGAAAAAAAAACATAATCACTCACTTTTAGGCTGCCATTAGGTGACACACAATTTTCAAAATAAATAAGAAATTTGGGAAGTAGGTATTCAAAAATAAAATAAACAAACGAATTAGTACAATTTAATTTACTTAGTAAAATTTAATAACAAGAATTACAATTTTTTTCGGTTTTTTTATTGACAAAATAATCTATAATATCTTCATAGCATATAGCAGGGCTTCCCAAACTTTTTTCAACTGTGACGCCCTTGGGAAGTTGCCATATTTTTGCAACGCCCTTGGGAAGTTGCCATATTTTTGCGACGCCCCCCCCCCCCCGGTGACTAAAAATCTAAGCCCCCCGCCGCTCATTTTTACCAAGCGTAGTATTTTGAAGCCCCCCCCTCGGGGCTTCGAACGGGTCACGTAGTATGGGTACGTTACCTAATAACAATTTGTCAGAAAAACTCCAAATAGTATCTAAATTTTTATTAGAAAATAAAGAACACAACATAAAAACAAAAATTGAAGCAAACAAAAAAGATAAAAAGCAATTTTTTCTTTGGTATTAATGAGAAGGATGTGCTTGCTTTTCTGAGCATAGTTTCTCAAAACGAGGTTGATGTTTCGAAATCGCTACTCTCGTCTCTGCCTCTTGCCTCACGACGCCCCTGGGATGATCCCGCGGCGCCCCGGGGCGTCGCGACTCACAGTTAGGGAAGCCCTGGCATATTGTATTCATTAAGTCTGCTTCAACATTACACAGAGATTGTTTCCTCAAAAACTTAAAAAGATTCAGTAATGATGTCGATCCAGGTTTCTCTGCCGTCTTATTAGAGGAAATGTGACTACAAAAGTGTACACATTCCTGAACTAAATCATTACAGTAATATTGCACAAGAGACTGAGCTTTTTCTGAGACTCTTTTTGTTTAAAGTTCACTCATTCTTGTTAAAAATGAAAAATTTTCTTTAAAGATTATATATGCACCATGTCTTCTTTTTAATTCAGCTCTCAGTCTGTCCAGAATTACCAAAAAGGTGTTGACTCTGAAAGAGTCTCTGGAAGTTGTTTTAATTTCCTCATTTGATGCTTCGTCTATGAAGTTTTTTTTCTCTTAGGGTTCCTCTTACTCTTACTGTCGCCCTGATATTGCTTAAGTGCGCTCATTTCAATTGCACTTTTTTTTCGAAAAAATCAAAGCTTATCTCGCTCTGCTATTTTAAATTCGAGAAGAGATCCATAAAGATCAGATACCGTCAGTACATCAACAGATGAGTTCTGAATCTGAGTTCTCACTTTATTTAATCTGTCCAAAATAGCATTCCAAAATACAATCATAAATGCCGCTTCCAGTTTTTCCAATTTAAGGCGAATTCCTTTTGCTTCAATTCGTGGGATGGGTTTCTGTGTAGCGTCATTTTCAATCAGTTTTAAAACCGTAAGTACTTCATCCCAGGAATCTCTTACACTTTGACAGGCATCTGCTCTTGCTGACCAACGTGTGAGGTTTACTCTCTTCAGCGTCTTTCGTTTTCCTATTTCATTAGCCAATTTTTTCCAACGATCGGTTGACTTCACAAATAAAGTATATACCTCTTCCAGCAACATGAAGAAGTGACAGGCTTCTGTACAAGACTCAGCGGCCGAGGTTCCCACCAAATTTAATGAATGAGCTGCACAAGGGACGAACATGGCAAGTGGTGCTTGTTCTTGAATTTTGGCTTGTAAACCATTATAAATTCCTGACATGTTCGAGGCATTATCATATGACTGACCCCGGCAGTCTTCTGGATTTATGTTCAACTTTTCTAGCTCTAAAGTAATGGCATCAAACATATCTTGAGCCTTGTGTCCTACAGAAGGTAAGAATTTAAGAAATCTCTCACATGGCTCTCCATTATTTAAAAAATATCTAATCACAAGTGTCAGTTGATCTACGTGTGATGCATCCGGTGTAGAGTCTACAATTAATTGACACAAGTATACACACGAAACTGCCGCTTTGCACTGCCAGCCGGCCCGGCGCGCGCGTGATACGGTATATTATGTGTTCGTACGGGCGCGGGCGGGTAGCGGGGGTGACTGTTCATCACATCACCCGCCCCCGATCCGCCGCCACCCTTTACCCTTGCCCACGGGCAGTAGCATACATATAAGTAACTATCTAACTAAAGTACTAGGAATTAGCACATTTAAAAAATGATATTTATCGTCTAATAGTTATAAAACTTTGTCTATCCACAGGGACTTTTTTGTTTCTAATCGCATACACGGCTTACCAAAGCGAGCGAGTGCCGCCCCCTGAACTCTGGCCTATTGACAAATCCAGGACTGTCGTACACTAAAAATAACCATTTGTGGACTTTTCCACTAAAAACGAATTAAATTAAACATTGTTCACTTTTCACCTTTCTTTTAATAAAAATATAATTTTAAAATAAATTGACTTATTTATAAAAACAAAAAAAATCTATTTATTTTGGCATCATGATGTAAGTCGGCTCTAGGGTTTGTAAATCCCGCACATTCTCCAAATCCCGCGGGATTGAGGAATGTAATGTAATGATTTGGATTGCAAACCCAAGTCTGCTCGTATGTGGAACGAGCTAAGATAAGGTGTCCGTCTTTTCTCCTTCATTTTAGTCGGGCCTCTTCAACGCCCGCATTAACAAATCTCAAAACAGCCCCCTCCTTAACCCATCTCACAACGTTGCCCAGCCGAGTTCCCCTTTTTGGGGCGTTCACCGTGAGCAGCGTCCGCGTGTGGAGTCCAGAAGCCTCCAGTCAGTTTGTAAGGCTGATCGGCTTGTGTAGGCTTCTTTCGTATCACGACAAGGATTGGCTTGCCGTGGGGGTAGGTGAAGGTTCGCTTCTCATTAAAAACACTTGTGTTTTTGTTGATATGTTTAATATTTAACACAGAAGAGGGTAGACATTAAACCGAGAGAGCGAAGCGAGCGTTGGATGATACTGGTCATGTAAAATTGAATGCTAAAAAGAAAAAACAAAAGATCTCGATCACAACAAACTATATAAAACAAAACACCAATATTTGACGTGAATACACTATGACGTGCCATAGACAAAAAGATTTAATATAAAAGGTGGCACAGACAGAAAAAGATAATGAAAAAGGCTTGAATAAAGTTAAATAAAAAAGGACAATCATAAGATACGACACGCAACATACTCCCGGCTTTGACAAACTAAGTTTGTTAACAAAATCATGATGAAGTCGATGAAAGTAAAGTTCACTGGGTTTCACTGTGGAGAATGTCACTGGAGAGTCATTGCATAAATTTCACTGGAGAAAGTTTTTATAGGAATTCACTGGAGAAGTTATTGTAGGAAAGTCACTAAGGTGACAGAGATGATGATGATGCTGATGACGATGATGATGTTGTCTGGTCAACGGGTAGTAGACAGAGCCGGTTGACAGCCCTTGTTACTGTCGATTTAGAGTTAGCGACAGTAGCTGCTCGTGTGATGCCATCAGTGCCAGGGTGTAGTGTCAGAATGCGACCAAGAGCCCACTTGGTAGGAGGTAAGTTATCCTCAAAGAGCAGTACCAAGGAGCCTGGTTGCAGCACGTCTGGGGTTTTGGTCCTCCATTTAGCTCGTTCCTGCAAGAGAGTGAGATACTCCTTAGACCACCTTTGCCAAAAATGTTGAACGAGCTGAGTGGTTCGTTCAAATCTGGAGAGCCTTCCAGAATTCGTAGCGGTCAGGTCCAGTTGAGGTGCAGCAACCAAAGATTCGCCAATAAGGAAGTGACCCGGGGTGATAGGAGTGAGGTCAGATGGATCGGTGGAAAGGGGGGTGAGCGGACGAGAATTAAGGCATGCCTCGACCTGCGTTAAGACAGTATACAGCTCCTCAAAAGTCAATGACAAGTTACGGAGAACTCTAGTCAAATGATGCTTGGCTGACTTCACTGCGCTTTCCCATAATCCGCCAAAATGAGGAGATCTAGCTGGAATAAAGTGCCATTGAATAGAATGAGAACCAAAAAAATCCGAAAATTCATTCGAGTCGAAGAGTTCTGCAAAAAAGAGGTTAAGGACTTGAGATCATTTGAAGCTCCTGCAAAATTCCCAGCATTGTCTGAGTAGATATGAGCACATTTTCCACGTCGTGCGATAAAGCGATTGAAACATTTGAGGAAACCCGTAGTAGATAAATCCGTAGCAAGCTCAAGATGAACTGCCTTGGTAGAAAAGCACACAAAGATACACAAATAAACCTTGAGAGTTGTTTTACTACGAATATTTCCAGATTTAATGTAATAAGGTCCTGCGTAATCAACACCACACGTAAGAAACGGGCGTGTTGGTTGCAGTCTAGACTGCGGTTGGTTCCCCATTAATGGTTGAATTGTTGTAGGTTTTGACCTGAAACAAACTATACATTTACGAAGAACACTGCGTATGGTGCGTCTTCCACAGAGTGGCCAAAATTGTAAACGAATGGATGCGAGTAACGCTTGCGGTCCAGCATGTAATAATTGACGATGAAAATGATTTATAATTAGGTTAGTAAACTGGTGATTGGAAGGTAAAACTACAGGATGTTTTTGATTATAGGTGAGGTTTGCATTTGATAGACGTCCGCCAACGCGCAGTACGTTCTCCGAGTCTAAAAATGGGTTCAATGAGAGAAGTTTACTATTTGACAAAAGACATTTTGATTTTGACTGTAATGCCTTTATATCTGATGCAAAGCATTGCCTTTGAACTATTTTAACAAGCGTTGTCATTGCAGTAGTTAGTTCAAGTACAGTTAGTGTGGTTGTTTGAGATTCAAACTTGCGGAGAGCATTAGTTTTGAAACGAATACAATAAGCTACTACTCTTTGCAATTTATGTAAAGTAGAATAACGATCAAAGATGTCAGTGTTATGTATTTGTGTTATGAATGCTTGAGTAGTGGTTTTCTGTTCCGGAAGTTCTAGTGAATCTGGGATGACGGTAGTTGGCCAATGTGTTTCATTTTGAGATAGCCATAGAGGACCATTCCACCAGAGGTTGCAAGATGCAAGAACAATTTGAGAAAGGCCTCTAGATATGAGATCAGCAGGGTTTAGTTTGGTTGAAACATGTCTCCATTGTCCATGAGAGGTTGTGTCTTGAATCTCCGATACACGATTGGCGACAAAGGTTTTCCATCGTGCAGGCGATGCGGCGATCCACGCGAGAGTTATCGTAGAATCGCACCAGTAAGAGGTGGATCCTTGAAATGTTAATGAGTCTGTTACCTTCTTCATGAGTTGAGATAATAAAAGAGCTCCTGATAGTTCTAATCTAGGCAAGGAGATATTTTTCAGAGGCGCCACTCTTGAGCGAGCGCATAGCAATCTGCAGATCCAGATGCCGTTTTCGAATGTCCGTATGTAAATACATGCTCCATATGCGCGTTCTGATGAATCGCAGAATCCGTGTAATTCAGAATATTCCTTAATTGTAGGTACATGTCTAGGTAAAGATATTAGATTAATGTCTTTCAACTGATGTTTAAAGTTGAGCCATGAAGTTTGAATATGACTTGGAACGTCTGAATCCCAGTCAATTTTTAATTGCCATATATCCTGGATGAATAATTTTGCAGTGATATTTATTGGAGCAATTAGACCGAGAGGGTCGAATAGTTTCGCTATTTGTGACAAAAGATTTCTTTTAGCTATAGATGAATTTACAGATGACGTAGCAGGTTGATATCTAAGTGTATCCAGAGTAGAATTCCAACTCAGACCGAGTGTTTTGGAGGTTTCAGATTTTCCCAGTAATGTCGAATCGACAGGCTGATTGAGGGATTTTTCGTCTGCGATGAGATTGTCGTCATTGGATTTCCATTTTCGTAGATTCATACAGGCAGAACTTACTATAGAATTTATACTATACTTGAGTTTTAGCGTTGTCTCAAAATCATTACTTCCTGTAAGGAGATCGTCGACGAAAAAGTCATGTAGGATGCGCTGACTTGCGTCTGGCGACGATTCTTGTGAATCCAGTGCTAGTTGCCGTAGACATCTTGTCGCTAAATACGGAGCAGATGCCGTACCGTACTTAACTGTGTTGAGTCTGAAATGAGACAATTTGTTTGAAGATGGGTTTGACCAAACAATTCTTTGTAAATCACGATGTTTGGGAGTTATTAAGATCTGACGGTACATTTTTTCTATGTCCGCAGATATTACATATCTGTAAGTTCTGAAACGTAGGATTATTGAAAGGAGATCATCTTGAACGGTCGGTCCAACCATGAGGATGTTATTTAGAGAGAGCCCTGAGGAGGTTTTCGCAGATCCATCAAACACGACCCTCAGTTTGGTGGTTTCGCTGGATTCACGTAGAATAGAATGGTGAGGTAAATAGAAATGATGGTTAGAGGATGAAGTGTTGTCCTTAATAGATATTTCAGACATATGGTTTAGGTGAATATATTCATTCATAAATTCAGAGTATTGCAATTGTAGTGGAGGTGAGAGTTTCCGTTCAACGGAGAGCCATCGTTTTGTAGCTGTGTTTAGCGAAGAACCCAAGTCTTGTGGGTTTCCCTTGAGCGGAAGCTCCACGATGAATCTACCATCTTCATTTCTGTAATGTGTGTCAATGAAGTGTGATTCGACAGCCTTTTCTTCCAAGGACTGAGGTGGATGAGAAAGGTTTTCTTCCATATGCCAGAATTTAGTCATGAGATCATGAAGGGCATTGTTGTCTTTAATGGAAAATAAAGAAATACCTTCGTCAGCTGGTGTGTCGGTGTGTGTAATTACCCAGCCGAAAGCAGTTTGTTGAAGTTGCATTCCTGAGATGTTTGTTCGCCTTTGTTCTAGGCAACTCCAGAACATGTCGCAGCCAAGAAGGATGTCGATTGATGCAGGTTCATGATAGGTTGGGTCTGCTAGCTTCGTGTGAGATGGGAGCGTAGCTGTTGCGTTGCTGGTGATTTTGTGTACTGGAATGTTTGGAGTAATTTCATTTAAACAGATGCAAGATAATTGTTTTACAAAACGCTTTTTATATTGTGAAGCAATGGTTATATTAGTTTTGAAATTACTGTTGAATGATGCGCCGGTTATTCCAGTAATTGGGCTATCTGACTTTATTAGCTGAACACCTAGATGCGTAGCTAATTTTGTGGTAATGAAGTTGTTTTGACTGCCAGAATCGAGTAAAGCTCTGGCCTGAATGAAATGTCCTTGCGCATTCTTCACATTGAGAATAACAGTAGATAGTAAGGCATGAGATTCGTTCGCCATGGATGTAGTGGAGATGATTGGACCTTGTTTAGATTCAGTTTGAACTTCTTTGTGAAATAGAGTGTGATGTTTTTTGTTACATGTTTTGCAACGGAATTTGCTTTGACATTGTTCATAAGAATGACCCTTTCCTAGACAGTTGTAACATAATTTAAAAGTCTTAGATGCATTTATTCTGTCTTGAAGAGTCATTTTCTGAAGTTTAGGGCATTGATAGATAGTATGATTTTCAGAACAGACATTGCAACAATAATTTGGAGATGTTACAAAAGTGAAATTTGGTTTTTTGCTATTAATGTTATCAGATTTATGAGCTGTTGCAGATGAATTTGGAATAGATTGAAGCATAATAGATTTATCGGTTAAAAACTTTATGAATGTTTCCATAGAATGAACGTAAGTATTTGGTTCAGGAATGGGAATTCGTTCCCACTCGCGAGATGTTATTGGATCAAGTTTTTTTGATAAATGATGAATTAGTAAGGCATCCCAATGTTCTGTAGGTAGGTTTAAATTTTTCAAAGCCCGTAAATTAATTAAAATTTGATCTAAAAAGGCTTGAATTTCTTTGGAAGATTCAAATTTAATGTTTGCAATATTGTATATAGCTTGGATGTGGTTTTGAATTATTAAGCGTTTATTTGCATATCGATTTGTTAATAAATTCCATGCAATTTGATAATTATTTGATGAGATTTCCAGAGATGTTAATAATTTGGAAGCGTTTCCGGTTAAGCACGATTTAAGATAGTGAAATTTCTGAATTGCAGATAATTCATGGTTTGTTTCAATTAATGATTGAAAAGATTCTTCGAAACAAGTCCACTCAGAGAATGTTCCGGAGAAAGTAGGTAGTTTCAAAATTGGTAATTGAATTTTGGAATTTATATTTAATTGTGATTGATGTGAATTAAGTTTGGAATCGCTCGTCAGACGCGATTTTGCTTCGGAGATGGCCTTGAAATACATTGTTTCAAAGCGATCGGTTTCATCATCCGAATCGAAATTCAAACTTTCATCACACATACTGATTTTAAGTTGAATTTCCATGAATAAGTCATGCAAAGGTTCGATTTTTGCCAATCGGACTTGGATGATTGACGGATCCGTTCGGCCTTCATCTAACAATGACTGAAACTTCGTTATCAGCCCTTTGATCTGACCTTTTCTGGCTATGAGAGCCTTCAAGTTGTCCGCCATTGTCAGATGACTAGAGATCCGTGCCTGTTATGATTGAGAAACAGCAAAGTATTAACACAGTAAGGAGGGAAAATTGAAAGGATTGACTTAATTTGGTGCTTGCTGTGATGATTGCTGATTTCTCCTGTGGTGGCCTGGGTGATGATTGCTGGTGCAATCCGGCGAAGGACCATGAGCAGCGTCCTCGTGTGGAGTCCAGAAGCCTCCAGTCAGTTTGTAAGGCTGATCGGCTTGTGTAGGCTTCTTTCGTATCACGACAAGGATTGGCTTGCCGTGGGGGTAGGTGAAGGTTCGCTTCTCATTAAAAACACTTGTGTTTTTGTTGATATGTTTAATATTTAACACAGAAGAGGGTAGACATTAAACCGAGAGAGCGAAGCGAGCGTTGGATGATACTGGTCATGTAAAATTGAATGCTAAAAAGAAAAAACAAAAGATCTCGATCACAACAAACTATATAAAACATAACACCAATATTTGACGTGAATACACTATGACGTGCCATAGACAAAAAGATTTAATATAAAAGGTGGCACAGACAGAAAAAGATAATGAAAAAGGCTTGAATAAAGTTAAATAAAAAAGGACAATCATAAGATACGACACGCAACACACCGTAGGGAGAGCAGCACTCTTGGAAGTAGTCACATAAAAAACGATAAATAAATTCTTATGTAGGAACTACAATAAAAACTAAGTAAGTAAGTAGGTACCTATTCAGATATGGTCACCAAACACGGCTAAAGCAATTTCAATTCTGATGGTGGTATTTACACCAGGGCGATACTGAGAGTATCTTCCACTCTGAAACATGCCGCAAATATGTTATTTTAAATGAATAATTTGTTAAATAACACAAATTGATCAAATAAAATGTACTTACGCACGCCGGGGTTTGAACCCGCGACCTTCGGATCTCTAGCCAAGAGTACCACTAGACCACGGAGGCCGTAATACAAACGATTTAAGAATAAAATAAAATAATTAAAACACTTTGTTTTGACCACAATAATCTTTATTTTTTATATAAAGTCAACATAAAATGAAAAAATCCGGAGTTTACCAATTGAATTGCAATGATTGTAACCATTTTTATATAGGTAAAACTTGCAAAAATTTTGAAACAAGGATTAAGGAACATTTGAGATGTCTAAATAGCAATAATTATTCGGAATTTGCTAACCATCTAATTGAATTCAACCATTCATTTGACATAAATACTGGTTTTAAAATTTTACACACTAATGTTAGTGGTTTTCAGTTAGACCTTTTAGAAATATTAGAAATTAGGAAAAATGTCAACAGAAATTTAAATATTATTAATAATCAAACTAATTTTTTGAATAACCCTGTCTTAAACATATTTCCATTGTAATTTTTGTCTTTGATATTCTAAGCACCTCCCCTTTCCACCTCTCATCCCTCCCCTAACCCCCCCCCCTATTTCCTTTTCTACCCACACCTGTCTCTATATACTTGACAATTTAGTTTTTAGTACATTACTTGTCCTGATGAAGAGAACATCGTTCTCGAAACATGTTGACTTTATATAAAAAATAAGGATTATCGTGCTCAAAACAAAGTGTTTTAATTATTTTATTAACAAAATGGTGCCACAAAGTGAATTTGAAAAATTTGAAGAAGTGATTTGAGAATATTTTACATCACGCATGCACCGACAACCAATAGTAGTATATTAGCGGTAGGTTCCTTTGTACTTGTACGTTGTTTTCAAACTTATATAATATTTGGATGATTTATATAGAGCAGTTTTTTTGTGAAAAATCACCTCAAGGACGCTGTTTGTATCTTTAAAAGTAATACTTTAAGTCAACTACTATCTAAGATAAAAGTAAAGTGTTTGAAATCTGAAAATCGCCTCGTATAAATAATTTACCACTAAATGGCTAATTGGACAAAAAGTAGCTCAAACTTATGATAGCCGAATTGTTCAATCTCCAGACGACATGTTCAATATCCAAAATAATCATTCATCATTTTCAAGCCATGTTCAACGTCCACTTTTAAAGTCATAATATGAGAATATTATGGCTTCAATCTTCGAAAAACGATCTTCAAACATTTCCTGTAACACATATGTATAAAACGAAATGACCAAAATCGAGAATTGTTTAGAATTTGCCTGTAAAAACAAAAAAAAAACGTCTCCTGTAAAATTTGCTAAATGGTCTATTAAACATACAAGCACTAAGGCAGCGATATGGTATAGTGAGATGGGGTGGTTGTGCTGAATCCATTATCAATCCAATTATTAAAGTTCAAAAACTTTTCTTGAGAATACTTTTTAAATGCCAACCTACTCATCCCTCAAATGAACTCTTTGCTAAAATTAGTGTCATAGATATTCGGCAGTTATTTACTAAGATAAGCTTATGTTATATATAGAACAATAACTTACTAGTGGCTCCACAATATCAAGTACACACCCGTTTTTTTATTAAACCTGGGTTGCTTGGTTCCTAAAGCAAATACCTCAATTCTGGTTCATCGCCCCTAAAAATATATAAGGCATTGAGTACCGAAATAAAGTCATATATTTCTAACTCCCTTTTTACTGCCCGAATAAAACATTGGTTATTTGAAAGGGGACGAGCATTCTACAAGGACTCCTTTAACTCATAAAACTATTCAAAAAAATAAAATATATATTAAAAAAAATAACTTACTCTATCACACCTTCTATCCAATTTCTTAAATGGCATGATTTTTAAACACGCACTCCGATATCAGAATACCTAGGTACAATTTTTATTTCATCTTTCAGTTCTATCTCCATCAAAATATTACTCTTCTTTATTTCTCACTTTACTTTTAATTTCCATATTAGCATTTAGTTTTATTTATTCTTTTATGTTTTTTATCTTAGATTTTATTATTTTCATATTATTAACTTTTTTCTGTTAATTATTGTATTTTATTAATGAAGTATTTTATGATTGACTACCACAACACTGGCATTAACCTAGTGTGAAAGTAAAAATAAAATATAAAACATCATCGTGTCAATATTTATTAAATAATAAAAAATAAAATATGTATCTCAAACAACGTGGAAGAAATCCGTTATAGCTTTCTGAAAGAATTTATTTTTATACTATTTTTGTGGCCAGCAGGCCGGACCAAAAGCACGGGGCCGCAGGTTAGATTCCCCGCCATGATCGGTAAATATTGTTCAGGAAAATAACCAATTGTTATTTCCAATAATTACTCCCTCCTTCCAGTTCTTGTGACATTGTCACCAGGAGACGGAAAGTACCACCAGTACAATTTATGCACCGCCTCTGATAACAGGTTCTTCGGTTGTTATTCCAAGTTAAGGCGAAGCTTAGTGCTAAATCACTATTTTGATTAATCTTTATAACGAATTGGTGTACATTATGAATCCCAAAACATATACTTCAGATAAATTGAAAATTTTCCTATCGTTTCACTTGAGTAGAATACCAATAAAAAAATAAATTACTCAATAAAAAAAATGTAAGCTACTATATAAAAAATATAAATGTACAATACTAAAAAAAATATTTTTTCAATAGAAATGTATGAACGCGTAAAGGAAACGACTTTAAAAAAAGTGTTATGGCTAAGATTATCTATGACAGTTTCACTTGATTAACTTTTTTGCTTTCTTATGAAATTATTTACAAAATAATTACAAACCAGTTTCATGCTTGAAATCGAACGTTTCTAGACTCCGTTTGTCAAGAGATTTTAATGCATATTACCTACAAAATAAAGTATACAAAGAATATAAGAGAATAGGAGAGAGGCTCCTCCGACTACCTCTCACCCCAGAAGATAGGTGGAAACTTGAGTGGCAAACAGCCAACGTGGGAAATGCCCATCTCATACATGACCCCACCGAGAGACAGCCTGGGTTCTCACTGCCTCGCAAAACCTGGTCCGCCATCAATAGGTTAAGGTGCTCCCATAGCCGCTGTGCCCACATGATTCACAGATGGGGCCTTAAAGAGTCGGCGATGTGTGAATGTGGTGCGGTGCAGACTACCGAACATGTGGTCAACGAATGCCCGCTCCATTCCATGAGCTCCATAAGGTTCACATGGCGACGCCTGAGGCCCTAAAATGGCTCGCAGATCTTGATGTCCCCCTCTGACCCCCCACCATACGAAAGAAGAAGAAGACCAAGAATATACACATTTTTGGTTCATCGCATCCTTTTATGTACAATACGCCGCGCCGTGGAGTTTTTTTTACGTGCTGGCAGAAAGCGGAAACATTGAGGACATCAGGACCAAAGGTAGGATTTTCATTATTCTGGTGGCATCCTTTTATAGTTCTATTTCTTTTCCCTTTCGATATTCTATATTTTATGAAGAAACTCGCAGTCGAAAATATTTTCGGTATATTTCCAAGAGCTATCGAAAAAAAATTTGTTCGTATTATGTCGTAAATCGTTTCATACGTACTATATATTTAATTATTATTACTTGACCCAACTCAAATGTCTGATTCACTTGATCGTGCCATGTCTTGCGTAACCAACTTCTTCTACCATTCACATTTATAAACATATATTCTCAATAAACTCTTTTCATTGTTTATTCGCTATACATGTCCAAACCAACTGAGCGTCCCTTTCTTAATCTTAATCACTAGGCTTATACTATCAACCTTGCATTCTTTGCAGACAGCCATATTTCTCACATTTTCATTTCTAGAACATTAGGACTGCAGCAAAAAAATTCATTAACTACCCGCACGATCACCCACTGTGAAAAATTAATATCAGGACACATTTGTTAATTACAATTTTTTATTATTAATTTGATTGTTTATGTTTATGGTGGTATTCGGTTCCCAACCTTAAAAATTAAAGTCGGGAGAAATTGGATCAAGTCGGGAAATGATCTGAATTTATTGCAAAATTTTCAAAAGAAATTCACTAAAAACCCACGCGATCACAACACATCCCCACTGGGAAAGATTACTATATGATTTTATACAGATAGTTACCATTACAATAATAATAATATTTTGGAACGGTACTTAATCGACAAAAATGGCAACCCGTTGAACATAACCATAGATCACAAACATGGAAGCATCTGTCACTCTAATTTGAAGGATAGTTCAGATTGAAACGTTACGTCTTTATCATAAGTTATCGGTAAGTTCTAATGCCGATTATTCCTCCCGAGTATTTTGTATGGTCAAATGTAGAACTGCCCTGTGTTTAATGCCACCTAACTTTACTTTATCTCTGAATACCGATATTTTGTCAAAGGGAATGGCGGATCGAATACAGGATTATGTGACTTTAAATAGAGATACTGAGGATGACAGCACCAGATTCTGCCAACCGTTATCAATTATCTTTACTTTAAGTTCTATTCAGTCAAAATTATTTATTTTTTTACAAATATCTATCCTGCATTATTGTCTGACAAACTCAATATAAAATGTGGCAAGTTAAAACACTCATGTTTCAAGTAAATTCTTAATTCCAATGCTGTTCATGTGTGGCTAAGATGGACATATCAAGAATATGTACGAATTAAACCTATACTACATTCTACGTCACGGGGCGTGACTAATGTACGCTTACTCGCTTACACTGGCTAAGGGACGCGGGTGCTTGGGATCGTTGTGGCCAGGCCGCTTGCCACGCTCATTTTTGCCGGGACTGCCCCGTGATAGTGGGGTAAACTGCCCTCGATACGCGGCTTGTATATTTTTATGTTTCAATCATACTTTCACTTGTTAATATTGTTCTCCTTATTTATTATTTAATTTTAGATGCCAAACCACCAGGCGAACACATTTCAGATGTGTTCTTATTTTGTGTTACTATTAATGTAAGTATGCATACATTATTTCGTACTAACAATCATGCATGCAGGGACATTGGAGAGTCTAGAATCGTTTTAAAATAAATTTCGCTTCTTTTTACAAAAAAATCAGAGTCCTGACGTGTGCGGCTAAGGAGGTTAAACAATCAGTTTCCTCACACAGCCCTCGGGAAAGGGTGGGTCCCCTCCAATTACACTATAAGCTGAACACGGAAAACTGTATGAGATCTACAGCTATTAGGTTGTCCTTATTATACTTTTGTTTTGCAACTTTAACTATCTGAATTTTTCTTATGCCCCTGAAAATGCTCGTATCTGAAAACTGCAATCTTCTAGACTTAGATATATCTACAAACTCAATTAATACCTTCAGAAAGAACTTACACATACTTATACCCGATGACCTCCTCACGTTGAGCCATTTTATTATTTAAATTTCTTTATCAATCACCTACTTATGCATTAGCTCCACAATATATGTATTTGTGTGTGCACATGTTTGCATACAATATGCGTACATTGTGCACATCTATGCATATATTCGTGTGTGTTTGTATTTAAATGTGTATGTGTTTGTATGTATATATATGTATATATATATATAATGTATACATATACATATATATATATATATATACATTATTAATGTTTGTACCTAGACTAGTTTTTTATAATGTTGTCTTATAAACCTAACTAATCGGTTAAAAACAAAATAAATTATCATTTGATTAAAGTTTCAAGCCACAAAGTAAACGCTTTCTTTGATAATTAAATACTATTTTATATAAATAATTTTGTAAATTCATAAAACTTCTACTCAATATTAAATATGTGTACGTTTCCCGTTTTGGTTCAATATGTAGTGTACAGAATCCAAAACTTAAAATATGAAAATAAAAATCATTTTGTGTTATTTATTAGTCTTTTACCTGATTCAGACCTGTTTTAGCAAAAAATGTTTGTTTAGTATTGAAACAGTTTTTAGAATTACCCACCATTTTTCCTTACTATCCATCTCCTTCCCTAAAAACAGTCCTACCCACATTGAACATTATGAACATTTATGTTGCACAAATTGTCGCAAATACCAGTCGAGCTCGTGTCGTTCATCAAGAAGGTGCCACCTTAATTTCGTCGTCGTGCATCATATGTGTAAATACCAAAATAAATTCGTTTGTCGTTCGTCTCGTTGTGGAAGAAAATTCACCAGTGCAAGTGCAGCGAGAGCCCGTATTTTGCCCGGATTCATGGGAGTTCAGGTAGGCTGTTTTCCTTCTTCCACTATTCCCGTGATATTCAGAACCAATTGAATGAGCTTTTAATTATCGTTTTTTTTACAGTTCACTCAAAGTGTAATAGAACACGCTACAATGTTAGTTTGGTGACGGCTTTGTGTTTAAATTACAACAACAACTTGGTAACAAAATGATCACTGTTCCTTGGTTTCGCTTACGAGTTTGAACGCTTGTACAAGGAGTTTAAACAGAGTTGAGTTGTTAAGTTTATCTCCATATTTGTGACGTACGCTATGTGGTGTCATTTTTAAAGTGGATTTAAATAGACAGGGCTAATCTAGTATAATACATCAATGTATCAAATACTTTATTTTTTTTTATTTTTTTATTTAAGTAGGTACATAAAATAGGCATGGTGCCCAAAAATTTACATACATGGATGTTCAAATACATAATAATAGTAACAAAATGAATAAGCTAAATATGCAAGTAAATGACAAATAAAAATGGGTAAAAGGTAAATACAAATATGTTCAAAAACGATTTGTTATTGTCACAGAGACACTGATTAGGTAGGTACAATGTTGCTTCTCTTTATATAAAGGGTTTCATCACAATATCAGCTAAATATGATTAAAGGTAATACATTTTTTTTGAAGTGTTTAAATTGGTCATTATAAATGTCTATTTCATTATTAGAGCCATGTATAATGTTATAATTTCTTAATGTTCGCGGTACAGGGGAAAAATTTCCTGTATTTGTGTGGTAGGTTTTAATATAGAAAATGTCTTTCATCCTCCTTGTTGATTTTATTGATGGTATATTGATGTTAATTTGGGATAAAATGTTTGGTGTATCAACTGATGCATGTTTAATTTTATCTAGGAGCAGTACGTCAGAAAGTTTATGTCTGATCGTCAGTGAGTGTAGTTTATAGTGCAAAATTCGGTCATTATATGTTCCAAATTGACCAGATAAACCTTCACGATAAGCAATTACACGGGTTAGTTTCCTTTGTATGGATTCAATCCTATAATTATGAATCTCACTTGATTTCTACTGTCAATTTTAGCGATTCCTAAACGAAAACCTGAAAGAGAAAAATCATTCCTCAAATGAACTGTAATTTTATTTGTGAGCGAGTTCCCAATTTAATTTCTGATTAGTAAAATAATAAGAAATAAAATTAAAATTAAAAAAGTTTGTCATAATGTAATGCAATGTGCAGTTTGTCATAATACAGTCTTATAATCTTGACATTCGTCGTAAACCACATGCTGTTTTTTTCGATCTTGCAAAAGCATTTAATTCGGTGTCTCATCCCCTACTGCTAAAACTACAGAAGGTTGGAATAACAGGAGTAGCTTAAACATGGTTTGAAAACTATCTGTCCTATGGGGTTCCTCAAAGAAGTATACTAGGACTTATTTTATTTCTTATATTCATTAACTCATAATGTGAATATTGAAGGAAAGATATTATTATCATTTGCCGACGACACTGTCTTAATATTCGAAGATGAGACATGGCAATCAGTTTTTGAAAAACTTATAATGGCGTAATAAATGTAAAGCATTGGCTAGATACTAACTAAGTAACTAACTAACAGAAGCTGGGCGTACTGTACAGGGCCCGCAGATACTTTAATAATACACAACTGCTGACCCTGTACAAATCGCAAGTGCGCCCTACTGTCGAATTTGGCAGCCATCTCTGGTCCGGAGCCCCTAAATACATGAAAAAAACCCTTGACTCTGTGCAGAAACGGGCGGTCCGTTTGATAGATTCCCCAATCTTAACAAACGGACTGCAATCTTTAGAGCACAGGCGTCAGGTAGGTATGCTGTCCTTGTTCTATCGGTATTACAATGGAAGATGCTCTGAGGAACTAGCGTCATTGATCCCTTCGGCACCGGTGCGTAGTCGGGATACACGCCAAACGCGCGCCCAACATTTGTAAACGGTTGACATTTGTCACATGAGAACGGGTCGCTTCTACGATTCGTTCTTAAGTTCAACAGCTCGGCTGTGGAACGAACTGCCGGCCTCTGTGTTTCCTCCCTCCTACCACATGGGACTCTTCAAGACCCATGTTCACTCCTTCCTCTCCACAAAAAGACCCTCCACACAGCATCCCCAAAGATGACATAGGCCCTGAGGGAAATTATTTTCTTCAGGGCCTCCTGTGTGGAGTTAATATAAAAAAAAAATAAAATAAAAACTTTCTCACACTTTACATCGACAAAACACAATGTATGACATTTTCCATGCGCAAACATAATATACCTAACAACTGCCCTAAACCAATCATTCACTCCTGTTTACTCAACTTACACACTTCAATAACCAAACTCTACCCATAAATCAACAAAGGTAGTAATAGTAATATTTGGTAATAATCATAGACAACCAGCTACGTTGGGAAGCCCATATCAGTGACACTGTAATAAAACTCCGTTAACTCTGCCATATATTCTGCTCCCATCTTAGATTTACAGACTCTAAGAAACGTATATTTCGCCCTTCTCCAATCCATAGCAACATATGGTATAGTGAGATGGGGTGGTTGTGCTGAATCCATTATGAATCCAATTACTAAAGTTCAAAAACTTATCTTGAGAATACTATTTAAATGCCAACCTACTCATTCCTCAAATGAACTCTTTGCTAAAATCAGTGTCTTAGATATTCGACAGTTATTTACTAAAATAAGCTTATGTTATTTAAGGAAAAATAACCTACTAGTGGCTCCACAACATCAAGTACACACCCGTTTTTTATTAAACTGGGATGCTTGGTTCCTAAAGCAAATACCTCAATTCTGGTTCATCGCCCCGAAAATATATAAGGCTTTGAGTACCGAAATAAAGTCGTATAATTCTAACTACCTTTTTACAGCCCGAGTAAAAAAATTGGTTATTTTAAAGGGGACGAGCATTCTACAAAGACTTATTAAACTCATAAAACTATTCAAAAAAATAAAATATATATTTATAAAAAAATAACTTACTCTATCACACCTTCTTTCCAATTTCATTTTAAACACGTACTCCGATAGTAGAATACAATTTTTATTTCATCTTTCAGTTCTATCTCCATCAAAATATTACTCTTCTTTATTTCTCACTTTACTTTTAATTTCTATATTAGCATTTAGTTTTATTTATTCTTTTATGTTTTTTATCTTAGATTTTATTATTTCTATATTATTACTTTTTATCTGTTTATTATTATATTATATTAATGAAGTATTTAATGTTTGACTACCACAAGACGGGCATTAGCCTAGTTTGACAGTAAAAAGAAAATATACTGTATCATCGTATAAATATTAATTGTTAAATTAAAAATAAAATGTGTATCTCAAACAACGTGGAAAAAATCCGTTATAGCTTTCTGAAAGAATTTATTTTTATACTATTTTTGTGCCCAGCAGGCCGGATCAAAAGCGCGGGGCCGCAGGTTCGATTCCCCGCCATGATCGGTAAATATTGTTCAGGCAAATAACCAATTGTTATTTCCAATAATTACTCCCTTCCTCCCCGTCCTTGTGACATTGTCACCAGGAGACGGGAAATACCACCAGTACAATTTATGCATCGCCTCTGATAATAGGTTGTTCGGTTGCTATTCCGAGTTAAGGCGAAGCTTAATGCTAAATCACTATTTTAATTAATCTTTATAACGAATTGGTGTACATTATGAATCCCAAAAAATAGGCTTTAGATAAATTTGTAGTGGTTATGTCACCGCTCCTAGAGTCATCAAAATCATAACCAGGCGGCATGTGTTAAACAGCCGAGACAGCAATTATTCTTTCGAGACTTCAATAATAATATCGGTACCACCATACGTAGACTGCTGACTTGCATATAGGGTGGTGCAAACGCCCAGACAATAAACCGAGTCAGCGGTCCTGCGGGTTCGAAGTCCAGACGCTACTCCAACCCGTGGCAGACGAGAACAAAGGAATCAGCAGCTATATAAGCGGTGGAGGACCTAAGTACATCAGTCAGTAGTCAGTCAGTCATCAATCTGCCGCCATCGATTTACTCATCTCACGAGTGACAACTGGGGGGCCCCGCGCCCCTCCGCGAAGGACATATACCCGGCTTCGCCCGTACCATCATGGACTCTATCGGGACATCATCTTAGCGCCTTGTCCGGATCGCCGTTCCTGGCAAGCGCTACTAGGATTACAAGCGCCCTGGTCCCAGCGTCCCTGACCAGCGCTTCTTCCACGCATCATGACCACCACGAGGACACGCAGCATCCTCACTGGTCACACCGCGCCCGTTCAATCGCCTACAAGGTCCACCGCACCTTTGGCCGTCTCGTCAACACTGGAGTGCCTGAAGACCTACGTTCTTCGCCAGTGCCTGACCTTCATCGAGTCCCGGTCACCAGCGCCCGGCGTCGACTCACTGACCCGCGCTTGACCACCACATCATCGCAGCAACCGGAGTATTCAACATCTGTCCTACATCATCTCCTCGTCACGGCAACTGACTCTCAATAAACACCACAACAACAACATCCTTATCTTTCATTGTCTCACTACCAATTCTATAAATTGAAGGTTTTCCTTTCGTTTCACTTGAGTAGAATACAAATAAATATTAAATTATTCAATAAAAATATAAATGTAAGCTACTATATAAAAAATTATATATAAATGTACACTACTAAAAAATTGTTTTTTCAATAGTAATGTATGAACGCGAAAAGGAAACAACTTTTAAAAAAAGTGTTATGGCTAAGATTATCTGTGACAGTTTCACTTGATTAACTTTTTTGCTATCTTATGAAATTATTTACAAAATAAATAAAAACTAGTTTTATGCTTGAAATCGAACGTTTCTAGACTCCGTTTGTCAAACGATTTTAATGCCTATCACCTAAAAAATAAAGTATACCAAGAATATACATATTTTTGGTTCATAGCTTCCTTTTAAGTGCAATAATCAGCAAACAACACCTAGTACTCAAACGTCAAACGTATTTGGTTTGCTTCTACAATAATCAAACTAAAAATATGATAAAAAAGTGAAGTACATCTCTACAAACAGTACAGTTTTGCGTAGTTTTGCGCGCGCTATCGGCGGTGTATTTTACTCTTCATATTTTCCACCTGGAAGTATCATAACAGTGTTTTAAAATTTTTTATATAAAACAACATGCCAAAGTTCACAGTTTAACTCGTTCAAAGATACAAACGCTGACGTGTTTATAGACTGAAGGAAGAGTGAATCAAATAAAGTGATTAAAAGTGAACAATATAGTTTCGGTGTTTGTAATAAAAAAATTAAAATTACAAAGGCATAAAGAATTCAAGTGTGTCAATAAAGACAGTAAATAGTACGCTGCGTTGTGCCTACGTGAACCGTTACTTCAATATATAATAGTGAAATTCACGATACTGCATACGAGGGCCGTGGTCTAGTGGGTAAATGCGTCGTTGATGCCCAATTCAAGCGAATAGCTGTGGCATCTCAGTTCGAACCGCAGGCCGGCAATAATTTTTTATATTTATAAACTTTTATTTTTATTAACTTTTTTTGCTCCCGATGCTAATAGTTAATATTTTGCTATAATAAAAAACGTATAGTACATACATTAAATCTGATTAGAATATACTTCAAATCAGTGTTAGTTTCCCACCAGTGAATAATTTAACTGACAGATTTAAAACGAAAAAAAAATATATAGCAAAATTATAACATTTCCAAGTGAATCAAGTGTCAACCAAAAGGGTAAAATAGGCAGTGTTCGACCTTTCATACAAAACTTATTTTCGAAATGGAAAAAAATCTGAGAAGCAAAGGGCAAACAACCGCGACTAGCCCTACACCGGAGCCACACGCGATAAATATTGACATCCTGCTCGAGAAAATGGAGCTGAAGATGGAAAAAAATTTAGAAGTTTTTAAACAAGCAATAATAAAAAAAATTGATGATGAAAATCAAGAAAGCAGAAACACTAGAGATTTCATCAGTCGTCAATATGATGACATCCATCTAAAGATGGAGACCATCATTAAGTTGGTTTCGGAAGTAGAAACCTTGAGAAAGGAACTAGCGGAGAAAGATGGAAAAATCAAAAGCATTGAAGTCAGATTGGCAGAAGTGGAACAAACAACTTGCGAAGACAGCCTAGAATTTGCCGGGATTCCAGAAAAAGAGGGAGAGCAGCCCGCGGAATCAATCAAACGGGTGGCTGCAGTAACAGGTGTCGAATTAAAAAGCGACGATATTCTCGACATCCAGATAATTCCGGACCGACGACCAGGAGTCTCTCCTAAATTACAAGTCAGATTTAGTAACCCCCAAAAAAGACGGCAGATTATTCGGAACAAGAAGCTACTCAACCCAGTCGCAACGCAAGGAAACGGATTCCAGAAGATTTTTATCAGTGAAATCCTCGGTCCCTACTTCAAAGATCTCCTGTGGAGGGCTAAGACAAAGGCAAAAGAAAGGGGTTTCAGATACGTGTGGTACAAAGACTGCAAAATAATGGTTAAAAAAAATGAAGGCGATAGATTAGTACATTACATCAAACATTCCGATGATCTTAAAAAAATTGATTAGTTTTTTTGGCTGAGAGCCCTTCCCTATCTCGTCATTCACTGGGTCCATTCCCCTCACATGGGAGAGTTTTCATATTTTAATCTTACTTTCTTAATGCAACAATAATTATTCACCTCTCTACTTTCAATCAAAGGTTGAAATCCCCAGTGATGGCTGCGGATTAATGGAGCTCTCACTCAAAGGAAATAAACTGTTTTTTTTTCTGTAATTTAAATTATAATATGGCTACTACTATAAATAACATGTATGAAGAACTAAGTAATCAAGACAATTTGTATACAACATCAGATGATAAATTGTGTAAATATCTGATATCCTTTCCAGAAAACACTACTATTATGCATCAAAATATTAGGTCGATAAATAAAAACTTTAATGAACTCCAGATACAGCTTAGCCACCTAAATATAGACTTTGATGTAATCATTCTTACAGAATGTTGGTTGACAAATACTTACACTCCAAAATTTATAAATTACTACTCTTCTTTCAATTCGACAATACACAACGGACAGAACGATGGGATTGTGGTATACACAAAAAATGATCTAAACTCCATTGTAACCGAAATAAACATCATCGACGCGTGCTGTATGAAAATAATGTACAATAATGATACATGCATTCTAGCTATATACCGCTCTCCATCGATCCGTAATATAACACCTTTTCTTAATAGTCTCAATAGCATAATCTCTAATCTTTCATATGTTAAAAACCTTATAATTATGGGAGATTTGAATATCAACATACTCCCAAAAAATCCACACCACCAATGTCACGACTACCTTAACATGTTAGAGTTCCATGGATTAATTAGTACCATCAATACACCAACAAGAATTGTTAATGACTCAACATCATGCATTGATCACATAATGGTCAAAACTAATAAACAAAATAAAAGCATCGTTTACAAATCGACAATTACAGACAATTACACAACTATTTTTTCATTGCAATCTAAAATCACTAAAAATAGAAGAGTTCAGTCAATCGTTTACAATAACATTAATTTTGAAAATTTAAAAAAACATAATTAAAAATAAATCTTGGCAAGAACTCTTCCAAATAAAAAAACATAGATGATGCATGGAGATATTTTGTGGACTTTTTGAAAAACGAATTAATTAATAATACCACAACTCTGACAAAAAATATTCCAAACAAAATTAAACCCTTGAAATCATTGATAAACTATTCAATCATCAACTGCATTCGTAGAAGAAACGCACTACACAAAAAAGTGAAAGAAAATCCATATGACTTAATAGCAATAAACATCTACAAAAGATACAGAAATACGTGCGGTGACGTAATTAGAAAGGCAAAAGAAATCTATTACGGAGGCAAAATCAAAGAAAGCAACAACGATCCCAAAAAAATATGGCAAATTTTAAGAGAAGCCACAAATACACAAAACACCAAAGACAAACAGGACATAAGTAAACTCTGCATTGATGGAGAAATTATTGACACCTCAAAAAACCCAAAGCTCGTTGCGGATCACATCAATAATTTTTTTATTAATATTGGGTCACATCTTGCTTCTCGTTTACCAAATTGTGGGAATGTTCAACCTACTGAATCAGGACTCCAATTTTCTCAAAGAAGATTTAACTTTCAAACGGTGTCTGGGCAAGAGATTCTAAAAATGATTAATTCCTTAAAAAACACGTCCAGTACCGGAGTTGATGGGTTATCAACCAATATTTAAAAAACGCTGTCTACGGAAATTGTATTGCCCCTAGAACACTTAATAAACTCTAGTATCACACAGGGCCACTTCCCCTCAAACCTGAAACAAGGTATTGTTATTCCTATACATAAAACAGGTAACAAGACAGACATAAACAACTACAGACCAATAACTCTACTAACTAGTCTATCTAAAGTATTTGAAAAGGTTATCAATGCACAGTTGGTAAAATTTCTCGTGAGCCATAAACTGATCTCAGAAAATCAATACGGGTTTCAAGAAAACAAGAGTACCTCAGACGCTATTGCTGCTGTCACTGATTTTATTGTTAAAAACCTTGATAAAAGCAAAAAATGTATCTCAATCTTCTTAGACCTTTCTAAAGCCTTTGATACAATATCGCACAGTAAATTAACAAATAAACTTGAAAAAATCGGTATTGCGGACAGCGAACTTAAATTCTTTAAAAGCTACCTTAATGGACGTAAGCAACAGGTTAAAATAAATAACATACTCAGCAACACCTGCTCAACTAATTATGGTATACCACAAGGAAGCATATTGGGACCGATTTTGTTCCTGGTGTATATTAACGACCTATGTAATATTAATATTCAGGGGAAAATTGTTAGTTTTGCCGATGACACTGTTCTTCTGTTTGAAGCTGACACTTGGCCAGCTGTCTACAAAAAAGCTGAAACGGACATAAGCATTGTAAAAAAGTGGTTGGATACAAATTCGCTCACATTGAATGCCGAGAAAACCAAGTACATCACATCAAGCATTAATATTACAGGTCAACCTCGTGACGATGCCTCTATTAGAATACACACATGTTTGAATTCTGAAGAATGTTGTCAGTGTCCCTACATTGAGCGCACTGCTCAGATAAAGTACCTCGGCCTCACCATTGATCCATACCTCAAATGGAATCTTCACACTCAAATAATTGCAACCAAGATAAGAAAAACCATGCACTTCTTCAGAACGATACGAAACTTCCTCAACTCACAATACTTGAAAATGGTTTATTTTGCACTCTGTCAATCTATTATTGAGTATGGTATCATAGCGTGGGGAGGTGGAACTTCATCTGCACTAGACCCAATCATAAAGGCACAGAAAACTATTATAAAAATAATTCTTAGGCTTCCTCTAATTACTGACTCGAACTTAATCTTTAAAATTTTGAATATGTTTGTTGTGAAAAACAATACTCACTCACCTATACACAAATACACATACATACTATGAAAAAAGATCTCATACTCGCTGTACTCGAAGCAATAACAAAGACTTACTTCAAATTCCTGTAACGCACACTACTTTTGGTCAACGGAATTTTAGATATCTTGCGACAAGAATTTACAACATTCTTCCTGATAAAATTAAAACATGTCATTCACAAAAAAATTTCAAGGATAGCGTAAAAATTTGGATCAAAAGTAATGAAAAGTAAAACCTTTACCGGCGCACTCATCCAAATTCGCAGTTTTTGATGTAACCTAATTATTGTATGTATTTTCATATAATTGTAGGTATATTATTACGACTATAAACGAACTTGGTAAATGATGTATTGATATTGATGCTACCTAACTATTGAGTGTTCGTATTTTTATATATTTGTAGGTACGTTATAGTACTATAAATAAACTTGGTAGATAGCTGCCTCAACACAGGCTAAGCCTAGTGAGGCGGACTATGATAAACATTAACATTTCTATTATTTACATTATAATAAGAACCCTCAACTTTTTGTAATTTTTTTATGTATTCTAGATATTTACATGTTCATAGTTGCAAATTTATAAGATTTATTTATTTATTATTATTATTATTATTAATACGCCGAGGAGTTTTTTTACGTGCTGGCAGAAAGCGGAAACATTGAGGACATCAGGACCAAAGGTAGGATTTTCATTATTCTGGTGGCATCCTTTTATAGTTCTATTTCTTTTCCCTTTCGATATCTATATTTTATGAAGAAACTCGCGAATGGAAATATTTCCGGTATGTTTTCAAAAGCTATCGAAAAAAATATTGTTCATATTATGTCGTAAATCGTTTCATACGTACTATATATTTTATTATTATTACTTGACCCAACTCAAATGTCTGATTCACTTGATCGTGCCATGTCTTGCGTAACCAACTTCTTCTACCATTCACATTTATAAACATATATTCTCAATAAACTCTTTTCATTGTTTATTCGCTATACATGTCCAAACCAACTGAGCGTCCTTTTCTGAATCTTAATCATAAGGCTTATATTATTAACCTTGCATTCTTTGCAGACCGCCATAATTCTTACAATTTCATTTCTAGAGCATTAAGACTGCAGCAAAAAAATTCATTAACTACCCGCACGATTACCCACTCTGAAAAATTAATATCAGGACACATTTGTTAATTACAATTTTTGATTATTAATTTGATTGTTTATATTTATGGTGGTATTCGGTTCCCAACCTTAAAGATTAAAGTCGGGAGAAATTGGAACAAGTCGGGAAATGACCTGAATTTATTGCAAAGTTTTCAAAAGAAATTCACTAAAAACCCACGCGATCACAACACATCCCCACTAGGAAAGATTACTGTATTTAAAGATTTTACACAGATAGTTACCATTACAATAAAAATAATATTTTGGGACGGTACTTAAACGTCAAAAATGGCAACACCTTGAACATAACCATAGATCACAAACTTGGAAGCATCTGTCACTCTAATTTGCAAGATAGTTCAGGTTGAAACGTTACGTCTTTATCATAAGTTCTAATGCCGATTATTCCTCCCGAGTATTTTGTCTGGTCAAATGTAGAACTGCCCTATGTTTAATGCCACCTAACTTTACTTTATCTGCGAATACCGATATTTTGTCAAAGGGAATGGCGGATCGAATACACGATTATGTCACTTTAAATGGAGATACGGAGGATGACAGCACCAGATTCTGCCAACCGTTATCAATTATCTTTACTTTAAGTTCTATTCAGTCAAAATTATTTATTTTTTTCCAAATATCTATCCTGCATTATTATCTGACAAACTCAAAATAAAATGTGACAAGTTAAAACACTCTTATGTGTCAAGTAAATTCTTAATTCCAATTCTGTTCATGTGTGGCTAAGATGGACATTTCAAGAATATGTACGAATTAAACCTATACTACATTCTACGTCACGGGCGTGACTAATGTACGCTTACTCGCTTACACTATAAGATGAACACGGAAAACTGTATGAGATCTACAGCTATTAGGTTGTCCTAATTACACTTTTGTGTTGCTACTTTAACTCTCAATTTTACTTATGGCCCTGAAAACGCTCGTATCTGAAAACAATGGAAATATATATATTTTTTCATGATAATAAAATAATTTGAGTGTTTAACGAATGAAATTTTATATGTTGGCTTTTTATAGTGTTTATCGGGTAATGAAACATTTTCTCATCATGCACTAGGGCTTTTATAGTGGTTATTGGGTAGTTAAACGTTTTCTTGTCACGCACTAAGGCATTTAGTACTTAGAGGTTGCACACGACCTTACGTGACGGGTAGCAGTTTAGTACTTTAACTACAAAATTGAAAGCACTACAGTTTCGATTTTATCTTGCAACTTTATTTTTATTTTATCTCACAACATCTATCGAGTAGACCGGAGTCTAAAAACCAGCTCCAATACAAGAGGCGGAGGAGTCCTGATAGCTGTCCACAAAAGGGTTACTTCGAAAGTGCTTAAAATTAAAAATAGTGATGTTTTTTTTTTTTTTTTTATATTTACTCCACACAGGAGGCCCTGAAGAAAATAATTTCCCTCAGGGCCTATGTCATCTTTGGGGATGCTGTGTGGAGGGTCTTTTTGTGGAGAGGAAGGAGTGAACATGGGTCTTGAAGAGTCCCATGTTGTAGGAGGGAGGAAACACAGAGGCCGGCAGTTCGTTCCACAGCCGAGCTGTTGAACTTAAGAACGAATCGTAGAAGCGACCCGTTCTCATGTGACAAGTGTCAACTGTGTACAAATGTTGGGCGCGCGTTTGGCGTGTATCCCGACTACGCACCGGTGCCGAAGGGATCAATGACGCTAGTTCCTCAGAGCATCTTCCATTGTAATACCGATAGAACAAGGACAGCATACCTACCTGACGCCTGTGCTCTAAAGATTGCAGTCCGTTTGTTAAGATTGGGGAATCTATCAAACGGACCGCCCGTTTCTGCACAGAGTCAAGGGTTTTTTTCAGGTATTTTGGGGCTCCAGACCAGAGATGGCTGCCAAATTCGACAGTAGGGCGCACTTGCGATTTGTACAGGGTGAGCAGTTGTGTACTATTAAAGTATCTGCGGGCCCTGTACAGTACGCCCAGCTTCTGAGAGGCCAACTTTACTCTGGCTTCGATGGAGCCCCCGTACCTGAGCTGGTCACTAATAGTTACACCAAGCATATCAATGGAAGGCCTGTTCGGAAGATTGCTTCCGTTAAAGGAGACTAGATTATCATTTGGATCCCTTTTAGACGTAATCAGACAGGATTGGGTCTTTGAAACATTAAATTCGACGAGATTATTTTTACCCCAGGAGGAAATACTCTCGAGATAACCGTCCATTCTCTGCTTCAAAGCCCTCCGAGCCGTTGGAGTTTGTGTGCCCTTTGGGGGCTTGTCAAACAAAAAGCTATCATGAACTGTACTGTCATCCGCGTAACAATGAATCGGTGCACATGTCAAAAGGTCATTGATGTGCAACAAAAACAAAGTCGGAGACAGAACCGATCCCTGTGGGACGCCAGCATTTATGGAGTGCGAGGAAGAGGTGAAACCGTCAGCAACCGCCTGAATCGACCTATCCCTTAAAAAGTCAGCAATCCACGTACACAGGGATGCGGGAAGTCCGTAAGAATGCAATTTGTTGACAAGTCCTCGGTGCCAGACCCGGTCAAAGGCCTTGGATATGTCTAGTGCGACCGTTTGGGTCTCACCGTGACGTTCCAGGCACCGCCCCCAAACATGCGTCACATACGCGAGAAGATCACCGCACGAGCGGTTCCGCCGGAATCCGTATTGACGGTCGTTGATAATTTTGTTCTTCTCGAGGTATGTGAGCAGTTTGTCGTTGATCACACGTTCCATCACTTTGGACAGAACTGATGTGATCGCTATGGGGCGGTAGTTGGCCGGGTTGGAGCGGTCACCTTTCTTGGGAATAGGGTGAATTACCGCTTTTTTCCAACCAGAGGGCACAGTGCCACACTTCAGGGACATTTTGAAGAGCTTTGTCAAAACTGGAACTATTTCCGCAGCACACCTCTGCAATACCAGGGCAGGTATTCCATCAGGTCCACTAGCTTTGTTAACATCGAGCCCCCGTATGACGTGGAGTACATCCCGATGCCGGATCCTCAGCTTTTTCATAAAGAAGCCGCAGTGAGGAACCGACGGCGGAACAGCACCCCCGTCGTCGAGGGTCGAGTTTTCCGCAAACATTTTCCCTAAAAGGTTTGCCTTTTCGGTGGCGGTGTTTGCTAGTGAGCCGTCAGGTCTGGTAAGAGGTGGCAAACTGGGTTTGCAAAAATTTCGACCTATTGAGCCCGCAAGCGACCAGAATGCTCTGAAAGCGACCAGAATGTTGAACAAATATTCGTGTTTCTCGAAAATAAAAATGCTGGCAAGTTTATATTAGGATGTGTATATTTCCCGCCATCTTCTAATTCACAGCTTTATAAAAATCACGTGGAAGATGTAGAAATTTTAAGGTTTAAATATCCTAGTGCTAAACTTATAATAATAGGTGATTATAACTTGCCAAATATATGTTGGAACCACGACGACCCCGAATTATCTGGTGTTAATTTGTCAACTACAAATCTCAGCGAGAGAGAGATTCTGGGTATGTCGAATTACTTATCAATCCCACAATTAAACACCATCACTAATATAAATAGTCGTCTTCTTGATCTAGTGTTTTGCAGTGAGCCCACTGCTACCGTATGTAAACCCTTCGATGAACTATTGCCTGTAGACCTCTACCATCCTCCTCTTGATATAACTATTCCATTTATTAACAACACTTATATTAAAAATGTCAAGTCGCCTTATAATTTTTATAAAGCAAATTTTCCTAAAATTTCTGATTTCTTAAATTCAACAGACTGGTCTTTTCTGGAAAACACAGATATTAACAATAATGTCAATACATTTTATTCTATTCTTAATGATGCCATTGCAAATTTTGTGCCCATTCGACATAATAAAATTACTCATTTTCCAAACTGGTTTAGCCCCGAATTGATCACATTAACATATAAAAAGAAAATTGCTCATATAAATTACAAGCGATCCAGAATGTCAAGTGATTATAATAAATTTCAATTGTTAAGAAAGGAGTGTTGTAAAATCTCAAAATTGTGCTATAAAAATTATATTGATAAAATTGAAAATGATATTCGTGTAAACATAAAACATTTTTGGAATTACACTAATTCTCAAAAAAATAATAACTTGGGTATTCCTCCTTGTATGAACTTCAATGGGAAAATTGGTTGTAATGATGAAAACATTGTAAACTTATTCGCCGATTATTTTAAGTCTGTACATGAAGAGGATATACCTAGCAACGAAATTCTCATCAAATCTTAGTCTGGACATATGTGAAATACGAATAGATATTAATGATATCAAAAAGCATGTAAATTTGTTAGATGTTAGAAAAAATGCTGGACCTGATAATATTCCACCGGTGTTAATTAAGGAATGTTTAAACGGCCTAACTGTTCCTCTTTTCCTAATTTTTAATCAGTCTCTAGAAACAGGTTGTTTCCCTGATACATGGGAACACAGTTTTTTTACACCCATTTTTAAAAAAGGGGACAAAACGGACATTACAAATTATAGACCGATATGTATCCAATCAGCGATACCCAAACTTTTTGAAAAAATTGTACTCTCCAAGATAACTTCCAACATACAAAAAATTATAACTTCCTACCAACATGGCTTTTGTTCAAATAAATCTACTTTAACTAATTTACTAATATACGAAAACTTCATATCCAATTCTTTGGCAAACAGATGCCAGGTTGACTCAATATACACTGACTTTAGCAAGGCCTTTGATAAGGTGTGTCACAAAATATTAATTAATAAATTAGCCACACTTGGAGTTTATGGTAGTTTATTAAATTGGTTAATTAGTTATTTGTCCAAAAGAAGTCTTAGTGTGAAAATAAATGGCACAAATTCTTACACATTTATAGCCACAAGTGGAGTGCCACAAGGCTCTCATTTAGGGCCCATTTTGTTTATTATATTCATAAATGACATTGTTGATATATTTACTAACATAAAAGTATTACTTTTTGCTGATGATTTGAAACTTTATAAAGAGATTAATAACATAAATGATTGCATTATATTACAAACTAATTTGAGAAATCTTTTTGAATGGTGCTCTATCAACAAACTTGCATTGAACATAAAGAAATGTCAGTTCATTAATTTTTACAGAATAAATAATCCAATATTTTTTCAATATACATTAAATGATAAAAACTTAAATTGCGTCAGTGAAATTATTGACCTAGGTATATTGTTCGATAGCAAACTAACTTTTGTGTATCATATTAATAACATTATCAATAAGGCTCTTAAGACTCTTGGATTTGTTTTGAGAATTTCAAAAGACTTCAATAATTTAGGCACATTTATCATATTGTACAAAACCCTTGATGCCAAGTAGAGTATAACTCTACGTTATGGTCTCCCTTTTACAATATACATTCCGATAATATTGAAAAGATTCAACATAAGTTCCTGAAGTATATAAACTATAAATTGCATATTCCTGTAGAAAACATTGATTATAACTACTTACTAGATAAATTGTCCCTATTAAAACTTTCTGAGAGAAGAATAAACACAGATTTAATAGTACTACATAAAATACTTCATTACAAAATTGACTGTCCTGAGTTACTCCAATTAATCAGCATCCACATACCTAAAAGATCTTGCCGAAATTTACTACCCTTTTATTTTTACAACACCAGAACACTGTCTTATCAAAATTCCCCGATTCCAAGACTTCACAGTGTCGGAAATAAATACTCTGATCTGGGAGATATATTTCATCTTAAAAATAATCAATATAAATATTGTTTATTTCAATTCTTTTATGTATCGAGACACAAATAGACATCCATAATTTCCGCAATATATATATTTTTATTTTTATTTTGAATATCTATTTATGTGAGACTTCTTATCATTTTTACTAAAGTATCTTATTTTATTATATGCTTTTGTTGAAACATTTAATTTTTTTTTTCTTTTTTCGTTGTATTATGTTTCCTTTATTGTTTTAATTTTGTAGAATCTATAATAACTGTGATACTCTACTATTAAACTTTGTAGTGTGTAAAAGCCCATTAGGGCGTGTAATAATAATAAATAAATAATAAATAATAATTTCTACAGCGCGTCTATATGCTTGCACATATCTCATTGTTCTTACAGAATATTCCAACCGAAATAAAATATTCTAATCTCTTCCATTTAAGATTTTCGTTCTTAATGTAACGTTCTGTTTCTGGCAGTTTCAGTTATATTTTTGCGCTTGAATCAAATGCATAATCCTACCACAGTCTTACCATGGATCTACTGACTCCAAAGAGTGTTTCCATCAAGATGGAACCAGGGCCACAGGAAGAAGGCGGTTGTGAAATGCCGAATGGGGATATGGATTTCGACTTTTCAGATGTAAAGAAGGAATGCTCACAGGATGCGGAGAGTACTCGAATATCCTGTAAGTTGCTTAGCTAATGTGAAAAGATGTATAATGTTAAATTTCGATGCTCGTAATCCATGTCAGTTTTGAAATCATGCTCAGGCAGGCAATCATTTTGTTTAGAAAAAAAGTTGTAATGCAAATGTCATAGTGTTTTGTGAAAAATTTCGATGCTAGTAATCCATATTAGTTTTGAATTTCCCAGGCAGGCCATAATTTGTGTTAAGAAAATCCTGTTTTGCCGTACTGTGGTATTTACATTAGATAATATATTTACAGGAAACTGCCAAACTACAGAAAACTTCTCACGTACCTTATTTGGGATGTTGTATATTTATATATGTATATTTTTGCTAAGAAGTACTTGTTCTTGTTGTTCTTGCCGTACTTTGGTATTTACATTAAATATTATATTTTCGGGAAACTGCCACAAGTTACATTAGGGTGCATTAACACGTAATTTTAATTCAAACATTTTTTCTTCAACAGTAAAAAACTCTGTATAGAATGTGCGCAAGAATAATTAGTATTTTCTTCTTGAAGCGGACATCTGCGGTCCTTCTTATTTCCTAAATTAACCTTAAAAGTCTGTTATCCCATATTGTTGTTTTTAAATGGGAACAATCAAATGGTATCATTAATCGTACATTTTTAAAATAAAAGTTTTTAATGGTAAAAATAAGTTTTGTTGTAGTTCTCTCTCGGAGATGAACGACTTTAATTGTACGATTTTAATAATGCACTTCGTCTGGACTTATCAATTAAGTATTTTTGTTTGGTGTTTTTAGGTAGCTTTAAAGTGGAACCAGCACCCCGAGAAGAAGACGGAAGGGATATTCCTTATATGGAAATCGACATAGACCTGCCGGATGTTAAAAAGGAATGCTTTAAACGCTTTCAAAGAAAAACACAGACAACAGGTAAATAATGATTCGTGTTTTATTTTTTATTTTTTACAACTTATGAATTAAAGATACTTTAACATATGGCTTATTCGTAATATTTTTCAGACTCATTGACTGATCAAAAGATACTTCCTGTGGAAAAACCATTATCTTGTTCCCATTGTAAGTACTCCTGCAAGTCAAAGTCAAAGTTAGAACTTCACTTGCGGACTCACAATGGAAAAAAACCTTTTTCTTGTTCCGTTTGCCCTTACTCAACTTCTCAAAAGGGACAATTGACGATTCACATGCTGGCTCACACTGGAGAAAAACCTTTTTCATGTACAAACTGCAAATATTCATGTTCTCGAAAGGGAGATTTGACGAGACACGTTCTGACTCACAGTGAAGAAAAACCTTTTTCATGTTCTGTTTGCACTTACTCATTTTCTCAAAAGAGATATTTGAGGAGACACATGTTGACTCACAGTGGAGAAAAACCTTTTTCATGTTCCGTATGCAATTATTCATGTTTTCGTAAGACACAATTGACGATTCACATACTGACTCACAGTGGAGAAAAACCTTTTTCATGTTCTGTTTGCACTTACTCAACTTCTCAAAAGGGAAATTTGACGAATCACATGTTGACTCACAGTGGAGAAAAACCTTTTTCTTGTTCCGACTGCAAATTTTCATGTTCTCGAAAGGGAGATTTGACGAAACACATGCTGACTCACCGTGGAGAGAAACCTTTTTCATGTCCCGTTTGCACTTATTCATGTTTTCGTAAGACACAATTGACGATTCACATACTGACTCACAGTGGAAAAAAACCTTTTTCATGTTCTGTTTGCACTTACTCAACTTCTCAAAAGGGAAATTTGACGAATCACATGTTGACTCACAGTGGAGAAAAACCTTTTTCTTGTTCCGACTGCAAATTTTCATGTTCTCGAAAGGGAGATTTGACGAAACACATGCTGACTCACCGTGGAGAGAAACCTTTTTCATGTCCCGTTTGCACTTATTCATGTTCTCAAAAGGGATATTTGACGAGACACATGCTGACTCACAGTGGAGAGAAACCTTTTTCATGTTTAGCTTGCACTTATTCATGTTCTAGAAAGGGATCTTTGACGAGACACATGCTGACTCACAGTAGAGAGAAACCTTTTTCATGTTTCTTTTGCACTTATTCATGTTCTAGAAGGAGAGTTTTGACGAGACACATACTTACTCACAGCGGAGAAAACCCTTTTTCTTGTTCTAATTGCAACTATTCTTGTTCTCAAAAGGGAGTTTTGACGAGACACATGCTGACTCACAGTGGAGCTTAACCTTTTTCTTATTCTAACTGATAATATTCTTGTTCCATCCTGGAGAATTCCTTGATAACGCATTCGCAGAGAATGCTTAAATAACGATAACGTACTTAAACGTTGTTCATTAAATTTAATAAAATTATCCGATCGTAGAATCATTTCCGATTTAACCTGTTTGTATAAAATCAATAATTCATTGTTTGATACTCCTGATTGACGGTATGTAATCTCTTTTAATACTCCAAGCAGTTCATTTACAAGACAGTACCCACCATATTATTGTAGCAATTCTACATCAATTTCCCAATAATACACTCATATGCAACGGATTCCACATCTAGGAAACAAATACTACGATGTTGTTGATATATTTAACACATCAATTTCAATGCTTAAGCATTCCTTATTGAAGTGTTTTTCATCAAGTGGGGGAGTTTTTTAATAAAATTATTTTATTTGACTAACACATTGACAGTATTTGTCGGATGAAAGAAAAAAAAATTGGATTTCTTAAATTGGATTTTTCATAATTTGTATATTTTGTATCTACATGCTGTGGGGATCAAATTCAATAACATTTAACTTTATTTTATTTTTTTTGCAAGTTTTTTGAATATTTGTTTCCTGCACTATTAGCGTGCATAATTTCAATGCTTAAGCATACCTTATTCAAGTGTTTTTCATCAAGTGGGGGAGTATTTTAATAAAGGTATTTAATTTGACTAACACATTGACACTTGTCGGATAAAAGAAAAAAAAATAGTTCTCTTATATTTTTTATAATTTGTATATTTTGTATCAACATGCTGTGGGGATCAAATTCAATAACATTTTAACTTTTTTTTTTTTTGCTATTGTTTTGAATAGTTGTTTCCTGCACTATTTACGTGCATAATTTCCTTAATATTTTTTATAAATGTAAAAGTTTCAATAGACGTTAAATAAATAAATATAATAAACTGTAGCAAACAATGGTCGTGAAATTTATGAACTTTTCTCAATTTACTCTGCTCTGTTTTTAATACAAATGATGTGTCAAATCAACATGTAAATAGTGATTCTCAAGAAAGTACCTACTCGCTCAGTCATGTCTTGATTTCAAGGACTGAAATATTCAAAACTATGAAATCACTAAACTCAAACAAATTTCCAGGTACAGAAGCCATTCCACCATTATTTATATCAAACTGTGCTAAATCTCTTGTTTATCCTCTTCATGTTATATTTCGTAAATCCCTTAAAGAAGGTGATTTTCCTGATCTTTGGAAAATAGCACCAATCAATCCTCTCTTCAAATCTGGGATTAAAAGCGACATCTATTAAATTATCGCCCGGGAAGTATACTCTCATGTTTTGTGAAAATTTTCGATAGCATTTTTACACATTTTAAACATATTTTAGGTTTTGTTCAGAATGGATTCGCATTCAAAAGATCCACTACCATTAATTTGATCGAATATGTAGATTTTTTAAGTTCCAATTTTGACATTAGAACACAATTATATGAAGTTTATACTGATTTCCGAAAGGCATTCGATTAAGTCAGTCATCCTCTTCTGATACAAAAACTAAAAAGAACAGGTTTCCACGGCAACCCCCTGAGGTGATTATATCTTATATCTCTCACAGGAGTCAATATATACAAGTTAATAGTTATGAGTCCTCTCCCAAACTTGTCACATCTGGTGTCCAAGGATCCCATTTAGGACCAGTACTCTTTATTATATTCATAAATAATCTAACGGCAAAACTTTTTTTTTTTTGTAAGTGTTTATTATTTGCGGATGACTTAAAAAATGTTCATCCCGTGAATTGCAAGAAGACTGCGAAACTTTGCAAAAAGACCTCCTACCATTGTCTCAATGGTGTATAGATAATGCAATGGAATTAAATAATAGCAAATTTAATCTCATCTCGTTCACGAAAAATGTACGTAAAATTGATTTCTCTTACACGATCTGTGATGAAATCCTAATAAAAGTAGATTCCATTAGAGATCTGAGAATCTTTCTTGAGTCGAAGCTAACCTTCAGAAACCATTACCAAAACATTGTCAATCAGGCCAATAGAATGCTCGGTTTCATCACTAGAATCACTAAATCATTTAAGGACATCAGTAGCTTCAGAATCTTGTACTATTCATATGTAAGAAGCATCTTAGAGTACCTACGGCTCTGTGATTTGGTCACGACATTATGCAATTTATAGCAGGAAAGTGGATTCCGTTAAAAAAATACTATAGAATACTAGCTTACAAATCTGGAGTACATCGGAATCTTGGTAACTATTCTGAAAGACTTACCCACTTTAAAGAAGTCTCACTGGCCAAAAGAATAAACATATCAGATATAAAATCTCTGTTTAAAATCATTAACACTGTGTATGATTCATCTTTAATTAATCAATTTTTTTAATTTTTTTTTATATTAACTCCACACAGGAGGCCCTGAAGTAAATAATTTCCCCAGGGCCTATGTCATCTTTGGGGATGCTGTGTGATGCTTCAAACTCAATTAATACCTTCAGAAAGAACTTACACATACTTATACCCGATGACCTCCTCACGTTGAGCCATTTTATTATTTAAATTTCTTTACCAATCACCTACTTATGCATTAGCTCCACAATATATGCATTTGTGCGTGCATGTGAGTGTACATGTTTGCTTACAATATGCGTACAGTGTGCACATCTATGCACATATGTGTGTGTTGTATTTAAATGTGTTTGTGTTTGTATGGATCTACGTATGTGTGTACATAGATATTGTGGTGATATGCCGTGCCGATCACTCAGATAATGTGTAAATAATATACGTTGTGATACTCCATACTATTTGGTTTATTTAGGTTGATTTAGTATTTATACAAATGGCCAGTATTCGAGATGTTATTGCAAAGAGAGGACGAGTTACAACAGACACGCCTTTTTATACGTCTCGGTCATGCTGTCTCACTCAGATATGCCTGTCTCTTTCATACCAACAGACATACGTACGTTCACCACATCCCTCCACACTTAAATCAGCAGACAGTAACACAACATGATTATCTTAATAATAATTATAAAACATACATACACATATTTAATTATTATTTTACAACATTTTTTTTTTATTTATAATCATGTTGATTCGGGAGTTGACTGCTGCTTATTATGATTTCTCTGTCCTTGGTCGAAGGCGCTCCTTCCAGTTCCCCGACGTTGACGCCACGGGTTCACTGGAGCTGGAAGGAAAAAGAGGGTCACCCGTTAGATTGTCATCCGAAACAAAATCGGAGACATCGTACTCATCGAACGATAGCCTCCTCGTCTCAGACTCAGGGATTAAAATACTAGGGTTCTTTTCCCATGATACACACAGTTTTGACAACTGATCAAAATGTCTTTTCCAATACATGAGTTTATCATTCAATTTAACCTCAATTAAATATAGTTTATTTCCCAAACGTTTATGTACTTTCCCTGGTACCCACTTATCATTGTTTTGGTCTCTAAAATCCCTAACCATAACTTTCTGATTAATCTTTAAATTAAAAAGATACTTTATTATTCCTTTTATAATAGAATTTATGATTTTCCTGACATTTTGACATTCTCATTCTGGTATCTTTATCAATCACATTTTCCTTTACCTTCCCCCCTCTAGGTATAAAATTATTCAAATTTGACCTTAACCTTCTACCATACATTATAACTGCTGGCTCTAACCCTGATGTACAGTGTGGTGCATTCCTATAATCTATGAGAAAACATTGCAACTTCTCATTATAACCTGACTGAAATTTTTTTTTTAACAATATTTTCTTTAAAACATTTTTACACGTTTTTACTGCATTCTCTGCCAACCCAGTAGATTGAGGATGATTTATAGGTGTTGTTAAATTTTTAATGCCATTTAACTCACAAAACTGTTTAAAGTCTGCTGACATGAATGCTGCTCCATTATCAGAAACTAAGGTTTGTACACTACCGAAATAACTGAATAATCTCTTTAAGATTTTAATGGTATTATCTGATTTAGGTGAATTTACTTCCACGCAATCCAACCATTTTGAGGTTGAACCTATGATTACCAAAAAATATTTATTTCCGATAGGCCTTACGTAATCTATATGGACCCTACTCCAAATTTTTTCCGTTATCGGCCATGGAGTTAACTCACTCTTAGGTTTTGATGATTGAATTTCCGCGCAACTTCCACACTCTCTTACTAAAAGTTCAATTTGACTGTCTATCCCCGGCCACCAAAAATAGCCTCTTGCTAGCCCTTTCATCTTGGAAATCCCTAGATGAGATCTATGCAATAAGATTAATATCTTATCCCTTAAACTTATTGGAAATACTAACCTATGGTTCCAGAAAATACAATCAACATTTATTATAAATCGTTCCTTTTTATCCAATAAATCCATTTGCAATCATCCTTATTGACTTTATTTGGCCACCCTGTTCTAAGATAATTTTTTATCTCTAATAATAATTTATCCGTATTAGATTCTGCTTTAACTTCCTCAACATCTATTGGCATCTCGCTATTATTTTTGAATAAACACAAAATTCTTGAATCAAAGATATTATTTTCCTCAACAGGATCTCCTACAGGTACGCGAGATAAGTAATCCGAACAATTTAATGTTGATTTTACGTATTGAACTTTATAATTGAAAGATGAGAGAATTACACCATGACGTTGTAATCTATTACAAGTTAAAACAGGAATTCCTTTTTTTTCACCAAAAATTCTACATAAAGGTTCATTATCTATTTCTTCCCTTCCGTAAATGTACTCGAAAAACTTCTTGAAAGCAAACACAATTGCACAAGCCTCGAGGTCTAAAATTGAATATTTCTTTTCCGCTTCTGTCAGTTTACGAGAAACGAAAGAAATAGGTCTTTGTAAATTATTTTCATACACATGTAATAATGTTGCACCCAAACCTTTCGTTGAGGCGTCCGTAACTACCTTCAAAGTAACATTTGGATCGTAATGTGCTAACACTCGATTATCACATAAAATTAATTTTATTTTATTAAAAACTTTTACGCAATCTTGATTAAAATCAAAATTCGTATTTTTTTTTCAATAATTTGTGCAAAGTATCTAATAACATAGACATATTTGGCACAAAAGATCGGTAAAAATTTACCATTCCTAAAAAACTGCGTAGCTCTGATAAATCTTTTGGTTGCGCGACTTTACTAATTGCATTCGTTTTATCTTCCATAGGTTTAATCCCTTCCTTCGAGATTTCAAACCCTAAGAAACATACCGATGAAGCGTTAAAATTGCACTTTTGAATATTTACGCACAAACCGCAATCTTTTAACCTATTAAGAACTGCATTTAAATTAGCATTATGTTCCTCTATCGTTTCTCCCGTAACCATAATATCATCCAGGAAAACCGCTGTTTTCTTCAAACCTTGTAGAACTATAGCTTCATGTCTATGAAGCTATAGTTCTACAGAATATTGCCGGTGCACTCTTTATCCCAAACACTAGCCTAGTGAATTTAAATAACCCCAAATGTGTAGAAATCGTAGTATATTCCATACTTTCTTCGTCTAGTTCCAACTGTAAATAAGCTTGACGTAAATCAATTTTTGAAAATATTATTCCACCCGAAATTTGTGAAAATAAAACTTCTATCTTCGGCATGGGATATTTGTCAACAATCAAGTGTGTATTCACAGTACATTTATAATCCCCGCAAATTCTAATGCTTCCGTCGCTTTTAACTACGGGCACAATAGGAGATGCAAACTTGCTATAACTAATCGGAACTAAAATTCCCTCTTCCTGTAAACGGTTCAATTCCGTTTCAACTTTCGCTTTCAAAGCGAAAGGAATACTTCTCGGATTGCAGAATTTTGGTTCTGCATTTTCTTTCAATTTTAAATGAACTTTAAATTTATTGAATCTACCTAGTTTACTTGAAAATACCTCAGGATATTTACGCACTAACGTATCGACACTATTATTGTTTACGTCGTGAATATTATGCGTGAGTATATCACTTTTCAACTGTGAAGAAACCGTCTCGAAACCCGTAAAACCAATGTTAAATTCTTTTACGAAGTCTCTACCCAGCACAGTGGATGAACCATCCTTTACAACACAAAATTCCATTATTTTAGTAATACCATTGAAATTAATTGACAAAATTAAACATCCAAGTAACTGTAACTTACAATTATTGTAACCCTTCAGGGTTAAATTCTTCGGCTTTAATTGTACATCTTTAAAGTGTTCCCAATAATCTTTATCCGATAGGATCGATATTCCTGCACCCGTGTCAAATAATCCTTTTATGGTGATACCGTTATTAACTTTTAACGACAGATAAATGGGATCGGTATTTCTTGTTAACCTTGAATTTATATCACTTGAATTCACAAACACAGATGAAACTTCCTCCCGTTTTTTTTCGCGACAATTTTTACTAAAATGTCCCTTGTTTTTGCAATTAAAACACGTCACGTTTTTTAATCTACAATTACTGGAATCATGATTATTTAAATTACAATATTTGCACTTCAACTGTTGTATTTGATTCGTATAATCTACTGATTTCTTTCTGGGAATTGTAACATTTTTGTCTTTCGCCCGCGCCGGTGAAGTAGAATCATTCCTACCTGCACTACTACTAAAATTTTGTTTACTTCTAGAAATAAGCCCGACACTCTCGGATTTAAAATACACGTAATATTTTTATGAAATGAATCCATTATTGATGCGCACTCTAATGTCCTTTTTAAAGTCAGCTTCTCTGCATCTAAAAACATTTTTTCTTTAATACGACCTTCTAATAAACCAGTCACAAAAATATCTTTTAAGTTTTATTCCTCTGCTTTCAAATTTGCAGAATCTTGTTAGACAACGTAACCTAGCTATATAATCATTCATAGATTCCCCAACTTTTTGTTTCGCCGCAAAAAAATTTCCACGTTCCTTAAACACTTTTTTTGAAACACCAATGTGGTTTCCTAATAACAAAAATATATTTTCAACCTATAATTCTGTTATTTTTTTTGGAAAATATAAATCCATCAGTAGATTAATCGTGTCTGTGTGTAGGTGGGATATTAAAACCGCTCTCTTTTTATCCTCGGATTTAAATTTGTCATCATTGACGAAGATCAACTGCTCAAACTGTAGCACGAACGTCTCCATCCCGTCCCTAAGGTGACAAAACCTGGGTAAACCCACTCCCTCCATTTCCACACAGATTACTAATAATCAGAAAAAACAACAAACAGCACTCAACTCACGAATCTGATGATTGATGATGCCGCCGATCGCCGCCCTTGCGCGTCCGACCGTCTTCTGGCTCCGTCCGAATTCCTGGTCGTCCTTCTCGTCCGGTCACCACCGCCACGCCTTCCCGTGTCGGGTCCCGGTACAAGCTGCCTGAATCCGTTTATCCTCCGGTTTCTGGGCTGCTGATTCCTTGAGCTCAGCGCCTTGAATCTCCTTGCCAGTTCCTTGCCTTGATGCTCCTTCAATGTCCGATACTGTCCGTGAAGCTGCCCCCAAATTATTATTTTTTTTTGCGACAATAATCCCTTCCGTGGTGCTCGGTGGGATTATAACCAAACTATGGTTCTTTCAGCTGCGCCTACTGTGGTTCTTCCTCTAGGAAGAATTTAACGGCTGTTCAGCTTTCCTTTTCGGCTGCGCCAACTGTGGTGATCTGCCGTGCCGATCACTCAGATAATGTGTAAATAATATACGTTGTGATACTCCATACCATCCTCCATACTATTTGGTTTATTTAGGTTGATTTAGTATTTATACAAATGGACAGAATTCGAGATGTTATTGCAAAGAGAGGACGAGTTACAACAGACACGCCTTTTTATACGTCTCGGTCATGCTGTCTCACTCAGATATGCCTGTCTCTTTCATACCGACAGACATACGTTCACCACAGATATGTATATATATATATATATATATATTTATTTATTTATTTAGACGCCGTAAAAGGCTTTTACAATATACATGATTTATGTTTACAGTGGTTCACAGGAGCGAAACAGTATTATATTAAACAGAATAATTACTGAGAAATTATGTTGAAAATTAAACAAAAATAACATCTGGTGGTGTGTAAGAAGTTATGAAGTTATTTTTTATGTTAGTGTAAGAAATGATTGTCGAAGGACCTTGAATGATTGAGCAATGACCACTGTACATAAGACAATATTTGTTGTATGGATAAAGGAAGGACTCACCATTAGGAAAGGGCACTTGTATCTTCCTGTCTTCTCCTCACAACAATGTCACTTAACATGAAGCGGATTGCACTATATCGTCGCGAATAATAATGTCGTAAGATAAGGGAGATGAGACCTCGCGTTGATGCGGTTTATTGTTAGCGGTTCGGGTTATTGCAACATACTGACAGATTACCAAAGGGCACATAAAATTTAGCAGGAACGGAACGGGAGGTAGGACAAAGGAACAATAATACTATCTCAGTACAGTGGTCGCAGGTATGTGTGTATGTGTGCATGAGATGTGTGTATAAATTAATGTCTATTGCGCTTTGGCGCAACCATGCCCCCCGCCTGGAAGAGGATGAAAGAATCCACTTCCATAAACCATAAGAAGGTCAGTACGCTTTTACGTTAAAACGAACAAAATTGTAGTAACACGCGGTAAAAATAATATTAATTTGTAAAAAAGGTCAGAAAATGTTAATATTTGATGCTATTGTATTAATTTTGTAATAAAATTAATCGGCGGTAAATTTAAATTAAATTAAACAGAATAATGTAGAAAATAAAAGAGAGGGCCATAGATGTACCATCTGATGACCAAGCTGCCAAAGACTATTATTGCGATGGTAAAGGGCAGAGTTTTACTACTGCTCTGCGGTATATGCCAGTATTCGTTTTGACATCAGCAACACGGATTACTCCGTCCAAACCGGGATATACGTTGACTATTATGCCAATAGGCCATTGAAGAGGCGCAATATTATCACACTTGATCATTACAATTGTGCCTGCCGTTACCGGGTTTGAACTCGTGTTCCATTTCTGCCGCGATTGTAAAGTATTTAAATATTCCATACGCCAGCGGTTCCAGAAAGTCTGGACGAGATGATCAACGAGATGCTTCCTTTGCAGTAAGTTTACGGACTCGTTGGACAAGTCAGCGGCGGGTAGAGATTTTAACGGCGTAAGTGTTAAAAAATGCGCGGGTGTTAAAGGTAACGGAGCTGAAACATCGGTGACACTAAGTACCGACAGCGGACGTGAGTTTAAAATTGCTTCAATCTGAGAAAGCACTGTCTGCATCTCTTCGTAAGTCAGTAGAGAGGTGCCTACGATTTTATTTAAATAACTCTTCAGGCATTTAATGTTACTTTCCCAGATTCCACCAAAGTGTGGAGCTTGAGGAGGATTCATTTTCCATTCGATGCGGTTTTCCCGTAGATTATTTGAGAGTTCCTTTTTATAATTACGAGACTCTATTAGATCGAATAAAGAGTTTAAATGAGACTTAGCTCCCACGAAGTTCGTTCCATTATCGGAGTACATTACACTCACAGGACCACGTCTAGATAAAAAACGCTTGAAAGCGTTGAGAAAGACTTCGGTGGAAAGATCTGAAGCGAGTTCGATATGAACCGCACGGGTCACTAGGCAGATAAATATGCAAATGTATGCCTTTTGACTTCGGACCCCCCGACGTCTATAAGGGATTATTTGAAGCGGGCCAGCGTAGTCAACACCTGTGTGTAGAAAAGCCTTGGCTTCGCGGACGCGACAAGCGGGTAAATCTCCCATTATTGGGAATTGTGGTTTAGGCTTAACCTTGAAGCACGTATTGCACCGGTGCACGCGCTTCCGGACCAGATTACGCGAGGAAAGTATCCAGAATCTTTGTCTTAGCAGAGACATGAGTAAAGTGGGACCCGTATGTAGGTTCTTGATATGATAGTAATCTATTATTAAATCGACTACATGATCACGCGCGGGTAATAGAATGGGATGACGACTGTCAAATTCTATTTCAGCGTTTTTTAATCTGCCGCCTACCCTTAGAATACCGTGATGAAGAAACGGATTCAATTTTGCAATAGCTCGCCGAACCTTCTTCCCATCATTGACTGCCTTTATATCTTCGGAGAAATGTTCTTGCTGTATTGATTTTATAACAGCTATTTCTGCAGTTAAGATATGACTTAATTCGAATGTTCGCGGTAATTTCTTAATGAAACGAAAAACATAGATTACAATCCGAATTAATTTTGGCCATGAACTAACACGAGTAGCTAGTGCACACAGTAAAGGTGGAGCAATTGTTTTGAGGCGGTTATTGTTTTGAACGGACATCAAAACTTTAGTTTTCAGTTCGGGTGGATCAGATACAGATTTCGAATCAAAACGCTGTAAAGGCCAATCATTTTTAGGTAACTGAGCGAATGCGGGGCCATTAAACCATAACGGATGGTCTATGAGTTGAGCGGGGGTAAGACCACGCGACAGGCAGTCGGCGGGATTGTCTTTCCCTTTTATATGATAGAAGCATTCAGCCCCCAGGTGTTTTTGTATTTGTGACACACGATTGGCAACGAAGGTCTGCCATTTCGCAGGCGGTGAATTTATCCACGCTAGAGCAACCGTGCTGTCGCAAAAAGCTAAGGTCGTATGAGCTCTTGAATTTGATGCGTAGGTATTACTGACCGTATGCATTAATCGCGCAAGTATTAGTGCTCCACATAGTTCTAATCGCGCAAGTGAAATCGTCTTAGCAGGAGCGACTTTGGATTTGGCACATAATAAACTAATTGTGGTTTTATCAGTATTCGGACAGTAAACATGTAAGTAAATAACACCTCCGAATGCGCGTTCACTTGCGTCTGAAAACCCGATAAGGGTTAGTACACATTGGTGTTCGATTCCTACAAAACGAGGAATTTTAATAGATTGCAGCAATGGCAATTCTTTTTCAAACTGTCGCCAAAGCGTGACAACAGTTCCAGGAGGAGTATCGTCCCAATCAAGCTTGTATTCCCAAAGAGACTTAATTATAAGCTTGGCTAATAATACAACTGGTGCAACGAAACCCATCAAATCCCAAAGACGAGCAATCGTCGAGAGAATGTTTCGTTTAGTACAAATTCTTTCGTTGGAGTTTACAACAAATACGAAATTATCTGAAGCGGGTATCCAATGAAGCCCTAGTATTTTTAGGTTTTCATCAGGATTAAATTCTACATGTTCCTTAACACGACGAGCTGAAGGAATCGTGGACAAAAGATTAGGAGAATTACTAGAGAACTTTACAAGGTCAAATCCTCCAGAAGCGAACAGCTGAATTAATTCCGTCGATAACTCGGAGGCTTCCTCGACCGACGAACAACTGGTGACGAAATCGTCCATATAGAAAGAGCCATTTTCCACCAAGTTTGCAGCAAGTGGAAAACGAGGTCGTTCATGCGACGCGAGTTGGCGCAGTGTACGCATTGCCAAAAATGGGCTGCAAGACATGCCGAATGTGACGCGATTAAATTCGAACAATTGTAAAGGGTCGCTATTGTTAAATCTATAAAGTATTCGCTGATAACGACGGCATTCTTCTTGCACTACAATTTGAAGATACATTTGTTTTATGTCGGCGGTTATAGCTACTGCAAACAATCGGAACTTAAGTATAATCCGAAACAAATCACCTTGTAAATTCTTACCGGTATGTAGAATGTCGTTGAGCGAGTAGCCCGAATCGGATTTCATGCTCGCGTCCAGAACCATGCGGATTTTGGTGGTTAATTTATCCTCGCGAACTACAATATGATGCGGAATGACGTAATGGGGTAAGTCAGTATTATCGACAGGCGAAATGTACCCTTTCTGTAGGTATTCGCGTAATATTTTGTCGTACTCTAATTTTATAGCGGGTTGAGCGATTAGTCGGCGTTCGAGAGATCGGAACCGGCGCTCAGCGGCTGGCAACGATTCACCGAGGATAGAAGGACTGTTGCGAAACGGCAACGCAACAATGTAACGACCTGTCGTGTCACGGGAAGTGGTGAGTTTAAAAGTGTCTTCACATTCCTGTTCATCAGGCGTTAAAAACTTCTCGTCTGGAATGTCTTCCAATTCGAAGAAGCGCGAAAGGCAAAAGTCATCATTTTTCGCGAACGTACAAAATGATGGTGTGGCGTTTATACTTGGGGTCTCAGTCATCGTTGGAGCAGTGCCCAGGATGAGATAGCCCAAAGTAGTTTCTATAGCAATTGGCTGGCCGGGATAACCTGATATTTTGTGTGCTTTAAAAATGCGAGCAAACATGTCACATCCCAAGATAATATCGATTTCACCGGGCGTGCAGAAAGTATTATCTGCTAAGGGCAAATTGTCGAGATACGACAACGAGGCGCGGTTGACGTTAACAGTAGGCAACTCACTAGTTATAGTTTCTACTACATAAGGTTCAATCATATACGAGTGAGTGTCGTCGTAGCGGGAGTATAATTTTAGACAAGTCATGCCCTTTGTCAAATTTCTTGAGTCGCCTATTCCCGTGACGTACGTGCCTTGCGACGATCGTACCGTGAGATTCAAACGTAAACAGCATTTACGCGTAATAATATCCCTTTGGGAGCCGCTATCTATCAGAGCGCGTATTGTCTGCACCTGGCCCTTAACATCTCGGGTAGTGCAAACGGCAGTTCCTAAGAGTGCAGTAGTATTTGCTCTAGTAAATGAATTTGTCACGCACAGTGATACCGGGCTTGCAGAATTTGAATCGTCATTATCGACGTCTGCTGGCGACGCGGGAGACGGTATTTGGTCTCGTTGTGGTTTTCGCTGATCAGTTTGTTTGAAATGCAACAAACTATGGTGGTTGAGAGTGCATGATTTGCACGTACTCTTTGATTTGCACGCTTTTGTGCCGTGCCTAGTACTGAGGCAGTTCACGCAAACTCGTATATTCGATGACTTGATTAAATTAAATCGCTCGCGTGGTTCTAAACCATTAAATTTAGAGCATTGATACAAAGGGTGCGATCCCCTTTGACAACAAAAACAAATTTCGACAGAGTGATTGTCGCCTTTTTCGACATTAATAAATGTCTTTGCGGAATTATTATTATTTGAGCCAAGACGGCTCGAAGTAGGTTGTGCAATTTGCGCGCGATTAAGAATTCGTTGCTGTCCTCTCACAAAATCAATTAAATCAGAGCTGGACGGGAAACTTTCATCATTCCGAATAGACGATTCGAAAGCCTTCACTGTCTCTATGTCAAGACGTTTAAGGCCCAGTTGTAGCAATATAAATTCTGCGAGATCCTTGATTCGTAACTGTTTCAGTGCGGCAATGTTAGTCGCGTATGTATCTGCAAATTTTTCTAGCGAAGCGGGCGTAACCGAAGTAACAGCAGGTATTTTCAGCAATCGATCAAAGTATGACTCAGCGAGAACGCGGGGATCATTATATTTGGTGCACAATGCGTCCCATATCACTTGGTAATTTGTACCGGTAGGTGTTATAGTTTTGCAAATATTTAAAGCTTTTCCCGTCAACTTGGACATCAGATACTGCATCTTTTCTGAATTATCCAATGAATTATTTGAATGGATAACCGAGATATAAGTCTCATAGAAAAGAGGCCAATTTTCTAATTTTCCGTCAAAGCACGCTATTTCTAAAGGCGGTAATTTAATTTGACGGCGAGGTTTTTCAACTGGATTGGCCAGCATGTTCGCTTCGGTATATTTAATAATGCCGAAAATTTCCTCAAAAGCATTTAATTGAGAATATTCAGCGACTGCTTCTGGGTTCAATTCCAGTTCACAATTAACCTTTTCATCTAGAAGCGTTATAAATTCGGACCGAATTCTTTCTAATGTACTTGCGCCTGATAAAAAAGATTGCCGATTGTTAACACTATCAGAAGCCTTCTTCATCTTGTCGAAGACTGATTGCAAACATGCAAAATTAGCGGCCAATTTTGCATTTAAACGTTTCAAGAGTCTTTCGTCCCGTGACGACCCGGACGCGCTTGTAGCCATTTCTGATTCTGGTTATTTATTATTGAATGCGGTAAAAAATATTATAATAATAATATTTATATAAAATAAATTGATTAATATTAAATTTTTATTCAATAAATTAACTTTTATGCCCGTAGGGTTAACTCAGTGCGGGAGCCGTGAAGGGTTAAGTATTGAAAATGCGGGTAGAACAAATTTATCACTTTACGTCACTTTACAAGTATTATTCTTTTTATGTATAATACATCCAATACTGGGATGTATTACAATAACCAAATTATTTATAATGAAATGCGGTTAATTTTAAATGCGGTTGATATAACAATATCGGTATTATTATTAGAAATAGATATTAAATAGCGGTATTGGCATATATTAAATCTATTCTATTTGCGGGTAAATATGTTATTTCCGTTTAAACCATCCAGTAATATCGGATAGGAATATCCAGAAATAAAATGCAGGTAGTTATTAATTGATTACGCGGGTATGTAAAACGCAATAACACTCTTATGGTTTATTACCGAAATTACGGTTCAATATCAGGCTCGTTTGGGCCAACTATGGTGTGTAAGAAGTTATGAAGTTATTTTTTATGTTAGTGTAAGAAATGATTGTCGAAGGACCTTGAATGATTGAGCAATGACCACTGTACATAAGACAATATTTGTTGTATGGATAAAGGAAGGACTCACCATTAGGAAAGGGCACTTGTATCTTCCTGTCTTCTCCTCACAACAATGTCACTTAACATGAAGCGGATTGCACTATATCGTCGCGAATAATAATGTCGTAAGATAAGGGAGATGAGACCTCGCGCTGATGCGGTTTATTGTTAGCGGTTCGGGTTATTGCAACATACTGACAGATTACCAAAGGGCACATAAAATTTAGCAGGAACGGAACGGGAGGTAGGACAAAGGAACAATAATACTATCTCAGTACAGTGGTCGCAGGTATGTGTGTATGTGTGCATGAGATGTGTGTATAAATTAATGTCTATTGCGCTTTGGCGCAACCATCTGGTATACATAGGTACATTAGCATTTTTATTTTCAATCCGTACAGTAGTTTAGTATTGAGGTTATTGTTACCTTCAATATTGAATTTGGTTGCATTTGCTGAGAACTAAGAGTTAGCTCTATTGAATCAGGGCTGTCAGTAAGACATCTCATAACAATTTTGGGAAAAATTATAGTTTTGATTAAGTATATAAAATTATTAGATAACACTCTTCTGTCTGATATCTGATGTAAGTGCATAGTTTAGGTTCTGTGATAACTTATGAATAGAATGGTATTATGCCTAATAACATTGATAATTACGACAGAGGTATGTTATTATAGCCTTCTTATAACTATATTCCGTGCAGTTGAACACATCTACTACTTGTGAGAAAGCATTGCCAACTGCATGCAATCTAGGTATAAGCGAGTTTCTAAATGACGCAGTCCTGATATTGTTATTGAAATTAAAAAGAATTTTGGATCGAGTGGTTCTAGTGGGTATATGGAAGGTAATTAGGCTTAATGTATCAGGGCTGTCTATAATACCATTTCAATTTTAAAAATAAAAGTCAAATCGGAAATAAGTCTTCTATCTGAGAGTTTAAGAAAGTTAAATTCTTTCACCAAGTGATTGTAATTTATTGATTCTGTAGGTAGACCGAGTTTATAGTTAATGTATCTTAGGAATTTATGCTGAATTTTTTCAATAGAATCGGAGTCGATTTTAAAGTAAGGACACCAAATAGGAGAATTATATTCGATTTGACTTCGAACAAGTGAGGAATATAAAATTTTTAGTGTTGAAATATTTTTAAAGTCTCTGCCATTTCGGAGAATGAAGCCGAGCATTTTTAATTCTTTGTTGTTTCTACATGTGAAAGAAAAATAAATTTTGAATCGAAAATAATGCCGAGATCGTTAATTTCACTTACAGAGGCGAGAGAAACATTGTTAATTTTGTATTGATAGTTAAGGGGTTGTTTTGTTCTGAAAAATCTTATAATATGGCATTTACTAATATTGAGATAAAGTTTGTTAGTTTTTCACCAATCTTGAAGTTTGTTTAAATTTATTTGAATATGAATACAGTCATTTATTGTTTTTATAATTTTAAATAGTTTAAGGTCATCGGCAAAAAGTAGCACTTCAACATTTTTATCAAATACAGTAACAATATCGTTTTTGAAAAGGAGAAACAGTATTGGGCCTAAATATGACCCTTGGGGTACACCGCTAGTAGCTATGAATTTGTGTGAAAGGTTAGAATTATTTTTAACTTGAAGATTTCTATTTGTTAAGTAGCTATTTATCCATTCCAATAGTTTACCCTCAATTCCGATTTGACTAAGTTTATTGAGAAAAATTTTGTGGTTAACTTTGTCAAACGCTTTTACAAAGTCTGTATATATTGAGTCGACTTGGGTTTTGTTTTCGAGTGAACATGCTATAAAATTTTCATATAATGAGAGATTTGTTAGTGTGGATCTGCCTGGCATAAATCCATGTTGATTAGTTACAATGATGTTGTTAATATGTATGGAGATTTTATCGAGGGTAAGTTTTACAAACAGTTTGGGGATAGTTGAGAGCATGCAAATGGGTCGGTAATTAGTGACATCATGAATATCGCCATTTTTAAATACAGGTGTTAGATAGCAATTTTTCCATAGGTCGGGGAAGCAGCCAGAATTTAATGATTGGTTAAATATATGACATAGTGGATTGGCTATTATTGATGCACAGTTAATTAGAAAGGCAGGACTAATTTTGTCAGGACCCGCTTTTTTCTTTAAGTCGAGTGTTTTTATTTTGCGTATAACATCTGGAACATTTATATGTAAAGCGGGAATGTGGACCGATTCCTTTGGATGAAAGGGTGGAAGTTGAACATTTGGGTATCATCATTATCGTAAACATTTTTGAAGAAGTCGGCAAACAAATTAACGATGTCATTAGTATCACTACTACTTTTCCCTTCGAAATACATGTATGTTGGTAGGCTAGGTTTGTTTTTTCTTAGTGAGTTTACATGTGTAAAAAAGTTTTTGGTATTTGAAGGAATATACTTTTCTGTGTTGAGTATGTATGTTTGATATAATTTTTTGGAGAGCTTTTTACAGTCAGTTCTATATTTATGAAATATTTTGTAGTCTGAGATAGAGTTGCTCTCTTTGAAATTTTTGTGCCAGATTTTTTTGTTAATTATTAAGTGTTTTAAGTCATTATTAAACCATTTGGGGAACTTTGATGGTTTGAATTGAATTAAGGGAACATATTTTTCAATAGCCGTGTTGATGATGGAGTAAAAAGATTCAAGATTTTGGTTAACATTTGTGTTTTTGTCTAAAAAGGACCAGTCTGTACTTTCTAAGTATTTTGTTATCAGTGGATAATCTGCCCTTGCAAAATTGTGTGAAGATTTAGGAACACTATTAGAGTAAATGTTTAGGAAGTTGTTATTAATGGTGATGTTTAAGGGAGGATGGTGGGAATCTTCGGGAAGAAGGGGGTCTATGGATTTACATAATTTTACTGAAGGATCGCTACTAAATGCAAGATCTAGTAAGTGGTGATTAGAATTGTATACGTTATTAATTTGTTAATTTTCATGTTTGCACTTATTCATGTTCTCGAAAGAGATGTTTGACGAGTCACATGCTGACTCACAGTGAAGAAAAACCTTTTTCGTATTCCGTATGCAATTATTCATGTTTTCGTAAGGAAAATTTGACGAGTCACATGCTGACTTGTGAGTCAGCATGTGACTCGTGGAGAAAAACCTTTTTCGTGTTCTGACTGCAAATTTATATGTTCTCGAAAGGAAGTTTTGACGAGACACATGCTGACTCACGGTAAAGAAAAACCTTTTTCATCTTCCGTATGCAATTATTCATGTTTTCGTAAGGAAAGTTTGACGATTCACATGCTGACTCATAGTGGAGAAAAACCTTTTTTATGTTCCGCTTGCACTTTTTCATGTTCTCTAAAGAATTATTTGACGAGTCACATGCTGACTCACAGTGGAGAAAAACCTTTTTTATGTTCCATTTGTGCTTATTCATGTTCTCGAAAAGGAGCTTTGACGAGTCACATGCTGAATCACAGTGGAGAAAAACCCTTTTCATGTTCCGTTTGTGCTTATTCAAGTTCTCGAAAAGGAGATTTTAAAACACACATGCTGACTCACGGTGGAGAAAAACCTTTTTCATGTTCCGCTTGCACTTATTCATGTTCTCTAAAGACATATTTGACGTGTCACATACTGACTCACAGTGGAGAAAAACCCTTTTCATGTTCCATTTGTGCTTATTCATGTTCTCGAAAAAGATATTTGACGAGTCACATGCTGACTCACAGTGGAGATAAACCTTTTTCATGTTTCGTTTGTACTTACTCAAGTTCTCGAAAAGGAGATTTGACGAGACACATGCTTACTCACAGTTGAGAAAAACCTTTGTCTTGTTCCAACTACAACTATTCGTGTTCTCAAAAGGGATATTTTACGAGACGCGTGTTGACTCACAGTGCAGAATAACCTTTTCCTGTTCCGATTGCAAATTTTATATTATTCTGTCGTACCGGAGATACGACGGGACACATGCTGACTCACAGTAGCAAAAAACTCTCTTCATGATCCGATTGAAGTTATTCATATCCGCAGTGGAGATAACCTTTTTCTCTATCTGTTGTCTTGTAAGTCTTCATCTCCACAGAACTGTACCTTTATATGATACACACGAACTTGTTTATAGAATAGGCTTGCTCGAAACTTGCGATAGTGAATTTGTATTCTGGTGTCACACAAGAGTGTCTCCATTATTCATTATTAATATAATTCACAAGAGGTTAAAGTAGACTTTGTTCCCTAGAAATTTTGTTATCGCATTATAAAATATTTTACTTTTTTCTTTTTTAAACTAAAGAAACGATTATTTTCAAAGTTATTTAGTTATTGTTCTTTCACAATATTTATATATTTTGATTATATCGTTTCCCTTTTGAATTGACTCTTCAAGCGTATTCTTCTTGTTTATGCTATAAGACCTAGTTTGACGGTTTGAATTTAATTCGGATGTGTGAAATGCTCTCAGAGTATGTACATTTATTTTAAATAAATTATTACTAAGTAACGATCACGCCGTTTCACCGCAGACACCACTAAACAACTTGGTCTTGGCACACACTCCTTGCCTCATTCACATCATACATCGTCTCATACATACTCTGCTATTATTCTGCTTTAATGAATCATACTTTAAAAGATTATCATTGGAACAAATGGTTTTTATTGATACAGTTATTCCGGATAATACAATTCAAAGTAGACAACATTGTATAACAGAAGTTTTATTGTGTCGCGTGAACTGAATTTAAAAAATAATAAACGTTTCGTTAGTCAGTATTTTTAACCGTATGGACACATTGAATGACAATAATAACAAGATGGACACTTTTTCGGAAAATAATTTTCTGCTAAACGTTGTCAGTTTTTGAGCTTCACTATTTAAATGTAATTTAAATAAATTCTCGAATATGAGTTTCAATTGTGAATCTTAATGAAACGTTACTGATCCGGTGTACTTTTGTGTTTAGTAGAAAATATTTAGTATAAAATTAATAAAAACAATTGATTCATACACATAAAACTAACAGCCTTATCTTAATTGTACCAAACAATTATCCCTAATCGACTGGACCCCAATGGTAACACTCAATTGCAATGAGTCTCTTCAATTCCTTTATAATATCTCACCCAATTTAATAATGTAGGTACATAATTCAAATAATCGCCTCCTAGATCTTGTTTTTTCATATGAAGAGAACATAATAGTTGGAAAGCATTAGAGTCAATACTTCCCATGGATAATCACCCTCCTCCACTGTCAATAATTATTCAAAACAATGTTATAAAAAATATGTAACTCTCAAATTCTAGTTTTAATTTCAAAAATGCCATTACAATGATATTAATGACCATCTCAGCAAGGTAGATTTAAATTTTCTCAAGGAAAACAATTTCATCTATAATAGAGAATCATTTTATTATAAAATAAATGCCATTATCATAGACTGAATACTGTATACCCTTAATTAAATTCAAAGAATCAAAGCATCCAAAATGGTTTAACAAGGAATTAATTCAATTAATAGCTAAAAAAAAAGTTTTAAATAAAGAAGTGAGATCCGTACCAAATTATATTGAGTTCAGTAAAACAAGACAAGATTGCAAAAATATGTCAACAAACTGTTACAACAATTATATAAATAAGGTTGAAATGTCAATCAATGGAAACATTAAACAATTTTGGAATTACGCAAAATCTATGAAAAATGATGATATTACCCTCTAATACATTGTTTCCCAGCCTTCTTTATGCCATGCCCCACCGTAGTCTTTTCAAAAGTCAGATGCCCCACCGGCATCTTTTTTAATTAAACATCAGGTAAATTTTCAAATCATATTGAAATATGTTTGCAAACATATGAACCCGTAATGAAATTAAATAAAGCCTCTTCTAATACATATATGAGATTAAATTTCTGTAACTATCTATGTTCGCAGAAGTCAAGCGTAGTGGCAAAAAATCGCATTTATACTAAGGAAAAACCATTCTCATGTTCTTACTGTAACTATTCATATTCACAAAAGACAAATTTTATTACTCACATTTGCATTCACACTAAGGATAAACCATTTTCAAATTCTTACTGCGATCATTCATGTTCACAGAAGTCACGTTTAATGAGACACAATAGCACTCCTACTTAAAAAAAACCATACTTACTGTAATTATTACACATTATCACTCATATTTAGGAAAAACCATTCTCATGTTCTTACTGCGATCATTCATGTTCACGGATATCTAGCTTATTGTTACAAATTTGCACTAGTGCTTAGGAAAAATCATGTATCATGTTCTTTTTGTAATTATATATTTTATTTTAGGATAATTAACAGTTGGTTGTTTGATACATGTGCAATTTACTTTACTGAGAAACCAATTATAGATTTTCTCATTATACTTATACATTGTGTATAAAACAATTAAGCAGAATATTGTCTACATCCTGCACAGTTTCTGTCTTTTTAGATACTTATTGAAATTTTAACGGGTTTCATTATATTTTAAGTAAAATTTGGTGTACATTTCAATTTTGCACATCTCAGACATTTTTTGTATGGCCGATGAGTATTCCTCTTTATATGTGGAATACCTGTCTCATCTCTGAAGCGTGGTGCCCCACTTCTGAGGCGTCATGCCCCACCGGTGGGGCGTACGCCCCACCGTGGGAAACACTGCTCTAATATGTGTTATGAAAGTCAAAGAGTCAACGACTCCCAAAACGTAGCTCACCTATTTGCCGACTTCTTCAAAAGTGTTTATGTCCAATAATAGTCAACGATTACTCGCCTAGTTTTTTCTCGGATCATTACTTAAATAAATAAAAAAATCTAAAAATCGAATCACGCTTTTTTAATATATATATGAAATACACAACTGTAATATGTGGTAACTGTAATACAACTGCTGACCCTGTACCAATCGCAAGTCACTTGCATTAGTAGTCACCTATGATCTGGTGCCCCAAAATAATTTGATAATCCTTACTCAATGCTGTGCAGAAAAGTGGCCCTTTGGAATACTACATTTTAGATTACAGGCGTCATGTGGAAATGCCATACTTACTAACTGGTAAGGAATTAGCATCATTAATCCCTTCGGTACCGGTGCATAGTCGGGAAACAAAACAATATATATTATTTATTTTCCAAAAGTATCATAAAATCGTTGACAGCCCTGTTTTACAAAAGCCAAATTGCGATTCTTGCCCAGCTATTCCACGCAGAATTAATTTTGAAGGCAACAATAAACCAACTATTAATTACTCTATTATAATATTTTGCTAGATGATAAATGTGAAAAAGTTACTTTTTTATACTTATTAATATTCTGTTCAAATAAAATATTATCTGTTATTTTAACATTCTAGGCCTTAATAGAATTTACTTTATATTAATTTCTATTCATTATCATAAACACCTCATACCTCGATTTATTTCAGGTCTTATACAAACCTAGTATTCATTCAACTATTACTACACTAGTAGATATTTCTTTTAATTATGTATTGTTTAACTGCACTTCTATTAATAACTGTATCACTTGCAAAAATATTTTTGTGTAAACATTACTTGTTCTGTAATCACTTTATTGTATCACTCTATTGTAAAAGCCATTGTATGGTGTTTAAATAAATAAATAAATTTAACTAATGTAATAATTAAATATAACGATGTACTGACTCAGCTAAAACAATTGGATCAAAGCAAGAGCGGAGGTCCTGATAATATCCCACTTGTTTTCTTAAAAAATTGCGCCACTACTCTTGCATATCCACTACATTTTCTTTTCAACCAGTCATTACAAACAGGATTTTTTCCTGAAAAATGGAAATACAGCTTCCTCACCTCTATATTTAAAAAAGGAGATAAAAATGAGGAGAGCAATTATAGACCGGTAAGTTTTTAGATTCTCACGGCCAAAAGCATTTTTGTTGTTTGTTTTTGGGGTGTTATGCCGTGTTGCGCTAACTCCTTCTTTAGCCGACGTTTCGGACAGCGTTGCAGTGTCCATCATCAGGGCAGATCCGGTAGACATCTTCGATCCGGTACACATCTTCGGATCTACCGGATCTGCCCTGATGATGGACACTGCAACGCTGTCCGAAACGTCGGCTAAAGAAGGAGTTAGCGCAACACGGCATAACACCCCAAAAACAAACAACAAAAATTATAGACCGATCTGCCTTTTATCAACTAATCCAAAATTGTTTGAGAAACTTCTTTTAAATAAAATCATTCACTGTATCAAGCCAGTAATTTCACCTAACCAACATGGTTTCACCTCAGGAAAATCTTCTTTGTCCAATCTTTTAATTTACCAACACTATTTATCCGAATCAATGTCTAAGAAGTTGATTCAGTCCATACTGATTTTAGCAAAGCATTCGACAATGTTAGTCACGATCTGTTGTTAAAAAAGCTTCATAAATTAAGAATAGCAGGGTATTTATACATGTGGCTTCAGTTATTTAAGTAACAGGCAATTGGCCGTTAAAATTGATAGCTTTATTTCTTATAAATTTACTGCTACCAGCGGTGTCCCCCAAGGGTCACATTTGGGACTAATTTTATTTTTGATATTTGTGAATGATGTGCTCACTATAATCAACGAAGTCGAAGTTTTAATGTTTGCGGATGATATGAAAATATCCAAAGCTATAAGAAATATGAATTACTATCAGACATTTTCAAATAACTTGTTTAAACTATTACTTGTTTGGTGCCAAGAGAACTATCTACAACTAAATATCAGCAAATGTCGAATTATGAGATTTCATAAAATAAAAAATATAATATTATTTATGATTACTCCATCAATGATGTAGTTCTAACCGCTGTAACCGAGGTGAATGATTTATGTGTAAACTTTGACCAGAGACTGAATTTTATAAACCATATTGAAATTACATCAAATAAAGCTTTGAAAGCGTTGGGTTTTATTATAAGAATTTGCAGCCAATTTAAAAATATTCAAACCGATAAAAAATTGTATATGTCTGGTTAGGAGTCAAATTGAGTACAACTCGACAGTGTGGGCACCTAGTTACGCTAGTCATTCACTCACGATAGAAATAATAAAAAAAAAATTCTTAAGATTTATTAATTTCAGAATGGGTATAACGAGGGAATGTTTAAACTATGATTATCTACTATGTCAACTCAATTTGTTAAAATTATCTGAACGAAGAAGAGTTAACGACCTAAAATGATTATATATATTTCAATTAACTACTTATTTTCATCATCATTTATACATAATATTATAAATCATTTATTCAAGAAACACAATTATTTTACATACTTAAGAAAAAAATTAAATTGTATATATTTCGATGCATTGCCCCATTACCACAGTCAGGGCCGGTTTTAGTACTATCAGCGCCCTGGGCGAGATTTTTACGGCGCCCCCTAACTGCAATTCAATTCCATACGAAAAAGGCAATGGGTATAATGGAATAACCGTTTATTAAAAAAAAAACTATTTATTTAAAAAAACTTCACTTTTCTAGCCTTTCTATCGGCGAACTCTTTTATAAGGTTATCAAAATCGATATTTTCAGCAATTTCATTTTCGATTGACAAAGTTGCCAAGTTTGTCAATCTAGATTGTGATATTGTCGATCGCAGATAGGTTTTAATCAGCTTAAGCTTAGAAAAACCCCTCTCCCCACTAGCAACCGTTACAGGTATAGTCAATAATATACGCAATACTATCCACACATTTGGATACAGTTCTTGTAGGTTGCGATCTTTGATAAAATTTAAAACATAAGCAGGGGTAACCACATTCTGATTAGGCAAAAAAGATTTCAGGCTTACGAGTTCATCACACAACATACAACCATCTATATCAGATTTAGAGTCTACAGTTAATTTCAATTGGAGATTACCACAGAGTTTGACAAGGTCGGGTTTTTCCGGAATCTGTTTTATATTGTACAAAAAAGACCAAGATTCCGAGTACTCATTTAACTGTTCAAATCTTTCATTAACTGAAATTAATGTAGTGTCCAAGAGAGAGTTGAAAAATTCAACCTCAAATTTTTTTTCTGGAGAAGTTATAGGCTCGTGTTGGGCAGTTTCACCAGCTTGACGCTTAACAAATCGAATTCTTGTTGTGGCTCTAAACACAGGTTCAATTTCTAGTTCTTTTTTTTTATAGTTAATACCTCACAAGAGTCCCAACTGCTCCCGTCTGGAGGAAGTGAGACTATGGCATCCCCAATTGGGGGATGTTGTGAGGCTAAATGTAAGTGGGGAAGGGAAAGAGGAAGGTGGGGAAGTACCTGGCTATTCAGATCTAGTCACTAAACACGGCTAAAGCCATTTGGAGCAACGTTTCAATTCTGAATGGTGGTTCTTCTGAGTTCTTCAGCCAATCCCTTCGCAGTTAAAATGGCGCTTTTAAAGCCAGTATTTCTATATTCTTCTAAGAAAGTGCAGCATTTTTTAAACATTTCTGTACATTTACTTATATCCATATCTGTTGATTGTAGAGATTTACTAACGACATTAATTTGTATGTCATACCAAACAACCAACGAAACTATGAAGCTGAAATCTTTTAACTGTTCGGCTAGAGTAGTAGCCTCATGAGAGACTTGAACATCAGTTTTCTGAGTTTCAATAGCCAAAGTAATTAAAGCGTCATGGATGGCACTAATTTGATAACGGACTGCTTTAACACTGTTTATTCTTGCTTCCCAACGTGTGTCACTGAGCTTTTTTATAGTATATAATCCCAAATGATCGGTTAGAATTTTCCATCGATGAACAGAAGCTGAAACAATGTGAACAACCTCTGAAGTACCCCAAACAAAGTGACTGATTTTACGGATGACTTAGCGGCATCGCATAGTACGAGATTGTAGCTATGACAACCACAAGGTACATAAACAGCTAAGGGATTTATGTCCAGAATCCTCCTTTGAACCCCAATATTTTTCCCTTTCATATTCGCTCCGTTGTCATAACCCTGACCCCTACAGTCGTTCAATTCCAGTCCATGTTTATTTAAAACATCAATAATAACTTCAGTCAGTTTTTCACCAGTCGACTCATTTACAGGTATAAATTCTATGAAATGCTCTTTTACTGATACTTTATCGTCATCTGATGATAAATCAACAAATCGTATTGTCAGTGAAAGTTGTTCTACATGACTAATGTCCGGAGTACAGTCAGCTATAATAGAATAATATTTTGATTTCTTTGCGCGAGATATGATTTCTGACTTTATTTTTTCACCGATCAACTCTATTAATTCATTTTGAATGTCTTTTCCGCAGTAGTGGTCTGAAACATCACCCTTCATAGCTAATCGAAAGTGCTCCTGCATAACTGGATCAAATTTGGCTAGTAGTTGTACTAAGCCCAAGAACTTTCCGTTATTTGGCGTATATAGTTTGTCAGAAGTACCTCTGAACGCCATATTGTTTTCAGCTAAGTAAAGTGTAATATGCATCAATCTAGACAAAACATTATTCCACCTGGTAGTTTCCTTTCTAATCAAATGTTGCTCTTGGCAACCTATTGTTTTTCCTGTTTTTAATCGTAGTTCAGTATCAACCCATGAAAGGTAAAACTTCTTGTGTGAAGTGCTATTCTCATGATTTTTTTACATTTCAGACAAGTGTTTCCAGTTGTTATATCCTTCAGATACTAAACTCGACGTTGAGCTACTATCAAATAGCTTGCAACAAAAACAATAAATTCGATCCTTAGAAACGGAGTATATTAACCAACGACGCTGAATTGTTTCATTGTTCGCTAGTTTTTTTATGAAATGAGAATTAGTGAAATGTCGCCCTGTATCGTTCTTCGGATAATTATCAATTTGAGTTTGCACTGGGCCACTTGTTATTATATGATCAATTAATTTGCTATTTCGAATGAGTGGCCAAGTGGCTGGATTCGCTATATTCGGGACAACAGTACTAACGTCATCTAGTATTTGTATTTGTTGTACATCACCAATGGAGTCATCCTGAGCAGCATTTGTAATTGTAGCACAACTTGTTCCCTCACTTCAGGAAACTTCGTTCACAATCTCTTCAGCAGCTATCTGATCTGACTTGTCAGACAGAGGCTCCACTACCGATGAATTCGTTTGTATTCCAGATGTAGATGCCACATTCAGGTCTTGATTTTTTGTTGTGATATATTTATCTATATTCATAAACTTTTTTGTTTTTTTTAAATTCCTTTTCTTTTTCTGCTTTCCGTTTTCTATATTTTGACCCAGATGGTTTTCTTTTGATAAGATCAACGTGTTCAGACATTTTTTTTTACCAATCAGGTAAGTAGTAATCAATAAAATCTGCAACAAATTAAATCTCTGTAAGTCGAAACATTTATAAAAATAAATTGATTACAATAAAATTTCATTACAACGCTATCCAGCGAGGACTACCAAAAACGTATTACATTTGGGATAGCGTTAAACACGGGAAGGAAGATCAAAAAATCTAGTAACATTGACATGGCAGCAGAATATTTGTGAAATGTTTTATTTACTAGCTTGTGTTTCGCAATAGTGCTTAGACTTGAACGAAAAAGTCACGATCATCCACTTTTTCCCGTGGGAATGAGATTTTTCCCGCATTAAAAGTAGGTACATAATCTATTTATTTCCTCGGGATTTATATTATTTCCGTATCAAAATTTCATCAATATAGTATAATTAGTTCCAAAGATTTCCCCGCCCCAAACGTATAAACATACAAGCAAATGTTATAGAGATCGATAGATAGCAGAGAGAGAAAAATATATTAGTAGAGAGTGTGTAGTATAGTACAGCGTTTACCAACTCATGATCATAGAGAAATTTTGCTTTGCACTCAGAACATGGAAATAGTTTCTTTACAGAGCTAGCCCGAAAATGATTAATTTGAGATGATTTAATAGAAAATGATTCATTGCACTCAGAATATGGGAATGATTTCTGCCCCAATTACCTCTAATAATTTTCTCAATAAATTATATTTTAGAGATGAAAAACATTTCATTCGGAACAAGGAAATGGTTTATTGGCAGAACTCGCGAGAAAATTATGATTTTTTAAAGATTATTAAAGAGAACTTTATTTTTTTTCCCTCAAATCATCGGAATGGTAATTTTTTTTCACAACATGGGCATGTTTTTTCACAGAAGAAGTCACTATAACGTAATTAATTGAAGCGAATTTACAATAAACTTTAACACCTCCACTAAAATGGAAAGCATTCATTCCCGAGCTCGATCAAAAGCTAAGCTTTCTTGATGCCTAAACTTATAACTTTGGAAAAAAGCACCTTTCCAAATACAGCTTTTTAAAACATGAATAGCTGCAGCCAGAACACTAGAATGCATTAGTTCTCCGCAGTAAATATGAATGCGCGTTTTTAATGCGATTCTCATGCACACAAATACTGCAGTCACAACACAAGAATGGTATATATGATTCCCGGTAAAATGAACTGCATGCGGTGCAATCGAAGGTTCCATTCTAGATTCTAGCGTTGCAACCATAACAATTTTTTCCTTATATATAGGGAATTTACGAGTAAGTAGTTAAGTAGGCCTCGTTCAAAGAACGAGGGATATAAAGGGACGCGCCGGGCGCCTGTGGCGCCCCTTTAAATCCGGCGCCCTGGGCGGTCGCCCAACCGCGCCCTACCCTAACGCCGCTACTGACCACAGTGTTAATACGAATGTACTTATATCAATTCCGATGTTCGTATATCTTTGATACATATAGTTATAATTCTCCAAGCATTCACTGGTGTCAATTATCAAACCTACCTCGGTGTGAACAAAACTTTGATTTAACTAGGAACGTATTTGAAATGCTTTCCGTTTTATATATTAATCTTAATTGCATCTATACTTCCCTAATGCGTATATATTAATATTGGTGCTTTTTAAAATATTTTTTAATATGGGTGACTTAAACGGCGACTTCGACACCACAGAAATTGATTATATACGCACGCAAAATATTGAAAACTGGACTAAAACAAGTGTCCTTGGTAATAATAATTTAACTGCAATTAACTTAAATATTCGATCATTAGCTAAGTATTGGGATACTTTCCTACTAATTATTTCCAGTTCTTTTATAAATATTGACATTATCATGCTATGCGAAACGTCAATAAATGAAAATAATTTGAATCTTTACAAAATTTCGGGATATAATGCATACCACTTTTGCCGTACAAATAGATCGGGTGGTGGAATTATAGTATATGTGAAAGATCATCTTACTTTCGAAAAAATAAATTTGATGTCAACGAAATTTGAATGCGTTTAAGGAACTTTTTCAGTCAACAATCTTAAATGGTTATATCTTTTAACAATATACAGACCGCCAAATACAAATAAAAAATTATTCCTCGGTGAACTTGAATCTATATTGGAAAATATTGACATTAAAGAATCCGTTTTGATAATCGGCGATATAAACATTAACATTTTAAACAAAGAGGAGCCTATAGTTATTTAATATGAAAATCTAATGTCTAATTTTGGATTGATTAAATGTATAAATGATGTGACGCGAGAAGCGATCATAACGAATTATGTTACGGCTTCATGTATTCCGGAAAACAAAAATGAAAATGTTTATGACATTCTATCTAAAATCGGTGCTACAGCTGGATGCAAAATCACCCGAAATGAAGTAGACTTCGCCAGCAGAATTTCCCCCAGAATAAGTCGTACCGTAACAAATGGAAAACCGAGGAACATTGTTGTAAAATTCACGCGCAGATATCTTAAAGATGAACTATTAGCTGCAATAAGGAAGAGAAAAGGGATGTTTGTTTCAGAATTGCAGCTTCCTGGAGTCAGTAGAATTTACATTAATGACCACTTAACCTCTAAAAACCAACATCTTCTAAAACAATGTCGAGATATAAAAATGGAAAAAAAAATTCGCTACTGCTGGGTAAAAAACTCCAAAATATTCGTTCGTGTAAGTGATTCAACCCCTATAATGTTAATTTTTGATCAAGATGATGTCAACAGACTCTCCAAATTGAAGACACTTCAACCTGCCTTACAAACGCAGGCCCCTTTAGAAAATTAACCTTACATGTCAAATATAATCTCTGGCAAGGATGGAAATATCTGAATATTGTACACAATTTGTCATTCGTTGCAACACACGAATTGTCACCATTTTTTAAGTACAAAATACTACCAAATACTTATGAAATAATGTTAAGTCATAGTAAAATTATTATTTTTAGGGCTTGTTTACAATTCATTAATCATGTGAATATGTCCATAGATATACCTATCAATCTGTCAAAACTAAAGCCTCTTGGAATCATAGACAATATAATTTACCAGAAACAAACACACGTACGAGTATTTAGAAAAGATTGTGATTACTCTTATTTTTCTCACTCTTAGTATACTGACAAATCTTTTAGTTTATAGTAAATACTTAACCGGTTTTTTATCTTTGTATCAGTCTATTGCAATCGCTACAAATGTGTATTATTATTGTAAACACGAAAATGTAATGTTTTGGATTTCTAAACTTAGGATCCCTTTAGAATTTTTATTTTTTTTAATACTATTATACATTTTTCAATACCAACATTTCAATTAGGTACCTAGTTCTGTCAAAATCTGATACCATAGACAAAATCATTTACCACAAACAAACAAAATATTCTCATGTTCAAAATTGCCCTTTTTCAAAGCATTCATTTCAATTTTACAAAAAGACATATTTAATAATGCTTAATATATACTTTCAAAATGCATTCTAGCAAAACGGCAATAACATTTTACTATCAAAATGCTCGTGGTTTGAAAAGCAAATTAAATGATTTGCACTGCGAAGTGCTCAGTTGCAATTATGATTTAATTTGTCTTACTGAAACATGGTTAGACTCCTCAATCTATGACCATGAAATATTAGATGATCGATATAATATTTACAGACGAGATAGGGACACATCGAGTTCTTTTAAAAAATCAGGTGGTGGAGTTCTAATAGCCATAAAGCTCAAAATTTACAGAAGATTTATTGATTAAATTTAAATTACATGAAACATCTAGGCAAACCATCAACTCATGTTTGGCGTATTTGCCTCCAGATATACCAATCGAAAATTTCACAGATTTTTTCGAAAGGTGTCAAACAACATATAATAATTTATCATCAGAGGATGTAACAATAATAATGGGTGATTTTAATGTACCATCTATTCAATGCCCACTAAATGTCAACGAAATTCACACCAGACCAGTCATATATAATAGCCAAAAATCAAAATCCCTAGTAGACTTTCAAAATTTGACTGGACTTAATCAGTTCAATCATGTCTCTAATAATATAGATCGAATTTTAGATTTAGTGTTTTCCAACCATCACCTGGAAATTCAAATTGCTTCACATGTGCTATCTAAAGTTGACTCCTATCATCCTCCCATTGAGTTCGATTTTCTAATGTCTAAATACAGACCCTTACCCACCAACCCAGATCACATCAAATATAACTTCAAAAAAACAGACTACACTAAATGCAATGAAATGCTATCAATAAATAACTGGAACGATCTTAATACTCTGAATTGTAATGATTCCCTACTACATTTTTACAACTTACTATGGCTATCAATTGAAAAACACACTCCGCGCTTAAGAAACAGCAACAAAAGGTTTCCCATTCGGTTCAGCAGTGCTTTGATCCACCAACTTAGAGAAAAAGAAAAGTTTAGAAAGAAGTGGAAAAAATACAAAAATCAATGTGACTATGACAGTTTTTCCATCTTGAGGGCTAGAGTAAAATTATCCATACGTACCTGCCTTAAAGCCTATGTAGATTCAATAGAAAATTCTCTCCCTAACAGTATCAAAAATCTGTCAACCCTTATTAAATCGAAAAGAGTTTCTAATTCTCTCCCAAAAATCATGCATCTCCACGAAAATTCAGCAACAAATGGCAAAGAAACATGCGAACTCTTTTCTACTTACTTCTCTTCTGTATTTAGCTCACCATCTAATTCTAAAAGTGACTCTAAACTTTCTTTTCCACTCTATAATTATCCACTATCTCATATCAAAATAACCCTAGACGAGGTCAAGGTGAAGTTGAACAATCTCGATATCAATAAGGGTTCCGGTCCAGATGGTATTCCTCCACTATTCATTCGAAATTGTGCAGATCAACTTGCAGCACCTTTACACAAATTATTCGTCAAAAGTCTGAACGAAGGGGTGTTTCCAGATCTGTGGAAAGTTGCCCACGTCATTCCGATCCATAAGTCTGGCAGTAAAAACGATGTAAAGAACTACCGTCCTATCAGCCTTTTATCTTGTTTTGGCAAAATATTTGAGTCCATTGTATATAAAGACATATTTAATCACGTAACACACATACTTAGCCCTTTCCAACATGGCTTTGTAGCTAAACGATCCACTAACACTAATTTAATCGAGTATATGGACTTTCTGTGTAAATTAATGAATAATAAAACACAAACAGATGCCGTATACACCGATTTCAGTAAGGCTTTCGACAAAGTTAGTCACCCTATCCTAATGAATAAACTGGATAAAATCGGCATACACGGAAATCTGCTTCGTTGGTTAGAATCATATTTATCAAATAGAAGTCAATTAGTTACTGTGAACGGTTTTAACTCTTCCCCAATATTAGTTACGTCGGGCGTTCCACAAGGATCACACCTTGGACCCTTGCTTTTCTTAATCTTCATCAACGACCTTACATGTAAACTCCACTGTAATTTTTCTCTATACGCTGACGACCTCAAGATATATAAAGCAATTAAATCTATGGAAGATTGTGAACTCTTACAACAAGACCTTAACACATTATCTGCCTGGTGTTTTGACAATGAAATGGAATTGAATATAGCTAAGTGCAAAGTTATAAATTTCACGAAGAACACCAACAAAACTCTATACTCATATAGCATATGTGGTCACAATCTGGAAACAGTTGAATCGATCAAAGATTTAGGAATTATATTCGACAACAAACTAACGTTCAACCAACACATAGAATACATTGTAAATAAATCAAATAAAGTACTAGGTTTTATTGTAAGATCAACTAAACTGTTCAAGAACTCTAATAGCCTAATAATTCTATTCAATTCGTTAATCCGTAGTGTTCTTGAGTACGGGTCAACAGTCTGGAATCCACATTACACGACACAGATATCCCGACTTGAATCTGTCCAAAGAAAATTTACACGGATTTTGTCTTATCGATCAGGTGTCTACCATCTTCTAAATGGGTATGAACAAAGACTTACATATTTCAAATTAGAGAGTTTAGTTAAAAAACGAAATATAAATGACCTCTCAATGCTTTACAAAATTGTGAATAATCGTGTTAATAGTAACTTAGTCAATCAAATCACTTTTTACGCCAGGCCCAAATATACTAGAAATATGGACATATTTTGGACCGAAATTTTTGCCAATAACACTGGATATTTTAATCCTATGTCTAGAATGTCTCGATCATACAATGATCTTGCTAAAATACACACTGTCATAGATATTTTTGCAAATAATATAACGCGTTTCAAAAAATATCTCCACGATTTCTGTACTTAAAAAAATAAAATAAAAATAAAAGAAAAATAAATAAATAAAAAACTTGTTTACTGGTTTAGAATTTTTTTTTTAATATGTACTCTTTAAATTTTTCTACTTATTATGTGCTTCAATCTTTGTAATTAAGTTTTATGTTTTGTATAATAAATACTGTTATTGTTTTACATGTTTGCTTATGTGAATGTGCAAATGTGATTGCTGCAGACACATTAGTCTAGGGATATTTATAATTGTACTTTTTTATTTTGTAAACCATAGTTAATGTTTTTATAAATATCCTGTTTGTGTCTCGAATAAATAAATAAATAAACTCTGCGCCATCAGCCAGCTTACGTACCAGAAGCCATAACATTATTTCTTCTACCCCTGGATTGAAAAACGGTAGCCAGAACATAGTATCCATCAGAGATGCTTTTGATTTGTTTATTTCAAATGAAATGGTGGAGGAAATTATTGAAAAAACGAATAAATTCTGTCAGCTCAATCCGAAAAATTCCAGCTTTCCTAACATTACGAAGACAGAAATGTATGCATTTTTTGGAGTTCTTTTGGCTTCAGGAAGAAATCGCGGCCGAAAGTTAGAACTAAGCGAACTTTGGACTACCGAGGATTTATTCTGGCAGCATTTTTCCCCCCCGCTTTATCTAGAGATCGCTTACGCTATATTTTTAGCAATATACGTTTCGATGACATTTATTGAATGATTTAATATATCGATGAATTATTTTTGTGAATTTTAGCATTTTTAATATATTTTAACTAATAAAAAACTGTTAAACTTTTTATAATTGGTGGTGTTATATAATTATTTTGCTGCTGAATTTGTAATAATAAATCCATTTGGTGTTTTGTGTATGTACCTATACAAATTTTATTAATCGTCGAATCATTTTTGTATTTTCGTATTTAGATATTGCTTTTATTCCGTTTTTTTAAATGAAAATTGTTAATTTAAATTTGTTTTGTTGAAAAATAAAAGTTTTAGTATTTTTTAATGTGTGTCATTCAATGGTTTTTTGTGACAAATAAATGTGTGAGGAAAGTAAATACTCAACTTGAATTTAAATGCCATTATATAATATTTTCTCATATTTGCATAGGCAATCATCGTTTAATATGGCTATAAATTGAATTTATTTTCTCTTTACACATCTTTCTATTAGAGGTACAGCCACAAGAAAATTATCAAATAAGTGATTTATTTCTGGTATTTTAAATAATACACGATATTCTTGTAAATGCACACCATCGAAAATTTTAATAATTATAGAAATAAAAATGTTTGTTTCCGCTGACGAACGCTTCCTGTCCCCCTCTCCCGCACTGCCCTCCTCATTCCCCTGACCGTCACCCAGCACCCGCATCAGCCGTGTCGGGGCCGTCGTCGATTCAGTCGTTGATTAGCTGTTGCGCGGGATGTTCGCGCCGCTGTATATCGACGAACCGCAAAATTTACGGAATACTAATTTCTAAAACTTCCATCTTCATACAAGAAACACAGGGGATATGTTATGAGTTAATGAGGAACTACAATAATATCATGTAAAAGTAAGAATATGAACGAAAAATGCATAAAAAGCCTTTTAATTTCATCATTTCAGCCGGGTCAATCTGGACCCACCACCGCCGCATGTGTTTCATTTTCAACCTCCGGGTATTACGTGTTAACAGCACACCTCCCCACGTCATGCTATGCTTTGCCAGGACGTCGGTTTTCCCTTTTGGTACTCTGAATAGGTCATGGTATCGACTTCGGCTGTAGTGGTCTGGTACATATAAATGATAGCATCCCAAGAGGAATGGGCTATCGATAAAATTGTTCCTGATTTTGAAAGACATAATAGCTAAACTTGCTTTCCGCTTATATATTGGTAGATGGTACTACTCGCGTGGAATGACTCGCAAATTGTGCTGAATATGAAATGTTCTTAAAAATCATTATTCTTAGTAACGATCATACATAATAATAACCGTTCTTTTTAATTACCGTGATTATTTATCATATGATGAATATGTATGTTAACAATATGTATGTGTTCAAAAGTCACACGATGAAAATGTTTTTTTCTTTGAGTTATCTGGTCGCCATGAAAATTATAATAATTGTCTTTGACTTCACTCTTGTCTATGCATAACCTATAAATATTTTTGACAAGTGCTAACAAGTGCTTTCTTCTCCGACAGCCGATTCTTCCTGTTTCCCAGCTCTTTATCTCGCGTTGTTAAACTTACTATCCCACGCCTGTGATATTTATTGTTAAAGTAAGTACTCATACTTATATTCATCTCTATTTATTTGGTAGCTGCAGTTATTCCAGTTTAGTTAGGGAATCATTGGGCGTTTTGTCACAGTATAATGTTTAAACTGTCAATTTGACGTCTACCGATTATTAGATTAGTATTTAGAAGGCATTTATTACAATTACACAACAAAAAATATATGGTTAACAGATATTTTGTTAAAAGCGGAATGGCGGTAAACATTGTAAATATATAAATATAGTTTTTCCACGATAAACAACGTTTCTCTTAACCGTTGTCATATCTTCAAGGTTTTCAAATATGTGTTTTGGCTACGACTTCGTTATTTTGACAGGATATTCCAAGCGAAACCACATTTTATTTTTTCAATGTTTTTTTTTTTATTTTAGATAAAAGAAAATTACATATTCACTTATTTAACTTGAAAAAACTAATAGATTACATATTAATATATTACATTACGATTTTATTCACGATCATTGTATTGTTGACTAAGCATAAAATTGTACTTTTTTTTTTTTTAATTTACCTACACTATTTTTCATTTTTAATTTCGTCTGGGAGGCAATTATATATGTTGCTCCCCTCGTAACCAATGGATTTCTTGCCGTAATGAGTATGTATGGTGTTTAAATGTATTTTATCGGGATGCCGTGTAAAGTGTGTGTGTACTTGGTACGTTTTAATGATTTCTGAATTTGGATGTATGAGTTTATTATTTATTTTGCATATAAGGAGACATGTATAATATTCATAAAAAGTTTCTTAATGGTAATAGTTTTGTTTCCATACATAATTTTTCTGTTGATGTTCTAGGTTTGAAGTGAAATAGCTTTTTGATTACTTTGTTTTGTTTTACGTGCAGTTCATTTATATATGTTTCATATGCATTTCCCCAGATTTCAATCAAGTAGTTTAAATGTGAATGTATGAGGCTTTAATATAGACCTTTTTTAATTTTATTTCGTAACAGATATGATATCCGTCTAAATAGGCTAATTAAAGGGTTGATTTTATCTTTAATATCTTGAATATGCTGTTTAAAAGTTAGGTATTTATCAATGTATCAGGATTTGCAGGTTGTTGTATTCAATGTTTAAGTGTACATAAGGAGGAATTATTTAAGGAGTTGAGCCTTAAATCATGTATCCTGCTTTAATTTTACTTTTGGATTTTTATGATTTTATTTTATTTTACCAACGTTCCGTTTCAGATATATTCTTGGGGTTTAACCAATAACCAAACTCTACCAAAGCAGACCATGGATCTAACGAAGCCAGATTCTATATCCATCGAGACGGAACCAGGTCTTTGGGAAGAAGATGGAGGTGAAATTGCATTTTCAGATTTAGATTTCGACCACCTAGCTGTAACGAAGGAATGCTCGCAATATTCGGAGAGTACTCAGACAGCCAGTTTGTTGCATTGCATACGTGTAAAATATAGAACTTTAAATTCAGATGTCCGGAATCAATATCTCTTTTGAAATGTCGTGCAAACAGGACACATACTTGTTCACAACATCCTTTCTTATAATACATGAAGTGTATTGGGTATTTACCTTAATGTGCGTCCTTGCCGGAAAATACCAAAATACAGCACTCATTAAACTTTATTATATTATTCACAATAAGTTCTCGGTTCCTCAATTTTCACCTAATTTCATTTTTTGACATGATGTAAATAACGCGTATTTATTATACGTTAAAAATACATAAATATTGATTGGAAAAACAATATCCCATTGACTGGAAACAATCAAACTCTCTACTACGGGTGCTCTAGAGAAAGTTTTTGTTTTTTTGAAGAATCGGTCACTGAAGCGGACATCTGAGGTCATTTTTTATCTAACATTGACCTCGTTGATGAATGGTATCTTTATTCGTAAAAAAATAGTTTATTGTTTTCCAATTTAAAAAAATTCTCGTTTATATCAATTTTACGAAGATACAGGGCTGGCTCTATCCTGGCGCAATTGGAGCAGTTCGCTCCGGGCGTCGAGTGCTCAACCTAACACATCGCCTTTGATATTATTTTTAATAAATACCGCGCTACAAAAAAACACAAATCATCATTTTATTGATTACAGTGATATCCTGCTTTGGCTTGTACTAATTGAGACTGTTAGGGCAGTCAAAATTTAACTCGCGCCTGGCGCTGTTTGGTTCAGGGCTGGCCATGCAAAAATACATTCTATTTATTGTCATTTTTATTACAGGAAGCATTTATGTGGAGGCAGTTACCGTAAACGCGGATCTTGGACCCCGACAAGATGAAGCGGGACTTACTTATATGAAAATTGACATAGACCTGCCGGATGTAAAAGAGGAATGCTTAGAACGCTTTGGAAGAATTACCAAGGCAGCAGGTAAAACCAATTTTTCACTGTAAACTTGAACGATTCGGACTCTCCTATTTTTTTTAACCTCTCTACGAACTTACTTGGCTTATTTACTCTAAGTTTGGAAAAAAATGTGTTTAACTGAGTCATTTTCACCCATGTTATTTTTCAAATTTGTCGACAGATCTTCAGACGCATTTTGTCGAAAAAGGATTCACTCCTCCACATAGCAACTACTCCTCCTCTCCTAAGTCAAATTTTGTAATAAACGAACGCACCCATGAAAGAGATAAATATTTTCACTGTACCGATTGCCACTATTCATCTTCTCGAAAGGGAGATTTAAAGAGCCACATGCTTATTCACACGGGAGAAAAACCTTTTTCATGTTCCGTGTGCAACTATGCATGTTATCAAAGGGGTCAACTGAAGAGCCATGTGCTGACTCACAGTGGAGAAAAACCTTTTTCATGTTCCGTGTGCAACTATGCATGTTATCGAAAGAGAAACCTAACGATCCACATGATGACTCACAGTGGAGAAAAACCAGTTTCATGTTCCGAGTGCAACTATGCGTGTTGTCGAAAAGGTCAGCTGAAGAGGCACATGCTGACTCACAGTGGAGAAAAACTTTTTTCGTGTTCCGCTTGCAATTATGCATGTTATCAAAGGGGTCAACTGAAGAGCCGTCTGCTGACTCATAGTGGAGAAAAACCTTTTTCATGTTCCGACTGCAACTATGCGTGTGGTCAAAAGGGTCAGCTGAAGAGGCACATGCTGATTCACAGTGGAGAAAAACCGTTTTCATGTTTAGAGTGCAACTTTGCATGTTATGGAAAGGGTCAACTGAAGAGCCATATGCTGACTCATAGTGGAGAAAAACCTTTTTCATGTTCCATGTGCAAATATGCAAGTTGTCAAAAGGGTAAGCTGAAGAGGCACATGCTGACTCACAGTGGAGAAAAACTTTTTTCATGTTCCGTGTGCAACTATGCGTGTGGTCAAAAGGGTCAGCTGAATAGGCACATGCTGATTCACGGTGGAGAAAAACCGTTTTCATGTTTAGAGTTCACCTATGCATGTTATGGAAAGGGTGAACTAAAGAGGCACATGCTGATTCACAGTGGAGAAAAACCTTTTTCATGTTCCGCTTGCAACTATGCATGTAATCAAAGGGTTCAACTGAAGAGCCATATGCTGACTCATAGTGGAGAAAAACCTTTTTCATGTTCCATGTGCAAATATGCAAGTTGTCAAAAGGATAAGCTGAAGAGGCACATGCTGACTCACAATGGAGAAAAACCTTTTTCATGTTCCCTGTGCAACTATGCGTGCTATCGAAAGGGTCAACTAAAGATCCACATGCTGACTCACAGTGGAGAAAAATTTTTTTCATGTTCCGTGTGCAACTATACATGTAATTATAAGGGTCATTTAAAGAGCCACATGCTCACTCACAGTGGAGAAAAACCTTTTTCATGTTCCGAGTGCAACTATGCGTGTGGTCAAAAGGGTCAGCTGAATAGGCACATGCTGATTCACGGTGGAGAAAAACCGTTTTCATGTTTAGAGTTCACCTATGCATGTTATGGAAAGGGTGAACTAAAGAGGCACATGCTGATTCACAGTGGAGAAAAACCTTTTTCATGTTCCGCTTGCAACTATGCATGTAATCAAAGGGTTCAACTGAAGAGCCATATGCTGACTCATAGTGGAGAAAAACCTTTTTCATGTTCCATGTGCAAATATGCAAGTTGTCAAAAGGATAAGCTGAAGAGGCACATGCTGACTCACAATGGAGAAAAACCTTTTTCATGTTCCCTGTGCAACTATGCGTGCTATCGAAAGGGTCAACTAAAGATCCACATGCTGACTCACAGTGGAGAAAAACTTTTTTCATGTTCCGTGTGCAACTATACATGTAATTATAAGGGTCATTTAAAGAGCCACATGCTCACTCACAGTGGAGAAAAACCTTTTTCATGTTCCGAGTGCAACTATGCCTGTGGTCAAAAGGGTCAGCTGAAGAGGCACATGCTGATTCACAGTGGAGAAAAACCGTTTTCATGTTTAGAGTGCAACTATGCATGTTATCGAAAGAGCGACCTAACGAGCCACATTCTGACTCACAGTGGAGAAAAACCTTTTTCATGTTCCGTGTGCAAATATGCATGTTATGGAAAGGGTCAACTGAAGAGCCATATGCTGACTCACAATGGAGAAAAACCTTTTTCATGTTCCCTGTGCAACTATGCGTGCTATCGAAAGGGTCAACTTAAGATCCACATGCTTACTCACAGTGGAGAAAAACTTTTTTCATGTTCCGTGTGCAACTATACATGTAATTATAAGGGTCATTTAAAGAGCCACATGCTCACTCATAGTGGAGAAAAACCTTTTTCATGTTCCGAGTGCAACTATGCCTGTGGTCAAAAGGGTCAGCTGAAGAGGCACATGCTGATTCACAGTGGAGAAAAACCGTTTTCATGTTTAGAGTGCAACTATGCATGTTATCGAAAGAGCGACCTAACGAGCCACATTCTGACTCACAGTGGAGAAAAACCTTTTTCATGTTCCGTGTGCAAATATGCAAGTTGTCAAAAGGGTAGGCTGAAGAGGCACATGCTGATTCACAGTGGAGAAAAACCGTTTTCATGTTTAGACTGCAACTATGCATGTTATGGAAAGGGTGAACTGAAGAGGCACATGCTGATTCACAGTGGAGAAAAACCTTTTTCATGTTCCGCTTGCAACTATGCATGTAATCAAAGGGGTCAACTGAAGAGCCATTTGCTGACTCACAGTGAAGAAAAACCATATGCATGTTATGGAAAGGGTCAACTGAAGAGCCATATGCTGACTCATAGTGGAGATCAACCTTTTTCATGTTACGTGTGCAAATATGCAAGTTGTCAAAAGGGTCATTTAAAGAGCCACATGCTCACTCACGGTGGAGAAAAACGTTTTTCGTGTCCCGTGTAAAACATTTAATTTTATCAAAACGTCCATCTAAAGACCCACATGCTCACTCACAGTGGCGAAAAACCTGTTTTATGTTCCAAGTGCACATATTAATGTTATTATAAAGGCAATCTGAAGCGCACGTTGAGTCACTACAGAGAAAACTTTTTCTTGTTACTTGTTCATCTATTGATATTCTAAAAAGCCACACACTGACTCACAGTGGCGACAAACCTTTTTAATTTTCCTAGTGCACATATTCATATTCTAGGAAAGGCCACCTTACCCCCCATATAGGATATTTGTTGGAACACATGCTGACTCAGAGCGGAGAAAAAACCCCTTTTTTTATTCCGAGTGCAACTATGCAAGATTTCAACAAAGGTGTGGGTCACGATGGAACGTTATTCCTTAGATCTGTTGCGTCGTCATTGTGTGTGCCGCTTACCATAAAACTTAATAAATGTCTGAGTGATGGGTTTTTTTCTGGCAAGTTGAAGTTGGCCTATATCATACCGTTCCGCAAGAGTGATTCGCGTCAACGAATGGAAAACTACAGGCCAATATCCATTCTCTCGGCAATCCCTAAACTGTTGGAAAGATTTGTCCATGCTAATATATATCCCTAATTTGCCGCCAAAATTACAGACGAATAACACGGGTTTGTCAATGGCAAATCTATCGTGATTAATTTACTTACTCTAATTTCTTGTCTAGTATCATGGATCGAGGCCATCAGGTAGATGCAATTTACTGTGATTTCATAATAGCTTTTTATAAGTTTGACCACCTTATTCTTATTAAAAAAATATTTACAACTGAATTAGGGGAAAATTATTACGTTGGTTCAGCTCATATAAAACGACAGCAAGCCGTATCGTTACGAGTACATACTTCCGAATGGGAACCAGTTACTTCTGGCATACCACAGGGATCAATCCTAGGTCCGCTGTTATTTATACTTTTTATTAATACTGTTTCTGAATGTTTCACTCATTGTTTATTTCTCTTGTACGCCGATGACGTAAAAATATTTGCCACTGTCAGGAATTTGAATGATTGTCTGCTCATCCAACGAGACTGAACACAACACTAGGTTCACAAAGAATGAAGGCTGCTTGTTCCAAAATATAACAATAAACCATTAACCTCTATGATTTTATTTTTATTTTTATAAACTTGAATCATCAATATAATCCGATAGTATAGGCTTAAAGAAGAGCCCAAAATCAGTTTTAGAATTTTCCACCAGCACGCCCTCTCGCCAGAGCGTCTAGAAAATTGATGCCTAAACGCAACTCTTGGAGGTAACCCCCCTCAGCAAAATTTATGTCAACTGTGGGTAAAATGCAGTCAACTCTATGAATTATATTGATAATATAAAACAAATAATTGCCTTTGTTTTTAATTCAATGAAAAAAAATAGATATTAATGGAAAATACGCAAAATAACAAAAAATTCAATATTAAAAAAACATTGTAAAATGAGAAAAAGTAACCAAATCTAAGCAAATTATTCTTTAAGTGATACGATAAATGAAGGGCGCGGTTGCAGGCCCGTCACCGATAGACTGTTGGATTTTTTTAAAATAGAGGACAACGAATTCGAGATTCGCCACGATATGTCAAATGAAATTCTTGCAATCGACGCACACGATTCCCATCTTCTGCGTCATGGCCTTCTTCCTTCACACGAGAATTTCCGAATCCGGTATTGACCTGATTTAGAAAAGACAATAAAAGAGTACAGGTAACTTCCACACGGAATGCCTTCTGGAAAGGTTTTCTCTGTCGCCTATTCATCTAGTTTCACATATCTTATCTTACTTCCTAAAGAAGCACATCAACTTCCATCGATTTAAAAGAGTGCTGCTCAGGCAAGATGCAAATAAAGGCCAATACCACTTCTTTGACCGAATGTTGACCCGATAATTTTGTATACCATTATCATGAAGGTCTACCCCACCGATTCCCAAATTATAATTTCGTATTGGCACGCTGGGCAACCGATTTTTTTTACATGCTTCCTTCAAAACTTTGCCTTTTTTGTCTTTTTTTCAATTTCTTCCAACTCTGCACTTGACTTACTGGCTCCATTCGATCATAGTTCGTGGCCACTGTTACTTCACGGTTGTCCTAACCAACGGCATACGAGGATTTGGCTTTCTACGTCTACCACCGCATAAAATTCACCTGCTAGGTAAATGTTCGCTATGCGCAAGGGAAATATAGAAGAAAATGTTACCTTTAGGCAATTACTTTCCTGTCTTCAACTTGCCTGAAGCTTCAAGGTTAGGGAAGCGAACTGCCTCACATATGCCAGTAGCGCACATTCTCTTATCTTTCAGGATACACATCAAATGGTGAGATGTGAAGAAATTGAACATCATGGCGTGCGGGGAACTCTATATATTCCATCATAGACAGTACGAAGGATAATCTCTGACCTAATACGGGGTCATATGTATCAGATGCTCAGGAATATGGCATTGCTTCGAAATAGGTAGCCTTCGGAGGAAGAAAGACACCAAATCTCGTAGCCAACTTTGATTGGCTTATTCTTAATGTACATCTTGCAATAATGTCGACCGAAATATGGCACCATTTGCTCGTCGATGGAAAGTTTGTGGGCAAAAACACCATATTGAAGATATTTCACGTTTAGCATGTTTAACAATGGACGAACCTACAAAGAGAGATGGAACGTCAGTCGAAGAATACTAAATATAAAAAGTTTATGTTATGGCTACTATACCTTAGCCATTCTGTCGGTTATATCTAGATTGTTGTTATCTCAAAAATGTATCTAGCGCTTTATAAGCTCGAAATGTGGACGTTGGTTCCTTTTTTGATGACGCTTACACCCAAGGTCGGGTCAGACGAATAATAATTTGTGGTAGATGGCAATGTATTGTAGCCGGTCAACACAGAAACCAAGAAAACGCTTCAATTCGTATATTTATTACTGGAATTCGGTATTGGTTTTAAATCGAGTGTATTTGATCATACTCTCAAAAATAAACTGAATCACTTCGCCATCAAAGCACAATGAAAACACTTGGAAAGCATTATAAGAATTCAGCGGTTCAGGAACGCAACAGTTTACTGTAGTTTTGATTTTTGGCTGGTGGTGCATTTGAAATAGATATTCGCAAGGTATTACGACTCGCACCAGAGGATGTCGAAGGCTGATTCCAGTCAAGTCGTGATTTGCCATCAAATCATCGTCAATCAGCTCTTCGTCCGTCTGTTCATCAACATTCTCTGTTTAAAAATATCCGAAAACTGCAGACTTACTATTATTTTTAATAAAAATCACCCATAAAAACACAACAAAACCATATTATTTGAAGGCAAGCTAACTAAAAACATATGAAAATACTGTCACAGCTAACCTCCAAAGGTTGCGCGTAGGCATCACCTGATTATTTTCAGGGCTTTAGTAAAAAAATAGTTAAAAATAGAATAACTAGTAAAATTTATTAAATTATGTTAATTATTGAAAGCTAACATACCAATCTGTAAATGCTGCATAACAACTTGGTGGGATTTAGCTTTATTCACAGTACTGTCGAATTTGGCAGCCATCTCTGGTCTGGAGCCCCAAAATACCTGAAAAAAACCCTTGACTCTGTGCAGAAACGGGCGGTCCGTTTGATAGATTCCCCAATCTTAACAAACGGACTGCAATCTTTAGAGCACAGACGTCGGGTAGGTATGCTATCCTTGTTCTATCGGTATTACAATGGAAGATGCTCTGAGGAACTAGCGTCATTGATCCCTTCGGCGCCGGTGCGTAGTCGGGATACACGCCAAACGCGCGCCCAACATTTGTACACAGTTGACACTTGTCACATGAGAACGGGTCGCTTCTACGATTCGTTCTTAAGTTCAACAGCTCGGCTGTGGAACGAACTGCCGGCCTCTGTGTTTCCTCCCTCCTACAACATGGGACTCTTCAAGACCCATGTTCACTCCTTCCTCTCCACAAAAAGACCCTCCACACAGCATCCCCAAAGATGACATAGGCCCTGAGGGAAATTATTTTCTTCAGGGCCTCCTGTGTGGAGTAAATATAAAAAAAAAAAAAAAAAAAAAAAGTGAAAAAAAATCATACTTTTCAAGTATTTTTTTGATGCCTATAGACATCGTCATGGAGGTAATGGGTTACTACTTAATTTTTTTAAATTTTTTTTTTTATTAAAAGTATACAATACAGAATATAGTATATTATATAAAGCATTGTACTCCCAGGAGTTAATAAACTCATTGCTTTTAAATTGTAAGTAATGTTTCTAATTACAACGTTTTGTTTATATAGATAAGGAACACCTTTTTTCGGTCTCAATATTATAATATTGATAGATTCTATAACTTTGGAAAATGACCACATAATTTAATTCTAAAACTAAATGCTCTATGACCTGTATAATAATCTGATCCTAATAACCTGAATATTTCTAAAATAAAATCAAAATAAATCACATTAAGTAAGAGTACACACCAGTCAGTCTCAACTAGGGTTGCCAGCTACCGTTTTCTGAATTAAAGGATTTGATACGATTAAATAAAGGATATATGATGAAAATAAAGGACATCAATATTTTTTTAATAAAATGCTGTTATGGTATCAGTAGTTACATTTATTAATAAAAAAAAAAACAATGTTAATACACAATGTAAATCGAAGCCAAGTAAGTAGTACTACCTTAATTAGTCATTTTGCATTTAAAGTAATAAATAAAGTTAATACTTGGTATTACTTTTGGCTTTTAATGTATCAATATTTAACTTTTCTCGGTTTTGGTCCACGTATTCGTACACAAGGAAAAAATCCTTTCGGCTTGGGCATTAGAAACGGGGATGAAAAATACGTATTGTATTATTTTTAGCAGATTCTTGTTTTCATCCTTAGATTTGAGAATCTGATTCCAAATTTCAAGAACATTTTCTTATCGTCTAAATTTTCGTCAGGAGAGGCTTTAATATACAGAACTCTTCATACAATGCATCAAGGTTAATATTAGGTATCTGTAGTTTTGATACCATGATGCACAAATCCTGGAACTTAATTTCTTTCGTCAGTGTCAGCGGCTGCAAACAATAGAAATTACTGTTTTCTGTGAAATCGAATCGCGATTCTATATATGTCAGTACATTTTGATACCACTCCAAAAATATAGTAGTGTATTTTTCAGCCTGAGAAGTAGACATTTTTCGAAGAATTTGCTGGACTGCCATTCCAAAAAAGGCATCTTCAATTCGATTTACTTGCGTACAGACGAAATAACACGCTCTCTAACGTCACGCGTCACCTCACCTAGCAGAGGAAATAGGCGCCGAGCAATATTTGCCCGACCGTGTTCCGCATTTCGACTCGCAGCACATCGCGCGAAATCACGCTGATTCATTTATTTTTTCCAAATAAAACGACAAAGTATTGTCCTCTATTGAAGATTTTAAATTAGAGGACAAGATCAATTTTTGGGTCTGAAATAGAGGACGTCCTTTAAAATAAAGGACGTCTGGCAACCCTAGTCTCAATTATTACTAATACGAGTAGTAACTAGTCATGAAATAAATTATCATAACAATAACGATAGTATTCAGGTAAAATGCTTTTTAAATATTGCAAGTCTTCAAACTTCCTTTTTTGTAATTTTTATTTTTGTTTGAAAGTGACTTCTAAGGGAATCAAAGGGCAATGCAATTACAGTCGGTGATTTTCTTTGCAGTAGTATTTTCTATACATCAGTGAATCTCAATTTTAAAAATACGTCACCGTTTGGAGTGCACTAAAAAGCTCTAATATCAGTAACTTTAGCGTCATCTTTATCACGTCCAGGACGAACGCTTTTTAAAAAATTTACTTCATCAAAGCTTTTGAAAAAATATGGTTTTCAGTAAGTTACATCATAAGGTCTAGGATTTTTCTTTGCCGACCTGCAAATAGATATATACTCCGCAGGAACATTAATGGTTTTGTCTTTAAGAGCCCGCTCAACAGAGGAATGAATTCTGTCCGCTTCCATCTGTATATGCCCAACTTCTAGAAACTTTTGTTCTATCGTTATGTTGGGGTTTATAGCTGACAATAGCAATGCATTAGACTTTACACAATTCCTGTTTTGATAGTGCAACCATCGCTATAAAAAATGATTTTATTTGGTTGTGCTTGTTCATTTTGTCGTAAAACCTTGTTCTCAATTAAACTGACCTATATACTTGCAAACTCTTTCGAGTTTAACACTCACAGTTTCAACCGGACGGGGGAACACACTTACACTAACGAGAGTTTTATGCTATATCTAAGTTATTTTTTACACCACATACTCTGTAATTTAGGTAATCCTAAAAAAACTATTTAGTCATCGATCTGCATTTAAAAAAATTATATTTTATTTCTAGTTTCTTAGATATTAAATAATTTGTACAAAATTCCGGCAAAAATTCCTATCTCCTGCCCCGCACCTCAGCTTAGTAGCATCGGCTAAAATTCCCCCGTCTCTATCCCCACTCCCCGCTCTTCACCGAGAACGATCCAGCGAGCTGCGAACTGGACCGTAAAAGTTGCATTTTATGGAAAGGGCTAACTCCCGGTCGCTTACACTGCACTACTGGTACTTCCTTTTGCGATGCTAAAATGTTCACTTGTCGGACTAAGATCGGCCTGTCTGGGGTGCATCCGGTAAATTTTTCATGTTTAGAGACAACATTAAAATTATTTCTGTCTCTGTTTCTCACATGGAAAAGAACTCGGTCAGAAAGAGACACATATTTTGTTTACATTTTTAAGTAATTTGGTGGAATTTAAATAAAAACAGAGTACTATATGGTTTTTTTTTTTATTTTTATAGTGAATACCTCACAAGAGTCCCAACTGCTCCCGTCTGGAGCCAGTGAGACTATGGCATCCCCGATTGGGGGATGTTGTGAGGCTGAAGGTAAGTGGGGAAGGGAAAGAGGAAGGTGGGGAAGTACCTGGCTATTCAGATCTAGTCACTAAGCCATTTGGAGCAACGTTTCAATTCTGAATGGTGGTCTTACACCAGGGCGATACTGGTAGTATCTTCCACTCTGGAACGTGCCGCAAATATACTATATATTATTTTAATTAATTAATTGTGAAATAACACAAATTAAGCAAATAAAATTTATTTGCGCACGCCGGGTTCGAACCCGCGACCTTCGGAATGGCAGTCCAATGCGTTACCACTGGACTATGCCGACCGTCAAAAAGAGTCTATCGCAAACGTGTGTTAAATTGGATATTGGGTTTTAGTTGCTAATTTTCTAAATTTTCGTGGTAAATAATTCTCTGCAAAACCGGACTAGTTTCGCCCTGCTATGGGCATCTTCAGACTGGTAAGTACTTCATTTATACTTATGAAATGGTGTTTATAAATTAATATCTATTTCAGGGTTGTAAAATATTTATTCTGTACTTAAAATATTAGAATTTATGTAATCAGTCGACATGTATTTATTGCAATTTATTACGGCATATTTACCAATGTTTTAAATTATATCAGAAAATTCTATGGTTTTAATTAATTTGTGTGAAAATCGCACAAGAGCCCCAACAGTCCAACCAGTGGAACTATGGCATCCTCAATTGGGGTATTTTGTGAGGCTGAAGATAGTGGGGATGGGGAGGGGGAGGATATGGGAAAGACAAAGGTGGAAGTACATGCATATTCAAATCTAATTACCATATAGGCTTAAGTCATTTCAAGCAACGTTTGGATTCTACATGGTGGTCTTTTACTAGGGCAATACTGAAAGCATCTACCGCCGTGCAACTTGATATTATTTTTTTTCATAAATATTACAGCATCCGTTTTCGAGAGGTAAGGCTCTAGACTAGTAAACCGGAGGTCGCGGGTTCCGATCCCGGTGTGCGCAAGTAAATTTTAATAGATTACTTTGTGATATTTCACAATTTACTGACCAGAATTCATTTCGAATGTTGCTTGAAATTACTTTTACCTTGTTTGGTGACCAGATCTGAATAGCCAGGTATTTCCCCACCTTCCTCTTCCTCATCTCCTTATCCTCCCCACTACCTTTAGCCTTACAACATACCAGTAGCGGCTCGTGACTTTTGGGTCTACTATAATTGAAATATTATCACTCTAGTAGGTACACCTAAAAGTTACGAGCCGCCACTCCAACATCCCCCATTTGGGAATGCCATAGTCGCACTGGTTTTAGATGATTAGGAGCAGTTGAGACTGTTGTGGTGTATTTACATAGAAAAATCAAAAACAGGAATATCTGAGGTAACAATTAAAAATCATTTACTCCACGTTTAAGTTTTAAAAATACCTTGTTTTTTTCACTATTTTCCAAAAATTCGTTTTATTTCGCACCCCTTGACATACAAACGAACCCATCATTTATGGTAAGGCAAACACTACGATTTAACCCTAAATGTAAATGTACTATATAAAATCATAAATTAGGAATTATAACCTTCACTTACATCTAAAAATTCCATAATATTCGAAATAACATCCGTACCTGGTTTAGTAGTGGTAGGTTTTTAAAACTAAAAAAATATATATTTATAAATATATCCATCATTTACGGACCACCCTGTGCAACAAACTAGCTACGTTGTAATCGCCAATCGCCAGTCAAGATTCAGAATCGAGGAGTTATGCTCGTTATCGGCCCGCCTTCCCTGTCTTGTATGGGAAAAGGCGCATTATTATCTAAATTCATTAGAATATTAACTACGACTTTATTTATGGAATTATTTAGATAATGACTTCTGAAACATGTTGAATATACTCCACCCTAACTGTTAATCAAACAAATTACGCAATATTATGCCATTAACATCCTTTAATAAGCAAAACAAATTGGGGAACCCTAGTGACCCCCCTTCGGATCTTATGTGATTTTTTTCGCTCCGGGGCGAAAAGGTTAAAATGGAACGAACAAGTCCAAAATACGGCAACCAGAGTAAGAAAACATATTTACTTATTCATTAGATTGAGAAACATCCTTTCATATAATATGATTAAAATTAGATATTTTTCTCTTGCCCAATCCATATTACAATATGGTATAATCGGTTGGGGAGGGACTTTCAAAACTAACCTTTCACAGGTAGAAAAGGTTCAGAGGTTAATTTTGAAAGACATCCTAAGAAAACCATCGATATTTCCAACCACGGAGCTGTTTGACTCGTTTAGGGTTCTTAGCTCAAACAATTTTTTTTTAAAAGAATGCACTGTTACAAATTCATAAAGACCATTTCAATTCAACAATTTCTACAAAAATAAGTAACCGATCTAGATCACGTGGTAACTTAGAAATTCTTAAATGTAATACTAGTGCTGGTCAACACCATTATACTTATCAAGGTATAAAATTGTTTAATGCCCTTCCGGATAAAATTAAAACTGAAAAAAATTACAAAACTTTCAAATCACAAATCAAACAACTTTTAGATAAACCCAACGGTAATCACAAGTTTTAATTTCATTGGATACATTTTTCAAATAATTGTTTATATGAACTCATTTGTAATTTTTATTGATTAAATTTTCCTAAATTCACGTTATGAATTTAGGAAAATTGATTAATGATTAATAAAAAAAAATATATATAAACAAAATTTAATATTTAAAAAAAAAATACATATCCTCTAAAGTTATATTATCCGCTTCCTAATATGTACTAAAATGCGTTTATTGTTGTTGCATTTTATTAAGTACCCATTTCATACAAGATTGCCAGTTCGGTCTTTGAACAATTTACTACCAGTACTGTACCTACCTACTATTATTTCGTACCTAATAAGTACATTTTTATTTTTATATCTTATTTTTTCTAAGTTTAATAAGTATTATATTATTTAAGTTATATTTTTTATTTCTTAGTTTGTAATTAAATTTCTTATTTTCTTAATTATATAGTTTTATATCTTATTTTTTCTATGTTTAATAACTATTATATTATTATTTTAGTTTGTAATTAAATTTCTTATTTTCCTAATTATATAGTGTTATCAAATTTATCATCTAGTTTTATAGCTATTTTGTTAATTTTTAGCTACATCAACTAGTGAAATTTTACAACCTATAAACCATAATGACTCACAACACTCCCCAACTCAAACACGAGAAATAATTTCTCAATTGAGTTGGGCAATTTTTTGTTAAAAATTTCTATTTTTTTCGCAATCAGCCTCAAAATTTCTACATTTGTAAATTATTGTAATGTGTTTGTATATTCAATAAAAAAAAAATAAAAAAAATAACATTTAAGTTTAAAAAAAAACAAATCTTTTCCAATGCGATTCAGAACAAATTCAACGAAATCGCAAGGTTATAAATATTGTGACCATTATAAAATTATATTCATTTTTTATACTGGTAACTCTCTGGTGAAACATATCAGATCTAGAACTAGAATAAATTCTGTAAATAGTTTTCGTGAAGGTGAATGTTAACGCAAGGAACAAGAAAAGTGTCCAGTCAAAGAGTCTTTTCGAGAAAATGCATAATTCCATATTAAAATAAACAGTGAGTGCGCACGCGTTTTTTTCAATCTCTCTTCAGCCAGAAAACGGGAAAGTTGTTTTTAAGCTGTCAGTCAGTTTTTTCTCTTCAAGGAACACTGTTGATAACTTGCATAGTTGCACTCGGAACAAGAAAAGAGGGTTTTTCTCCGCTCTGAATCAGCATGTGTTCCAAAAAATGTCCTATATGGGGGGTAAGGTGGCCTTTCCTAGAATCTGAATATGTGCACTTGGAAAATGAAAAAAGTTTGTCGCCACTGTGAGTCAGCATGTGGCTTTTAAGATGTGCGTTTTGAGAATATCCATAGATGAACAAGGAATAAGAAAAAGTTTTCAACGAAAAAGTGACTCAACGTGCGCTTCAGATTGCCTTTACAATAACATAAATATGTGCACTTGGAACATAAAACAGGTTTTTCACCACTGTGAGTCAGCATGTGGGTATTAAGATGGGCGTTTTGATAAAATTAAATGTTTCACACGGGACTTGAAAAAGGTTTTTCTCCACCGTGAGTTAGCATGTTGCACTTCAGAAAACATGTTTAGTTGCACACGGAATATTAAAGAGGTTTACCTACGATGTGAGAGGGCATTTGGCTCCTCAGTTGGCCCTTTTGATAACATGCATAGTTGCATACGGAACATGAAAAACGTTTTTCTCCACTGTGAGTCAGCATGTGGAACTTTAGTTGACCCTTACGATAACACGCATAGTTGCAAAGGGAACATTAAAAAGGTTTTTCTCCACTGTGAGTCAGCATGTGTGCCTTCAGGTTATCCTGGTTATAACTTGTATAATCGCACTCCAAACATGGAAGAGGTTTTTCTCAACTGTAATTCAGCATGTGCCTCTTTAGCTGACCCTTTTTACAACACGCATATTTGCACACGGAACAAGAAAAAGGTTTTTCTCCACTGTGAATCAGCATGTGTTATTATGATGCAGGGTTAGATTCCTTTTGTTTTTATATTTTATTAATTAATTTGCTCTGCATCATCACATCTATCTTCCTCGTTTCTCTAATCTAGTTAGGAACCGGACGATTGTCAATGGTAGTTTGAAATTTTTTCATGCGGCGGGCCGAGAGCGACATCTGGGCCCGGCGGAAATGAGGAACCACTTCTTAGCTGGGCAGTCAACGGGTGGGATCGTGGACTGGACAGCTGACAGTCGCGGTGATTTCTATTTTGGAGTAATTATTTGTATGGATGGATTCCATTCTTTCTTTTGTACCGTAAAGTGCGAGTTGCGAGCTTCGGGCACGACGGGATTCGTTTCCGCAACCTGTAAAACAACCATTCCCGATGTGGGTAATGGAGATTTCTTTGGAGGAAATGGTGTACGAGCGAACCACGCGACAATCGTAATCCGGTTATCAGCCGACAGCGGTAAACCATAAATAAATGTTCCATCCGGCGAAAGATTAAATTATCTTCCATTCTAAATTCGGGCTACGCAAAACCGTCAAGCGGGAACGTCGTTATTTTGTACGTTTGATGTTTGGGAATACTAACCGCACGTGGCCGGAAAAAGCTACTGGCATAAGTTGCAGCATCCTCAGAACCCAGATACACACGCATTATTGTTAGTGGCCGGGAGATATATTTCCGCCATTTCGGAGGCCCGATCCACGCTTCACGGGGTCAGCCGCTGGATGGAGTCCGGGGGACGTTCCGTCGCTTCGCCAATAAGAAAACCCAGTGTTCAGTAATAGGAGACGTAGTAACTAGCTCTCGTTGTGTAGATTATGATAACGGATACAGGGTCGGTCTTGGGGTAAGTCCAAAATGTATAATTTAATGAATGATTCTGTCATGCTAGGGTTCACTAGTTAAATATTATGTTTCTAACACGCATAGTTGCACACCGAACATGAAAACGGTTTTTCTCCACTGTGAATCGGCATGAGTGTGCCACTGCAGCTGACCCTTTCGACCACACGCATAGTTGCACAAGGAACATGAAAAAGGTTTTTCTCCACTGTGAGTGAGCATGTGGCTCATTAAATTACCCTTTTGAAAACACGCATAGTTGCACACAGAACATGAAAAAGGTTTTTCTCCACTGTGAGTGAGCATTTGGCTCATTAAATTACCCTTTTGAAAACACGCATAGTTGTTCACAGAACATGAAAAAGGTTTTTCTCCACTGTGAGTGAGCATTTGGCTCTTTAAATGACCCTTTCGACAACACGCATAGTTGCACACGGAACATGAAAAAGGTTTTTATCCACTGTGAATCAGCATGTGCCTCTTCAGCTGACCCTTTTGACAACACGCATAGTTGCACTCCAAACATGAAAACGGTTTTTCTCCACTGTGAATCAGCAGGTGCCTCTTAAGCTCACCTTTTCGATAGCACGCATAGTTGCACACGGAACATGACAAAGGTTTTTTTCCACTGTGAGTCAGCATGTGAATCGTTAGGGTGCTCTTTCGATAACATGCATAGTTGCATACGGAACATGAAAAAGGCTTTTCTCCACTGTGAGTCAGCATGTGAATCGTTAGGGTGCTCTTTCGATAACATGCATAGTTGCACACGGAACATGAAAAAGGTTTTTCTCCACTGTGAGACAGCATGTGAATCGTTAGGGTGCTCTTTCGATAACATGCACAGTTGCATACGGAACATGAAAAAAGTTTTTCTCCACTGTGAGTCAGCATGTGACTCGTTAGGTCGCTCTTTCGACAACATCCATAGTTGCACACGGAACATGAAAAAGATTTTTCTCCACTGTGAGTCAGCATGTGACTCGTTAGGTTGCTCTTTCGATAACATGCATAGTTGCATACGGAACATGAAAAAGGTTTTTCTCCACTGTGAGTCAGCAGGTGGATGTTTAGATGATCTTTTCGATAACATGCATAGTTGCACAGGGAACATGAAAAAGGTTTTTATCCACTGTGAGCCAGCATGTGTATCTTTAGTTTACCCTGTTGATAACATGCATAGTTGCATACGGAGCATGAAAAGGGTTTTTCTCCTCTGTGAGTCAGCATGTGGACCTTTAGTTCACCTTTTCGATAATACGCATAGTTGCACAGGGAACAGGTTTTTCTCCACTGTGAGTCAGCATGTGGCTCTTCAATTGACCCTTCTGATAAGACGCATAGTTGCAAGCGGAACATTAAAAAGGTTTTTCTCCACTATGAGTCAGCATGTGGTTCTTCAGTTGACCCTTCTGATAACACGCATAGTTGCAAGCGGAACATGGAAAAAGTTTTTCTCCACTGTGAGTCAGCATGTGGCCCTTCAGATGATCCTTTCGATAACATGCATAGTTGCACCTGGAACATGAAAAAGGTTTTTCTCCACTGTGAGTCAGCATGTGGCCCTTCAGATGATCCTTTCGATAACATGCATAGTTGCACCTGGAACATGAAAAAGGTTTTTCTCCACTGTGAGTCAGCATGTGTATCTTTAGTTTACCCTGTTGATAACATGCATAGTTGCATACGGAGCATGAAAAGGGTTTTTCTCCTCTGTGAGTCAGCATGTGGACCTTTAGTTCACCTTTTCGATAATACGCATAGTTGCACAGGGAACATGGAAAAGGTTTTTCTCCACTGTGAGTCAGCATGTGGTTCTTAAGTTGACCCTTCTGATTACACGCATAGTTGCAAGCGGAACATGGAAAAAGTTTTTCTCCACTGTGAGTCAGCATGTGGCCCTTCAGATGATCCTTTCGATAACATGCATAGTTGCACCTGGAACATGAAAAAGGTTTTTCTCCACTGTGAGTCAGCATGTGTCTCTTTAAATTTCGCTTTTGAGCATTTGAATACTTGCACTTGGAACAAGAAAAAGGTTTTTCTCCACTGTGAGTCAGCATGTGTCTCTTTAAATTTCGCTTTTGAGCATTTGAATAGTTGCACTTGGAACAAGAAAAAGGTTTTTCTTTTACATGGGTGCTAACGTTCATTTCAAAATTTGACTTAGGAGAGAAGGAGTAGTTACGATGTGGAGGAGTGTATCCCTTTTCCACAAAATGCGTCTGAAGATCTGTCGACAAATGTGAAAAATAACATTGATGAAAATTACTCGGTTAAACTTATTTCCTAAACTTAGAGAAAATAAGCGAAGTAAGTTCTTAGAAACGTTAAGAAAATAGGAGTGGCCGAATTGTTCAAGTTTACAATGAAAATTGGTTTTACCTGCTGCCTTGATAATTCTCCCAAAGCGTTCCAAGCATTCCTCTTTAATATCCGGCAGGTCTATGTCAATTTTCATATAAGTAAGCCCCGCTTCAACTTGTCGGGGTCCAAGATCCGCGTTTATGGTAACTGTCTTCACATTAATGCTTCCTGGAATAAAAAAGGACAATAAATAGTATGTATCTTTGCATGGCCAGCCCTGAACAAAACGGCGCCTGGCGCGAGTTTAATTTTAACTATCAGGACGCTAACCTTACCTAACAGTCTAAATTAGTACACGCCAAGGCAGGATATCACTGTAATCATTAAAATGATGATTTGTGTTTTTTTGTAGCGCGGTATTTATCAAAAATAATATGAAGGGCCATGTGTTAGGTGAAATATTCGACGCCCGGAGCAAACTGCTCTAATTGCACCCACATGGGGCCAGCCCTGGATCTTCGTACCATTGATATAAAACGAAAAAATAAAATAATTGAAAAAAATTAACAAAATGAATAAAACCATTGATCAACAATGTAGAAGCGGAAATTTGGATGGAAGTTTTAAATGTCAATATCAGAAAAAAATGACCTCAGACGTCCGCTTGAGGGAACTTCTTCAAGAAATAAAAACCCTGCTCTAGAGTACCGTAAGTAGAGAGTTTTAAGTCAATGGGATAGTGTTTTCTCAATCAATATTTATAAATTTGTAGCGATCGCTACTGCTAGAGTATTCCAGAAAGCCGACCGGTTTAAAACGCAGGGGCTGAGCAACGAATTTCATCGCGTAATGTAAATAGGCACCAGCTACCTGTCTAAGAGCTACCTATTCGCGACGTCCAAGCGAGCAACCTACGACAATACTATGCGAGTTGAACTATGTACATTTCGCGCATTCGCTAGAAGGTTCTAGCCTATTGCCTAGGTATAATTCCAGCGCCATCGAAACTACCAGAAGAATCTCGCTGAAGCGAGGGACCCGTAGTTTACCAGCGGTCTCGCGTACTTACCACCGCCGCCGGCTGGGCTATATAAGTAGGCCCAACGCAGCGAGTAGTAAGTCATTTTTACCCAGCTTCAGAATTTAAGGTTCTATATTTTACACGTATGCAATGCAACTAACTGGCTGTTTGAGTACTCTCCGCATATTGCAAGCATTCCTTCTTTACAGCTGGGAGGCCGAAATCTAAATCCGAAAATGCAATTTCATCTCCACCTTCTTCCTGGAGCCCTGGTTCCGTCTTGATGGATATAGTGTCTGGCTTCAGTAGATCCATGGTCTGCTTTGGTGTAGAGTTTGGAAATTAGTTTAACACTAAACAAATATATCTGAAACAAAACAAAGTTGTAACGGAATTCAATTAAATCAGATCAGATTTTAAAATTTGGCTTCTAAAGTCGTAGCAAAAATGCACATTAGAAAACCTTGAAGTTTAGAGACGTCGTTTATCTTGGGTAAATTCTTTATTTATTTACTGTTATGTCTACCGTAAGTGGTGGGAGCCTCAAATGTTATTACCGCCATTCCGTTGTTATCCACCTGTAATAGAACATCTGTAATACGTATATTTATTGTAATTTTTTAAAATGCATTTGAAATTCTAATCAAATAATAGGTAGATGTCAAATTGAGAGTTTGAAAATTCTGCTGTGACAAAACGCCCAATGATTCCCTAAATAAGCTGGAAGAACGGCCGCAAAATGAATAGCGATGAATTTAAGTATTATTACCTACCAATAACCATCACATGCATGGGATAATAAGTTTAACAGGGCAGAAGAAAGACTGTCGGAGAAGAAAGCACATGTCAAAAAATAAATAGGTTATGCATAGACAAGAATGATGTCATAGACAATTAATAAAATTTCATGAACCTGGCCTATTAAGAACATTACAATTTCTTTCGACTTGCGTCTTGTAAATATTATAGCTCTAGCAGATCTTCAATCTATTAACTGTGAGAAATCCGTGACCTTTACAAAAAACACAGCATGAAAAAAGAAATAAAATTGTTTCTTATCGAAAATTTAGGTCAAGCGATATTGATTTTGTACATTATACATTTCTTTTGCACATGTGGGTCAAAATCCCTTTAAAATTCATCATAACACTCACTTTAGGCGAGTTAGAAAAGGGGTTTCCATAAAAGTTTTCTGTGAAATGTAATTCCCCACAAACATTTCCGATACTTGCTTCCCCATACTAATTTTTCATATCCTTGTAGAGGCAGTAATTAAAAAATTTCTGAAGGAAGTAATTCCTCACAATATTTATTCGACTCCATGGAAGTGGGGGTTGTAAAATAACTCATAAGTATTTAATTCTTGGTCCCAGTATAAACTACTTATGAGTTTTGTGGAACAAGGTATTTTGTGGATTTGTCCAAAGTACAAAGTACCACATAAAAATACCCAGTTCTTTTACTGGCTACGATAAAAACGCCTCTCCTAGTAGTAGTTCAATATATATTTATCATTTTCCAACAAAAAATTGCATTAATAAAATAATATTTCATCCAAAAAATATAACAATCGTGATTCCCTTTTTATCAGGACGAAGAAATTGTCTTTTGCGATAAAGAATTCAATGACCAATAATGATCTTGAATTTAATTTCTTAATATAAATGTAATTCTAACGAAATAAAAAATTCTGTTTTATTCAATTTTCTGTTAAAAGCAGAGAAATTTCTAAATTCGATTTTGTCGTAAAAAGCACGTCTTCATATTTCATATTTGTTAATTTAATGAGGTGTTGCTTTGAAGAATTCTTATAATTCTACAAATTTCAAAGTTAAATTTCATGTTCTGTGAGAGATTTTTTTCAAGTTCTATTATTATTTCAGTTTTGTCAAGCTACTAGCCTATTAATATATACTAACAGAATTTGAATAGGACTTTCACAGAACCCGAAAATGAACGTTGAAATTCTCCGTAAAAACCCTTTCCGATGAATGATTTAAAATCAAATCCTTTATTTTTTCAGAGTTTCAAATTTCAAGTCATCGTAAATTATTTTTAAGACAGATTGATTGTCCATCTTGGAGCAAGATTTTACATGACTTGCGCTGTCCTGAAAAAATGTGCATTAAAGAAAGATACTTAAAGCTCGTTTTTGCAGGACAGCACTTTGTCTTAAAGATCTTTCTTGTTGTTATGGAATATTTCGACATTTTTATTTTTTAAATTATATTTTAGTCCATTGAATGGGGTAGGCTACGAATGAATATTGTATTGTCTATGGTCGCGCCTTTTTTTAGTTTCCTCTATCCTCGTAGATGGTGTGTGACGTACTTTTGTTGCACGCAATTTTTTTTCTAAATATTGACATATTTATGGTTAAATATGTATTATCATTTTGCTACGTACAAAAGCCCGACGATGTCGATTTAGTGAGTGGTTTATTTATGGGTCTGGCCTTGAAACTAATTTGAAACCGACGCCCAATTCCGTTTTATTTTAGAAAAAAATAATAGATTTCATTGGCGTAGAGTTTGACATTTCACTCGAAGCCACGCGGGAAAAGACACGGTCGCCGAAATTAGTTAAATTATATAATTTCGTGTCTAAAATATTGCTTGTTAAAGTTCGTCGTAATAAACAAATAAAACCAGTGAAGTGTTAGTGAGTTACAAACATATATTCAACATGATGTACTACCTACGTAAGTTCACGTATAAAGTGAGTTAAAAATGTATTCTTATCCCAAATAATCCTAGGTACTTGCATTATGTGGTGACTTTTGTTGTTATTTTAAATTAAATTTTATTTTATTTTTATTTTATTTTATTTTTTATTTCATTTTATTAACGCCTAGAAGGCTTTTACATATACATGTTATGGGTTTTGTTGTTCAGTAGCATTATAAAATATTTTAATTACATAGCATAATAAATTGAGTATGAACTTACATAACAATGTGTAGGGTTATTGTTATGGTATTATTATTTTATAAACATAAGCAAGCAAAGTTTATTGTACAAAGTACGTCGGTTGAATATTTTACAGAACATAGGTTAAACTAATACATAAACTTGAGAAAAATATAACAGATATAGGTAGGTAGTTAAGTAGATACAATTCAAGTATATAGTTACGGTGTTATTGGAATTTGGACAATGAGTTCGATAAGTTTATATAAATATAGTGTAGTTACAAGAGTACAATAATGTAAGTAGGTAATACACACAAGACAAGTAAGTTTGTTATTATTATTATAAAGATAAACACTACAGTTTGTTGTAAACCATCTTTGTAATCATCAATCTTTATTTTGCCCGATTGGGAATTTTACAAAACAAAGCTTAGTTAATGAAACAATAAAATATGCGTTTGAAAAAAAATTATGAATCTGTTACAAACATTCTAGTATACTGTATTTTGGTTTGTATACTGATTGGTGATGATAAACATCAATTGAGCTATACTTATTACCGAGTATGTGAAGTCTTTGAATAGGTGAGTTTTGAAAATAATTGTCAGCAGATATGGGAACATTATATAGAGCGGTCTGTCGAGTGTCGCGCGTAGGTACACGGAGCGATATAAGACTCGTCAAATCAATGGCGTCCAGTCTGCCATTCGAAATTTTGAAAAGAGATACTAAGTCGCACACTGTGCGTCTCAATGATAAATCGGTTAAATTTAGTAAGTTCATGAGGAAAGTGTAATTAAGATATTCGTTTGGAATTCCTAATTTATAATTAATAAATCGCAGAAATTTATGTTGCACTCTTTCAATTTTTAATTGGTGAATCTTATAAAATGGAGACCAGATTGTTGAGTTATACTCTAGATTACTTCTAACTAAACCAGTGAATAGCAGTTTGAAGGAATTTATTAATTTAAAATCTTTTGCTGTCCTTAATATAAAACCCAAACATTTCATGGCCTTGTTGGTTATTTCGTTTATATGAGGAACAAATGTTAGTTGCCTGTCAAAAATAATACCAAGATCCTTAATATTCTCAACTCTTTTTAGGAAAATGTTGTTGATGCTATATTGATGCGTAATGGGATTTTTGATTCGGGCAAAAGTTATCGTTTGACATTTATCAATATTGAGAAATAGTTCATTGTGGGTGCACCACTCTTGTAGCCTCACAAGATTAAATTGTAGTACGTAACAGTCATGAATATTTGTAATGGTTTTATAAATTTTGAGATCATCTGCAAATAAGAGAATCATGACTCCATCAAAAACCGTAGTTATATCATTGATAAACAATAAAAATAGTACTGGTCCTAAATGAGACCCCTGTGGGACGCCGGTAAAGACTTCGAACTGGTGTGAATAGTGTGAGTTGAGTTTAACACATATTTTTCTTTTATGCAGATAACTCTCAAACCATCTCAAAATATTCCCTGTTATTCCAAGGGCACTAAGTTTATGTATGAGAATTTTATGTGAGACTTTGTCGAATGCCTTACTAAAGTCAGTATACACTACGTCTGTTTGAAGACGCTTTTGCATTGTATTAAATAGGTATTCCTGATAGATCATCAAGTTTGTAAAAGTAGATCTTTTTGCCATGAAACCATGTTGACGATGTGAAATAACTTTGTTAATCTCAGGCGAGAGTTTAGAAAGCAGAGCAGATTCAAATAGTTTAGGGATTGACGATTGGATACATATAGGTCTATAGTTAGAGATATCTGATCTATTTCCTTTCTTAAAGTTTGGAAATAGAAAACTGGTTTTCCATTTTTGTGGAAAGGTACCAATTTTTAGAGACAAGTTAAAAAGTTTAGTTAGAGGTAATGTTAAAACTGATAAGCATTTTGATAAGAAAATTGGAGGAATGTTATCGGGACCAGCCGATTTATTAATATCAAGGGATTTTAATTTAGTTCTAATATCGCTTTCTTTGAATATACATTGGCTAAAATCGATCTTGTTGTCATTGTTAGCTGTAGTTGTATCGAATAATGGAGAGTTGTTTGCAGTATCATAGACTTTGCTGAAAAATTCAGCAAACAGATTGACGACTTCTTGGGGGGTATCGGCCATTTTATTATCTAAATACATGTTTGACGGAATACTAGAGTCATTATTATTGAGCATGTTCGCAAATTTATAAATGTTCTGAGGATTAGCTGCTGCCAATTCTTCGCAGTTTTCGATACACCTTTTGTAACATAACTTGGACATATTTTTAGTTGTCTTTCTTAGTTCACAAAATTTTACATAATCTTTAGGATCACGTGACGATTTATAAACTTTATGAGCAATTTTTTTGTCTCTAATTATTTTAATAAGGTCGTTGCTAAACCATTTTGGGTAGTTGTGCACAGTGATTTTAGTGACGGGTACAAACAATTCAATTGCATTATTTAAAATTAAGTAAAATTTGTCTACCATTACATTTAGGTTTTCTTCAAAGTCAAGAAAGTTCCAGTCAGTAGACAATAGAAGATTTGTGATTTGCTTAAAATCAGCTTTGAAAAAGTTTAATTTTGTTGATGGAGATGGATTTTTTTCTATTTTTGAACTGTAGCATTCGATCGTTAAAGGAGGGTGATACTTGTCGATTGGGAGAATATCTTCAGCAGATGCGGATACTTTTACAGAAGAAAAATTGGAAAACACTAGATCGAGAAGACGAGCGTTAACATTGTAGACATAGTTTAACTGCCGGAGACTTAAAAAAATTGACATCTCGATTATATCATGGGAACCATGATTGATGTTGTCCGTGCATGAAGTTTTATTGTTTTCTGTGTCCCACGTTACATTAGGTAGATTGTAGTCTCCTGTTAATATCAAAGTGGCATCTGGAAATTTTCTTCGTATTGTTTCAGCTTTGAGGTAGTGGTCTTTGTATAATTGAGCATCAGAAGAAGGGGGTATATATAAGCAGCCAACAATAATTTTTTCCTTATTGGTAGACACCATGATGAATAGTTGTTCCAGATGAGTGTAGATGCATTTGAGTTTTCTTGAGTTGAATTTCTTATTTACGGATATTAACACACCACCTCCTCTAGTTTTATTGCTATTGCTTCTATCTTGTCTGTACACTGTGTGTTCAAAGAAACCCAATTCCGTAGTATCAATGTTTTTGTTCAGCCATGTCTCAGTGAAAGCGTAAGAACCATAATCGAGAGTAGGTAAGGTTGATTTCAGGTCCTGTAATTTTGTTCTTAGTCCACGTACGTTTTGATAAAATATTTTTATTTTAGAATTTAGTTTTTTAATGTAGTAGCTGTACTGTATTATTATTATATAATAAAAATACGATTAAGCACTTGACTAAATAATTAATAAATTAACTGATTGTTCATACTGGCAACATTCGCGATGTGACCATTTCCGACTGGAGTGAACCCCGTTCGGAGAATCCGGACGGACTTCATTCCAGTCGTGACTTTCGAGCCGAGAGCACGTGGCGTAAAATTAAGCTATTTCGCATTCCCAAGTTTTTACCTACCGCGATCTCACCTAAATGTAACCTGTACATTTCGTATGTAAAACTCAATAAATTATTAAACGTGCGAGGAACTTTTGATTTCATCTCTGAACACATGATCCTTCCTGAAAGATTCGTAAGTATCTTCGACAACACACGAAGTAAAGTTTCCTCCACAACTGGTGACCCTCGAAATTTTTAAATTCGCTACATGTGTTCGCTAAATGTTACGGCTGGTTTCCTGGGACAATTCGGTGAGTACCTTTTCAATTTTAAATTCCTACCTTACAAATTAAATACCAAACCTCTTTCTACAATATATCCCAGTATTTCAAGATTTATACTTTATCTTTTTTGGTTTACAATGCTTAACGAATTACAGCGCAGTTTTATACAAATATGTAATAGCTATCTTGTTTCTTTTCAACATTGTTAAAGTATCAAGCTAATACATGACTGTGGAAAGGTGAAAGTCCTGAATCTTATGTTTTCACACTACCATTTTGTGAATGTGTTTTACGAACATGTTCTTTTGAACGTTCGGATCCACCACAGGTTATTATTGACGCAAACACACGTATAAATCTGCAATTTCAAATTACCCTAATTTGACATCTAATCTATGTCCTATTCTTATCTCGGATTAAGTGCGTTTTACCCTCTATTCCAGGCTTCGAACGTCTTCAGCAACGCGTGATGCTAACAAAGGAGCTACCTCTACCTTCGAGCGTCCATTGCCAGCCTTCATTGCATCAGCTGCGGACACCCTCGGAAACCAGATTAGCATCAGTGCAACAACGTTCCAGCCAAGTAAAATTTAAATCAACATCATTTCGTTACATACCTACTACACGTTTCAAATTCTGCAAAATAACATGTCACAATTCTTAGGATGTTTCTAGAAATAATATTTTGCATACACACGTAAAATTATTCAAAATAATATGTTACCATTCCTAGCAAATATCTTGAAATAATATGTCTGCATATACACACCATACGTTTAAAACATTTTACATTTCAATTAATATTACAATTTGAATATTTACAATTGGATTTTGAATGATAATTTCAAAAAGGTTTGCGTCTTGGATATTTCCTAGTAACTTTAGTAGAATTCCCATAGATGCCAATATCTCAAATCTCTAAAATACTAAAAGTAATTTCAGCCGAATTTTGAAACATAATATCTTGAAACATTAATTAAATCACTGTCTTTGCGTGCTTATTCCGTATTAATGTTGAAATGACCTCGGATGGAGAATCTTCAGTGACTACACCGACTAATCAAATCAAGAATCTGTTTCAAGAAACAATAACCCCGCAACCAAAATCAATCAACATGGCAACTGGAGAATCAAGCTCTGCGGCAGCAGTAAATTTTGTGACCGTGAAATTACCAACTTGTTGGAGAGAAAACATCTCTCTTTGGTTCGTACAGGCAGAAGCTCAATTCGCGAATTCACGCGTTAAAGAAGATTTCACGAAGTATAATATCATTGTCGCAGCTTTAGATTCACAAACCTTACAATGTGTGAGCGACATCGTGACACATCCACCAATTTCTGACAAATACGCCATCTTGAAAGCAGCCCTCATAGACCGACTGCAAGACTCGGCTGAAAAACGCCTCACACGCCTACTTACAGGAATCCAACTTGAGGATAGGAAGCCAACCGGTCTATTGAGACATATGCTAGAGCTAGCAGGACCTACCTTAGCGGATAGCGTAATTGTACGTACCCTGTGGTTACAAAGACTGCCACAACATGTGCAAGCGATCCTGTCAGCACTACCCGATAATGACATTAACCAACTTGCCACGGCTGCAGACAAAATTCTGGATGTCTATCAATCGTCCGATTGCAGCGCCATGGAAAAAGGCAGCAAACCAAGTACATCTCGTCAGGAACCAGCTGAACATTCCTTACTACTACAACTGCAGCAACAAATAGCAGCACTTTCTCGTGAGGTATCCCAGCTACGCATAGCCAAAACTGATTCCACATCAACCTATAGAAGACGGAGAGACCAGAGCCCCCGTCGAAACCCTGGTCGCTCAAGGTCCGGGTCACGAAATCCATCGACCAATAGGAATCAGGATGGAAAATGTTTCTACCATACTAGATTTGGCGAAAACGCTCATAAATGCGTCAAACCATGTTCATATGTAAAGAAGAAGTCGGGAAACGACAACGGGAACTCATTTTAGAGACATGTGAGTCCCCTAATACCTCTTGTCGTCTCTTCATCTACGACCTGCGTACAAGACATAAATACCTAGTGGATGGTAGGCCTTGCATTCAGCCATGTCTCAGTGAAAGCGTAAGAACCATAATCGAGAGTAGGTAAGGTTGATTTCAGGTCCTGTAATTTTGTTCTTAGTCCACGTACGTTTTGATAAAATATTTTTATTTTAGAATTTAGTTTTTTTAATGTAGTAGCTGTACTGTATTATTATTAATTTTTCAAAAGAAGCAAACACATTGTGACTTGACATTTTAAATAATAAAAAGGGAAACACTTTGTTTACAGTCACTTTATTGAAATTTTTAACGTCTACCGGTTTCGGTACCTCCGTACCATCATCAGGACAGTTATAAAAATACTAACAAATACAGAATAATACACATATATATAAACAAATAGTTGAGAGAGAAAGAGATGAAAAACAGAGAGAGACAGTATCAGTTGTGGGCGGGAAGTGGGGGAGGGGAGTTAGGGATAACAGGAAACATATTTATTATAGGGCTGAACGTTAAATTTAGTTGATTATTGATAATTTCAGCCTTTGAATTGACTGATTTTTTTATTTCCAACGCTTCCAAGTTGTTAAGTCGTAAACCTATCTCACTTTTGTGAAGGACTTTAATACCCGTGTCACGGTTGAAAGTATGATCTTTATTAATTAGATGTTCTGCAAATTCTGAAAATCCCGAACTGGTTAGACATCTTAGGTGTTCTTTTATTCTAGTTTCTATATTGCGTGATGTTTGCCCTATGTAGAATGCTGGGCAATCATTACAACTAATTTTATATACGCCTGAGTGGCTAAGAACATCTTCTTTATCTTTGGCATTAATTAAAAATTTTCCTAGATTATTATTAGTATAATACGCTGGTTTAATTTCTGGGGGGAATTTAACTGTACATGTAGAGGAAAGGTTATTAATATACAAAATTCTTCTCCACTGCTGGTTGGAGTTATTATTGTTGAGAGTTGGTGGACTACTGTAGACGTATTTATTTATTTTTTTTTTTTTTTATTTATTGATTTTATTTTAGTAATTTGTACATTTAAGATTACAAATGACTAATTAATTATTACATTTAAATATACTATGTTTTTTTTTTCTTTCTTGATATGGCTCCTACACAACATCTTAAACTTTTCAATTGGGGCAGACTTAAGGTTTTCCGGCAGCGCGTTATAGTATTTCATCCCTTTATAAAATATACTATTCTGGGTATTCGCTTTGTCCTTCTTTGGTAGCCTGATTTCATTGCATGTCCTAGTTTTATGTTGGTGTATGTCCTTGTTGTATACAATTTGATTCGAAAAATATTTGGGTAGCAGGTTGTTTACTATTTTGTGTAAAAATATCATCGTGTTCAAGGTCAACATCTGTTTCACCGTTAGCCAATTTAGTTCGTTTAACATTTTATTTACTTTTGAATATCTATTTCGTCTGAGTATTGTTCTCATTGCCCTATTTTGGAGAATTTGAAATTTATTTTGCTCTCGGTCGTTACACAGGAAAAGGATAGTTGAGCAGTAATTAAAATGTGGAGCAATAATGGAGTTATAAATGGTGATTGCAGTTTTTTCGGACAGTTTTTGGCGAATTCTTCCCAAGAAAGATATCTTTTTTCCAATTTTCTTTTGGGTATATTCCGCATGTTTGTTAAAGTTGAGTTTGGAATCTATTATAACTCCTAAGTATTTTATATCGGTAACATTTTCAATAATTTCACCATCAATTTTGATTTTGCTTTCACTGGATGTCTTCTTATAACCAATTACCATACATTTTGTTTTTTTTGTATTTAATTTAAGCTTATTTATTTTTAGCCATCTTGATACATTATCTAGTTCAATATTTAAAATATTTATTAGTTCTTCATAGTTTTCTCCAATTATATATATAAGTGTATCATCGGCAAATAGTCGTACTTTGCATTTTGAAAATATTTTCACCATGTCATTAATATAGAGTATGAACAATAGAGGTCCAAGGACTGATCCCTGTGGTACTCCTAATTTATTTTCCATTGGTTTTGAAAATTGATTATTAATTTTTGTTACCTGTATTCGGTCTTTCAAATACTCTTTTATTAATTTAATGGCTAGAGTTGAGAAACCAATTTCTTTAAGCTTTCTTATCAATATTTCTCGATCTATGGTTTCGAATGCCCTTTGAAAATCCAAGAATATTGCTAAGATAAATTTATTACTATTCATTCCTTCTTTCCATTCTTCAACGATTACATTTAACGCTGTTTCACAAGAATTATTACATCTGAATCCCGATTGTTCTTGGTATAAAATATTGTGTTCATCTAAGTATTGCAATATTTGTTCTTTTATTATTACTTCAAGTATCTGTTCATATTTCGGTAAGGTGTTTATTGGTCGAAATTCTTCACATTTTCTGGTATTTTTAACCTTTGGGACCGGTATAATGGTAGATAGTTTCCATGACTGTGGAAATTTTCCCTCTTCAATTGTCTGATTAATAATATTTAATAGAGTAGATCCAATTACTGGAAAAGCATCTTTTATCACACTAATAGTTAATCCATCTGAACTGTTTTTTGATTTAATTTTCTTTAAAATGTTAAATAAATATTCTGCAGTTATTTTTCTGAAGACCAATAATTTTTTGTTTGAGTTGTTATTATCATTTGTGGGGTTGAAAACAATGTTAGGTATAAATTTGTTAATTTGAGTGATGCTTTCTATAAAATATTTATTAAAGCTATTAGCCATGTTTTCTTCGTTTATATCTTTTGGGAAGTTTACTATTTTTATGTCGTTTTTGTTATCGCCATGTACTAATTCTTTAATGCTTTTCCAAATTTTTTTGGGATCCCCTTCTTCCGATTTTATTTTATTTTTTATGTACTCATTATGCGTTCTTTTTATGTCTTTGGAGTATTTATTTCTCATTTTTTTGTAGTTATTCCAATCCATAGTATTATTAGTAAGGCGTGCTCTCCTGTAAAATGTATCTCTATCATGCTGCATTGTGCGTAGTTCTTTTGTGAACCATTTATTATTGTTTCCTTTACGTATCTTCTGTTCTGGAACTACTTCATCAATGGATTTTTTAATGTTTAATATCATCTGGTCAGCTTTTTTGTTATATTCCATTTGATTTATTTCATTCCAATCAATAGTCTCTAAGGTCTGAATGAAGAGTTCTTTATTGTATCTTTTGTAATTTTTAAATGTTATTACTTGTGTTTCTTTACCGGAGTTGTAGTTTTCTCTGTCATTTAATAGAATTTGAATCATATTATGGTCGGTAATTTTATGTTTATCTAATACATTAACACATAGGTTAAATTTATTTGAGATAACCAGATCAATCAATGTTTTAGAGGTATTAGTAATTCGTGTGAAATCTTTAACTAATTGTTTCATACCTGCAGTTTGAATAATAGATTTCAGTTTTTTTGTGTATATGTCTGCATTTGCTTTAACATTTATATTGAAATCTCCAACTATGATGTTAATATTTTCATCTTGCAAATTTTCCATGCTCCATCTTTGAAAATATGTTAAGAAGTCGCATTTACTCGTGTTTGGTGATCTATAAATAACAGTATATACACCTTTCTTGATTCCTGATTTAATGCTGATGGCTAAAATCCAACAATGTTTTTCATGTTGGTGATTTGATATCACTTCATATGGAACTTTATTACTTAAGAGAATCATCACTCCTCCTGTATGTCTGCTATGCGAGTCACAACGGATGGTATTATAATCATCAAATATAATTTCACTATCTTGGATATCTTCAGTCACATGTGTTTCACTCATCATAAGCATAAAAGGTTTCTTCTCTTCTAAAAGTATTTTGACCTCTTCGTAATGTGCTATGATGCTTTGTATGTTCAAGTATATAATTTCATCTTTCTCGTAACTTTTGTTTATAAAAAAGAAATTCTGCTCATTTTTGCTTCAAGTTTTCTTTTATAAATTGGGCATTCCTTACTCATGGCTGAGTGACTACAATTTAGTTTCAGTCCTAATCTTTTACTTGTCATTATACAATTGATGCACTGAATATCCTCATCCATGCAATCTTTAACGTCATGATTTTTTGCGCATTTTGGACAAGATTTTAGGTTTCTGCAATCTACAGCCTTGTGGTTGAACCCATTACATTTAAAACATCTCATGATATTTAAATTGTCAAAGACCCTGCATCTGTCCCATCCAATATTTATTTTTTCTGCTTTTAACATTCTGTCGTAAGTCTTTCCGTCGACGTCGGCATATATAGTAAAAGTTGTTTGATTTCTTTGGTTTTTTAGTTCTTTCATATATGTCACCTTTATTTTTGAGCTTTGTTCACAGATGGTCTCATTTTGAGTTTTTATTTTTCTCTCTATTTCTTCAAAACTGTATTTTTCAGATAAACCAATAATTTTGACGGATGGGTTTTTTGTTTGAGGAATCTTTACCTCATATTTATCTCCCAGTTTGGCTATCACCTCATCATGAACCTTGTTAATATCTGTGGCATTTTTAAATTCTACTATAACCCCTCCATCCTTAAAATTTCTCATGCCGGTAACTCCAAAATTTGCTGGGTCAATATTGTCTTTTATTTCATTCTTTGTTTCATTATTTTCCTGATCCTTCTTTTTTGGTTTTATGATAACAACTGGTTCGTGTTTTTTTACCTTTTCTGCATAGGTTTCAGGTAAGATTATTTTTCTAATATCATGTTTAATGTTTTCTAAATTACTGATATATTTTCTGTCACTGTTGATTATATTTTCTTGTAATCTGATGATTTTGTCTTGTAATGAAAGATTTTCTGATTTAATTGCATCTTCCAACTTCGTTATTATGAGTTCTATAGTATTTTTTGTTTTTTGATCCTTGACTGTTTGAATTTTGGAAACTTCATTTTTAAGTTCATCTATATAGTTCGCTACCGTCATCGTAGTATTTTTGTTTGCACGGTTTTGTAGAATTAAATCGGACGTACTGTGCACATTTCTCACTAGATGGCGTTATACGTTGAAAGTTAGCGAGTCGGTCGTCTTACTATAATTTAATAAAAAATAATAATAAATGTTTTCACCGAGAAGCGAACTCCGCTCCTTGAGAACTGTGACCGCTACCGGAACGGGCGACGCTATCGACGCTATTCTCTAGGCTACGGCCCACTTATCAGCGAGCGTGATAATGTTCGTATATTAAGTGCTACCAGTTTTTAAACTGACAGGTATGGTATTCTGTTAGTTATTTTGCGACAATAACTAGCATTGATCACTGCACAGATTTTAAAATCACTTAAAATAGTATTTCGAGGGCGTTTTAGATTGATTAAATTACTTGAAAGTACACTACTCTTTTACATTTTTATATTAATCGATATCTTTGTGATTATTTAGATTTATAAACTATGAATTTAAAAGATTTTAGTGAAGCAATTTTTTGGCGTGCACACACTTCGTAGTGTAAACAATTGTCATATTTATGGCAATACATCTTAATTTTTTTGTAAGGATTCTATCAATAAGGCCTATTTCATATCCATTATTAAGTGCTATTAGTTTAATTGTACTTAACTCATTAGCGTAATTAACATTTGATAAAGGAGTAGTGACTAAACGGTGGATCATAGAGTGGAATGCCGAATGTTTGTGGGAAATAGGGTGGTTAGACGTATTATGGATTGTAGTGTCTGTGAAGGTAGGTTTTCTAAAAATATTAAACTGAATTTTATTATCAATAATCGATAATGTGAGATCTAAAATGTTGAGTGTCGAATTTATACCTACTTCTAGTGTGAATTGGATCTGTTTATGTAAGGAGTTGAGGAGTAATAGGAAGGAATTTAGCTGACGCTCTGTACCCGCCCAAATACATATGATATCGTCTACATAGCGTCTCCATAGTAAAATATTTTTTAACAAAGGTGTTTTAAGTTCAAAAATATTGTTTTCAAAATTATTCATAAAAATATCGGCAATAAGTGGACTTGTGGGAGACCCCATCGGTAATCCATCTCGTTGACGGTACATTATATTATTATATTTAAAACTGTTTTGGTTCAAGCAAACATCGATAAGTTGGTTAATATCTTTTGTAAAATCCTTATGTAAGTTAGAACTATTGACTAAATTGCTTATAATATTTTTACATTCTACTACCGGAATACTGGGAAACAAATTCACTACATCAAAAGAAATGAGTTTACAGTTGCTAGGGAGGGTTAAATCTTTCAAGTGGTTGATTAATTCATGGGAATTTTTAATTGTATATTTTGGTTGAAATATATTGGAATCTTTAATTACCTTAGTAAGAAAAGAAGCAATTTTATAATTAGGTGCATTACAACAAGTCACAACCGGCCTAATTGGCCTATTAGCTTTATGTATTTTGACAAACCCATATAACCTGGGGATTTTCGGGTTTTTAGTTAAGAATTTAACCTGGTGATAAGTATCATCTTTGAATATTGGGGTTTTACACTCGTTTAATGTACTTTTAAGGGTTCTCTGGTATTTATTAGTCGGATCTACTTTTAAAATTTCAAAGTTATCAGATTCTAGGAAGTCATTAATTTTATGATTATATTCTATCTTGTTCATAATTACAACTGTATTGCCTTTATCAGCTCTGGTTAATATTAAATCTTCTTTCTTCAGTTTTTCACGGATATTTTTGGCGTGTAAGTTTTCTTGATTCTGCTTCGGCTGGAATCTTGGGATAAGGTTTTGTAAGACCTCGGCACTTTTGTAGAGGTAAGGTTTTGGAGATTTATATAACGCTGTTTCCATGTCTACTGCAACGTTTTCCACAGCACTATTGTAATTTTTATTAGTATATTTTAGGTTATATTTTAAACCTTTGGAGAGTAATTCCATTTCTTGTTGGGTAAACTGTGCCGAGGAGAGATTCTGTACACGTTCGTAGAATTTTTGAGATGATGATGTCTCCGGGTTATTGATGTGGGTATTTGATTGGCACAATTTTTTGAGTTTATTTTCCAGGGTTATCCTCTTTTTATAAGCTTTCACTGACGCAAAACTTCTAATTTTGTCCATTCTAAACTCCACCCAGTAGAATGGGATCTTTTTGATTAGAAGTTTTGCGTCAGTGAAAGCTTATAAAAAGAGGATAACCCTGGAAAATAAACTCAAAAAATTGTGCCAATCAAATACCCACATCAATAACCCGGAGACATCATCATCTCAAAAATTCTACGAACGTGTACAGAATCTCTCCTCGGCACAGTTTACCCAACAAGAAATGGAATTACTCTCCAAAGGTTTAAAATATAACCTAAAATATACTAATAAAAATTACAATAGTACTGTGGAAAACGTTGCAGTAGACATGGAAACAGCGTTATATAAATCTCCAAAACCTTACCTCTACAAAAGTGCCGAGGTCTTACAAAACCTTATCCCAAGATTCCAGCCGAAGCAGAATCAAGAAAACTTACACGCCAAAAATAACCGTGAAAAACTGAAGAAAGAAGATTTAATATTAACCAGAGCTGATAAAGGCAATACAGTTGTAATTATGAACAAGATAGAATATAATCATAAAATTAATGACTTCCTAGAATCTGATAACTTTGAAATTTTAAAAGTAGATCCGACTAATAAATACCAGAGAACCCTTAAAAGTACATTAAACGAGTGTAAAACCCCAATATTCAAAGATGATACTTATCACCAGGTTAAATTCTTAACTAAAAACCCGAAAATCCCCAGGTTATATGGGTTTGTCAAAATACATAAAGCTAATAGGCCAATTAGGCCGGTTGTGACTTGTTGTAATGCACCTAATTATAAAATTGCTTCTTTTCTTACTAAGGTAATTAAAGATTCCAATATATTTCAACCAAAATATACAATTAAAAATTCCCATGAATTAATCAACCACTTGAAAGATTTAACCCTCCCTAGCAACTGTAAACTCATTTCTTTTGATGTAGTGAATTTGTTTCCCAGTATTCCGGTAGTAGAATGTAAAAATATTATAAGCAATTTAGTCAATAGTTCTAACTTACATAAGGATTTTACAAAAGATATTAACCAACTTATCGATGTTTGCTTGAACCAAAACAGTTTTAAATATAATAATATAATGTACCGTCAACGAGATGGATTACCGATGGGGTCTCCCACAAGTCCACTTATTGCCGATATTTTTATGAATAATTTTGAAAACAATATTTTTGAACTTAAAACACCTTTGTTAAAAAATATTTTACTATGGAGACGCTATGTAGACGATATCATATGTATTTGGGCGGGTACAGAGCGTCAGCTAAATTCCTTCCTATTACTCCTCAACTCCTTACATAAACAGATCCAATTCACACTAGAAGTAGGTATAAATTCGACACTCAACTTTTTAGATCTCACATTATCGATTATTGATAATAAAATTCAGTTTAATATTTTTAGAAAACCTACCTTCACAGACACTACAATCCATAATACGTCTAACCACCCTATTTCCCACAAACATTCGGCATTCCACTCTATGATCCACCGTTTAGTCACTACTCCTTTATCAAATGTTAATTACGCTAATGAGTTAAGTACAATTAAACTAATAGCACTTAATAATGGATATGAAATAGGCCTTATTGATAGAATCCTTACAAAAAAATTAAGATGTATTGCCATAAATAAATACGTCTACAGTAGTCCACCAACTCTCAACAATAATAACTCCAACCAGCAGTGGAGAAGAATTTTGTATATTAATAACCTTTCCTCTACATGTACAGTTAAATTCCCCCCAGAAATTAAACCAGCGTATTATACTAATAATAATCTAGGAAAATTTTTAATTAATGCCAAAGATAAAGAAGATGTTCTTAGCCACTCAGGCGTATATAAAATTAGTTGTAATGATTGCCCAGCATTCTACATAGGGCAAACATCACGCAATATAGAAACTAGAATAAAAGAACACCTAAGATGTCTAACCAGTTCGGGATTTTCAGAATTTGCAGAACATCTAATTAATAAAGATCATACTTTCAACCGTGACACGGGTATTAAAGTCCTTCACAAAAGTGAGATAGGTTTACGACTTAACAACTTGGAAGCGTTGGAAATAAAAAAATCAGTCAATTCAAAGGCTGAAATTATCAATAATCAACTAAATTTAACGTTCAGCCCTATAATAAATATGTTTCCTGTTATCCCTAACTCCCCTCCCCCACTTCCCGCCCACAACTGATACTGTCTCTCTCTGTTTTTCATCTCTTTCTCTCTCAACTATTTGTTTATATATATGTGTATTATTCTGTATTTGTTAGTATTTTTATAACTGTCCTGATGATGGTACGGAGGTACCGAAACCGGTAGACGTTAAAAATTTCAATAAAGTGACTGTAAACAAAGTGTTTCCCTTTTTATTATGTATTATTATTATATAATGGAAATACGATTAAGCACTTGACTAAATAATTAATAAATTAATTGATTGTCCACACTGGCAACATTCGCGATGACCATTTCCGACTAGAGTGAACCCCGTTCGGAGAATCCGCACGGAGTTCATTCCAGTCGTGACCTTCGAGCCGAGAACACGTGGCGTAAGATTAAGCTATTTCGCATTCCCGAGTTTTTACCTACCGCGATCTCATCTAAATGTAACCTGTACATTTCGCATGTAAAACTCAATAAATTATTAAACGTACGAGGAACTTTTGATTTCATCTCTGAACACATCCTTCCTGAAAGATTCGTAAGTATCTCCGACACAACACGAAATAAAGTTCTCTCTACAGATTGTATGAGAACCCTCTATACTTCATTAGTCAGAAGTCAATTGGAGTATAATTCACCTATTTGGTCCCCTTTATATAAAGTTCACTCCAATAATATAGAAAGAGTTCAGCACAAATTTCTTAAGTACGTAAATTTTAAGCTCGGAATTCCTATTGATTACATTAATTATGTCAGTTTGATGAATCAATTGCATCTAATAACACTGTCTGACAGGAGAATTATTTCAGACCTGGTTGTGTTACACAGAGTCATTAACAACTTAATTGATAGTCCTGCCATCCTTGCCACTATTAAACTACATGTGCCGACTAGGAATACAAGGCAAAATATAACATTCTTCTGTAATACATACTCGACCAACTATCAGACACATTCACTGACCAATAGGATGCATGATCTGGGCAACAAGTATGGGGGTGTTATTGATTTATTTATTGACTCCATATATAGAATTAAGCATAATCTACATCAACACTTTGTTGAATCCTACAAATTAGAGTAGCTTTGGTAAATTAGTTTTAATGATTTGTTTTATATGTAATATTGTTGTAATTTCTTTTTTAATTTATGTTATTTTTTTTCCTTCTTTAAAATGGATTACATCTATTTACTGTCAATATCTCCTGTATAATACATATTCTCTTATTGTACTGCATCATGTATCACTTCTATGTAAAAGCCTTTTTAGGCGTATATATATATAAATAAATAAATAAATATTTCTAATGCTTTATTTAATTTCCCTAACGTTATTAATAATTAACGCCCTATGAATAACTTTACTGAGAGCACCTTCAGTTTCTTGTTATTATCATAATTCTTAATTTTGTGTTTTTTTTTATCATGTACCATATATATATTATATTATTAATACTTGTTTTAGCGTCATCGCAGTCCAACAGATAAAAAAAATACATACCTATGTACTGAAGGAATGCAACAGAGCTTATTTTTTTTTTTTTTTTTTTTTTATATTTACTCCACACAGGAGGCCCTGAAGAAAATAATTTCCCTCAGGGCCTATGTCATCTTTGGGGATGCTGTGTGGAGGGTCTTTTTGTGGAGAGGAAGGAGTGAACATGGGTCTTGAAGAGTCCCATGTTGTAGGAGGGAGGAAACACAGAGGCCGGCAGTTCGTTCCACAGCCGAGCTGTTGAACTTAAGAACGAATCGTAGAAGCGACCCGTTCTCATGTGACAAGTGTCAACTGTGTACAAATGTTGGGCGCGCGTTTGGCGTGTATCCCGACTACGCACCGGCGCCGAAGGGATCAATGACGCTAGTTCCTCAGAGCATCTTCCATTGTAATACCGATATGATGTTATGACAAGTCTGTGTTTTGGATGGTGGCTGTTTCTATGCAGATACCAAATTATCTCCATGTGTCCATATCAACTCTCAAATTAAACGTTCAAGGGAAATGAACAAAACGGTTTTCGTCAGCAAGAACCGTATTATTATGTACTGTTAATTTGATATAAGTGGTATATTATTTTGATATTCACTCTCAATGTATTATGGCAAATATACATTGCACCGTCTACCCACATACAACTACATATATATAAAACATATTGTACCGATGTTACTTATAATTTTTACAACGTGGAAGTTTTTCCCCTATAAATAAATAAGCATTTGAAATTATATAACATGGTTTCGTTTTATTTCTTATTTAAAAAAATTGTAATATTGAGAACAATAGGCTTTTTACTATAATATATTTATTTTATTTTTTATTGATACATCAGAATAACTTTTTTATAAAGTATGATTTTGTAAATTTTATACCGACATGACTAGTGGTAATGAAGCTTTGATATTGCTTCTTAACACATTTTGTATCTGAAATTAAAGAAATTTGTTTTTAAATGTCTTCTAAAAAGTTTAATGCTAGTTACAGGTTTATGCTATTTATGCAACATCCCAAACTATGAAACATTCATACGTGAGGGTAACTAGTCTGTTCAAAGGCCAGACACGTACGATTGTCCCTCACGCAGATATCAGCTTAGTATGACGGTGCCAGTCCGTTCATTGCTTTATTCTTTATTTATAAAGTTGGCTAGAACACTCCTTTGGGGCGAAAAGCCATTAAATTTATATATATATTTATAAAGTGAACTCTTTCTGTGACTCAAATCCAGTGTAGGAAATCATGCAGAAAGGTAGGGTATATAATGAACATCCCGTGGACACTATATAATATGTATTCAAATATTTATTAGGCAGACTAGCCCACAAATGTTTTACCATAATATCGTTGGAAGACATTTTATGGATTGTTGTTATAGTATAAAACCATCCCGCCGTTCCGCGGGGGCAGGCAGAGAGGACAGACTTCCAAACAAGTCGGTCTTGGCACACTCTTGACTCTTGCCTCATTCATACTCATACATCGTCTCGTACATACTTTTCTGTTATTCCGGCTCTTGACATTCGCCGACTCAAGTATCTGTCTCACTTGATCGAAAATGTCAATCACATGAAGAATTTTTGTTAAAATATCATTTTTTTCAGTCAGCAATAGTTTCTGATACATTGGGAGACAAGAGAAACAAACTTGCAACTTATGAATGTATTTACCAGTTTTTTTTATCATTTTCAATCACTGAAATCAACGATAAAAAACCGAATTTCGACAATATTATGTGTAGAAAAGGTATCTAAACTTCTTCCCACAAAACCGTTAACTTCATAAATTTTAATCGTTAGGTTTTATTTGCGTTATTTGCCAAAATAGTGAGGGTCGTTATCACCATTAATCGGTACATTGTAGTGCATAAAATCTGTCAGATCGCAATTGTGACGTTTGCGCACGCGTCATTATTTAACAAAATGGCGGATCGCGTTAACCGGCCGATTTTGGGTGATCACATTTTCCTGAATATTTCGTTGAATTTTTTCTTGACGGACGATGAAACAACCCAATTTATGGAAAATTGAGTCGATTGACGTTGTGATGACTTTCTCACACGTGATTTTTTCCGAAACAACTCGCCCTTAAACTCGTATATTTTTCTATGATCGAATCCATCCTCAGATAAGGAATTCGAACTTTGGGACACGCAAGCACTTTTTACATTAAATATATTCAAAATTTTCAAACTGCCATTGTAAAAAAAAATTCACATCAAATATTAACAAACAGAGACATAACTTAAAAGAACTATATGGATCAGAGATTCTACTTACAATAAAATGTCTCCTTTGGTTCACTACTATTATGGATAACATGGGGGAAAGCTCATACAAACACCCACTGGTACACAAACATAACACAAGATTTAAAGAAGGAAATGGCCTAAAAACTCCTCCAAATATGGAAGCCGTACTCTTGAGTACCTAATACCAGTGATTTTCAATAAAATCAATAAAATGAGAGACTATGCCGTAAAATGATAAAGCTGTGGTTAATTAGCGAAAATTTCATGTATCTCTAAAGTTCTTAATGTATCTTTCTACATATCTTGTTATTAGACAGGTATATTGAGATATTTTATAAATTTTACAGATGTAATTTAAATTATCTAATACTAAATGAAGTGATCTATTCTAATGTTTCCTTAAAACTATAATTGTACTTATCTACAAATATTTTCTCATACATCGTATTAAGAATGATTAATTGGTAGAACCTACGGACAAGCTGCCATATGACAGCTTTGTGGGACTAACCTAAATTTATACAAATACATTTATTACATAAATTTGAAATTACATATGAAATATATAATTATCTGATAATTTCACGTTGAAAAAGTTATAAATAAAATTGTCCAACTTGTTATTATTGTCATTCTATGTGTCCATACGTTTAGGAATACTGACTGCAGAAACATTTCTCGTTTTTTAAATTCAGTTCTCACGACAGACACAACCAAACTTCTGTTTAAAAAATATTGTCTACTTACAATTTTAACTTTATTCTCTTGAATAAATAAATTTATGAATAAAATTTGTTTCATTGATAGATTATTTAAATTGTTTGATTGATTAAAAATAAATGTACATTTTCCGGGAGCATTTCACTCTTCAGAATTAAATGAAAACCCTCAAACTTGGTTTTATAGCAAAAACAAGAAGAATACGCTTGGAGAGTCAATTCAAAATGGAAACGTAATAAAATAATATAATCAAAATACATAAAGTTTGTGACACAACTAAGACAAAAGAACTTTAACTTTAAAATAATTGTAGAAGTAAATTTTGATTTAAAAAAATAACAAATAAAATATATTACAATTCGAACAAAATATAAATAATTCTAGGGAACAAAGCGTACTTAAACCACTTATGAATGATATTAATTATAATTACTTGAGACTCGTTTGTGTGACGCCAGATCATAGTTTCATTATCACAGGGTTCAAGTAAGCCTATTCTGTGATTATTCGGTGTATATCATATGAGGGTACTCTAATGGAACATCAAAAAGGTGTTTCATGTTTTTTCAGCAAGTGTCACGTCAAATCGCTTTTTCGATAAAAATGATAATTTGCAGTCGAAACATTAAAAGGTTTTTTCCAGTGCACTCAGCATGTGTCTCGTCAAATCTCCGTTACGAGAAACAAAATATTTGCAGTCGGAAACCATGTGTGTCGTCAAATTTCCCTTTCGAGAAAATGAATGAGTGCAAACGGAACATTGAAAGGTTTTTTTAAGTGTGAGTCAGCATGTTTCTCGTCATATCTCCCTTTCGAGAAAATGAATATTTGCAGTCAAAACAAGAAAAAGGTTTTTCTCCACCGTGAGTCAGCACGTGTGTCGTCAAATGTTCCTTTTGAGAACATGAATAAGTGCAAAAGGAACATGAAAAAGGTTTTTCTTCATTGTGAGTCAACATGTGTCTCGTCAAACTTCCCTTTCGTGAACATGAATAAGTGCATCCGTAACATGAAAAAGGGTTTTTCTCCAATGTGAGTCAGCATGTGTCTCGTCAAATAACGCTTTTGAGAAGAAGAAAAAGGCTTTTCTCCACCGTGGGTCAACATGTGTCTTGTCAAAAGACCCTTTTGAAAACAAGAATAGTTTCAGTTGGAACAAAAAAATGGTTTTTCTGTACCGTGAGTCAGCATGTGTCTTGTCAATTTTTCCTTTTGAGAAAATGAATAATTGCAAACGGAACAAGAAAAAGGTTTTACTCCACTGTGAGTCAGCACGTGTCTCGTCAACTGATCTCTTCGAGAACAAGAATAATTGCAGTAGGAACAAGAAAAAGGATTTTCTCCACTGTGAGTCAGCATGTGTCTCGTCATAACTCTCTTTTGAGAAAAAGAATAGCTGCAGTTTGAACAAGAAAATGGTTTTTCCCCACTGTGAGTCAGCATGTGTCTCGTCAAACCTCCCTTTTGAGAACAAGAATAGTTGCATATGGAACAAGAAAATGGTTTTTCCCCACTGTGAGTCAGCATGTGACTTGTCAAACCTCCCTTTCGAGAGCAAGAATAGTTGCAGTAGGAACAAGAAAAAGGTTTTTCTCCACTATGAGTCAGCATGTGTTTCGTCAAATCTCCTTTTCGAGAACTTGAATAAGCACAAACGGAACATGAAAAAGGTTTTTCTCCACTGTGAGTCCGCATGTGTCTCGTCAAATCTCCCTTTTGAGAAAATGAAGATTTGCAGTCTGAACATGAAAAAGGTTTTTTTCCAGTGTGAGTCAGCACGTGTCTCGTCAACTGATCCCTTCGAGAACAAGAATAATTGCAGTAGGAACAAGAAAAAGGATTTTCTCCACTGTGAGTCAGCATGTGTCTCGTCAAAACTATCTTTTGAGAAAAAGAATAGCTGCAGTTTGAACAAGAAAATGGTTTTTCCTTACTGTGAGTCAGCATGTGTCTCGTCAAACCTCCCTTTTGAGAACAAGAATAGTTGCATTTGGAACAAGAGAATGGTTTTTCCCCACTGTGAGTCAGCATGTGACTCGTCAAATCTCCTTTTCGAGAACTTGAATAAGCACAAACGGAACATGAAAAAGGTTTTTCTCCACTGTGAGTCATCATGTGCATCGTCAAATTTACCTTAAGAAAACATGAATAGATGCATTCGAAACATGAAAAAGGTTTTTCCTTACCGTGAGTCAGCATGTGTCTCGTCAAAACTTCCTTTCGAGAACATAAAAATTTGCAGTCAAAACACGAAAAAGGTTTTTCTCCACTGTGAGTCAGCATGTGACTCGTCAAATATTTCTTTCGAGAACATGAATAAGCACAAATGGAACATGAAAAAGGTTTTTCTCCACTGTGAGTCAGCATGTGACTCGTCAAATATCCCTTTTGAGAAAATGAAGATTTGCAGTCTGAACATGAAAAAGGTTTATTTCCAGTGTGAGTCAGCATGTGTCTCGTCAAATGACCCTTTCGAGAATATGAGTTAGTACAAACGGAACATGAAAAAGGTTTTTCTCCACTGTGAGTCAGCATGTGTCTCGTCAAATCTCCCTTTTGAGAAAATGAAGATTTGCAGTCTGAACATGAAAAAGGTTTTTCTCCACTGTGAGTCAGCATGTGTCTCGTCATTTCTCCCTTTTGAGAAAATGAAGATTTGCAGTCTGAACATGAAAAAGGTTTTTCTCCACTGTAAGTCAGTATGTGTCTCTTCAAATTTCCCTTTCGAGGATGTAAATTTTTGCAATCGGAACATGAACAATGTTTTTTTCCATTGTGAGTCCGCAAGTGAAGTTCTAACTTTGATTTTGACTTGCAGGAGTACTTACAATGGGAACAAGAGAATGGTTTTTCCAAAGAACGTGTATTTTGATCAGTCAATGAGTCTGAAAAACATTACGAATAAGTATAAGTATAAGCATCATCAATTCAATAAATGTTAAAAAAACACGAATCTTTACTAACCTGTTGTCTGTGTTTTTCTTTGAAGGCGTTTAAGGCATTCGTTTTTAACATCAGGAAGGTCTATTTCAATTTCCATAAAAGGGATTCCCCCTCCATCTTCTTCTTGAGGTCCTGGTTCTACCTTGAAGCTAACAGTCTCCACTTTAATGCCACCTAAAAACCAATCAACAATACTCAATTGATAAGTCCAGACGAAGTGCATTATAAAATAGTACAATTACAGTCGTCCATCTCCTGGAGAGTAGTACGAAAAAAAAGTAGTACGAAAAAAAAGTTTTTTTTTATTAAACTTTTATTTTAAGAATGTACGATAAATGATACTATTGATTGATACCCTTTAAAAACGGGAATCCGGAGAACAGGCTTTTAGGGTTCATTAAGGAAATAAGAAGGACCGCAGATGTTCGTTTCCAGGAGGATATGCTATTTACTCTTGAACACATTCTATAAACAGTTTTGTATTGTTAGAGAAATGATGATCGAATCAATATTACATGTGTTTTAATGCACCCTTATGTAACTTGTGGCAGTTTCCCGTAAATATAATATTTAATGTAAATACCAAAGTACGGCAAGAACAACATGAACAAATACTTCTTAGCAAAAATTATGGCCTGCCTGGGCAACTTAAAACTTACATGGATTACTAGCATCGAAATTTTACGCAAAACAGTTTTTGAGATAAGCATCGCAACTTACGGGTTTTCCGAGTGCTCACCGCATGCTGTAAGGATTCCTTCTTTTCATCTGAAAAATCAAAATTCATATCCCCATACAGCATTTCACAACCGCCTTCTTCCTGTGGCCCTGGTTCCTTCTTGATGGAGACACGCTCTGGATTCAGTAGATCCATGGTAAGACTGTGGTAGGATTATGGTTTGGTTCTAGCCCAAAAATATAACTGAAACCTACAGAAACAGAACGATAAATTAAGAACGAAAATCTTATTTGGAAGAGATTTGATTATTTTATTTCAGTTGGAATATGTTGTTAGAACAATGAGGTGTTTGCAAACATATATACGCGCTGTACAAATCTAAAAGTGGCAAGATAAAAGCGAAACTGTATTACTTTCAATTTCGTAGCTTTCGTAATGAACTGCTACGCGTCACGTAAGGTCGTGTGTAACCTCTGAGTAAATAGAGTTACAAAGTGCCAGATTGCCCTCGTGCGTGATGAGAAAATGTTTTTATTACCCGACAAACACTATAAAAAGCCAAAAGATAAAATTTCATTCGTAAAACACAATAATTATTTTATTATTTTGAAAAAATATATGTAACAATGATTTTCAGATATAAACATCTTGCGAGATAGTGAAAGTAGAAATACATAATTGTAATAAGGACAGCCTTATAGCAGTAGATCTCATACAGTATTCCGTGTTCATCTTATAGTGTAAGCCAGTAAGCGTATATTCGACACGCCCGTGACGTAGAATGTAGTATCCGATGCAAAATCGCTTTAATTCGTACATATTCTTTAAATGTCCATCTTAGCCCCACATGAACAGCATTGGAATTGATAATTTTACTTAAGAAATAAGAGTGTTTTTACTTGCCACATTTTATCTTGAGTTTGTCAGACAATAACGAGTCTAGATGTATTGTGACGTCATTGGGTGGATTCAGAGTAAATATTTGGAAAAAAGATTAAATAATTTTGATTGAATAGAACTTTAAGTTTAGATAATTGATAACGGTTTGCAGAAAAGGTGCTGCCAGTTTTTACGATTTAGTACCGTCCCAAAATATTATTTCAATTATCATGAAAACTCTGTGAATTAAATCGTTAACGCGATCCAATACCAAGTAATGCTAAATCAGGTGTTTTGGTTTGAACATTTGTTTGCTTAGAAATACTACAGATGCTTTAATTAAATACTGCAAGTAGAACACATCTTGGCCTTGTCGGCAGAAGATCATTTTTTGAAAACTTTTTATAAGCCTAGAAAAAAATAAGCATCAGGCCTAAAAAAACTGTCTTGTGCAAAATATCCTATTTACAAATCCATTTTCGGCCAATGTTTTTATTGTATAGCTTAGCAAATTCAATTTTTATTCGATTATCGGAGGAAATTTTTATATATGTACCAGAACTTGAACTGGCTTAGCAGAGGTGAACATTGAATTTGCAATTGAGAAATAATCCTTATGCCGTCTACGCATTGCATTCAGTTACCGCCCACTACTGGTGGTATACAGACGTTCTTTACCTTAGTGCCGCTCTGTTCTGTGAAATTTTTTCAACTAAAATCAGTTTACGTTTTTTTTTTTTTTTTTTATAATTTTAATTTTAGATCTTACAAAACTGATCAATCAGTTTAATTGTAAGAAATCTCTCACTTTTTCTATTTATTAGCTTATAACAATATATTTAATTTAAACTTGATATCTTGGTACCACAATATTAATTGTTTTTTATGTTTGACGGAGGTAGAACGATCTAATTTTCGTTTTTATTTTTGAATGACATGTCTCATTTTTAATATCTTCTGGTAATGAGTTAAACAATTCCGGAATTTTATGTCTTTTTGTTCTATCTCCGTATACATTTTGCGATATTTTAATAATAAACATTTGTGCTTCTCTATGCCTAGTAGGGTAGTTATGGTTTACAGGTTTTTTGAATTCTGTGTTCCAGAATTCATCTAGCGTTATTTGGTAATCTATCCTACTATGTATAGAGAGCACATTACACAAAGAAAACATTTTTTTATAATCGCCTTCACATAATTGTATATTTTTTTTGCCTGATATCAATTTTAGGAAACGGATTTGTAATTGTTCTATTTTATTTAAGTACGTTTTATACGTTAATCCGTAACTATTTACTCCGTATCCTATAATTGATTCCGCTAATGCATTATATATACAGTATAATATATTTTTATTGACAAAGTTTTTTAGGTGATAAAATTTCCCTAACATGGATCTTAATCTATTACATACATTTTCAATGTGATTTGACCAGTTAAAATTGACATCTATTGTAAGACCAAGGTATGTATATTGGTAAACTTTTTCTATGTTTGGGCATTTACATGGCAGAGATCGGTTTTTTGTGTGAAAACAATCGTATGAATGACTTTTTATATGCAGTTCTTTATCCTGACAACTTGCATATGGAGAGTGTATAAGCATATATTTTGTTTTTTTTTGCGTTAATAATAATTCCATTGTCGTGGGACCATTTAATTATGTTATTTAGGTCTGTTTGTAAAAATTCCTCAATTTTCTGTAGATTTCTGTCAGCACATATGACGTGTAATCGTTTTTTTAATTCCTAGTCATATACAATGGGGAGGAAAGATATTAAAAAAACTGGGTACGCTCAGTGGACTAAAAAATTAAAATACGCGCTGGAATGGTTGTGTAAGTTCAAATAATTATGTTCATAATAAATCACTGGAGCGCCCACGTGAAATAAATAATTTTGCCTCGATTGCTCGAGATATCCAGACGATCATTTTTTTTAATTTTTCGTCAACATTAAAATAAACATAAATTAGAATTTTTACATGGAGTCATACAAACTCGTTATGGTGCTATATAGCCAATGAGATAACCAGTATTTTACCGTTTGTTTCATTTTTGTAGGATTTATAGAAAAAATATTAAAAAATGGTAAAATTTATAACCGCGCGAATCCTGCGTGTTTGTTACTTTGAAACTGCCGTGACAGCTACTTTTTTGAGTCAACATTGACTATTTTATATGTATGTGTGTTGTCTGTGGTTTACTTGATAATGAAAGATACATATCTATGGAAGTACGTTTAATATTTAATATAAATTTTTATACGTTTTAATGGAAGAATTTAGATTTTAAAGTTAAATACAGTAATATAAAGCCTTGGCATTTAGTATAAAGATGAAAGTCGTGTTTACCAAGCCAAACTAAATGGTATGGTACTAAATGGTATGTAAGCACAAAGCCTGAAGATGCACATAACCTCAATTAATTTGAACACAAAATATGGAAAACGATCGATGGCATAACTCTCGGAATAATCCAGTAATGTTTAACGTTAAAGGGTACTCACAGGTAGCTTTTCAATAATCACGTAGAAAATCACATTTGATATTTACAACACATCAAGCTGTAAAGCGTCTTGTTCATTTGACAGATAGGCCATAGCATAAATATACCACTCTCTAGATCGATATCTTCGGGCTTTTTGTATGTAACGGAATTATACAGTACTTAACCACAGATATACAAGCAGCATACAAGCAGCACCTACCGTGCGGAGCAGAGCAGTAGACAAGGTAGAGGAAACTCAACGCCGGGTGCGCCTGTTCTCACATTGCTGGAGGATTGGGGGCGGAGCTACGAAGTTTGCCGAGTGAACACGAAGGCTCAAAGCGGCTCGGAACTACGAAGTTTGCCGAGTGTACACGAAGGCTCAAAGCGGCTCGGAACTACGAAGTTTGCCATTGTTTGAAGATGGTTTGAAGTTTGAAGTCTTGAAGTTTAACTGTGGTTTGACGTTCGAAAATCTCTCAAGTATGAGGGAGATTTTGAGTTGAAAGAAACGAAACATGGAGGTCGTTATTAGTAAACATTTACAAGACATAATCAACCCTACGGACGAAAATAAGTATTATTCTGGATACTTCGACAGCCAGGAGAAATACGCTGCATTCAATACTGACTTGAAGGCTTCAGGGTTTTCATTCTCAACCAGAACCAGTTATGGTAGAAAAGGTATGTAGCCCTACCCTACTACAATCACAGAGCGTGCAGCGTCTAGCCCTGCTCTTTTGGCCAACATAAACTAATTTGTATTCCATTTTTTAGGAGAGAAAATCTTCTTTTCATCCCTTAATGGTATCGTTCCTATACCTTTCTTTGGTTCACCATTTTGCATCGAGAAGTCAGAACATCTTCAGTGTTCACAAGGCGAAAACTATTTTAAGAAGAAGAAAGAACCTGATGATTTGGTAAGTATTGCCAGCTTAGGGCTTACGTAGGGCTAATTTAGTTGTCCTCTATATAAGATAAGCAATAGCCTATATATAGGCCATTACCGTGCATTTATGGCAGGTGTAATACGTACCTATGCTACACCTGTTCTATCTCTGTTTCTATCTCTGCTCTATATAGCCCTATAGCCTATATGCTGTGCCAACCTTGACCTAGCTAACCTAGGGCCTAGGCCTACCCCTGATAGCCCTATAGGCCTACAATCACATATACGTATGTATTGCTGCTTATAGACCTCAGAATAATTAATTAAAAGGTCCAGATCACACGTCAAATCTACTTCCTATACTGGCCTCCCGGTTGTAAATGCTGAATGGAAAGCGCCCACATGAGCTATTATTTTGTAGAAAGTTACATATTTGCGTTATTTTTACAGACTGACCACCCGTCGACCCGTCATCAGTAAAAAGACGATTTCTGATGCAACCGTCAAAGAAGATTGGTTGCCCGGCTTACCTTTCGGTGAAATGCATCCGTGTTTTTGATGGGTCAGAGTATTCCCTTCAAAAGCAGAATAAAAATGATATGAGAAAGGTAAATTTTCACCAAGAACACATAGAGGGCGATTCCACCATTTGTGGTCCAGATACAGTAAATATCTAACTATATCTCCTATGCAAATAAGCAAATCCTATAGGAAATTTCCTGTTCTTTCCAATGAGACTAATTAGAAGAGTGTAAAAGAATTATTTCTAACAATATAAGACATATTGTTACAATGGTTGTTTTCGTGCAAACGAGCGAATCAAAGTAAATCCATGTTCTAGGACTAACAAATGGTGTAAAAATTAAAATAATTTCTAGCTTTGGTAATAAATCAAATTTTGATATACATATTATGTAAGGGACAAAAATATGTTTGAATTTTTTTGTAATATATAAATACTTGTTTTCTTATAAAAATGAGTTTTACTTTTTATCTGCGTTACACACGTAACTTTTATAGCATAAATTGTATGAAACATCCACATTAAGGGCTGCTTCACAAGGTTCATAATTTAATTTGAAAGTAAGTTACATACAAGGATAATGCCTGAAAAAATTACAACTTTAAATGTTTAGTCCTTTTTGACTTATGCCCTTTAGAATATCTGTCACACACGTAACGATGCATTGTGACATAGGGTTATTTGCACTGAAACTCCCTAACATTTTTCAAATTAACTACCAAACTTATAAAAATACAACCCAGATTAATTACTAGTGTGATTTTAATGCCCTAGTGTATCATTAACAGTTCTCTTTAAATCACGGATCAATTGTAGATGGGTTTTACGTTATATTTACATAAAATCTATAATTTTGCACTTCAAATATAATGTAAGGTTAATGAACTGCAATCGGTGAATGTAGAACTAGAAGACTGGTGCTTCATTATGTTACAACAGTGTTAATAATGCCAGCAAAGTGATGACCGCTCACTGAACCGAAGTTGACGTAACCGCGTCATGATTCCCTCTGGGAAATACTGGAATCGGCCGTAGAAACCGGATATGCGTATTTTATCCTAATGAGAATAATCAATAAAATATCTCCGTTGGCTGTCATTGATTCCAGTGGCAAAATGCGTTTTCCACAAGTTTCCCACAAAAAGGCGTTTTCCACAAACACCAGAAGACAGAAACTTGAAATGAAATTATTACCAAAAAAGAAAGAGTTTAGTCCACAATTCATCATAAGGTTGCAAATATGTTAACTGCCTTTAAGACCCGCCACAATACCGTCTAGTTCCTCAATATGTACGCTTGTGTCATCCGAAAACTCATTATATTTTGAATTGACTGTATTACCACAAAGCAGTCGAGTTTATAAGAAGGTTTATAAGAAAGTAAAACATTTATGAAAATTAGGACTAGAAAAAAAAATGAAGGGGGGCGGCAATTTTTTGTTTGCCTATGGCGGCGAAATACCTAAATACGGCCCTGAGCCTTAAGCACCACAAATTTTCATACATTTTTATTCCCATAAACTTCACAGAGTTCTCAGTTTAAAGTCAAAAAATAAAAATACGTGGTTTTTCTGATGTCACACACGTAACGCCGACTAGAACTTTTATAAAAAAGTAAATAATGTATACAATACATTTCTCTTTGAATGTCAAACCCCAAATCCTTACCCTAAATGACAGAATTTTTATTTTAGGTCTGTGCACATTTTGTATGCCTGTTATATTGGACTGAAAGTTGGAAATGTGTGTGCCAATGTCACACACTTAAATCTTACTTGTGACTAACACTCAAACTTGTCTCACACAGGTATTGAAGAAACTCAACGAAGATTTGGCAGCAAGTGTTCCACTGAAAAGTACTTTGCGTTACGTGATTGTAGTGTCACCTGCAGCGGAACATACACATGCAACTCTTTCGTCCAATTTGAACCAGACTTTGCACCCGAAGTTAAAGACAGAACTGAAGAACATGGTGAAGAGAAATGTTTGTTGTGTTAAAACCATGAAGTTTCATTTAAAGGAATTGGTTAGAAGAATGATTAAAGACGAAAACATTCCTCAACCCTACACACTGAACAGATGCTTTTATCCATCAGATAAAGTTATACAATCTCACATGTATAAGGCGCTCTTCCAAATAAAAAAGAGTAAGTTTGATCAAGAAGCAACAGAAGAGTTAATTAAAAGCTGGAAAGCGGACGCAGTAGACGACAACTTTTTCTTCCGCCCATATGCTGCGGAGGTCGAAGATGCAGAAGAGGACTCGACGCCGACTTCTTTATCTACAATTTTATTCTGTCACCAGACCAAATGGCAGCGTGAACTCCTGCGGCGCTATGGCAACAACATATCTCTTCTGGATGCCACGTACAAAACTACAAAATACAGTTTGCCACTTTTTTTTATAACAGTAAAAACCAATTGTGGCTATTCTGTTGTTGGCACTTTTGTGGTGCATAGTGAGGCATCTACGCTTATTGAGGAAGCGTTGAGTGTTTTTTCGTTGTGGAACCCAGAGTGGAAACCAATGTATTTTATGACCGACTTCTCAGAAGCTGAGATCAATGCTCTTGAGAGAACGTTCCCAAAATCGGTGGTGTACCTCTGTGCGTTCCACAGGGAACAATCATGGAACCGATGGTTGAAAAAGAAGGGTAATGTGCCTAACGATGCAGAAGCTACTTTGAAGAAATTGTGGAGAGGGCTGGCAAGTTCGCAGTCTAAAGATGAGTATCTCTGCAACTTGGAGAGCATGAATAACGATGAAGTGTATATGGAGTGCACAAATGCCAGAAGCTATTTTCAGAGGGAATGGTTACCATGCTACCGTCGGTGGGTCCAGGCGTTTCATAGACCCGATTTCCTAGCCAAAGTCACCACCAACAATGGCGTAGAAAGCCAGAATAAGGTTTTGAAACACAGCTTTCTAAAACATTCGTCCGACAAGTCTCTTTCTGGCATTTTAAGGATAATCATTGAGCAGTATTTACCTGAGTCATTGAAGAAATACACGGTGTCCAATGCTCAGCTGCATTCTTCATATAAGCCTTTCAATGAAGAAATCCCGCCTTTCCTTAGGAACCGTCCGAAAGAGTTTGTTCAACGTGTTATGAAACGATACATGGCTGCGAAGGATGAATATGACGCGTCGAAGATCGTTGATATGTGTGAAGGACTATTCATGGTTAGAAGTGAAACGGACTTTGATTGCTGGTACACTGTAGACTTCGCCGAATCGTGCTGTTCTTGTTATGACTTTAAAACATGGAGAACTCCATGTAAGCACATGTGCGCCATTTTTCTTTATATGGAGTATACTTTTGATCATTTGTCAAAAGAGTTCCGAGATAATCCATACATTTCTCTTGATGAAGAGTTTTCTTCGGGAATGCTTTATGACCAAGCAAATGAGACGACAAGCCTATCGCCAAGAGATGACTCTGCCAGTACGACATCTTGTGACGATGCTATTGATGGCATAGAAGCTGAGACTACGAGTAAGCCTTCTTCAGTGGAACACAACAGAAATCTGGCGCAGAAATACCGTGAAAGCTTGAAGATGATGGCCGATTACTCGTACCTCCTAAACGATGACCCCACGACTATGCTGAAGATGTTAAATTTCAATAATGAAAATTTGGCTGAAATGAAGGCAAAACTCCCTACATCCAATGAAGGGCTTATTTTAGAGAATTCTCAGAAGCAGGTTCAAAGGTCACGAACAAATGCAATAAAGAGCAAGTATCTGGAACTTCCACGTAATCAAAGAAAAAAGAAGAATGAAAACAAGTTTGTTGGGCGTGTTGGAGCTGTAGCTGACAGTTGGCGAACAGCCACAGACATTGTTATTCACTCGGATGATGATATGTGTTAGAAACAATCATATCGAGTCATTCCTCGCCACTTGCTATAGTGCAGTGCAACGTGTTCGCATGTTGTGCAACGTGTCCACGATTTCATAACAACCGTGTTCAAAATGTCTTCACGTCCACCGTGTTCAAAATGTCTTCAAGTTGACCATGTAGGTCTTATGCTTGTAAATAAGCTATTTTAAAGTGAATTATATGTGAATTCTTGTTTGAGATGCAACAAGTTTAGTCTATACTCCTATAGGTCCTGTGCTTTTAAGTTTTAATAAGCTAATTTTCTGTGAATTATGACCATGTGAATTCTTGTTCGAAATACAACGTGTGTGCGTCCTCTACTGTATCTGCGTACTTATCCTGTTCATCGTTTGAACCACTTTGTAAATAATTTGGTGTTGCATGAAGGCATTATAGTGTACTTCTGTAGTTCCTATTACTTCTGTAGGTCTTCTGTAAGATGTGCGTGGGCTATAATGCTCTTCTTCAGACCGCAGTTTCAATAAACGGAAGTTTTCCGATGTGACGTCAAGCTGTCTGGCCAGGCCTACCGAATTTTAGTTGAGAATATAAATAAATAAACAAATTCTTTATTTCAGTTGAACAATACATTGTTATATAAAGCGTCAAATTAAAATAGATTTATAAATATATTGTAGAAATATATTTGTTGCTGTTATGTTATGTTGTTAGTATATTGCCGGTTCAGTTAGGTCAAAGAGAAGTATTGTAGATAATCTAGCCTTCTACTTCCTGGTTACGAAACCATTACTAGGATAGGTTATTGTACTTTTTATTACTAACCTCCAACTTACCTAGCTCTGGTAGTTTGTATTGATATTTGAAGGTTATGTTTGTATTATTTAAGGAAGAAGGAGGAATCTGAACTAACTGAAAATGCTCAAATTATATCCGAGAACGTTTTCCACATGAAGCAAACTGTTCAGAATGCGTGTGGAACCGTCGCCCTGCTTCACAGCATCGCGAACAACACCGACAATATCCAACTCTTCGACGGCTGGCTGAAGCAATTCCTGGACGATGCCAAAGAACTGGACTCCACCGCCAGAGGTTCTCTGCTTGAAAACTGTGAGGGAGTAGTCTCTGCCCATTTCGAGCTGGCCAAGGAAGGCCAGTCCAACACTCCCGGAGAAAACGATCCTGTCAACCACCACTTCATCGCGTTTGTGCACAAAGATGGCAAACTGTACGAGCTGGTCGGGCGCAAGTCCTTCCCGATTAACCATGGAGACACGACCCCCGAGACGCTCCTGGAAGACTCTGCCAAGGTCTGCCGCACCTTCATGGAAAGGGATCCCAACAATGTCAACTTCACGGTGGTTGCTCTGAACGCTGCCGATTTGTCTGAATAAATTATATATCTTCAGGATGACAAGAATCAAGCGTGACTGAATTTACCTCCACCATATTTACCATTAACATTGAGCGAGTTTATTTTTATTATTTTTATTTATGTGATTCATTATGTATGTACGTAAATCACATTAGTTTTGCCATTATTTAAATGCTATTTTTAAGTTATCGCCATTGTTCAATGTTTGTGGGTTGGATTAAAACTGCTTTCTGCTTGTCATCTTCAAACTCATAATTTTAAAAATCTCAATAATTATATCACTTTGTGCAAGTCACAATAGTTGTAAGGTTTGATGGCTATTCTTAGCTTTTTGTTTTATGTTGTGAAAAAAACTCTTTATTTTGGTTGGATTTCTGCATGATTCTGCTTAGTACTAGGAATATGATGGATATTGTATTTCATGGCATTGTGATACTGGTAAATGATTGTCATACTTAATATTATATTTTTTACATTTTCTATTACCTAATAAAGTCGCTTTTATGAATATGATTGATTATTTTATTTGTCTTGATATTTTCTGTAAACACTACTTCTTTTGAACAACTTGTAATCTACCGAATAAGTTGAACCACAACTCTGTCTTGGGACACACTTCTTGCTTCTTTCACATTCTTACTTTTATGTTTTTCTGACTCTTGTCATGACCTGATTCAAGTGACTTCCTTCATTTATCCTTTTGACCTGTCCCAACCATAGTATTTAATGGCATCCCTTTTATAAACTTATTCATTAAGCTTACATTAGTTTTACATTCTGTCTGGATCTTCACAAATAGGTAATCAAAATTCGGAAAACAGCCTCAGGGACCTCATTTTATAACTTGAAAAATGGTTAGACAATAGTTAATGTGCAGTCTATCCTCTGATTACACTTTTGGCTCTTTACACAGTAAGTACTGTGATGATGGATTTGTTTATGTAATCATCATAATATTGAATCCTTTTCAATCTAATCTAAACTAATATGTAGTATAAGAATATTAAATTTCAGTAAGAAGCAGCTTTCCGAATGCACAAAATATTTGATTACAGAATGTTATTTACTCTGCCAAAATCATTTTCAGCAAGCCCACATACTTGATCAGCTATTTCAGTCCTGCTCTGCTGTTTACAAAAAGGTCACCTTAATACAAAATTTTATCCATTCATTATTCGTGGGGGTTGGCTACAACCAACAACATGCCATTTTAAAAATCAATAATGGAGTTGGAATGAATCATGTTTTCTTGGCTGACATGCATCATTCTCACTAAAAATTAGTTTGTATTATAGGAGTAGGTAGTAACCAGTTGTCATTGACATTAATATGATGAACTTGTATGTCTTCTTGAAAATATGTGTTAATAAGTTTACCTTAATGTTCTACCTACACATTCGATTGTAAAAGTTTTACTATTTTTTCAAATTTTTGTAAAATGGTCCATGTCCATAACATTATTGTCAATTCTATATCTACCTACAATAAGTTGTTTTATGTGACACACGAATCCCAATGTCAAGAACTATTTTTTGGACAAAGTAATCCAAAATTTTGAAGTGTTGGAATGGAAGAGTTTGGAAATTTCCTAGCTTTTTTATTTTTATTCTTTATAATGAAATTACAAATGAGAATGTAAAATTGTAAAACATGTGAAAGTAAAAATCTAAGAAATATCTGATCAGATTTTTATTCTCGATAATAACGACCTCCATGTTTCGTTTCTTTCAACTCAAAATCTCCCTCATACTTGAGAGATTTTCGAACGTCAAACCACAGTTGTACTTCAAGACTTCAAACAACGGCAAACTTCGTAGTTCCGAGCCGCTTTGAGCCTTCGTGTTCACTCGGCAAACTTCGTAGCTCCGCCCCCAATCCTCCAGCAATGTGAGAACAGGCGCACCCCTCAACGCCATTTAAAAAAAGATTCGACCATAGACAACATAATTGCTCTCAGCCTACTCTATTCATTCACTAGCCCAAAAAAACTATTATAAAAATAAAAATGTCCTTGAAGCAGAAAAATGTCGAAATGTTTTCCAAGGGCAAGGTTCATCTGACTAAGAAAATAAACTTTTACAGTGCATTTCCTTAAGATGAAACTTGTTAATCTGAGAAGAAGAAACCCAAAATGACAAGAAATTTGCTAAAACACTGAAGAAAATTTCCAAAACATGATTGTCCGACAGTACGACGAAGAAATCCGACATTTTTCAGCCTCATGAACTCAAGGTTACATATGTTTAAAAATCTTTAATTTCACCAAAACAATAAGATAATACAGGATAACACTAATCAATAACATTTTTTGATCCTTCTTTTCTCACCAATGAGATCTGCTTTTAGCCATATTATTCGTTTTCTATAAGAATTTTGAGGTGGGCGTGGCGGTTTCAAATGAGTTTCAAGGCCAAAGCTTAGTTAAATGCCCCTGGGCCATAGATATGTGTGTTAAATAAGATGCTCAGCTTACTACATTTGAGTTACTGTAGGTAGTAGGTACTGGAGTAGTTGTTTTTTATTATTATTTATATTGGCTTTTCCCACTAATGGTGATCTTGGCAATACATAGTTGACATTTATTTATAAATAAATACAGCGAATAACCAATGTAACATACTTTGTCTATGTGCCCCCTCCCCCTCCCAAAACCGTTAAAAATCTGCCTCTTTCCGCAGCTACTGCTCCCGCTGAACTCCGAGCTATTCAATCGATTTAGAACTAAATTCTTTTTATGTTTCGATCAAAATATATCAATCGTGTAAATGTTTCGATCCTGCCCATAGCTACTGTAAATAATATGAAATTAATTAGGTTCGCAATAAAACAACGTGCTTGGCTAGGCTGACAAAAAATGGAAGAAGTTTATTACATACCATAGACTCTTTTCGCCTTGTCTTAGGACCCATGAAATCTTACCCAATCAACGCAATGCAAGTAGAATGCTGCGAACCTCATTTACATGTAATAAGTCAATAACATCCCATCCCTTGATTCATAAACTTCAATGCTTAAAGTAAGAAGTTAATTCAAATCCCTTTTGGAAAAATCATTCTCCTCCCCCTCTCTATGATTACTACAATTCTCTCCTGGAGGGCGATTTTCGATCTACTTAACGACACTTAAATCGTCCTTTCCTTCAAATTAACGATTTTTTCGGATTATTCGTATGAAGCGATTCCGTTTCTCTCTATGATAGATTGAATCCTTAAATTTTCGATTGCGCGCCAAAACGTTAGTCTATTTGCGGCATGTTCCAGAAAGGAAGATATGGTGTAAGGACCACCATCAGAATTGAAATGGCTTTAGCCGTGTTTGGTGACCAGATCTGAATAGATACTCACATACCATCTCTCTTCTCCTTCCTCCTTCTTCCTCTCTTTCTCTTCTCCATCTCCTTCCCCGCCACACTACCTTCAGCCTCACAATATACGAATATACCCCCATTGAGGATTCCATAGTCTCACTGGCTTTAGATGGTTGGGAGCAGTTGAGACTGTGTGCGGTATTCCATAAAAAAAATCTCGAGTGATGCGAAAAAATTATTGAAGTTTAATTTTGTGAATAAGTTGAAAAATTGGTTTGTTTTTCATTGTTTCATTACCTACATTTGACAAATGTAATTTTTAAAGTTCACTTACTGTAGAAAGATTTATTTTTTCTTTCGAAAGTTCTTATTTGCCGTGAGCTTATTATGTATGTTGACTATCGTGACTAACATATTATTTTTTTAAATACTTTCAGCTCATAAAATCCTAAAATTATAATATCTCACGATTTGGGTTATGGGTGTGCGCTATTTAACATTACGTTTATTATTGTTAGTCGTGTGCCTAGTGGTTTTATTGTAGTTCCTACATAAGAATATGTTTATTGTTTTTAATGTGACTAAAAAAAAAAATCGGAAACTTTTAATTGAATGAATTCAAAATTGAAAGATATGAATTTCGTTTTCATCAGCAATCTCAGCAGTGATAACGGACTAAATATGTGTCGTAGATGTCTTTCAATCAGATTATGAGGATAGTCGATTTCTTGCACATTTCAATGTCCTGGCTCTTTTGTTGTATTTCTTGAATAAAAATAAGTTTTAATGCACTAATATAATTTATTAATACTTATTTTAGGTAAAAGCCCTAAATTTTTAAATAAATAATTGAATAAATAAATAATTAATGAAGCATCCTATATATTTACCTAGCAAATTGAAGAAGTACATGTAAAATATGGTGAATAAGTCTATAAATGACATAATTTAAGACTTATTTTTCTATTTGAGCTAATGGTCTAAGGTTTATTGATTCTCGAGTCGGTGAAGACATTTTTTAATTCAATAACAGTATATATACACAATTATACATATTTTTAGTGGAAGTAGATATAAGAAAACAACTAAAAATCAACATGGCCGCTCATTTTAACTAGCCGACTCCTGATTGGTTGAAAGTGGAGATTGAACATTCAAGACCTCAACGTTCGGCGGGATGTTGAACAACTATCTATAAACTTTAAAAACTGTAACGGACGTAGTTGGCCACATTATTTAATTTCATAAAATCTGTTTTACATTTATAAAATGTGCCTACCCCACGCCACTGGCGAAATCCAGGAACCTCGTAGCATAGTGAATCTTATCTCTTTCTGAGCGCTATATTACGGGGGACCTGGGAAAAATACCAACTTAAAAATGTTTTACAAATTTGATCGCTTTGAGATCATTTTTACACATTTATTTACAAACTTTTTATTTTTTGTCGTATCTTGGCAAACAAAAAATCTAGTTATTTATTAAAAGTATACAATACAGAATATAGTATATTATATAAAGCATTGTACTCCCAGGAGTTAATAAACTCATTGCGGGAATGATACGCATTACATGAAACATATAGCTGTATGTATTAAATGGACATATGATGGGACATACACAACATTATTATTTCAGATAGTCATTAATAAGATGAAGTTTGAGCATGTTAGTTTGGGTCTTTTTACATTGACTTGCACATTTGATCTCGTTGGGTAGTTGATTATATTTTGTGTGAGCTATGTATTCCAGGGATCTTAGTCCACATTTTGTTGATTTGATTTTTGGTATATGTAGTTTGTTGTGATTTCTTGTGTTGTGTTGGTGTACGTCGTAATTGTAATAGAGTGTAGTGTTGGAATGTGCCGAGTGTTGAATTACTTGTAATATAGTTTTCGTTATTTCAAAAGTGGGAATGGTATTAAAAGGAAGTATTTGGGTGTTTCTGTAGATGTCTTTGACATGTGTGTCCCAAGGTAAACTGAAAATATTTCGCAGGGCTCTATTTTGGACGACTTGGACTTCTGAAAACATTTTTTTTGTAGCAAATCCCCAGATTCCGGCGAGATATATTAGATGTGAGTGAATCATAGCATGGTAAATCGATTTTAATAGAGAGGGAGGAAGTAACCCGCGAAGTCTATATAAAACACCAGTTATAGGAGTAATTTTGGATGGAACATGTTTAAATTGGTGATTCCATGTGAGTTGTGAATCAATGAAAAGGCCAAGATATTTTGTAACATCAGCCCTTTCAAGGCGGTTATTATCAAGACTTATATTAAGACTTACATTTTTTTGATTTGCAAACAGTATGTAATGTGTTTTTTAATGTTTAGGCTAAATTTGTTTAATCGCAGCCAGTTTGCCAGGCAAGCTACATCCCTTTCCATTTCCTTTTCAAGTTCGTTTAAATCATTATTGTGATAAAGAATCACTGTGTCATCTGCATAGAGTTGTATTGTACCCTTAAGTCCCCATTTAGCAATATCATTTATATATATTAAAAATAGTAATGGTCCAAGTACGGAGCCCTGAGGCACGCCACATTTTATCGTTCCCATGCTGCTTGTCCCTTTTCCAACAAAGGTCTGACAGTGTCGGTTAGAGAGGTAGCTACACAGTAACTTCAGGGGAGTGCCTACTATGCCTAGGTAAAGATACACATTCTTATAACTACTATGCATTTAAACTATGTAATTGTTATTCATGTAAGCCTTCAAAATCTTTTCTAACTCGCAAATTTAAGCGACTACCTTCGACTATGCTACAGGCAAAATGAATATGCGACATTTTGCCGGGGCATATAAACACATTACTGGCGCGGGTAAAATCCCCCACCACTTTTGGACTCCCAGCCCAATGTCGGGTGCGAGCAATGCTTATTGCATATAAGCAGCCAAATAATAAAATAAAATTAGTTCATCTTTACCACCGAAACCAAGCGTTTTATTATCTACAAGTGACTCCTGCCCACCATCTGCCTCACCTCGCCAAGTCTTCTGCTCCAATCCTTCTGGTGTTACCTCTTCAAGACAAGCCGGCCCTCCTCTGGAAAACCGCCAACGCCAGAAGCGAGCAGAGACGACAGCACACCCAGTGCCCAACATTCACCAAGCCTGGGTGCGGGAGGCAGATTTCATCATCAAATATTACTACTATCATCATCATCGGCCGTAAAGGAGCATTCTCATCGGTTGAAGACACGGTTTGGAACCGGCGCCCAAATCTACAGTCTTGTGCGGACTCCCGTCAAGTACAAAAACATATATTATATTCATAACGTTGAGAGTTTGAATGATCAATATCGGGGAGTTTGAACAAATAAGAACTCAAACATTGTTCCGTGAGTGGATATTGCCACTCTAAAAATGCTGAAAATGTTACTTCAAAACCGAAAACTACGTTTTTTTTAACTTCATTAATGCGCAATAGGCTAATGAACATATTTGGCATTCATAACTCCGTTTTGCAAAAAAGGTCTATTAAACAAACAAAAACTAGGACAGTGATATGCCAAGTATGAAGCATTTTGTAAAAAAAAGGTGAAACGTCGCAATAACCAAAAAACTGTCAATTCACTTTGAACTTGCACTTACTTAGGTAGCTTGAATATATGTTTGTAAATCGCTAACACTACACTGGCTTTATATTTTAATCACGAAGAACTTTAACAAGCAATATTTTCTACGCGTAATGATAGTATTTCGACAACAAATCACAACCCGCTTGCATAAATCGTCTATTGACAAATGAGAAGCTCTAGGCAAAGTGTGAATTTTTTTGATGATGTTGTGAATGAAGGGTCTGACCTTCCAATGCTTATCTGAATCGTTTGTTCTGTCCTGCAAATTGTCCGCAAAATGTAAAAAATTGCGTAGCTCAAAATATCGATCTCTGGACATACAATTAGTGATAATTGGTAAACTTAAATCTAACGACCAGTACATCCGAGTTTGTGGAAATTTCAAACTGCCCATCAGCACCTGGACCCCAGTGAAGTTAATCAACTCCCTGGAATTAGTATTAACGGACCTGTGCTGCCGTTCCTGAATTGAATACAGGTTCGTCTGCTCCGCCACTAGTTCCCAAAACTGAAGGTCCAAGTATTCGAAGAGCAGTTTCATTACATTTGTGAAAGAGTCTCCTTCGGTTTTGAGAACTTCTTCCGAGGCTGGTCCTACAGTTGGCATTCTGTAACAGTAAAACAAAAATTATAAGGACGTTAATTGAATAAAATATCAAGGAACAACACAAATAGCAACTCGTACGACGTGAATTCTTGTGGTTTACATCAATTGATAGAAGGTGTCACATAGGTCAATGATGTGGGAATTCATTAGCTAATTGACTCCACTCTTCAATATTACTAAAATACTCACACTTTTGAAAGCCATGGCAAAAGTCTGGTCTGCCTATCCATTATTTGTTCCTCTTCGAAGAGATCCTCCGGTGGTTCATTCAGAGGTAATGGAGAGGTTGCTTCCGGAATATATATAAACTGTCATCATCTGACTCTTCACCGTCGGACACTTCAACATCGCTCCCATTGGGGATGTTCGAAATATCATCGTCATTCAGAAACCGAACTGAAAGAAAAAAGCAAACATGAAACGTCACAATACTGACCCGAGGTACACTTCCAAGTACCTACTACCGTTTTGACAAATTGGATTACTTTACAATCAATATATACATAATGAATAATCTTACATGTACACTTTCATAACTATATTAAATCTAAATATCATTAAAATATTCCATATTTCAAAAGAAATTAAATAACTTACCCGGGCGAAACGACGAACCGGACGCCATTTTGAAATAATGCACTTTACAAGACTTTGAAACAAGTTTAAAATAATTATTTTGTAATAAATGCCACAGCTGACAAATCCTGGCGGAAGAAATATATACTATTTATCTATGAAAAGTGTTGTCAGCGTAAAAATATTTATTTATTTATTACACGCCTTAGTGGGCTTTTCTTTAAAAAAAAATACAAGCATTTTGTATCAGAGTAAACACTTAAGAATCAATACAATAAAGAAGAATGTAAGGCCTCAGCACGGGCAAGCCACCCAGTGAGGCCAACATTACTGGAAAACTTTGAAATGTAAAATATATTCTACCAAATAAAAAAAAAAAAAAAAAATAAAAAAATGGCAAAAATGAATCCTCACGCATATAATTGAATTTAAAAGATTCAACAAAACAAAATAGTAGAAGCGGAGAAGTTATATGGGTACATAGGTCTATTTGTGTCTAGAAGAATAAAAGTGATAGAATATACAACATTTATACTGAATAGTTTTCAAATGAAATATATCACCCAGATCAGAACATTTTTTTCCGAGATTGTGAAGTCTCGGAATCGGAGAATTTTGGTAAGCTGTAAGTAAGTGTACTGGTGTTATTGAAGTAAAAAGGTAAGAAATGTCGGCATGATTTTTTGGGAACATGGATATTAATACATTGAAGTAATTCGGGACAGTCAATTTTAAAATGTAGTATTCTTTGTAACAGTATTAAATCTGTGCGTATTCTTCTCTCTGAAAGTTTCAATAGAGACATTTTATCCAAGAGGTAATTGTGAGTTATGTTTTGTATAGGAATATTCAATTTATAATTAATAAACCTAAGAAACTTCCGTTGAATCTTTTCAATGTTATCTGAATGAATATTGAAAAATGGAGACCATAACGTAGAGTTATACTCAAGTTGGCATCTGACAAGGGTTTCATATCACGTAATAAATGTTCCTAAATTATTGAAATCTTTTGCAGCTCTCAAAACAAAGCCAAGAGTCTTTAGGGCCTTGTTGATAATATTATTAATATGACATACAAAGGTGAGTTTACTGTCGAACATAATGCCTAGATCAATAATTTTATTAACACAAATTAAATTTTCATCATTTAATGAATATTGAAAAAAAAGGATTACTTATTTTGGAAAAATGAATGAACTGGCATTTAATTTTTATTAATAAAATTTGCAGGAAAAAAAGAAAAACACAGGTACAATACAGTGTACTTTAGGAAGCAAGAGGATAACTTCAGTTTTAGTTTCAGTTTGTTGATATCCTTTATTTCTTATAAATATATATATATACCTAACCAGACTTTAAATATATTTAATTTTAATATGTATCAGACCAGGCCAGGCCTTTATATAAATACTACGTTTGTTTAAAGAATTATAATAGTTCCCTTTGAAATATCGCAGCAGAGCTGCGGCCTGGTCCCCAAAATCTCCAAGTGCGTCTTGTGTTTCCTGGGAGAGAGGGCTGCCGTCGGACCAATGTAGCTCAAAATGCCCCTCGTCTTACCTAGAAAAAGACAAAATTTGAGACCAATGATTACACAATTCTAATATTATACACATGTTTATTAAATTATTATTTTTTAATTTTATGGATAAAATGAATAGAAAATATTTTAAGAAAAAGGGGACATTTATATTTCGCCACTAGTTATTGTTTGTGATTGATTCACTGTCGAACTTTTGAACCTTCTTATATGGGAAAAATCGAGTTTTTGCAGTTTCTGCTGAATTTGTAGGGACTGAAAACAAAACTTCTTAAGCGAATTCCACTGTAATATAAATTAGTTGTATACGTTCAGAATATTCCGTCAAATGAGAATTCCACACTGTTGAAGCGTACTTACGACATCTTGTCGCTTTAATTCGTTTTTATCCAACAGACCAAAACGTAAATCGGGAGAAATAGCGCTACAAAGTTTTTTTTTACGAAGTTATACAACAACGAAATTAGTTCAATTCTAAGCTTACTTAAATGATTTAAAATGATAGAAATTATTATTTTTTAGTATAATTCGTTCGAAATGTTTAAAATTACGCAGAAAACAAGTTTTTAATTTAGATGTAGGACAAAGTGTTGAATAAACACGCTTGGAATGTTTAATTTTGGTGGACTTAACACAAACTGCATCTTAAAAAGCAACCCAAGCACATTTGACAGCTCTTCAACTTGTGTTAGCAGAGAAGCAATCTAAGGTCTCAAAAGACCAGCAGCTGAGGATCGCTAGAAACATATCGGAAGTTTTCAGATCCGTATCTCAGCTGTTGTTGGAGCGCGAGACGATGCGTGCGGATTTAGCTACAGTTACAGCACAACTTAGAATGGCAGAAATAAAAATACGCCACGAGAAGAGGGAAAAAAGGCACCTTGAGCAAAAAATCATACAATTAGAGTCTGATCTCGGGCCTGTAATGCAGAGAGTGGCAATGGCAACGGAGGCTACCCTCTCTTTTGCTGACATCGCCCGAAAACAGCCATATGATGCTCACCAACCCCCACCAATCACTCAACAAGGACATCGCGTCGGACCACCAAGACCTGCCGTTTGCATCTTTCCAACGGATGCGGACGCCACAAAGGACAGTGACGGTACGAAAAAAATGATTGAAGATACAATTCGGCCATCTGAACTAGGCGTTCGGGTCACGGGAATAAAAAAAATAAGAAATAAAGGTATCTTGATCAATACGGCAACCACGGGCGAACAACAAAAGCTATTAAATGCACCTTGCTTCGACAACTCGAGCAAACTGAAGGCCCGACTACCGTCAAAGCGTCTACCGAGACTGATATTCTTTAATGTTCCCCGGGACCTGACCGACGAAGATTTTCTAAGGATGGCTCTCACTGGTATTCCCAACGTTGAAGACATTGAATAAACTATTGCAGGCTGTAAACTAAGTCACCTGGCTGGTGCTCGCACAGGTAACGCTTGTCACCGTATCTACGCAGTACCCGCTACCGTACGTAAATTTCTAGTCGAGCAAGAGAAAGTATTTATAAGCTGGACTATTTGCCGCGTCCGAGATTTTATTGGCCTTACTGTCTGCACCAAATGCCACATGATTGGTCACTCATACAAGTATTGCAGAGAGACCAAACCCACATGTGAAAATTGTGCTCAACAGAATCATACTGGTGAGTCCTGCCCAAATTCTACCATCAAACCAGTTTGCGCGACATGCACCAGATTTGATAAGCCTGCTGATCACTCAACTGGAGATAGGGACAACTGCCCGGCCTACATCGCTGCACTCAAGAACGACCTTGCAACTATAGATTATGGAGTGTAACATACATGAGCATAAGTGCCTCACCATCGAGAATTATAATCCCGTGACGAACTGTCTACGAATAATGTATATGAACGCGAGAAGCATCCGTAATAAGTTTGATGAGATCGAAGAAAAAGTAAGAATTTCGCGGTACATTGTACACGTGCTCGTCATTACGGAAACGTGGCTTAAGATTGGAGAGGAAAAGTTTTACTCCCTGAATGGTTACAAAAGTGTTTTTGCTTCTCGCCCCAACGAAGGAGGAGGCGGCGTAGCAATATATGTGATTGATACTATGAAGTGTGCAATTATTGAAAATTTCTCAAATGAAAATTCCTTTTTAGGTATAACGCTTAGTAGCAGTGAAACCAGTTAACATCTATGCTATCTATCGAAAACCCAACACAAATATGCAGGATTTTCTAATACATCTAGAAAAAATACTGAACGAAAGTAGACAAGATACATTAATATTCGGAGACTTTAACATTGACATATCCATATCCACACACTCTTCATTAAATTTTTGCAACATCTTACAATCTTACAATTTTTCAATACATAACAAAACATTTCCCACGAGAGTCACTGATTCAAGCTGCACCTTAATAGATCACATCTTATCAAATAGGCAAAACATTCAGACTACTATATCGAATATTGATGATCCACTTAGTGACCATAATATACTTATTGTTGATTATAAGAACAACTTAAAAAAATGTTTTAATAATAGAACCAAATCCCGGATTACGAGACCTATCATCAACAGTATGTCAGTAAAATCCTATCTTCTTGATAACAATTTCACGATCAACTTAAGCAACTCAGAAGACCCTTTTAAAAGTTTCAATTATCACATTAAAAAGGCAATAGAATCAGGTACAACTACACCAAAAACAGGATTAAGAAGTCGGGTACAACTGAATACTCCGTGGTTTGATTCCAAATTAAATACATTAATCAAAGAACGAAACCAGATTCACAAGCAGTGGAAACAAGACCCTGGTAATCTTACTCTTGTAACACTTAAAAAGAGATTGAGAAATACCATTACTAATTATAGGCGAAATCTAAAACACAAATATTATGCGAACAGCTTTCAACAAAACCAAAATAACCCCACTAAAACCTGGAAAATCATAAACTCTATTCTATCAAACCGAACACATAAACCAACTAACGAAATAGAATCCCTCGTGGTAAATGACTGCGTAATTAAGGATCCGAGCCAAATAGCATCCGCATTTAATGAGTTTTTTCTCTCAATAGGAAAAAAGCTAGCAGCTACCATTCCGTCATTCCCGGATGACTGTAATACCGTATTTGTGGAACCGAAGGCTTGCCAATCCTTGTACATGGCTAGGACAAACAAAGATGAAGTACTGAGGATCATCTCTAAAACTAAGCTGAAAGCAGCACCGGGACTCGATGGATTAACACCATCAGTTCTTAAGACTTGTAAAGAAGAATTAGCGGGTCACCTTACAGAACTTTTTAATTGGTCACTGTCCTCGGGAAAGTTTCCAAATGAATTAAAGTTAGCGAAGATAATACCTATACACAAAGGAGACTGTAAAACATGTATCTCTAACTACCGTCCTATATCACTTCTATCGGTTTTTTCAAAAGTATTTGAGACCATAATCAAAGATAGACTCCTAAAATACATATCTGCGAATAATATCCTTACACCACAACAATATGGCTTTCGGAAAAATTCTAGTACTCAATGTGCCGCCTTTGATTTTATCTCCAACCTTCAACAGTATATAGACCAGGGTGAATATGTGGCAGCCATATTTATAGATCTCAAAAAAGCCTTTGATACGGTCGATCATGAAATACTCTTAAAGAAATTGGAATATTTGGGGATTGTTGGGAAGCCCCTAAATCTCCTCCGAAGCTACTTAGATGATAGATTTTGTCTTGTTGAAGTCAAAGGTGTCTCGAGTGGCTTAGGTAAAATCACATGTGGAGTGCCACAGGGATCAATTCTTGGGCCTCTGCTTTTCTTGCTATATGTCAATGACATAACTAAATGTGGTATCTCTGAAAACCTCCAACTTTATGCGGATGACACTGTAATCTATTATCACAGTACAAGCCTGAGTGACCTGGAGTCTCAAATGAATGTAGATGTCTCAATTCTAGCTAATTGGCTGCGTATTAATAAATTGAGCCTCAATATAAAAAAAACGCACTACCTAACTTTCGGTAATAAGGATTATGTGCCCATGAATATCACACTTGGAACTGAGAAGCTCCAAAATATAGAAGTCACGAAATATTTAGGGCTATTAATAGACTCTAAACTTTCGTGGAATTCCCATGTTGAGCATGTGAAATCTAAAATATCCCCAATAACCGGCGTACTGTACCGGCTCCAAGGTCTTCTCTCTACATCTCTACTACGGGCCACATACTATGCGATGATTCACTCCCATCTGAGTTATTTAGTTAGTATCTGGGGCACTATTACTAAAAAACAAATATCAGAAATACAAGTGATTCAAAATCGAGCAATAAGGAATATCTACCGTCTACCGTGGGATACACATATCAAAGATATATATTTAAAGACAAACATACTTCCTTTTACGGTTCTACCTAAATACAATATCACTTGTAGGTACAATATTACAAATCATACATAGATCCTCACACACTAACATCAAACCAGCATTTAATTCAGACATACACCAGCACAAAACACGGTCCCAAAATCTAATACACCTAGCATCGTCTACCCACACAACAAAATTTGGTATTAACTCATTACAATATATTGCATATAGACAATACAATGCATTACCTAATGAAATAAAGCAATCAGTAACTAACAAAAAAATATTAGTTAAAACGCTTAAAGATTATTTCCTGAAAATGTTTTTAAACCAGTGAATTTTCGCTCGCTTTCATATGTTGGTTTACTATGTTTCATGTGTATAGATGTCTCTCAGTATTTCTAAAATCTCTATTCTTAACAATGTATTTTTCCTTTTTCATTTATTTTTCTTTTCCTTTTCAATATGTTGTATTTTTTAAAAAGTGTAATATCCTTGTAAAATGTATTTTATGTGTCTGTACTTCCCGTAATGAGTTTTATCTCAACTCATTGGGAATAATGTGTTACTTACCATGTTTTTTGTAATACATTATAAATAAATAAATAAAAAAAAATATAATTTTAATTTTTCAATTGTATCGTATTAATAAATGGTTTCTGAGAACAACTGCAGACTTAACTTAATTTTGCCTAAAATGGTCTGTTGGACAAAAACGAACTAGAGCGACGATCTTATAAATATTATTTAAAGAATAACAAATTAAAATGTTAAATATTATTGCCACAGAACTAGAAGTTATCCAAATTATCTTGCAAGGGTTTGATATAATTTTCACAGCGTTGTCGTCAGCAAACATCGTGGAAAATGCTGGTTAAATCGGAATAAGGTACTTACATGATGCAATTCTGGAGAGGTTTAAATGACCTTGTTTGATGTAATCGTGACCTTGTTCAGCAGTTTTAGCATCCTAATACGTGGTACGGGATCGCGTCGGAATACGGATAGGTCTAAAAAGGAAAAGAAATTAAATTATTACCCAATGAAGTAGGTACATTCAGGAATCAGGAACATTGTATCAAAGAACGAGAGGTTGGCATTTGTATTCAACAACGACAACGGGTCCTTTTTTCGATTGGTGGAGATAGATTGGTGTATTTTAAGAGGTCTGGAATATTAAGCGTTGGCAACGCATTTTTTTAATCCCAGTAGTACCGTATGTTTGCTTTCAATCGCGAAATGACACACACAAACAAACGCACTGCTTGCTAGCACCTGATTATCGGATTATCGAATCGGTCGAACAGAATATCCGTCTGATCAACCTTTAACACAACACGGCATTAATTTATCACCTTGAAGAATTCAAGAACGCAAAATTATTTACGCTTAAAGCGTAAATATCAAAAACTTGTACTGACCTTCGAAATGGCGTCTTGGAAATTATCGTTAATTTTTATCGGAGCATAACCCATGCATACCTTCTCTTTCTGTTACACGAGTCGCTATGGTATGGTCGCGTATATCTCCCCTGGTCAGACGGGAGATATACGCCCCTGGTCAGATGGGAGCATGCTGGGAAATATACGCCCAGGGGGGTATAACTTCGATACTTTTTTTGGTTTTTGATGACGTCGCTACAGCCCGACCAATGAAAAGCCGTCGTGGTTTGATCTCTCACTCTCTCTAGCATAAGACCCGTGTAACAGAAAGAGAGGCTACGTTCCACCTCCCCGGAAATGCCTGAAACCATGTGACGGATGTGAATGTGACGCCATCTTGACAGTTCATATTGTTGTTTTGAGTTGTTTGATATGTGAAATGTCTGAAGGTAAAGTTATCAAGCCGTGTTGTGTGAAGGGCTGTACTGACAGACAATCGACTCGACATAAATATCCAAAACACGGAAGTTTGAGGAGCGCAGGTTCGGCGAATGGGCCTGTAGAATCGACAGAATCGAATTCGTATCTTAACCTATATTCGTTTGTGGCTGCCATTTCTCCATCAGAAACAAAAAGCCGAATGGATCACTTCGAAGTTCCGCACTGCCGACTTTAAATCTTCCCGGCATTGGTAGTTATCCGCATTTACGACAGTATCGGACCCGTTGTGACGAAAATACAGGTGCAAATCATGTTCCGCCAGGACCCTACATTACAGGACCGTGTGATGTCACCAAAGACCATATTACGTCTTGCGAGATATGAATCCTTCTTCCAAAAGGATTAAGGAAGATTATGAAGGTAAACATCTGTTTTATGTTACTTGAAAATATTCGAAAATGTCTTCATCCATTATGCAGATCTTTTAATTCCTTTCCTCGATCTAAAAGATAATTTTTTTTCAGATTCAAGTGTTCCTGTAGGACCCAGCGGTAGTAATTCAGTCGCCACACGAAAAAACGATGCTCCCTTGTGTAAGAATATTTACAGTTTCTTGTTTGATAATCATTATTGTTTCTGTCATATTAGTGAAATAAAATAAAAATACTTCACATGTAACAAAGTTTTTCATTTTTCTGATAAACAGAGAAATGTTAACATTCAACACTGTCGTAGAAAAGCACAATAATTGTTTGAAAATGTTTTTCCTTTTAAAGTAAAGGAATTCAAATTTCTAGTAATTTGAAGCTATTTTTACGACGGCCTCGGGATGACAGATTTTCAACTTACAAAGCGCCGTCCTGAGAAAATGTGCCGTAAGGAAAGATACCTTATAGCTCATTTTTGCAGGACCGCACTTTGTGAGTTGGAACCTTGTCGTCCTGAGAGAATTTGTTACCATTTCTAACATTTATTTTTAAAATAATATTTTAGGCTGATGAACGGCAATATGATCTTTCCTAGGTAGGCACCTAGGAAAGATCATATTGTCTATGGCCGCGCCTTTTTTATTGTTTCGGCTACCTTGTCTATGAAATCATAGGCTGTAATGACGTCATCGGTTAAAAAATAGTGGACAAAATTTCCCCCTACAAAAGCTCGGAGTTATCAATCTAGTGATTGGTTTATTTATGTATACGCCCCTACTGTCAGCCAAACTCGAAACACCTGTTCATCAGTGTAGCCAGATATAAGGCGTCAAAATTAAATATTAAAAATAACGGGTACTTGAAATATCTCAATACAACTTTTCTTTATCTAACTCATTACGCTTACGTAAGCCTTGCATTCTTTCCTGATCTCTTCATTTCTCACACGATCATTTATTAATTTACCACACATACACCTCTGGGATTTTAATTCTAGAGCATTCGGTATGCAGCGTGAAATTCGCTTATTACCCGCGCGATCAAACACATACCCAGTACAAAAAATTTTACAGATAATTTTCATTATACTAGAAATAATATCTTGGGACGGTACTAAATCGCCAAAAAATGGCAACACTTTGAACATAACCAAAGATCACATTTTTGAAAGCATCTGTCACGGAAATTTTCAAGATTGATCAAATTGAGATTATAATAAGTTATCGGTAAGTTCGAATGCCGATATATTCCTCCCGAGTATTGTATGTGGTCAAATGTAGAACTGCCCTGTGTCTAACGCGAAGTAACTTAACTTTTACCTGGCTATATCGATATTTTGTCAGAGGGAATGGCGGATTGACTATACGATAATGTCACTTTAAATAGAGATACGGAGAATTAAATCATAGGATTTTGCCAAATCGTTCTCAATTATCTTAACTTTAAGTTTTATTCAGTGTAAATTATAATTTTTTTTCAAATTATTTACTATGCATACACCCAATTAGGTTACAATACATCAAGACTCGTTATTGTCTGACAAAGTCTGAAAAACTGTCTGACAAAGTCTGGTAAAATGTGGCAGGTAAAAACACTTCTATGTAGTAAAATCTTCATTCTAACGCTGTACATGTGTGGCTAAGATGTACATTCAAAGAATATTTCCGACTAAAACGATAGCGGGCGGCGTTTTGAAATTTGCGTCGGATATATTTTACGTCACGGGCGTGACTAATACACACTTACTCGCTTACACTATAAGATGAACATGGAATAATGTATGAGATCGACTGCCATTAGGTTGTTTTATTTATTTGGAAAAGTTGTAGGCAAATCTTTAATTATATAATGATACAATAATAATATTATTAATTATGCCAATTATGAACTTTCCACTGATGAATAGTTAATGGTAAGGTGTAGGTACAATGTCATAGAGATGTTCTCTTAAATTAATTTCTTGTTTAGTTAGAAAATATTAAAATAAAGGAGGGTGGGGGGAGAAGGGGGAAATATAGGAAAAGGATTAAGAGGCAAAGGACGGGAACATATAGGAATTGAACTTCTAGTTTGAGTTTTGTTGATTATTGAGTTTTTTTTTTATGTCGCGTAAAGTCGAGTTAAATATGTCAATATGGTAATAATTTAAGTTAAATGAAAGTGTGGATCTGTAGATAAATGAGTTTTGCCTGGAATTGGTCTTACAATGAGGGAGATTAAAAGTAAGCGACTGTTTGCTGTTGCGATTGGGAACATGGAATAATAGGCGTTGAAGAAGATCAGGACTATCGATTAAATTGTGTGTAATTTTGAATAACATTACCGAATCTGCTATATTTCTTCGGAAAGTTAACGTCTGTATATTGAAGAACTTTGCAGAGTCTTCATTTTTAATATGAGATCGAAAAGAGTGGAAATTAAGGTACCTTAAAAATCTATTTTGAACACTTTCAATTCTATTTTTATGTATTGCATAGCCTGGGTTCCACACTTTTGATGCGTATTCAAGGATACTACGAACGTATGAGAAATACTGTGTTTTGAAAGTAGCAATATCTTTGAATTGTTTACAGGAACGGATTATGAAACCCAGCATTCATTATACAAACGTGTTGCTACTTTCAATATTTCACTTTCTCGTATGGCGCTTAAAATATTAATATCTGAAAACAATCGAAATATATATTTTTTTCAATAATAAAATAAATTTAGTGTTTTACGAATGAAATTTTATTTGTTGGCTTTTTATATTGGTTGTGGGGTAATAAAAACATCTTCTCATCACTCACAAAGGTTTTTTATAGTGTTTGTCGGGTAATAAAAACATTTTTTCATCACGTATGAGGGCATAATGGCACTTTGTAACTCTATTTACTTAGGGGTTGCACACGACCTTACGTGACGCGTAGTAGTTTAGTACTAAAGCTACAAAATTGAAAGCAATACCGTTTCACTTTTATCTTGCCACTTTTAGATTTCTACAGCGCGTCTATATGTTTGCATACACCTCATTGTTCTTACAAAATATTCCAACTGAAATAAAGTATTCAAATCTCTTCCAAATAAGATTTTCGTTCTTAATGTAACGTTCTGTTTCTGTAGGTTTCAGTTTTATTTTTGGGCTAAAACCAAACCATAATCCTACCACAGTCTTACCATGGATCTACTGAATCCAGAGCGTGTCTCCATCAAGAAGGAACCAGGGCCACAGGAAGAAGGCGGTTGTGAAATGCTGTATGGGGATATGGATTTTGACTTTTCAGATGTAAAGAAGGAATCCTTACAGCATGCGGAGAGTACTCGGAAAGCCAGTAAGTTGAGATGCTTATGTCAAAAACAGTTTTGCGTAAAATTTCGATGCTAGTAATCCATCTCAGTTTTGAGTTGACCAGGCAGGCCATAATTTTTGTTAAAAAGTACTTGTTTTTGTTGTTTTTGCCGTACTTTGGTATTAACATTAAATATTATATTTACAGGAAACTGCCACAAGTTACGTTAAGGTGCATTAAAACACATGTAATATTGATTCGAGCATCAAGGAGTATGGGTATAACCAGGAACTTTCTTAAATGGGTAGAGATTTATTTAACAAATAGGCAACTGTTTGTAAAGTTAAATGACGTTATATCGGATGCCTTTTCTGCCACTAGTGGTGTGCCACAGGGCTCCCATTTAGGACCAATACTGGTTATTTTATTTATTAATTACATTGTATACGTTTTTTCCGATGATTTGACATCCTGTTATTTGCTGATGATTTAGAATTATATAAAAAAATAAAAATATTTCTGATTGCATAATTTTACAAAAAAATTTAAACAACTTGTTTAATTGGTCTATATGCAATAAACTGGCACTTAACATAAGTAAATGTCAAATAATAAGATTTTATAAAATAAAGAAACCGAAAATTTATGAATACAGTCTTGACTAAATTATATTAAACTCAGTAGAAACAATAAATGATCTAGGTATTATTTTTAACTCAAAACTTACATTTATCAGCCATATAACTAATATTATTAATAGAGCAATGAAGATTTTAGGATTTATTATTAGAATGTAACATTGATACTATTCGCATGTTATACATAACGCTAGTGATAAGCATTTTGTAATATAACTCTACGATTTGGGCTCCACATTACAATATCCATATTCAAGCGATTGAAAAAGTCGAGCATAGATTCCTTAGGTATATTAATTTTAAATTAGGTATTCCAAGAGAATCCGTGGACTATAATTTATTATAAAACTGGACTAATCTCGTAAATTTATCAGATCGCAGAAAAATCTGTGATCTATTAATAATAATAATAATACTTGGATGACTTGTATAGCGCCGTTTTTGTGCAATAACTCCTCAAGGGCGCTGTACAAACTTATAATACATTTCTACAGTGATCTATGTTATTACTTAACTATTTATGGAGAAAATATACAGTACAATACTTACCTGGTAGGTCACTTGAGATTAACACTTAATTAACATTATCTAATTGTTTATTGGCGAAATTTAGATATAGGATTTAGGACTTATAATATTATATGAAATAATTCACTCGGTCCTGGATACCACTGATTTAATAGAACTAATACGATTTCATTGCCCTGGTCGCGCTAACAATAGACTGACTCTACCGTTCTACTATAATAACACACATACATTATCACGTTATTACTCACCAATCAGTCGATTACACATTTTGGGAAATGAACATGCTAACATCGGCGACATTTATTTCATAAAATTAGCGCAATATAGACATGTACTCAAAAATTATTTTTCCATAATGTAACTTTATATAAGCAATATGGACATGTTGAAATGAAATGATGATACTTCTCATTGTTCTTTATTGTTATTTTTGGTTGTGATACACAAAATAATAGTATGTTATTTTTATGTTTTAAACTACTTTTATGTAATGATATTATTTTTCTTACCTTTGTACTCTATTATTTGTTTATTTATAAAAAGCAGTATAGCCGTATATGTATTTAAAATTAAAAAATTTCTCTAACAATACAAAACGTGTATAGAATATGCTCAAGAGTAAATATTATATCCTCCTTGAAACGAACATCTGTGGTCCTTCTTATTTCCTAAATGAACCCTAAAAGCCTGTTCTCCGGATTCACGTTTTAAAATGCTATTAATCAATCGGATCATTTAAAATAAAAGTTTAAAAAAAAAACATTTTTTTTGTAGTACTCTCCAGGAGATGGACGACTGTAATTGTACTATTTTATAATGCACTTCGTCTGGACTTATCAATTGAGTATTGTTGATTGGTTTTTAGGTGGCATTAAAGTGGAGACTGTTAGCTTCAAGGTAGAATCAGGACCTCAAGAAGAAGATGGAGGGGGAATCCCTTCTATGGAAATCGACATAGACCTTCCGGATGTTAAAAACGAATGCCTTAAACGCCTTCAAAGTAAAACACAGACAACAGGTAAATAAAGATTTGTGTTTTTTTCCACATTTATTGAATTAATGATGCTAATACTTATACTTATTCGTAATGTTTTTCAGACTCATTGACTGATCAAAATACACGTTCTTTGGAAAAACCATTATCTTGTTCCCATTGTAAGTACTCCTGCAAGTCGAAATCAACGCTAGAACGTCACTTGGGGACTCACAGTGGAGAAAAACCTTTTTCTTGTTTCGACTGCAAATATTCATGTTCTCAAAAGCGTTATTTGAAGAGACACATGCTGACTCACAGTGGGGAAAAACCTTTTTCATGTTCCGTTTGCACTTATTCATGTTCTCGAAAGCGAGATTTGACGATACACATGCTGACTCATAGTGGAGAGAAACCTTTTTCATGTTCCGTTTGCACTTATTCATGTTCTAGAAAGGGAATTTTGACGAGACACATACTTACGCACAGTGGAGAAAAACCCTTTTCTTGTTCCTACTGCAATTATTCTTGTTCTCGAAAGGGAGATTTGACGAGACACCTACTGAATCACAGTGGAGAGAGACCTTTTTCATGTTCTGTTTGCACTTATTCATGTTCTCGAAAGGGATTTTTGACGAAACACATGCTGACTCACAGTGGAGATAAACCTTTTTCTTGTACTAACTGACAATATTCTTGTTGCATCCTGGAGAATTCTTTAATAACGAATTCCTAGAGAATGCCTTAATAACGATAACGTAATTTGTTCATTAAATTTAATAAAATTATCCGATCGTAGAATAATTTCCGATTTAACCTGTTTGTATAAAATTATTAATTCATTGTTTGATACCCCTGATTGATTGTAGGTAATCTCTTTTAATACTCCAAGCAGGTCATTTACAAGACATTACCTACCATATTATTGTAGCAATTCTACATCAATGTCCCAATAATACACTCATCCGATAATTAATTAATAACGATAACGTAATTTGTTCATTAAATTTAATAAAATTATCCGATCGTAGAATAATTTCCGATTTAACCTGTTTGTATAAAATTATTAATTCATTGTTTGATACCTCTGATTGATTGTAGGTAATCTCTTTTAATACTCCAAGCAGGTCATTTACAAGACAGTACCTACCATATTATTGTAGCAATTCTACATCAATGTCCCAATAATACACTCATATGCAACGGATTCAACAGCTAGGAAACAAATACTACGATGGTGTTGATATATTTAACACATCAATTTCAATGCTTAAGCATACCTTATTGAAGTGTTTTTCATCAAGTGGGGGAGTTTTAAATAAAGGTATTTGATTTGACTAACGCATTGACATAAGATCGATGAAAGAAAAAAAAAATGGATTTCTTATATTGGATTTTTTATAATTTGTATATTTTGTATATTTTGTATCTACATGCTGTGGGGATCAAATTCAATAACATTTAACTATATTGTGTGTTGAATAGTTTTTTTCTGCACTATTTACGTGCATAATTTCCTTAATATTTTTTTATATAGGTATGTAAAAGTCTCAATAGACGTTAAATAAATAAATAAAAGAAACTGTAGCAAACAATGGTCGTGAAATTAGTGAACTTTTCTCAATTTACTCTGCTCTGTTTTTAATACAAATGATGTGTCAAATCAACATATAAATAGTGATTCTCAAGAAAGTACCTACTCGCTCAGTCATTTCTAAATTTCAAGGACTGAAATATTCAAAAATATGAAATCACTAAACTCAAACAAAGGACTAGGTACAGATGCCATTCCACCATTATTTATATCAAACTGTGCTAAATCTCTTGTTTATCCTTTTCATTTTTTGAAAAGGATAAACAAGAGATTTTTGGAAAATTTTCGAAAGTCTTTTAACACATTTTAAACATATTTTAGGTTTTGTTCAGAATAGATTCGTATTCAAAAGATCCACTACCACAAATTTAATCGAATATGTAGATTTTTTAAGTTCCAATTTTGACATTAGAACACAATTAGGTGAAGTCTATACTGATTTACGGAAGGCATTCGATAAAGGCAGTCATCCTCTTCTGAACCAAAAACTAAAAAGAACAGATTTCCACGACAGCCCCCTGAGGTGATTATATCTTATATCTCTCACAGGAGTCAATAAGTTAATATTTATGAGTCCTCTCCCAAACTTGTCACATCTGGTGTCCCTCAAGGATCCCATTTAGGACCACTACTCTTTATTGTATTCATAAATGATCTAAAACATACTGTATGAATGATCAAGTCTTAGTATCTGTACCCGAAATAAAAGACCTGGGGATAATATTTGACATAAAATTAACATTTATCTCCCACATTAACAATATAACCACTAAAGCGATGCAAATGTTGGTTTTCATATTAAGAACTGCAAAAGATTTCAAAAATTTAAAAACTTTAAAAATATTATATTCATCCATTGTCAGAAGCCATTTAGAATTCAACTCAACCATTTGGAATCCATTTTACAATATTCATGAAAAATCTATCGAGCGAATCCAACATAAATTTTTACGTTACATAAATTATAGATTAGGTATTCCTATTGAAAACATTAACTACACCTCACTGTTGAAAGTCATGGGCCTAGCCACATTAAAAGAAAGAAGAATATGTTTTGATCTCTTTTTTCTTTATAAAATTGTTAATAACATGTTTGACTCCCCTGAACTCCTTAGGTTGATCGACTTTCATGTGCCTAGTAGAACGGTTCGTCAGAAGGTACCTTACCATTGTAACATTGCAGGTACTATAGCAGAAATAAATTCAGTAATGAACCGACTACACAGTGCAGGGAATAAATATTGCGTGAATACTAACGGCACTGAATGTCTATCAGCCTATAAACACATTATTATTAAATCTGTATGTCAAATATGAACTTGGCAAACATTAAACGGAGTATGTGCGAACTATTTCCACTACTCTACAAATTACGTTTAAATAAATAAATATTATAATACTTAGTTTAATATAACTTAATATTATGGTACTTTGTTTATTATTATAATACTTGACTGAATATTGTAATACTTAATTTAATATTATAATACTTGGTTTAATATTGTGGTACTTGACTTAATATTGTGATAATTGGTTTAATATTATAATACTTAACTAAATGTTTTTCTATTAGACTTTTTGTCGTTTCTTATCCTAATCTTGCGTAATAGAGATTGTTAATTAGAGTTACATAGTTTATAGGCTAATGTGAACAACAATTTCATCCTTTTTTATTCAATTGTTTTGGAGGATATTGGCAGATCATATATTTTTATTTCATTTACTTAAATTTCATGTTACCTACGTTTCGTAAACTCTTGTTTCATGTTACCTATATTTTGTTAACCTATGCATTGTTCAATCTTATATTTTATGTAATCTGTATATTCTTATATATTATGTAAACTCTTTATTGTTATTGTATTTAAAAAACATAATAGCATTGTATGTAAAAGCCCTATGGGCGTTTAAATAAAATAAATAAATAAATAAAAAACATTTTTTTTTGTAAATGTTCATTATATGCGGATGACTTAAAAAATGTTCATCCCGTGAATTCATAAGAAGACTGCGAAACTTTGCAAAAATACCTCCTCACATTTTCTCAATGGTGTATAGATAATGCAATGGATTTAAATAATAGCAAATGTAATGTCATCTCGTTCACGAGAAATGTACGTAAAATTGATTTCCCTTACACGATCTGTGATGAAATCCTAAAACGAGTAGACTCCATTAGAGATCTGAGAATCTTACTTGAGTCGAAGCTAACCTTCAGAAACCATTACCAAAACATTGTCAATCAGGCCAATAGAATGCTCGGTTTCATCAACAAATCTGGAGTACATCGGAATCTCGGTAACTATGCTGAAAGACCACTTTAAAGAAGTCTCACTCGCCAAAAGAATAAACATACCAGATTTAATCTCTCTGTTTAACCCTCCGTCAGGCACACCTATGGGCGAACCGAAATTGGGCGCACCCGGCCTGAGAGGCCACCCATATATTTTTAGCCCCCATCTTCCACCATATTAATTCTAGTACAAAATACTTGTCGGGTAGTCTTAACTAGGATCTATAGAATGGAATTAAATCAAACATAACACAGAATAACCAGTTTATTAAACATTACCAACCATAAACTAAAATAATCAAACTAAACAATTTTTCGAAAACACTGTTCAAAATAATTGGTCAAACCGAGCTCCATAAAAGTAATAAAAGTTTTAAAGTAATACAAATTTAAAGGTAAGGTAGGTGGTAGTCTCTATTGACTACAGCCGTAGCCAGATACGGACGATGAGGTTCCCAAATCAGCAGCCGAAAAACAAGTTTGGCACAGCGCGTTTACGTGGAGTAAACAGATCGGTTGATGACAATCTAAACATTCGTAATTCGTCATCCTCCTAAATCCTAATTCAAACATGCATATTCCACACTTTCGCCTTTTGGGAGGTATTATAGGGGATGTGGGGTTTTTTTTCTCGTGAGGAAAAAACCTTTTCCAGCGAATTTTCAACTGAATCGGCATTCCGCTTGTATTCAGACTTCGCCGAGCTAGTCGTCCGATATCGCTCTCATCGCCTAAATCTTCAACCAAAGCTTGATCTGCAGAAGCATCATCATCTAGAAGAAACTTCACCATATCATCAACATCATTGCGTTGAGAGAGATCACATTTTCTAGCCATTTCGGCAGAAACATATGTATATAAAATGCCAGAAAAGAGAAAAACTGAAATTATAATTCAATCGGGCGCACCCTGCCTGAAAGGCCAGGGTCCAATACAGCACTTATTTCTCAAGATACTGATAAATTTCATTCAGAACAAGCATAATTGAGTATAATGAACAACTGCACATAAAAAATATCCTTAAAGAACTCATCTTCAAAATTGTGACGTAATCGGGCGCAGGCGGCCTGTGAAGCCAGGGAAGGTGTAAATGAGCTGCGTAAAGACCGACGACTGACTGAAGACGGGCACCGTGTAAGGTTCTTAAAGTTAGGCGGGTAAAATGAGGGAAGAGGCGGGGGGCCGCCTTTGAGAATTGGAGAAGGAAAAAATGTCTTTCGCTGGCCTCTGAGGCCGGCTGCGCCCGACGGAGGGTTAAAATCATTATCACTGTGTATGATTCATCTTTAAGGAATCAAATTAACTTTAATATAAGACCGAAATCCACACGAAACCCTATAACCTTTTGAATCGATACTTGTCGTAGTAATACAAGTTTTTCAAACCAACATCGAGAATGACTCTATTGTATGATAGATACTGCAATCTTCTAGACTTAGATATATTTTCAAACTCAATTAATACCTTCAGAAAGAACTTACACATACTTATACCCGATGACCTCCTCACGTTGAGCCATTTTATTATTTAAATTTCTTTACCAATCACCTACTTATGCATTAGCTCAACAATATATGTATTTGTCCGTGCATGTGTGTGTATCTACATGTTTGCATAGAGTATGCGTACAGTGTGCACATCTAAGCACATGAGCGTGTGTTGTATTTAAATGTGTATGTGTTTGTATGTTTGTATGTATCTATGTGTGTGTGTACATATATAGTGTTTAGATGTGTGCATAAATACATATATGTATTTCGATCCTCCTTGTTTTTTATACATTCTTAAAATGACATTGTTTGTGTGTTTTGATAAATATGTGATCTAGAGTCGTGGAATTATTTAGATTTTCTCTTGTTGGTGAGTTTATGTATGATTGATATCCCGCATATGACAAACAATCTAAGTATTCATTTATACATTTTGTTCTTTTGTTGTTTTCATTAATGTTTATATTAATATCACCAGTCAATATTGCAAAGTTAAAGTTATTTCTGTTAGTCAATTTTATAATTGAATTAAGTTCATTATTGAATAGAGATTCATTTAAGGAAGGTGATCTATAGATAGCTAATAGCAAATTAGTACAATTACTATGGGTAAATGTTTGATTGCGTTAGCTGTTTTAACCACTGGAACGATTTCGGTCGAAAAATCAACCACTTTTATTTTTCTGCGATTGATATCGGTCCAAAAATGGACCGATTTTTCTACCATTCGTAAAATATTTATTGTAATTATTTAAAACGTTTCCATGGCCAGCTACTTGTTTTATCGAATAGCTGATAATATATTCTCTTTGTCTATGAACTTATCCGTTGTCTTTGAAGTGTTATTTAACGAGTTTTCGCGGTTTTTTATGGCGTCCTGTCAGAAAACAAAATAATAACTTTTCAACATTCACGAAATTTTGGTCTCTTCCTAAAATGCCGTAAGTAATTAATTTATTGGGTTTTTAACGCATAATTATATATCTGTGTAATCATGATTGACTTATCTATCTTTGAAATGCTTTTTTAATTCGTTTGTTTCTAATATATTGTTTTGGTGCAAGTTTTTGTGTAAAAATTCGTCTACTGAAGACGTCATCTGTTTTTGATTTACAATAATTTCATAAATACTGCACTCGCGCATTTGAAATATAGATATTCCATCAGAGTGACTCAAAATAAAGAGATATATATAAGTTTTATTTGAATTGGTTCATTATTAATACAGATATTTGTTAACCAATTATTTTAAGTCATATGTCAAAAAGTCGACTCTTTTTTAGATGTATAATGGTGTAAAGCCTTCGTCACACATTAAAAATTTAGTCATTTAGTTGTATAATTAATTAATTTGTTTACTTTTACCAAATTTGTGCAGAAACAGCTGTCGTCCAGGGAAAGGGAGCACTCCACGACCCAGGTTTAAATACTTATTTTAAAATTTTATATTAGTGCAATATTCAACAAAATTTAAACATTTAAGTACTTACATTAAGTGTTTTCAATTTAAAATATATAGAGTGGTGCTGACTGCAAGAGGAGGCAGAGGAAGAGGGAGAGGTGGGGTACGAGCTGGTGCCGGACTACCTGCACGTGGACGTCAACGCAGAGCTGCAATTGCAGCCTCGTCTGGAGTGTTAGTATTTTTTAATGTTTTTTTATGAAAGTACTTTGCTGTGGCCGTTGAACTCATCATATATTTGTATTTATTTAAACAGCGACCCTGCTTTGCTACTGGTGCGACAGGATCGCGTCAAGGCCATAAAGGCTGTTAGGGCCCTGCCTGCTTCCTTCCGGCTAGAGCTGGAAAGCCGAAAATTCAAGAAGCAGGCGGCGCGCATTTTGCTCCCTACCGCACCTCCAAGAAAAACTAAACAAAAGTAAGTAATCGTATTTAGATGCTTGATACAATATTATTGTTTTTTCCCGACAGCGTTCCACTCTTACAGTGAGAGTTGGTAAGATCAGCGCTCTGTGCATTTGGCACATTCAGTGCATATTTTACAGAGTTCTAATTTTATTATTTATTTACATACTGTACTTACTGTTTCACACGTGAATGAGAACAATTTATATGATTTATGTAAATGTTTTCAGAATTCCATCTCCGGAGAGAACAACGTGTCCCTTTTCACAAGGGACACGTTGTTGTTGTGTGTAAACAATGTTTAAATCAATATACTGCTCTTTTATTGTAACCATACAACTGTAATATTGATTTAAAAGGATATTAGGGCTTAATAAATAAATCAATTATTGGTTCCATCGATTATTTTCCCCTCCCCCATTTTTTTTCGATACCTTTGCGTTTAGATATAAAATTATCACTATGATTTTATTTGCCATTCTACGGTCATACAAAGGTTTGATATATATATATACAAATTTATCATCATTTTACATATTCCGATTTACCCTATGTAGCTTGACCAAGGTAGCTGTCAGAAGTGATTTTTCGTCAAATATTGGTGAATTTCATCAACTTTCAAAGTATCCCCCTGAAATATTGGGAATGTTTATATCTACGATATATATCATTTTAAGCCTTATTTCCTCGTTTTGCACGTTATATAAAAACATGGTTACAAATCTCCAGTTCTAATTTACAATTATTTAAAAAGTAGCACCATGTTTTTGACATCGTGAAGTAGGCTCTCTGTATAATTCATCAAATGAATAAAATAAAGCCAACACGGCGACTATGCTTATTAATAATTGTAGACAGTTAATGTATCTTAATAACGTTATACCAGTTTTTGTGGTAAATTTATTACATAGTATAATACAGTGATTTCAATTTTGACACGTCACGCACTCAAATTTTACAAAATCATTTTCTGACCACACTTTTGAAGAGATCATAACATACAAAAAATTATTTTTCTATTATATTCTTGCATCTGTGGTTATCAAACAGGCCATAAAGAACATAAAAACGTAGAAAATACTCTGTAAAGATATTTAAAACTCACACTGGCGGCAATTTCAAATCACAAAAACGCAAATTTCGCGCATTTATAAAGTTGAAGGTTTTTTAATAATTTATCTATCAATTCTAAAAATATAGAATAATTATTAAAATATATAATTATTGAATTCATTGGCTGTATAGCACTACAATCAGTTTTATGTCTCCATATTAATATTCGGAGGTTTGATTTTTTTTAATGTTGGCGGAAAATATTCAAAATCGTCGCCAAAAAACCGCGAGCAATCGTAGAAAAAAGTTTTTTGACGCGCGATCGTTCGAGTGGTTAAAGTCTAGAATTTCGAAGGCAGGTTTTTTAAGACATTTTTTTATAAATAAAGTGATTCCATCGTGACCAGTATGTTTACATTCGGATGAAATAGTTATATATCCTGGCAAGTTATAGGGAATTACTTCTTTCATTTGCGTTTCTGTTAAAATGACAATACTAGGAGAAAAATCAAGACTATCTCGAAGAATACAAAGTTCATCAAAGTGCCTTCTTAAGCTTCTAATGTTCATATTAAGAATTGAAAAGTTAACGTCTTTAAAGTGATTATTTAGTTCACTTGTGTTTTAACAAATATAATTTTCATACAGAAATTTTCATCAGACATTTTGTTATATATAAGTTATTTTCAACGTGCTAGATGTTAGATGGTCCTTTATTCTGAAGGAATGTCATTCCGCTGCCTTATGTGGACGATTGGTTCTGTTTCATCTTTTCTCATCATAACGTTACCGTTTTTCGCCCAGATGAATTTGTAGCCGAGTCTTGTGGGTTTCGCCAGAAACAGGAGGTGTTTATTTAGTTGTGTTAATTGTTCGTTTATGAAAATTTTGTTATCTTCCGGAAAATTTATATTTTTAGTGTACAAGACACCATATTTTCTTTTTTGGTAGATGATTTTTTCCCTTGTTTCTTTGTTTTGGAATGATACAATTAAGGCTGGATATTGGTTTAAAGGGTTTCTGTTTCTGATACGATATATATTTGTTATTTTTGATGATTCCATTTCGCATTTGATGGTTTCCATAATATTATTGACTATTTTTGGTAAGTTTTCATTTTCTTTAAAAGGAATACCTTGTATCTCAATGTTATTTTGTTTGTGTAATTGTTCCAGTTTGTTTATTTGCTGTTTTATTTCGTTGATTTCTGATTGCAGTTGTTTGATCAGTGTATCTTTCTTTTTATTATTTTCTTCATATTCATCAATTTTATTGCAACAAAATTCTACAGATTTCTTAAGATCTCTTATTTCATTTTTAATTTGTTCTCTAAAAGATTTCATCAATTGTTCCGATAATTCTTCAAATTTTTTTTCCACGAATTTAAATATTTTATTTGTCTTGTAGTCATCATCAGAGTCGCTAGATGGTGTTTTTTTGGTGGTTTTCTTTTTCTTGCTCATTAAAAAGAAAATTGTCATGGTGATTTAATGTTAAGTTAAAAATTGAAGGTAATCAAACAATGATTCTAATATTGCATATCTTTATGAAATTATTCAATTGGGTGCCAGTTCCAAATAATAAGGATGAAACAAAATTTATCACCATGGTAAACCAATTTTAAAGTAAAATTTAAAGGAATCAATGCATGATGTAAGACCTCACGTGTCCGTGTCTCGCCAAACCACGGAGATCCTTCTTCCGTACGTCCATAAATAAATCACTCAACCGCTACTGGAATACTGCCACCATAAATAAACCACTCTAAGGCAAGTTTAAGTCTAAGTTTTTTCCTAAATTTACGACTTCTAGCCAATGGGCATATTGGATTTTCAAAAAATTAAAGTCTAAAGCTAGCCTTAAGATCGATATCTTCGGGCTTTTTGTATTCAATAAGTTTATACAGATTACAAGCCATACTTACCGTACGGAGCGGAGCAGTAGACAAGGTAAAGATACTCAAGGCCATTTAAAAAAAGGTGCAAACATAAACAATATAATTTTACTCAGCAATTCATTATTTATTATTTTTTGGTAAACTAATATTTTTAAGACAAGATTTTTTATGCATAGCACAAAGGGTAACAATTATTTTACAAGCAATAATTGTTCGCCCGAAACACTCATCCACATTGAAAAATCTCCTGATAAAAGATACATACATGACGAGTCCCGTTGGCGTCATGTATCTTTTATCAGGAGATTTTTCAATGTGGATGAGTGTTTCAGGCGAACAATTATTGCTTGTTAAATAATTAATTCATTATTTACCCAAAAATTATTTTAAAAATAAAAATGTCCTTGAAGCAGAAAAATATCAAAATGTTTCTTGAGGGCATGGTTCATCTGACTAAGAAAATGAACTGTTACAGCTTATTTTCTCAAGAAGAAACTTGTTAATCTGAGAAAAAAAAAACAAAAATTAAAAGAAATTTGAACTAATGAAAAAACAAACACTGAAGAAAATTTGCAAAACATGACAATACGGCGATTAATTCCGAAATTTTTCTGCCTATTTTGAACTCATCGTTACATATGTTTAAACATCTTTAATTTCACCAGAACAATCCGAATAACATTACTCAATGTTCTCTTTGTGTAATGTGCTCTCTATACATAGTAGGGTAGATTACCAACTAACGCTAGATGCATTCTGGAAGACGGAATACAAAAAAACTTGTAAACCATAACTACCCTACTAGGCACAGAAAAGCACAAATGTTTATTATTAAAATATCGCAAAATGTATACGGAGATAGAACAAAAAGACATAAAATTCCGGAATTACTTAACGCATTACCTGAAGATATTAAAAATGAGACATCTTATTCAAAAATCAAAACGAAAATTAGATCGTTCTATCCCGTGAAACATGAAAACAAATAATATTGAGGATAAATACCTAGATCTGTGAAAACCAAATAATATCAAAAACAAATAATATTGTGAAAAATACCTAAAACTGTTAATCATTGTTAAAAATAAAACAATTACTATCGTACATTATGATCATAAGCATTATAATAATTAGTAAGTATTTTTACATTAGATATATACTATTAAGTAAATATTATGTATTACGCATCAAGATATCAAGTTGAGATTTAAATATATTAGTATAAGCAAATAAATAGGAAAAGTGAGAGATTTCTTACAATCAAACTGATTGATCAGTTTTGTAGGATTTTAGTTAGATAAAATATTGTACAAATAAAAAAACTGAACAAACACATTAAAAAAAATAACATTTATACGTTGTGGAGGAAGAATTTTTTCAAAAGGAAGAAGAATTCAATCGAAAGGAATTTTTTCGAAAGGAAGAAGAATTCAAGTACCTATGAAGAATTTTTGAACAAAAAACTGAAACGTCGAAATAATCGAAAAACTTTCAATGCACTTTAAACTTGAGCTTACGTAGGTAGTTTGAATATATGTTCGTAACTCGCTAACACTACACTGGCTTTATAATTTTATAAACAAGCAACATTTTCGACGCGAAATGATAGTATTTCGACAACAAATGACAACCCGCGTGCATAAATAAACCACTCTCATTTTGTTTGAATGATTTGAAAACAGTAGAGAGCGAGAGATTAAACCAATCCTTCTGCTATAAACAATGAGATCTAAGCTTTAGCCAAACTATTCGTTTTCTATAAGAATAAGGAGGTGCGCGTGGCGGTTTCAAATGGGTTTCAAGGCCAAAGCTATGTTAAATACCCCTGCTTTCAGCCAAACTTTACTTAAAAATTACTAAAAAATTACTAATTACCCGTGCGATCACAACTCATACTGAAACGAGATTATAAAGGTAAAGGGCACGATGCGCGCCGATTATCTCAGGAAAAGTGGTAACATGAGTGTAGAAAATAAAAGAAAGGAGGAAATGATTCCAAAATACAACATTTATTTCTACATCTTTTAAATAACATAAGAACTCTTTAATTAATAGCAAATATCTCAGGCGTGTGCATCAGCCGAAGGTTGAATGCACGATTGGAAATTTAAAGTTACAGTGAGAGTGACAAAAAGGATGGTGACATTTAAAATTTAACTAACCTGATGAATGGTAATAAGGGGCGCCAAGCAGTGCCATCGGCAAAGCTAATATTTTATGTGAAGTACGACGGATGACCAAGGCAAATAGCTAAACTGCGTCGTCATCAAAACTCGTAATTATGTCGTGTTGGCCCATGAGGTGGTTCGTGTCTTTCCCTGTTCCACAACGCTCTGGAACCGCTGCCTGTTGAATACTGACGCGCCGAGGTGGCCGTGTTGACCGCAAGCCCGTCGTTGTGCTGGAGTTGCCATGCGGTAAAGCAGCTGTAAATCAGAGATGGAACTGATTGCAGTCATTGCTCTCAAGCGATCCAGACAGAACTGCTAATAATGCTATTACTCTGTAGCGGGGTTGAAATAACTGCTACAATGCCCCCTCAGCCAAAGGACTTATGGCTATAAGTCTGAGGTTCGCCTGACACCTCCTGACAAAGTCGATACACCCTCCAGCAGCAGAAATGTGTAGTGCGGTCTTGGCGGGTAGTGAGCGGCTTCAGCATTGAAAATGTTCCGTTATCAAAAATGTTCCTGAAGTTCCGCATGGTCTGGAACGGTTGAACCCCGAGGAAGGCAGCATTGGTGTGGTCAAAGTTCTGATGTTGTAATTCCAGTATCCAGAGTAAAGGCCAGCAGATGATGAAGAAGGAATGTGCTCCAGGTAATAACAGTTGGACGCAGCATAGATATGAAGACGGAAGCGTAAGGTCCGGAAGTCTTCAGTTGACCCAGCATGGAGATGACGAGAGAAGAGTGTGGTCCGGATGTCTTCAGTTGACGTAGTATGGAGAAGTTTTCTTGATGATTGAAGAAGTCTAATCCTAACCAACCCTTGGTCACCGTTGAAATAAATAAAAAAACAGAAATATTGAGCAAATTGGCAGGCCCTTATCGAAGAAAGAGTGTATATAAAAGAAGCATTGTTCTGAACACAAAAGATTTAATAGTATTACCTTAGAAAACAGGCTTAAAAAGTTGAGCAAAACTTGCAACAGAGTTGTGATTAGGTAAAATGAACAATGTATAAATATATGACAAGTCAAAACCACCCAAAGTGTCCACCTGACAGCTAGAAATTATTTTAGAATTTCCTATGAACTAATTTTATTTGTATTTAAATCTCCACGAAAAATAACGGAACAACGTTCCAGTGAAAAATTGATAAAAAAAAAATCCAGACATTAAACCAAACTGAAAATCAGTAGGTAATAGTTAGCTCATCTCGACACAGATGGCAGTAATATATATAATCAATAATAATAAATCTTCTTGAAATAATTATTGAACAGTCTACCGATAATTTGTAGAAATTATATAGAAATTAATTTAATAAATAATTTCATTTTCATGCACATATTCTTCCGTCACCAAGTGAACCAGTGAGTGGCTGAAGAATACCGATGAAAAGTGACGGAACACATGATTCATTCCATACTTTTCCGAGCTCTAGAAAAGCAGGGAAGGAATCAAATTACGAAGAAAAATGTTAGAACATGCACCACGATTAAATATGTAAAACATAAAACCCATTACAGAACCAACCACCATAAACCTGTGAATGTGATAATGGCTTACCGACTATTGATATTGAAATTTTCATAAAAAATCAACAAAAATATCTTAATTGTAAGCCTGATGAGGGCTATCATGTGCTAAGGAGCCTAAGCCATTATAACACCACAACAACTCTCCAAAATAAGTGCTGAGATGACAGCATCTTAACAGAAGTATATTTCCTTCAACATACTAAAACACAACAGAAGAGCTGGTATGCTAATGTGTGAAAACAAAAGCTCGATGCTCATAAGCTTATGATAAGGTCATTCAACAAGACATGACAGCTTAATAAGTAAGGTAGATCGCAAAATATGCACATCATAATCATTGAGACTGAGAATAGCAGCGGTAAACAATAATCATAACAATGAGAGCGAATCCTCTTAAGACAAATAGATGTGTATGATAATTTCTGACAAAACACAAATAACAATAGATAATAATCATTAGAAATGACGACATAGTAACATACAAAGCAGGTTGAAAAGAGGAATGGAATTCTCCAGGGAAAAGAAAACCATTTCTCCCAATCAACAAAGTATCAAAAAGGAAATAAGTTTCCTATACCCACGTGATCAGTGTAGGTACCAGAAACCCGTTCACTTTTTCCCTTGTAAATAATAATAAAAACAATTAATTTTCTGGCCTAATTAAATCTTTAATATGGAATGTTCCAATAGGCTTTCCCTTCATATCTGCCAGTTTGTAAACGACGGCCGAGACCTTATCAATAATTTTGCTCCTTAAAAATTTGGGAGCAAGTTTAGCGGAGAAATGCTTAGAAGCATCCGACAACACGAAGGAGCGTCTCCAAACAATATCACCAACTTTGAATTCCACATTCCTTCTACGAAGGTCATAATGAACTTTATTCCGTTCGTAAGATTGACGTAAACACGTCCTAACTTGGCAGAAAATGTCATTAAGCTCAGAAACATCTTGAGCCCATGTGTCACGTTTCGAGAATATTAAATCTTCCGAAGAAAAATCAGGTGATTTGTAATCTTTGCCTGAAATAATGGCTTCCCTGCCGAAATTTAAAAAAAAGGAGTGTAACCCGTTATCTCATGTACAGCAGTGTTAATAGCAAGCTCTATTTCAGGTAAATGGTTTGCCCAGGTTCGATGATCCGTTCCCACGTACGAACTTAAGGCTGTAACTAAAACTCTGTTAATTCTATCTACAGGATTATTCTGTGGATGATATCTACAGTTAAAAAACACATGACGTACATGATATCTGTCAACTAAATGTTTTAATTCTTTCGAAATGTATTGAGGACCATTGTCTGCGATGATGCAATCAGGAACGCCAAATTTTAATAAAATTTCGTCCTCTATAATAGCAGAGACATTTTTCCCATTCGCACTTCTCAGCGGAAATTTTTTTGTAAATTTAGTGAAGAAATCAGCGACAACTAATAGATATTTATAACCTTTCTTGTAGGAGCTGGGAAGAGGTCACAATAAATCCGTCGAGATAACCTGCCAAGGACGCTGGACCAACTTAGGATCTCCCATAAGACCGGGCGCAGCCTGATTTGAACTTTTCTGTCCTAAACAAGTGTGACATCTAGATACAAATTTTCTTACGTCTGAGGACATTCTAGGCCAGTAAAATTTCAAACAAATCCTATTCAGAGTTTTCATAATCGCAAAATGGGCGGATGTTGGAGGTACGTGATGTAACGCAATCAACTCTTGTCTTTGATCCTTAGGAACAACTTCCTTCCAATCATTAGGCTTATGCAGGGCTTCCATACTCTGCACATGCTTATATAAAACTCCCTCTACAAGTTTCCACTTGGAAAATAACTCAGGTTTAGCTAAAACGTCACGACACATTTTACTGTACCATCGATCAGTACTAATAATGGGAGATTGAACAATAGATGATATAACTAAAGGATCGCGAGATAAAGCATCCGGGACAACATTTTCCTTCCCTTTACTGTGTTCAATAATAAAGTTAAATTGCTGCAGTCTGACAGCCCACCGAGCTAATCTTCCAGAAGGTGATTTTAAGTTTACTAGCCACTTCAGACTGTAATGATCCGTAATTACCTTTACAGGAATGGTAGACCATTCAATGTAACCCCTGAATTTCTCCAAAGCAAAAACTAACGCATTAAGTTCTTTCTCAGTAGTAGAGTGGTTCCTTTCCTGAGCCGATAACGATCTACTAATGAAGGAAATAGGGTGTTCCCTGTTTTGTTCATCTAATTGAGAGAGTACTGCGCCTAAACCTTCGTTTGATGCATCACAAGAAATTGTAAACGGTTTATTAAAATCTGGGCATGCTAAAACCGGAGCCGCGACTAGAGTTTCCTTTAATTTAGAGAACGCCGCCTGCGCTTGATTATTCCAAGAAATTTTTTTACCAATGAACTCTTTTTTGGTTAAGTTGTGTAACGGAGCAGCAATAATAGAAAAGTTCAAAATAAAACGCTTGTACCATGATATAATACCAATGAAACGTCTCAGACTCTTTTGTGAGGTAGGTACAGGAAAATCAACCACAGCCTTTACTTTGTCTGGGTCAGTTCTCAGACCATTACTATCAATTACATAACCAAGATATATTAGCGATTCTCTACAGAATACTGACTTTTCAATGTTAATCGTGAGACCCGCCTCGACCAGTTTACGTTTTACCAGTTTAAGTAATGCTAAATGCTCTTCAAAAGTACTGGAAATTACAATAATATCGTCTAAATAAAAGAAAACTTTACCATCAAATTCTGGGCCAAAGATTTTACTCATGAGACGCATCATTCTCGAACTGGCTCCATGAAGACCGAAAGGCATAGAAGTAAATTGAAAAAGACCCCTTTTAGGAATAGTGAAAGCCGTTTTTTCCCTTGAACTACGTTCTAGTGGAATTTGATAAAAAGCATCTTTTAGATCAATAGTGGATAGAAAACGAGCTCCACCCAAGCTGTCTAAAATATTTGAAATATATGGTAATGGAAATGCGTCTCTCTTAGAGATAGAGTTAATTCTTCTGGAATCTAAACAAAGGCGGTAAGTGCCATTTTTCTTTGGTACTAGTAAGATAAGATGGAACTGTTCCAAGCACTACTGCTCGGTTCAACGACACCCATCTCTAACATTCTATCAAGCTCCTTGTGCACAACTGGGAGCAGGTGAGGTGAAATCGGATAGTAAAGCTGTTTTACAGGTGTACTATTACCAGTGTCTATGACATGTTCCTCTAAATGCGTACGACCAAGTTTGTCAACTGAAATGGAAATATACTCTTTAATTACATCATCAAGTAAGTTTTGTTGATGTATGGATAAGTGTTGTTTATCCACAATACCTCTGACTTCAGAAGTAACCCGAGGAGCAGATTTAACTACCTTCGTATCCATATATTTAAAAATATCCAGACAAATGTTAAAAGATTTCCAAAAATCAATGGCACCAAGTTTTATTAGTTTTAAATGAAAATTATTACCGAGAATGGAAACATGTGAGCCTAAGTCCAACAGACCAGAAAAAACAGATCCCAGTGTAGAAAAGGATACGAAAGGACGGCCGTCCCTGTCAGCCTTCCCTTCGCAACCTGATGCTCCTAAATTTTTGTAGAAATTCCTGACTACCGAAAGCCATTCTTGCCACGGATCGAGAGCAGTGATGCTGGAAGACGTCTCCGCCAGCGGCACAGCTAACGTCCGGCTCTCGCGTTTTTTGACCTAACGCAAGTGCAGTCAGGAGTCTTGACGCTTGGACATCCACAGCGGAAGCAATGAATCTCCTCCCTGGAATTTACGTTATAACGTTTGAAAGACATGTTTTTATGAGAAGAATTCGCATTCCTGAAAGAATTATGTTTAGAAGGTGCATTTGTATTTACTGGCGCCTTTTCGTTCGCAGTTGAAGGGGTTTGAGGGGACTTTGAACCTTTTCTCTGATCAGAACGACTGTCTGCCAATTCAATTAATTTGCCCAATCTTTTGAGGGTAGCGATGTCCGGAATGGAATTAAAGGCAAGTTTTTGAATGTATCTGGGTAGCATATTGCACTGGAGAATTTGTAAAATTTCCTCATCAGGCAATTTCTTGTTTAATATTTTATTTAAGATAAGAACATTAGTGATAAAAGTACCAAGTGAATCATTTGGCGCTTGTATAGTTGACCTCAACTGTGCAAGGAGTCTACGGTTGTAATCAAGAATTTCATATTCCTCCTTAAGGCCTACCACAAGGTCATCCAGGATTCAAAAAGAGAGCGATTGACCCTGAGCCAATCAAGGGCAATACCATCAAAAAGTTCAAACGCGCCTAAAAAAATATTGTTCTTACTTACAGAGCGAGACAGGGCGAGTTCTTCAACACGTTCAAGAAACTTCCTAATACAAGTAGTGCCATCATACTTCAGATTCCATAAATGCAGTGGAACCAACGGAGATGTGGGAACAATAATCTGTGAGTTCTTGACGGAAGACATGGCGGATTCTTTTACTTGACTCCTTGTACCAGGCATTGTGACTAGATGTACCTAAAGGATTAATTGGAAAAAAGAAAACAACAAGGCAACCATTAATCACGTCCGAAGACGGCAATAATCAAAAATAGTAAAATTCCCAAAACAGGAAAAAATAGGTGTAAAAATTATTCGTACCTAAACATCTAATGGACAAAAGTTCAGAAAGGACATACACCAATACTATAAATCAGATGTGGGAATCTGGATCAACATTACAACAATATTAAAAAAATATACGAGATACCCACCAATCTCGCAGAGTATTCACGACCAAAAGTATCTTAAAAATAATTATAGTATAATTAACAGCAATTTAAAAAAAATTTAAAAACCGAAAACAATTTTTAAAATAGAAATACGGCAGGGACGTTGCAAAGCAGAAAAACCGCACGAGTCGACATAAAATAAAACTTTCATCAAGCCAGCTAAAAATGTCACCCACAAAATTAAAACCAACCCTCAATGTCAACAAGATCGAAAATTTATAATAATTACCAACCGGGACAGACACGTTGGGGCGCCATTTATAACGGGAATTAAGGTTGCAAGGCACTTTGCCGCCATTGCAACATGTTTTGTGACAACAAAGTGTAGAAATAAAAGAAAGGGGAAAACAATACCAAGATAACAATATTTATTCCTACAACTTTAGATAACATGAAAACTCTGTAAATCAATAGTTAATATCTCAGGGGTGTGCATCATCCGAAGGATAGAAATGCAACGGTGGAAATTTTAAAATTACATTGAGAGGTTGACAATAAGGTTGTTGACATTAAAAGTTAACTGACCTGATAAACGTAAAAGGGCGCCAAGCAGTGCAATCAGCATTGCTAAAATTTAATAAGTAGAGCGTAGGATGACCAAGGTAAAATTAACTAACTACGGCATCATCATAGCTCGTAAAATATGTCGACCCGCGCGGTGGCTCGAGTCTTCCTCCAGTCACAACGTCCCCAGCTTCCAGCTCGTGAAATACTGACGCGTGAAGATGGCCGCCCTGTCCGCCAGCTCGTCTCCCGTTGTCCCGAAGTTGCCCTACGGCAAACAGCCGTAAATCAGTGATGGGAAGTGATTGCTGTTATAGCTCTGTAGCGGGCTAGATAGAACTGCTACATACGCAGCTCCCGCTCAACCGCCTACAAGGTCCACCGTACCTTCGGCCTTCCCGTCAGCACTGGAGTACTGATTCCCAAAATCGCCAGTGCCTGACAGTTATCGAGTCCCGGTCACCAGCGCCCGGCGTGGACTTACTGACCCGCGCTTGGCCAGCCAATCACAGCCAGCAACCGGAGTATTCAACATTTGTCCTGCGTCAACTCTCATCACGGCAAACTGACTCAATAAACACTGTGACCTTACGACACGTCTTTTATTTCGTGCCTCTCACCTTGATCGCCAAAACAGTAATAATAAATTTAATAACTGTTTTAATTAACTGACTTCTTTAAAGTGGGTAAGTCTTTCAGAATAGTTACCGAGATTCCGATGTACTCCAGATTTGTAAGATAGTATTCTTTAGTATTTTTTTGAACGGAATCCACTTTCCTGCTATAAATTGCATAATGTCGTGACTAAATCACAGAGCCGTACTCTAAGATGCTTCTTACATATGAATAGTACAAGATTCTGAAGCTACTGATGTCCTTAAATGATTTAGTGATTCTAGTGATGAAACCGAGCATTCTATTGGCCTGATTGACAATGTTTTGGTAATGGTTTCTGAAGGTTAGCTTCGACTCAAGAAAGATTCTCAGATCTCTAATGGAATCTACTTTTATTAGGATTTCATCACAGATCGTGTGAGGGAAATCAATTTTACGCACATTTCTCGTGAACGAGATGAGATTAAATTTGCTATTATTTAATTCCATTGCATTATGTATACACCATTGAGACAATGTGAGGAGGTCTTTTTGCAAAGTTTCGCAGTCTTCTTGGAATTCACGGGATGAACATTTTTTTAAGTCATCCGCATATAATAAACATTTACAAAAAAAAAGTTTTGCCGTTAGATCATTTATGAATATAATAAAGAGTACTGGTCCTAAATGGGATCCTTGAGGGACACCAGATGTGACAAGTTTGGGAGAGGACTCAAAACTATTAACTTGTATAATAGTTTTGATTTAATATTTAAAGCTTTTACATTTACTAATTAATAGTTATATTAATAAGTAAATGTAAAAGCTTTCTGGGCATACTCAAAATCGTTACGTACTACCAATTGCATTCCTAAATTAATGCACCTGGATTCTATATCTGCAGATAATGGACAACACATTGCCAATCTATTCTCTAATTATTTCGCATCCGTTTATACTCAATCTAATCCCTTGTTATATACTGCCATGCCAAAAGTTTCACAAAACAACCAATTTAATCTTGGAAAAATCAATGTTAGCAAGGAAACCATTAAATCTTGTTTAGAAAAAATCGATACATCCAAAGGCCCAGGACCTGATAAAATACCTTCCTTGTTTGTAAGATGTTGTTCTAGCGCGTTGATTAACCCACTTCTTTATATAATGAATCATTATGACCGGTCGGTGGCCGAGTTGACATCGCGCTTGGGTCCCACTCAGGCGTAGCGTGTTCGATTCCTCGGCCGGCTAAGTCCTCCATCACAACACAAGCAACATTTTCAGCTTTCTGTTGTGGTAGTAGGAGATTTTCAAATATTGTCAGGTTATTCGTAACCCGGGAATGTTTGTCTTTTAAAAAAAAAAATAAAAAAAAAAATCTTCAGGAACTTTCCCAGACTTGTGGAAAAATGCACATATTGTTCCAATACATAAATGTGGTGATAAATCTTTTGTGAAAAATTACCGACCAATAAGCATTTTATCTTGGTTTGCGAAAGTCTTTGAATTTATAATATATATTTCTGTATTTTCACACTTCAATTATGCGTCAATTAACATGGGTTTGTTCCCAACAGATCTACAAATTCAAATCTTCTTGACTTTTGTGATTATGTTTGTAATGCTTTCAATGAAAGAACTCAAGTAGATGCCATTTATACAGATTTTCAAAAGGCATTTGATAAAGTTAACCATTCTATTCTACTACAGAAGCTTGATCGAATAGGTATTCACGGTGATCTTTTTAGATGGCTTAAGTCTTACTTAGAAAATAGAACACAATTAGTTATTATTAATGGGTACGAATCACCTCCAATGATTGTAACATCAGGCGTACCCCAGGGGTCCAATCTTGGCCCACTGCTTTTCTTAATCTTTATTAACGACCTTGGCCCCATGTTACGCTGTGATTTTGTTCTATTTGCCGATGATCTCAAGATTTACCGCAAAATTTCCACTGATTCTGATCATGTTTAGCTTCAAGAAGACCTTTACACACTAAATAGCTGGTGCATTCAAAACGATATGTTTTTAAATATTGAAAAATGTTACATTATTACTTTTACTCGTAACAAAAAACGAAAGGATTTTGCATATTCCATTAATAATGTACGATTAAATGCAGTCACCACTATAAGAGATCTAGGAATCACTCTTGATTCAAAGTTTATGTTTGATGTACACATAAATGATACTATAAGTAAATCAATGAAAATGATTGGATTCATTCATAGAATATCGAAACCATTTAAATACCCCCAATCCATTATAACATTATACAACTCGTTGGTCAGAAGCAAATTGGAATATGGGAGTGTTATCTGGAACCCACATTATATAAAATATTATAAAAGTATTGAATCTGTGCAAAAAAAATTCCTAAGACTGTTATCATATAAACTTGGATTAAATGCCTCACTCAAATCTTATTAAAAACGTCTACTAAACTTCAAATTTACGACATTGGAAAAAAGAAGACAATTTGCGGACTTAATATGTTTATATAAAATTTTTCATGATAAACTTCTTACCACTAATTGTCTGAGCAATATTCATATTAAAGTCCCTAATAGACATAATTTAAGGAGCCAAAATATATTCCATATTGATATATTTAATAACAATATTGCATATTTCAATCCATCTATCTAGAATGTGTCGTCTGTACAATACAGTTGAATGCGACCTTATATATATATATATTCGCAAACAGTCTCGCATATTTTAAATAACAAATCAACCATCTTCTACCATGATATGTTATGGAGAACAGTTAAGAGATATAATTGCTTTATTATTTTCTTTACTTTTCTTCCTTATCCTTTCTCTGTACATTTACTATATTTTATATTTCATACTTAATATTCATGTTTTATATTTCTTTTTAATTATTATTATATTTGTATTTTTTTTCTTTCACTACTAGCATCTCCGCCTAATATCAACTAAACCTTGTTGTGAACATTTTTAATTGGGGGGTTAATATCTGTGCACATTTCACCCAAATAATATAAATGTAATAATTGTTAACACTATGTAAATGTTTCAAACAATAAATAAATAAATATATTGACTTCTGTGACAGATAAAAGATATAATCCATCTCAGGGGGTTGCCGTGGAAACCTGTTATTTTTAGGTTTTGGATCAGAAGAGGATGACTGACTTTATCGAATGCCTTCCGTAAATCAGTACAGACTTCATCAAATTGTGTTCTTATGTCAAAATTGGAACTTCAAAAAATCTACATATTCGATTAAATTTATGGTAGTGGATCTTTTGAATACGAATCCATTCTGAACAAAACCTAAAATATGTTAAAAATGTGTAAAAATGCTTTCGAAAATTTTCCCAAAACATGAGAGAATACTTCCTGGGCGATAATTTAATAGATGTCGCTTTTATTCCCAGATTTGAAGAGAGGATTGATTCGTGCTATTTTCCAAAGATCAGGAAAAACACATTCTTTAAGAGATTTACTAAACATAACATGAAGAGGAAAAACAAGAGATTTAGCAGAGTTTGATATAAATAATGGTGGAATGGCATCTGTTCCTGGACCTTTGTTTGAGTTTAGTGATTTCATAGTTTTGAATATTTCAGTCCTTGAATTTAAGACATGACTGAGCGAGTAGGTACTTTCTTGAGATTGATCACTATTTACATGTTGATTTGACACATCATTTGTATTGAAAACAGAGCAGAGTAAATTGAGAAAAGTTCACTAAATTCATGACCATTGTTTGCTAGTTTCATTTATTTATTTATTTAACGCCTATTGAGGCTTTTACATAAAAATATAAAGGAAATTATGCACGTAAATAGTACAGGAAACAACTATTCAAAACACTAGCAAGAAAATACAAATAAAGTTAAAATGTTATTGAATTTGATCCCCACAGCATGTAGATACAAAATATAAAAAATATAAAAAATCCAAATATTTTTTTTTCTTTCATCCGACAAATGTCAATGTGTTAGTCAAATTAAATACCTTTATTTAAATGCTCCCCCACTTGATGAAAAACACTTCAATAAGGTATGCTTAAGAATTGAAATTGATGTGTTAAGTATATCATCAACATCGTAGTATTTGTATCCTAGCTGTTGAATACGTTGCATAGGAGTGTATTATTGGGACATTGGTGTAGAATTGCAACAATAATATGCTAGGTGCTGTCTTGTAAATGACCTGCTTGGAGTATTAAAAGAAATAACATACAATCAATCAGGGGTATCAAACAATGAATTTATGATTTTATACAAACAGGTTAAATCGTAAATTATTCTACGATCGGATAATTTTATCAATTTTAATTAACAAAGTACGTTATAGTTATTTAGGCATTCTCTAGGAATGCGTAATTAATGAATTCTCCAGGATGGAACAAGAATATTGTCAGTTAGAACAAGAAAAAGGTTTATCTCCACTGGGAGTCAGCATGTGTCTCGTCAAAACTCCCTTTTGAGAACAAGAATAGTTGCAATTAGAACAAGAAAAAGGTCTCTCTCCACTGTGATTCAGTATGTGTCTCGTCAAATCTCCTTTTCGAGAACTTGAATAAGCACAAACGGAACAAGAAAAAGATTTTTCTCCACTGTGAGTCAGCATGTGTCTCGTCAAATTTCCCTTTTGAGAAAAAGAATAGTTGCAGTTAGAACAAGAATAAGGTTTTTCTCCACTGTGAGTCAGCATGTGTTTCGTCAAATTACTTTTTTGAGAACAAGAATAGTTGCAGTTGGAACATGAAAAAGGTTTCCCTATACTGTGAGTCAGCATGTGCATCGTCAAATAACGCTTTTGAGAACATGAATAATTGCAAACGGAACATGAAAAAGGTTTTTCTCCACTGTGAGTCAGCATGTGTCTCATCAAATTACTCTTTTGAGAACAAGAATAGTTGCAGTTGGAACAAGAAAAAGGTTTTTTTCCACAGTGAGTCAGCATATGTATCGTCAAATGTCCCTTTCGAGAACATGAATATTTGCAGTCGGAACAAGAAAAAGATTTTTCTTTACTGTGAGTCAGCATGTGTGTCGATAAATTTTCCTTTTGAGAAAATGAGTAAGTGCAAACGGAACATGAAAAAAGTTTTTCTCCACTGTGAGTCAACATGTGTCTCGTCAAATGTCCCTTTTGAGAACATGAATAAGTGCAAACGGAACATGAAAAAGGTTTTTCTCCACTGTGAGTAAGCATGTGTGTCGTCAAATCTTCTTTTCGAGAACTTGAGTAAACACAAACGGAACATGAAAAAGGTTTTTCTCCACTGTGAGTCAGCATGTGTCTCGTCAAATTACTCTTTTGAGAACAAGAATAGTTGCAGTTGGAACAATAAAAAGGTTTTTTTCCACTGTGAGTCAGCATATGTATCGTCAAATGTCCCTTTCGAGAACATGAATATTTGCAGTCGGAACAAGAAAAAGATTTTTCTTTACTGTGAGTCAGCATGTGTCGATAAATTTTCCTTTTGAGAAAATGAGTAAGTGCAAACGGAACATGAAAAAGGTTTTTCTTCATTTTTCGTCAAAATTCCATTCCGAGGATTTAAATTTATGCAGTCGGAACATGAACAACTTTTTTTTCCATTGTGCATCCGCAAGTGAAGTACTAACTTTGACTTTGACTTGCAGGAGTACTTACAATGGGAACAAGAGAATTGTTTTTCCACAAGATTTGTCTTTTGATCAGTCAATGAGTCTGAAAAATAATACAAATAAAGCCATAGCAAATAGTAATAAAATAAAAGCATCATTAATTCAAAAAATGTAAAAAATAAAAATCACGAATCATTATTTACCTGTTGTCTGTTTTTTTCTTTGAAAGCGTTTTAGGCATTCCTTTTTAACATCAGGCAGGTCTATGTCGATTTCCATAAAAGGAATATCCCTTTCATCTTCTTCTCGGGGTGCTGGTTCTACCTTGAAGCTAACAGTCTCCACTTTAAAGCTACCTAAAATGTCCAGACGAAGTGAATTAATAAAATTGTGCAATTAAAGTCGTCCATCTCCTAGAGATAACTACAACAACATTTGTTTTTATTGTAAAAATCTTTAAATTTAAAAATATACGATAAATGATTCCATTTAATTACCCTTTCAAAAGCGGAAATCAGGAAAACAGGCTTTTAAGATTTATTTGTGGAAATTAGAAGGACCGCAGATGTCCGTATCAAGGAGGAAATTCTATTTACTCATGAACACAGTTTTGTATTGTTAGAGAAATAATGTTTGTACCAATTTTACATGTGTTTTAATGCACTCTTATGTGACTAATACAACATCCAGAAAAAAGTACGTTAGAAGTTTTCAGTAGTTTGGCAGTTTCCCGCAAATGTACTATTTAATGTAAATACCACAGTACGGCAATATATGATTTTATGAACAAAAATTATGGCCTACATGGGAAACTCAAAACTGACTTGGATCACTAGCATCGAAATTTTACACAAAACATTTTATGACATTAGAATTACAACTTACAGGTTTTCCGAGTACTCTCCGCATGCTGTAAGCATTCCTTCTTTACATATGAATAGTCAAAATCCATATCCCCATACTGCATTTCATAACCGCCTTCTTCCTGTGGCCCTGGTTCCTTCTTGATGGTCAGTAGATCCATGGTAAGACTATGGTAGGATTATGGATTTAGTTCAAGCCCAAAAATATAACTGAAACTGCCAGAAACAGAACGTTAAGTTGAGGAGATTTGAATATTTTATTTCAGTAGGAATATACTGTAAGAACAATGAGGTATGCAAGAATATACCACCCACATTAGTCTAGTGTTTACGTATTTCGGTGCCTGCTTCAAATTATCAAAGAATTAATAAACCAATCAGTAGTGAAACAATTAAAAACAATTACTATAAACCGCAGATTGCGCAAAGTCGAACGTACTTCTTTTCCCAAAAAGTGTATTGTCGATCTCGAAAATAGGTTTTTTGCCTAGGACTTGTATCATAAATTGTGACAAAGTAACCTAAATATAATAATATACAAAGAATCCTTCATATAAGTGCTACAAAGGTGTTGAATTAAACAAGGAAAAGTGTTCTTTTGTGTGAATTCGCGCTCAATTGAACTCTAAAATGTATACAAAATGCATTGCATGTGAAATTAATATTGAGGTTCCATCAGATCTCATATCTTGTTCGGTCTGCGATGAAGAATACCACTTAAAGTGTGCTGGTATTGGGGAAAACTCTCGTAGAGGTGGTAAAAGCCAACAAAATCTACAAAATTGGAAATGTTAAAAATGTTTAAAACTTCTTAAAATAACAAAAAAAAGTGCTGTAAATAATTTGGATGAAATCAACAATGAACTGCCACCTATTGACAAACAATCAAAACAATATGCACACACACCGAAAACTTCTATCGCACAGACAGTCACCAGTGAAAACTAAACAAGATTAAACACAGATGGAGCTAGAGCACAGTGTTAACGGTGGAATTGTTTATGAAGGAACTGGAAAATTTTAAATCTTCAATGATAGCATTTGTAGATAAGAAACTTGACATTTATGGTCAAAAATACGAATCAATATTAATGCGAAATAATGAACTTATAAAGTCGCTTCAATTTATCTCGGACTGACAGGAAGAGCTTAAAAATCGAGTTAATGTTATTTAGACATTACAAGAAATAAATATAACGCGGAGCTAATTGATTTAAAAAATCAGAATAACAGTTTATCAAACACAATCGCTCAACAAGACGTCGGAATTGATAGACTGGAATACATGAATCAAATAAGCAGTATCGAGTTGAGGGGCATTCCTGAATCCAACCCTAATAACAATATGGAAGTGCTCAATAAAATATCAAAAATCATCAATTTCGAGGACGCCACAGAAAACATGCAGTCGGTAATCAAAAAAATCTACAGGATGGGGCCGAAAATCTCTGAAAAAAATCCCAGATCCATCATTGCGATAATTTTTTAAACAAAATGAAAACATACATAAAAGCCACAACTCCCAGCAGTAATAAATTAAACACATATGATTTAGGATTATCGCAAGATGCCAAACGAATATATATTTCTGACCATCTAACACAAAGAAGAAAATACATATTAGGTTAAACGAAACAATTTGTCAGAAAAAAAATAACTTCAAATATGCGTGGGCAGCTTCACGACGAATCTTACTAAAGAAGACTGAAAACTCCAGAATCATAATAGTAAACGATGCTAAAGACCTTGACTGATTAAAACGCCTGTTTATCTGACTACAACTTCATTCTGTTATTATGGATTTTAAAAGAGGTATTAGTAAAAGATCTTATATTCTATTACATTGATTTCGAACATATACATACAATTTAATTACTCTGAACATACTGAATTATAACTCATGTATTCTTATAACCTACATATACTTATCTCTTAAAACTTCACCCAGTAAACATCAACTAATTTTAAGCTATAATTTATTAGAAATTCATTTTTATTATAACATGATTCATTTATTCTATTATCTAATGTATTGAGTCTTATTTGCTGTTTATTCTATTCATTTATTCAATAATCTAATTTATTTTAACTTATTTGCTGTTTGCAATCTACATACTCAAAATATACAAAATAATTTTTATAAAAATAATGTATCCTTGCCCTATTTAGTAGCGTTCTCTTATAACAGCAATACTAGTGTATTAATTAAAAAAACTAACTAAACATTATTGTCATACTTTCCCTGGAATTATCCTAAATCAAGCTTTTTTAATATTCTTTAAGATAAAGGGAGGTTATTATGTAATCATTACTTTCTTGCATGTTTTTGCATGAGCCATACTATTAACAACTTATTAACTAAAAATAAAGTAATCTTATTAGTTTTCTCTTCTATGAGCGGAATTATTGTAAAAACCGATAATCTCACCTTTAAATATCTGTACCATACGTTACCTTACTTGTTCCAAATTCTTACCTTTTTATTATTGTCTTCTACTCAGCTAAAACTTCATCAAGTAAACAACTACATACTCTTAAAGTCTAGTTCTAATGGTAATAAGCAAACATGATGAAATCGATAATATCATAAAGCCGAGTTCTGAAATCATCTTTGAAAATAATGATAAAATTAAGCAATTCGATTGGGGATCAAATAAAATTAATATTGTTCATCAGAACATTAGAATTATGGAAAATTTGGATGATTTCCTTATATTTTTAGATGAAATAAAATCTGTTGTAAAGTTTTATGTACTAATATTCACTGAATGCAGATTAAGTGAATCCAATATCACCAAACAAATTTCAGGCTATAGTGAATACTACACTACATCACATATTAACCAAAATAGCGGCGTGGTGGTTTATATCGACAACACATTCAATTCCGAAGTTCAAGAAATACACATAAATCAATAAAATTGTTTAAAAATTAACATAAATGATTATTTAGGTATCCTAGCTATCTATAGATCGCCATCGTTTAGTGACATCCAAGTTTTCCTAGAAAACCTCATTGTAGAGACAAAAAAATCTAAGGATGATCCACATTACGTGCTAATCGAGGACATGAATATAAATACAATCGGAGAAGTAATGCACAGACAGTGTGACGACTATTTATGTGCTATGGCGGAAAGTAACTTTTATTTATTTATTTTATTTATTTATTTATTTATTAAGTACAGGTGATGATACAATGACACATGTACATATACATAAAAAATACTTTGAATGCCCAACTAGGAGGAATTCCCGTTTTAGGACAGTCAAAATATTTATTTTCAATACAATATTCAATAACTTATTTTTCAATATTTCCAATATTAATTCTCCAACTAGGGTACAAAGTAATTCAAGCTCGTGTCTGGATTATATATATACCAGAAACATAAAAAGTTCAAATGCAGACTAAAATGACTGACCACTACACCGTTGCAATCAGTATCCCAAATTCAGCACCCAAAAAACAGAAAATAAAACACAAATTAATAATCGATTACGATGAATTATTAAAAGAACTTAATAAAAAAAATTGGGAATATATTTATAAACAAACTGAAGTTAACTATGCGCTAAACTATTTTATTGATGAAATCAAAACATACATAACAAAACACACAATAATAAAACATATTTCACACAATAAAGTAAAACTCACTCCATGGATTAGTAACGGCCTTGTTAAATCTATACATAAAAGGAACCATCGTCATAAAATAGCGAAAAGTGACCCATTGAACGAAACTAAAAGTGACCCATTGAACGAAACTAAAAGTGACCCACTGAACGAAACTAAAATGCAAAACTATCACCGATACAGAAATATATGCAAAAACGTTTTTCGTAAATGTAAAGAGCGTTTTTATAAATACTTACTTGATAAGGATAATTCCAGCAAAAATATGTGAAATGTTGTCAGAGACATAACAAAAACTCAACGTAATAATGGCACATCCATGAATGAATTAAATATTGGAAATTTGACTATAAAAGACCCTCAAACTATTGCATGTCATACAAATCAATATTTTGCATCCGTTGGCTCTAAACTAGCAAAAAATATTTTAAAAGATACTCAGAAAACTGAAGACTCGTTAGCGTCGGAAATCAAAACAAACAATCCAACCTTTTCATTTGAAATTAAACCAACCACTGTAGAAGAGATGATAAAAATAATCAACATTCTTAAAACTACACATGCAAAGGACCCAGATAGTCTAAATACACAAATAATAAAAAATACAATTTCAAATTGCCGCTCCGCTGTCATTTATCTATAACTTAAGCTTTGCTTCGGGAATATTTCTCGATCACTTCGGAAAATCAATAACTGTCTCAATTCACAAAAGTGGACCAAAATTTCTCGTTGAAAACTATAGGCCAATATCACTGTTAAGCGCAATATCCAAAGTCATTGAAAAGATCTTTAAAACAAGGCTAAGCGAATATGTGGAGAACCATAAATTGCTTAGCCCAAACCAGTACGGCTTTCGATCGGGTAAAGGAACGGATGATGCCATCGCATTTCTCACGGAAACTATAGCAGAAAATGTGGACCGGGGCAAGAAAACCATTGCCCTATTCCTGGACCTGGCCAAGGCTTTCGACACAATATCTCATAAAATACTCCTACAAAGACTGAGAAATATAGGAATAACGGGAAAAGCATTTCAATGGGTACAGAGTTATATTTCTAATCGATTCCAACAAACTAGAATTAATGTGGATATTAGCACTTCATTAGAAAATAATGTTGGTGTGCCACAAGGAAGTACGATAGGTCCTCTTCTCTTCATTATATATATATTAACAAACTATGTAATCAACATATAGGTGGGAAAATTATTACGTTCGCAGGTGATACTGTTATATTGTTTGAAGGAGACGATTGGAAGGAAACACACCACCTTGCTAACACCGGTATAAACAGAGTAAAACAATGGCTGGACAGCAATTTGCATACATTAAACGTATCAAAAACCAAATACCTAACATTCAGTTCTACTATTTCAGGGCAACTCCAAACACCTCACCACCACAATACATAAAATTAACTGTAACTTTGAAAATAATAACGCTCCATGTAAGTGTGAAGCCCTCGAGTGTGTTAAATTTATTAAATATTTAGGCGTTATAATTGATAATAACCTCAAATGGAAGAACCAGATTGAAAATGTAGCTAAAAGAGTGCGCACCCTGATTCACATTTTTATTTCATTACGGGAAATTAAAAAAAAAACAACACTTTAAAAACATATACTACGGGCTGTGTAACTCAATCATAACCTACGGTTGCATTGGGTGGGGAGGTATAGGAAGAACAACATTAAACCCGTTATTGAAGGCACAGGAATCTATTGTACGTGTTTTTGTGAAGAAACCTTTCAGATATTGGAGCCAAGCTCTCTTCAAGGAATTTAATGTACTAGATGTCCGACAGTACCATATAAAAAAAATGTAATCCAAGTTCATAAAAATAAAAACAAAATGAAAACAGCCGAACACTAACATCAAACCAGAAGTAAGGGAAGAAATTACCTTTCCGTTCCAACAAGCAACAGAGCGGCTTATCAAAAAATATTCTCAATCTCGGTCCTAAAATATATATAATAAAATCCCCTCTCAGCTGAAACTGTGTGAATTGTCATCCTTCGGTCCAAGAGTGACAAAATGGTTGTTGGATCTAGGCAGGACTGATTCCGAAATGTTACTAAAAGATGTATTTTGATAATTATTTATCTCGAAAGCCTCTATGTATCTTTTTTATGTATCTTTTATGTATCTTCGTTTAAACGTACTTATTTTATCTAGTCTTAAATCCTGTATTCGTCTAGGATAACTTGAAACCTGTAAATTTGACTGTCCTAAAACGAGAATCCTTCCTAGTTGGACAGTCAAAAGCATAAAATGTAATCAATATTATAAAAAATAAATAAAATAAAAAAAGACGTTTCATTATAAGCATATAGACGCGCTGGAGAAATCATGTGGAACCTCTAAGTAAATTGCGTTACAAAGCGCCAAAATGCCCTCCTACGTAATGAGAACATGTTTTTATTATTTCCCGACAAACACTTTAAAAAGCACTCGTGTGTGATTAAAAGATGTTTTTACTACTCGAAAAACACTGTTTAAAGCCCTTGTGTGTGATGAGAAGATGTTTTTACTACCCGACAAACATCATACAAAGAGATAAAATTTAATTCGTAGAACACTTAAATTATTTTATTATTATGGAAAAATATATATTTTTCGATTGTTTTAAAAAAAACATTTTCAGCGATATTAGAGAAAGTGAGATAGTGAAATTAGTAACACATTGGTATAATAAGGACGACCTTATAGCAGTAGATCCCATACAGTATCCCATATAGTAAATAGTGTAAGCGAGTAAGAGTATGTTGTTATCTCAGCCACGCCTGTGACGCAGAATGTAGTATGCGATCAAATTCAAGAAACGCGGCCCGTTATCGTTTAATTCGTACATATTCTTTGAATTTCCATCTTAGCCACACGTGGACAGCATTGGAATTAAGAATTTACTTGAAACATGAAGAGTGTTTTTACTTGCCATATTTTATTTTGATTTTGTCAGACAATAACGAGTCTAGATTTATTGTAACGTCATCTGGTGTAGGCATAGTAAATATTTGGAAATAATTAAATAATTTTGACTGACTAGAACTTAAAGTTCAGATAATTAATAACGGTTGGCAGAATCTGACGCTGTCATCCTCCGTATCTGTATTTAAAGTGACATAAAGGCCTCTGACAAAATATTGTTGTGGACAAAGTTAAATTAGGTGGCGTAAGACATAGTGAAGTTCTTCAATTGACCATACAAAATACTCGGGAGGGAGAAATAGATCGGCATTAGAACTTACCGATAACTTATGAAAGACGTAACATTTCAATGTGATCAATCTTGCAAATTACAGTGACAGATGCTTTCATGAATGCGATCTATGGTTATGTTTAAGGTGTTGCCATTTGATGACGATTTAGTACCGTCCCAATAAATTATTTCTATTATAATGGAAACTATCTGCAAGAAAAAAAGTATGTGTGCTAAAAAAATGTATGGTCGTGTGAGAAATGTAGAGATCAGAAAATAATGCAAGGCTGAAATAAGAGTAAAGGCCCGTTTATAATAGGAATAAGTGGTAAGAATAAGCCGTAAAGCCCTAGGCCGTAGAAGTTGGAAGATAGGAAACCTGTATATCCGTTTATAATAGATGGCAATAATCTCTTATTTTTTTCCATAACCGTAAAGATGGTCCAACTTTATCTTTTGCGGTTACGGATTACAGAAAGCTGAGATATATACCGAGATTTATGTATTTTCGATCGATACTCTATGGTATCTACTATTTGACAAAAGTGGTTTATTTATGTATTTGACAATCGAACAATAATTCTGTGAACAAATATTTACGCAGAGTTAGATATTTTACCGAATTTTATTTATAAATTTGCTGAAGACGATAAAAACGTGATAAAAATAATTGATATAAATGACGCAGAATTGATTTCTTGGGTCGAGCAATTTCGTCATTTATATGACAAGAAAGAAAAAGATTATAAAGACCGAAATGTCGTAGAAAACTCCTGGTTATTAAATAGGGGTTTAGGATCACAGAGGCCTATCTACAAAAACCTAGTTTTGAGATAAACGCAAATAAAGATTTTAATGCTTTGAAACTCGGAAAATAATTAACATTTTAGTGAAAGAATTTTTTTTATTAATAGATACATTATCTAACTCCTTAAAACACATATATTTTGATAATTATTGAAGATCTATGATAATTAAAAAAATATATTTACTTAAAATGAGTGAGATGTGCCTGTGTGTTCCTAACTATTCAGCAATAATTGACCAGGGAGGTAAGTATCACAGGGACCTATTTACAAAAACATTGTTTTCAGATGAAAGTTTTAATGTTATGATACCCAGAAAATAAAACACATGTCAAGGTAATATATATATATATTTTAATAATTATATTACTTAAAACATACATATTACACAAAAAATAAAGACTTTTGATAAGTACAAAAATATATTTATAAAAAAACGACAGAGATATGCCTTTGTGATCCTTAATATATTCATCAATACTTTACATGGGTTGGGTAAGTTTTTAGATTCTCACGGCCAAAAGCATTTTTGTTGTTTGTTTTTGGGGTGTTATGCCGTGTTGCGCTAACTCCTTCTTTAGCTGACGTTTCGGACAGCGTTGCAGTGTCCATCATCAGGGCAGATCTGGTAGATCCGAAGATGGGTTGTTTGAGATCACAGGAATATCAACAGAAACAAAGATTTTAAAATGCTATATATTGATTTATAAACATTTTTAGAAATATGCATTCTTCATAATATTCTTTCTCAACTACAGAGCAATAATAATAATTTACAATCATGAAAAAGGACTAAATTCATCTTGATTGACAGAGAAATAATACAAAATTTATGAACTATCATCATCTTCCACGGCAGAGCTAGTTAGCAAAGAATTATAAAAAGTATGGTATTGCTCCCGAATAATTCCCATTGTAAACAAATCCTTAAGTTTTTCCTCCGTAATTGGGATTGGAGAATTATATTTTTGTACCAGCTCTCCCAATACGAATTGTACCCGAGGAGCTCTTCGAACGCATGGAAGGATTATGAATTCTTCATCAAAATTATATTTAAAATGAATCCTATATGGATCATCTTTTCGGTACTGAAACCATTTTATTTTTAGCCAATTAATGTTTTGTCCTTGTGAATCGACTTTTTTTATTTTTTATTAAACATTTTTGAATTATGCCAAAATCAATGAAATCTTTTTGATTCATTTCAATAACACTGTAATTTTGATTGGCCATCTGCACAGCGGAATACCACCCCGTTGGATGAAAAATGTCTAATTTTTTTGTTTTATTTTCTATCCTAGCATGAACAGAGTCACATTCCATTTGGGAATGGCCGGATTCGAAAAACATATGGTTGATGATTGGGATGTCAAATTTTTTCACCGCATAGATGAACATTGCTGACATATTTATATTTCGGTTTTGACCGCCGCATGTGTCTGAAAAAAAATTCCACTCCTTGCCATCGGAATACTTTTGTAAATAATGGTAAATGCAAGAGGCAATTTCGGTAGAACCCCGTCTTGCAGTTGCTTCGTCCCACATATAGCAAGATGCTTTTTTATCAATATTATAGACGGTTAAGTTGTATACCGCCAACTTTCTACGGTAAAAAAGAGCCTTGGCATTCGTCTTCGGGCAATAACATACCGCTTGCAAATCTAATTCTGCTAAGTGGCATTCATTGTCCAAAGCCTGTACTTTGATAGAATTTTTCTTCTGTCGAGCTGAATCCTTTCTGAACATGTGGGCATCTTGTTCTTCCTTTTGGAGAAGCTTTTCTTCATCGTCCATGTGCGAATATTTAAAGCACGTATCGCATATGTCATTACGTGGCACATGAAACGACAAATTTAAATCGTTATTGAAAATTTGACGATAGAGCCAAAGTTTTTCCGGGATACGGCTCTCCTCCTTGCACTTTTCTGAGTACAGTTCGTACATTATCGGTACGTTGAGGTCTTTTGCCAAGTATTCCTTGCTGGAATCTTTCCTGGCATAATGAGAGGGCATCTTGGGAAATGATTTTATATGATTTCTAATGAATTCCTTAGCTTCATCTGGTATTTTTGAGGAAGGGGGGTGGCGCCCTCTTTTATCAATTGCAATAAAATTAAGGGCATTTCGTGCCGACAGGACACTTCGCAAAAATTTTGAAGAAATGTCTAATGTTGAAATTAAGAATCCCTTACAAACTTGTAATTTTACTCCTAAATCGTTCATCAAATAATATTCATTGCTTTTTGATCTCCTGGAGACTAATTGAGCTGTTCTTGTGCTCTTTTTATCCCCAGATTCAATCAAAGAATTTAAAAATAGCTTCTGTTTTTCTAAATCTCCAATATACCAAAATTCAGTAAAAATACTTTGTCGCAAAGGTTCGGAAAAATTATCATTGCAGGATCTGGGACATTTACTGCAGTCTTTTATCTTCAAACTTCTCTCCTCGACGCTTTTACCCCTCATAGAAATATACGGTAATCCACTTTGTCTTCTGATCCTACGTTTGTTATTTTTCCAATCTTTGGGATCCGCTATTTTGCGTCGTTTCCTCGGGTTGGAATCTGCTGCAACAGGTGGATTTGAAGAGCTGCACGGTAAATCTTCTAGCACCAGAGTATTCTCTAATCCATCATTGATCACTCCTAATGATGGCAACATAACATTATCTATCGAAGAGTCAGATAACAAATTTTCAGGGTCAACATCAGAATTAGCAGCAGAAAATTCTCCGTCAACATTGATTAATTCCACTGTACTAGAAATATCTGAAAGAAAATATAAGTCAATGTTAAAAACATAAACGGCAAATTATTAATGAGCTATAATAATTTAGTTAAGTTTTAATGAAGCATCAACTACTAACTTTTTATTACTGTGTATAATTTACAACAGTAGTTACAACAGCAACTGTAGTGTTTTATCTTTAAGACAATAATTAAGTCCTGAAACTATACAATTACCTTGATGTACTATTATCGATCTTTCCACTTCTGGCTCTTCTGGCATCGATAATTCATTTGCAGATACGTTTCTTTCTTCTGCGACACAAACATCTTGAAGTTCTATGAGACAGAGATTGAAATATTATCACCTGCGTTAAAATCTACTTGATGATATACAAATTTGTTAAAATAACACCATAGTTGAACATATTTGAAAAACAAAACAATTTAAAATTTACGCAAAACAGAAACTATACAATTACCTTGATATACTATAATCGATCTATCGAATTCTGGCTCTTCAGGCAGAGATAATTCATTAGCAGGTACGTTACGCATCCATTCTTCTGTGACACAAACATCTTGAAGTTCTATAAGATAGAGATTGAAATATTATCACCTGCGTTAAAATATAATTGATGATATACAAATTTGTTAAAATAACAACATAGTTGAACACGTCATTAAAAAAACAAAATAATGTAAAATGTACGCACAACAGAAACTATACAATTACCTTGATATACTATTATCGATCTATCCAATTGTGGCAATTCTGGCTCTTCTGGCATCGATAATTCATTTGCGGGTACGTTATTCATCCGTTCTTCTGCGACACAAACATCTTGAAGTTCTAGAACATGCGAGATGGAAATATTATCACCTGCATTAAAATCTACTTGATGATTTACAAATTTATCAGAAAAAAACACATTTGAAAAACAAAAGAATGTAAAATGTACGCACAACAGAAACTATACAATTACCTTGATATACTATTATCGATCTATCCAATTGTGGCAATTCTGGCTCTTCTGGCATCGATAATTCATTTGCGGGTACGTTATTCTTCCGTTCTTCTGCGACACAAACATCTTGAAGTTCTAGAACATGCGAGATGGAAATATTATCACCTGCATTAAAATCTACTTGATGATATACAAATTTATCAGAAAACAACACATTTGAAAAACAAAAGAATGTAAAATGTACGCACAACAGAAACTATACAATTATCTTGATGTACTATTATCGATCTTTTCCATTCTGGCTCTTCTGGCAACGATAATTCATATGCAATTACTTTATGTCTCCCTTCTTCTGCGACACTAGCATCTTGAAGTTAGAGATTGAAAACTAACATGAATATTATATGAAAATAAATTTGGGCACGCGAAAACCTAACCTCCAAATTTTTATATGCACAAGTTTTTCACTATTATTTAATAAAGTATTGAAAGTTGTTGGTTATTACTTACTTGGTTTACGTGCAGCATCGTTCTTCACCATTTCCACAAGCTTTCTGCCCCTTGAAAACATTTTTATCGACTGATTAAAATGACAGTGACAGTTGATCAACAAAGTTTCGCGCGGTCCTAACAACGTAGTGTAGAATAACCATAGAAATCCGTAAGTTACACAGAAGCATAACAGCTGTTAGATCAGTGTGGCCCTTGTAAAAATATATTTGTTTAATATCACAAAGGCATAACAGCTTTTAGATCCGTGTGGCCTTAAAAATATATTTTGTTGGTAATGTCACAAAAGTATAACAGGGAATATACCTTTGTGTTTCTAATTGTATAATTTAATTTGTAGATACGCCCAACCGTATCTCATAAACGGCTCTGTGTACGAGATAGTGCTTTGTGTCACTAATAAATACGATTCTTACATTGCCGAAACCATGCTTAACTCAAAACACGCATTTTTGTAGTTAGGCCCCTGTGATCCTAAACCCCCGATTAAATTTATTGGTAACAAATTGAAAGCATCAAGTGAGTGTAATACAATATGTTTGAAAAATATTAATACTTCTATATATTATTACTAACATCAGAGATTTACACATTTTTTATCGTTTTGTATGCGCACATAAAAATTTAGGTTATTTTGTTAGGGAAGATGATACGTAAATACATATATAATGTTTGAATTCTGTTTGATCAATTAATTTGACACAAAAAAAAATGTTCAAAGTGACTTCGTCACAATTTAACAGAGAATACAATCTTTATACATTTAAAACAATTTGCGTTTTGTAGTAATAATCTAACTATCGAAGGCTCTCTAGCTCCTTATCTTTTTAAATGTGAATCAATTGATACTTTTTTTTACTTATGTTTGTATAATTTTCAATTAGTTTAAGTGCGCTGAATACACGTCACATACAATTTTATGTAAAATAATCTGGATGGAATACAGTTGTACAAACAGTTATAATTATTGTTTCTAAGTTCTGAATGTAGATTGCGTTGGATTGCCTTGCGAAGTCAATTTGCAAAAGAACGATGCAAATTTGAACGATCTGGATCAGGAGCATCAGGTCACAAAGACTGGCCATTAATGAAAAATTTATCATTTTTACACGAATCTGTAAAACGACGGAAAACATTTGGTAACGTCGAGTTATCAAACAATGACACTGAAAATGATTCTCCAGATTTTTGTGATGAATCACTTACATATGATGACGTTCAGTACCTTGATGGAACATCAAAAGAATATGTGGAAAATCTGGACGAACAAACTGGTTTGTGATTTTATTTAAATTTTTTATAATATTGCTTTATAGATACTATCATCAGACACTTTCGGTTGTAGCAATTATGTTTATGTTTGAATGTATAAAGTAAAATTGAGAATTATTTTATACAGCTGATGAGTGATTCTTCCATTTATAATGATTTGTCTCGATTATAAACATAGTAATAATACTAATTACATTTTCAGTTACGCCTGAGGATTTTGATGTCATATCAATGGACGAGACAATAGAATCTGTAGGCTGCACTCCGAGAGCAACAAAACGCCCGGGCTCCAGATCCACATAGCATCCGTCCAAGCCAAAATGGATAAAGCCGTAAATGTTTTCAAAAAGTTTGTAACGGTCAAAAACACATCGAGCGTGGAAGAAAATTCATTGCAAAACTTTTGCAATTCACTATATGCTGATATGAAACATATAGAGAAAAATAATTTGATAAAGTGCAAAATAGAAATGATGCAAGTAATTTCCAAATATTCTGAGTAATACATATTGCATAATATGTAATAAGAGGACTCGGCATATTCACAAAACCTTCTAATATGTATTACTCAGAATAATTGGAAATTTTTATATATATAATTTTATATAATTTGTATTTTTTTTTCCTAAACACGATTTGTACAATTTTTCTTCAAGTGCTTTAGACAATAAAAAATGCAATTTTTTTTATCTAACATTTATTATTGAAAAAAAATAATAATTACAAAGGCGATGTCTGACCTGTCTTACATTAAGGATACATTGAGTTTCCATTTATTGAGACTTCAGTTTACTAGAGTGTAAACGCATTAAAAACTTACTAAATCCCGAAAGCGTTTCTTCTCGATATCACTCTGGTCTGGATCCTCTTGAAATATGTGCCCACTGCCAAGGAACTGCCCCTTCATGCAAAAGATAATGTGCCATGCTGTCACGTAGAGCGATCATTGATCTTGATAGATTATTCGCACCCATGCGTCCTATCCTTTGAAAACCACTATCATTTTGTTCTTCTCGAAATAAGCCTTCTGACATTTGGCCATTATCTCTAACAGTGTCACAAAAATTTGAAGGGCAATACACTAGTTGTTCGGCATTTTTTCAGAGATTCGCAGAAAATTGTGTAAGCATATTGTGGCAGCGGTAATCATTTCTACAATATCAACTTCGGCAATTATGTACAACGGAATTAGAGGAAAGGAAAGGAACGGATAAAAAAATTATGTACAACGGAATTAGAGGAAATTTATTACGTTGGTTTATCTCATATTTAACAAAAAGACAACAAGCCGTATCATTACGAGGACAGACTTCTACATGGGAACCAGTTACTTCTGGCGTGCCACAGGGGTCAATCCTGGGTCCGCTGTTGTTTATTCTTTTTATTAACACTGTTACTAAATGTTTCGTGCATTGTTTATATCTTTTGTACGCTGACGACATAAAAATATTTGCCATTGTTCGGAATTTAAGCGATTGTCTTCTCATACAAAGCGACTTAGTAAGGTTCGAAACATTTTGCAATGAAAACAAAATTTACCTAAGTTACAATAAATGTAAACAAATTAGTTTTACTAAAAATCAAAATGCTATCAAACACAATTATTGTATTGGTAATTATTTACTCGAGCGCGTTTACTGTATAAGAGATCTAGGCGTACTTTTTGATTCTAAACTCCACTTCGATGCGCACATAGATAATATTGTGAATAAAGCTTACAGCATGCTAGGATTTGTCATCAGAAACAGCCGTGAATTTCGAAAACCTGAAACATATCTTCTTCTTTACCACACTCTGGTCCGTTCTCAACTTGAATACTGCACCTCCATATGGAATCCACTTTACGATATCTATAAAGAAAATATTGAAAGTATTCAAAAGAAATTTCTGCGATGCCTCAATTACAGAATGAGCGCACCCAAACGCGGGTACATAAATATGCTCTCGAGTTATAACGTCTCCACTCTATCTAACCGGCGAACATACCTTGATCTCATGACTCTGTATAAAATCTGTAACAACATTATTGACTGTCCCGACTTACTGAAATTGATAAACTTCAAAGTACCACCCAGAGTAACAAGGCTTAACGACTTATTCCACATTAGCAGGACGCGTACAAATGCTGGTGTCAGGGATCCAATCAGAAGAATGTGCGAATCACTTAATCAGAATCAAAACCTCAAGGACTCTGACTTATTTTTTGATACACGCACTACTTTTAGTAGAAAAATGAAGACTGTTTTCCTACAAAGTTCAAAGTAAACAACTTAGACATACTTCGTTTAAATATATTTATATATTTTTTTTAATTTCTGTTTAACATTGTTTATCTATTTATATATATATTTTTTTTTGTTTTACCCTCTAAATTTTTTTTAAAAATAATTTGTGAATTCTTAAAAGGATATTGCGCATTTCTTTCATATCTCTATTTGTAAAATAATATTCTTATGTATATATTTTTCCCATATTTATAAGTGAAAATATTTGTAAATGTTTTTAACAGCTGTTTAAGTTAATTCGTGAGAAATAGTTTGGATGCAGGTGAATTCTCTAGTTGATGTTTCGTATATATTTTTGTCAATTGATATCTGTATCTGTTTTTTCTCCTGAATAAAAAAAAAAAAAAAAAAAAAAAAAAAAAAAAAATGATACTATTTCTCAAGATTCTCCACCTAGATGCTAAAATGCCAAAATAATTTTCTATTGTTCTCCTTGCTCTTGATAATCGGTAATTAAAGATTCGTTTTTCTGGATTTAAATTCCTTTCCGGAAAAGGTCTTCAAATGTATGGTTTTAGAGGAAAAGCCTCGTCTCCAACAAAGTTATATGGAAAATCAATATTTGTGTTCGGTAATGGTGTACCTGCTGGTAATTTTATTTTACCGGAGTCCAAACCTTGGCCGAAGGCTGACTCCGAGAATACTCCACCATCACTTTGCGAGCCATATGCTCCGATGTCTACAAGTATGAATATGTAGTCAGCATCACAAACAGCCAAGAGGACTATGCTGAATGTTTTTTTATAATTAAAAAAAAGCAGTTCCTGAATTTTAAGGTGCCTGAATTGTAATATGTTTACTATCGATTGCACCGCAGCAGTTAGGGAGAATCCATTGCTTATAAAATTCGTTGGCTTTTTGTCTCCATTCTTCGACTGTCGGTTGTTTGCAATATATGGGACTAAGAACATCCCATATTGCCTCGCAAGTTTCCTTTATTATTACATGTGCAGTGGTTTTTCCAATCATAAAGGACCATGCAACTACTTGCAGACTGCAGCCTTGAGACAAATGGTTAAAATCATTTAAGTACATTATTTTTTACATCAAAATGAATAAATATAATTCTTAACATTATAAATATTAAAAGATATTATCACTTACAATAATGTCATAACTAGTCTATGTTCCGGACTTAAAGGCTCACGTCTGCTTCGCTTTACTAATTTGTGTTGTAGAAGTCCTAACAATTTATAGAAATTGGTCTGCGACATTCTTGTATATTTTTTAAATTGATCGTTGTCTACTGTCGCCATGTCTTTAAACAAATTATGGAAATGTCCTGTTTTCTTCCTTTTATGATTAATGGGACGCAAACTCCAACGTCGTTTTATCCTTATTTTTTTCGTCAACTGTGTGTCTCCTATTGCAGCGTATGCTAGCCCCAGAATTGACAAAAACATTCCACATGAAACAATATCTGATGAATCCATCGTTTCAATATTTATTTATATAAAACAATATTACTTTTATAAGATGGAGGAAGAATATACTCTCGGTTGACAGATGGTTGACAGTTGACATAGACAAGTGACAGCGGCATACTCACTTCTATGGACGTATTCTATTCTATTCCTATTTCAATTATAAACGACGATCTAAAATATTACGGATAGCGGATTACGGAACCAGCCCATTCTTACCATTTATTCCTATTATAAACGGGCCTTTAGTGTGAAAAGCCAATATAAATAATAATAAAAACACAACTACTCCATTACCTACTACCTACAGTAACGCAAATGTAGTAAACTGAGCATCTTATTTAACACACATATCTATGGCCTATCTGTCAAATGAACAAGACGCTTAACAGCTTGATGTGTTGTAAATATCAAAGGTGCATTTCCACGTGATTATTGAAAAGCTGCCTGTGAGTACCCTTTAACGTTAAATATTGCTGGATTATTCCGAGAGTTATGCCATCTATTGTTTTCCATATTTTGTATTCAAATTAATTGAGGTTATGTGCGTCTTCACGCATTGTGCTTACATACCATTTAGTTTGGCTAAGTTGTATCAATCTGGTTGAGTTTAACCTAAAGTTGAACCATGTGGAGATGCGTTGTATGTGATATGTGGCGTGGCTATTAAGTCGAACGGTTAGAACATCCAACCACACAACCGTTCAACCAAGTTGGATCATCTGTATCGTGGTTGAATCAACTTTTCTCAGTCGACCTAGTGAGCCGCTGTGCGTAATTTTTTGTAAGCGTACATTTAATAAATAGAAATAAATAAAATTTCAAGCATGACTAATGGACGTGAAGTTTGGATGGATTTTTTCACATTATATGTATAATGCTTTGACTAGCTTTGAGTATACTTCAAGCAAGATGTACTCTGATACAGATGCCAGGAACGAAGTTCTTGTTTTCTTTTTGGATCAGTTCAAATGTATTTAAAAGGATGTATCGAATGAAACCGTAAAATATATTTTTTTATTATTGAAGTAGCATCACATGAATTGCTAATGGAACGAATAAAATAGAATTATTTCGTTCCATGAGCCATTTTTGTGCCGAAGTTCGTTTTCTCCTTTCATGCTTATAGTTAACAAAGGGTCAATATCGGTCGCCAAATTTTGCTTTTTGAAGTGGGAGTCATGTTGCAGTAGCAACTGACGAAATGGCGACCCATAATCTAACCTATTACTTTTAACTTTAAAATCTAAAATCTACCATTAAAACGTATAAAAAATTAAATTTAACATTAAACGTATTTTCATAGATATGTATCTTTAATTATCAAGTGAACCACAGACAACATACAGAAATATAAAATATTCAATGTTGACTCGAAAAAGTAGCTGTCACGGCAGTTTCAAAGTAACAAACACGCAGGATTCACGCGATTATAAATTTTACGGTTTTTTAATATTTTTTCTAAAAATTCTAAAAAAATTAAACAAACGGCAAAATACAGGTTGACTCATTGGCTATATAGCACCATAACAAGTTTGTATGACTCCATGTAAAAATTCTAATTGATGTTTTTTTTTTTAATGTTGGTGAAAAATTAAAAAAAATGATCGTCTGGATATCTCGAGCAATCGAGGCAAAATTATTTATTTCGCGTGGTCGCTCCAGTGATTTATTATGAAAATAATTATTTGAACTTACCGAACCATTCCAGCGTGTATTTTATTTTTCTAGGCCACTGAGCGTACCCAGTTTTTTTAATTATCTTTCCTCCCCATTGTATATGACTAGGAATTAAAAAAAACGATTACACGCAAACTGATTTTAGTTGAAAAAAATTCACAGAACAGATCGGCACTAAGGTAAAGAACGTTTTGATACCGCCAGCAGTGGGCGGTAACTGAATACAATGCGTGAAACCCTTACGTAGACGGCATAAGGGTTATTTCACAATTGCAAATTCAATGTTCACCTCCCCGACAATCGATCAATAGTCGTGTAAAAAAACTAGAAAATGCATATTTTGTTAAGTTCTGGTACATATATAAAAATTTTCTCGGGCCTAGGCCTGATACTTATTTTTTTCTAGGCTTATAAAAAGTCTTCAAAAAATGATCTTCTGCTCACAAAGCCAAGATGTGTTCCACTTGCAGTAATTAATTAAAGCATCTGTAGTATTTCTAAGCAACAAATGTTCAAACCAAAACACCTGATTTAGCATTACTTGGTATTGGATCGCCTTAACGATTTCATTCACAGAGTTTTCATTATAATTGTAATAATATTTTGGGAAGGTACTAAATCGTAAAAAATGGCAGCACCTTGAACATAACCATAGATCACTATCATGACCGCCTCTGTCACTGTAATTTGCAAGATCGTTCAGATTGAGATGTTACTTCATTATAATAAGTTATTGGTAAGTTCTAATGCCGATATTTCCCTCCCGATTATTTTGAATGGTTAAATGTATAATTGCGCTGAGTCGCTGTTTACCGCGACCTAACCTTACTTATATCTGGGTTTACCGATATTTTGTCAGAGAGTAGATAGAATATGCGACCAGGCTAATTTAAATAGATATACAGAGGATGACAGCATTAGATTCTGCAAGCCGTTATCAATTATCTAAACTTTATGTTCTATTCAATCAAAATTGTTTAATCTTTTCCAAATATTTACTCTGAATCCACCCAATGACGTCACAATACATCTAGACTCATTATTGTCTGACAAACTCAAGATAAAATGTGTCAAGTAAAAACACTCTTATTTCTTAAGTAAATTTTTCAATTCTAATGCTGTTCATGTGGGGCTAAGATGGACATTTAAAGAATATGTACAAATTAAATCGATTTTGCATCGGACACTACATTCTACGTCACGGGCGTGTCTCATATACGCTTGAGTATGTGTTGCTACTTTCACTATCTCACAAGATGTTTATGTTACATATATTTTTTCAAAATAATAAAATAATTTTAGTGTTTTTCGAATGAAATTTTATCTTTTGGCTTATTATAGTGCTTGTCGGGTAGTAAAAACACATTCTCATCACGCAGGAAGGCTTTTTAGATATAAGATTTTCGTTCTTAATGTAACGTTCTGTTTCTGTAGGTTTCAGTTATATTTTTGGGCTAGAACCAAACCATAATCCTACCACAGTCTTACCATGGATCTACTGAATCCAGAGCGTGTCTCCATCAAGAAGGAACCGGGGCCACAGGATGTAGGCGGTTGTGAAATGCTGTATGGGGATATGGATTTTGACTTTTCAGATGTAAAGAAGGAATCCTTACAGCATGCGGAGAGTACTCGGAAAGCCTGTAAGTTGCGATGCTTATGTCAAAAACTGTTTTGCGTAAAATTTCGATGCTTGTAATCCATGTCAGTTTTGAGTTGCCCAGGCACGCCATAATTTTTGTTAAGAAGTACTTGTTCCTGTTGTTTTTGCCTTACTTTGGTATTTAAATTTAATATTATATTTACGGGAAACTGCCACAAGTTACATTAGGGTGCATTAAAACACATGTAATATTGATTCGAGCATCATTTCTTTAACAATACAAAACCGTGTATAGAATGTGCTCAAGAGTAAATAGTATATCCTCCTTGAAATGAACATCTGCGGTCCTTCTTATTTCCTAAATAAACCCTTAAATCCTGTTCTCCGGATTCCCGTTTTAAAATGCTATTAACCCATATCTTCCTAGTGATCGGTTATTTGATCGGTTGATACTTTATTTTTTTATGTGAAATTGTGAACACATTCGTTGTTAATTTTTTATATTGGTACACCTGAAACTATTAGTTGTCAAGCAGTATTTTTGACGTTTCACAATTCCCGCATTTATTATTCCAATTTAAACTGTTTGTAAGGCAATTTTACTTTAAAAATATGTCTTGTCGTAAAACGTAAGTAGTTTTGGTATATTATAATATAATTCTATTTATGTTTGTGGTTTTATACTTGGAAGAATGTTTTTCACAATATTGTAACGTATTGAAATTATTATAAAATTGATTGGGGGTAGAAAAATTGGTATTTTATAAAGTGATCGATTTTTAGATCAGTAGGATGATATACCAGTGTGTTGTTATGAATTCATATGAAGGTTTTATTTAGAAATTTTTGTTGTTTTTCTTACAGTTTGTCAGTAAATGAAATTATTTCATATCTGGAAGATGACACGAATATTTTATCGGCTGATATTTATATTACTCCACCAGATAATTATTATAATTATAGAGGAATCTACCCATATAAATAATTTGTCGAGGCAACAACTATTAGCAGAAGCTGATCTTAGGGCCACTGTTGCTACAGAAACTTGTATTAATGTGGAAGACAGTTTCTTGGACGATCACACTCTCCAACCTACGCCTAGTACATCATCAGCAAAACCACCCCCGCAGAAAAAAAAACGTGTTCCAGTATCTAGACGTTGGAGGGCTATAGATATTCCAGATAAGCCTGAACAAGTGACCACAATACCCAGTTTCCTTGAAGATGTTGAAACACCAATACAATTTTTCAAGTTGTTTTTTGATGTAGAGGTATTTGAGCTGTTGCGTTCAGAAACTGAAAAAAATGCCATTCAGAAAAGGAAACAAAATTTTAGAGTTATTGTGACGGTTGCGTCTACGCAGTGTGGTGTACAACCTGTAGGAAAGGTCAAACGTTTTTGTGACAAACAAAAAAAAGATGTTGATCAACCCAGGTGTTTTATAAATTATAATAAATATATGGGCGGCGTAGATCGCCTAGATCAAAATGTGGGGTGCTACCATAGACATATGAATATTAGTAGACCTGCCCTAAGTGATTAAAAGCGTATTATCCCCACTCCCCATACCGGTTCCATTGGAGCCGGCTGTGCTCGCGTATGGCCTCAAGTAAAATTTGAAAACGTGACGTCATCATTCTTGTGCGAACTATGGTCGAGGCATCATCGGTTCATTTTACGAAATAAAACGGCAAAATGTTGACCTGTACTATGAAAACTTGTAAAAATAGATGTGAAAAAGAGAATACACCCAATTGTCGTATTACATTCCATATAAGCATTATTTTACTTTATTTTAAGCATATTCACATCGTATAATATAGATCAGTTTTAGAAACATAATATACTATCACATCGAGAAACGTCTGGACGCGAAACACAAAGCTGGTTGGTTGCTGGGAAGTAAATTATGAACATTTATAAAAGTGTCTTAACTAAATACTTAAACGAAATATTCGACTCTCAAAATAGAACAGAATTTTTTTGCCGAATTTGGACTTCGCAAATTTGTTCATAACGTGGCGAGTAATTTGCGCTCCCATGTAAAAATGTCTATTCATTCAAAAGCAGATTTTACTTTAAAGAAGTAAATGGTGATATTATAATGCGAGATGCCTATTTACTGTCAGATTGATTTATTGACGAATCACAGTCAGCCTTACTCCCTTCGTTCTTCAACAGTTGATTTTACCCCTGGCCATTATCTTCTCGTCTATTAATTCCTATGTCTGTGGGTGCTACCGAATTTCCATTAGGCTGAAGAGATGGTATTGGCAACTACTTATGTTCTCTCTCAATGCCTGTGTGAACAATGCCTTTCAATTATATAAAATATCCCCATCATCGAAAAAGGGCAACAGTTGTCATGATCTATTATCATTTACCATGTATATAGTTACGACATATTTTCTAATGAAGAAAGCCTCCAACACCTCCGTTGGTAAACTTTTGGTGCCTAGGTCATCACTGGCTGTTATAAAACGGGTTCCAGACTCTATAAGGCTAGATGGAAAGGCCCATCACACTGTCAACCAAATTAAACCTACCCGATGTGGATTATGTCATAAAAATACATTTATGAAATGTTCAACGTGCAATGTGGCTTTACATCAGAAATGTTCCGTCGTTTTCCATTCAAAATAAATTTCATAGATATACACAATGTCTTAATTAATTCCAAAGAGTTTTAAAATATATAATTTTTATAAAATAATAAAGTATGGTATATACACAGTTTTTTATTTCACAATAAGTTACATTCTTATGAATACAACCCACGTAGGTATATTCCTACTGATCGATTTATCGATCGGTTTCAAAACTCAGCAAATAAATGAAATTATTTTTTTTTTAACTTGATTTTTTATGACATACATTATAAGGTGCTAAGACCAAATTTTCATCAAAATCGTACAAGTCTAGATGTGCTTGGGATAATATGGGTTAATCAACAGGATCATTTAAAATAAAAGTTAAAAAAAAAAACATTTTTTTGTAGTACTCTCCAGGAGATGGACGACTGTAATTGTACTATTTTATAATGCACTTCGTCTGGACTTATCAATTGAGTATTATTGATTGTTTTTTAGGTGGCATTAAAGTGGAGACTGTTAGCTTCAAGGTAGAACCAGGACCTCAACAAGAAGATGGAGGGGGAATCCCTTTTATGGAAATTGACATAGACCTCCCGGATGTTAAAAACGAATGCCTTAAACGCCTTCAAAGAAAAACACAGACAACACGTAAATAAAGATTCTTGTTTTTTTTAAATTTATTGAATTAATGATGCTTATACTTATACTTATTCGTAATGTTTTTCAGACTCATTGACTGATCAAAATACACGTTCTTTGGAAAAACCATTCTCTTGTTCTATCTGCAACTATTCTTGTTCTCAAAAGGGAAATTTGACGACACACATGCTGACTCACAGTGGAGAAAAACCTTTTTCTTGTTCTGACTGCAAATATTCATGTTCTCGAAAGGGATCTTTGACGAGACACATGCTGACTCACAGTGGAGAAAAACCTTTTTCATGTTACGCTTGCACTTATTCATCTTCTCAAAAGGGAGTTTTGATGAGACACATACTTACTCACACTGGAGAAAAACCTTTTTCTTGTTCTGACTGTAAATATTCATGTTCTCGAAAGGGATCTTTGACGAAACACATGCTGACTCACAGTGGAGAGAAACCTTTTTCTTGTTCTAACTGCAACTATTCTTGTTCTCAAAAGGGATATTTGACGACACACATGCTGACTCACAGTGGAGAAAAATCTTTTTCATGTTCCGTTTGTGCTTATTCAAGTTCACGAAAAAGAGATTTGACGATACACATGCTAACTCACAGTGAAGAAAAACCTTTTTCATTTTCCGTTTGTGCTTATTCAAATTATCAAAAAGGAAATTTGACGAGACACATGCTGACTCACAGTGGAGAGAAACCTTTTTCTTGTTCTTACTGCAACTATTCTTGTTCTCAAAAGGGATATTTGACGACACACATGCTGACTCACAGTGGAGAAAAATCTTTTTCATGTTCCGTTTGTGCTTATTCAAGTTCACGAAAAAGAGATTTAACGATACACATGCTAACTCACAGTGAAGAAAAACCTTTTTCATGTTCCGTTTGTGCTTATTCAAGTTATCAAAAAGGACATTTGACGAGACACATGCTGACTCACAGTGGAGAGAAACCTTTTTCTTGTTCTTACTGCAACTATTCTTGTTCTCAAAAGGGATATTTGACGACACACATGCTGACTCACAGTGGAGAAAAATCTTTTTCATGTTCCGTTTGTGCTTATTCAAGTTCACGAAAAAGAGATTTAACGATACACATGCTAACTCACAGTGAAGAAAAACCTTTTTCATGTTCCGTTTGTGCTTATTCAAGTTATCAAAAAGGACATTTGACGAGACACATGCTGACTCACAGTGGAGAGAAACCTTTTTCTTGTTCTGACTGTAAATATTCATGTTCTGGAAAGGGATCTTTGTCGAGACACATACTGAATCACAGTGGAGAGAGACCTTTTTCATGTTCCGTTTGCACTTATTCCTCTTCTCAAAAGGGCGCTTTGACGAGACACATACTTACTCACAGTGGAGATAAACCTTTTTCTTTTTCTAACTGACAATATTCTTGTTCCATCCTAGAGAATTCCTTAATTGCGCATTCCTAGAGAATGCCTAAATAAAGATAACGTACTTTGTTCATTAAATTTAATAAAATTATCTGATCGTATATTCTACTTCTCTATATTATAATTCTCTTTCCGTTTTAACCTGTTTGTATAAAATCATTAATTCATTGTTTGGAACCCCTGATTGATTGTATGTAATCTCATTTAATACTCCAAGCAGGTCATTTACATGACAGTACCTACCATATTATTGTAGTGATTCTAAATCAATGTCCTAATAGTATACTCATATGCAACGGATTTAACAGCTAGGAAACAAATACTACGATGTTATTGATATATTTAACACATCAATTTCAATGCTTAAGCATACCTTATTAAATTGTTTTTCATCAAGTAAGGGAGTATTTTAATAAAGGTATTTAATTTGACTAACACATTGACATTTGTCGGATTAAAGTAAAAAAATAATTTTTTGGATTTTTTATAATTTGTATATTTTGTATCTACATGCTGTGGGGATCAAATTCAATAACATTTTAACTTTATTTTTATTTTTTTGCTAGTGTTTTGAGTTGTTTCCTGTACTATTTACGTGCATAATTTCCTTTATATTTTTATATATGTTTATGTTAAAGCCTCAATAGGCGTTAAATAAATGAAACTAGCAAACAATGGTCATGAAATTAGTGAACTTTTCTCAATTTAATCTGCTCTGTTTTCAATAAAAATGATGTGTCAAATCTACATGTAAATAGTAATTCTCAAGAAAGTACCTACTCGCTCAGTCATGTCTTAAATTCAAGGACTGAAATATTCAAAACTATGAAATCACTAAACTCAAACAAAGGTCCAGGAACAGATGCCATTCCACCATTATTTATATCAAACTGTGCTAAATCTCTTGTTTTTCCTCTTCATGTTATGTTTCGTAAATCTCTTAAAGAAGGTGTTTTTCCTGATCTTTGGAAAATAGCACGAATCAATCCTCTCTTCAAATCTGGGATTAAAAGCGACATCTATTAAATTATCACCCGGGAAGTATACTCTCATGTTTTGTGAAAAATTTTGATAGCATTTTTACACAATTTAAACATATTTTAGGTTTTGTTCAGAATAGATTCGTATTCAAAAGCTCCACTACCACAAATTTTATGGAATATGTAGATTTTTTTACTTCTAATTTTGACATTAGAACACAATTAGGTGAAGTCTGTACTGATTTACGGAAGGCATTCGATAAAGTCAGTCATCCTCTTCTGATCCAAAACCTTAAAAGAACAGGTTTCCACGGCAACCCCCTGATATGGATTATATCTTATATCTCTCACAGGAGTCAATATATACAAGTTAATAGGTATGAGTCCTCTCCCAAACTTGTAACTTCTGGTGTCCCTCAAGGATCCCATTTAGGACCACTACTTTTTATTATATTCATTAATGATCTAACGGCAAAACTTGTTTGTAAATGTTTATTATATACGGATGACTTAAAAAATGTTCATCCCGTGAATTCAAAAGAAGACTGCGAAACTTTGCGAAAATACCTACTCACATTGTCTCAATGGTGTATAGATAATGCAACGGAATTAAATAATAGCAAATGTTATATCATCTCGTTCACGAGAAATGTACGTAAAATTGATTTTCCTTACACGATCTGTGATGAAATCCTAAAACGAGTAGACTCCATTAGAGATCTGAGAATCTTACTTGATTCGAAGCTAACTTTCAGAAACCATCACCAAAACATTGTCAATCAGGCCAATAGAATGCTCGGTTTCATCACTAGAATCACTAAATCATTTAAGGACATCAGTAGCTTCAGAATCTTGTACTACTCATATGTAAGAAGCATCTAAGAGTACGGCTCTGTGATTTGGTCACAATATTTTGCAATTTATAGCAGAAGTGGAGTCCGTTCAAAAAAATACTAAAGAATACTAGCTTACAAATCTGAAGTACATCGGAATCTCGGTAACTATGCTGAAAGACTTACCCACTTTAAAAAAGTCTCACTCGCCAAAAGAATAAACATATCAGATATAATCTCTCTGTTTTAAATCACTAACACTGTGTATGATTCATCTTCAATTAATCAAATTAACTTTAATATAAGACCGAAATCCACACGAAACCCTGTAACCTTTTGAATCGATACTTGTAGTAATACATTTTTTTTCAAACCAACATCGAGAATGACTCGATTGTATGATAGATACTGCAATCTTCTAGACTTAGATATATCTACAAACTCAATTAATACCTTCAGAAAGAACTTACACATACTTATACCCGATGACCTCCTCACGTTGAGCCATTTTATTATTTAAATTTCTTTATCAATCACCTACTTATGCATTAGCTCCACAATATATGTATTTGTGTGTGCACATGTTTGCATACAATATGCGTACATTGTGCACATCTATGCATATATTCGTGTGTGTTTGTATTTAAATGTGTATGTGTTTGTATGTATATATATGCATGTGCGTACATATATCTGTATATATATATACATTATTAATGTTTGTACCTAGACTAGTTTTTTATAATGTTGTCTTATAAACCTAACAAATCGGTTAAAAACAAAATAAATTATCCTTTGATTAAAGTTTCAAGCCACAAAGTAAACGCTTTCTTTGATAATTAAATACTATTTTATATAAATAATTTTGTAAATTCATAAAACTTCTACTCAATATTTAATATGTGTACGTTTCCCGTTTTGGTTCAATATGTAGTGTACAGAATCCAAAACTTAAAATATGAAAATAAAAATCATTTTGTGTTATTTATTAGTCTTTTACCTGATTCAGACCTGTTTTAGCAAAAAATGTTTGTTTAGTATTGAAACAGTTTTTAGAATTACCCACCATTTTTCCTTACTATCCATCTCCTTCCCTAAAAACAGTCCTACCCACATTGAACATTATGAACATTTATGTTGCACAAATTGTCGCAAATACCAGTCGAGCTCGTGTCGTTCATCAAGAAGGTGCCACCTTAATTTCGTCGTCGTGCATCATATGTGTAAATACCAAAATAAATTCGTTTGTCGTTCGTCTCGTTGTGGAAGAAAATTCACCAGTGCAAGTGCAGCGAGAGCCCGTATTTTGCCCGGATTCATGGGAGTTCAGGTAGGCTGTTTTCCTTCTTCCACTATTCCCGTGATATTCAGAACCAATTGAATGAGCTTTTAATTATCGTTTTTTTTACAGTTCACTCAAAGTGTAATAGAACACGCTACAATGTTAGTTTGGTGACGGCTTTGTGTTTAAATTACAACAACAACTTGGTAACAAAATGATCACTGTTCCTTGGTTTCGCTTACGAGTTTGAACGCTTGTACAAGGAGTTTAAACAGAGTTGAGTTGTTAAGTTTATCTCCATATTTGTGACGTACGCTATGTGGTGTCATTTTTAAAGTGGATTTAAATAGACAGGGCTAATCTAGTATAATACATCAATGTATCAAATACTTTATTTTTTTTTATTTTTTTATTTAAGTAGGTACATAAAATAGGCATGGTGCCCAAAAATTTACATACATGGATGTTCAAATACATAATAATAGTAACAAAATGAATAAGCTAAATATGCAAGTAAATGACAAATAAAAATGGGTAAAAGGTAAATACAAATATGTTCAAAAACGATTTGTTATTGTCACAGAGACACTGATTAGGTAGGTACAATGTTGCTTCTCTTTATATAAAGGGTTTCATCACAATATCAGCTAAATATGATTAAAGGTAATACATTTTTTTTGAAGTGTTTAAATTGGTCATTATAAATGTCTATTTCATTATTAGAGCCATGTATAATGTTATAATTTCTTAATGTTCGCGGTACAGGGGAAAAATTTCCTGTTTTTGTGTGGTAGGTTTTAATATAGAAAATGTCTTTCATCCTCCTTGTTGATTTTATTGATGGTATATTGATGTTAATTTGGGATAAAATGTTTGGTGTATCAACTGATGCATGTTTAATTTTATCTAGGAGCAGTACGTCAGAAAGTTTATGTCTGATCGTCAGTGAGTGTAGTTTATAGTGCAAAATTCGGTCATTATATGTTCCAAATTGACCAGATAAACCTTCACGATAAGCAATTACACGGGTTAGTTTCCTTTGTATGGATTCAATCCTATAATTATGAATCTCACTTGATTTCTACTGTCAATTTTAGCGATTCCTAAACGAAAACCTGAAAGAGAAAAATCATTCCTCAAATGAACTGTAATTTTATTTGTGAGCGAGTTCCCAATTTAATTTCTGATTAGTAAAATAATAAGAAATAAAATTAAAATTAAAAAAGTTTGTCATAATGTAATGCAATGTGCAGTTTGTCATAACACAGTCTTATAATCTTGACATTCGTCGTAAACCACATGCTGTTTTTTTCGATCTTGCAAAAGCATTTAATTCGGTGTCTCATCCCCTACTGCTAAAACTACAGAAGGTTGGAATTACAGGAGTAGCTTAAACATGGTTTGAAAACTATCTGTCCTATGGGGTTCCTCAAAGAAGTATACTAGGACTTATTTTATTTCTTATATTCATTAACTCATTATGTGAATATTGAAGGAAAGATATTATTATCATTTGTCGACGACACTGTCTTAATATTCGAAGATGAGACATGGCAATCAGTTTTTGAAAAACTTATAATGGCGTAATAAATGTAAAGCATTGGCTAGATACTAACTAAGTAACTAACTAACAGAAGCTGGGCGTACTGTACAGGGCCCGCAGATACTTTAATAATACACAACTGCTGACCCTGTACAAATCGCAAGTGCGCCCTACTGTCGAATTTGGCAGCCATCTCTGGTCCGGAGCCCCTAAATACATGAAAAAAAACCCTTGACTCTGTGCAGAAACGGGCGGTCCGTTTGATAGATTCCCCAATCTTAACAAACGGACTGCAATCTTTAGAGCACAGGCGTCAGGTAGGTATGCTGTCCTTGTTCTATCGGTATTACAATGGAAGATGCTCTGAGGAACTAGCGTCATTGATCCCTTCGGCACCGGTGCGTAGTCGGGATACACGCCAAACGCGCGCCCAAACGCGAGACATAGGGATAGGTCGATTCAGGCAGTTGCTGACGGTTTCACCTCACCCTCACACTCTATAAATGCTGGCGTCCCACAGGGATCGGTTCTGTCTCCGACTTTGTTTTTGTTGCACATCAATGACCTTTTGACATGTGCACCGATTCATTGTTACGCGGATGACAGTACAGTTCATGATAGCTTTTTGTTTGACAAGCCCCCAAAGGGCCCACAAACTCCAACGGCTCGGAGGGCTTTGAAGCAGAGAATGGACGGTTATCTCGAGAGTATTTCCTCCTGGGGTAAAAGTAATCTCGTCGAATTTAATGTTTCAAAGACCCAATCCTGTCTGATTACGTCTAAAAGGGATCTAAATGATAATCTAGTCTCCTTCAACGGAAGTAATCTTCCGAACAGGCCTTCCATTGATATGCTTGACGTAACTTTGTAATTAAAATTGTCGTTAATAAAAAAAAAAAAAAAAAAAAAAAAAAACTATAAGTGACCAGCTCCGGTATGGGGGCTCCATCGAAGCCAGAGTAAAGCTGGCCTCTCAGAAGCTGGGCGTACTGTACAGGGCCCGCAGATACTTTAATAGTACGCAACTGCTGACCCTATACAAATCGCAAGTGCGCCCTACTGTCGAATTTGGCAGCCATCTCTGGTCCGGAGCCCCTAAATACCTGAAAAAAACCCTTGACTCTGTGCAAAAACGGGCGGTCCGTTTGATAGATTCCCCAATCTTAACAAACGTACTGCAATCTTTAGAGCACAGGCGTCAGGTAGGTATGCTGTCCTTGTTCTATCGGTATTACAATGGAAGATGCTCTGAGGAACTAGCGTCATTGATCCCTTTGGCACCGGTGCGTAGTCGGGATACACGCCAAACGCGTGCCCAACATTTGTACACGGTTGACACTTGTCACATGAGAACGGGTCGCTTCTACGATTCGTTCTTAAGTTCAACAGCTCGGCTGTGGAACGAACTGCCGGCCTCTGTGTTTCCTCCCTCCTACAACATGGGACTCTTCAAGACCCATGTTCACTCCTTCCTCTCCACAAAAAGACCCTCCACACAGCATCCCCAAAGATGACATAGGCCCTGAGGGAAATTATTTTCTTCAGGGCCTCCTGTGTGGAGTTAATATAAAAAAAAAATAAAATAAAAACTTTCTCACACTTTACATCGACAAAACACAATGTATGACATTTTCCATGCGCAAACATAATATACCTAACAACTGCCCTAAACCAATCATTCACTCCTGTTTACTCAACTTACACACTTCAATAACCAAACTCTACCCATAAATCAACAAAGGTAGTAATAGTAATATTTGGGAATAATCATAGACAACCAGCTACGTTGGGAAGCCCATATCAGTGACACTGTAATAAAACTCCGTTAACTCTGCCATATATTCTGCTCCCTTAGGTCCATCTTAGATTTACAGACTCTAAGAAACGTATATTTCGCCCTTCTCCAATCCATAGCAACATATGGTATAGTGAGATGGGGTGGTTGTGCTGAATCCATTATGAATCCAATTACTAAAGTTCAAAAACTTATCTTGAGAATACTATTTAAATGCCAACCTACTCATTCCTCAAATGAACTCTTTGCTAAAATCAGTGTCTTAGATATTCGACAGTTATTTACTAAAATAAGCTTATGTTATTTAAGGAAAAATAACCTACTAGTGGCTCCACAACATCAAGTACACACCCGTTTTTTATTAAACTGGGATGCTTGGTTCCTAAAGCAAATACCTCAATTCTGGTTCATCGCCCCGAAAATATATAAGGCTTTGAGTACCGAAATAAAGTCGTATAATTCTAACTACCTTTTTACAGCCCGAGTAAAAAAAATGGTTATTTTAAAGGGGACGAGCATTCTACAAAGACTTATTTAACTCATAAAACTATTCAAAAAAATAAAATATATATTTATAAAAAAATAACTTACTCTATCACACCTTCTTTCCAATTTCATTTTAAACACGTACTCCGATAGTAGAATACAATTTTTATTTCATCTTTCAGTTCTATCTCCATCAAAATATTACTCTTCTTTATTTCTCACTTTACTTTTAATTTCTATATTAGCATTTAGTTTTATTTATTCTTTTATGTTTTTTATCTTAGAATTTATTATTTCTATATTATTACTTTTTATCTGTTTATTATTATATTATATTAATGAAGTATTTAATGTTTGACTACCACAAGACGGGCATTAGCCTAGTTTGACAGTAAAAAGAAAATATACTGTATCATCGTATAAATATTAATTGTTAAATTAAAAATAAAATGTGTATCTCAAACAACGTGGAAAAAATCCGTTATAGCTTTCTGAAAGAATTTATTTTTATACTATTTTTGTGCCCAGCAGGCCGGATCAAAAGCGCGGGGCCGCAGGTTCGATTCCCCGCCATGATCGGTAAATATTGTTCAGGCAAATAACCAATTGTTATTTCCAATAATTACTCCCTTCCTCCCCGTCCTTGTGACATTGTCACCAGGAGACGGGAAATACCACCAGTACAATTTATGCATCGCCTCTGATAATAGGTTGTTCGGTTGCTATTCCGAGTTAAGACGAAGCTTAATGCTAAATCACTATTTTAATTAATCTTTATAACGAATTGGTGTACATTATGAATCCCAAAAAATAGGCTTTAGATAAATTTGTAGTGGTTATGTCACCGCTCCTAGAGTCATCAAAATCATAACCAGGCGGCATGTGTTAAACAGCCGAGACAGCAATTATTCTTTCGAGACTTCAATAATAATATCGGTACCACCATACGTAGACTGCTGACTTGCATATAGGGTGGTGCAAACGCCCAGACAATAAACCGAGTCAGCGGTCCTGCGGGTTCGAAGTCCAGACGCTACTCCAACCCGTGGCAGACGAGAACAAAGGAATCAGCAGCTATATAAGCGGTGGAGGACCTAAGTACATCAGTCAGTAGTCAGTCAGTCATCAATCTGCCGCCATCGATTTACTCATCTCACGAGTGACAACTGGGGGGCCCCGCGCCCCTCCGCGAAGGACATATACCCGGCTTCGCCCGTACCATCATGGACTCTATCGGGACATCATCTTAGCGCCTTGTCCGGATCGCCGTTCCTGGCAAGCGCTACTAGGATTACAAGCGCCCTGGTCCCAGCGTCCCTGACCAGCGCTTCTTCCACGCATCATGACCACCACGAGGACACGCAGCATCCTCACTGGTCACACCGCGCCCGTTCAACCGCCTACAAGGTCCACCGCACCTTTGGCCGTCTCGTCAACACTGGAGTGCCTGAAGACCTACGTTCTTCGCCAGTGCCTGACCTTCATCGAGTCCCGGTCACCAGCGCCCGGCGTCGACTCACTGACCCGCGCTTGACCACCACATCATCGCAGCAACCGGAGTATTCAACATCTGTCCTACATCATCTCCTCGTCACGGCAACTGACTCTCAATAAACACCACAACAACAACATCCTTATCTTTCATTGTCTCACTACCAATTCTATAAATTGAAGGTTTTCCTTTCGTTTCACTTGAGTAGAATACAAATAAATATTAAATTATTCAATAAAAATATAAATGTAAGCTACTATATAAAAAAATATATATAAATGTACACTACTAAAAAATTGTTTTTTCAATAGTAATGTATGAACGCGAAAAGGAAACAACTTTTAAAAAAAGTGTTATGGCTAAGATTATCTGTGACAGTTTCACTTGATTAACTTTTTTGCTATCTTATGAAATTATTTACAAAATAAATAAAAACTAGTTTTATGCTTGAAATCGAACGTTTCTAGACTCCGTTTGTCAAACGATTTTAATGCCTATCACCTAAAAAATAAAGTATACCAAGAATATACATATTTTTGGTTCATAGCTTCCTTGTGCAATAATCAGCAAACAACACCTAGTACTCAAACGTCAAACGTATTTGGTTTGCTTCTACAATAATCAAACTAAAAATATGATAAAAAAGTGAAGTACATCTCTACAAACAGTACAGTTTTGCGTAGTTTTGCGCGCGCTATCGGCGGTGTATTTTACTCTTCATATTTTCCACCTGGAAGTATCATAACAGTGTTTTAAAATTTTTTATATAAAACAACATGCCAAAGTTCACAGTTTAACTCGTTCAAAGATACAAACGCTGACGTGTTTATAGACTGAAGGAAGAGTGAATCAAATAAAGTGATTAAAAGTGAACAATATAGTTTCGGTGTTTGTAATAAAAAAATTAAAATTACAAAGGCATAAAGAATTCAAGTGTGTCAATAAAGACAGTAAATAGTACGCTGCGTTGTGCCTACGTGAACCGTTACTTCAATATATAATAGTGAAATTCACGATACTGCATACGAGGGCCGTGGTCTAGTGGGTTAATGCGTCGTTGATGCCCAATTCAAGCGAATAGCTGTGGCATCTCAGTTCGAACCGCAGGCCGGCAATAATTTTTTATATTTATAAACTTTTATTTTTATTAACTTTTTTTGCTCCCGATGCTAATAGTTAATATTTTGCTATAATAAAAAACGTATAGTACATACATTAAATCTGATTAGAATATACTTCAAATCAGTGTTAGTTTCCCACCAGTGAATAATTTAACTGACAGATTTAAAACGAAAAAAAAATATATAGCAAAATTATAACATTTCCAAGTGAATCAAGTGTCAACCAAAAGGGTAAAATAGGCAGTGTTCGACCTTTCATACAAAACTTATTTTCGAAATGGAAAAAAATCTGAGAAGCAAAGGGCAAACAACCGCGACTAGCCCTACACCGGAGCCACACGCGATAAATATTGACATCCTGCTCGAGAAAATGGAGCTGAAGATGGAAAAAAATTTAGAAGTTTTTAAACAAGCAATAATAAAAAAAATTGATGATGAAAATCAAGAAAGCAGAAACACTAGAGATTTCATCAGTCGTCAATATGATGACATCCATCTAAAGATGGAGACCATCATTAAGTTGGTTTCGGAAGTAGAAACCTTGAGAAAGGAACTAGCGGAGAAAGATGGAAAAATCAAAAGCATTGAAGTCAGATTGGCAGAAGTGGAACAAACAACTTGCGAAGACAGCCTAGAATTTGCCGGGATTCCAGAAAAAGAGGGAGAGCAGCCCGCGGAATCAATCAAACGGGTGGCTGCAGTAACAGGTGTCGAATTAAAAAGCGACGATATTCTCGACATCCAGATAATTCCGGACCGACGACCAGGAGTCTCTCCTAAATTACAAGTCAGATTTAGTAACCCCCAAAAAAGACGGCAGATTATTCGGAACAAGAAGCTACTCAACCCAGTCGCAACGCAAGGAAACGGATTCCAGAAGATTTTTATCAGTGAAATCCTCGGTCCCTACTTCAAAGATCTCCTGTGGAGGGCTAAGACAAAGGCAAAAGAAAGGGGTTTCAGATACGTGTGGTACAAAGACTGCAAAATAATGGTTAAAAAAAATGAAGGCGATAGATTAGTACATTACATCAAACATTCCGATGATCTTAAAAAAATTGATTAGTTTTTTTGGCTGAGAGCCCTTCCCTATCTCGTCATTCACTGGGTCCATTCCCCTCACATGGGAGAGTTTTCATATTTTAATCTTACTTTCTTAATGCAACAATAATTATTCACCTCTCTACTTTCAATCAAAGGTTGAAATCCCCAGTGATGGCTGCGGATTAATGGAGCTCTCACTCAAAGGAAATAAACTGTTTTTTTTTTCTGTAATTTAAATTATAATATGGCTACTACTATAAATAACATGTATGAAGAACTAAGTAATCAAGACAATTTGTATACAACATCAGATGATAAATTGTGTAAATATCTGATATCCTTTCCAGAAAACACTACTATTATGCATCAAAATATTAGGTCGATAAATAAAAACTTTAATGAACTCCAGATACAGCTTAGCCACCTAAATATAGACTTTGATGTAATCATTCTTACAGAATGTTGGTTGACAAATACTTACACTCCAAAATTTATAAATTACTACTCTTCTTTCAATTCGACAATACACAACGGACAGAACGATGGGATTGTGGTATACACAAAAAATGATCTAAACTCCATTGTAACCGAAATAAACATCATCGACGCGTGCTGTATGAAAATAATGTACAATAATGATACATGCATTCTAGCTATATACCGCTCTCCATCGATCCGTAATATTACACCTTTTCTTAATAGTCTCAATAGCATAATCTCTAATCTTTCATATGTTAAAAACCTTATAATTATGGGAGATTTGAATATCAACATACTCCCAAAAAATCCACACCACCAATGTCACGACTACCTTAACATGTTAGAGTTCCATGGATTAATTAGTACCATCAATACACCAACAAGAATTGTTAATGACTCAACATCATGCATTGATCACATAATGGTCAAAACTAATAAACAAAATAAAAGCATCGTTTACAAATCGACAATTACAGACAATTACACAACTATTTTTTCATTGCAATCTAAAATCACTAAAAATAGAAGAGATCAGTCAATCGTTTACAATAACATTAATTTTGAAAATTTAAAAAAACATAATTAAAAATAAATCTTGGCAAGAACTCTTCCAAATAAAAAAACATAGATGATGCATGGAGATATTTTGTGGACTTTTTGAAAAACGAATTAATTAATAATACCACAACTCTGACAAAAAATATTCCAAACAAAATTAAACCCTTGAAATCATTGATAAACTATTCAATCATCAACTGCATTCGTAGAAGAAACGCACTACACAAAAAAGTGAAAGAAAATCCATATGACTTAATAGCAATAAACATCTACAAAAGATACAGAAATACGTGCGGTGACGTAATTAGAAAGGCAAAAGAAATCTATTACGGAGGCAAAATCAAAGAAAGCAACAACGATCCCAAAAAAATATGGCAAATTTTAAGAGAAGCCACAAATACACAAAACACCAAAGACAAACAGGACATAAGTAAACTCTGCATTGATGGAGAAATTATTGACACCTCAAAAAACCCAAAGCTCGTTGCGGATCACATCAATAATTTTTTTATTAATATTGGGTCACATCTTGCTTCTCGTTTACCAAATTGTGGGAATGTTCAACCTACTGAATCAGGACTCCAATTTTCTCAAAGAAGATTTAACTTTCAAACGGTGTCTGGGCAAGAGATTCTAAAAATGATTAATTCCTTAAAAAACACGTCCAGTACCGGAGTTGATGGGTTATCAACCAATATTTAAAAAACGCTGTCTACGGAAATTGTATTGCCCCTAGAACACTTAATAAACTCTAGTATCACACAGGGCCACTTCCCCTCAAACCTGAAACAAGGTATTGTTATTCCTATACATAAAACAGGTAACAAGACAGACATAAACAACTACAGACCAATAACTCTACTAACTAGTCTATCTAAAGTATTTGAAAAGGTTATCAATGCACAGTTGGTAAAATTTCTCGTGAGCCATAAACTGATCTCAGAAAATCAATACGGGTTTCAAGAAAACAAGAGTACCTCAGACGCTATTGCTGCTGTCACTGATTTTATTGTTAAAAACCTTGATAAAAGCAAAAAATGTATCTCAATCTTCTTAGACCTTTCTAAAGCCTTTGATACAATATCGCACAGTAAATTAACAAATAAACTTGAAAAAATCGGTATTGCGGACAGCGAACTTAAATTCTTTAAAAGCTACCTTAATGGACGTAAGCAACAGGTTAAAATAAATAACATACTCAGCAACACCTGCTCAACTAATTATGGTATACCACAAGGAAGCATATTGGGACCGATTTTGTTCCTGGTGTATATTAACGACCTATGTAATATTAATATTCAGGGGAAAATTGTTAGTTTTGCCGATGACACTGTTCTTCTGTTTGAAGCTGACACTTGGCCAGCTGTCTACAAAAAAGCTGAAACGGACATAAGCATTGTAAAAAAGTGGTTGGATACAAATTCGCTCACATTGAATGCCGAGAAAACCAAGTACATCACATCAAGCATTAATATTACAGGTCAACCTCGTGACGATGCCTCTATTAGAATACACACATGTTTGAATTCTGAAGAATGTTGTCAGTGTCCCTACATTGAGCGCACTGCTCAGATAAAGTACCTCGGCCTCACCATTGATCCATACCTCAAATGGAATCTTCACACTCAAATAATTGCAACCAAGATAAGAAAAACCATGCACTTCTTCAGAACGATACGAAACTTCCTCAACTCACAATACTTGAAAATGGTTTATTTTGCACTCTGTCAATCTATTATTGAGTATGGTATCATAGCGTGGGGAGGTGGAACTTCATCTGCACTAGACCCAATCATAAAGGCACAGAAAACTATTATAAAAATAATTCTTAGGCTTCCTCTAATTACTGACTCGAACTTAATCTTTAAAATTTTGAATATGTTTGTTGTGAAAAACAATACTCACTCACCTATACACAAATACACATACATACTATGAAAAAAGATCTCATACTCGCTGTACTCGAAGCAATAACAAAGACTTACTTCAAATTCCTGTAACGCACACTACTTTTGGTCAACGGAATTTTAGATATCTTGCGACAAGAATTTACAACATTCTTCCTGATAAAATTAAAACATGTCATTCACAAAAAAATTTCAAGGATAGCGTAAAAATTTGGATCAAAAGTAATGAAAAGTAAAACCTTTACCGGCGCACTCATCCAAATTCGCAGTTTTTGATGTAACCTAATTATTGTATGTATTTTCATATAATTGTAGGTATATTATTACGACTATAAACGAACTTGGTAAATGATGTATTGATATTGATGCTACCTAACTATTGAGTGTTCGTATTTTTATATATTTGTAGGTACGTTATAGTACTATAAATAAACTTGGTAGATAGCTGCCTCAACACAGGCTAAGCCTAGTGAGGCGGACTATGATAAACATTAACATTTCTATTATTTACATTATAATAAGAACCCTCAACTTTTTGTAATTTTTTTATGTATTCTAGATATTTACATGTTCATAGTTGCAAATTTATAAGATTTATTTATTTATTATTATTATTATTATTATTATTAATACGCCGAGGAGTTTTTTTACGTGCTGGCAGAAAGCGGAAACATTGAGGACATCAGGACCAAAGGTAGGATTTTCATTATTCTGGTGGCATCCTTTTATAGTTCTATTTCTTTTCCCTTTCGATATCTATATTTTATGAAGAAACTCGCGAATGGAAATATTTCCGGTATGTTTTCAAAAGCTATCGAAAAAAATATTGTTCATATTATGTCGTAAATCGTTTCATACGTACTATATATTTTATTATTATTACTTGACCCAACTCAAATGTCTGATTCACTTGATCGTGCCATGTCTTGCGTAACCAACTTCTTCTACCATTCACATTTATAAACATATATTCTCAATAAACTCTTTTCATTGTTTATTCGCTATACATGTCCAAACCAACTGAGCGTCCTTTTCTGAATCTTAATCATAAGGCTTATATTATTAACCTTGCATTCTTTGCAGACCGCCATAATTCTTACAATTTCATTTCTAGAGCATTAAGACTGCAGCAAAAAAATTCATTAACTACCCGCACGATTACCCACTCTGAAAAATTAATATCAGGACACATTTGTTAATTACAATTTTTGATTATTAATTTGATTGTTTATATTTATGGTGGTATTCGGTTCCCAACCTTAAAGATTAAAGTCGGGAGAAATTGGAACAAGTCGGGAAATGACCTGAATTTATTGCAAAGTTTTCAAAAGAAATTCACTAAAAACCCACGCGATCACAACACATCCCCACTAGGAAAGATTACTGTATTTAAAGATTTTACACAGATAGTTACCATTACAATAAAAATAATATTTTGGGACGGTACTTAAACGTCAAAAATGGCAACACCTTGAACATAACCATAGATCACAAACTTGGAAGCATCTGTCACTCTAATTTGCAAGATAGTTCAGGTTGAAACGTTACGTCTTTATCATAAGTTCTAATGCCGATTATTCCTCCCGAGTATTTTGTCTGGTCAAATGTAGAACTGCCCTATGTTTAATGCCACCTAACTTTACTTTATCTGCGAATACCGATATTTTGTCAAAGGGAATGGCGGATCGAATACACGATTATGTCACTTTAAATGGAGATACGGAGGATGACAGCACCAGATTCTGCCAACCGTTATCAATTATCTTTACTTTAAGTTCTATTCAGTCAAAATTATTTATTTTTTTCCAAATATCTATCCTGCATTATTATCTGACAAACTCAAAATAAAATGTGACAAGTTAAAACACTCTTATGTGTCAAGTAAATTCTTAATTCCAATTCTGTTCATGTGTGGCTAAGATGGACATTTCAAGAATATGTACGAATTAAACCTATACTACATTCTACGTCACGGGCGTGACTAATGTACGCTTACTCGCTTACACTATAAGATGAACACGGAAAACTGTATGAGATCTACAGCTATTAGGTTGTCCTAATTACACTTTTGTGTTGCTACTTTAACTCTCAATTTTACTTATGGCCCTGAAAACGCTCGTATCTGAAAACAATGGAAATATATATATTTTTTCATGATAATAAAATAATTTGAGTGTTTAACGAATGAAATTTTATATGTTGGCTTTTTATAGTGTTTATCGGGTAATGAAACATTTTCTCATCATGCACTAGGGCTTTTATAGTGGTTATTGGGTAGTTAAACGTTTTCTTGTCACGCACTAAGGCATTTAGTACTTAGAGGTTGCACACGACCTTACGTGACGGGTAGCAGTTTAGTACTTTAACTACAAAATTGAAAGCACTACAGTTTCGATTTTATCTTGCAACTTTATTTTTATTTTATCTCACAACATCTATCGAGTAGACCGGAGTCTAAAAACCAGCTCCAATACAAGAGGCGGAGGAGTCCTGATAGCTGTCCACAAAAGGGTTACTTCGAAAGTGCTTAAAATTAAAAATAGTGATGTTGAACAAATATTCGTGTTACTCGAAAATAAAAATGCTGGCAAGTTTATATTAGGATGTGTATATTTCCCGCCATCTTCTAATTCACAGCTTTATAAAAATCACGTGGAAGATGTAGAAATTTTAAGGTTTAAATATCCTAGTGCTAAACTTATAATAATAGGTGATTATAACTTGCCAAATATATGTTGGAACCACGACGACCCCGAATTATCTGGTGTTAATTTGTCAACTACAAATCTCAGCGAGAGAGAGATTCTGGGTATGTCGAATTACTTATCAATCCCACAATTAAACACCATCACTAATATAAATAGTCGTCTTCTTGATCTAGTGTTTTGCAGTGAGCCCACTGCTACCGTATGTAAACCCTTCGATGAACTATTGCCTGTAGACCTCTACCATCCTCCTCTTGATATAACTATTCCATTTATTAACAACACTTATATTAAAAATGTCAAGTCGCCTTATAATTTTTATAAAGCAAATTTTCCTAAAATTTCTGATTTCTTAAATTCAACAGACTGGTCTTTTCTGGAAAACACAGATATTAACAATAATGTCAATACATTTTATTCTATTCTTAATGATGCCATTGCAAATTTTGTGCCCATTCGACATAATAAAATTACTCATTTTCCAAACTGGTTTAGCCCCGAATTGATCACATTAACATATAAAAAGAAAATTGCTCATATAAATTACAAGCGATCCAGAATGTCAAGTGATTATAATAAATTTCAATTGTTAAGAAAGGAGTGTTGTAAAATCTCAAAATTGTGCTATAAAAATTATATTGATAAAATTGAAAATGATATTCGTGTAAACATAAAACATTTTTGGAATTACACTAATTCTCAAAAAAATAATAACTTGGGTATTCCTCCTTGTATGAACTTCAATGGGAAAATTGGTTGTAATGATGAAAACATTGTAAACTTATTCGCCGATTATTTTAAGTCTGTACATGAAGAGGATATACCTAGCAACGAAATTCTCATCAAATCTTAGTCTGGACATATGTGAAATACGAATAGAAATTAATGATATCAAAAAGCATGTAAATTTGTTAGATGTTAGAAAAAATGCTGGACCTGATAATATTCCACCGGTGTTAATTAAGGAATGTTTAAACGGCCTAACTGTTCCTCTTTTCCTAATTTTTAATCAGTCTCTAGAAACAGGTTGTTTCCCTGATACATGGGAACACAGTTTTTTTACACCCATTTTTAAAAAAGGGGACAAAACGGACATTACAAATTATAGACCGATATGTATCCAATCAGCGATACCCAAACTTTTTGAAAAAATTGTACTCTCCAAGATAACTTCCAACATACAAAAAATTATAACTTCCTACCAACATGGCTTTTGTTCAAATAAATCTACTTTAACTAATTTACTAATATACGAAAACTTCATATCCAATTCTTTGGCAAACAGATGCCAGGTTGACTCAATATACACTGACTTTAGCAAGGCCTTTGATAAGGTGTGTCACAAAATATTAATTAATAAATTAGCCACACTTGGAGTTTATGGTAGTTTATTAAATTGGTTAATTAGTTATTTGTCCAAAAGAAGTCTTAGTGTGAAAATAAATGGCACAAATTCTTACACATTTATAGCCACAAGTGGAGTGCCACAAGGCTCTCATTTAGGGCCCATTTTGTTTATTATATTCATAAATGACATTGTTGATATATTTACTAACATAAAAGTATTACTTTTTGCTGATGATTTGAAACTTTATAAAGAGATTAATAACATAAATGATTGCATTATATTACAAACTAATTTGAGAAATCTTTTTGAATGGTGCTCTATCAACAAACTTGCATTGAACATAAAGAAATGTCAGTTCATTAATTTTTACAGAATAAATAATCCAATATTTTTTCAATATACATTAAATGATAAAAACTTAAATTGCGTCAGTGAAATTATTGACCTAGGTATATTGTTCGATAGCAAACTAACTTTTGTGTATCATATTAATAACATTATCAATAAGGCTCTTAAGACTCTTGGATTTGTTTTGAGAATTTCAAAAGACTTCAATAATTTAGGCACATTTATCATATTGTACAAAACCCTTGTTAGATGCCAAGTAGAGTATAACTCTACGTTATGGTCTCCCTTTTACAATATACATTCCGATAATATTGAAAAGATTCAACATAAGTTCCTGAAGTATATAAACTATAAATTGCATATTCCTGTAGAAAACATTGATTATAACTACTTACTAGATAAATTGTCCCTATTAAAACTTTCTGAGAGAAGAATAAACACAGATTTAATAGTACTACATAAAATACTTCATTACAAAATTGACTGTCCTGAGTTACTCCAATTAATCAGCATCCACATACCTAAAAGATCTTGCCGAAATTTACTACCCTTTTATTTTTACAACACCAGAACACTGTCTTATCAAAATTCCCCAATTCCAAGACTTCACAGTGTCGGAAATAAATACTCTGATCTGGGAGATATATTTCATCTTAAAAATAATCAATATAAATATTGTTTATTTCAATTTTTTTATGTATCGAGACACAAATAGACATCCATAATTTCCGCAATATATATATTTTTATTTTTATTTTGAATATCTATTTATGTGAGACTTCTTATCATTTTTACTAAAGTATCTTATTTTATTATATGCTTTTGTTGAAACATTTAATTTTTTTTTTCTTTTTTCGTTGTATTATGTTTCCTTTATTGTTTTAATTTTGTAGAATCTATAATAACTGTGATACTCTACTATTAAACTTTGTAGTGTGTAAAAGCCCATTAGGGCGTGTAATAATAATAAATAAATAATAAATAATAATTTCTACAGCGCGTCTATATGCTTGCACATATCTCATTGTTCTTACAGAATATTCCAACCGAAATAAAATATTCTAATCTCTTCCATTTAAGATTTTCGTTCTTAATGTAACGTTCTGTTTCTGGCAGTTTCAGTTATATTTTTGCGCTTGAATCAAATGCATAATCCTACCACAGTCTTACCATGGATCTACTGACTCCAAAGAGTGTTTCCATCAAGATGGAACCAGGGCCACAGGAAGAAGGCGGTTGTGAAATGCCGAATGGGGATATGGATTTCGACTTATCAGATGTAAAGAAGGAATGCTCACAGGATGCGGAGAGTACTCGAATATCCTGTAAGTTGCTTAGCTAATGTGAAAAGATGTATAATGTTAAATTTCGATGCTCGTAATCCATGTCAGTTTTGAAATCATGCTCAGGCAGGCAATCATTTTGTTTAGAAAAAAAGTTGTAATGCAAATGTCATAGTGTTTTGTGAAAAATTTCGATGCTAGTAATCCATATTAGTTTTGAATTTCCCAGGCAGGCCATAATTTGTGTTAAGAAAATCCTGTTTTGCCGTACTGTGGTATTTACATTAGATAATATATTTACAGGAAACTGCCAAACTACAGAAAACTTCTCACGTACCTTATTTGGGATGTTGTATATTTATATATGTATATTTTTGCTAAGAAGTACTTGTTCTTGTTGTTCTTGCCGTACTTTGGTATTTACATTAAATATTATACTTTCGGGAAACTGCCACAAGTTACATTAGGGTGCATTAACACGTAATTTTAATTCAAACATTTTTTCTTCAACAGTAAAAAACTCTGTATAGAATGTGCGCAAGAATAATTAGTATTTTCTTCTTGAAGCGGACATCTGCGGTCCTTCTTATTTCCTAAATTAACCTTAAAAGTCTGTTATCCCATATTGTTGTTTTTAAATGGGAACAATCAAATGGTATCATTAATCGTACATTTTTAAAATAAAAGTTTTTAATGGTAAAAATAAGTTTTGTTGTAGTTCTCTCTCGGAGATGAACGACGTTAATTGTACGATTTTAATAATGCACTTCGTCTGGACTTATCAATTAAGTATTTTTGTTTGGTGTTTTTAGGTAGCTTTAAAGTGGAACCAGCACCCCGAGAAGAAGACGGAAGGGATATTCCTTATATGGAAATCGACATAGACCTGCCGGATGTTAAAAAGGAATGCTTTAAACGCTTTCAAAGAAAAACACAGACAACAGGTAAATAATGATTCGTGTTTTATTTTTTATTTTTTACAACTTATGAATTAAAGATACTTTAACTTATGGCTTATTCGTAATATTTTTCAGACTCATTGACTGATCAAAAGATACTTCCTGTGGAAAAACCATTATCTTGTTCCCATTGTAAGTACTCCTGCAAGTCAAAGTCAAAGTTAGAACTTCACTTGCGGACTCACAATGGAAAAAAACCTTTTTCTTGTTCCGTTTGCCCTTACTCAACTTCTCAAAAGGGACAATTGACGATTCACATGCTGGCTCACACTGGAGAAAAACCTTTTTCATGTACAAACTGCAAATATTCATGTTCTCGAAAGGGAGATTTGACGAGACACGTTCTGACTCACAGTGAAGAAAAACCTTTTTCATGTTCTGTTTGCACTTACTCATTTTCTCAAAAGAGATATTTGAGGAGACACATGTTGACTCACAGTGGAGAAAAACCTTTTTCATGTTCCGTATGCAATTATTCATGTTTTCGTAAGACACAATTGACGATTCACATACTGACTCACAGTGGAGAAAAACCTTTTTCATGTTCTGTTTGCACTTACTCAACTTCTCAAAAGGGAAATTTGACGAATCACATGTTGACTCACAGTGGAGAAAAACCTTTTTCTTGTTCCGACTGCAAATTTTCATGTTCTCGAAAGGGAGATTTGACGAAACACATGCTGACTCACCGTGGAGAGAAACCTTTTTCATGTCCCGTTTGCACTTATTCATGTTTTCGTAAGACACAATTGACGATTCACATACTGACTCACAGTGGAGAAAAACCTTTTTCATGTTCTGTTTGCACTTACTCAACTTCTCAAAAGGGAAATTTGACGAATCACATGTTGACTCACAGTGGAGAAAAACCTTTTTCTTGTTCCGACTGCAAATTTTCATGTTCTCGAAAGGGAGATTTGACGAAACACATGCTGACTCACCGTGGAGAGAAACCTTTTTCATGTCCCGTTTGCACTTATTCATGTTCTCAAAAGGGATCTTTGACGAGACACATGCTGACTCACAGTGGAGAGAAACCTTTTTCATGTTTAGCTTGCACTTATTCATGTTCTAGAAAGGGATCTTTGACGAGACACATGCTGACTCACAGTAGAGAGAAACCTTTTTCATGTTTCTTTTGCACTTATTCATGTTCTAGAAGGAGAGTTTTGACGAGACACATACTTACTCACAGCGGAGAAAACCCTTTTTCTTGTTCTAATTGCAACTATTCTTGTTCTCAAAAGGGAGTTTTGACGAGACACATGCTGACTCACAGTGGAGCTTAACCTTTTTCTTATTCTAACTGATAATATTCTTGTTCCATCCTGGAGAATTCCTTGATAACGCATTCGCAGAGAATGCTTAAATAACGATAACGTACTTAAACGTTGTTCATTAAATTTAATAAAATTATCCGATCGTAGAATCATTTCCGATTTAACCTGTTTGTATAAAATCAATAATTCATTGTTTGATACTCCTGATTGACGGTATGTAATCTCTTTTAATACTCCAAGCAGTTCATTTACAAGACAGTACCCACCATATTATTGTAGCAATTCTACATCAATTTCCCAATAATACACTCATATGCAACGGATTCCACATCTAGGAAACAAATACTACGATGTTGTTGATATATTTAACACATCAATTTCAATGCTTAAGCATTCCTTATTGAAGTGTTTTTCATCAAGTGGGGGAGTTTTTTAATAAAATTATTTTATTTGACTAACACATTGACAGTATTTGTCGGATGAAAGAAAAAAAAATTGGATTTCTTAAATTGGATTTTTCATAATTTGTATATTTTGTATCTACATGCTGTGGGGATCAAATTCAATAACATTTAACTTTATTTTATTTTTTTTGCAAGTTTTTTGAATATTTGTTTCCTGCACTATTAGCGTGCATAATTTCAATGCTTAAGCATACCTTATTCAAGTGTTTTTCATCAAGTGGGGGAGTATTTTAATAAAGGTATTTAATTTGACTAACACATTGACACTTGTCGGATAAAAGAAAAAAAAATAGTTCTCTTATATTTTTTATAATTTGTATATTTTGTATCAACATGCTGTGGGGATCAAATTCAATAACATTTTAACTTTTTTTTTTTTTGCTATTGTTTTGAATAGTTGTTTCCTGCACTATTTACGTGCATAATTTCCTTAATATTTTTTATAAATGTAAAAGTTTCAATAGACGTTAAATAAATAAATATAATAAACTGTAGCAAACAATGGTCGTGAAATTTATGAACTTTTCTCAATTTACTCTGCTCTGTTTTTAATACAAATGATGTGTCAAATCAACATGTAAATAGTGATTCTCAAGAAAGTACCTACTCGCTCAGTCATGTCTTGATTTCAAGGACTGAAATATTCAAAACTATGAAATCACTAAACTCAAACAAATTTCCAGGTACAGAAGCCATTCCACCATTATTTATATCAAACTGTGCTAAATCTCTTGTTTATCCTCTTCATGTTATATTTCGTAAATCCCTTAAAGAAGGTGATTTTCCTGATCTTTGGAAAATAGCACCAATCAATCCTCTCTTCAAATCTGGGATTAAAAGCGACATCTATTAAATTATCGCCCGGGAAGTATACTCTCATGTTTTGTGAAAATTTTCGATAGCATTTTTACACATTTTAAACATATTTTAGGTTTTGTTCAGAATGGATTCGCATTCAAAAGATCCACTACCATTAATTTGATCGAATATGTAGATTTTTTAAGTTCCAATTTTGACATTAGAACACAATTATATGAAGTTTATACTGATTTCCGAAAGGCATTCGATTAAGTCAGTCATCCTCTTCTGATACAAAAACTAAAAAGAACAGGTTTCCACGGCAACCCCCTGAGGTGATTATATCTTATATCTCTCACAGGAGTCAATATATACAAGTTAATAGTTATGAGTCCTCTCCCAAACTTGTCACATCTGGTGTCCAAGGATCCCATTTAGGACCAGTACTCTTTATTATATTCATAAATAATCTAACGGCAAAACTTTTTTTTTTTTGTAAGTGTTTATTATTTGCGGATGACTTAAAAAATGTTCATCCCGTGAATTGCAAGAAGACTGCGAAACTTTGCAAAAAGACCTCCTACCATTGTCTCAATGGTGTATAGATAATGCAATGGAATTAAATAATAGCAAATTTAATCTCATCTCGTTCACGAAAAATGTACGTAAAATTGATTTCTCTTACACGATCTGTGATGAAATCCTAATAAAAGTAGATTCCATTAGAGATCTGAGAATCTTTCTTGAGTCGAAGCTAACCTTCAGAAACCATTACCAAAACATTGTCAATCAGGCCAATAGAATGCTCGGTTTCATCACTAGAATCACTAAATCATTTAAGGACATCAGTAGCTTCAGAATCTTGTACTATTCATATGTAAGAAGCATCTTAGAGTACCTACGGCTCTGTGATTTGGTCACGACATTATGCAATTTATAGCAGGAAAGTGGATTCCGTTAAAAAAATACTATAGAATACTAGCTTACAAATCTGGAGTACATCGGAATCTTGGTAACTATTCTGAAAGACTTACCCACTTTAAAGAAGTCTCACTGGCCAAAAGAATAAACATATCAGATATAAAATCTCTGTTTAAAATCATTAACACTGTGTATGATTCATCTTTAATTAATCAATTTTTTTAATTTTTTTTTATATTAACTCCACACAGGAGGCCCTGAAGTAAATAATTTCCCCAGGGCCTATGTCATCTTTGGGGATGCTGTGTGATGCTTCAAACTCAATTAATACCTTCAGAAAGAACTTACACATACTTATACCCGATGACCTCCTCACGTTGAGCCATTTTATTATTTAAATTTCTTTACCAATCACCTACTTATGCATTAGCTCCACAATATATGCATTTGTGCGTGCATGTGAGTGTACATGTTTGCTTACAATATGCGTACAGTGTGCACATCTATGCACATATGTGTGTGTTGTATTTAAATGTGTTTGTGTTTGTATGGATCTACGTATGTGTGTACATAGATATTGTGGTGATATGCCGTGCCGATCACTCAGATAATGTGTAAATAATATACGTTGTGATACTCCATACTATTTGGTTTATTTAGGTTGATTTAGTATTTATACAAATGGCCAGTATTCGAGATGTTATTGCAAAGAGAGGACGAGTTACAACAGACACGCCTTTTTATACGTCTCGGTCATGCTGTCTCACTCAGATATGCCTGTCTCTTTCATACCAACAGACATACGTACGTTCACCACATCCCTCCACACTTAAATCAGCAGACAGTAACACAACATGATTATCTTAATAATAATTATAAAACATACATACACATATTTAATTATTATTTTACAACATTTTTTTTTTATTTATAATCATGTTGATTCGGGAGTTGACTGCTGCTTATTATGATTTCTCTGTCCTTGGTCGAAGGCGCTCCTTCCAGTTCCCCGACGTTGACGCCACGGGTTCACTGGAGCTGGAAGGAAAAAGAGGGTCACCCGTTAGATTGTCATCCGAAACAAAATCGGAGACATCGTACTCATCGAACGATAGCCTCCTCGTCTCAGACTCAGGGATTAAAATACTAGGGTTCTTTTCCCATGATACACACAGTTTTGACAACTGATCAAAATGTCTTTTCCAATACATGAGTTTATCATTCAATTTAACCTCAATTAAATATAGTTTATTTCCCAAACGTTTATGTACTTTCCCTGGTACCCACTTATCATTGTTTTGGTCTCTAAAATCCCTAACCATAACTTTCTGATTAATCTTTAAATTAAAAAGATACTTTATTATTCCTTTTATAATAGAATTTATGATTTTCCTGACATTTTGACATTCTCATTCTGGTATCTTTATCAATCACATTTTCCTTTACCTTCCCCCCTCTAGGTATAAAATTATTCAAATTTGACCTTAACCTTCTACCATACATTATAACTGCTGGCTCTAACCCTGATGTACAGTGTGGTGCATTCCTATAATCTATGAGAAAACATTGCAACTTCTCATTATAACCTGACTGAAATTTTTTTTTTAACAATATTTTCTTTAAAACATTTTTACACGTTTTTACTGCATTCTCTGCCAACCCAGTAGATTGAGGATGATTTATAGGTGTTGTTAAATTTTTAATGCCATTTAACTCACAAAACTGTTTAAAGTCTGCTGACATGAATGCTGCTCCATTATCAGAAACTAAGGTTTGTACACTACCGAAATAACTGAATAATCTCTTTAAGATTTTAATGGTATTATCTGAGTTAGGTGAATTTACTTCCACGCAATCCAACCATTTTGAGGTTGAACCTATGATTACCAAAAAATATTTATTTCCGATAGGCCTTACGTAATCTATATGGACCCTACTCCAAATTTTTTCCGTTATCGGCCATGGAGTTAACTCACTCTTAGGTTTTGATGATTGAATTTCCGCGCAACTTCCACACTCTCTTACTAAAAGTTCAATTTGACTGTCTATCCCCGGCCACCAAAAATAGCCTCTTGCTAGCCCTTTCATCTTGGAAATCCCTAGATGAGATCTATGCAATAAGATTAATATCTTATCCCTTAAACTTATTGGAAATACTAACCTATGGTTCCAGAAAATACAATCAACATTTATTATAAATCGTTCCTTTTTATCCAATAAATCCATTTGCAATCATCCTTATTGACTTTATTTGGCCACCCTGTTCTAAGATAATTTTTTATCTCTAATAATAATTTATCCGTATTAGATTCTGCTTTAACTTCCTCAACATCTATTGGCATCTCGCTATTATTTTTGAATAAACACAAAATTCTTGAATCAAAGATATTATTTTCCTCAACAGGATCTCCTACAGGTACGCGAGATAAGTAATCCGAACAATTTAATGTTGATTTTACGTATTGAACTTTATAATTGAAAGATGAGAGAATTACACCATGACGTTGTAATCTATTACAAGTTAAAACAGGAATTCCTTTTTTTTCACCAAAAATTCTACATAAAGGTTCATTATCTATTTCTTCCCTTCCGTAAATGTACTCGAAAAACTTCTTGAAAGCAAACACAATTGCACAAGCCTCGAGGTCTAAAATTGAATATTTCTTTTCCGCTTCTGTCAGTTTACGAGAAACGAAAGAAATAGGTCTTTGTAAATTATTTTCATACACATGTAATAATGTTGCACCCAAACCTTTCGTTGAGGCGTCCGTAACTACCTTCAAAGTAACATTTGGATCGTAATGTGCTAACACTCGATTATCACATAAAATTAATTTTATTTTATTAAAAACTTTTACGCAATCTTGATTAAAATCAAAATTCGTATTTTTTTTTCAATAATTTGTGCAAAGTATCTAATAACATAGACATATTTGGCACAAAAGATCGGTAAAAATTTACCATTCCTAAAAAACTGCGTAGCTCTGATAAATCTTTTGGTTGCGCGACTTTACTAATTGCATTCGTTTTATCTTCCATAGGTTTAATCCCTTCCTTCGAGATTTCAAACCCTAAGAAACATACCGATGAAGCGTTAAAATTGCACTTTTGAATATTTACGCACAAACCGCAATCTTTTAACCTATTAAGAACTGCATTTAAATTAGCATTATGTTCCTCTATCGTTTCTCCTGTAACCATAATATCATCCAGGAAAACCGCTGTTTTCTTCAAACCTTGTAGAACTATAGCTTCATGTCTATGAAGCTATAGTTCTACAGAATATTGCCGGTGCACTCTTTATCCCAAACACTAGCCTAGTGAATTTAAATAACCCCAAATGTGTAGAAATCGTACTATATTCCATACTTTCTTCGTCTAGTTCCAACTGTAAATAAGCTTGACGTAAATCAATTTTTGAAAATATTATTCCACCCGAAATTTGTGAAAATAAAACTTCTATCTTCGGCATGGGATATTTGTCAACAATCAAGTGTGTATTCACAGTACATTTATAATCCCCGCAAATTCTAATGCTTCCGTCGCTTTTAACTACGGGCACAATAGGAGATGCAAACTTGCTATAACTAATCGGAACTAAAATTCCCTCTTCCTGTAAACGGTTCAATTCCGTTTCAACTTTCGCTTTCAAAGCGAAAGGAATACTTCTCGGATTGCAGAATTTTGGTTCTGCATTTTCTTTCAATTTTAAATGAACTTTAAATTTATTGAATCTACCTAGTTTACTTGAAAATACCTCAGGATATTTACGCACTAACGTATCGACACTATTATTGTTTACGTCGTGAATATTATGCGTGAGTATATCACTTTTCAACTGTGAAGAAACCGTCTCGAAACCCGTAAAACCAATGTTAAATTCTTTTACGAAGTCTCTACCCAGCACAGTGGATGAACCATCCTTTACAACACAAAATTCCATTATTTTAGTAATACCATTGAAATTAATTGACAAAATTAAACATCCAAGTAACTGTAACTTACAATTATTGTAACCCTTCAGGGTTAAATTCTTCGGCTTTAATTGTACATCTTTAAAGTGTTCCCAATAATCTTTATCCGATAGGATCGATATTCCTGCACCCGTGTCAAATAATCCTTTTATGGTGATACCGTTATTAACTTTTAACGACAGATAAATGGGATCGGTATTTCTTGTTAACCTTGAATTTATATCACTTGAATTCACAAACACAGATGAAACTTCCTCCCGTTTTTTTTCGCGACAATTTTTACTAAAATGTCCCTTGTTTTTGCAATTAAAACACGTCACGTTTTTTAATCTACAATTACTGGAATCATGATTATTTAAATTACAATATTTGCACTTCAACTGTTGTATTTGATTCGTATAATCTACTGATTTCTTTCTGGGAATTGTAACATTTTTGTCTTTCGCCCGCGCCGGTGAAGTAGAATCATTCCTACCTGCACTACTACTAAAATTTTGTTTACTTCTAGAAATAAGCCCGACACTCTCGGATTTAAAATACACGTAATATTTTTATGAAATGAATCCATTATTGATGCGCACTCTAATGTCCTTTTTAAAGTCAGCTTCTCTGCATCTAAAAACATTTTTTCTTTAATACGACCTTCTAATAAACCAGTCACAAAAATATCTTTTAAGTTTTATTCCTCTGCTTTCAAATTTGCAGAATCTTGTTAGACAACGTAACCTAGCTATATAATCATTCATAGATTCCCCAACTTTTTGTTTCGCCGCAAAAAAATTTCCACGTTCCTTAAACACTTTTTTTGAAACACCAATGTGGTTTCCTAATAACAAAAATATATTTTCAACCTATAATTCTGTTATTTTTTTTGGAAAATATAAATCCATCAGTAGATTAATCGTGTCTGTGTGTAGGTGGGATATTAAAACCGCTCTCTTTTTATCCTCGGATTTAAATTTGTCATCATTGACGAAGATCAACTGCTCAAACTGTAGCACGAACGTCTCCATCCCGTCCCTAAGGTGACAAAACCTGGGTAAACCCACTCCCTCCATTTCCACACAGATTACTAATAATCAGAAAAAACAACAAACAGCACTCAACTCACGAATCTGATGATTGATGATGCCGCCGATCGCCGCCCTTGCGCGTCCGACCGTCTTCTGGCTCCGTCCGAATTTCTGGTCGTCCTTCTCGTCCGGTCACCACCGCCACGCCTTCCCGTGTCGGGTCCCGGTACAAGCTGCCTGAATCCGTTTATCCTCCGGTTTCTGGGCTGCTGATTCCTTGAGCTCAGCGCCTTGAATCTCCTTGCCAGTTCCTTGCCTTGATGCTCCTTCAATGTCCGATACTGTCCGTGAAGCTGCCCCCAAATTATTATTTTTTTTTGCGACAATAATCCCTTCCGTGGTGCTCGGTGGGATTATAACCAAACTATGGTTCTTTCAGCTGCGCCTACTGTGGTTCTTCCTCTAGGAAGAATTTAACGGCTGTTCAGCTTTCCTTTTCGGCTGCGCCAACTGTGGTGATCTGCCGTGCCGATCACTCAGATAATGTGTAAATAATATACGTTGTGATACTCCATACCATCCTCCATACTATTTGGTTTATTTAGGTTGATTTAGTATTTATACAAATGGACAGTATTCGAGATGTTATTGCAAAGAGAGGACGAGTTACAACAGACACGCCTTTTTATACGTCTCGGTCATGCTGTCTCACTCAGATATGCCTGTCTCTTTCATACCGACAGACATACGTTCACCACAGATATGTATATATATATATATATATTTATTTATTTATTTATTTATTTAGACGCCGTAAAAGGCTTTTACAATATACATGATTTATGTTTACAGTGGTTCACAGGAGCGAAACAGTATTATATTAAACAGAATAATTACTGAGAAATTATGTTGAAAATTAAACAAAAATAACATCTGGTGGTGTGTAAGAAGTTATGAAGTTATTTTTTATGTTAGTGTAAGAAATGATTGTCGAAGGACCTTGAATGATTGAGCAATGACCACTGTACATAAGACAATATTTGTTGTATGGATAAAGGAAGGACTCACCATTAGGAAAGGGCACTTGTATCTTCCTGTCTTCTCCTCACAACAATGTCACTTAACATGAAGCGGATTGCACTATATCGTCGCGAATAATAATGTCGTAAGATAAGGGAGATGAGACCTCGCGCTGATGCGGTTTATTGTTAGCGGTTCGGGTTATTGCAACATACTGACAGATTACCAAAGGGCACATAAAATTTAGCAGGAACGGAACGGGAGGTAGGACAAAGGAACAATAATACTATCTCAGTACAGTGGTCGCAGGTATGTGTGTATGTGTGCATGAGATGTGTGTATAAATTAATGTCTATTGCGCTTTGGCGCAACCATGCCCCCCGCCTGGAAGAGGATGAAAGAATCCACTTCCATAAACCATAAGAAGGTCAGTACGCTTTTACGTTAAAACGAACAAAATTGTAGTAACACGCGGTAAAAATAATATTCATTTGTAAAAAAGGTCAGAAAATGTTAATATTTGATGCTATTGTATTAATTTTGTAATAAAATTAATCGGCGGTAAATTTAAATTAAATTAAACAGAATAATGTAGAAAATAAAAGAGAGGGCCATAGATGTACCATCTGATGACCAAGCTGCCAAAGACTATTATTGCGATGGTAAAGGGCAGAGTTTTACTACTGCTCTGCGGAATATGCCAGTATTCGTTTTGACATCAGCAACACGGATTACTCCGTCCAAACCGGGATATACGTTGACTATTATGCCAATAGGCCATTGAAGAGGCGCAATATTATCACACTTGATCATTACAATTGTGCCTGCCGTTACCGGGTTTGAACTCGTGTTCCATTTCTGCCGCGATTGTAAAGTATTTAAATATTCCATACGCCAGCGGTTCCAGAAAGTCTGGACGAGATGATCAACGAGATGCTTCCTTTGCAGTAAGTTTACGGACTCGTTGGACAAGTCAGCGGCGGGTAGAGATTTTAACGGCGTAAGTGTTAAAAAATGCGCGGGTGTTAAAGGTAACGGAGCTGAAACATCGGTGACACTAAGTACCGACAGCGGACGTGAGTTTAAAATTGCTTCAATCTGAGAAAGCACTGTCTGCATCTCTTCGTAAGTCAGTAGAGAGGTGCCTACGATTTTATTTAAATAACTCTTCAGGCATTTAATGTTACTTTCCCAGATTCCACCAAAGTGTGGAGCTTGAGGAGGATTCATTTTCCATTCGATGCGGTTTTCCCGTAGATTATTTGAGAGTTCCTTTTTATAATTACGAGACTCTATTAGATCGAATAAAGAGTTTAAATGAGACTTAGCTCCCACGAAGTTCGTTCCATTATCGGAGTACATTACACTCACAGGACCACGTCTAGATAAAAAACGCTTGAAAGCGTTGAGAAAGACTTCGGTGGAAAGATCTGAAGCGAGTTCGATATGAACCGCACGGGTCACTAGGCAGATAAATATGCAAATGTATGCCTTTTGACTTCGGACCCCCCGACGTCTATAAGGGATTATTTGAAGCGGGCCAGCGTAGTCAACACCTGTGTGTAGAAAAGCCTTGGCTTCGCGGACGCGACAAGCGGGTAAATCTCCCATTATTGGGAATTGTGGTTTAGGCTTAACCTTGAAGCACGTATTGCACCGGTGCACGCGCTTCCGGACCAGATTACGCGAGGAAAGTATCCAGAATCTTTGTCTTAGCAGAGACATGAGTAAAGTGGGACCCGTATGTAGGTTCTTGATATGATAGTAATCTATTATTAAATCGACTACATGATCACGCGCGGGTAATAGAATGGGATGACGACTGTCAAATTCTATTTCAGCGTTTTTTAATCTGCCGCCTACCCTTAGAATACCGTGATGAAGAAACGGATTCAATTTTGCAATAGCTCGCCGAACCTTCTTCCCATCATTGACTGCCTTTATATCTTCGGAGAAATGTTCTTGCTGTATTGATTTTATAACAGCTATTTCTGCAGTTAAGATATGACTTAATTCGAATGTTCGCGGTAATTTCTTAATGAAACGAAAAACATAGATTACAATCCGAATTAATTTTGGCCATGAACTAACACGAGTAGCTAGTGCACACAGTAAAGGTGGAGCAATTGTTTTGAGGCGGTTATTGTTTTGAACGGACATCAAAACTTTAGTTTTCAGTTCGGGTGGATCAGATACAGATTTCGAATCAAAACGCTGTAAAGGCCAATCATTTTTAGGTAACTGAGCGAATGCGGGGCCATTAAACCATAACGGATGGTCTATGAGTTGAGCGGGGGTAAGACCACGCGACAGGCAGTCGGCGGGATTGTCTTTCCCTTTTATATGATAGAAGCATTCAGCCCCCAGGTGTTTTTGTATTTGTGACACACGATTGGCAACGAAGGTCTGCCATTTCGCAGGCGGTGAATTTATCCACGCTAGAGCAACCGTGCTGTCGCAAAAAGCTAAGGTCGTATGAGCTCTTGAATTTGATGCGTAGGTATTACTGACCGTATGCATTAATCGCGCAAGTATTAGTGCTCCACATAGTTCTAATCGCGCAAGTGAAATCGTCTTAGCAGGAGCGACTTTGGATTTGGCACATAATAAACTAATTGTGGTTTTATCAGTATTCGGACAGTAAACATGTAAGTAAATAACACCTCCGAATGCGCGTTCACTTGCGTCTGAAAACCCGATAAGGGTTAGTACACATTGGTGTTCGATTCCTACAAAACGAGGAATTTTAATAGATTGCAGCAATGGCAATTCTTTTTCAAACTGTCGCCAAAGCGTGACAACAGTTCCAGGAGGAGTATCGTCCCAATCAAGCTTGTATTCCCAAAGAGACTTAATTATAAGCTTGGCTAATAATACAACTGGTGCAACGAAACCCATCAAATCCCAAAGACGAGCAATCGTCGAGAGAATGTTTCGTTTAGTACAAATTCTTTCGTTGGAGTTTACAACAAATACGAAATTATCTGAAGCGGGTATCCAATGAAGCCCTAGTATTTTTAGGTTTTCATCAGGATTAAATTCTACATGTTCCTTAACACGACGAGCTGAAGGAATCGTGGACAAAAGATTAGGAGAATTACTAGAGAACTTTACAAGGTCAAATCCTCCAGAAGCGAACAGCTGAATTAATTCCGTCGATAACTCGGAGGCTTCCTCGACCGACGAACAACTGGTGACGAAATCGTCCATATAGAAAGAGCCATTTTCCACCAAGTTTGCAGCAAGTGGAAAACGAGGTCGTTCATGCGACGCGAGTTGGCGCAGTGTACGCATTGCCAAAAATGGGCTGCAAGACATGCCGAATGTGACGCGATTAAATTCGAACAATTGTAAAGGGTCGCTATTGTTAAATCTATAAAGTATTCGCTGATAACGACGGCATTCTTCTTGCACTACAATTTGAAGATACATTTGTTTTATGTCGGCGGTTATAGCTACTGCAAACAATCGGAACTTAAGTATAATCCGAAACAAATCACCTTGTAAATTCTTACCGGTATGTAGAATGTCGTTGAGCGAGTAGCCCGAATCGGATTTCATGCTCGCGTCCAGAACCATGCGGATTTTGGTGGTTAATTTATCCTCGCGAACTACAATATGATGCGGAATGACGTAATGGGGTAAGTCAGTATTATCGACAGGCGAAATGTACCCTTTCTGTAGGTATTCGCGTAATATTTTGTCGTACTCTAATTTTATAGCGGGTTGAGCGATTAGTCGGCGTTCGAGAGATCGGAACCGGCGCTCAGCGGCTGGCAACGATTCACCGAGGATAGAAGGACTGTTGCGAAACGGCAACGCAACAATGTAACGACCTGTCGTGTCACGGGAAGTGGTGAGTTTAAAAGTGTCTTCACATTCCTGTTCATCAGGCGTTAAAAACTTCTCGTCTGGAATGTCTTCCAATTCGAAGAAGCGCGAAAGGCAAAAGTCATCATTTTTCGCGAACGTACAAAATGATGGTGTGGCGTTTATACTTGGGGTCTCAGTCATCGTTGGAGCAGTGCCCAGGATGAGATAGCCCAAAGTAGTTTCTATAGCAATTGGCTGGCCGGGATAACCTGATATTTTGTGTGCTTTAAAAATGCGAGCAAACATGTCACATCCCAAGATAATATCGATTTCACCGGGCGTGCAGAAAGTATTATCTTCTAAGGGCAAATTGTCGAGATACGAGAACGAGGCGCGGTTGACGTTAACAGTAGGCAACTCACTAGTTATAGTTTCTACTACATAAGGTTCAATCATATACGAGTGAGTGTCGTCGTAGCGGGAGTATAATTTTAGACAAGTCATGCCCTTTGTCAAATTTCTTGAGTCGCCTATTCCCGTGACGTACGTGCCTTGCGACGATCGTACCGTGAGATTCAAACGTAAACAGCATTTACGCGTAATAATATCCCTTTGGGAGCCGCTATCTATCAGAGCGCGTATTGTCTGCACCTGGCCCTTAACATCTCGGGTAGTGCAAACGGCAGTTCCTAAGAGTGCAGTAGTATTTGCTCTAGTAAATGAATTTGTCACGCACAGTGATACCGGGCTTGCAGAATTTGAATCGTCATTATCGACGTCTGCTGGCGACGCGGGAGACGGTATTTGGTCTCGTTGTGGTTTTCGCTGATCAGTTTGTTTGAAATGCAACAAACTATGGTGGTTGAGAGTGCATGATTTGCACGTACTCTTTGATTTGCACGCTTTTGTGCCGTGCCTAGTACTGAGGCAGTTCACGCAAACTCGTATATTCGATGACTTGATTAAATTAAATCGCTCGCGTGGTTCTAAACCATTAAATTTAGAGCATTGATACAAAGGGTGCGATCCCCTTTGACAACAAAAACAAATTTCGACAGAGTGATTGTCGCCTTTTTCGACATTAATAAATGTCTTTGCGGAATTATTATTATTTGAGCCAAGACGGCTCGAAGTAGGTTGTGCAATTTGCGCGCGATTAAGAATTCGTTGCTGTCCTCTCACAAAATCAATTAAATCAGAGCTGGACGGGAAACTTTCATCATTCCGAATAGACGATTCGAAAGCCTTCACTGTCTCTATGTCAAGACGTTTAAGGCCCAGTTGTAGCAATATAAATTCTGCGAGATCCTTGATTCGTAACTGTTTCAGTGCGGCAATGTTAGTCGCGTATGTATCTGCAAATTTTTCTAGCGAAGCGGGCGTAACCGAAGTAACAGCAGGTATTTTCAGCAATCGATCAAAGTATGACTCAGCGAGAACGCGGGGATCATTATATTTGGTGCACAATGCGTCCCATATCACTTGGTAATTTGTACCGGTAGGTGTTATAGTTTTGCAAATATTTAAAGCTTTTCCCGTCAACTTGGACATCAGATACTGCATCTTTTCTGAATTATCCAATGAATTATTTGAATGGATAACCGAGATATAAGTCTCATAGAAAAGAGGCCAATTTTCTAATTTTCCGTCAAAGCACGCTATTTCTAAAGGCGGTAATTTAATTTGACGGCGAGGTTTTTCAACTGGATTGGCCAGCATGTTCGCTTCGGTATATTTAATAATGCCGAAAATTTCCTCAAAAGCATTTAATTGAGAATATTCAGCGACTGCTTCTGGGTTCAATTCCAGTTCACAATTAACCTTTTCATCTAGAAGCGTTATAAATTCGGACCGAATTCTTTCTAATGTACTTGCGCCTGATAAAAAAGATTGCCGATTGTTAACACTATCAGAAGCCTTCTTCATCTTGTCGAAGACTGATTGCAAACATGCAAAATTAGCGGCCAATTTTGCATTTAAACGTTTCAAGAGTCTTTCGTCCCGTGACGACCCGGACGCGCTTGTAGCCATTTCTGATTCTGGTTATTTATTATTGAATGCGGTAAAAAATATTATAATAATAATATTTATATAAAATAAATTGATTAATATTAAATTTTTATTCAATAAATTAACTTTTATGCCCGTAGGGTTAACTCAGTGCGGGAGCCGTGAAGGGTTAAGTATTGAAAATGCGGGTAGAACAAATTTATCACTTTACGTCACTTTACAAGTATTATTCTTTTTATGTATAATACATCCAATACTGGGATGTATTACAATAACCAAATTATTTATAATGAAATGCGGTTAATTTTAAATGCGGTTGATATAACAATATCGGTATTATTATTAGAAATAGATATTAAATAGCGGTATTGGCATATATTAAATCTATTCTATTTGCGGGTAAATATGTTATTTCCGTTTAAACCATCCAGTAATATCGGATAGGAATATCCAGAAATAAAATGCAGGTAGTTATTAATTGATTACGCGGGTATGTAAAACGCAATAACACTCTTATGGTTTATTACCGAAATTACGGTTCAATATCAGGCTCGTTTGGGCCAACTATGGTGTGTAAGAAGTTATGAAGTTATTTTTTATGTTAGTGTAAGAAATGATTGTCGAAGGACCTTGAATGATTGAGCAATGACCACTGTACATAAGACAATATTTGTTGTATGGATAAAGGAAGGACTCACCATTAGGAAAGGGCACTTGTATCTTCCTGTCTTCTCCTCACAACAATGTCACTTAACATGAAGCGGATTGCACTATATCGTCGCGAATAATAATGTCGTAAGATAAGGGAGATGAGACCTCGCGCTGATGCGGTTTATTGTTAGCGGTTCGGGTTATTGCAACATACTGACAGATTACCAAAGGGCACATAAAATTTAGCAGGAACGGAACGGGAGGTAGGACAAAGGAACAATAATACTATCTCAGTACAGTGGTCGCAGGTATGTGTGTATGTGTGCATGAGATGTGTGTATAAATTAATGTCTATTGCGCTTTGGCGCAACCATCTGGTATACATAGGTACATTAGCATTTTTATTTTCAATCCGTACAGTAGTTTAGTATTGAGGTTATTGTTACCTTCAATATTGAATTTGGTTGCATTTGCTGAGAACTAAGAGTTAGCTCTATTGAATCAGGGCTGTCAGTAAGACATCTCATAACAATTTTGGGAAAAATTATAGTTTTGATTAAGTATATAAAATTATTAGATAACACTCTTCTGTCTGATATCTGATGTAAGTGCATAGTTTAGGTTCTGTGATAACTTATGAATAGAATGGTATTATGCCTAATAACATTGATAATTACGACAGAGGTATGTTATTATAGCCTTCTTATAACTATATTCCGTGCAGTTGAACACATCTACTACTTGTGAGAAAGCATTGCCAACTGCATGCAATCTAGGTATAAGCGAGTTTCTAAATGACGCAGTCCTGATATTGTTATTGAAATTAAAAAGAATTTTGGATCGAGTGGTTCTAGTGGGTATATGGAAGGTAATTAGGCTTAATGTATCAGGGCTGTCTATAATACCATTTCAATTTTAAAAATAAAAGTCAAATCGGAAATAAGTCTTCTATCTGAGAGTTTAAGAAAGTTAAATTCTTTCACCAAGTGATTGTAATTTATTGATTCTGTAGGTAGACCGAGTTTATAGTTAATGTATCTTAGGAATTTATGCTGAATTTTTTCAATAGAATCGGAGTCGATTTTAAAGTAAGGACACCAAATAGGAGAATTATATTCGATTTGACTTCGAACAAGTGAGGAATATAAAATTTTTAGTGTTGAAATATTTTTAAAGTCTCTGCCATTTCGGAGAATGAAGCCGAGCATTTTTAATTCTTTGTTGTTTCTACATGTGAAAGAAAAATAAATTTTGAATCGAAAATAATGCCGAGATCGTTAATTTCACTTACAGAGGCGAGAGAAACATTGTTAATTTTGTATTGATAGTTAAGGGGTTGTTTTGTTCTGAAAAATCTTATAATATGGCATTTACTAATATTGAGATAAAGTTTGTTAGTTTTTCACCAATCTTGAAGTTTGTTTAAATTTATTTGAATGTGAATACAGTCATTTATTGTTTTTATAATTTTAAATAGTTTAAGGTCATCGGCAAAAAGTAGCACTTCAACATTTTTATCAAATACAGTAACAATATCGTTTTTGAAAAGGAGAAACAGTATTGGGCCTAAATATGACCCTTGGGGTACACCGCTAGTAGCTATGAATTTGTGTGAAAGGTTAGAATTATTTTTAACTTGAAGATTTCTATTTGTTAAGTAGCTATTTATCCATTCCAATAGTTTACCCTCAATTCCGATTTGACTAAGTTTATTGAGAAAAATTTTGTGGTTAACTTTGTCAAACGCTTTTACAAAGTCTGTATATATTGAGTCGACTTGGGTTTTGTTTTCGAGTGAACATGCTATAAAATTTTCATATAATGAGAGATTTGTTAGTGTGGATCTGCCTGGCATAAATCCATGTTGATTAGTTACAATGATGTTGTTAATATGTATGGAGATTTTATCGAGGGTAAGTTTTACAGACAGTTTGGGGATAGTTGAGAGCATGCAAATGGGTCGGTAATTAGTGACATCATGAATATCGCCATTTTTAAATACAGGTGTTAGATAGCAATTTTTCCATAGGTCGGGGAAGCAGCCAGAATTTAATGATTGGTTAAATATATGACATAGTGGATTGGCTATTATTGATGCACAGTTAATTAGAAAGGCAGGACTAATTTTGTCAGGACCCGCTTTTTTCTTTAAGTCGAGTGTTTTTATTTTGCGTATAACATCTGGAACATTTATATGTAAAGCGGGAATGTGGACCGATTCCTTTGGATGAAAGGGTGGAAGTTGAACATTTGGGTATCATCATTATCGTAAACATTTTTGAAGAAGTCGGCAAACAAATTAACGATGTCATTAGTATCACTACTACTTTTCCCTTCGAAATACATGTATGTTGGTAGGCTAGGTTTGTTTTTTCTTAGTGAGTTTACATGTGTAAAAAAGTTTTTGGTATTTGAAGGAATATACTTTTCTGTGTTGAGTATGTATGTTTGATATAATTTTTTGGAGAGCTTTTTACAGTCAGTTCTATATTTATGAAATATTTTGTAGTCTGAGATAGAGTTGCTCTCTTTGAAATTTTTGTGCCAGATTTTTTTGTTAATTATTAAGTGTTTTAAGTCATTATTAAACCATTTGGGGAACTTTGATGGTTTGAATTGAATTAAGGGAACATATTTTTCAATAGCCGTGTTGATGATGGAGTAAAAAGATTCAAGATTTTGGTTAACATTTGTGTTTTTGTCTAAAAAGGACCAGTCTGTACTTTCTAAGTATTTTGTTATCAGTGGATAATCTGCCCTTGCAAAATTGTGTGAAGATTTAGGAACACTATTAGAGTAAATGTTTAGGAAGTTGTTATTAATGGTGATGTTTAAGGGAGGATGGTGGGAATCTTCGGGAAGAAGGGGGTCTATGGATTTACATAATTTTACTGAAGGATCGCTACTAAATGCAAGATCTAGTAAGTGGTGATTAGAATTGTATACGTTATTAATTTGTTAATTTTCATGTTTGCACTTATTCATGTTCTCGAAAGAGATGTTTGACGAGTCACATGCTGACTCACAGTGGAGAAAAACCTTTTTCATCTTCCGTATGCAATTATTCATGTTTTCGTAAGGAAAGTTTGACGATTCACATGCTGACTCATAGTGGAGAAAAACCTTTTTTATGTTCCGCTTGCACTTTTTCATGTTCTCTAAAGAATTATTTGACGAGTCACATGCTGACTCACAGTGGAGAAAAACCTTTTTTATGTTCCATTTGTGCTTATTCATGTTCTCGAAAAGGAGCTTTGACGAGTCACATGCTGAATCACAGTGGAGAAAAACCCTTTTCATGTTCCGTTTGTGCTTATTCAAGTTCTCGAAAAGGAGATTTTAAAACACACATGCTGACTCACGGTGGAGAAAAACCTTTTTCATGTTCCGCTTGCACTTATTCATGTTCTCTAAAGACATATTTGACGTGTCACATACTGACTCACAGTGGAGAAAAACCCTTTTCATGTTCCATTTGTGCTTATTCATGTTCTCGAAAAAGATATTTGACGAGTCACATGCTGACTCACAGTGGAGATAAACCTTTTTCATGTTTCGTTTGTACTTACTCAAGTTCTCGAAAAGGAGATTTGACGAGACACATGCTTACTCACAGTTGAGAAAAACCTTTGTCTTGTTCCAACTACAACTATTCGTGTTCTCAAAAGGGATATTTTACGAGACGCGTGTTGACTCACAGTGCAGAATAACCTTTTCCTGTTCCGATTGCAAATTTTATATTATTCTGTCGTACCGGAGATACGACGGGACACATGCTGACTCACAGTAGCAAAAAACTCTCTTCATGATCCGATTGAAGTTATTCATATCCGCAGTGGAGATAACCTTTTTCTCTATCTGTTGTCTTGTAAGTCTTCATCTCCACAGAACTGTACCTTTATATGATACACACGAACTTGTTTATAGAATAGGCTTGCTCGAAACTTGCGATAGTGAATTTGTATTCTGGTGTCACACAAGAGTGTCTCCATTATTCATTATTAATATAATTCACAAGAGGTTAAAGTAGACTTTGTTCCCTAGAAATTTTGTTATCGCATTATAAAATATTTTACTTTTTTCTTTTTTAAACTAAAGAAACGATTATTTTCAAAGTTATTTAGTTATTGTTCTTTCACAATATTTATATATTTTGATTATATCGTTTCCCTTTTGAATTGACTCTTCAAGCGTATTCTTCTTGTTTATGCTATAAGACCTAGTTTGACGGTTTGAATTTAATTCGGATGTGTGAAATGCTCTCAGAGTATGTACATTTATTTTAAATAAATTATTACTAAGTAACGATCACGCCGTTTCACCGCAGACACAACTAAACAACTTGGTCTTGGCACACACTCCTTGCCTCATTCACATCATACATCGTCTCATACATACTCTGCTATTATTCTGCTTTAATGAATCATACTTTAAAAGATTATCATTGGAACAAATGGTTTTTATTGATACAGTTATTCCGGATAATACAATTCAAAGTAGACAACATTGTATAACAGAAGTTTTATTGTGTCGCGTGAACTGAATTTAAAAAATAATAAACGTTTCGTTAGTCAGTATTTTTAACCGTATGGACACATTGAATGACAATAATAACAAGATGGACACTTTTTCGGAAAATAATTTTCTGCTAAACGTTGTCAGTTTTTGAGCTTCACTATTTAAATGTAATTTAAATAAATTCTCGAATATGAGTTTCAATTGTGAATCTTAATGAAACGTTACTGATCCGGTGTACTTTTGTGTTTAGTAGAAAATATTTAGTATAAAATTAATAAAAACAATTGATTCATACACATAAAACTAACAGCCTTATCTTAATTGTACCAAACAATTATCCCTAATCGACTGGACCCCAATGGTAACACTCAATTGCAATGAGTCTCTTCAATTCCTTTATAATATCTCACCCAATTTAATAATGTAGGTACATAATTCAAATAATCGCCTCCTAGATCTTGTTTTTTCATATGAAGAGAACATAATAGTTGGAAAGCATTAGAGTCAATACTTCCCATGGATAATCACCCTCCTCCACTGTCAATAATTATTCAAAACAATGTTATAAAAAATATGTAACTCTCAAATTCTAGTTTTAATTTCAAAAATGCCATTACAATGATATTAATGACCATCTCAGCAAGGTAGATTTAAATTTTCTCAAGGAAAACAATTTCATCTATAATAGAGAATCATTTTATTATAAAATAAATGCCATTATCATAGACTGAATACTGTATACCCTTAATTAAATTCAAAGAATCAAAGCATCCAAAATGGTTTAACAAGGAATTAATTCAATTAATAGCTAAAAAAAAAGTTTTAAATAAAGAAGTGAGATCCGTACCAAATTATATTGAGTTCAGTAAAACAAGACAAGATTGCAAAAATATGTCAACAAACTGTTACAACAATTATATAAATAAGGTTGAAATGTCAATCAATGGAAACATTAAACAATTTTGGAATTACGCAAAATCTATGAAAAATGATGATATTACCCTCTAATACATTGTTTCCCAGCCTTCTTTATGCCATGCCCCACCGTAGTCTTTTCAAAAGTCAGATGCCCCACCGGCATCTTTTTTAATTAAACATCAGGTAAATTTTCAAATCATATTGAAATATGTTTGCAAACATATGAACCCGTAATGAAATTAAATAAAGCCTCTTCTAATACATATATGAGATTAAATTTCTGTAACTATCTATGTTCGCAGAAGTCAAGCGTAGTGGCAAAAAATCGCATTTATACTAAGGAAAAACCATTCTCATGTTCTTACTGTAACTATTCATATTCACAAAAGACAAATTTTATTACTCACATTTGCATTCACACTAAGGATAAACCATTTTCAAATTCTTACTGCGATCATTCATGTTCACAGAAGTCACGTTTAATGAGACACAATAGCACTCCTACTTAAAAAAAACCATACTTACTGTAATTATTACACATTATCACTCATATTTAGGAAAAACCATTCTCATGTTCTTACTGCGATCATTCATGTTCACGGATATCTAGCTTATTGTTACAAATTTGCACTAGTGCTTAGGAAAAATCATGTATCATGTTCTTTTTGTAATTATATATTTTATTTTAGGATAATTAACAGTTGGTTGTTTGATACATGTGCAATTTACTTTACTGAGAAACCAATTATAGATTTTCTCATTATACTTATACATTGTGTATAAAACAATTAAGCAGAATATTGTCTACATCCTGCACAGTTTCTGTCTTTTTAGATACTTATTGAAATTTTAACGGGTTTCATTATATTTTAAGTAAAATTTGGTGTACATTTCAATTTTGCACATCTCAGACATTTTTTGTATGGCCGATGAGTATTCCTCTTTATATGTGGAATACCTGTCTCATCTCTGAAGCGTGGTGCCCCACTTCTGAGGCGTCATGCCCCACCGGTGGGGCGTACGCCCCACCGTGGGAAACACTGCTCTAATATGTGTTATGAAAGTCAAAGAGTCAACGACTCCCAAAACGTAGCTCACCTATTTGCCGACTTCTTCAAAAGTGTTTATGTCCAATAATAGTCAACGATTACTCGCCTAGTTTTTTCTCGGATCATTACTTAAATAAATAAAAAAATCTAAAAATCGAATCACGCTTTTTTAATATATATATGAAATACACAACTGTAATATGTGGTAACTGTAATACAACTGCTGACCCTGTACCAATCGCAAGTCACTTGCATTAGTAGTCACCTATGATCTGGTGCCCCAAAATAATTTGATAATCCTTACTCAATGCTGTGCAGAAAAGTGGCCCTTTGGAATACTACATTTTAGATTACAGGCGTCATGTGGAAATGCCATACTTACTAACTGGTAAGGAATTAGCATCATTAATCCCTTCGGTACCGGTGCATAGTCGGGAAACAAAACAATATATATTATTTATTTTCCAAAAGTATCATAAAATCGTTGACAGCCCTGTTTTACAAAAGCCAAATTGCGATTCTTGCCCAGCTATTCCACGCAGAATTAATTTTGAAGGCAACAATAAACCAACTATTAATTACTCTATTATAATATTTTGCTAGATGATAAATGTGAAAAAGTTACTTTTTTATACTTATTAATATTCTGTTCAAATAAAATATTATCTGTTATTTTAACATTCTAGGCCTTAATAGAATTTACTTTATATTAATTTCTATTCATTATCATAAACACCTCATACCTCGATTTATTTCAGGTCTTATACAAACCTAGTATTCATTCAACTATTACTACACTAGTAGATATTTCTTTTAATTATGTATTGTTTAACTGCACTTCTATTAATAACTGTATCACTTGCAAAAATATTTTTGTGTAAACATTACTTGTTCTGTAATCACTTTATTGTATCACTCTATTGTAAAAGCCATTGTATGGTGTTTAAATAAATAAATAAATTTAACTAATGTAATAATTAAATATAACGATGTACTGACTCAGCTAAAACAATTGGATCAAAGCAAGAGCGGAGGTCCTGATAATATCCCACTTGTTTTCTTAAAAAATTGCGCCACTACTCTTGCATATCCACTACATTTTCTTTTCAACCAGTCATTACAAACAGGATTTTTTCCTGAAAAATGGAAATACAGCTTCCTCACCTCTATATTTAAAAAAGGAGATAAAAATGAGGAGAGCAATTATAGACCGATCTGCCTTTTATCAACTAATCCAAAATTGTTTGAGAAACTTCTTTTAAATAAAATCATTCACTGTATCAAGCCAGTAATTTCACCTAACCAACATGGTTTCACCTCAGGAAAATCTTCTTTGTCCAATCTTTTAATTTACCAACACTATTTATCCGAATCAATGTCTAAGAAGTTGATTCAGTCCATACTGATTTTAGCAAAGCATTCGACAATGTTAGTCACGATCTGTTGTTAAAAAAGCTTCATAAATTAAGAATAGCAGGGTATTTATACATGTGGCTTCAGTTATTTAAGTAACAGGCAATTGGCCGTTAAAATTGATAGCTTTATTTCTTATAAATTTACTGCTACCAGCGGTGTCCCCCAAGGGTCACATTTGGGACTAATTTTATTTTTGATATTTGTGAATGATGTGCTCACTATAATCAACGAAGTCGAAGTTTTAATGTTTGCGGATGATATGAAAATATCCAAAGCTATAAGAAATATGAATTACTATCAGACATTTTCAAATAACTTGTTTAAACTATTACTTGTTTGGTGCCAAGAGAACTATCTACAACTAAATATCAGCAAATGTCGAATTATGAGATTTCATAAAATAAAAAATATAATATTATTTATGATTACTCCATCAATGATGTAGTTCTAACCGCTGTAACCGAGGTGAATGATTTATGTGTAAACTTTGACCAGAGACTGAATTTTATAAACCATATTGAAATTACATCAAATAAAGCTTTGAAAGCGTTGGGTTTTATTATAAGAATTTGCAGCCAATTTAAAAATATTCAAACCGATAAAAAATTGTATATGTCTGGTTAGGAGTCAAATTGAGTACAACTCGACAGTGTGGGCACCTAGTTACGCTAGTCATTCACTCACGATAGAAATAATAAAAAAAAAATTCTTAAGATTTATTAATTTCAGAATGGGTATAACGAGGGAATGTTTAAACTATGATTATCTACTATGTCAACTCAATTTGTTAAAATTATCTGAACGAAGAAGAGTTAACGACCTAAAATGATTATATATATTTCAATTAACTACTTATTTTCATCATCATTTATACATAATATTATAAATCATTTATTCAAGAAACACAATTATTTTACATACTTAAGAAAAAAATTAAATTGTATATATTTCGATGCATTGCCCCATTACCACAGTCAGGGCCGGTTTTAGTACTATCAGCGCCCTGGGCGAGATTTTTACGGCGCCCCCTAACTGCAATTCAATTCCATACGAAAAAGGCAATGGGTATAATGGAATAACCGTTTATTAAAAAAAAAACTATTTATTTAAAAAAACTTCACTTTTCTAGCCTTTCTATCGGCGAACTCTTTTATAAGGTTATCAAAATCGATATTTTCAGCAATTTCATTTTCGATTGACAAAGTTGCCAAGTTTGTCAATCTAGATTGTGATATTGTCGATCGCAGATAGGTTTTAATCAGCTTAAGCTTAGAAAAACCCCTCTCCCCACTAGCAACCGTTACAGGTATAGTCAATAATATACGCAATACTATCCACACATTTGGATACAGTTCTTGTAGGTTGCGATCTTTGATAAAATTTAAAACATAAGCAGGGGTAACCACATTCTGATTAGGCAAAAAAGATTTCAGGCTTACGAGTTCATCACACAACATACAACCATCTATATCAGATTTAGAGTCTACAGTTAATTTCAATTGGAGATTACCACAGAGTTTGACAAGGTCGGGTTTTTCCGGAATCTGTTTTATATTGTACAAAAAAGACCAAGATTCCGAGTACTCATTTAACTGTTCAAATCTTTCATTAACTGAAATTAATGTAGTGTCCAAGAGAGAGTTGAAAAATTCAACCTCAAATTTTTTTTCTGGAGAAGTTATAGGCTCGTGTTGGGCAGTTTCACCAGCTTGACGCTTAACAAATCGAATTCTTGTTGTGGCTCTAAACACAGGTTCAATTTCTAGTTCTTTTTTTTTATAGTTAATACCTCACAAGAGTCCCAACTGCTCCCGTCTGGAGGAAGTGAGACTATGGCATCCCCAATTGGGGGATGTTGTGAGGCTAAATGTAAGTGGGGAAGGGAAAGAGGAAGGTGGGGAAGTACCTGGCTATTCAGATCTAGTCACTAAACACGGCTAAAGCCATTTGGAGCAACGTTTCAATTCTGAATGGTGGTTCTTCTGAGTTCTTCAGCCAATCCCTTCGCAGTTAAAATGGCGCTTTTAAAGCCAGTATTTCTATATTCTTCTAAGAAAGTGCAGCATTTTTTAAACATTTCTGTACATTTACTTATATCCATATCTGTTGATTGTAGAGATTTACTAACGACATTAATTTGTATGTCATACCAAACAACCAACGAAACTATGAAGCTGAAATCTTTTAACTGTTCGGCTAGAGTAGTAGCCTCATGAGAGACTTGAACATCAGTTTTCTGAGTTTCAATAGCCAAAGTAATTAAAGCGTCATGGATGGCACTAATTTGATAACGGACTGCTTTAACACTGTTTATTCTTGCTTCCCAACGTGTGTCACTGAGCTTTTTTATAGTATATAATCCCAAATGATCGGTTAGAATTTTCCATCGATGAACAGAAGCTGAAACAATGTGAACAACCTCTGAAGTACCCCAAACAAAGTGACTGATTTTACGGATGACTTAGCGGCATCGCATAGTACGAGATTGTAGCTATGACAACCACAAGGTACATAAACAGCTAAGGGATTTATGTCCAGAATCCTCCTTTGAACCCCAATATTTTTCCCTTTCATATTCGCTCCGTTGTCATAACCCTGACCCCTACAGTCGTTCAATTCCAGTCCATGTTTATTTAAAACATCAATAATAACTTCAGTCAGTTTTTCACCAGTCGACTCATTTACAGGTATAAATTCTATGAAATGCTCTTTTACTGATACTTTATCGTCATCTGATGATAAATCAACAAATCGTATTGTCAGTGAAAGTTGTTCTACATGACTAATGTCCGGAGTACAGTCAGCTATAATAGAATAATATTTTGATTTCTTTGCGCGAGATATGATTTCTGACTTTATTTTTTCACCGATCAACTCTATTAATTCATTTTGAATGTCTTTTCCGCAGTAGTGGTCTGAAACATCACCCTTCATAGCTAATCGAAAGTGCTCCTGCATAACTGGATCAAATTTGGCTAGTAGTTGTACTAAGCCCAAGAACTTTCCGTTATTTGGCGTATATAGTTTGTCAGAAGTACCTCTGAACGCCATATTGTTTTCAGCTAAGTAAAGTGTAATATGCATCAATCTAGACAAAACATTATTCCACCTGGTAGTTTCCTTTCTAATCAAATGTTGCTCTTGGCAACCTATTGTTTTTCCTGTTTTTAATCGTAGTTCAGTATCAACCCATGAAAGGTAAAACTTCTTGTGTGAAGTGCTATTCTCATGATTTTTTTACATTTCAGACAAGTGTTTCCAGTTGTTATATCCTTCAGATACTAAACTCGACGTTGAGCTACTATCAAATAGCTTGCAACAAAAACAATAAATTCGATCCTTAGAAACGGAGTATATTAACCAACGACGCTGAATTGTTTCATTGTTCGCTAGTTTTTTTATGAAATGAGAATTAGTGAAATGTCGCCCTGTATCGTTCTTCGGATAATTATCAATTTGAGTTTGCACTGGGCCACTTGTTATTATATGATCAATTAATTTGCTATTTCGAATGAGTGGCCAAGTGGCTGGATTCGCTATATTCGGGACAACAGTACTAACGTCATCTAGTATTTGTATTTGTTGTACATCACCAATGGAGTCATCCTGAGCAGCATTTGTAATTGTAGCACAACTTGTTCCCTCACTTCAGGAAACTTCGTTCACAATCTCTTCAGCAGCTATCTGATCTGACTTGTCAGACAGAGGCTCCACTACCGATGAATTCGTTTGTATTCCAGATGTAGATGCCACATTCAGGTCTTGATTTTTTGTTGTGATATATTTATCTATATTCATAAACTTTTTTGTTTTTTTTAAATTCCTTTTCTTTTTCTGCTTTCCGTTTTCTATATTTTGACCCAGATGGTTTTCTTTTGATAAGATCAACGTGTTCAGACATTTTTTTTTACCAATCAGGTAAGTAGTAATCAATAAAATCTGCAACAAATTAAATCTCTGTAAGTCGAAACATTTATAAAAATAAATTGATTACAATAAAATTTCATTACAACGCTATCCAGCGAGGACTACCAAAAACGTATTACATTTGGGATAGCGTTAAACACGGGAAGGAAGATCAAAAAATCTAGTAACATTGACATGGCAGCAGAATATTTGTGAAATGTTTTATTTACTAGCTTGTGTTTCGCAATAGTGCTTAGACTTGAACGAAAAAGTCACGATCATCCACTTTTTCCCGTGGGAATGAGATTTTTCCCGCATTAAAAGTAGGTACATAATCTATTTATTTCCTCGGGATTTATATTATTTCCGTATCAAAATTTCATCAATATAGTATAATTAGTTCCAAAGATTTCCCCGCCCCAAACGTATAAACATACAAGCAAATGTTATAGAGATCGATAGATAGCAGAGAGAGAAAAATATATTAGTAGAGAGTGTGTAGTATAGTACAGCGTTTACCAACTCATGATCATAGAGAAATTTTGCTTTGCACTCAGAACATGGAAATAGTTTCTTTACAGAGCTAGCCCGAAAATGATTAATTTGAGATGATTTAATAGAAAATGATTCATTGCACTCAGAATATGGGAATGATTTCTGCCCCAATTACCTCTAATAATTTTCTCAATAAATTATATTTTAGAGATGAAAAACATTTCATTCGGAACAAGGAAATGGTTTATTGGCAGAACTCGCGAGAAAATTATGATTTTTTAAAGATTATTAAAGAGAACTTTATTTTTTTTCCCTCAAATCATCGGAATGGTAATTTTTTTTCACAACATGGGCATGTTTTTTCACAGAAGAAGTCACTATAACGTAATTAATTGAAGCGAATTTACAATAAACTTTAACACCTCCACTAAAATGGAAAGCATTCATTCCCGAGCTCGATCAAAAGCTAAGCTTTCTTGATGCCTAAACTTATAACTTTGGAAAAAAGCACCTTTCCAAATACAGCTTTTTAAAACATGAATAGCTGCAGCCAGAACACTAGAATGCATTAGTTCTCCGCAGTAAATATGAATGCGCGTTTTTAATGCGATTCTCATGCACACAAATACTGCAGTCACAACACAAGAATGGTATATATGATTCCCGGTAAAATGAACTGCATGCGGTGCAATCGAAGGTTCCATTCTAGATTCTAGCGTTGCAACCATAACAATTTTTTCCTTATATATAGGGAATTTACGAGTAAGTAGTTAAGTAGGCCTCGTTCAAAGAACGAGGGATATAAAGGGACGCGCCGGGCGCCTGTGGCGCCCCTTTAAATCCGGCGCCCTGGGCGGTCGCCCAACCGCGCCCTACCCTAACGCCGCTACTGACCACAGTGTTAATACGAATGTACTTATATCAATTCCGATGTTCGTATATCTTTGATACATATAGTTATAATTCTCCAAGCATTCACTGGTGTCAATTATCAAACCTACCTCGGTGTGAACAAAACTTTGATTTAACTAGGAACGTATTTGAAATGCTTTCCGTTTTATATATTAATCTTAATTGCATCTATACTTCCCTAATGCGTATATATTAATATTGGTGCTTTTTAAAATATTTTTTAATATGGGTGACTTAAACGGCGACTTCGACACCACAGAAATTGATTATATACGCACGCAAAATATTGAAAACTGGACTAAAACAAGTGTCCTTGGTAATAATAATTTAACTGCAATTAACTTAAATATTCGATCATTAGCTAAGTATTGGGATACTTTCCTACTAATTATTTCCAGTTCTTTTATAAATATTGACATTATCATGCTATGCGAAACGTCAATAAATGAAAATAATTTGAATCTTTACAAAATTTCGGGATATAATGCATACCACTTTTGCCGTACAAATAGATCGGGTGGTGGAATTATAGTATATGTGAAAGATCATCTTACTTTCGAAAAAATAAATTTGATGTCAACGAAATTTGAATGCGTTTAAGGAACTTTTTCAGTCAACAATCTTAAATGGTTATATCTTTTAACAATATACAGACCGCCAAATACAAATAAAAAATTATTCCTCGGTGAACTTGAATCTATATTGGAAAATATTGACATTAAAGAATCCGTTTTGATAATCGGCGATATAAACATTAACATTTTAAACAAAGAGGAGCCTATAGTTATTTAATATGAAAATCTAATGTCTAATTTTGGATTGATTAAATGTATAAATGATGTGACGCGAGAAGCGATCATAACGAATTATGTTACGGCTTCATGTATTCCGGAAAACAAAAATGAAAATGTTTATGACATTCTATCTAAAATCGGTGCTACAGCTGGATGCAAAATCACCCGAAATGAAGTAGACTTCGCCAGCAGAATTTCCCCCAGAATAAGTCGTACCGTAACAAATGGAAAACCGAGGAACATTGTTGTAAAATTCACGCGCAGATATCTTAAAGATGAACTATTAGCTGCAATAAGGAAGAGAAAAGGGATGTTTGTTTCAGAATTGCAGCTTCCTGGAGTCAGTAGAATTTACATTAATGACCACTTAACCTCTAAAAACCAACATCTTCTAAAACAATGTCGAGATATAAAAATGGAAAAAAAAATTCGCTACTGCTGGGTAAAAAACTCCAAAATATTCGTTCGTGTAAGTGATTCAACCCCTATAATGTTAATTTTTGATCAAGATGATGTCAACAGACTCTCCAAATTGAAGACACTTCAACCTGCCTTACAAACGCAGGCCCCTTTAGAAAATTAACCTTACATGTCAAATATAATCTCTGGCAAGGATGGAAATATCTGAATATTGTACACAATTTGTCATTCGTTGCAACACACGAATTGTCACCATTTTTTAAGTACAAAATACTACCAAATACTTATGAAATAATGTTAAGTCATAGTAAAATTATTATTTTTAGGGCTTGTTTACAATTCATTAATCATGTGAATATGTCCATAGATATACCTATCAATCTGTCAAAACTAAAGCCTCTTGGAATCATAGACAATATAATTTACCAGAAACAAACACACGTACGAGTATTTAGAAAAGATTGTGATTACTCTTATTTTTCTCACTCTTAGTATACTGACAAATCTTTTAGTTTATAGTAAATACTTAACCGGTTTTTTATCTTTGTATCAGTCTATTGCAATCGCTACAAATGTGTATTATTATTGTAAACACGAAAATGTAATGTTTTGGATTTCTAAACTTAGGATCCCTTTAGAATTTTTATTTTTTTTAATACTATTATACATTTTTCAATACCAACATTTCAATTAGGTACCTAGTTCTGTCAAAATCTGATACCATAGACAAAATCATTTACCACAAACAAACAAAATATTCTCATGTTCAAAATTGCCCTTTTTCAAAGCATTCATTTCAATTTTACAAAAAGACATATTTAATAATGCTTAATATATACTTTCAAAATGCATTCTAGCAAAACGGCAATAACATTTTACTATCAAAATGCTCGTGGTTTGAAAAGCAAATTAAATGATTTGCACTGCGAAGTGCTCAGTTGCAATTATGATTTAATTTGTCTTACTGAAACATGGTTAGACTCCTCAATCTATGACCATGAAATAGTAGATGATCGATATAATATTTACAGACGAGATAGGGACACATCGAGTTCTTTTAAAAAATCAGGTGGTGGAGTTCTAATAGCCATAAAGCTCAAAATTTACAGAAGATTTATTGATTAAATTTAAATTACATGAAACATCTAGGCAAACCATCAACTCATGTTTGGCGTATTTGCCTCCAGATATACCAATCGAAAATTTCACAGATTTTTTCGAAAGGTGTCAAACAACATATAATAATTTATCATCAGAGGATGTAACAATAATAATGGGTGATTTTAATGTACCATCTATTCAATGCCCACTAAATGTCAACGAAATTCACACCAGACCAGTCATATATAATAGCTTAAAATCAAAATCCCTAGTAGACTTTCAAAATTTGACTGGACTTAATCAGTTCAATCATGTCTCTAATAATATAGATCGAATTTTAGATTTAGTGTTTTCCAACCATCACCTGGAAATTCAAATTGCTTCACATGTGCTATCTAAAGTTGACTCCTATCATCCTCCCATTGAGTTCGATTTTCTAATGTCTAAATACAGACCCTTACCCACCAACCCAGATCACATCAAATATAACTTCAAAAAAAACAGACTACACTAAATGCAATGAAATGCTATCAATAAATAACTGGAACGATCTTAATACTCTGAATTGTAATGATTCCCTACTACATTTTTACAACTTACTATGGCTATCAATTGAAAAACACACTCCGCGCTTAAGAAACAGCAACAAAAGGTTTCCCATTCGGTTCAGCAGTGCTTTGATCCACCAACTTAGAGAAAAAGAAAAGTTTAGAAAGAAGTGGAAAAAATACAAAAATCAATGTGACTATGACAGTTTTTCCATCTTGAGGGCTAGAGTAAAATTATCCATACGTACCTGCCTTAAAGCCTATGTAGATTCAATAGAAAATTCTCTCCCTAACAGTATCAAAAATCTGTCAACCCTTATTAAATCGAAAAGAGTTTCTAATTCTCTCCCAAAAATCATGCATCTCCACGAAAATTCAGCAACAAATGGCAAAGAAACATGCGAACTCTTTTCTACTTACTTCTCTTCTGTATTTAGCTCACCATCTAATTCTAAAAGTGACTCTAAACTTTCTTTTCCACTCTATAATTATCCACTATCTCATATCAAAATAACCCTAGACGAGGTCAAGGTGAAGTTGAACACTCTCGATATCAATAAGGGTTCCGGTCCAGATGGTATTCCTCCACTATTCATTCGAAATTGTGCAGATCAACTTGCAGCACCTTTACACAAATTATTCGTCAAAAGTCTGAACGAAGGGGTATTTCCAGATCTGTGGAAAGTTGCCCACGTCATTCCGATCCATAAGTCTGGCAGTAAAAACGATGTAAAGAACTACCGTCCTATCAGCCTTTTATCTTGTTTTGGCAAAATATTTGAGTCCATTGTATATAAAGACATATTTTATCACGTAACACACATACTTAGCCCTTTCCAACATGGCTTTGTAGCTAAACGATCCACTAACACTAATTTAATCGAGTATATGGACTTTCTGTGTAAATCAATGAATAATAAAACACAAACAGATGCCGTATACACCGATTTCAGTAAGGCTTTCGACAAAGTTAGTCACCCTATCCTAATGAATAAACTGGATAAAATCGGCATACACGGAAATCTGCTTCGTTGGTTAGAATCATATTTATCAAATAGAAGTCAATTAGTTACTGTGAACGGTTTTAACTCTTCCCCAATATTAGTTACGTCGGGCGTTCCACAAGGATCACACCTTGGACCCTTGCTTTTCTTAATCTTCATCAACGACCTTACATGTAAACTCCACTGTAATTTTTCTCTATACGCTGACGACCTCAAGATATATAAAGCAATTAAATCTATGGAAGATTGTGAACTCTTATAACAAGACCTTAACACATTATCTGCCTGGTGTTTTGACAATGAAATGGAATTGAATATAGCTAAGTGCAAAGTTATAAATTTCACCAAGAACACCAACAAAACTCTATACTCATATAGCATATGTGGTCACAATCTGGAAACAGTTGAATCGATCAAAGATTTAGGAATTATATTCGACAACATACTAACGTTCAACCAACACATAGAATACATTGTAAATAAATCAAATAAAGTACTAGGTTTTATTGTAAGATCAACTAAACTGTTCAAGAACTCTAATAGCCTAATAATTCTATTCAATTCGTTAATCCGTAGTGTTCTTGAGTACGGGTCAACAGTCTGGAATCCACATTACACGACACAGATATCCCGACTTGAATCTGTCCAAAGAAAATTTACACGGATTTTGTCTTATCGATCAGGTGTCTACCATCTTCTAAATGGGTATGAACAAAGACTTACATATTTCAAATTAGAGAGTTTAGTTAAAAAACGAAATATAAATGACCTCTTAATGCTTTACAAAATTGTGAATAATCGTGTTAATAGTAACTTAGTCAATCAAATCACTTTTTACGCCAGGCCCAAATATACTAGAAATATGGACATATTTTGGACCGAAATTTTTGCCACACAACACTGGATATTTTAATCCTATGTCTAGAATGTCTCGATCATACAATGATCTTGCTAAAATACACAATGTCATAGATATTTTTGCAAATAATATAACGTGTTTCAAAAAATATCTCCACGATTTCTGTACTTAAAAAAATAAAATAAAAATAAAAGAAAAATAAATAAATAAAAAACTTGTTTAGTGGTTTAGAATTTTTTTTTAATATGTACTCTTTAAATTTTTCTACTTATTATGTGCTTTAATCTTTGTAATTAAGTTTTATGTTTTGTATAATAAATACTGTTATTGTTTTACATGTTTGCTTATGTGAATGTGCAAATGTGATTGCTGCAGACATATTAGTCTATGGATATTTATAATTGTACTTTTTTATTTTGTAAACCATAATTAATGTTTTTATAAATATCCTGTTTGTGTCTCGAATAAATAAATAAATAAACTCTGCGCCATCAGCCAGCTTACGTACCAGAAGCCATAACATTATTTCTTCTACCCCTGGATTGAAAAACGGTAGCCAGAACATAGTATCTATCAGAGATGCTTTTGATTTGTTTATTTCAAATGAAATGGTGGAGGAAATTATTGAAAATACGAATAAATTCTGTCAGCTCAATCCGAAAAATTCCAGCTTTCCTTACATTACGAAGACAGAAATGTATGCATTTTTTGGAGTTCTTTTGGATTCAGGAAGAAATCGCGGCCGAAAGTTAGAACTAAGCGAACTTTGGACTACCGAGGATTTATTCTGGCAGCATTTTTCCCCCCCGCTTTATCTAGAGATGGCTTACGCTATATTTTTAGCAATATACGTTTCGATGACATTTATTGAATGATATAATATATCGATGAATTATTTTTGTGAATTTTAGCATTTTTAATATATTTTAACTAATAAAAAACTGTTAAACTTTTTATAATTGGTAGTGTTATATAATTATTTTGCTGCTGAATTTGTAATAATAAATCCATTTGGTGTTTTGTGTATGTACCTATATAAATTTTATTAATCGTCGAATCATTTTTGTATTTTCGTATTTAGATATTGCTTTTATTCCGTTTTTTTAAATGAAAATTGTTAATTTAAATTTGTTTTGTTGAAAAATAAAAGTTTTAGTATTTTTTAATGTGTGTCATTCAATGGTTTTTTGTGACATATAAATATGTGAGGAAAGTAAATACTCAACTTGAATTTAAATGCCATTATATAATATTTTCTCATATTTGCATAGGCAATCATCGTTTAATATGGCTATAAATTGAATTTATTTTCTCTTTACACATCTTTCTATTAGAGGTACAGCCACAAGAAAATTATCAAATAAGTGATTTATTTCTGGTATTTTAAATAATACACGATATTCTTGTAAATGCACACCATCGAAAATTTGAATAATTATAGAAATAAAAATGTTTGTTTCCGCTGACGAACGCTTCCTGTCCCCCTCTCCCGCACTGCCCTCCTCATTCCCCTGACCGTCACCCAGCACCCGCATCAGCCGTGTCGGGGCCGTCGTCGATTCAGTCGTTGATTAGCTGTTGCGCGGGATGTCCGCGCCGCTGTATATCGACGAACCGCAAAATTTAGGGAATACTAATTTCTAAAACTTCCATCTTCATACAAGAAACACAGGGGATATGTTATGAGTTAATGAGGAACTACAATAATATCATGTAAAAGTAAGAATATGAACGAAAAATGCATAAAAAGCCTTTTAATTTCATCATTTCAGCCGGGTCAATCTGGACCCACCACCGCCGCATGTGTTTCATTTTCAACCTCCGGGTATTACGTGTTAACAGCACACCTCCCCACGTCATGCTATGCTTTGCCAGGACGTCGGTTTTCCCTTTTGGTACTCTGAATAGGTCATGGTATCGACTTCGGCTGTAGTGGTCTGGTACATATAAATGATAGCATCCCAAGAGGAATGGGCTATCGATAAAATTGTTCCTGATTTTGAAAGACATAATAGCTAAACTTGCTTTCCGCCTATATATTGGTAGATGGTACTACTCGCGTGGAATGACTCGCAAATTGTGCTGAATATGAAATGTTCTTAAAAATCATTATTCTTAGTAACGATCATACATAATAATAACCGTTCTTTTTAATTACCGTGATTAATTATCATATGATGAATATGTATGTTAACAATATGTATGTGTTCAAAAGTCACACGATGAAAATGTTTTTTTCTTTGAGTTATCTGGTCGCCATGAAAATTATAATAATTGTCTTTGACTTCACTCTTGTCTATGCATAACCTATAAATATTTTTGACAAGTGCTAACAAGTGCTTTCTTCTCCGACAGCCGATTCTTCCTGTTTCCCAGCTCTTTATCTCGCGTTGTTAAACTTACTATCCCACGCCTGTGATATTTATTGTTAAAGTAAGTACTCATACTTATATTCATCTCTATTTATTTGGTAGCTGCAGTTATTCCAGTTTAGTTAGGGAATCATTGGGCGTTTTGTCACAGTATAATGTTTAAACTGTCAATTTGACGTCTACCGATTATTAGATTAGTATTTAGAAGGCATTTATTACAATTACACAACAAAAAATATATGGTTAACAGATATTTTGTTAAAAGCGGAATGGCGGTAAACATTGTAAATATATAAATATAGTTTTTCCACGATAAACAACGTTTCTCTTAACCGTTGTCATATCTTCAAGGTTTTCAAATATGTGTTTTGGCTACGACTTCGTTATTTTGACAGGATATTCCAAGCGAAACCACATTTTATTTTTTCAATGTTTTTTTTTTTATTTTAGATAAAAGAAAATTACATATTCACTTATTTAACTTGAAAAAACTAATAGATTACATATTAATATATTACATTACGATTTTATTCACGATCATTGTATTGTTGACTAAGCATAAAATTGTACATTTTTTTTTTTAATTTACCTACACTATTTTTCATTTTTAATTTCGTATGGGAGGCAATTATATATGTTGCTCCCCTCGTAACCAATGGATTTCTTGCCGTAATGAGTATGTATGGTGTTTAAATGTATTTTATCGGGATGCCGTGTAAAGTGTGTGTGTACTTGGTACGTTTTAATGATTTCTGAATTTGGATGTATGAGTTTATTATTTATTTTGCATATAAGGAGACATGTATAATATTCATAAAAAGTTTCTTAATGGTAATAGTTTTGTTTCCATACATAATTTTTCTGTTGATGTTCTAGGTTTGAAGTGAAATAGCTTTTTGATTACTTTGTTTTGTTTTACGTGCAGTTCATTTATATATGTTTCATATGCATTTCCCCAGATTTCAATCAAGTAGTTTAAATGTGAATGTATGAGGCTTTAATATAGACCTTTTTTAATTTTATTTCGTAACAGATATGATATCCGTCTAAATAGGCTAATTAAAGGGTTGATTTTATCTTTAATATCTTGAATATGCTGTTTAAAAGTTAGGTATTTATCAATGTATCAGGATTTGCAGGTTGTTGTATTCAATGTTTAAGTGTACATAAGGAGGAATTATTTAAGGAGTTGAGCCTTAAATCATGTATCCTGCTTTAATTTTACTTTTGGATTTTTATGATTTTATTTTATTTTACCAACGTTCCGTTTCAGATATATTCTTGGGGTTTAACCAATAACCAAACTCTACCAAAGCAGACCATGGATCTACCGAAGCCAGATTCTATATCCATCGAGACGGAACCAGGTCTTTGGGAAGAAGATGCAGGTGAAATTGCATTTTCAGATTTAGATTACGACCACCTAGCTGTAACGAAGGAATGCTCGCAATATTCGGAGAGTACTCAGACAGCCAGTTTGTTGCATTGCATACGTGTAAAATATAGAACTTTAAATTCGGATGTCCGGAATCAATATCTCTTTTGAAATGTCGTGCAAACAGGACACATACTTGTTCACAACATCCTTTCTTATAATACATGAAGTGTATTGGGTATTTACCTTAATGTGCGTCCTTGCCGGAAAATACCAAAATACAGCACTCATTAAACTTTATTATATTATTCACAATAAGTTCTCGGTTCCTCAATTTTCACCTAATTTCATTTTTTGACATGATGTAAATAACGCGTATTTATTATACGTTAAAAACACATAAATATTGATTGGAAAAACAATATCCCATTGACTGGAAACAATCAAACTCTCTACTACGGGTGCTCTAGAGAAAGTTTTTGTTTTTTTGAAGAATCGGTCACTGAAGCGGACATCTGAGGTCATTTTTTATCTAACATTGACCTCGTTGATGAATGGTATCTTTATTCGTAAAAAAATAGTTTATTGTTTTCCAATTTAAAAAAACTCTCGTTTATATCAATTTTACGAAGATACAGGGCTGGCTCTATCCTGGCGCAATTGGAGCAGTTCGCTCCGGGCGTCGAGTGCTCAACCTAACACATCGCCTTTGATATTATTTTTAATAAATACCGCGCTACAAAAAAACACAAATCATCATTTTATTGATTACAGTGATATCCTGCTTTGGCTTGTACTAATTGAGACTGTTAGGGCAGTCAAAATTTAACTCGCGCCTGGCGCTGTTTGGTTCAGGGCTGGCCATGCAAAAATACATTCTATTTATTGTCATTTTTATTACAGGAAGCATTTATGTGGAGGCAGTTACCGTAAACGCGGATCTTGGACCCCGACAAGATGAAGCGGGAGTTACTTATATGAAAATTGACATAGACCTGCCGGATGTAAAAGAGGAATGCTTAGAACGCTTTGGAAGAATTACCAAGGCAGCAGGTAAAACCAATTTTTCACTGTAAACTTGAACGATTCGGACTCTCCTATTTTTTTTAACCTCTCTACGAACTTACTTCGCTTATTTACTCTAAGTTTGGAAAAAAATGTGTTTAACTGAGTCATTTTCACCCATGTTATTTTTCAAATTTGTCGACAGATCTTCAGACGCATTTTGTCGAAAAAGGATTAACTCCTCCACATAGCAACTACTCCTCCTCTCCTAAGTCAAATTTTGTAATAAACGAACGCACCCATGAAAGAGATAAATATTTTCACTGTACCGATTGCCACTATTCATCTTCTCGAAAGGGAGATTTAAAGAGCCACATGCTTATTCACATGGGAGAAAAACCTTTTTCATGTTCCGTGTGCAACTATGCATGTTATCAAAGGGGTCAACTGAAGAGCCATGTGCTGACTCACAGTGGAGAAAAACCTTTTTCATGTTCCGTGTGCAACTATGCATGTTATCGAAAGAGAAACCTAACGATCCACATGATGACTCACAGTGGAGAAAAACCAGTTTCATGTTCTGAGTGCAACTATGCGTGTTGTCGAAAAGGTCAGCTGAAGAGGCACATGCTGACTCACAGTGGAGAAAAACTTTTTTCGTGTTCCGCTTGCAATTATGCATGTTATCAAAGGGGTCAACTGAAGAGCCGTGTGCTGACTCATAGTGGAGAAAAACCTTTTTCATGTTCCGAGTGCAACTATGCGTGTGGTCAAAAGGGTCAGCTGAAGAGGCACATGCTGATTCACAGTGGAGAAAAACCGTTTTCATGTTTAGAGTGCAACTTTGCATGTTATGGAAAGGGTCAACTGAAGAGCCATATGCTGACTCATAGTGGAGAAAAACCTTTTTCATGTTCCATGTGCAAATATGCAAGTTGTCAAAAGGGTAAGCTGAAGAGGCACATGCTGACTCACAGTGGAGAAAAACTTTTTTCATGTTCCGTGTGCAACTATACATGTAATTATAAGGGTCATTTAAAGAGCCACATGCTCACTCACAGTGGAGAAAAACCTTTTTCATGTTCCGAGTGCAACTATGCGTGTGGTCAAAAGGGTCAGCTGAAGAGGCACATGCTGATTCACGGTGGAGAAAAACCGTTTTCATGTTTAGAGTGCACCTATGCATGTTATGGAAAGGGTGAACTAAAGAGGCACATGCTGATTCACAGTGGAGAAAAACCTTTTTCATGTTCCGCTTGCAACTATGCATGTAATCAAAGGGTTCAACTGAAGAGCCATATGCTGACTCATAGTGGAGAAAAACCTTTTTCATGTTCCATGTGCAAATATGCAAATTGTCAAAAGGATAAGCTGAAGAGGCACATGCTGACTCACAATGGAGAAAAACCTTTTTCATGTTCCCTGTGCAACTATGCGTGCTATCGAAAGGGTCAACTAAAGATCCACATGCTGACTCACAGTGGAGAAAAACTTTTTTCATGTTCCGTGTGCAACTATACATGTAATTATAAGGGTCATTTAAAGAGCCACATGCTCACTCACAGTGGAGAAAAACCTTTTTCATGTTCCGAGTGCAACTATGCCTGTGGTCAAAAGGGTCAGCTGAAGAGGCACATGCTGATTCACAGTGGAGAAAAACCGTTTTCATGTTTAGAGTGCAACTATGCATGTTATCGAAAGAGCGACCTAACGAGCCACATTCTGACTCACAGTGGAGAAAAACCTTTTTCATGTTCCGTGTGCAAATATGCAAGTTGTCAAAAGGGTAGGCTGAAGAGGCACATGCTGATTCACGGTGGAGAAAAACCGTTTTCATGTTTAGAGTGCACCTATGCATGTTATGGAAAGGGTGAACTGAAGAGGCACATGCTGATTCACAGTGGAGAAAAACCTTTTTCATGTTCCGCTTGCAACTATGCATGTAATCAAAGGGGTCAACTAAAGAGCCATTTGCTGACTCACAGTGAAGAAAAACCATTTTCATGTTCCGTGTGCAACTATGCATGTTATGGAAAGGGTCAACTGAAGAGCCATATGCTGACTCACAATGGAGAAAAACCTTTTTCATGTTCCCTGTGCAACTATGCGTGCTATCGAAAGGGTCAACTAAAAATCCACATGCTTACTCACAGTGGAGAAAAACTTTTTTCATGTTCCGTGTGCAACTATACATGAAATTATAAGGGTCATTTAAAGAGCCACATGCTCACTCACAGTGGAGAAAAACCTTTTTCATGTTCCGAGTGCAACTATGCCTGTGGTCAAAAGGGTCAGCTGAAGAGGCACATGCTGATTCACAGTGGAGAAAAACCGTTTTCATGTTTAGAGTGCAACTATGCATGTTATCGAAAGAGCGACCTAACGAGCCACATTCTGACTCACAGTGGAGAAAAACCTTTTTCATGTTCCGTGTGCAAATATGCAAGTTGTCAAAAGGGTAGGCTGAAGAGGCACATGCTGATTCACAGTGGAGAAAAACCGTTTTCATGTTTAGACTGCAACTATGCATGTTATGGAAAGGGTGAACTGAAGAGGCACATGCTGATTCACAGTGGAGAAAAACCTTTTTCATGTTCCGCTTGCAACTATGCATGTAATCAAAGGGTTTAACTGAAGAGCCATATGCTGACTCATAGTGGAGAAAAACCTTTTTCATGTTCCATGTGCAAATATGCAAGTTGTCAAAAGGATAAGCTGAAGAGGCACATGCTGACTCACAATGGAGAAAAACCTTTTTCATGTTCCCTGTGCAACTATGCGTGCTATCGAAAGGGTCAACTAAAGATCCACATGCTGACTCACAGTGGAGAAAAACTTTTTTCATGTTCCGTGTGCAACTATACATGTAATTATAAGGGTCATTTAAAGAGCCACATGCTCACTCACAGTGGAGAAAAACCTTTTTCATGTTCCGAGTGCAACTATGCCTGTGGTCAAAAGGGTCAGCTGAAGAGGCACATGCTGATTCACAGTGGAGAAAAACCGTTTTCATGTTTAGAGTGCAACTATGCATGTTATCGAAAGAGCGACCTAACGAGCCACATTCTGACTCACAGTGGAGAAAAACCTTTTTCATGTTCCGTGTGCAAATATGCAAGTTGTCAAAAGGGTAGGCTGAAGAGGCACATGCTGATTCACAGTGGAGAAAAACCGTTTTCATGTTTAGACTGCAACTATGCATGTTATGGAAAGGGTGAACTGAAGAGGCACATGCTGATTCACAGTGGAGAAAAACCTTTTTCATGTTCCGCTTGCAACTATGCATGTAATCAAAGGGGTCAACTGAAGAGCCATTTGCTGACTCACAGTGAAGAAAAACCATTTTCATGTTCCGTGTGCAACTATGCATGTTATGGAAAGGGTCAACTGAAGAGCCATATGCTGACTCATAGTGGAGATCAACCTTTTTCATGTTACGTGTGCAAATATGCAAGTTGTCAAAAGGGTCATTTAAAGAGCCACATGCTCACTCACGGTGGAGAAAAACGTTTTTCGTGTCCCGTGTAAAACATTTAATTTTATCAAAACGTCCATCTAAAGACCCACATGCTCACTCACAGTGGCGAAAAACCTGTTTTATGTTCCAAGTGCACATATTAATGTTATTTTAAAGGCAATCTGAAGCGCACGTTGAGTCACTACAGAGAAAACTTTTTCTTGTTACTTGTTCATCTATGGATATTCTAAAAAGCCACACACTGACTCACAGTGGCGACAAACCTTTTTAATTTTCCTAGTGCACATATTCATATTCTAGGAAAGGCCACCTTACCCCCCATATAGGATATTTGTTGGAACACATGCTGACTCAGAGCGGAGAAAAAACCCCTTTTTTTATTCCGAGTGCAACTATGCAAGATTTCAACAAAGGTGTGGGTCACGATGGAACGTTATTCCTTAGATCTGTTGCGTCGTCATTGTGTGTGCCGCTTACCATAAAACTTAATAAATGTCTGAGTGATGGGTTTTTTTCTGGCAAGTTGAAGTTGGCCTATATCATACCGTTCCGCAAGAGTGATTCGCGTCAACGAATGGAAAACTACAGGCCAATATCCATTCTCTCGGCAATCCCTAAACTGTTGGAAAGATTTGTCCATGCTAATATATATCCCTAATTTGCCGCCAAAATTACAGACGAATAACACAGGTTTGTCAATGGCAAATCTATCGTGATTAATTTACTTACTCTAATTTCTTGTCTAGTATCATGGATCGAGGCCATCAGGTAGATGCAATTTACTGTGATTTCATAATAGCTTTTTATAAGTTTGACCACCTTATTCTTATTAAAAAAATATTTACAACTGAATTAGGGGAAAATTATTACGTTGGTTCAGCTCATATAAAACGACAGCAAGCCGTATCGTTACGAGTACATACTTCCGAATGGGAACCAGTTACTTCTGGCATACCACAGGGATCAATCCTAGGTCCGCTGTTATTTATACTTTTTATTAATACTGTTTCTGAATGTTTCACTCATTGTTTATTTCTCTTGTACGCCGATGACGTAAAAATATTTGCCACTGTCTGGAATTTGAATGATTGTCTGCTCATCCAACGAGACTGAACACAACACTAGGTTCACAAAGAATGAAGGCTGCTTGTTCCAAAATATAACAATAAACCATTAACCTCTATGATTTTATTTTTATTTTTATAAACTTGAATCATCAATATAATCCGATAGTATAGGCTTAAAGAAGAGCCCAAAATCAGTTTTAGAATTTTCCACCAGCACGCCCTCTCGCCAGAGCGTCTAGAAAATTGATGCCTAAACGCAACTCTTGGAGGTAACCCCCCTCAGCAAAATTTATGTCAACTGTGGGTAAAATGCAGTCAACTCTATGAATTATATTGATAATATAAAATAAATAATTGCCTTTGTTTTTAATTCAATGAAAAAAAATATATATTAATGGAAAATACGCAAAATAACAAAAAATTCAATATTAAAAAAACATTGTAAAATGAGAAAAAGTAACCAAATCTAAGCAAATTATTCTTTAAGTGATACGATAAATGAAGGGCGCGGTTGCAGGCCCGTCACCGATAGACTGTTGGATTTTTTTAAAATAGAGGACAACGAATTCGAGATTCGCCACGATATGTCAAATGAAATTCTTGCAATCGACGCACACGATTCCCATCTTCTGCGTCATGGCCTTCTTCCTTCACACGAGAATTTCCGAATCCGGTATTGACCTGATTTAGAAAAGACAATAAAAGAGTACAGGTAACTTCCACACGGAATGCCTTCTGGAAAGGTTTTCTCTGTCGCCTATTCATCTAGTTTCACATATCTTATCTTACTTCCTAAAGAAGCACATCAACTTCCATCGATTTAAAAGAGTGCTGCTCAGGCAAGATGCAAATAAAGGCCAATACCACTTCTTTGACCGAATGTTGACCCGATAATTTTGTATACCATTATCATGAAGGTCTACCCCACCGATTCCCAAATTATAATTTCGTATTGGCACGCTGGGCAACCGATTTTTTTTACATGCTTCCTTCAAAACTTTGCCTTTTTTGTCTTTTTTCAATTTCTTCCAACTCTGCACTTGACTTACTGGCTCCATTCGATCATAGTTCGTGGCCACTGTTACTTCACGGTTGTCCTAACCAACGGCATACGAGGATTTGGCTTTCTACGTCTACCACCGCATAAAATTCACCTGCTAGGTAAATGTTCGCTATGCGCAAGGGAAATATAGAAGAAAATGTTACCTTTAGGCAATTACTTTCCTGTCTTCAACTTGCCTGAAGCTTCAAGGTTAGGGAAGCGAACTGCCTCACATATGCCAGTAGCGCACATTCTCTTATCTTTCAGGATACACATCAAATGGTGAGATGTGAAGAAATTGAACATCATGGCGTGCGGGGAACTCTATATATTCCATCATAGACAGTACGAAGGATAATCTCTGACCTAATACGGGGTCATATGTATCAGATGCTCAGGAATATAGCATTGCTTCGAAATAGGTAGCCTTCGGAGGAAGAAAGACACCAAATCTCGTAGCCAACTTTGATTGGCTTATTCTTAATGTACATCTTGCAATAATGTCGACCGAAATATGGCACCATTTGCTCGTCGATGGAAAGTTTGTGGGCAAAAACACCATATTGAAGATATTTCACGTTTAGCATGTTTAACAATGGACGAACCTACAAAGAGAGATGGAACGTCAGTCGAAGAATACTAAATATAAAAAGTTTATGTTATGGCTACTATACCTTAGCCATTCTGTCGGTTATATCTAGATTGTTGTTATCTCAAAAATGTATCTAGCGCTTTATAAGCTCGAAATGTGGACGTTGGTTCCTTTTTTGATGACGCTTACACCCAAGGTCGGGTCAGACGAATAATAATTTGTGGTAGATGGCAATGTATTGTAGCCGGTCAACACAGAAACCAAGAAAACGCTTCAATTCGTAAATTTATTACTGGAATTTGGGTATTGGTTTTAAATCGAGTGTATTTGATCATACTCTCAAAAATAAACTGAATCACTTCGCCATCAAAGCACAATGAAAACACTTGGAAAGCATTATAAGAATTCAGCGGTTCAGGAACGCAACAGTTTACTGTAGTTTTGATTTTTGGCTGGTGGTGCATTTGAAATAGATATTCGCAAGGTATTACGACTCGCACCAGAGGATGTCGAAGGCTGATTCCAGTCAAGTCGTGATTTGCCATCAAATCATCGTCAATCAGCTCTTCGTCCGTCTGTTCATCAACATTCTCTGTTTAAAAATATCCGAAAACTGCAGACTTACTATTATTTTGAATAAAAATCACCCATAAAAACACAACAAAACCATATTATTTGAAGGCAAGCTAACTAAAAACATATGAAAATACTGTCACAGCTAACCTCCAAAGGTTGCGCGTAGGCATCACCTGATTATTTTCAGGGCTTTAGTAAAAAAATAGTTAAAAATAGAATAACTAGTAAAATTTATTAAATTATGTTAATTATTGAAAGCTAACATACCAATCTGTAAATGCTGCATAACAACTTGGTGGGATTTAGCTTTATTCACAGTGAAAAAAAATCATACTTTTCATGTATTTTTTTGATGCCTATAGACATCGTCATGGAGGTAATGGGTTACTACTTAATTTTTTTTAATTTTTTTTTTTTATTAAAAGTATACAATACAGAATATAGTATATTATATAAAGCATTGTACTCCCACGAGTTAATAAACTCATTGCTTTTAAATTGTAAGTAATGTTTCTAATTACAACGTTTTGTTTATATAGATAAGGAACACCTTTTTTCGGTCTCAATATTATAATATTGATAGATTCTATAACTTTGCAAAATGACCACATAATTTAATTCTAAAACTAAATGCTCTATGACCTGTATAATAATCTGATCCTAATAACCTGAATATTTCTAAAATAAAATCAAAATAAATCACATTAAGTAAGAGTACACACCAGTCAGTCTCAACTAGGGTTGCCAGCTACCGTTTTCTGAATTAAAGGATTTGATACGATTAAATAAAGGATATATGATGAAAATAAAGGACATCAATATTTTTTTAATAAAATGCTGTTATGGTATCAGTAGTTACATTTATTAATAAAAAAAAAACAATGTTAATACACAATGTAAATCGAAGCCAAGTAAGTAGTACTACCTTAATTAGTCATTTTGCATTTAAAGTAATAAATAAAGTTAATACTTGGTATTACTTTTGGCTTTTAATGTATCAATATTTAACTTTTCTCGGTTTTGGTCCACGTATTCGTACACAAGGAAAAAATCCTTTCGGCTTGGGCATTAGAAACGGGGATGAAAAATACGTATTGTATTATTTTTAGCAGATTCTTGTTTTCATCCTTAGATTTGAGAATCTGATTCCAAATTTCAAGAACATTTTCTTATCGTCTAAATTTTCGTCAGGAGAGGCTTTAATATACAGAACTCTTCATACAATGCATCAAGGTTAATATTAGGTATCTGTAGTTTTGATACCATGATGCACAAATCCTGGAACTTAATTTCTTTCGTCAGTGTCAGCGGCTGCAAACAATAGAAATTACTGTTTTCTGTGAAATCGAATCGCGATTGTATATATGTCAGTACATTTTGATACCACTCCAAAAATATAGTAGTGTATTTTTCAGCCTGAGAAGTAGACATTTTTCGAAGAATTTGCTGGACTGCCATTCCAAAAAAGGCATCTTCAATTCGATTTACTTGCGTACAGACGAAATAACACGCTCTCTAACGTCACGCGTCACCTCACCTAGCAGAGGAAATAGGCGCCGAGCAATATTTGCCCGACCGTGTTCCGCATTTCGACTCGCAGCACATCGCGCGAAATCACGCTGATTCATTTATTTTTTCCAAATAAAACGACAAAGTATTGTCCTATAACCACTGGAACGATTTCGGTCGAAAAATCGACCACTTTTATTTTTCTGCGATTGATATCGGTCCAAAAATGGACCGATTTTTCTACCATTCGTAAAATATTTATTGTAATTATTTAAAACGCTTCCTTGGCCAGCTACTTGTTTTATCGAATAGCTGATAATATATTCTCTTTGTCTATGAACTTATCCGTTGTCTTTGAAGTGATATTTAACGAGTTTTCGCGGTTTTATAAGGCGTCCTGTCAAAAAACAAAACCATAAATTTTTAACATTCACGAAATTTTGGACTCTTCCTAAAATGCCGTAAGTAATTAATTTATTGGGTTTTTAACGCATAATTATATATTTGTGTTATTGTGATTGACTTATCTATCTTTGAAATGCGTTTTTAATTAGTTTGTTTCTAATATATTGTTTTGGTTGAAGTTTTTGTGTAAGAATACGTCAACTGAAGACGTCATCTGTTTTTGATTTACAATAATGTCTTATATACTGCACTCGCGCATTTGAAATATAGATATTCCATCACAGTGATTCAAAACAAAGAGATATATATAAGTTTTATTTGAATTGGTTCATTATTAATACAGATATTTGTTAACCAATTATTTTAAGTCATATGTCAAAAAGTTGACTCTTTTTTACATGTAAAATGGTGTAAAGCCTTCGTCACACAATAAAAATTTAGTAATTTAGTTGTATAATTAATTAATTTCTTCACTTTTACCAAATTTGTGCAGAAACAAATGTCGTCCAGGGAAAGGGAGCACTCCACGACCCAATAATTATTTTCAAATTTTATATTAGTGCAATATTTAACAAAATTTAAACATTTAAGTACTTACATTAAGTGTTTTCAATTTAAAATATATAGAGTGGTGCTGACTGCAAGAGGAGGCAGAGGAAGAGGGAGAGGTGGGGTACGAGCTGGTGCCAGACTACCTGCACGTGGACGTCAACGCAGAGCTGCAATTGCAGCCTCGTCTGGAGTGTTAGTATTTTTTAATGTTTTTTTATGAAAGTACTTTGCTGTGGCCGTTGAACTCATCATATATTTGTATTTATTTAAACAGCGACCCTGCTTTGCTACTGGTGCGAGAGGATCGCGTCAAGGCCCTAAAGGCTGTTAGGGCCCTGCCTGCTTCCTTCCGGCTAGAGCTGGAAAGCCGAAAATTCAAGAAGCAGGCGGCGCGCATTTTGCTCCCTACCGCACCTCCAAGAAAAACTAAACAAAAGTAAGCAATCGTATTTAGATGCTTGATACAATATTATTGTTTTTTCCTGACAGCGTTCCACTCTTACAGTGATAGTTGGTAAGATCAGCGCTCTGTGCATTTGGCACATTCAGTGCATATTTTACAGAGTTCTAATTTTATTGTTTATTTACATACTGTACTTACTGTTTCACACGTGAATGAGAACAATTTATATGATTTATGTAAATGTTTTCAGAATTCCATCTCCGGAGAGAACAACGTGTCCCTTTTCACAAGGGACGCCTTCACCGTTGCCACGACCCGTACCACCACCGTGGATGTCCACTCCCGCACAGATCCAATCAACGGCTCCCAATGCACCAATTATGCCTATCCGTGCAGCATCTCCCGAGCCGTTACCTGGGACATCGCGGAGTGGGGAACTCTTCTCTCCGGAGGCCCGCTATCACAGCGAGCTGTGGGTGGACGTGCCATTCTACCAAGAATTATCGGCGTTTGGGAACGGTGAGTTTATTTTTTAAAATGTCATACCAGGGGCTCAATATAAAATCAATTATCTATATTTTATATTGATATCTTTAGCACAGTTTCACTGTTGGTATATTGGCAGGAAATTGGAAATTGGAAGGAAATCGTAGATGTCACTTGTCTCCTAAAAGATATCACGGCATTAAAGGGTGAATTAACCACAATTCAGTCACAAATGTCCAAACGAAGTGATCTCGAAGTATTGCGCTCTGAAATGGCTCTCCTAAGGAATGAACTGAAAATAAATAAACATAACCGTATTCCAAATCAAGACGAAAACACATCGCCGTCCTTGAACACATTGAAGGTCACCATACCGGTAGCCATAGATAAGAACCGCTCAAACTCACGGTCGCCAACTAATGAATTTCATTTGGACAACAATGCGCACTGCAGTAATGTGATAACCCCGCCCGCGCCCCTCGCATTAGCTGCCCCACCTGTCATGCACTCTCCTCAATCATGGAATAAAGTAGCGGCGTCTAGCTCTCTCACACAACAGCAACAAGTCATACTACAGACATCACAGATACATCAACCGGGTATGGGTGAACCAGCCAAAGTTGCACGCACACAATCTCACAAAAATACATTTAAACCAGAGACAAATAATTTTAATACGGATGGTTATAAAACCGTTACAAGAAAACTAAGAAGATCGAGAAATATTATTGCAACTGGAACAGCGATGGAGAACTCCCTCAAGATAGCTGAGTTAAAAACAACGCTCTATGTGTCGAGGTTCGACAATAGTGTAACTGAAGACAATATTCGAAACTTTATCAATTGTAAAATAAAAGGAAGTAATATCCAAATAGAAAAAATAATACAACGAAATCCCACGCAGTTTGGATCTTTCAAGTTGACTATACCGAATACGGATTTCAAAACCTACATGAACAAAGAATTTTGGCCGACTGGTACTGTTTTCCGAAAATTTATTGAAAAAAAATACAATGGAAAAGAACATAATTAAGATATTTTCAATAAACTGCAAAAGTTTTAAACGAAACGTCAACTTCGTTGTAGATATGTGCGATATCTACGATGTAATACTTTTGCAAGAAACGTGGTTATTACAAAACGAAACATCGAATCTATCTAAAATTCATCCAAACTTCCAGGGATGGGGTACTTCTGCTGTAGATTTATCAAACGGACCGCTACGAGGCCGACCCTACGGAGGAGTCGCAGTACTTTGGAGGAACGAGCTGCAAGCTTCAATAATACCGTGTGGAGATGACCGCATCGCTGGTATTCAGATAACCACCAACGGAGGGACGATAAGCATACTGACTGTCTACATGCCGGTATGTCACGCGGACAACCTTACCGACTTCACCAACTACCTTTCCAAAATACATACGATCATTCAAGATAACGAACACTCTGAAACCATTGTGATGGGAGATTTCAACGCTCACCCATCCTCCATATTCGGGAAAGAACTCTCTCATTTCTACACCGAAAATAACTACAATTGTATCGATATTGAAAGACTACCGAATGACACATATACATATATTAGCGATGCACACAATACCACTTCCTGGCTCGATCACTGTATATGCACTAATAGTCTTAAGAACAAAATAGATAATATAAAAATACACTATGATACCGACTGGTCCGATCACAGGCCGACATCTTGCGTAATCGCTGCTGAAAAATTACCTGCAACTATTTTTAATATTCCACAACAGCCTAATAACATAACATGGAGAAGGAATAATAATAAGAAAATCAGTGAATATACGTCTGTAGCAGAAGCATTACTTAGTGTGATCTATCAAAGACACTCCGAATCCATTTGTAATTCGGGTTCTATATGTGACAGATGCGACCATATACAAAACATCGAAAATATATACACAGACATCGTTGAAGCCTTAAGTAGGGCTGCCGATACCGTATTTCATCGGGAAAACGATCAAAGCAATCCAAAAACACATCGTGACATTGCTGGGTGGAATCAACAAGTTAAGGAACACTACGAAAATTCCAGATCGGCGTTGATGGAGTGGATTAAGAATGGGAGACCATTACATGGTCCCATTGCGGATGAAAGAAAACGAAAAAGGAAGGAGTTCAAAATAGCTCTTAAACACTGCCAAAGCTCTTCTGAACAAACAAAAATGGATGATATCGTAAAATCACTTGATACAAAGCAGTTTGCCCAATTCTGGAAGAAAAGCAACAACCTGATCAAACCAAAAAATCGAATCGCCAGCCAAATTGATGGGTCCACAAACACGGAGGAAATTGCTAATACTTTTAGAAGAACCTTTGCAGATATTTCCGGAAATGAAGTACTGTCTGTCCCTGATATTATGGAATATGATGGACAAAACGTTTACCTATCTGAAAGTAGTATAATGAAGGCCATAACAGGCACCAAGGCTGGTAAGTCTCCGGGACATGATAATCTAAGTATTGAACACATTAAATACGGAGGTAGATACATACCCAAACTACTAAACATACTGTTCAACGCAATACTTAAACACAACCATATACCGGGTGCAATGACGAAAACGATTATAACTCCAATCCTGAAATCGGGACAGCCTGACATGACTAACTCCAGCAATTACCGGCCAATATCTTTAGCAACTATAACTGCAAGATTATTTGAAAGGGTAATACTAAATGAGATACATGATAAACTTATGTCTAAAGATAACCAGATGGGATTTAAATGTAGATTATCCACTAACATGGCAATATATACTGCAAAGCAAATAATAGAATTCTACAAGAAACGAAAAACTACTGTATACGGGTGCTTCTTAGACCTAAGTAAAGCCTTCGACAGGGTCTGTCATAAGACATTATGGGATAAATTGAAAGCTAGGAATATACCTACCTTATTTATAAACATACTATCCCGATGGCACTCCCAACAGGAAAATGTTGTACGGTGGGCAAGTACATACTCCCAGCCGATATATTTGCGGTCAGGAGTAAGGCAAGGAGGGTGCATGTCCCCCATTCTATTTAATGTATACATGGACGAGTTATCAAGTCGCCTGGATATCAGAGCGGGCTGTCGTGTTAACAGTATATGTATGAATCATATAAGCTACGCGGACGACATGATACTCCTAGCTCCGTCGATCAAGGGATTGAGATTACTCCTAAACATTTGTGAAGAATATGGAAAACAGCATAATATGATGTACAACCCGAAGAAGACGGAACTGATTGCGTTCCACCACGGAAAAAGACAAGATACAAGTAAGATGCTCCCCGTATACCTTAACGAGGCAAAAATAAAAACATGTTCGAACGTGAAATACTTGGGGCACATTATTAATGAAGACCTATCGGACGATGGCGATATCGAACGACAAAGGAGAAGCCTAAGCATAGTGTCCAATATGATTGCCCGCAGATTTTGCAAATGCAGCAATACCGTTAAAAAAATACTATTCAACGCATTCTGTACTGGCCTCTATACGTGTGAGACATGGTGTCACTACCGAACTTGCTCGATGGAACGACTCCGAATTCAATACAATGACGCCTGTAGAATAATATTTGGATACCGACGATACAGCAGCGCATCGACGATGTTCACGGAACTAGGACTGCATGGATTTGCCGGCCTGATGAGACATCGGGTCACTGGAGCCAGGATGCGGCTAATGGCCTCCGCCAACAAGTTGGTGACCGCAGCCTACCAGCACCAAGCGCCACTCCTGAGTGAGCGCTGGGCCCAAGCGCACTCAAGACCACACCCTGCATAGTTGTCCTTATTAGTAAATTTATTATATGTATTATACAATGTAAATCTATATGTATATTTATATGGGACGTGTGGGATTGCACTAACCTCCCCACATCCTGGAATAAAATATTATTATTATTATTATTATTATTATAAGCATAGTACTTAAAAATTCCACATAACAAACATACAAAATGTATTGTTGTTATGACGTGGATGCATCATTACACATCTTTTTTTTTCTGTAACGGGTATTGCAGAGTGAGAAATAAGACATGCCGAACTTCTTTGCGAGGATTACATTTGATTCACCGGCTTCTAAACGGTGTAATACAGCATTTTTTTCTTAAATTGAAAAAACACTTTCGCTTCACGGGACTCATTGTGTCGAGCTTCCTAGTCAAAAGCGAGGCTGTATTGGTAGGTGGGTTTTGTAACCGGACAAATTATCATTAAAATAGGTCGCTTTACGTAGTTGGTCACTTTAAACGGATACGTTTTCCTACTAAAAGTTATGAAACCTTACTAGAGTTTACATTATCGTCACTTAAAACAGTAGACCGTTAAATGCAAAGTCATTATATCCAAATTCTACTGTAAATTTGTGTTTTCTTTTATTTCAGAGTCAGACATGGGCAGTAACGTGGACGAGGCAGCTGTACTAGAAGAGTCTGTACTTGGAAACCGTGAGTTATAAAACTAACTAACTTACCTTCACGCCATTTCGGTAGGCAGAGAGGATGAACCACCATGCAACTCGATCTTGGCACACACACTCTTTTCTTCATTCCATACCTACCTGACTGTGCTATTCTGACTCCTGACATAGCCCGCCTCAAGTATTTGATTAACTTTTTATTTATTTTTTTATATGAATACCTCACAAGAGCCTCATCTGGAGCCAGTGAGACTATGGCATCCTCAATCGGGGTATGTTGTGAGGCTGAAGGTAGCGGGGAGGGGAAGGAGGTGTGGAAGAGGGAGGTGGAAAAGTACCTGGCTATTCAGAACTGGTCACCAAACACGGCTAAAACCATTTCAAGCAACGTTTCAATTCTGAATGGGGTCTTACACCAGGGCGATACTATGGGTATCTTCCACTCTGGAACGTGCCGCAAATATAATATATATTATTTTAAATGAATTTTGTGTGAAAATAACACTAATTATTCAAATATAATTTATTTGATTTGATCCCGCGACCATCGTATTGCGAGTCATAAGCCGTACCAGAGGCAGTGGGTTATCGTAATATAGACACATTAAATTAATTTGGGTTTTCTGTTGTTTCAGAAATGGACAGATCGAGCGACGAGGATGACGAAGCGAGTGACGTCGACCACGAAGAGAGCGATGAGGATACCTTCTGCATGCCACCAATACCTTATCATAATATTATCAACGTTTCACCTAACTCCGCTATGGCCATAGACTTTAGTAGACAAGACCAGGTAGATAGTGAGGCAATGCGTTCGATTCTGCCGCCTGAAGGTTACTCTTTCGATTGGTCTAAAGATATCTTACGTTTTACTGGGATAAGGGAGACTTTCACAGGCACGCCGGGACCAACTTTCAATACCGACGAAATGGGCAAACCTGTGGATGCCTTTCTTAAAATCTTTGATGCAGATTTCGTTGAACTGATCGCGAGAGAGACCAACAGGTATGCAGATCAATGGATTGCGAAAAAACAATTTAAGCGTCATGCGCGTACCAATAAATGGGCTCCCACGAATAAAGAGGAAATGTATGTATTCTTGGCAATTTTAATGTATCAAGGTATTAGTCCCCTTCCTGTTGAAAAAGACTACTTCTATTCAAAAAAACTCACCGCCATGCCTTATTTCAGCCGAGCCATGGATTATAATCGTTTTCTTCTAATTAAAAAGTTCCTTCACTTCACCAACAATGAAAGTCTTTCTTCTGATGCACCATTATCTGTGCGAAGGTTACAAAAGATTCAACCCGTCTTGGACCACCTCTCAAATAAGTTTGAGACTTTATACCTGCCCGAGCAAGACATCTCTCTGGATGAATCCTTACTCTGCTATAAAGGCCGTTTGGGATTCGTCCAGATGATCAAAACCAAAGCGGCCAGTGCGGGTATAAAGTCTTACGAGCTTTGTGAGTCCAAGTCTGGCTATCTTTGGAAATTCCAAATTTATACGGGGAAGACCATTTCCAGACAGGCTGAATCGACAAATCCAGACCAGGAAGATATGACGGAAGACATAACGGAAGATATGACGGACGACATGACACAGGCCAACTTTTTGGGTGCTCACAATATCTGCCCAGTTGGGGCCACTGCAAAGATAGTATACGACCTGGCCAGCCCTCTGTTTAACAAGGGGTATACATTAATAATGGACAATTTTTATAATAGTCCATTATTGGCACGATGCCTCAAAAGAAATGGGATGGACTGCATGGGCACATTGCGGTTAAACCGAGAATTTGTGCCCTCTGCATTTAAGTCCCATCTCCGGTCCAAACTGAGGGAAGGTGAGGTTGTATACTCGAACTGCGGGGACCTCAATGTAATGGTTTGGTTGGACAAAAACCTGGTAAGTATGTTGTCCACCTACCATAAGGCAGAAATCGGGGCAGTTGAAAAGTTTGGTACCTGGACTTACAAACCTCAACTCGTACTAGACTATAACAAGGTAATGGGGGGGGTTGACCGAAAAGATCAGCTTTTGTCAGGCTTCCCCATTGAACGACAGCGAAACCTGGTCCGGTACAAGAAGCTTTTCAGGAGACTACTAAGCGTTTCGGTGCAGAATGCGTATATATTGTACGGCTCAAAGCTCCGCAAGGAAAATAAACGCATTTTGTACCGAAACTTCAGGAGTGAGGTTGCGGATGAACTCCTTCTGCTGTTCTGTCGTAGTCAAATTGACACGACTGTGCGGACCATTGGCCTAATAGCTGAAGGAAAGACTCTGCGACCTATCCTGAAAGGCAACCACTTCGTGGTCCGTAGCGGGAAAAAGGTGAAATGTGCCTGGTGCAACATAAATAACATTTTCAAAAGGACCCTTACAAAGTGTGATGTGTGTGATGTGGCATTATGCTATGATTGCATGAAGCCATATCACACTACAATATAGATTTGCTGAGGGTTTTTTTTATTTCATTTTTTTCTTTTTTGGTTTTTTAGTTATGAAATTCTAATTTATAAATTTAATTAAATTTGTTTGAACATCAATTATGATGGCCTGGATGGCTGGACTTATAATCATTTCTTTCCGCATACTCACGTCTCATGTTATGTTGTCCTCAAAGGTTCTATATGATAAGGTTCGGTGGACATTTAATATGTATATTTCAATTCTGATCATTGAAATATGCATGTTAACAAATGCACAGGTTTTCTCATTTTTCCCTGTTTATTGTACACATTAAATAACTCGTTTTATTTTTATGTCTTAATTATATTTTGTCAATTTTTCTGTAAAGATGCTTTTCCAGATCTAGTCACTGAACATAACTAAGCCAATTCAAGCAATGTTCAATTCTGAATGGTGGTCCCTCACCAGAGCGATACTCAGAATCTCACTCTATAGCGAGGCACAATGATATTATTATGTATTGATTTTCTTAAATTATGAATAAACCAATAAACTGAATACATTTTTATTATGACAAAAGGTGTAAACAATGTTTAAATCAATATACTGCTCTTTCATTGTAACCATACAACTGTAATATTGATTTTAAAGGATATTAGGGCTTAATAAATAAATCAATTATTGGTTCCATCAATTATTTTCCCTCCCCCATTTTTTTTCGATACCTTTGCGTTTAGATATAAAATTATCACTATGATTTTATTTGAAATTCTACGGTCATACAAAGGTTTGATATATATATACAAATTTATCATCATTTTACATATTCCGATTTACCCTATGTAGATTGACCTTAAGGTAGCTGTCAGAAGTGATTTTTGGTCAAATATTGGTGAATTTCATCAACTTTCAAAGTATCCCCCTGAAATATTGGCAATGTTTATATCTGTGATATATATCTCACTTTAAGCCTTATTTCCTCGTTTTGCACGTAATATAAAAACATGGTTACAAATCTCCAGTTCTAATTTACAATTATTTAAAAAGTAGCACCATGATTTTGACATCGTGAAATAGGCTCTCTGTATAATTCATCAAATGAATAAAATAAAGCCAACACGGCGACTATGCTTATTAATAATTGTAGACAGTTAATGTATCTTCCTAACGTTATACCAGTTTTTGTGGTAAATTTATTATATAATATAATACAGTGATTTCAATTTTGACGCGTCACGCACTCAAATTTTACAAAATTATTTTCTGACCAAACTTTTGAAGAGATCTTAACATGCAAAAAAATATTTTTCTATTACATTCTTGCATCTGTGATTATCAAACAGGCCATAGAGAACATAAAAACGTAGAAAATATTCAATAAAGATTTTTAAAACTGCCACTGGCGGCAATTTCAAATCACAAAAACGCAAATTTCGCGCATTTATAAAGTTTAAGATTTTTTAATAATTTATCTATCAATTCTAAAAATATAGAATAATTATTAAAATATAGGTGAATTCATTGGCTGTATAGCACTATAATCAGTTTTATGTTTCCGTATTAAAATTCGGAGGTTTGATTTTTTTAATGTTGGCGGAAAATATTCAAAATCGTCGCCAAAAAACCGCGAGCAATCGGAGAAAAAAGTTTTTTGACGCGCGATCGTTCGAGTGGCTATTGAAGATTTTAAATTAGAGGACAAGATCAATTTTTGGGTCTGAAATAGAGGACGTCCTTGAAAATAAAGGACGTCTGGCAACCCTAGTCTCAATTATTACTAATACGAGTAGTAACTAGTCATGAAATAAATTATCATAACAATAACGATAGTATTCAGGTAAAATGCTTTTTAAATATTGCAAGTCTTCAAACTTCCTTTTTTGTAATTTTTATTTTTGTTTGAAAGTGACTTCTAAGGGAATCAAAGGGCAATGCAATTACAGTCGGTGATTTTCTTTGCAGTAGTATTTTCTATACATCAGTGAATCTCAATTTTAAAAATACGTCACCGTTTGGAGTGCACTAAAAAGCTCTAATATCAGTAACTTTAGCGTCATCTTTATCACGTCCAGGACCAACGCTTTTTAAAAAATTTACTTCGTCAAAGCTTTTGAAAAAATATGGTTTTCAGTAAGTTACATCATAAGGTCTAGGATTTTTCTTTGCCGACCTGCAAATAGATATATACTCCGCAGGAACATTAATGGTTTTGTCTTTAAGAGCCCGCTCAACAGAGGAATGAATTCTGTCCGCTTCCATCTGTATATGCCCAACTTCTAGAAACTTTTGTTCTATCGTTATGTTAGGGTTTATAGCTGACAATAGCAATGCATTAGACTTTACACAATTCCTGTTTTGATAGTGCAACCATCGCTATAAAAAATGATTTTATTTGGTTGTGCTTGTTCATTTTGTCGTAAAACCTTGTTCTCAATTAAACTGACCTATATACTTGCAAACTCTTTCGAGTTTAACACTCACAGTTTCAACCGGACGGGGGAACACACTTACACTAACTAGAGTTTTATGCTATATCTAAGTTATTTTTTACACCACATACTCTTTAATTTAGGTAATCCTAAAAAAACTATTTAGTCATCGATCTGCATTTAAAAAAATTATATTTTATTTCTAGTTTCTTAGATATTAAATAATTTGTACAAAATTCCGGCAAAATTCCTATCTCCTGCCCCGCACCTCAGCTTAGTAGCATCGGCTAAAATTCCCCCGTCTCTATCCCCACTCCCCGCTCTTCACCGAGAACGATCCAGCGAGCTGCGAACTGGACCGTAAAAGTTGCATTTTATGGAAAGGGCTAACTCCCGGTCGCTTACACTGCACTACTGGTATTTCCTTTTGCGATGCTAAAATGTTCACTTGTCGGACTAAGATCGGCCTGTCTGGGGTGCATCCGGTAAATTTTTCATGTTTAGAGACAACATTAAAATTATTTCTGTCTCTGTTTCTCACATGGAAAAGAACTCGGTCAGAAAGAGACACATATTTTGTTTACATTTTTAAGTAATTTGGTGGAATTTAAATAAAAACAGAGTACTATATGGTTTTTTTTTTTTATTTTTATAGTGAATACCTCACAAGAGTCCCAACTGCTCCCGTCTGGAGCCAGTGAGACTATGGCATCCCCGATTGGGGGATGTTGTGAGGCTGAAGGTAAGTGGGGAAGGGAAAGAGGAAGGTGGGGAAGTACCTGGCTATTCAGATCTAGTCACTAAGCCATTTGGAGCAACGTTTCAATTCTGAATGGTGGTCTTACACCAAGGCGATACTGGTAGTATCTTCCACTCTGGAACGTGCCGCAAATATACTATATATTATTTTAATTAATTAATTGTGAAATAACACAAATTAAGCAAATAAAATTTATTTGCGCACGCCGGGTTCGAACCCGCGACCTTCGGAATGGCAGTCCAATGCGTTACCACTGGACTATGCCGACCGTCAAAAAGAGTCTATCGCAAACGTGTGTTAAATTGGATATTGGGTTTTAGTTGCTAATTTTCTAAATTTTCGTGGTAAATAATTCTCTGCAAAACCGGACTAGTTTCGCCCTGCTATGGGCATCTTCAGACTGGTAAGTACTTCATTTATACTTATGAAATGGTGTTTATAAATTAATATCTATTTCAGGGTTGTAAAATATTTATTCTGTACTTAAAATATTAGAATTTATGTAATCAGTCGACATGTATTTATTGCAATTTATTACGGCATATTTACCAATGTTTTAAATTATATCAGAAAATTCTATGGTTTTAATTAATTTGTGTGAAAATCGCACAAGAGCCCCAACAGTCCAACCAGTGGAACTATGGCATCCTCAATTGGGGTATTTTGTGAGGCTGAAGATAGTGGGGATGGGGAGGGGGAGGATATGGGAAAGACAAAGGTGGAAGTACATGCATATTCAAATCAAATTACCATATAGGCTTAAGTCATTTCAAGCAACGTTTGGATTCTACATGGTGGTCTTTTACTAGGGCAATACTGAAAGCATCTACCGCCGTGCAACTTGATATTATTTTTTTTCATAAATATTACAGCATCCGTTTTCGAGAGGTAAGGCTCTAGACTAGTAAACCGGAGGTCGCGGGTTCCGATCCCGGTGTGCGCAAGTAAATTTTAATAGATTACTTTGTGATATTTCACAATTTACTGACCAGAATTCATTTCGAATGTTGCTTGAAATTACTTTTACCTTGTTTGGTGACCAGATCTGAATAGCCAGGTATTTCCCCACCTTCCTCTGCCTCATCTCCTTATCCTCCCCACTACCTTTAGCCTTACAACATACCAGTAGCGGCTCGTGACTTTTGGGTCTACTATAATTGAAATATTATCACTCTAGTAGGTACACCTAAAAGTTACGAGCCGCCACTCCAACATCCCCCATTTGGGAATGCCATAGTCGCACTGGTTTTAGATGATTAGGAGCAGTTGAGACTGTTGTGGTGTATTTACATAGAAAAATCAAAAACAGGAATATCTGAGGTAACAATTAAAAATCATTTACTCCACGTTTAAGTTTTAAAAATACCTTGTTTTTTTCACTATTTTCCAAAAATTCGTTTTATTTCGCACCCCTTGACATACAAACGAACCCATCATTTATGGTAAGGCAAACACTACGATTTAACCCTAAATGTAAATGTACTATATAAAATCATAAATTAGGAATTATAACCTTCACTTACATCTAAAAATTCCATAATATTCGAAATAACATCCGTACCTGGTTTAGTAGTGGTAGGTTTTTAAAACTAAAAAAATATATATTTATAAATATATCCATCATTTACGGACCACCCTGTGCAACAAACTAGCTACGTTGTAATCGCCAATCGCCAGTCGACATTCAGAATCGAGGAGTTATGCTCGTTATCGGCCCGCCTTCCCTGTCTTGTATGGGAAAAGGCGTATTATTATCTAAATTCATTAGAATATTAACTACGACTTTATTTATGGAATTATTTAGATAATGACTTCTGAAACATGTTGAATATACTCCACCCTAATTGTTAATCAAACAAATTACGCAATATTATGCCATTAACATCCTTTAATAAGCAAAACAAATTGGGGAACCCTAGTGACCCCCCTTCGGATCTTATGTGATTTTTTTCGCTCCGGGGCGAAAAGGTTAAAATGGAACGAACAAGTCCAAAATACGGCAACCAGAGTAAGAAAACTTATTTACTTATTCATTAGATTGAGAAACATCCTTTCATATAATATGATTAAAATTAGATATTTTTCTCTTGCCCAATCCATATTACAATATGGTATAATCGGTTGGGGAGGGACTTTCAAAACTAACCTTTCACCTGTAGAAAAGGTTCAGAGGTTAATTTTGAAAGACATCCTAAGAAAACCATCGATATTTCCAACCACGGAGCTGTTTGACTCGTTTAGGGTTCTTAGCTCAAACATTTTTTTTTAAAAAGAATGCACTGTTACAAATTCATAAAGACCATTTCAATTCAACAATTTCTACAAAAATAAGTAACCGATCTAGATCACGTGGTAACTTAGAAATTCCTAAATGTAATACTAGTGCTGGTCAACACCATTATACTTATCAAGGTATAAAATTGTTTAATGCCCTTCCGGATAAAATTAAAACTGAAAAAAATTACAAAACTTTCAAATCACAAATCAAACAACTTTTAGATAAACCCAACGGAAATCACAAGTTTTAATTTCATTGGATACATTTTTCAAATAATTGTTTATATGAACTCATTAGTAATTTTTATTGATTAAATTTTCCTAAATTCACGTTATGAATTTAGGAAAATTGATTAATGATTAATAAAAAAAAATATATATAAACAAAATTTAATATTTAAAAAAAAAATACATATCCTCTAAAGATATATTATCCGCTTCCTAATATGTGCTAATATGCGTTTATTGTTGTTGCATTTTATTAAGTACCCATTTCATACAAGATTGCCAGCTCGGTCTTTGAACAATTTACTACCAGTACTGTACCTACCTACTATTATTTCGTACCTAATAAGTACATTTTTATTTTTATATCTTATTTTTTCTAAGTTTAATAAGTATTATATTATTTAAGTTATATTTTTTATTTCTTAGTTTGTAATTAAATTTCTTATTTTCTTAATTATATAGTTTTATATCTTATTTTTTCTAAGTTTAATAACAGTTATATTATTATTTTAGTTTGTAATTAAATTTCTTATTTTCCTAATTATATAGTGTTATCAAATTTATCATCTTGTTTTATAGCTATTTTGTTAATTTTTAGCTACATCAACTAGTGAAATTTTACAACCTATAAACCATAATGACTCACAACACTCCCCAACTCAAACACGAGAAATAATTTCTCAATTGAGTTGGGCAATTTTTTGTTAAAAATTTCTATTTTTTTCGCAATCAGCCTCAAAATATCTACATTTGTAAATTATTGTAATGTGTTTGTATATTCAATAAAAAAAAATAAAAAAAATAACATTTAAGTTACACGTACATTTAATTTAAAAAAAAAAACAAATCTTTTCCAATGCGATTCAGAACAAATTCAACGAAATCGCAAGGTTATAAATATTGTGACCATTATAAAATTATATTCATTTTTTATACTGGTAACTCTCTGGTGAAACATATCAGATCTAGAACTAGAATTAATTCTGTAAATAGTTTTCGTGAAGGTGAATGTTAACGCAAGGAACAAGAAAAGTGTCCAGTCAAAGAGTCTTTTCGAGAAAATGCATAATTCCATATTAAAATAAACAGTGAGTGCGCACGCGTTTTTTTCAATCTCTCTTCAGCCAGAAAACGGGAAAGTTGTTTTTATGCTGTCAGTCAGTTTTTTCTCTTCAAGGAACACTGTTGATAACTTGCATAGTTGCACTCGGAACAAGAAAAGAGGGTTTTTCTCCGCTCTGAATCAGCATGTGTTCCAACAAATGTCCTATATGGGGGGTAAGGTGGCCTTTCCTAGAATCTGAATATGTGCACTTGGAAAATGAAAAAGGTTTGTCGCCACTGTGAGTCAGCATGTGGCTTTTAAGATGTGCGTTTTGAGAATATCCATAGATGAACAAGGAATAAGAAAAAGTTTTCTCCGTAGTGACTCAACGTGCGCTTCAGATTGCCTTTACAATAACATAAATATGTGCACTTGGAACATAAAACAGGTTTTTCACCACTGTGAGTCAGCATGTGGGTATTAAGATGGGCGTTTTGATAAAATTAAATGTTTCACACGGGACTTGAAAAAGTTTTTTCTCCACCGTGAGTTAGCATGTTGCACTTCAGAAAACATGTTTAGTTGCACACGGAATATTAAAGAGGTTTACCTACGATGTGAGAGAGCATTTGGCTCCTCAGTTGGCCCTTTTGATAACATGCATAGTTGCATACGAAACATGAAAAACGTTTTTCTCCACTGTGAGTCAGCATGTGGAACTTTAGTTGACCCTTACGATAACACGCATAGTTGCAAAGGGAACATTAAAAAGGTTTTTCTCCACTGTGAGTCAGCATGTGAATCGTTAGGGTGCTCTTTCGATAACATGCATAGTTGCATACGGAACATGAAAAAGGCTTTTCTCCACTGTGAGTCAGCATGTGAATCGTTAGGGTGCTCTTTCGATAACATGCATAGTTGCACACGGAACATGAAAAAGGTTTTTCTCCACTGTGAGACAGCATGTGAATCGTTAGGTTGCTCTTTCGATAACATGCATAGTTGCATACGGAACATGAAAAAGGTTTTTCTCCACTGTGAGTGAGCATGTGGCTCATTAAATTACCCTTTTGAAAACACGCATAGTTGCACACAGAACATGAAAAAGGTTTTTCTCCACTGTGAGTGAGCATTTGGCTCATTAAATTACCCTTTTGAAAACACGCATAGTTGTTCACAGAACATGAAAAAGGTTTTTCTCCACTGTGAGTGAGCATTTGGCTCTTTAAATGACCCTTTCGACAACACGCATAGTTGCACACGGAACATGAAAAAGGTTTTTATCCACTGTGAATCAGCATGTGCCTCTTCAGCTGACCCTTTTGACAACACGCATAGTTGCACTCCAAACATGAAAACGGTTTTTCTCCACTGTGAATCAGCAGGTGCCTCTTAAGCTCACCTTTTCGATAGCACGCATAGTTGCACACGGAACATGACAAAGGTTTTTTCCACTGTGAGTCAGCATGTGAATCGTTAGGGTGCTCTTTCGATAACATGCATAGTTGCATACGGAACATGAAAAAGGCTTTTCTCCACTGTGAGTCAGCATGTGAATCGTTAGGGTGCTCTTTCGATAGCATGCATAATTGCACACGGAACATGAAAAAGGTTTTTCTCCACTGTGAGACAGCATGTGAATCGTTAGGGTTCTCTTTCGATAACATGCACAGTTGCATACGGAACATGAAAAAAGTTTTTCTCCACTGTGAGTCAGCATGTGACTCGTTAGGTCGCTCTTTCGACAACATCCATAGTTGTACACGGAACATGAAAAAGATTTTTCTCCACTGTGAGTCAGCATGTGACTCGTTAGGTTGCTCTTTCGATAACATGCATAGTTGCATACGGAACATGAAAAAGGTTTTTCTCCACTGTGAGTCAGCATGTGGATGTTTAGATGATCTTTTCGATAACATGCATAGTTGCACAGGGAACATGAAAAAGGTTTTTATCCACTGTGAGTCAGCATGTGTATCTTTAGGTTACCCTGTTGATAACATGCATAGTTGCATACGGAGCATGAAAAGGGTTTTTCTCCTCTGTGAGTCAGCATGTGGACCTTTAGTTCACCTTTTCGATAATACGCATAGTTGCACAGGGAACAGGTTTTTCTCCACTGTGAGTCAGCATGTGGCTCTTCAATTGACCCTTCTGATTAGACGCATAGTTGCAAGCGGAACATTAAAAAGGTTTTTCTCCACTGTGAGTCAGCATGTGGTTCTTCAGTTGACCCTTCTGATTACACGCATAGTTGCAAGCGGAACATGGAAAAAGTTTTTCTCCATTGTGAATCAGCATGTGGCCCTTCAGATGATCCTTTCGATAACATGCATAGTTGCACCTGGAACATGAAAAAGGTTTTTCTCCACTGTGAGTCAGCATGTGGCCCTTCAGATGATCCTTTCGATAACATGCATAGTTACACCTGGAACATGAAAAAGGTTTTTCTCCACTGTGAGTCAGCATGTGTATCTTTAGTTTACCCTGTTGATAACATGCATAGTTGCATACGGAGCATGAAAAGGGTTTTTCTCCTCTGTGAGTCAGCATGTGGACCTTTAGTTCACCTTTTCGATAATACGCATAGTTGCACAGGGAACATGGAAAAGGTTTTTCTCCACTGTGAGTCAGCATGTGGTTCTTAAGTTGACCCTTCTGATTACACGCATAGTTGCAAGCGGAACATGGAAAAAGTTTTTCTCCACTGTGAGTCAGCATGTGGCCCTTCAGATGATCCTTTCGATAACATGCATAGTTGCACCTGGAACATGAAAAAGGTTTTTCTCCACTGTGAGTCAGCATGTGGCCCTTCAGATGATCCTTTCGATAACATGCATAGTTACACCTGGAACATGAAAAAGGTTTTTCTCCACTGTGAGTCAGCATGTGTATCTTTAGTTTACCCTGTTGATAACATGCATAGTTGCATACGGAGCATGAAAAGGGTTTTTCTCCTCTGTGAGTCAGCATGTGGACCTTTAGTTCACCTTTTCGATAATACGCATAGTTGCACAGGGAACATGGAAAAGGTTTTTCTCCACTGTGAGTCAGCATGTGGTTCTTAAGTTGACCCTTCTGATTACACGCATAGTTGCAAGCGGAACATGGAAAAAGTTTTTCTCCACTGTGAGTCAGCATGTGGCCCTTCAGATGATCCTTTCGATAACATGCATAGTTGCACCTGGAACATGAAAAAGGTTTTTCTCCACTGTGAGTCAGCATGTGTCTCTTTTTTTTTTTTTTAAAGTTTCTTTATTCTATAAAATTATTAGTTACATGCATTGAGGAATTTTTCGACCACCATGCTAGGCACATGCCCGTGTTATGGTGGTCGATGAAATTTCGTCTTTAAATTTCGCTTTTGAGCATTTGAATACTTGCACTTGGAACAAGAAAAAGGTTTTTCTCCACTGTGAGTCAGCATGTGTCTCTTTAAATTTCGCTTTTGAGCATTTGAATAGTTGCACTTGGAACAAGAAAAAGGTTTTTCTTTTACATGGGTGCTAACGTTCATTTCAAAATTTGACTTAGGAGAGAAGGAGTAGTTACGATGTGGAGGAGTGTATCCCTTTTCCACAAAATGCGTCTGAAGATCTGTCGACAAATGTGAAAAATAACATTGATGAAAATTACTCGGTTAAACTTATTTCCTAAACTTAGAGAAAATAAGCGAAGTAAGTTCTTAGAAACGTTAAGAAAATAGGAGTGGCCGAATTGTTCAAGTTTACAATGAAAATTGGTTTTACCTGCTGCCTTGATAATTCTCCCAAAGCGTTCCAAGCATTCCTCTTTAATATCCGGCAGGTCTATGTCAATTTTCATATAAGTAAGCCCCGCTTCAACTTGTCGGGGTCCAAGATCCGCGTTTATGGTAACTGTCTTCACATTAATGCTTCCTGGAATAAAAAAGGACAATAAATAGTATGTATCTTTGCATGGCCAGCCCTGAACAAAACGGCGCCTGGCGCGAGTTTAATTTTAACTACCAGGACGCTAACCTTACCTAACAGTCTAAATTTGTACACTCCAAGGCAGGATATCACTGTAATCATTAAAATGATGATTTGTGTTTTTTTCTAGCGCGGTATTTATCAAAAATAATATGAAGGGCCATGTGTTAGGTGAAATATTCGACGCCCGGAGCAAACTGCTCTAATTGCACCCACATGGGGCCAGCCCTGGATCTTCGTACCATTGATATAAAACGAAAAAATAAAATAATTGAAAAAAATTAACAAAATGAATAAAACCATTGATCAACAATGTAGAATCGGAAATTTGGAAGGAAGTTTTAAATGTCAATATCAGAAAAAAATGACCTCAGACGTCCGCTTGAGGGAACTTCTTCAAGAAATAAAAACCCTGCTCTAGAGTACCGTAAGTAGAGAGTTTTAAGTCAATGGGATAGTGTTTTCTCAATCAATATTTATAAATTTGTAGCGATCGCTACTGCTAGAGTATTCCAGAAAGCCGACCGGTTTAAAACGCAGAGGCTGAGCAACGAATTTCATCGCGTAATGTAAATAGGCACCAGCTACCTGTCTAAGAGCTACCTATTCGCGACGTCCAAGCGAGCAACCTACGACAATACTATGCAAGTTGAACTATGTACATTTCGCGCATTCGCTAGAAGGTTCTAGCCTATTGCCTAGGTATAATTCCAGCGCCATCGAAACTACCAGAAGAATCTCGCTGAAGCGAGGGACCCGTAGTTTACCAGCGGTCTCGCGTACTTACCACCGCCGCCGGCTGGGCTATATAAGTAGGCCCAACGCAGCGAGTAGTAAGTCATTTTTACCCAGCTTCAGAATTTAAGTTTCTATATTTTACACGTATGCAATGCAACTAACTGGCTGTTTGAGTACTCTCCGCATATTGCAAGCATTCCTTCTTTACAGCTGGGAGGCCGAAATCTAAATCCGAAAATGCAATTTCATCTCCACCTTCTTCCTGGAGCCCTGGTTCCGTCTTGATGGATATAGTGTCTGGCTTCAGTAGATCCATGGTCTGCTTTGGTGTAGAGTTTGGAAATTAGTTTAACACTAAACAAATATATCTGAAACAAAACAAAGTTGTAACGGAATTCAATTAAATCAGATCAGATTTTAAAATTTGGCTTCTAAAGTCGTAGCAAAAATGCACATTAGAAAACCTTGAAGTTTAGAGACGTCGTTTATCTTGGGTAAATTCTTTATTTATTTACTGTTATGTCTACCGTAAGTGGTGGGAGCCTTAAATGTTATTACCGCCATTCCGTTGTTATCCACCTGTAATAGAACATCTGTAATACGTATATTTATTGTAATTTTTTAAAATGCATTTGAAATTCTAATCAAATAATAGGTAGATGTCAAATTGAGAGTTTGAAAATTCTGCCGTGACAAAACGCCCAATGATTCCCTAACTAAGCTGGAAGAACGGCCGCAAAATGAATAGCGATGAATTTAAGTATTATTACCTACCAATAACCATCACATGCATGGGATAATAAGTTTAACAGGGCAGAAGAAAGACTGTCGGAGAAGAAAGCACATGTCAAAAAATAAATAGGTTATGCATAGACAAGAATGATGTCATAGACAATTAATAAAATTTCATGAACCTGGCCTTTTAAGAACATTACAATTTCTTTCGACTTGCGTCTTGTAAATATTATAGCTCTAGCAGATCTTCAATCTATTAACTGTGAGAAATCCGTGACCTTTACAAAAAACACAGCATGAAAAAAGAAATAAAATCGTTTCTTATCGAAAATTTAGGTCAAGCGATATTGATTTTGTACATTATACATTTCTTTTGCACATGTGGGTCAAAATCCCTTTAAAATTCATCATAACACTCACTTTAGGCGAGTTAGAAAAGGGGTTTCCATAAAAGTTTTCTGTGAAATGTAATTCCCCACAAACATTTCCGATACTTGCTTCCCCATAGTAATTTTTCATATCCTTGTAGAGGCAGTAATTAAAAAATTTCTGAAGGAAGTAATTCCTCACAATATTTATTCGACTCCATGGAAGTGGGGGTTGTAAAATAACTCATAAGTATTTAATTCTTGGTCCCAGTATAAACTACTTATGAGTTTTGTGGAACAAGGTATTTTGTGGATTTGTCCAAAGTACAAAGTACCACATAAAAATACCCAGTTCTTTTACTGGCTACGATAAAAACGCCTCTCCTAGTAGTAGTTCAATATATATTTATCATTTTCCAACAAAAAATTGCATTAATAAAATAATATTTCATCCAAAAAATATAACAATCGTGATTCCCTTTTTATCAGGACGAAGAAATTGTCTTTTGCGATAAAGAATTCAATGACCAATAATGATCTTGAATTTAATTTCTTAATATAAATGTAATTCTAACGAAATAAAAAATTCTGTTTTATTCAATTTTCTGTTAAAAGCAGAGAAATTTCTAAATTCGATTTTGTCGTAAAAAGCACGTCTTCATATTTCATATATGTTAATTTAATGAGGTGTTGCTTTGAAGAATTCTTATAATTCTACAAATTTCAAAGTTAATTTTCATGTTCTGTGAGAGATTTTTTTCAAGTTCTATTATTATTTCAGTTTTGTCAAGCTACTAGCCTATTAATATATACTAACAGAATTTGAATAGGACTTTCACAGAACCCGAAAATGAACGTTCAAATTCTCCGTAAAAACCCTTTCCGATGAATGATTTAAAATCAAATCCTTTATTTAAAGAGTTTCAAATTTCAAGTCATCGTAAATTATTTTTAAGACAGATTGATTGTTCATCTTGGAGCAAGATTTTACATGACTTGCGCTGTCCTGAAAAAATGTGCATTAAAGAAAGATACTTAAAGCTCGTTTTTGCAGGACAGCACTTTGTTTTAAAGATCTTTCTTGTTGTTATGGAATATTTCGACATTTTTATTTTTTAAATTATATTTTAGTCCGTTGAATGGGGTAGGCTACGAATGAATATTGTATTGTCTATGGTCGCGCCTTTTTTTAGTTTCCTTTATCCTCGTAGATGGTGTGTGACGTACTTTTGTTGCACGCAATTTTTTTTCTAAATATTGACATATTTATGGTTAAATATGTATTATCATTTTGCTACGTACAAAAGCCCGACGACGTCGATTTAGTGAGTGGTTTATTTATGGGTCTGGCCTTGAAACTAATTTGAAACCGACGCCCAATTCCGTTTTATTTTAGAAAAAAATAATAGATTTCATTGGCGTAGAGTTTGACATTTCACTCGAAGCCACGCGGGAAACGACACGGTCGCCGAAATTAGTTAAATTATATAATTTCGTGTCTAAAATATTGCTTGTTAAAGTTCGTCGTAATAAACAAATAAAACCAGTGAAGTGTTAGTGAGTTACAAACATATATTCAACATGATGTACTACCTACGTAAGTTCACGTTTAAAGTGAGTTAAAAATGTATTCTTATCCCAAATAATCCTAGGTACTTGCATTATGTGGTGACTTTTGTTGTTATTTTAAATTAAATGTAGTAGCTTTACTGTATTATTATTATATAATGGAAATACGATTAAGCACTTGACTAAATAATTAATAAATTAACTGATTGTTCACACTGGCAACATTCGCGATGTGACCATTTCCGACTGGAGTGAACCCCGTTCGGAGAATCCGGACCAGGGGGGTATAACTCCGAGAAAAAGGTGGGTCAGAAAAAAAGACACGGTAATCTTTATGGGTGACTTGGGACGTATATTTTCCACATTCTAATACGAACTTCATGCATGTTTATAGGCCGCTGTCATTGGCCGATTTTAGGCTAGCCAATGGGTTGGCTCCGAATGAGAATTATACTGTCTATGGTTACGCCTTTTTTATAGTTTCTATCCTAGTCGATGGTGAGTATGTGTAGTAGTGACGTATATTTTTCAGTCACAGACTTTTATCTATGGCAAACATTAGGACCCATGGGCTCAGTACTAAAAACCCGAAGATATTGATCTAGTGAGTGGTTCATTCAGGGGCGTATAACTCTCGCATAACCTTGTAACCCTGATGGGAGGAGTTATCCTCAACCTAAATTCTTATAGACATAGCTGTTGTGGCTGAAAGCTCAGATCTCATTGGCTCAGAGCAAAAATTGTATCTTGATCTCTCGCTCTCTACCGTAGCGACTCGTGTAACAGAAAGAGAAGCTAAGCATGTGTTATGCTCCGATAAAAAAATAACGGTAATTTCCAAGACGCCATTTCGCAGATTGAAGTCAGTTGAAGGTTTTAGCGTAAATATTTTGAATTTTCTTTCACCCATCTAAAAATAGTGTTGCGTGCTAGAATTCTTCAAGGTGATAAATTAATGCCGTGTTGTGTTAAAGGTTGCTCAAACGGATTCGATAATCCAGTGCTAGGAAGAAGCAGCAAGAAATACGTTTGTTTGTGTGTGCCATTTCGCGATTGAAATCAAAAATACGGTACTTTTGGGATTAAAAAATAATGCGTTGCCAACGCTTAATCTTCCAATCATCATAAAATATCCGGTCTATCTCCACCAATTGAAAGAAGGACCCGATCCCGTTGTTAAATACAGGTACTAACCTCTCGTTCTTTGATACAATGTTCCTGATTCCTGAATGTACTTCATTGGCTAATAATTTGATTAATTTTCCTTTTCAGACCTATCCGTATTCCGACGCGATCTTATACCACGTATTAGGAGGCTGAAATTGCTAAACAAAGCCACGATTACATCAAACAAGTTCATTTAAACCTCTCCAGAATTACATCATGTAAGTACCAGTATTTTCAATGATGTTTGCTGACGACAAAGCTGTGAAAATTATATGAAACCCTTGCAGGAGAACTTGAATAACTTCTAGTGCTATTTTGTGTATATATTCTTGTATATTTGTGCAAGGTCAAATTAAATCCTATTAAGTTGTTGCAGTAAGACAGAAATCCTGGGTTCGATTCCTAGTTGAGACTGTTACTTTTTATTTTTTTTGTGTCTTGTTCTGTTTCATGTTTTGTTTAGATATATTAGTATTATCTTCTACTTCAATGATAAATCAATGCTCAATACATCGGTTGTACTGACCCTGTTTTGTATTACTGTCCATTGTCTTTTTGAAAATAAAAAATATTTTGATGTGTGCATAGCTGTGAGTTTTTTTTATTTTCCTTTTCCTGCATTCCAGTATTTTTTATTATATAATTTTTTGGGCTAGTGAATGAACGATGTTAGCTGGGTGCAGGTATATTGTCTATGTTTGCTCTTTTTTTAAATGACCTTGAGATTTCTTTATGGTCCACCATATATTTACCTGTCTGGACCAAACGACCGTTTTATCTGTGGTGGTCTGTGGTTAAGGGGAGTCGCTATATGCACAGCGACTAATCGACAGGGGGCGTGGCCAACATATCCGAGCATACCCGAAGTGAAGTATAGGTATAAAAGGGACACTTTCTTTTGAATCACAAACCATGTTACACAAACCTAGCGTAGCCGCTAAACTAATTGAAAACTGGGATGTTTTTCTTGCCTTGACGCGAGCAGGCGGTATTAAGGGGACACTTTCTTTTGAATCACAAACCATGTTACACAAACCTAGCGTAGCCGCTAAACTAATTGAAAACTGGGATGTTTTTCTTGCCTTGACGCGAGCAGGCGGTATTAAGGGGACACTTTCTTTTGAATCACAAACCATGTTACATAAACCTAGCGTAGTTCTAAAAAGGTTTGTTTACATTATATTATTACAACCCCATTTCTGACGTTTCGTTTCACACCTCGGGTATGCTCAGATATGTTGGCCACGCCCCCTGTCGACTAGTCGCTGTGCATATAGCGACTCCCGTGGTTAAGGGGGTGACAAAATGGCGCCATACAAAAAGCCCGAAGATATCGATCTAGAGAGTGGTTTATTTATGATTTATGCGCACGGCGCTTGTTAACGACGGACGTGTAAAGTGAGTATGGGCAAAAAATACCCGATAGCGACGATCCTTGTTCCATTATTTTTCGATATGTTTACGACTATGTTTTTTGTTTTAGAGCTGTAATACATTGAGTATTCCTCTGAGTGACAGTACAATAGAACAGCTGCTTCAAGAAGAAGACAGCGGAGAAGAAAATGTGTCAGAAAGAGAAGATTTTGAGGTGAATAGTGAACACGAAAGTGAAACTGAACAAGAAGCTGATAGTTCAGACGCGCCCTCAAATTCAGAAAATGTTTTTGACCGTTTACCTTCAGATTCAGAAGTTGAAGAATATGAAGAACTGCGTCCAATAGATGAAGAATATTTAGAAGATGTGCCATTGAAGTACCGGATGCGAGGAAAGTTTATTGGAAAAGATGGATCTACTCAGTGGCAAGTTCTTGCGCCAACGCAACGTGTCCGCACAAGATCCCATAATATTCTTTATCATTTACCAGGACCTATTGGCGAAGGAAGATCGTGTACATCTATGTTAGAAGCCTGGGATCTTATGATTCCGGAAACTTGTCTACAAAAGATAGTCTATTCCACTAATATTTACATTCAAGAGCAGAGATCAAAATTTTCCAGAGAACGCGATTGTAAGAGTACAGACATTGTGGAACTTAGAGCTCTTTTAGGATTACTATATTTCTGCGGAAGACTGAGAAGCGGTCACCTGAATACAAGAGATCTCTGGGAAAAGGATGCAAGTGGTTGCGATGTATGCATTGCCACCATGTCACGAGAGAGGTTCCATTTTTTACTGCGAAATTTGCGTTTCGACGATATTCGAACAAGGGTTGAAAGAAGACAAACGGATAAACTGGCACCTTTTCGCGAGATTTTCCAAGAGATCGTTGACAATTTCAAAAAATATTACAGCGTTGGCAACGATGTAACGATTGACGAAAAGTTGGAGAAGACTCGTGGTCGGTGCCCATTCAGGCAATATATACCCAGCAAGCCAGGTAAATATGGCATAAAAATTTAAGTGATGGCTGACGCGCGAACCTTTTATACCAATAACATGGAAGTCTACGTTGGAAAAAATGATGGTCCATATGATCACAGCAATTCACCAAGAGATATTGTCAAGCATTTGATAGAAACTATAAGAAACAGCCACCGAAACGTTGTGATGGATAACTGGTTCACCAGTTTGCCCCTATTGAGTGACTTGCTCAATGATTATGGATTGACAGCACTCGGCACATTGAGGAAGAATAAAGCTGAAATCCCACTTGTTTTTACGACAACTAAGGGCCGAGATATTCACAGCTCCCTTTTTGGGTTTCAGAAAGACTGTACTGTAGTCTCGTATGTCCCAAAAAAAAATAAAGTAGTGCTCTTGGCTTCAACTATGCACCATGATGGCAAGAAAAGTTCTGAAGAAAACCAAAAGCCGGAAATGATTATGGACTACAACAGAACAAAATGTGGTGTCGATGTTGTAGATGAGATGTGTGCTACCTACTCAGTGTCACGGGCAACCAAAAGATGGCCATTAGTACTCTTTTATGGTCTTCTGAACGTCAGTGGCATCAATGCGTACGTTGTAGTGAAAGAAAATAAAGAACATAGCGGATTGGTTATGGTCCAGAGAAGAATTGCCTTGAAAGATCTGGCTTTGAGTCGTGTGATGCCGCAGATAAAAAAGCGATCATCGGTACCTAATTTGTCATCATATATAAAAACTAAAATAAAGTTTTTGGTCAGTGACGACTCGAATGACGAACACACATCCGCCAACGCTGACTCATCCAGGTCGCGTCCGCCTATATCTGCTTCTCGCTGTGCTGTTTGTGAATGGAAGAAGGATCGGAAAACGAAGACGGTTTTTGCGAATTGTGCTTCAAAAAGATATGCCGCGAGCATACAACCCCAATATGTGAGGATTGCTATGATAGAGTGAAGTAGTTTCGTTTTTCGCAAAATATTTGAAACAGTTTGTTTAGTGTTGATTATCTCAATGTTCACTCATTATAAAGGTATCATTATTTTTTATTATTTTAAGAGTGTACCTAGTTTATTTTCGATACTGATCTCAATTTTGCCAAATTTGTAAGAAAAAAAAATATTATTGTTGATTTTCGTAAGATAACTAAGAATTTTTTTATTTTTTTATTGTTTTTTAGGATAAACTCTAAATACAAAAAAATAAACATTAAAACTTGCATTTGTAGTTTTATTTATGAGCAATAGTACCAATAACACTAATACATTGTCAAACATTGGAACTCTAACTTCTTTTTGAAAATAACGGCAATTAAACTCGGTGGTATTTATTACCCGGTAGCGAGTGTTCATGTTCGTAAATACCTAGCGAGTACCGCCGGGTTGGAAACCATTTTTGAATAATGAGTAAAGCCATAGCCGTTCTGTGATGGACTGAGGTCGCATCAGATAGAAGATAGCGCGATACCAGCATGGTAGAGACATCTATCGGAAAAATCTTCAAATTGCAGAGAGCTATAAGTTTTAGGTAAAGGATTTCCTACTCAGAAGGTAGATGACGGAAGCAGAAGGAGCCAGAGGGTGCGTTTGACCAATAGCTAAACGGGAACGGAACAAGGCGTGGTCAACGGTGAAAGTGCAAATAAGATGCCAGAAAAGGGGTGGAGATACGTAGTGATTTATACGACGTTGACCTTGAAAATATTCCCGTGGAATTTTCGGGTGAAGTACTTCCTATAGCCATTAAAAAATCAATATTGATTAACTTGACATTTTGAGGGATTCACAATCTTTTGAACCTCAAGCGTTGGTACGTACGTCACAAGAAAGAGTTGAAACAAAATTTTAATTGGAGAAAAAGGTTTACGATGACTTTAAATTTTGAGTAGGTATCATAACATGACTCAGAAAAAACTGGAGAGGTCATTCAGTTGTTGAACTATAAAAAAAACTCAGCATAAAGGGACTGGGACACGGTCAAGCGGCTTGATCGCAAGCACGTAGTTTTTTTGTCTATTGTTGTCTATTGTTGTCTATTATTGTCTATGCTTAGCGGCTTGACAGCCCGCATCAAGCCTCTCCGTCAAGCATGGCCACGCCTTCCTGTGATTTCGTGGTGGTCTATGTATATGTACTTCTATGCCTTCCTGTCATTTCGTGACTCGCGGCAAAATGGAATCTGTCAAAGACAAAGCGTGTTAGCTTTATGTTTGAATAAAAATAATAAAAAGAAACGAATTTGGTGTCAAGAATGGTACAAGTTAAGGTACCGCTTTACCCATGAGCATTTGCAAAGTGTATTACAGGCTACAGCTATTTTTTGTATGAATATCTTGTGCGGTATTCAAACAAAAAATATGTTTTCTCCATTGAAAATTCAGAAAATTATTTATTCTACAGTTTGATTATTAATGACCTTGAAAACCGCTGTCATAATTATTAAAAAATACTAAAATACTTCCAGAAGTTTTAAATTAGATGGATTTCTACAAATTGAACACAAAAACATTAACTAAGTACCTATTTTATTCAATTTATATCATTGTTTATGATACGTGATATTTATTTGTCTATTGTCGTTTGTCTATTCCCACAAAAATATAAATTCGCATCAAGCCCCGCCGCAAGCACGTAGAATTGCGCAATGCTTGCAAGCCAGCTTCGGTACACGGTCAAAATGCTTGTCACAAAGTGCCATAGACAATAAACTACGTGCTTGCGATCAAGCCGCTTGACCGTGTCCCAGTCCCATAAGAGTACTGGACAGGAGTCCGCACAAGACTGTAGATTTGGGCGCCGGGTCAAAACCGTGTCTTCAACCGATGGAAATGCTCCTTTACGGCCGATGATGATGATAGTTGTATGAATTATTGCAATCTGCCTCCCGCACCCGGTGCTCGTTGAATGGTGGGCACTGTGTGTGCTGTCGTTTCTGCTCGCTTCTGGCGTTTGGCGGTTTTCCTGTGCAGGGCCGGCTGGTCTTGAAGAGGTAACACCAGAAGATTTGGAGCAGGAAACTAGGCGAGGTGAGGCAGTTGGTGGGCAGGAGTCACTTGTTGAAATAAAAACACTTGTTTTTGATGGTAAAGTTGAACTGATTTAATTATTTTTTCGTCGCTTCTCCTATAAGGTTGACTCGCAGCCGACATTTGGCTGTCGACCGAAAAAGGGTGGGGATTTTACCCGCGCCACATACGCGTACATAAGCCACCGTAAAACGTTGCATATTCATTTTGCCGGTGGATTAGCTGAAGGCAGACGCTTGAAATTGAGCTTTTGCAAAGATTTTGCAAGCTCGCCTGTATTAAAATTACATAGTTTTATTACACAGTAGTTATAACAATGTGTATCTTGACAACTAGATTTTTAGTTTGTCAAGATACGATAAAAAATAAGAAATGTTTGTAAAATAAAATTGTAAAAATGATCTCGAAGCGATCAAATTTGTAAAAGGGTTATGGCAGTATTTTTCGCAGGTCCCCCGTAACATAGCGCTCCAAAAGAGGAAAGATTCATTATGGATAAAAAAGGTGGCGATGACGACCCCAAAGAGAGATGGCAAGAAATCATCGAAACCCGATACCCCATGCTTATCGATTCAATACTTCAACAATTTATGCAAAAACAAAACTATTTCATGTTCTCGGAATTTATTTAAGGTCGGAAAAATTAAAAAAATCAAAACATACTAGTAGAGACTACGAGATTAGGGTTAGATTTTCTGTAGGGAAAAAGATGAAGTTAGACGCACGGTTTTATGAGAAAAGTTTTAAAAATTTCATTAGTAAAGAGGTCACCGACTCTATTTAAACGGAACTCGATTACCACAAAACAAATGCATTAATAGATCGTTCATATAGGGGAAGTCCTCTCCACATGAATTTCACAAAAAATAAAAAAAATACGCAACGCTGAAATATGAGCATTAGGGTGTGTCAATTATTTCAAAGTTTGAATTCAGAAACGCCTGATGTCTCAAAAGTTGCGTCTTACAAAGAAAATGAGAACTACATTTAAAATTATTTTTTAAAAAATGGTTATTAGCTCGCTAAAATGCATTGAAAAATAGAAAAAAAACCTAAAACATGTATTTTTAAATAATGTTAATTAATATTTTTTTCCAATAATTCAACCTTTTAACGTTTGTGTATTATTAAAAACTGCGTATTGTTGACAAAAATTAAATAAAAAAATCAATTTTATTAATGCAAGTAAATCTACAAGAATACCGAAATTAACAAAAAAATGATAAAAATCCACTAAAACGTTTTCCATTGCCATTTAGTTTGCTTTAATTTTCAATTATTGGACTTATCAACGTAGTCAAAGATTATTGATTATGGGGAATATCGATTTCTACACTACGCAAGAACTTCGTAAAAAATATACAAGGGCGCAAAGGATTGTAAATCCGAATAAGTCACGACCTTTAGAAAAACCATCTACTCTTCTTCCGCTTCTTTCCAACAGTTTTTCAGATTCTGATTAGGAACCAGCGTTAAGTGATGATCATCAATCTGCAGTGGCTCATGATACATTATCTCCTCGAAATATACAATATTCGAAGATGAAGAATCCCTTGACGAAGTTATCTCAAATTTGTGATCGATACGGCGCATCACACAGAGCAGCAGCTGCCATTGCTTCTGCGGTTTTAAAAGATGTAAATGAAGCTGGTCCATCTTTCGTTATAGATCATAGTAGATTATGAAGAGCTTGAAAGCAAACTAGAGATATGTTATTAAATAGCCGTAAATTGACAAATATCGAAGGTTTATTTTTCGATGGGCGCAAGGACAAAACAATGTTGATTATCAAGAAAGGAAGAAAATTTTATCGACGAATAAAAGTTGAAGAACACATAACGCTTGTGCAGGAGCCAGGATCAGTGTATCTCGGACACGCTACGCCATAATCTGGTACTGCTAAAGACAGCGAAAATGCCATATGTTCTCTTTTGGAAGAGGAAAATCGTCAATTGGAGAAAATTGTTGCAGTTCGTTGTGACGGAACAAATACAAACACTGGCCGGAAAAATGGAATCATTTCAAGAATGGAACAGAGACTTGGAAAGCCATTGCAATTGCTTATCTGCCAGCTGCACGCCAATGAACTACCATTGCGACATCTGCTATCTTCATTAGATGGACCGACTAGCGGACCTGTAGCTTTCTCGGGACCAATGGGAAGAAACTTAAAAAATTGTGAGAACGTTAAAATTATTCGGTTTGTTCCCATTCAATCATCCATCCCGGAAAATATAACAGAAAAATTAAGCACGGACCAAAATTATTTATATAATATGTGTCTGGCTGTGTCAAAAGGTATGATAACTGTAGATTTGGCAAGGAAACAACCAGGGAAAATGTCTCATGCCAGGTGGCTAACAACTGCAAACAGAATATTACGGCTATATGTTGCAACGGAAAACTCAACAGAAAATTTGCAGATATTGGCCACCTTTATTGTGAGAGTATATGCTCCAACATGGTTTACCATAAAGAGCAATAGGTCTTGTATAGATGGAGCCCGTAATCTATGGAAAATGGTTAGCATTTCCAGATATCTTTCAGGAGAATTGAAAGCTATTGTCGACCCCGTGATTCAGAGGAACGCATATTTTGCACACCCGGAAAACATTATTCTATCAATGTTAACCGATGACAATAAATGTATAAGGGAGCTAGGATGTAGATGGATCATTAAATATAGGGCCCTTCAAACTTCAAGAGTGAGAGAGTTCATAATTCCAAAAATTAATTTCAACTGCAATAGCTACATAGAATTAATTGACTGGCAGGCCACAGATTTAATTCTGACAGAACCTCCACTCTTGAGCAACGTAAAAACGGACGAATTACTTAAATTGTGTGATGAAGGAAATGTAAAAAGGTTCGATTTTCCTAAATTTCCTTGCCACACACAATCAATGGAAAGGTGTGGTGGTTACAATGCTAGTAAAGGTTATATTTACGCCAAGCAACATTCAAGAAACATAATGCCAAATTTTAATTCAAAGCAAGATTTTAAGTAATTACTGTTTTAACAATATGTTATCATTCAATTTTGAGCATCCATTATTTTTTATTCGTTGTATTTTGGTCAAAAATGTTGTTGTACGTTATTGTTTAGTATCTTGAATTTATCCATAAAAAGTGTTATTTTTCCCTTTTATATTTTTAACAAACACATCACATATGTTTAAAAAAATATTTATTTTTCGTTCTTTGTACTGCAGTTATGGAAATAAAATTAAGTGTGCTACAAAATATAAAATATGGACCCATTGTTTTATTTTTTTCCCAAATCACGAAATCAATTTTTTTTCAAAACTTCCGGCCATTTTAGCGAGCTAATAGTGAACACCAATTTCATTTATTTTTACGTTTTCGAATAGCTACAGATCATACGCAACTTTTGAGACCCCAGGCGTTTAAAAATAAGGCAATTTTTTTTCTCTCTATGGAGAGCGACACACGCTAATGAGCATTATTGCCAAATAATTCTCAAGATACTGTATACTCAGACATGTGCTTTATTTCAAATAAATCTATTTCAAATGGAAATGCAAATGCAAAATGGGTATTTTCCATTTTGCATTTTAAATGCTATTCTAAAAACCATTTTGCTTTTTGCATTTTAAATGCTTTTCTCAATGCATTTTCCATTTTAAATGCTTTTTTGCAACATTCTTCCTACTATCTCCACTCATCTTTTTTTCATAAGCCCCAAATATCAGTCGGTCCTCAACCTCGCTATGAGAGATAATTTCCATTTTTAATGTTGCTCCCTGGTAGGAGCCCTGGCAATTGAGTGATACCATTACAAAAAATACTGATTCAAATACTGAAAATGGGGCCATGACGCTGTAATATGAAATGTTAGATAGCAGTTTCTATGTTTTTACGTTGGCAACATTAGTCCCGCGCAAATTTTTTGTGGTTTCATAATCTGTAGTCGTGGTGTTTTTGGATTTACCATCATGTAATATTAATTATTATTTTTTTTGGTAAACTAATGTTTAAGACAAGATTTTTTTATGCATATTTTTATGCATGTATCTTTTATCAGGAGATTTTTCAATGTGGATGAGTGTTTCAGGCTAGAGGTGAAGCGTATTTACTAGAACAGATGTTTGGAACAGATATTTCAAAAAGACTTTCGTACTTAGTATTTGTTCTTAAGTATTACGCGTCTTGCGAGTCTTGCGCGTCTTGCGAGTATTGCACGTCTTGCGAGTCTTGCGAGTATTGTACGTCTTGCGAGTATTGCACGTCTTGCGAGTATTGGACGTCTTGCGAGTCTTGCGAGTATTGCACGTCTTGCGCGTCTCGCGTCTCGCGTATTCATACCGAGGGCGGGGCATATGTATAGGCATCTCGTTACTCGCTTAAATAAGAAGAGTGTTTCCCTAATCTTTGAATATTAGGGAAACACTCTTCTTATGTAGGTGAGTAAGCGAGAAAGGATATGATACTGAATTTAGTAGATCGCGATCAGCGCGATCTCGACTGGTATTGGCGATGCCTATGTGGGATTTTTTTGCTATCATACATTTATGCATATTATTATTTTTATGTATATGCTGTTTATGAACTCGTGTGTGTGTACGTGTATTGTGTGTGTATGTTATGTATGATGTGTAATACACTATATATGTATACATATGTGCATGTGTACATATACTTTTCTGTAATTCGCATTGTTTCTTTCTTTTTTTAATATGTATGTAAAAAACATAATTTGTATTTTAAAACCATGTATGTAACAAAAAAAATATTAAATAAAAAAAAAAAATAAAAAAAATTGTCAATAAATTCCGACAGTATGCGTCCACCAGTTAAAAAAGGTTTTAGCAAGAGTACAAAAGCATCGCCGGAGACGAGGTCCGGCCGGGCGCTTCCTACCTAGTGCACGGCTAATGTATTAATTCTCGCTTTCGAAAATTGGAAGCTATCTTGTGCGAACTGTGAACGAAAGTGGCGCCATCTAGAAATAAAATATTAGGGCTTTATAAAAAAATATTTTCACTGTGTTCTTTGTTGGCATTTAAAATCTTTGTTGTTGAGATGCACCACCATAATAAAGCTTGGCTTGTGTATGTGGGGGTGTAATATTATGTTCGTTATTTTTACTATGAGTATTCTGTTTATATTTTCAGTGTATTCTTAAGGTGGTATTTAAAATGTTTTTTGTTATTTCTAATACTTTCTGATAATGTATTAAAAAAAATTCACTCCAAGATATTTATAGTTGCATTGCACTGTTTTTTTAATTACTTTTTCGAGTTGTGAGAGTTGATGTTTATCTGGGTTTTCTATTATTTTAAAAGGTGCAGTTTTATTTAGACTATTTTCTTTGTAAATTTGTAAAATTACGTGATATAAAAATAATGCATTTAGTTTTCTGACTTTAAATTCTTTAAACAGAAGTTCTGATGAATATGTACCTATATGATTTAAGTGGAATTATTTTTTTGAATCTATGATGTATCTTAGTTTCCTCACTCTGTCTTTGAGTACGTTAATGTGTGTGGACGATTTTATCCATTAATTTGTCTACTGTAATGTATAGGTATTTTATTTCTGTTTGGCTTTCTATCACTAAACATAAGATATTGCAGATATGTTGTTGTGTATTTGCTTAGAGTAGATTATAATTTATTTTTCTTTAGTGTTCCTTGTTTTTTATGCAGAATTGTATATAATAATTTTTTTTTTAAACATATCTGTGTTGGCCATGTTGTTTATTTCCGTCCATGTTTATTAGTCGCACTGTGTCGTCCTTTTGTTTCACCTTAATTACTATAAAAGGCAATCTGCATCTGGGAAATATAAATTTTAACATTCTAATTTTCATTATAAAATGAAAATTCGCTTTCGTTGTATGGGATGACAGTCATTTAATAATTTAACTTCTTGGGGCCTCTTATTTAGGTAGCAAGTTTTCCGTGCTAAGACTCATTTATCAAATTAATTAGGTTAGGTAAGATGAGAATCTCCTAAACCGGTTCGTTCGGAGAGTCCATTGAAATTGAAAACCTCTAGCAACCCCCCCCCCCCCATAATGGATTTGAAAAGTCGTTGTGTGAATCACATTTTTTTGTGGGAATTACGTTTAGAAATTCTCTAACAATCCCCCCCCCATGTAATGAGCAAGTGAAATACTAGGGAACAGGTATTTGGACTAGGTATTTATTCATACTTGTACCAATTGTTCCGAGTACCAAGAAGAGCTAGTACGACTCACCTCTATTTCAGGCGAACAATTATTGCTTGTAAAATAATTGTTATCATGTAATATGTTTGTTCTACATTGATGTCCATTATTAAATGGCAAAATTGTTTAAAAATTCTATAATTATTTTGATTTTTGTTGTTTGTTTTTGCTCAAAAACAATTTTTGGTTGTCGAGTTTGTGCTTATTTATTTGTGGCCTGGGCCCGTCCAAGTGCGAAATGCCAACGGAAGAGGCGACATCTTGTGTCGAATTCTGAAAGCACAGTATTTATGTTAGCCTGGGGCCCGTCCAAGTGCGAAATGCCAACGGAATTGGCGCCATCTTGTGGCGAATTCTAGAATTAGAAAACCGATTGACAGCGGTTAGAGTAGATGTACCCAGTATCAAGGTATAAATGCAATTGTTTTATATTGTATTATTATATGGTATTGGAGTATACTTAGACATGTTATTTGCAAATATATTTTTCGCACTTGGACGGGCCCAGGCCACAAATAAATAAGCACAAACTCGACAACCAAAAATTTACACATCTTCGGATCTACCGGATCTGCCCTGATGATGGACACTGCAACGCTGTCCGAAACGTCGGCTAAAGAAGGAGTTAGCGCAACACGGCATAACACCCCAAAAACAAACAACAAAAATGCTTTTGGCCGTGAGAATCTAAAAACTTACCATTATTTTGATTGTTTGACCCGAGAAACCATTTTGCATTTTCAATGCATTTTGAAAATAGGTATTTTGCATTTTGCATTTGAAATGCTTTTCTGAAAACCATTTTGCATTTTGCATTTTCAAATGGAAAAGTTTTGACCCATTTCCATTTTGCATTTCAAATGGTTTTGGGTACCCATTTTGCACATCTCTGTGTATACTCTAAATAGGTATGCCACCCGACGGTAGGTACCACTAGCTAGTTAGGGTATGTAGATATGCCACCCGACTGTAGGTACCACTAGCTAGTTAGGGTATGTAGGTATGCCACCCGACGGTAGGTACCACTTGCTAGTTAGGGTATGTAGATATGCCACCCGACGGTAGGTACCACTAGCTAGTTAGGGTATGTAGGTATCCCACCCGACTGTAGGTACCACTAGCTAGTAAGGGTATGTAGGTATGCCACCCGACGGTAGGTACAACTAGCTTAGGAAAAAATTGTGGAAGATGTGGACGGAGGGTCACCAGATGTGGAAGGTTTCAGGATGTGGCTTGTGGATTGCCCTGAATACTTACTTGCGGTAGCAGGGCCTTTGACTCGGTGAAGTAAAAAGAAATTTCTACGTTTAAATATTTATTGAACGGAAGGTACGTTTAACATTTATAAGCGTAAGTGATTCTACAAAGTTAACAACGTGTCAGTTCCTAGACGCTCAAATACAGAGTGTCGCTGCAGTCGTTAATGTGTCCGGTCGGACCGTTGTGACTCGAGCGGCCGGTGTTGCAATTAAATAAGTGTGACCATCATATAAATAATATTCACAATATTGGGGTGCTTTCTTATATCCCTACAGCCTCCCCTCCAGTGTCCACGATACACTACAGGAGTTGAGATATAAGAAGCAACATATTGGTCACATCCTGACTGAGGCACCTTCAGTCGGACTGTGGGCAAGATTGATGGTCAGCTAGAGAACTTAATTCTAACACAATATTTACTAGTTAAGCTTACTTATAATAACTATAGGTGTTATTGCTAAGTTTTTAATTATAATGAGTGTTTGCAGTTTTAATTTATTTATAAAGTAGCTTACAACTAAAAGTTTGCTAATATACCGCGTTTGCGGTGTCAGGTGCATCGACGAACTAGTTGTTCGGAGCATTGTTTATTACTTAGTAGTGCATGGAAATCCAAGTTTGATTCCAGTTTGTGGTTTCACTGTATAAATCGTGAAATTTTGCGAGCTGAACTATGTTCAGTGTAACTGCCTGATTTTTATGCAGAGTGCGTACAATGTAGCGCGGGTCATTAAATTATTATATAATACAATATAAAAATATTTGTTTGACACAAAATATAAATGTACAGTGAACTATAACTAGAGTATAGAGTAACATAAGCATAAATAATACAGTTGTCTTAATTAAAGAAGTACATGTATAAGGTAACCTAAGTAAGTTTTCCATTATTGTATTAGAACTATGATGTGGTACGCTAATCTGTAGCGGTGAATTGATAATTTTACATTAACTATGCAACACGTCTGTCATCAGTATGTAAATATGTGTTTTTTGGAGACCAATAGTCGAATAACCTTGTTTATTTACATACGTATGACAAAGTGGGTCAATGTTCCTTAGTTAGGAAAGTAATACATCATCAGCTGTTTACTGTTATTGCATGAAAAAAAAATAATAATGATACATTAAATAACAGTAGTTTTCGATAATATGGTTCTCTAGAAGTATATAGTGCCTTATACGTCCAGAGAAGCATATTTAAAAGTACACCAAAAGTACCTTGGTACATGATTAAAAAAAAAAATGAACAATGCTCATTATATTAATATCATTATTTCAATAAGTACCTACATCTACGACAACGGTCACGTCTTTACTTCGCTCCCGTAAAAAAATAACCAAACTGCCTAAAACATCAACATTAATCATAAATTAGTGATATTTAATATTAAGCAGTAGAAACTTGTTGTTTTTAGTGACGTTGCACAAGTGAATTCTGTCGTTCATAGTGAATATTAAACAAAAACAGTTACAACAAAGCGTATCAATATTTTTTGTTATTCTACCCACGTAAATAATATTTTTCTAAAGACATTTAAAAATACAGTGAAATTATAAATAAATATTGATAAAATAAATACTCATGTCTAGTGCTTAAACCAAATCTGTTAAATAAATAAAAGCACTACATTATTAATTTATTTACTTTTTACGATTATTTAACGCCATCTCTGTCTGCATGCAAATAACATTATTACCAAAACAAAATACTGCAGATCTGTTAGTGAATTCACCACATAGAGGTCGCATTTTGAAAAAATATTGAAATAAATAAATACTTAATATAATAATAAATAAATATACCAAAAAAATCAAAATACATAAACGATGAATTGCCAAGCCTGTTCTGAGCCTACCCTCTCAGACGAGTCCGTTTTTATATGTACACTTTGTAAAGGAACATATCATTTACTCTGTGGTGGGGTAACAGAAAGCTCATACCGTCGCCTCAGCAAGGAGCGACGCACACAGTTAAAATGTTCTAAATGCTTATGTACTGTGCCCACTATCAAAGCAAGTGATAGTGCCCTTGTGGACACTGAACTACTTTCTAAGTTGCTCGAGCAAAATACCCAAATTCTCGCCACCTTGGCAACTATGAGTAAACAGTATGAGGACATCTTAAATCGTGTCCACGATCTAGAAGCCACAAACAGTTTACTTGAAAAAAGGAACACTGAGCTGGAAACGAGAATCGACGTCCTAGAAAACCAAATGGAACAAATCGACAGGCAAAATAAGTCAAAAAATGTTGAAATTAGGGGGATCCCCGAAATTAATGGGGAAAACTTAAATAACTATATTTTTAACATTAAAAAAATAACCAAATCCAATAACGAATCCAATAACATCGACGCAGCTTACCGTATCAACCAAAAGTCCAAAAAAGATCAACGCAGGCCAATCGTAGTGAAATTCAAAACCAGCGTCGACCGTGATGATTTCCTGAGAGACATTAAAAACTACAACAAACAAGCCCCGAACCGTAAGGACAAACTTAACACCGCCCTTATCGGAATGGCAGGACCAATTTCGCAAATTTACATTTCGGAACACCTGACTTTTCGCGCAAAACAATTATGGTTTCTCGCGAGAAAAGCTACACACGAAAATTGGTTTAAGTTCGCATGGACAAAGGGAGGACAAGTTTATGTACGCAAAGACCTGCTATTATTATTAACGAAACAAACAAAAACATTTTGTCTCCCTCAATCAATAACCAATAAACAAAGCTCGTTTAGATATACTCATATAACTTACTCTCATATGTTTATACTTTTTCAGATAAATCTCTATGTAAAACACAGAAACAAGAAGTATATGTTGTGTTTTAACATACTCATGCTCTATATCCTTTATATGCTTATGTTATATATTCGCAACAACTATATATATACTCTGTATACTTATGAATTTGTTATATATACTTTATATCGTTATGTAAAACATTCACAACAACCAGATCCTTATATCTGTAGTATACTTTACATGCTTATGTTTTCGTTTCATATTCTTTATATGCTTGTGTTTTATAATCTTTATAGGCTCATGTTTTACTTGCTTAATATGGTTATACTAACCTATATCTCTTATGTACTTTATATGCTTATGTTTTCGTTTCTTATTCTTTACACACTTATGTTTTATAATCTTTATAAGCTCATGTTTTATTTTCTTAATATGATTATACTAACTTATATCTCTTGAAAACTTTATATGCTTATGTTTTCACTTCATATTCATATGTTTATGTTTTATAATCTTTATAAGCTCATGTTTTACTTTCTTAATATGATTATACTTCACATTCTTTACATGCTAAGGTCTTATATTTTCAACAATTATATTTACACTTTATATACCTATTCTTATGCCATATATATTGTATATGCTTATGTTAAATATTGGCACCAACTAAACACTTATATCTCTCGTATATCTTATATGCTAAAGCTTACGTTTTACATTCTTTATATGCTTATGTTTTATCTTCTTTATAACATTATGTCTTATATTACTTATATACCTAAATTCTACATACGTTTCATGCTTATGTTATATATTATTTATAAGCTTATGCTATATATTCACAACTACTATTATATAAGACACACGTTTTCAAATTCTGATGAATAATATTATCACGGATGAACTAGATAGCACTTATAATATAACAGAAAAAGTATGTAATAATGTTGATGAATGTAACCTTGTTTTCAAAAATATGACAAACTCATTAGTAATTATGCACTTAAATATTAGGAGCATTTACAAAAACATTAATGAATTATTATGCACCCTTAGTCTTTTAAAAACTGAACTCGACTGTATTGTTTTGACAGAGGCCCACCTTAATACAGTAAATATAGATAATATACCACAATTACCGAACTTTACATGTATTTCGACGAAAACACACATTAACAAGAATAGTGGCATAGTAATTTACGTTAACCAAAAACACCAAGATATATCTTATAAAGAAATAAACATGACCCTCACGAACTGTGTAGCATTACAATTTAAAGTAAATAATCAGATTTATCAAGTTATTGCTGTTTACCGAACCCACGGATCAAAAACTCAACAATTTATAGAGAACCTCAAAGATGTAATAAACAAAACAAAATGTCAAAATACTATAGTGACGGGTGACTTCAATATAAATATAGGTCTAAATTCAAACAGCGTCGAAAAAAATGATTTACTTAATACGATGGCTGAGCTTAACTTCATTTCATGTATAAACGATTACACTAGAGTTGTGCCCCTACAAAACCCATCATGTATTGATCATATCTGGTCTAAGGCTGACACAACTACACAATTAACACATGTCATTTGGAAAACAAACATTACCGATCACTACACGTGTTTTTTAATTCTTCATTTAAAAAAAAATATTTCCTTTACCAAAACTGCATTAAAACAGTATAACATAAAAACCTTAAACATACAACTTCTTGAACAAAAATTGAAATTGGAAAAATGGGAAGAAACATTAAACACCGAAGATGCCGAAAAATCTTCAATAATATTCGAAAAAACACTTCGCGAACACATAATAAATGCAACTATACATAAAAACGTTAAACCTAAATCAAAACATAGAAAAATTAAGCCCTGGATCACCCATGGAATAGTTACCTCAATTAGGAATAAAGAAAAATTATTTTATCAAACCCGAAAACAACCTAATGACTTAACTTTATTAGAATTATATAAAAAATACAGAAACAATCTTACAAATTTAATTAAAAAAACAAAAGAAAATTACTTCAAGGTAAAAATTGAAGATAGTGGTAAAGATAACAAAAAAGTCTGGGCTACAATTAATAACATTATCGGCAACGGTAATAAAAATAAACAAATAAATAAAATAACTTATGACAACGAAACAATAGACTCAATAAAAGAACCAACTAAAATTGCAAATATTTTCAACAACTACTTCGCTAAAGTCGGAGAGAAACTTGCCAAAAAAATCGACTCGTTCCAACCTAAAAATACTACCAATACATCCACACAAACTTGCCAAAATATTTTCGAAAAATTTGAAAAATGCACTCAAATAGAAATAGAAAAAATTATAATGAACCTACGAGTGTCCGCGAGCCCTGGTTTTGATAATATCACAGTAAATATATTAAAACAAATGAGACAATTAATATCCAAACCAATTGCACATATCATTAATAACAGCATACAGCAAGGAATTTACCCAAAAATATATAAAAATACAATAATAACCCCGATCTTCAAATCAGGAATTACATATGACGCCTCGAACTACCGTCCCATATCTATTGTATCTAACGTAGCAAAAATATTTGAAAAAGTCGTAAAGTCACAATTAACTAAACATATCACTTCAAATAAAATCATTAATGATAACCAATTCGGCTTCAGAGAAAATTTAGGTACGCAAGATGCAATCGCAAAAATAACCTCTATAATATATAATGCTCTTGACTCGGGAAATAAATGTTTAAGTATATTCATCGATCTAAGAAAAGCCTTTGACAGTATAAGCCACAAGAAGCTAATAAAAAAATTAGAAAATATTGGAATTCAAGGAACAGTTAAAGAATGGTTTAAAAGTTATCTTCATAAAAGACACCAACACGTAAAAATTAACAATATATTGAGTGAACCCACCTATTCCGAATTTGGAATTCCTCAAGGGACAGTTCTAGGCCCAATATTGTTTATCATTTACGTGAATGAAATGCTTACAGTACCAAAAAATGGAAAAATCATATCTTTCGCCGACGACACAGTTTTAATCATAGACAAAAAAACTTGGGAAGAAGCCTATCAAACTGCGAACGTAGAAATAAACAACTTAAAACAATGGTTGGATGACAACTACCTCTCCTTAAACTCTGACAAAACCTATTTCATGACTTTCACATTATCAGACAAAATGCACCCAACAATAAATTCCAATATAACTATCCATAACTCTTGTAATAATTATACTGATAACTGCAATTCACCTAAATGCTCAAAAATCTCCAAAAAAAGTAATATTAAATATTTAGGCATAATTATAGACCAACATATCAAATGGACTGAACATATTGCGCAAACTGTAAATAGAATACGTAAACTTAATTACGTATTCCTCAAACTAAGAAATATATTACATAAATCTTTGCTACTAAAGGTTTACTATGCATTAGCCCAATCAGTTCTGCAATACGGAATAATAGGATGGGGAGGAGCATATAAAACCAACTTAACCCCACTTGAAATAGTACATAGAAGACTCATCAAAATAATTCTAAAGAAACAATTAGACTATTCAACCCAAAAATTATTCGATGAATTCAAAGTATTACCAATAAATAAAATTTATCAAAAAAACGCATTACTACAAATCCATAAAGACAAACTAACAATAAAATCATTTAGCACCAGACCGAGAACCTTAGGACAAATAATAATCCCTAAACTTAATACTACAACAGCCCAACATCATTACACATACTCAGCAATAAAATACTTTAACGAACTCCCTATAGAAATACAATCCGAGAGGAATTATGAAATTTTTAAACGAAAACTCAAAAAAAATTTTACCATTAAATAATTTTTAAGAATGTCTTACGATGTGCCATCCTATATTTCCATTTTGTACAAAACAAATGCCATCTTATAATTTTCATTATGTATAAAAATAATTTTTCATTATGTACAAAAAAAAAAAAAAAAAAATTGCAACTTATATTTCCATTATATATAAAAAAGTAGTCCTTCATGCATCCAAATAGTAACAACTGATAAGTATGTATAGTACTGTCAATTTGATAGTGCTCCCTCCCTAAACACGAGAATTTCTCAATTAGGGAGGTATTGTTACCACTAATATTATATATTGTTAACGCCGAAGTTAACATTTGGCGTGAATTTATCTTGAGCGCCACCTGTTTTTTTTGTTTGAGTAAGGGAAACAGGAAACCATTGATGGAATTTCAGGGTTTAAGTGGACAACGAGTGCTGGCATTCATAGGTTAGGTTATTGTAAGAAGAAGATAAATTTATGAGTGTAAATTAGATAGATATAATTTAAAGATATGAGTCGCACAAAGTACAGAGAAGTGTTATACATCCTAATCTAGCTTTGGGCAAGAAGTTAATACGTTACTCGGGCATTTCAAGTCTTGAAATTATTGCGAACTGCGCCTTCCAGGTACGATGTCATGTTGTCAAAATAATTATACCGCTCGGGCGAGCGATGGCTTCAAATGGATTCTCCTTGTGAATCCATTTCATCGGTAAGCAGGTAGCAATTATGAATATTATCTGAGGTTCCAGAATTAGCGGAGGGTAGGCAAATTTACATCTTACTTGAGGATTTGAAGTGTGGCTTTGTATTGCTAATCCATTGGTCTTATTAGAGTTATCCTCGCCGGGATATTTAGATTGCCATTTTAATCCATCTGCCTTTTGTAAGTTGAAAATGGCGATCAGGCTGTGATCCGTCGTTTTTATGATTCCACGGTGCTCCAAGCCGTTGAACTAAAAGATAAAGAATGACCGCTTCCTTCCTTCCGATTCCAATCTTGCCACCTTGAAGAAAAGTGTTGCCAGGCGCATCCCACACAGTTCCTTTTATGTGGGGAAGGAGAAGTTCTTACTTTGTTACGATTATATACGTAACAATATTTTATATATTGGTTAATTATGTATTATATGTATATTGGTTAATAAAAAAAAAAATAAAAAAAAACATTGGAAGTCGATCACACTTGTGATGACAGTTGATGCTATAAAGCGGTGAAAAATTTTCATCCGAACATAGAGTTAGTGTTTTAAGGTGCATGAGTTATGCGGATTATATGATGATTTGTGTTCATCGTAAAGAAAATGTTTCACACTCGTGAATACATAATAATTTATAATTATAATATAAGTTTTAGGTTCTATCCTTTGATAACCAACAATATTAAAGTCAAATTTCCATCAAAAATGTGTAAATTTAATATTGTTTGGTTTGCAGTATTTTTTAAGAAAAAAAGATATATACTGAATATGGTTTGAAAGAGAAAGCTATGCAAAATTTAGAAATTAATTTCTATCATGAGTTATAGAGAAAAAAAAATTGCCAATAGAAATGTCTTTTTGTGCTTATTCCGATCCAAATCGCTTTGGAAAATGTACTTGCCGACCTGAACGAGTTGTCCATAGTTACATTTTCTTCGACCGGAACAAAAGCAGGCTTGAGTCTGTCTATGGAGACGCGTTTAGGTTTGCCTTTTATTGAAATGACAAATGTTTTGTAGTCGCGTTCTTCTACCTTGTAAGGACCTTCATAAGGATTTTTTAGAGGTTTTCTTACGCTATCCGTTCTCAGGAATACGTGTGTGGTGACAGGTAGGTCTTTGTGTACGAAGAATTTTCTAGTACTGTGATTGCTGGCAGGAGTCGATTTAATATGCTCGAACTTCCTTTGTAGCCGACCTACGTAAGTGTCGGGTTCCTCACGGGGGGTTTCAGTGAAGAAATCGCAAGGTAGCCTTAGTGTTCTGCCATAGGTGAGTTCAGCAGATGAACATTTTAGGTCTTCCCGAACAGTTGCTCTCAACCCGAGTAATATGAGGGGGAGATTTTCAATCCAGTTCCGGTCACCACATGACATGAGGGATGCCTTGAGCGTGCGATGCCATCTCTCTATTATCCCGTTCGCCTGTGGGTGATACGCAGTAGTTCTGTTGTGTTTGATGCCAAACTTTTCTGCGAGTTTTTTGAAGAGACAACTCTCGAACTGGCGACCTTGGTCCGTGGTGATGCTGTCCGGGGTTCCGTGACGAGCGATCCAGTGAGTTGTCAGTGCTGCGGCGACGGTTTCTGCTGAAATGTTTTTCAGGGGTATTGCGTCGGGCCATCGTGTGAATCGGTCAATCATGGTAAGTATGTACTGATACTCGTTGCATGAGGGTAGTGGACCAACTATATCGATGTGGATGTTGCGAAATCTGTCCTCAGGTAATATGTACGTAGTTAGAGGTGCAACAGTATGTTTTGATACCTTAGATTTTCGGCATGCTATACATTGTTTAACGAAGCTTTTGATGTCTTTCGCCATGTCGGGCCAAACAAATCTTTGTTTGATAGTGTTCACCGTTCCCAGGATACCGGGGTGGCAAACATTATGAAGGCTTTCGATCACTTGTTGTCTCATGCTGGGTGGTACTAGCGGTCGTACGTGACCTGTAGAAATGTCACACCACAATAGAGTGTCTGTGCCAGGGATCACCATCTGACGTAGAGCAAGGGTGCTGCCATCGTTAGCCTTGAATTGTCCGTCAGGTTGGCATTGCTCTAACCGCATTTGCTCGTAGTCAATTGTAGTGGGACTGTTGATCTCCTCAATGCGAGATAGTGTGTCCGCGACTACGTTCTGATGTCCAGAAACATATCTTATGTCGGTTGAGAACTGCGCTATGTAATCTAGCTGTCTCTCTTGCCTGGGAGAGCTAGACGCGCGTTTTTTATTCAGAGCGAAGGTGATTGGCTTGTGATCAGTGAATATAATGAAGTGACGGCCTTCAACGTGATTTCTGAAGTATTTCACGGATTCGTAAACGGCGGTCAGTTCTCGGTCAAAAGTGCTGTATTTTTGCTGTGCAGGTGTGAACTTTTTTGAGAAGAATCCAAGTGGTTCCCACGTGTTCCCTTTTGATTGCTGTAGTGAGGCGCCTAACGCCTTGTCGCTGGCATCAACCATCATTGCCAGTTTAGCGTTTGGGTCGGGGTGCGCAAGTAAAGCTGCTTTCGCAAGTTGTTCCTTGCATTCTTCAAAAGCCTCAGTTAGTTCCGGGTTCCAGGTGATGATCCTCTTATCATTATTTTTATACCCGGCAGTGCAGTTGTACAATGTTGCTTGGGTGTTGATAGAATTCGGAAGGAACCTGCGGTGGTAATTTAACATACCTAAAAAGCGACGTAGATCTTTCGCTGTTTTAGATAGTGGGAAGTCTGTCACAGCTTGGACTTTGTCCTTGATTGGAGTCATGCCTTCCGGAGTTATAGTATGTCCGAGGAAGTTCACAGATGTGGCTCCAAATTGGCATTTCTGTACATTAATGACAAGTCCGTTGTCAGCTAGTCGTTTGAGTAGTATATCTAGATGTTTTTTGTGTTCTTCATCGTCCGCTGAAGCTATTAGTATGTCATCTAGATAAACAAAACAAATCCAGGTCTCTTGTTATCGCCTGCATGAAACGTTGGAAGCTCTGAGCAGCGTTTGATAATCCAAATTGCATGCGAGTGAATTCAAACAATCCAAACGGAGTGATGATTGCAGTTTTCGGGATATCCTCAGGTTCAACAGGTATTTGATGGTATGCTCGCGTTAAATCGATGGTTGAAAAAATCTTTGCTTTTGCCAGTTTATGAGCGAAATCTTGAAGCTGAGCTATTGGGTATTTGTCCGGCAAAGTTTTTGCATTCAATAATCTGTAATCCCCGCATGGACGCCAGTCGCCGTTTGGTTTCTTTACCATGTGTAGAGGGCTGGCCCAGTTGCTTTTGGAAGGGCGGCAAATTCCTTGTTCCATGAGAAACTTGAAATCGCATTTGGCTGCCTCGAGGAGTGCTGGTGCTAATCTGCGTGCACGTTCAGTTACTGGTGGGCCTCTAGTTTCTATGCAATGCATCACAGAATGTTTGACTGCATCCGGTGTCTGCAAAGAAGGCCTAGTCAAAGCGGGGTATTTGTTGAGGATCTCGTGGTACCTCTGTGCTGAGGAAACTGTGGCGATGCCAGTTGTTGGTCCTCTATACGTAGCTCCTCTGATTTTTAGTCCAGTTGACTGATCTTCAAGTTTAGCTCTTCTCAAGTTAACGGTGAGGTTATAATGATGGAGGAAGTCTGCGCCAAGGATTGGTTTTGAGACGTCGGCTACGATGAAACGCCATTTCATAGTGCGGCGAAGGCCAAAGTAGAGTTCGATGGTTTTCGTGCCGTAGGTCTTTATTGGTTTTCCATTCGCTCCATATAAGGTTGAAGGGCAGTTGTCGGAAGTAATGTTGCCTTTGGGTACTGTAATGTTTCTAGGAATTACAGAAACGTCTGTGCCAGTGTCCACTAAATATCTCTGAGATGTTCGCAGATCCTAGATGAAGAGACGACAAGAGGTTTTCGGAATCTCACACGCCTCTACTGGGGGATTCCGCTTTCGTTTCCCGACTTCTTTTTTTCATAAATGCAAATTTTTATTGCATTTGTATGCCTTCTCGCCAAATCGAGCGTGGTAAAAGCATTTTCCATCTTGATTCCGATTGGGAGATGAGTTGCGTGAACCGGATCCTGAGCGGCTATGGTTCCGACGGGGGCTCTGGTTTCTTCGTCCACGATAGCCGGATGTGTTCTCATTTCTCGCTATGCGTAGCTGGGATACTTCACGCGAAAGTGCGGCGATTTGTTGCTGAAGTTGTAGCAGTAAAAATTGTTCATCTGTAGATGAAAAAGTCTCGTGCGGCTTGTGACGAGAGGTGTTTGCTTTATTTTTGTCATCAACAGCGCTGCAGTCGGTAGATTGGTACACATCTAAGATTTTGTCTGCAGCTGTGGCAAGTTGATTGATGTCATTGTCTGGAAGTGCTGAAAGGATTGCTTGCACATGTTGAGGTAGGCGTTGTAACCATAAAGTGCGTACAATTGCGCTGTCCGCCAAGGTAGGTCCTGCGAGTTCAAGCATGTGACGTAGTAGGCCGGTAGGCTTCCTGTCTTCCAGTTGTATGCCGGTCAGTAATCTAGTGAGGCGTTTTTCAGCAGAGTCTTGAAGTCGATCTATTAATGCTGCTTTCAGATTGATGTATTTTTCAGAGGTAGGCGGGTGCATCACTACGTCGCTCACGCATTGTAGTGTTTGTGTGTCCAACGCTGCGATGATGATATTATATTTGGTAAAATCATCCTTGATACGCGAGTTGATGAACTGTGCTTCAGCTTGCACAAACCATAGTGAGATGTTTTCTCTCCAGCACGGTGGTAGTCTAACCGAGACATAATTAATCGTTGTTGCGGAGCTTGAATCGTCGGTATGTTCCATGTTGGTGCGAATATTTTTTGCTGCCTGATCTTGAAGTTCACTTGAGGATGTGCTTGACGTAGAGTTGTTCTTTTCCGAGGTCATTTCAACATAAATCAGAATAGCACTGAAGACAATAATTTGGCAAACCCTACAGGTTATAAAAATTTAGAATGCTAGAAATTTGATATAGAAATGATATTTCTATCATGCTATGTCTGTCGGACGCGTTGCCAGCTCCTTTCGGATCATGAAACTTACCTCTCGGGCGGTGGGCACCGCTGTCATGCTATTGTGTCTCGGGGTGATGTGATGGTTAAATAAAACAGTTTAATTGTTTAAATTGCACACTGATTATATATTTAAATGTCTGATCATACCTACACTCACCCGAGATCGACCGTGTTATGAGCTACTCTGACTATCTAAACTTGGCTAGGTATTCTTAAAGATGGGAAATCCATGACGGTGAGGAATGCATCCGTACGATCCGATGCAAGTCGGCTGCCTCTCATCCCTCCTTCGGAATATTCTGCTGCTGCGCGCTGGCCCTCTCATGTGTTAGGCACCAATCGACATCCGCCCAAAGATTTGCTCGGCGAGATTAACTAAGGCTCGGCCCAGAATATTAATAACATGCCTGTACAAGGCCCAGGATGATGGATTTATATCCGCGACCACGGTCAACCCAGAGCTCAGATGGCTCAGATTAATTGTCGAATTCGATCTACCGACATGCTGATCAAAATGTCGCCGTTATGGCTTTAAAATGTGAATCACGCACTTTCTCGATAGCTCCAATACATGTTGGATATTTAAAATAACAAACCCATCAGGGTAAAAATCTATCGATTCACGATTGACTGTAATTACATTCCGTAATCCGGTTTTTTAAATTAATAAAGTCCGCGACTGTCGTTCGAAACTGTCTTCGAACCGGGGTCCCGCCGGATCTATAACAAGAGTGCGGAAACGGCCCCCCCTTTCTACTGACCGCTCATCTCTGTGTTATCAAGAATCATAATTAATTTATTACCCTATCGAAATTAGCCTACCTGAGCCTACTTGAGTTAATGAAAAAATATTTCATAACAAGTGAAAACAGAACATGAAAAAGGTAATTTTCCATTGTAAGTCAGCATGAGATTCATTAAATTTTCCTTTCTAGTACATGAATAAGTGCAAACGGAACATTAAAAGGTTTTTTTTAAGTGTGAATATTTGCAGTCAAAACAAGAAAAATGTTTTTCTCCACTGTGAGTCAGCATGTGTCTCGTCAAATCTCCCTTTCGAGAACATGAATATTTGCAGTCGGAACAAGAATAAGATTTTTCTCCACCGTGAGTCAGCATGTGTGTCGTCAAATGTACCTTTTGATAACAAGAATATTTGCAGTTGGAACATGGAAAAGGTTTTTCTTCACTGTGAGTCAGCATGTGTCTCGTCAAACTTCTTTTTCGTGAAGATGAATAAGCGCATCCGTAACATGAAAAAGGTTATTTTCCAGTGTGAGTCAACATGTGCATCGTCAAAAATCCCTTTCTAGAACATGAATAATTAAACGGAACATGAAAAAGGCTTTTCTCCACCGTGGGTCAACATGTGACTGGTCAAAAGACCCTTTCGAGAACAAGAATAGTTGCAGTTGAAACAAGAAAATGGTTTTTCTCTACTGTGAGTCAGCATGTGTCTCGTTAAATGTCCGTTTTGAGAACATGAATAATTGCACACGGAACATGAAAAAGGCTTTTCTCAACCGTGGGTCAACATGTGTCTCGTCAAAAGACCCTTTTGAGAACAAGAATAGTTGCAGTTGGAACAAGAAAATGGTTTTTCTCCACTGTGAGTCAGCATGTGTCTCGTCAAATCTCCCTTTCGAGAACATGAATATTTGCAGTCGGAACAAGAAAATGGTTTTTCTCCACTGTGAGTCCGCAAGTGACGTTCTAAATTTGACTTTGAGTTGCAGGAGTACTTACAATGGGAACAAGAAAATGGTTTTTCCCCACTGTGAGTCAGCATGTGACTCGTCAAATAACGCTTTCGAGAACATGAATATTTGCAGTCTGAACAAAAAAAAGGTTTTTCTCCGCTGTGAGTCAGCATGTGCATCGTCAAATTTCCCTTTCGATAACAAAAAAAGGTGCAAGCGGAACACGAAAAAGGTTTTTCTCCACTGTGAGTCAGCATGTGTCTCGTCAAATCTCCCTTTCGAGAAAATGAAAATTTGCAGTCGGAACAAGAAAAAGGTTTTTCTCCACTGTGAATCAGCATGTGGATCGTCAAATTTCCCTTTCGAATACATGAATATTTGCAGTCGGAACAAGAAAAAGGTTTTTCTCCACTGTGAGTCAGCATGTGCATCGTCAAATTTTCCTTTCGAGAACATGCATATTTGCAGTCGGAACAAGAAAATGGTTTTTCTCCACTGTGAGTCCGCAAGTGACGTTCTAACGTTGACTTTAACTTGCAGGAGTACTTACAATGGGAACAAGAGAATGGTTTTTCCAAAGAATGTGTATTTTGATCAGTCAATGAGTCTGAAAAACATTACGAATAAGTATAAGTATAAGCATCATTAATTCAATAAATGTAAAAAAACACGAATCTTTATTTACCTGTTGTCTGTGTTTTTTTTTGAAGGCGTTTAAGGCATTCGTTTTTAACATCCGGAAGGTCTATGTCAATTTCCGTAAAAGGGATTCCCTATCCATCTTCTTCTTGAGTTCCTGGTTCTACCTTGAAGCTAACAGTATCCAATTTAATGCCACCTAAAAACCAATCAACAATACTCAATTGATAACTCCAGACGAAGTGCATTATAAAATAGTACAATTACAGTCGTCCATCTCCTGGAGAGTACTACAAAAAAACTGTAATTTTATTTTTAAAATGTACGATAAATGATACGATTGATTATTACCCTTTAAAAACGGGAATCCGGAGAACAGGCTTTTAGGGTTCATTTAGGAAATAAGAAGGATCGCAGATGTTTGTTTCTAGGAGGATATGCTATTTACTCTTGAGCACATTCTATAAATGATGATCGAATCAATATTACATGTGTTTTAATGCACCCTAATGTAACTTGTGGCAGTTTCCCGTAAATATATTATTTAATGTAGATACCAAAGAACGGCAAGAACAACAAGAAAAAAATACTTCTTAGCAAAAGATATGGCCTGCCTGGGCAACTCAAAACTGACATGGATTACTAGCATCGAAATTTTACGCAAAACAGTTTTTGACATAAGCATCGCAACTTACGGGTTTTCAGAGTGCTCTCCGCATGCTGTAAGGATTCCTTCTTTACATCTGAAAAGTCAAAATCCATATCCCCGTACAGCATTTCACAACCGCCTTCTTCATGTGGCCCTGGTTCCTTCTTGATGGAGACACGCTCTGGATTCAGTAGATCCATGGTAAGACTGTGGTAGGATTATGGTTTGGTTCTAGCCCAAAAATATAACTGAAACCTACAGAAAAAGAACGTTAAATGAAGAACGAAAAATTTATTTGGAAGAGATTTGATTATTTTATTTCTGTTGGAATATGTTGTAAGAACAATGAGGTGTATGCAAACATATAGACGCGCTGTACAAATCTCAAAGTGGTAAGATAAAAGCGAAACTGTATTGCTTTCGATTTCGTAGCTTTAGTACTATCATAAATAAACCACTCTCTCTGAGTATGTATTCTAACTGGCGTTCTAATTGAATGTCAATTGTCTTTCACATCGCAGAACGGCTGCATTTGCTGCCACTGCTTTTGCAGTACTTGCATATCACCACACGCCCTCCTGATGTCGTCATCACTGTACAAATTGACTTAACCAGCCCGGAGGCCTTCGCAACCTAGTGGGTCGTCCTTCTGTACTGGTCTCTCCTTCTTCTTCACTATCCTCTTCAAACACATCGAGAAGATTTACGGTGGGACTTGCGGCCAATTCCTCGCATCTCTCTTCAGACTCAGTTCGTTCTCTGTCAGGCATCTTCCGCAGGTCAAGCACATGTCTTGGTACACCATCAACTATAATATTGTTGACTGAATTAAGTCCTGTCACCCTTCCTTGCCTCCAGCGTGATGTGCATCTTTTGTCTACTGGTTTGACCGCAACGACATCGCCCACTTCAAACTCAGTCGATACTTCCTCTTCTATATTCACTTGCGCAGAAGGGTGCCTCCATGAATAAGTGTGAACCGAGCTAGAAGGCGCAACACCCTCATCCTTCTGACTCTTCGCAGCCAAATTATACCAAAATACTGCCTGCAGAGGATCGCTTCCACTTCTGGCTGCAGTTCTCTTTATTGTTCGATGATGTCGTTCAACTATACCATTTCCTGCTGGACGGTATGCCGCGCGAAATCTTTGACGTACATTCCATCTCTTACACATATCTGCAACACTATAGGAACGAAACGCAGTACTATTGTCCATGAGAACTTTACTGGGCGGGCCTCTTTCCCGAAACACTTCTTCCAGATTTTTGACAATCAAAACTGCGTTCTCTGATTCGATTTCCCGCCACACGGCAAATCTACTTGGCCCGCAATCGATGAGTGTGAAGAAACATTTCCTACCGAAATGAGTGACATCAACTGCCAAGCGACTCCAATTTGTTGCAACATTGAGGTTACCCGCTTCATGGGTTGACGGTGGTGGGTCAATTGTCCTGCATTGTATGCAGTTACGTACGCATCTATCGACGTCCTCTCTCCTCACCTCGGGATCAACCAGCCGGGCAAGATGAAGCGTTCGCTCTACTCCAAAATGATGCTGAGCATGTAAAGCTTCTACGCTTAAAGCACATGTTTGCTCTCCAGTTTCTTTTTCAAGTATCTCCAACCTCTCTTCATACTCTGAAGATTGTAAGTCTCTTTCATGACGTTTCCTGTCATGGCTACTCTTTACCCAGGCCTTGCAGACCCTAGTAAGTACATCGGCTTTATTTTTACAAGACTCTACAAGGGTGATCGACAATGTGAGATCAAAATCTTCTACGATCTCCTTCACCAATCCCAGACGCCGCTTGACGAGCATCTCTGACATGCCAGAAACTTTTACACGACTACTCCCGGTAAGTGTAGATCTCACCCAGCACAAAACCGTTGCCGAATCTGTAATTATTTCCACAACTTGAAGATTCCACTTGAGAGCTAGGTTTAATCCCTTCAGGACAGCATCTAGCTCCGCTATGTTGATATGCGCTACATCGGTTGTCTTACGCAGCCATGCGGCGTCTTCAACAGTTCTTCCCTCAATTTCCAAGGTAACTCCAAGGGCCAGATTACTTGCATCACAATAAACTCTGGCATCACCTAATGATTCAGGCACTAGCCACTCCCCTTTTACAGGATCGTCAATTCTCACTCTCACCAGAAGCTCTTCAGCCATTTTTTGGGCCCTGTCGCCAACGTAATCATCCCATGCCTGGCCTTGACACTCTCTCTTCATGAAGCTGCAGGCTGTCCTTAACCATCCACACACAGGATAGTGCCCAGTCAGCTTGCCACAGATCGAAAATAATTCCCTTCTACTCAGGTGAGATCCTTCTTGCATTATGGGAATGTCATTGCCTCTTCTGAAGATAAGACGTCCGACCTTATCACGTTTTTTTTTTTTTTTTTTTTTTTTTTTTTTCTTTATTCATAAAAATATATTTGGATGCAGGTTTTTTACATGCTTTTCGACTACCACACTAGACACATGTCCGTATTATGGTAGTCGAAATTTGTGTATAATTATATAAATGTAATACATGATTCATTCAGTTGTAAAATAGGTATAGGTTAAAAATAGGTTTAACTGAAAATAAGAAAGCGATGAAAATAAAGATAAATTAAATAAATATTTTAAAAAGAAATTTTAAACAGAATTGAAATGAAAAAAAAGAATAATAAAGCAAATGAACTTATTTAATGATGTCAGGTATTCTTAAAAATAGTTCTTTCCCTTCATAAATAACCAATACTGACTATATAATATTACGTACATGATCACATACAGGAAAAGAATTGGATTAGGTGAATCTTGTAAACATAAAGCTACAAATAAAAATAAGGTAGGATACAAATAAAAATAATAGATAATGCTAGGGATAATAGAAATACAAATAAAAATAATCGCATCAGCGTAATATAAAGTTTTTGTTGAAAGTTAATTTAGAGATAAAATTTTTACTCGAAAAATAAGAACACTATTAAGTTGTAAGGCATTCTTTATAATATTTCCTTCCTTGAGCAAATAACCAGTTCTGTACACTAATGGCATAAAGATCATCAGTTTTCGATGTCTTAATATCAATACTCAGTAAGTTGAACATTTTAGGCGCTATATAAGAGAACTGTCGCTGGGCGAAGGCTGTTTTTGTTGGAGGAATTTTACATTTTTGGTGTGATGAGTAGCGGGTGCAAATATTGTGTTGAGTTGTGAGTGTTAAATCATTTTTCCTTATGTGTATAAGAATTGTCTTCACGTATAATTGTCTAATGTCTAGGATTGCGAATTTTTTAAAAAGTGGGTCTGAAGGGTGAGATGGGTGACATTTTAATATAATCCTTAGTAGCAGTTTTTGAATTAAGATCATGGGATTAATAATTGAAGCTGCACAGCCTCCCCACCCCACGATACCGTATGTAGCTATTGATTGGAAAAGTGCAAAATATATGCATCTCATTGTTTGAAGGTTCAGGATTGATCTGAGAGAGCGAAATATATAGCACAATTTGCGGAGTCTTTTTGTTGTGAGATTGACATGATCCTCCCAACGTAGTTTATCATCTATAACAACCCCTAGATATTTAATTTGGTCAGATTTTTTTAGGTTGGTGCATGAACAATTATTGAGGAGAGGCGTAGGGGTAATATGGTTTTGTGGGCATGAGTGAATGATAAGATTAGGACAGTTTTGAGGAGTAGTGACTTTGCGTATGGAGAAAAGTAAGTATTTTGTTTTGTCAATATTAAGAGTCAGAAGGTTGTCGTCTAACCAATGTTTTACTTTATTTAGGCCCTTATTTGCTTTTTCCATGGTTGAGTTCCAATTATCAGATTCAAAGATGATTACCGTATCATCAGCAAAAGAAATTATAGTTCCATCAATTGCCAAGTTACATAAAGTGTTTATATATATTAGAAAGAGAAGTGGGCCTAATACACTGCCTTGAGGCACACCGTACGTGATTGGTAAACTTGTACTTCTATATTCTTTAGCATAATTTATAAGAGACGATTGCGATCTATTTGTTAAATAGTTCTCAAACCATTTAAGGGGAGTACCTTTTATTCCTACCTGAAGGAGTTTCTTCAAAAGTATACGGTGAGAGACAGTATCAAAGGCTTTGGCTAGATCCAAGAAAACAGCAAGGGGCTTGCGGCCTATATCAAGGTTATCAGAGACTACTTTTGTAAAATTTGCAATTGCATCTGCGGCACTACGACCTTTGCGGAAGCCATATTGATTTCCTGAAAGAATGTTATTGTCTTCAAGAAATTTGTATAGCCTTGGTTTTACCGTTTTTTCAATTATTTTTGATATCGGACTCAGCAAGGATATTGGTCTATAATTATTCACTGATGATTTGTCCCCTGATTTATAGATAGGAATAATTGTTGAGTGTTTTAAAGAATTTGGGAAGAGGCCAGTTTGAAAGCTTAGATTTATTACATGTTCAAGGGGCTTAGTGATGATTGGTTTGAGGTGTTTGATCAATTTAGTGGATATGTTGTCGATTCCAGTTGAATGTGTGTTTTTGAGTGATGAAATAATTTCAGTGATTTCTTGTTCTGTGGTAGGAGTGAGATTAAATGGATCAAAACAAAGATTTTCAATCGATATATTATTTGCAAGGTTATATTCTGTCTTTCCGTTTTTATCTAAAATACTATTTGCTAAGTCTGATCTGACTGTGGAGAAGAATTTATTGAAATGATTTGCGATTTTTTTTTAATGATTTGTTGTATCTAGTGTTTGGTCTGCAATGGTTATTTTATTTATAGGTGCGGTAGTTTTGTTGGTATAGCAGATCTCTTTGACAATATTCCAGATTTGTTTATTGTCATTGGCAGCTTCCTTGATCTGTTTCCTATAATATTCGTCTCTAGCTCTGCAGATTATTTTTTTACAAGCATTTCTGTATCGTTTGTAAAATAGGAGAGATTCGTGATTATTGGGGTTGTTTTTACAAAATTTGTGAAGTTTATTACGCTTGTGAATACAGTGTAGGATGCCGTTTGTTATCCAAGGCTTAAGTTTAATTTTGCGACTACTCTGTTTGTCGTTAGTGTTGGATGTGGAACTTTTCAAATGGTTATGTATGGTGTCGATAAGAAATTCGCACGCTATGTTTGGGTCGGTGAGTTTATAAAAATTTGACCAGTTTTCCTTGGAAACCAGTTTAAAAAGAGTATCATAGCAAATTTTCTTCGTGGGTATTTTCGATGCAGGTAATTTTTTAATAGAATGTGAAAGGGAGGTGATAGTGGCGTAGTGGTCTGTAACCGTGCATTGGTATACGAGAGATTCGGTATTCAATTTACATTTAGCAAAAACATGGTCAATGCAACTGACGCATAATTCTGATACCCGAGTGGGGGCCGTAATAGCTGGAATAAAACCTTGTAGAGTTAGTAAGTTCATGTAGTCATTTGCTTGGGGATGCATCGTATTTATGATATTAATATTAAGGTCACCAATAATTAGAACATTTTCACGATCACTCATACACGATAAGGATTTGTTAAGTGAGTTTAGGAATGGTGTTATATTAGACGCACTCGGTGATCGGTATATAGATAATATCGTTACACTATTTTCTATTTCGAGTTTAAGACAATTTGAATTTGTGATTGAGATTTCTTCAACAGAGTGTTGTATGTGATTTTTGATGTAAATGATTACGCCATCATTTTGAGATTTATTATTCTGTGTGCTGTATTGATTATAGTCTTTTATAGTTTTTGGAATAAAGTTATCTTTGATCCAGCATTCAGTCAGGATAAGTAAGTCAAAATCTGAATCAAGGTCTGTGAGTAGTATAAGGAGTTCATTGAAATTTTTATTAATTGATCTGATATTCATGGAAAATATTTTTAAGTTTGATTGATTTAAGATTTGTCGAACTTCTACAGCACTATTTGTTTCGGTACATGGAATCTGTGAGATGTTATCTAATAAATTTGTAATGTCTTCCATTTTTTAAATAATGATTTTGAGATAAAAAATTGTTTTTAGATAAAAATAACGCACGGTTAAGTAATGCAAGAAAAAATATTTCCAAAAATTCTTATTGTTCGCAGAACTAAAAACAATAACATTTAAAAAGTTAATTTCACTTTTGTTAGTAATTAAAGTAATATTGCATTTAAGAATGATCGTATCAATATGTCGAATATTATTAAAATAAGTTGTACCAATGCTTTCTGTTGTTGGAAATAGTCGATAGGGAGTTCGCCAGTTATTAAAAGCAATAACAAAATAAGCAATGACAGTGACCTTTATAGCGATTACAGATATATAATAAGCAATAACAGTGGCATTTATAATGATTATAATATAAAAATTCTGACACTTATAGTCAATATCATAAATACAAGATTTATATGTAGTAAAACTATAGCTATATGCAATGTTTAAATGAATTTCAAGTAAAGATTTGGTGATAAGAGATAAGGTGAAGTTGATAAGAATAAAGTTGGTGGATAAAAATACAGTATGGTTAAGCAATGTGGGAAAAAAATATTTCCAAAACATAAGTATATAAAGTGTAAATATAACAAAAACATAAGTATACAGAGTATATATATAGTTGCTGCGAATATATAACATAAGCATATAAAGGATATAGAGCATGAGCATGTTAAAACACAACATATACTTTTTGATTCTGTGTTTTACATAGAGATTTATGTGGAAAAGTATAAACATATGAGAGTTAGTTATATGAGTATATCTAAACAAGCTTTGTTTATTGGTTATTGATTGAGGGAGACAAAATATTTTTGTTTGTTTCATTAATAATAATAGCAGGTGTTCCGTTGTTCAATAGGCAATCCGAGCACTCTTGCGCCCTCCAGCTTCTCGGGAGGCTTAGTTACGAGACCGTAAGTATGCAAGTGTGCCGCAACCTCTTCAGCTGATATTATGTTTTCATTCACTATAATGTCATCGATGTAGCTATCTGTGCCCCGTCGCACCCTTTCGTCAAGCGAGAGCACCTCGTTTACAATCCGTGTCATGATTTTGGGACCACACTTTAACCCAAAACCTAATCTTGTCAAGCAGTATGTTTTGCCTTTATATTTAATGAGTTGGTACTTCCAAAGTTTTTCCTCAATGTGCACTTGTAAATATGCTGATTGGAGATCAAGCAACTTAAGAGGTTCACGTAGCTTCCTCCACTTCCGAAGTGTCTCATCACACACTGCTACATCCTCACCAGTATGGCACTGAACACTCTCGTTGAGTTCACGATAATCCAAGACAGGACGTACTTTTCCCTTGTTCTTTTGGATCACAGCCATTAAAGGAAGGATACCACCGGAGCTTCCCTTCCATGGCCTGAGCCAGCCCTCGGAGATCCACCTTTGAATCTCTTCTTCAAAAGCTGCCTCCGCTTCTGGTAACTTAGTGCTTCTATAGCACTCTACAGTGTTTTCTAATTCAGCAGGAGAACCTCTCCACACCCAACTCACACACCAGTTTCTTCCGTTGAATGTAGCTTTAAAGTCCTTGTTCTCAACAGATATTCTGTCTGCCGAGGTTTCACCAGACTCGACACAATTCGCACTGTACTCGTCTAGTCTGCTTCTTACGAACTCTACCCTATCGCGCATTATCGTAACACCACCCAGTTCTTCGATAACGTCCATGCCCAGTATAACATCGACTGCACTTAATAGTTTTTTCACCACCACACAGTCTACCAGTAGCGACACACCATGCACTACTATCTTGGCGACACCTCGCCCCTCACAAAATACACGACTGTCATCAACAGCAATCACATCACAACCAGGACCTTGTACACTACACAGCCCACTCATCACTACTGTACGAGAACACCCTGAGTCAACGAGTGCAAGCACCTGCTTTCCGTTGACTGCAACTTGGATTATTGGTAGCGCCTTTATTCCTGATTCAGAAGAACTGCCGGCGCACCAGTTCTTCTGCTTCCATTTCCCTTCTCACAGTGCCTGGCAAGTTGACCATCTTTTCCGCAGTTCCAACAGACACTTTTCAGCTGCTCACAACAGAATTTGACCAAATGTGGCCCACCACATTTAAAACAACGCCGTCTTGCATTTGGAGATATTGCGACAAATTTCTGTTGGCCCTAAGCCACCGCCACGACAGGCTGATCCACGAGCTCTGCCATAAGAGCTCTAGCACGCTCCACGATTGTTGACAGCGGCATTGTCTCTACTTTTGGCTGCGCGCGCAATTCACGTGATACCACTGAAGGCAGACCCACTATGAAAGCTTTCAAAAAACCCTTGACTCTGTGCAGAAACGGGCGGTCCGTTTGATAGATTCCCCAATCTTAACAAACGGACTGCAATCTTTAGAGCACAGGCGTCAGGTAGGTATGCTGTCCTTGTTCTATCGGTATTACAATGGAAGATGCTCTGAGGAACTAGCATCATTGATCCCTTCGGCACCGGTGCGTAGTCGGGATACACGCCAAACGCGCGCCCAACATTTGTACACAGTTGACACTTGTCACATGAGAACGGGTCGCTTCTACGATTCGTTCTTAAGTTCAACAGCTCGGCTGTGGAACGAACTGCCGGCCTCTGTGTTTCCTCCCTCCTACAACATGGGACTCTTCAAGACCCATGTTCACTCCTTCCTCTCCACAAAAAGACCCTCCACACAGCATCCCCAAAGATGACATAGGCCCTGAGGGAAATTATTTTCTTCAGGGCCTCCTGTGTGGAGTAAATATTAAAAAAAAAAAAAAAAAAAAAAAAATTGAGGAGAGAATCCGACGTCACACCCGCTAGCCTTGCCAACCTCCTCAGGTCCGTCATATAGACGTCGACCGGCTCATCACGCCATGTGCGCCTCACGAACTCCTCATAGGCCAGAAACGGGTTTGTTGCGAAGGCACAAATCAACGCATTTTTGATGGCGTCACCATTGCCCTTATCCTCTGCACTCAGCTCATTGTAGACAGCAAATGCAGGTCCCTCCAGAAACATCGGGATGATCCCGCACACATCTTTTACTTCTTTAATTTTTAAAACCAACTCGACTTTTGTTATCCACTGAATAACATCGCCCTCGCCATTAAAACACCTTAATAAATCTCCGAGTTTAATATTTGACATCTTGCCGAAATAGCTTGTATTCTAACTGGCGTTCTAATTGAATGTCAATTGTCTTTCACATCGCAGAACGGTTGCGTTTGCTGCCACTGCTTTTGCAGTACTTGTATATCACCACAGAGTACTATACTGCTACGCGTCGCGTAAGGTCATGTGCAACCTCTGAGTAAATAGAGTTATAAAGTGCAAAAATGCCCTCGTGTGTGATGAGAAAATGTTTTTATTACCCGACAAACACTATAAAAAGCATTCGTGCGTGATGAGAGGGTGTTTTTACTACCCGACAAGCACTATAAAAAGCCAAAAGATAAAATTTCATTCGTAAAACATTATTTTATTATATTGAAAAATTATATGTAACGATGATTTTCAGATGTAAACATTTTCTGAGATAGTGAAAGTAGCAACACATAATTGTAATAAGGACAGCCTTATAGCAGTAGATCTCATACAGTATTGCGTGTTCATCTTATAGTGTAAGCGAGTAAGCGTATATTAGACACGCCCGTGACGTAGAATGTAGTATCCGATGCAAAATCGATTTAATTTGTACATATTCTTTAAATGTCCATCTTAGCCCCACATGAACAGCATTGGAATTGAAAATTTTACGAGTGTTTTTACTTGCCACATTTTATCTTAAGTTTGTCAGACAATAACGAGTCTAGATGTACCGTGACGTCATTGGGAGGATTCAGAATAAATATTTGGAAAAAGATTAAATAATTTTGATTGAATAGAACATAAAGTTTAGATAATTGATACTGGTTTACAGAATCTAATGCTGTCATCCTCTGTATATGTATTTAAATTAGCCTGATCGCATATTCTATCAACTCTCCGACAAAATATCGGAAAACCCAGTTATAAGTAAGGTTAGGTCGCGGTAAACAGCGACACAGCGCAGTTATACATTTAACCATTCAAAATATTCGGTATAGAAATATCGACATTAGAACTTACCAATAACTTATTATAATGAAGTAACATCTCAATATGAACGATCTTGCAAATTACAATGATAGATTCTTTCATGATAGTGATCTATGGTTATGTTCAAGGTGCTGCCAGTTTTTACGATTTAGTACCGTCCCAAAATATTATTTCAATTATTATCAAAACTCTGTGAATTAAATCGTTAACGCGATCCAATACCAAGTAATGCTAAATCAGGTGATTTGGTTTGAACATTTGTTTGCTTAGAAATACTACAGATGCTTTAATTAAATACTGCAAGTAGAACACATCTTGGCCTTGTCGGCAGAAGATCATTTTTTGAAAACTTTTTATAAGCCTAGAAAAAAATTAGCATCAGGCCTTAAAAAAAACTGTCTTGTGCAAAATATCCTATTTACAAATCCATTTTCGGCCAATGTTTTTATTGTATAGCTTAGCAAATTCAATTTTATTTCGATTATCGGAGGAAATTTTCATATATGTACCAGAACTTGAACTGGCTTAGCAGAGGTGAACATTGAATTTGCAATTGAGAAATAACCCTTATGCCGTCTACGCATTGTATTCAGTTACCGCCCACTGCTGGTGGTATAAAGACGTTCTTTACCTTAGTACCGCTCTGTTCTGTGAAATTTTTTCAACTAAAATCAGATTACGTGTAATCGTTTTTTTAATTCCTAGTCATATACAATGGGGAGAAAAGATAATAAAAAAACTGGGTACGCTCAGTGGACTAAAAAATTAAAATACGCGCTGGAATGGTTGTGTAAGTTCAAATAATTATTTTCATAATTAAACACCGGAGCGACCACGTGAAATAAATAATTTTGCCTCGATTGCTCGAGATATCCAGACGATCATTTTTTTAATTTTTCGTCAACATTAAAATAAACATAAATTAGAATTTTTACATGGAGTCATACAAACTCGTTATGGTGCTATATAGCCAATGAGATAAAAAGTATTTTACCGTTTGTTTCATTTTTGTAGGATTTATAGAAAAAATATTAAAAAATTGTAAAATTTATAACCGCGCGATTCCTGCGTGTTTGTTACTTTGAAACTGCCGTGACAGCTACTTTTTTGAGTCAACATTAAATATTTTATATTTATGTGTGTTGTCTGTGGTTTACTTGATAATGAAAGATACATATCTATGGAAGTACGTTTAATATTTAATATAAATTTTTATACGTTTTAATGGAAGAATTTAGATTTTAAAGTTAAATACAGTAATATAAAGCCTTGGCATTTAGTATAAAGATGAAAGTCGTGTTTACCAAGCCAAACTAAATGATATAGTACTAAATGGTATGTAAGCACAAAGCCTGAAGATGCACATAACCTCAATTAATTTGAACACAAAATATGGAAAACGATCGAAGGCATAACTCTCGGAATAATCCAGTAATGTTTAACGTTAAAGGGTACTCACAGGTAGCTTTTCAATTATCACGTGGAAAAGCACATTTGATATTTACAACACATCAAGCTGTAAAGCGTCTTGTTCATTTGACAGATAGGCCATAGATATGTGTGTTAAATAAGATGCTCAGCTTACTACATTTGAGTTACTGTAGGTAGTAGGTACTGGAGTAGTTGTTTTTTTTTATTATTTATATTGGCTTTTCCCACTAATGGTGATCTTGGCCATACATAGTTGACATTTATTTATAAATAAATACAGCGAATAACCAATGTAACATACTTTGTCTATGTGTCCCCTCCCCCTCCCAAAACCGATAAAAATCTGCCTCTTTTCGCAGCTACTGCTCCCGCTGAACTCCGAGCTATTCAATCGATTAAGAACTCAATTCTTTTTATGTTTCGATCAAAATATATCAATCGTGTAAATGTTTCGATCCTGCCCATAGCTACTGTAAATAATATGAAATTAATTAGGTTCGCAATAAAACAACGTGCTTTGCTAGGCTGACAAAAAATGGAAGAAGTTTATTACATACCATAGACTCTTTTCGCCTTGTCTTAGGACCCATGAAACCTTACCCAATCAAGGCAATGCAAGTAGAATGCTGCGATCCTCATTTACATGTAATAAGTCAATAACATCCCATCCCTTGATTCATAAACTTCAATGCTTAAAGTAAGAAGTTAATTCAAATCCCTTTTGGAAAAATCATTCTCCTCCCCCTCTCTATGATTACTACAATTCTCTCCTGGAAGGCGATTTTCGATCTACTTAACGACACTTAAATCGTCCTTTCCTTCAAATTAACGATTTTTTCGGATTATTCGTATGAAGCGAATCCGTTTCTCTCTATGACAGATGGAATCCTTAAATTTTCGATTGCGCGCCAAAACGTTAGTCTATTTGCGGCATGTTCCAGAAAGGAAGATATGGTTTAAGGACCACCATCAGAATTGAAATGGCTTTAGCCGTGTTTGGTGACCAGATCTGAATAGATACTCACATTCAGTAAAAAGCTTGACATGAAGGGAGTTCCGGCACCTTTTTTAAAAAAAAAAAAGCCCTGCTTTAACTAGCTTTGAACATACTTCAAGCAAGATGTACTCTGATACAGATGCCAGGAACGAAGTTCTTGTTTTCTTTTTGGATCAGTTTAAATGTATTTAAGGATGTATCGAATGAAACCGAAAAAATATATTTTTTATTATTGAAGTAGCATCGCATAAATTGCTAATGGAACGAATAAAATAGAATTAATTCGTTCCATGAGCCATTTTTGTGCCGAAGTTCGTTTTCTCCTTTCATGCTTATAGTTAACAAAGGGTCAAGATCGCTCGCCAAATTTTGCTTTTTGAAGTGGGAGTCATGTTGCGTGTGTACTCCAGAGTAGCAACTGACGAATTGGTGACCCATAATCTAACCAATTACTTTTAACTTTAAAATCTAAAATCTACCATTAAAACGTATTAAAAATTAAATTTAACATTAAACGTATTTCCATAGATATGTATCTTTCATTATCAATTCAACGACAGACAACACACAGAAATATAAAATATTCAATGTTGACTCGAAAAAGTAGCTGTCACGGCAGTTTCAAAGTAACAAACACGCAGGATTCGCGCGATTATAATTTCTACAATTTTTTAATATTTTTTCTACAAATCCTAAAAATATGAAACAAACGGTAAAATACAGGTTATCCCATTGGCTATATAGCACTATAACAAGTTTGTATGACTCCATGTAAAAATTCTAATTTTATAATTTTTTTAATGTTGGCGAAAATTTAAAAAAAAAATGATCGTCTGGATTTCTCGAGCAACCGAGGCAAAATTATTTATTTCGCGTGGTCGCTCCAGTGACTTATTATGAAAATAATTATTTGAACTTACCCAAACATTCAAGCGAGTATTTTATTTTTTTAGGCCACTGAGCGTACCCAGTTTTTTTTATTATCTTTCCTCCCCATTGTATATAACTAGAAATTAAAAAAAACGAATACACGTTAACTGATTGTAGCTGAAAAAAATTCACAGAACAGATCGGCACTAAGGTAAAGGACGTCTTTATACCGCCAGCAGTGGGCGGTAACTGAATACAATGCGTGAAACCCTTACGTAGACGGCATAAGGGTTATTTCACAATTGCAAATTCAATGTTCACCTCCCCGACAATCGATCAATATTCGTGTAAAAATACAAGAAAATGCATATTTTGTAAAGTTCTGGTACATATATGAAAATTTCCTCCGATAATCGAATAAAAAATTGAATTTGCCAAGCTATACAATAAAACATAAGCCGAATATGGGTTTGTAAATAGGATATTTTGCACTTGACAGTTTTTTTAGGCCTGATACTTTATTTTTTTCTTGGCTTACAAAAAGTCTTCAAAAAATGATAGTCTGCTGACAAGGGCAAGATGTGTTCTACTTGCAGTATTTAATTAAAGCATCTGTAGTTTTTTTAAGCAAACAAACGTTCAAACCAAAAACACCTGATTTAGCATTACATTGTTATAACTCTACTTAAGGGAAGTTAATAATTAATACTATTCATATAAAATAAAAGGAGGAACGAGTAAAAAAGGAATTTACTTAGTTGTAAACACTATTAAAAATTTATTTAAAAAAACATGTATAAAGAAGGGTGAGTCTTAATCTAGGTTAATACTAGTCGTAAATTATAGTTCTTATATGGTACCGCGGATCTCCATGTTCGCACTTATCACTGATACACAAAAGCGGCCACTTGGGCTGGTTCCGAAGGGCGGAGTCGGCAGGCAGCGACTCCTGAGAAGGCAGCTTCCTCGTTGGGATATCCTCAGCACCGCTCCAAGGGGGAGAGCAGGAAGTTTCTCGGCGGAGGCGAGACGGTAACTTCTGCTAGGGCAGCTCCCTGGTCGGAAGAGCCTCGGTGCCGCTCCAAAGGGGGAGAGCAGGAAGTTTCTCGGCGGAGGCGAGACGGTAACTTCTGCTAGGACAGTTCCCTGGTCGGAAGCTGCCTCGGAGCCGCTCCAAGGGGGAGGGCAAGATGATGACTTCCGAGATGATGACTGCGTGACTGTTGAGAACTAGGCGAGATCGTGACCGCCGAGAGGGCAGCCTCCTGGGCGGAGGCGCCTCGGCGGCCGCCCCAAGGGGAGGCGAGATGATGACTCCTGAGAGGCGAGAGCGTGACTGTCGAGAGGGCAGCTTCCTGGTAGGAAGCGCCTTGGGCGACCGCCCCAAGGGGGGGCGAGAGCGTGACTCTTGGTTGCGGAATCTGTTGAGAACTAGCGAGATCGTGACCGCCGAGAGGGCAGCCTCCTGGGCGGAGGCGCCTCGGCGGCCGCCCCAATGGGAGGCGAGATGATAACTGTTGAGAGGCGAGAGCGTCCTGGTAGGAAGCGCCTGGGCGACCGACCCAAGGGGGGGCGAGAGTGTGACTGTTAGAGCTGAATCAGTTGACTTCACCCGCGCGATCTGGCGACCGTAGCGCCTGTCGTGGGGCGCTGGAACTAAAGTGGTTCCGCTTTACCCCACTTCGGTACGTTGTTTGAGTCCGTGGCGCTGGCATCGACATTCTCACCGCTAGAGTTACTATCATTTTAAAAGATGTTAAAATTTGTACAAAAGACCTTCAAAACAATAAATTACAATGGCCTAGCCTTGGGCGAGGTTTTTACTGCCGGGTCGCTTTCTTAACGATACACCCATTTCAGAATTACTACTTAATGAGGGTCTAGAGATAAATCTGCCGACTAATGGGTGTATTTCCAAAAAATTAGCTTTCTAATTTTTTATTGCGATTTCCGGCCACGCTATTGACTAAATTGCTTTGGCCTTTCTGTGAATTCAAGTCATGTATATACCTAGGGACATATCAACTTGGTATTGGATCGCCTTAACGATTTCATTCACAGAGTTTTCATTATAATCGAAATAATATTTTGGGACGGTACTAAATCGTAAAAAATGGCAACACCTTGAACAAAACAATAGATCACTATCATGACCGCCTCTGTCACTGTAATTTGCAAGATCGTTCAGATTGAGATGTTACTTCATTATAATAAGTTATTGGTAAGTTCTAATGCCGATATTTCCCTCCCGAGTATTTTGAATGGTTAAATGTATAACTGCGCTGAGTCGCTGTTTACCGCGACCTAACCTTACTTATATCTGGGTTTACCGATATTTTGTCAGAGAGTAGATAGAATATGCGATCAGGCTAATTTAAATAGATATACAGAGGATGACAGCATTAGATTCTGCAAACCGTTATCAATTATCTAAATTTTAAGTTCTTTTCAATCAAAATTATTTAATATTTTTCCAAATATTTACTCTGAATCCACCCAATGACGTCACAATACATTAATACTCGTTATTATCTGACAAACTCATGATAAAATGTGGCAAGTAAAAACACTCTTATTTCTTAAGTAAATTTTTCAATTCCAATGCTGTTCATGTGGGGCTAAGATGGACATTTAAAGAATATGTACAAATTAAATCGATTTTGCATCGGACACTACATTCTACGTCACGGGCGTGTCTAATATACGCTTACTCGCCTACACTATAAGATGAACACGCAATACTGTATGAGATCTACTGCTATAAGGCTTTTGTCCTTATTACAATTTTACAATTATGTGTTGCTACTTTCACTATCTCACAAGATGTTTTTATCTGAAAATCATCGTTACATATATTTTTTCAAAATAATTAAATAATTTTAGTGTTTTTCGAATGAAATTTTATCTTTTGGCTTATTACAGTGCTTGTCGGGTAGTAAAAACACCTTCTCATCACGAAGGAAGGCCTTTTATAGTGTTTGTCGGGTAATAAAAACATTTTCTCATCACGCACGAGGGCATTTTGTCACTTTGTTACTCTATTTACTAAGAGGTTGCACACGACCTTACGTGACGCGTAGTAGTTTAGTACTAAAGCTACGAAATTAAAAGCAATACAGTTTCGCTTTTATCTTGCCACTTTGAGATTTCTACAACGCGTCTATATGTTTGCATACACCGCATTGTTCTTACAAAATATTCTTACTGAAATAAAATAATCAAATCTCTTCAAAATAAGATTTTCGTTCTTAATGTAACGTTCTGTTTCTGTAGGTTTCAGTTATATTTTTGGGCTAGAACCAAACCATAATCCTACCACAGTCTTACCATGGATCTACTGAATCCAGAGCGTGTCTCCATCAAGAAGGAACCGGGGCCACAGGATGAAGGCGGTTGTGAAATGCTGTATGGGGATATGGATTTTGACTTTTCAGATGTAAAGAAGGAATCCTTACAGCATGCGGAGAGTACTCGGAAAGCCTGTAAGTTGCGATGTTTATGTCAAAAACTGTTTTGCGTAAAATTTCGATGCTGGTAATCCATGTCAGTTTTGAGTTGCCCAGGCACGCCATAATTTTTGTTAAGAAGTACCTGTTCTTGTTGTTTTTGCCGTACTTTGGTATTTAAATTTAATATTATATTTACGGGAAACTGCCACAAGTTACATTAGGGTGCATTAAAACACATGTAATATTGATTCAATCATCATTTCTCTAACAATACAAAACTGTTTATAGAATGTGCTCAAGAGTAAATAGCATATCCTCCTAGAAACGAACATCTGCGGTCCTTCTTATTTCCTTAATGAACCCTTAAAGCCTGTTCTCCAAATTCCCGTTTTTAAAGGGTATTTATCAATCGTATCACTTATAGTGCATTTTAAAAATAAAAGTTTAAAAAAATATATATTTTTGTTTGTAGTACTCTCCAGGAGATGGACGACTGTAATTGTACTGTTTTATAATGCACTTCGTCTGGACTTATCAATTGAGTATTATTGATTGGTTTTTAGGTGGCATTAAAGTGGGGGAATCCCTTTTATGGAAATCGACATAGACCTTACAGATGTTAAAAACGAATCCCTTGAACGCCTTCAAAGAAAAACACAGACAACAGGTAAATAAAGATTCGTGTTTTTTTTTACATTTATTGAATTATTGATGCTTATACTTATACTTATTCGTAATGTTTTTCAGACTCATTGACTGATCAAAATACACGTTCTTTGGAAAAACCATTCTCTTGTTCCCATTGTAAGTACTCCTGCAAGTTAAAGTCTAATTTAGAACGTCACGTGCGGACTCACAGTGGAGAAAAACCTTTTTCTTGTTCCGACTGCAAATATTCATGTTCTCGAAAGGAAAATTTGACGATACATATGTTGACTCACGGTGCAGAAAAACCTTTTTCATGTTCCGCTTGCAATTATTCATGTTATCAAAAGCGTTATTTGAAGATACACATGCTGACTCACAGTGGAGAGAAACCTTTTTCATGTTCCTTTTGCATTTATTCATGTCCTCGAAAGGGAGATTTGACAAAACACATGTTGACCCACTGTGGAGAAAAGCCTTTTTCATGTTCTGTGTGCAATTATTCATGTTCTCAAAAGGGAGCTTTGACGAACCACATGCTGACTCACAGTGGAAAAAAACCTTTTTCATGTTCCGTTTGCACTTATTCATGTTCTCGAAAGGGAGCTTTGACGAACCACATGCTGACTCACAGTGGAAAAAAACCTTTTCATGTTCCGTTTGTGCTTATTCAAGTTCTAATTGCAACTATTTTTGTTCTCAAAAGGGTGTTTTGACGCGACACACGCTGACTCACAGTGGAGAAAAACCTTTTTCTTGTTCTGACTGACACTATTTTTGTTCCATCCTGGAGAATCCCTTATTACGCATTCCTAGAGAATGCCTAAATAACGATAACGTACATTGTTCATAAAAATTAATAAAATTATCCGCTCGTAGAATAATTTCCGATTTAACCCGTTTGTATAAAATCATTAATGCAATGTTTCATACCCCTGATTGATTGTATGTAATCTCTTTTAATATTCAAAGCAGGTCATTTACAAGACAGTACCTACCATATTATTGTAGCAATTCTACATTAATGTCCCAATATTACACTAATATGCAAGGATTCAACAGCTAGGAAACAAATCCTACGATGTTGTTGATATATATAACACATCAATTTCAATGCTTAAGCATACCTTTTTAAAGAGTTTTTCATCAAGTGGGGGAGTATTTTAATAAAGGTATTTAATTTGACTAACACATTGACATATGTCGGATGAAAGAATTTTTTTTTTTTTGATTTTTTATAATTTTTATATTTTGTATCTACATGCTGTGGAGATCAAATTCAATAACATTTTAACTTTATTTTTTTTTTGCTATTGTTTTGTATAGTTGTTTCCTGCACTATTTACGTGCATACTTTCTTTTATATTTTTATATATGTATTTGTAAAAGCCTCAATAGGCGTTAAATAAATAAATAAATGAAACAGAAGCAAACATGGTCATGAAATTAGTGAACTTTTCTCAATTTACTCTGCTCTGTTTTTAATACAAATGATGTGTCAAATCAACATGTAAATAATGATTCTCAAGAAAGTACCTACTCGCTCAGTCATGTCTAAATTTCAAGGACTGAAATATTCAAAACTATGAAATCACTAAACTCAAACAAAGGTCTAAGTACAGATGCCATTCCACCATTATTTATATCAAACTGTGCTTAATCTCTTGTTAATCCTCTTAATGTTATATTTCGTAAATCTCTTAAAGAAGGTGTTTTTACTGATCTTTGAAAAATAGCACGAATCAATCCTCTCTTCAAATCTGGGAATAAAAGCGACATCTCTCATTATAGCCCAGGAAGTATACTCTAATGTTTTGGTAAAATTTTCGAAAGCATTTTTACACATTTTAAACATATTTTAGGTTTTTTTCAGAATGGATTCTTATTCAAAAGATCAACTACCACAAATTTAATCGAATATGTAGATTTTTTAAGTTCCAATTTTGACATTAGAACACAATTATATGAAGTTTATACTGATTTCCGAAAGGCGTTCGATAAAGTCAGTCATCCTCTTCTGATCCAAAAACTAAAAAGAACAGGTTTCCACGACAGCCCCCTGAGGTGATTATATCTTATATCTCTCACAGGAGTCAATAAGTTAATATTTATGAGTCCTCTCCCAAACTTGTCACATCTGGTGTCCCTCAAGGATCCCATTTAGGTCCATTACTCCTTATTATATTCATAAATGACCTAACGGCAAAACTTTTTTTTAAATGTTTATTATATGCGGATGACTTAAAAATGTTCATCCCGTGAATTCACAAGAAGATTGCGAAACTTTGCAAAAAGACCTCCTCACACTGTCTCAATGGTGTATAGATAATGCAATGGAATTAAATAATAGCAAATGTAATATCATCTCGTTCCCTTACACGATCTGTGAGGAAATCCTAAAACGAGTAGATTCCATTAGAGATCTGAGAATTTTACTTGAGTCGAAGCTAACCTTCAGAAACCATTACCAAAAAATTGTCAATCAGGCCAATAGAATGCTCGTTTTCATCACTAGAATCACTAAATCATTTAAGGACATTAGTAGCTTCAGAATCTTGTACTACTCATATGTAAGAAGCATCTTAGAGTACGGCTCTGTGATTTGGTCACGAATTTATGCAATTTATAGCAGGAAAGTGGATTCCGTTCAAAAAAATACTAAAGAATACTAGCTTACAAATCTGTAGTACATGTAAATGGTACCCACAGCGGGCAGCGGACGTAAATCCACTCCGAAGTTGAAGCACGATTATCGAAGTCACCATAGAGGGTAGAGCGCATACCGTTTTCGCCGTCTACTACACTAATGGAAACCTAGTGAGAGAAGACCTAAGTAAATTGCTCAATCTGGGACCAATTGTTGTGATTGGAGGCGATTTGAACGCCAAACACAACTACTGGAATAACTACAGAGGTAATGCGAACGGAAAAACGCTCTTTACACACTTGCAGACAAATACCTATTCGATAACGGCGCCCGACAGACCTACGCACTACTCGCAGCTCTCTAGATATTCGAGTACATTGGATATCGTACTCGAGAAAAATGTAAAGACAATATCTCCACTGCGCACGCCAGACGAGCTGTCATCGGACCACCTGCCCGTGAGCTTCACTATAGGAGGCACAACTTCAAGGAGCCCCAGAAAACAGCGCAATTATAAGAATGCGGACTGGGAAGGATTCAAAAAGGAAGTCAAAGAACGAATTCATCTCACTTCAGAAACTCTGCGCTCGCCACAACAAATCGACGCAGCTACAAGCACTCTCACAGAGATACAGTGGGTTGCCATATTAATAGGGACACCTATGGAAAATATGTTTTTTCCACTTTGTGTTCATAAAACACAGATGTTTATAATTTTAGGTGCGGTTATTATTATTTATTTACAAGGACAATGAATTTAGAAAAATTAAACACCGTATTTGTCCTTAATCTACGATTATTATTTATTTTTATATTATTTTTAAACATTATCGAACAAAAAGTCAATATTTCGTAATTTCGCCTTTAGCCGCAATAACAGCTTGTACACGCCGTGGTATACTCTCAATGTACAATTTTGCAGTAATCTTTAGATCAGGAGAATGATGCCACACCCGGATGAGGGTTTCGATGAGCTTCTGCTTCACTGTGATCACCTCCTTGGCAATCTCCCTCTTGGTGAGCTCCTACAGGTTTTTAATAGGGTTCACGTTAGGGGAAGTCCCCAGCCAAGGTAAAACCTGCACATTTTTTCAGCCAGAAATGCAGTGACAGTCCTGGCTTTATGACAGGAGGCGGAGTTGTGCATAAAGACGTATTCCTGGCCACCAGGGAACGATTCTCCGACTTGAGGCAGTAATCGATTTTCCAGTATTTGTCTGTACTGATCCTGCCTCATAGTCCCTTGCACGATGTGGAGGCGCCCCATCCCTTTGGAAGAGATGACTGACCACATCATGATACTGGTAGGGTGTTTGATAGTCTCTACAAGGCAGTCCGGATGAAATTTCTCTCCTGGGCGTCGTCGGACGAACGATGATTAATCCAACAAAATTTGGAATATGGACTCGTCAGAGAAGCACACCAAAAAAGGGCCATAATCAAACTAATGGAATTTTTCGAAAGCTTGAAAACCACAAAAATGTTAATTACCATATTTCAGTTCTCTATAGTCATGTGTTGGTGCGCGTTGGCCCATTCCAGTAGTTTTATCCTCATATCTACTGTGAGGCGAGGTTTTTTAGCTGGCCGATGACAAATGAGGTTCTCCTCAGCCAATATCCTCTGGACTCTCCTTTGGGAGACTTCGATATCTTCTTCGTTGATCATCAAGGTCAGACGAGCCACACTCTTTTTGCGGTTTTGGAGACAGACGTCTTTGATTTTGCGACCAGTAAGAGGTGTAGTGATTCGTTTTCTGCCACATTTCCCAATGTGATCCAATTCAAGGGGCAGGTTTTGATTGATTTTCTAATTTATCCTGTTCACCACAGACTTTAAAATACCTGTAATGGCTGCTATATCCCTTTGGAAATGTTGAGTGTTTAACAATAGTGTCTTCACTTCCGGAAATTTTCTTGGGGACGTGTCTGAAGACCTAGCCATACTGAAAAAACAGAACATTGGACTCAATATGGAAAAACTATTCACTGAAATGAATCATATGAAAAAAAAAATTACAGAAATTAATAGATAATTAATAATTACTTACATTTTTGTATAGCTAAACTGTTAAAACTCGTAAATATAATTATAATATATATTTATTTACCAGAACTTCAATCACGCATTTTCACAAAAATGCTGACCATGTGCAAAAAACCTTAAATTTTCGAGGGATGTGGCACTTTGCGAGTGTTGCCACTTCTTAAAAGTGTCAGTGGTGATACCAGCAACAAAAATAACGAAGGAATGGCCATCATATCCAAGTTATTTAGAAGTAGAGACAACGTAAACATAAAAATCAGCAAATATTGGAACTGTCCCTATTAATATGGCAACCCACTGTAATTCAAACAGCACAAGACACACACATACAGTGCTACAACTATGTCTAGAAATGTATTAAATTGGAACTAAATTTTTCATTACTATGGCAACACCGAATTAGTTGCTTTGTCTATGACGTTTCGTATGTCTGTCATGTTATGGTCATGTTGCTCCGATTTACTGTCTTAAATCCGTGTATGATCCGCTCATTTAATAATTATTTTTTCATTGTTTGCCTGTATATTGTTTGAATTTAATTAAAATGAACAAACCGATACGTAGTGGTGCAAGAGAAGTTATATACAGCGTTTTTCAACGCTGCCTAGCCGAATATCGCGCGAAGATGCTCCTATCTAATTTAGAAGATGTTTACAAACGAACTGCAGAAATTACTGGTACGTAGTATAGTTTTTTTAATAAATTTCATTAGTATTAGAAGATTTATGCCAATTTTCGAGCGATTATAACCGTTACAATCTGATTTGAGGTTATGCTTAACAATCCGAATTTGACATTTCCTTTTGACAGTTCATATGAGGCCACAGGAAAAAGGGAATAACTCAATTAAAAAAAAAAATTTGCAACTTCTTTAAACTCATAGAAAAGTAACTTTTTTCTTAATTTTATCTTTCTTTCTTTCTTTCTAAATGAATATTATCTAGTATGTGTTTTTTTAACTATAATTTTTTTCTATAATACTAATTTTAATGATGTTTTTCACACACAGGAAAATCTGAATCAACGGTAAGACGAATCGTCAAGGAAGGGGAAAAGGCAGACGGAAAATTTGAAACACCGGGAAAACGGAAAATAGGACGCCCTAAAAAAGAGTTGGATGATTTTGATATTTGTGCCATTCGACAAAAAATTCATTTTTTTTACATAGTGCGAAAAGAAGTCCCAACTTTAAGAACATTACTAACTGTACTCAAAGAAGACATTGGATTTGATGGTAGCCGGGAATATTTAAGAAGAATTTTGCATTCCATCGGCTTTGTTTATAAAAAGTGCAAAACAAACAGAAGTGCTCTTATTGAAAAAACAAATATTGCGGCGAAAAGAGAGCATTACTTAAAAATTATCATGGATAACCGAAATTTACCTGAAGAACTGCAAAAAAATATTATTTACTTGGATGAAAGTTATATCCATTCATCCTACAAGCTAAAGAAATGCTGGCAATCTATGGATGTGACAGGAGTTCAACACGATATTTCAAAAGGTAAGCGCTGGATCATTGTTCACGCTGGAAGTGAAATGGGTTTTGTCCCTAATGCCCTATTAATTTTTAGTGGAACAAACAAAAAAGAGGATTACCATTCTGAAATGAATGCACATAATTTTAAAAAGTGGGTTGTTGAGAAGCTCATACCCAATATAGCAGAGCCCTCCATTATTGTCATGGATAATGCGCCTTATCACAGTGTTGTGAGAAACAAGGCACCAACAACCTCAACGAGAGTTAATGACATAAAAGCATGGTTATTACATAACAACATTGTTTTTGACAATTCATTAAGGAAACCATCATTGTTGGCTCTGGTTAAAATGCATAAGCCAGAGCCTGTATATGATATTGATGAAGTATTAGGAGAGCATGGTCACACGGTTGTAAGGCTTCCCCCTTACCACTGCGACCTTAACCCGATTGAGCTAATTTGGGCACAGGCCAAACGAAAAGTTGCATCTCAGAATATTGGAAACACGGTCAATATAAAAGAGCTGACAGAAAATGCTTTTAATAGCATAAGTGCTGATGATTGGAAAAATTGTTGCAAACACGTGATGAAAATTGAGGCAGAATATTATGCACGAGGCAGTACTCTGTATGATGATATCGATGAACTGATAATACGTTTAGATGAAGATGAAGATACGGAAGAAGAAGAATCGCATGAGGACGAAGATAATAATTACATGTCAGGTGTTGAATTAATAGACTCAGATTTTTAAATACCTTTTGTACCTACGTTTTTATAGCGAAATAAACGCCCACTTAAGACTTGTTTTGTTTTATTTTACTTCCATTTAAATTACAGTTTTTTGTGCAAATTTTTTGAAAATACAACGTTTACTTTCCACAAGACGGCGCTACGTGCCACACAAGCAACGAAACCATTGATTTTTTACGATTGAATATCAAAATAACACCTCTTATTGGAAAACCCTGTATTATCTCGTGAATAAAAATTGTTTACAAGATGAACACACGTGTAGTCTGGGATAAAATGGATTGACCTCTACTACTATCAACATTCAGCACACATGACTGCATTAGTATAAAATATGCGTACTTCCATGTTTATGCAATTGACACCTATTACGCTTGATAAGTACCTGCATAATATATTTCAGTGAAACATTATAAATCGCCCTTCTACGTAATTATCTTCCTTGCAAAGCGTTACATCATAATAAAAGTTTCGACATCATCATTATCATATTCTAAGGGTGCGTACGCGAATTAGGAGAAAGGAACTAAGCAACCGCAAACGGCGCGAAACGCCACTAGGTTCGCGGAAATTTTTTCCTGTTGATATCCACTTTTAGAATTTGATGTAGAATCATCTGCTTTCCGAAAGTACCTACCGCTAATTTCTGAATACCGCAATTTTTTGTTTAAACTCAAAAATACGTTCTTGGATCATTCTTTTTTTAAACTTGCATTCAGTTTCCAATGAGCCATCTTGGTGCTGCCATTTAAAACCTTTTAAACGATCGCAGCGCCCTCAATTTTTGTCTACATTATATTGCCGAACTGTACCTCTCAAAGAAGTACATTCATACACGATCAAGCTTCCCGAGTATGTCTTATCGCTCATCAAGGACAAAAATCGCCTGCGACGCATGTTTCACCGCACGCGCGACGAATATTTCAAGCAAAAACATTTTCAAACCGGTGATCTTATATACATGCATTTAGTTTTTTCAACATTAATAATCAGTTGTCTTACATCGTGGATCCATTTGAGAAGCTCGTCAAAGTCTCTTTGTAACTCTTGTATAGCTATTGATCGATTTTCATTGGATACAAGAGCAGTATCATCAGAAAAAATGAATTTACGAGCTTTTTTGAAAATCTTTCACAAAGCAATAACATAGTTAATATGTAACTTTTGACCTAGAATTGACCCTCGCGGTACTCCTGATTTGGTATATCTTGATTTACTTATTTAATTGAAATCTTCACACTCATTTTTCTATTTGATAAATATTTTTTGAAGAATATGTTTACCCCGGATTCCTATAATTTCAAGTATTTTAATTATTTGTATATGGCTGAGTGTATCGAAATCTTTTGAGAAATCAATAAATAGAACCAGTACATGTTGTTTAAAGTTAAGTTGTGAATTTATATAATAATTAGAAAAATTTTCGAGCAATTTACGGCAACTTTTTTTTATTGAAAACAATACTGGCATTCATAAATAATACTCAGATTTCTTAAATATTTATCTAAATTAATAGATATAAATTTTTCTTAATTTTTTTCTAATGCAGGTAGTATGGAAATCGGTCTGTAATTATTAATTAAGGAGTGATTTCCATTTTAAAAGATAGGCCTTACGATGCTATATTTTAACTCATCAGGAATGTGTCTCGTGTCAATTATTTTGTTTTTTAAGTGTGTAATTACAGGACTAAGTAATTTTACATATTTAAAAAAATCAAACATACGAATTAAATCCCCGCCTGGTGTCTTGGAATTTTTCATACCTCCGATAACTAATTCAATTTGTTTTGCATTTTACTCTTCGTATGTACGTTGAATGAGGTAAAAAATATTCCTGAGGCATTCAGACGCTCGGACAATACATTCAAGTAATAACTTATTTCCAACTGCCGTAAACTAATAATACTAGTAAAGTTATTCTATCAAATACTTGATTTCTTTTGTCCATATGTCTACGTAAAATTTATCATGTGTTAGTATCGATATTTTTTTGTGTAAATTCAGGTTGTTGGTTTTGTATGTTGCAAGAAATAATAATTATTGTAATATTTAATAATTGAAGACAATATTAGCGAATCCTAAATGAAAATCTGAAAGGGAATATTTACAACTGTAATTTTATCTGTATGCGAGTTCCCAATGTAATTTATGAGTAGTAAAATAATAAGAAATAAATTTAAAATTAAAAGGTACCTGACAGCTATGTTAAACCTCTCTCTGGGTTTGTCATAATGCAATGTCATAATGTAATGCAATGTCAATTCAATGTGCAGTTTGTCATACTAAAGTCTTATAATCTTGACATTCGTCGTAAACCACTTGCTGTTTTTTTCGATCTTGCAAAAGCATTTAATACGGTCTCTCATCCTCTGCTGCTAAAAAAACACAGGAGGTTGGAATAACAGGAGTAGCTTACACATGGTTTGAAAAGTATCTAATAAACCGAACACAACAAACTCACATCAACTATGATAAAATACATAAAAGCAAATAATTATCTGTGTCCTATGGTGTTCCTCAGGGTAGTATACTAGGACCAATTTTATATCTTATATACATTAACCCACTATGTACCATGAATATGATGAATATTAATAGAACGTGCTCTACCCTTAAATCAACAAAGGTAGAAATAGTAATATTTGGGAATAATAATAGACAACCAGCTACGTTAGGAAGCCCATATCAGTGACACTGTAATAAAACTCCGTTAACACTGCCATATATTTTGCTCACTTAGGTCCATCTTAAATTTAAAGACTCTAAGAAGCGTATATTTCGCCCTTCTCCAATCCATAGCAACATATCGCTGTCCTAGTTCTTGTATGTTCAATAGACCTTTTTTAGCAAAACTGAGTTATGAATGCCAATATGTTCATTAGCCTATTGCGCATTAATGAAGCTAAAAAAAACATATTTTTCTTTTTTAAGTGACATTTTCAGCATTTTTCGAGTGCCAATATCCACTCACGGAACAATGTTTTAGTTATCATTTGCTCAAACTCCCGGATATTGAACATTCAAACACTCAACGTTATGAATATAATATTTTTTCAAAAGTTCATAGAAATTTGTTCAACATCCCGCCGAACGTTGAGTGCTTGAATGTTCAATCTCCACTTTCAACCAATCAGGAGTCGGCTAGTTAAGATGAGCGGCCATGTTGGTGTTTAGTTGTTTTCTAACTGTCACCGGAGTTACGCATCATTCCACTAAAAAATACGTTTAATTGCGAATATACTACTATTATTAAACTGAAAATAACTTCACCGACTTCAGAATCAATAAACCTTAGACCAGTAGCTTAAACAGAGAGTTAAGTCTTCAAATTATGTTATTTATAGGCTTTTTCACCATATTTTACATGTATTTCTTGAATTTGCTAGGCAAATATACAGAATGCTCCATTTATTATTTATATATTCAATTATTTATTTATACCCTTAGGGGTTTTACATAAAATGAGTCTTAATAAATTATATCAGTGCATTAAAACGTATTTTTACTCTACATTCTATTCTATTTTTGCTACTTTTAAAATATTCTACAGATAAAAAATATGTTCGTACACTAAAACTAATCATTTGTGGACTTTACCACTAAAAACGTATTAAATTAAACATTGTTCACTTTTCACCTTTCTTTAATAAAAATATAATTTTAAAAAAATTGACTTATTTATAAAAACAAAAAAAAATCTTTTTATTTTGGCATCATGATGTTAGTCGGCTCTAGGGTTTGTAAATCCCGCACATTCTTCAAATCCCGCGGGATTGAGGAATGTAATATAATGATTTGGAGTGCAAACCCAAGTCTGCTCGTATCTGGAACAAGCTAAGATAAGGTATCCGTCCTTTCTCCTTCATTTTAGTCGGGCCTCTTCAACGCCCGCATTAACAAATCTCAAAACAGCCCCCTCCTTAACCCATCTCACAACGTTGCCCAGCCGAGTTCCCCTTTTTGAGGCGTTCACCGTAGGGAGAGCAGCACTCTTGTAAGTAGTCACATAAAAAACGATAAATAAAAAACTAAGTAAGTAAGTAGGTACCTATTCAGATCTGGTCACCAAACACGGCTAAAGCAATTTCAATTCTGATGGTGGTATTTACATCAGGGCGATACTGAGAGTATCTTCCACTCTGAAACATGCCGCAAATATGTTATTTTAAATGAATAATTTGTGAAATAACACAAATTGATCAAATAAAATGTACTTACGCACGCCGGGGTTTGAACCCGCGACCTTCGCATCTCTAGCCAAGAGTACCACTAGACCACGGAGGCCGTAATACAAACGATTTAAGAATATTTTACATCACGCGTGCACCGACAACCAATAGTAGTATATTAGCGGTAGGTACCTTTGTACTTGTACGTTGTTTTCAAACTTATATAATATTTGGATGATTTATATAGAGCAGTTTTTTGTGAAAAATCACCTCAGGGACGCTGTTTGTATCTTTAAAAGTAATACTTTAAGTCAACTGCTAACTAAGATAAAAGTAAAGTGTTTGAAATCTGAAAATCGCCCTGTTTAAACAATTTACCACTAAATGGCTAATTGAACAAAAAATACCTCAAACTTATGGTAGCCGAATTGTTCAATCTCCAGACGACATGTTCAATATCCAAAATAATCATTCATCATTTTCAAGCCATGTTCAACGTCCACCTTTAAAGTCATAATATGGGCATATTATGGCTTCAATCTTCGAAAAACGATCTTCAAACATTTCCTGTTACACATTATGTATAAAACGAAATGACCAAAATCGAGAATTGTTTAGAATTTGCCTGTAAAAACAAAAACAAAAAAAGGTCTCATGTAAAATTTGCTAAATGGTCTATTGAACATACAAGCACTAAGGCAGCGATATGGTATAGTGAGATGGGGTGGTTGTGCTGAATCCATTATCAATCCAATTATTAAAGTTCGAAAACTTATCTTGAGATTATTATTTAAATGTCAACCTACTCATTCCTCAAATGAACTCTTTGCTAAAATCAGTGTCATAGATATTCGACAGTTATGTATTTACTAAGATAAGCTTATGTTATACCTATATGGAAAAATAACTTACTAGTGGCTCCACAATATCAAGTACACACCCATTTTTTTATTAAACCTGGGTTGCTTGATTCCTAAAGCAAATACCTCAATTCTGGTTTATCGCCCCTAAAAATATATAAGGCATTGAGTACCGAAATAAAGTCATATAATTCTAACTCCCTTTTTACTGCCCTAATAAAACATTGGTTATTTGAAAGGGGACGAGCATTCTACAAAGACTCCTTTAACTAAAAAAATATAATATATATTAAAAAAAAAACTTACTCTAACACACCTTCTTTCCAATTTCCTAAAAGGCTTGATTTTTAAACACGCACTCCGATAGTAGAATACATACAATTTTTATTTCATCTTTCAGTTCTATCTCCATCAAAATATTACTCTTCTTTATTTCTAACTTTACTTTTAATTTCTATATTAGCATTTAGTTTTATTTATTGTTTTATGTTTTTTATCTTAGATTTTATTATTTTCATATCATTACTTTTTTCTGTGTATTATTGTATTTTATTAATGAAGTATTTTATGATTGACTACCACAACACTGGCATTAGCCTAGTGTGATAGTTAAAATAAAATATACAATATCATCGTGTAAATATTAATTGAATAATAAAATAAAAATATATGTATCTCAAACAACGTGGAAGAAATCCGTTATAGCTTTCTGAAAGAATTTATTTTTATACTATTTTTGTGGCCAGCAGGTCGGACCAAAAACGCGGGGCCGCAGGTTCGATTCCCCGCCATGATCGGTAAATATTGTTCAGGCAAATAACCAATTCTTATTTCCAATATTAACTCCCTCCTTCCATTCTTTGTGACATTGTCACCAGGAGACAAAAAATACCACCAGTACAATTTATGCACCGCCTCTGATAATATGTTCTTCGGTTGCTTTTCCTAGTTTAGGCGAAGCTTAATGCTAAATCACTATTTTGATTAATCTTTATAACGAATTCGTGTACATTATGAATTCCAAAACATAGGCTTTAGATAAATTATTGAAGGTTTTCCTTTCGTTTCACTTGAGTAGAATACAAATAAAAATTAAATAACTCAATAAAAAATATAAATGTAAGCTACTATATGAAAAAAAAATGTATACTACTAAAAAAATATATTTTCAATAGAAATGTATGAACGCGTAAAGGAAACAACTTTAAAAAAAGTGTTATGGCTAAGATTATCTATGACAGTTTCACTTGATTAACTTTTTAGCTTTCTTATGAAATTATTTACAAAATAATTAAAAACCAGTTTCATGCTTGATATCGAACGTTTCTAGACTCCGTTTGTCAAGAGATTTTAATGCATATTACCTACAAAATAAAGTATACCAAGAATATACACATTTTTGGTTCATCGCATCCTTTTAAGTCCAATACGCCGCGCCGTGGAATTTTTTTTACGTGCTGGCAGAAAGCGGAAACATTGAGGACATCAGGACCAAAGGTAGGATTTTCATTATTCTGGTGGCATCCTTTTATAGTTCTATTTCTTTTCCCTTTCGATATTCTATATTTTATGAAGAAACTCGCAGTCGAAAATATTTCCGGTATATTTCCAAGAGCTATCGAAAAAAAATTTGTTCGTATTATGTCGTAAATCGTTTCATACGTACTATATATTTTATTATTATTACTTGACCCAACTCAAATGTCTGATTCACTTGATCGTGCAATGTCTTGCGTAACCGACTTCTTCTACCTTTCACATTTATAAACATATATTCTCAATAAACTCTTTTCATTGCTTATTCGCTATACATGTCCAAACCAACTGAGCGTCCTTTTCTTAATCTTAATCACAAGGCTTATACCATCAACCTTGCATTCTTTGCAGACAGCCATATTTCTCACATATTCATTTCTAGAGCATTCAGTCTGTGATGTTTTGAATATCCACATAAATAAACGATAAATAATAAACGAACGTGCTCCAAAAAATTTTTTTATGGCAGCTAACAGATAAGATTTATGACAGGCGGGCTTGAAGTGCATATGTCCCACGGGAAGGAAGAAAGAGATCGCATGGCAGTCAGTTCTTGAACGTGGGTACGTTGGCAGCTCCAAGAAATGAATACAAATCAGAAGTGTTGTGTATTACAGTTAATTAGAGAATTCAGACGGTGTTAGAAAGCTTTCCTGAATATTGAATTAAAGTGAAAAAGTGGTTCGACTCAGTGAGAATACAATTAATAATAATGACAATAATAATAATTGGATAATTTGTAGAGCGCCGTTTTGTGAAAGATCACCCCAGGGGCGCTAAGGGTTGAGCGATCGCGATTATAATATAAAATGTGTTAAATTAAACGTGATTTCGTAAATATGTAGTTCAAACTAAATTACTTGTTTTAAGAACATGAAAATAATAATAATAATGATTGCGTTGTAAAATAAAGTGAACGTATTTAAGGGCGGGAAGTGTTTAATCGGGCTAGGTTATTGATTTGGCGAGATGGCATTTTATCCACGGAGACCGAAAACCAGAGAAACAAATATATCATTAACTGTGGGTTCGAATCCTGACAGATTAGGGAGGTACAATTTTATTTACAGGAATATTTAATTACCCTTTTAAAGTCGTAGGGAGGGGAACAAAATTGAACAGATTGCAAGGGTTTCGCTAAAATGATGAAAGAAGCCGATAGGGAGGAGATCGAAAATTAAACTGATTTAGCTATATAGTGTAACCAGGTAAGTTTTCACACTAGGATTTGGAGGTGACTAACAGGGTGAGTTTTTATATTATTTATTAAATTCCAGAGGACCCTTTTTAAAGGACGGGTACAACCAAAGTACAGGAACCGAGTTTACAACGCCTGCAACCCAAATAATGTTCTCATTAAAATGAATGTGCTAGGCGAGTTGTAAATCAGCTGTGAGTGGGAGACGGGCCAATGACCTTTTCATATATAGGACAAGACGCAGGTACAGTCAGTCAAAGGGGAAGTTTTGCTAGCGTATGACCTCCCGAATTGAAAGCGATCGGATGCAACCAGACGGAACAAAATGAAAACTTTTCTTCTGTTATTTGACTTTCTAATTTAATACTTTTCATTTATTGTTTGACTTTCTAAGCTGCGAATTGGGATGCACAAAACAAATCTAGAGTCAAAAGAGGGAGATGATAATCTCCGAAATAAAACTACCAACCGAACAACTTTTCTCAACAGGTACCTTTCGAGAGGTAGGCAGCCTCTTTAAATTAAATGCAAAAATCAAACCAATTATCCGTTTATACCTACCTGAGAGGATAGGTATTCAATAGAAGTTACCCATACCTAATACACGAGGATGCTAGTAACCTCATAAAATAAATACTGGAACCAAATATTAAAGTACAGACAGTCCACATCCTAAAAATTTGGCATTTCGAGTAGACCTTACATATATCTCACATGATAATTGGCTGAATGGGTAGGCACACAACCTATCGTTAATAAGCGGGCTAAATGTCGACAAGATCGTCGTGTGTTATATATGTTATTGACCTAGAAAGGGATGTAAATCCCCGACGACGAGGGAGTTACAACGTTTTCTAGAGGTGGCACGTAACTTAGGACCTTACGTGTCACATTTTCGCGACTAGATTCGTGACAAGGGATGTCATGGTTTTCCCCTTCTACACTCAGTAAAGTAGTTTTTCCTGGAGGTGTATGAGATTGGGGCAATTCTGAAATTGGTGATGAGACCTGGTTTTCTTTATTCTGGCGTGACGGTTGCCGATTTGGAACAAGGGGAGACCCGGCCGGTTGCGATATCCAGACACGCAGATATCGATCGCCTTGCTCAAATTATCATCCATCGGTTTTGTTTGGTAAAGAGGAGGAGTCAATCTTAGCTTGATCAAATTCATTTTCTTTCCTCTCCTTCCCTTCCTAAAATATATACATGGATGGCGCCGACAACTAACACCATAAATTTATCGTATGTTTATCACACACATAAAATCTAACACTTTATTATACTCACATAACCATATGACAGGCAGAATCACGTAGTTAGTTGGGGAGCAGGCGACTTAGAAGATAAGGTTTATGAAATGATTTTAAAACACAGCGGTAATGGATTCAACTCACTCTATCTCAAAAGAACCGAGGGATACCACACATACATAAATAACTAGGTTTCTAAACCGAGAAACAAAAAACCAACACAACGTTCGGTGAAGCCTTTTTATACTGAACCGTCACGTGAAATGAGTACGTTCAAGGTCGTACGTCACGTAGACAAACTAGGATGTACACACTTGAAGGGGTGTGTAATAAAGAGAGAGGAGCAAGGGCTTGTAGAGACGGCAGGGGAGGAATTTTCCATCCCTGCGAACACATATGCAAAGCCTTATGGAAAAGCTACCTATGGGACTTTAAGGAAAAATTATCGTAGAAAGAAGAGAAGGAAAAAGTTTGAAGTAGAAAGGGCGTATCATTACAAGTCTCCAGTGAGAAATTCATAAACTACCCGCACGATCACCCACTCTGAAAAATTAATATCAGGACACATTTGTTAATTAAAATTTTTGATTATTAATTTGATTGTTTATGTTTATGGTGGTATTCGGTTCCCAACCTTAAAAATTAAAGTCGGGAGAAATTGGAACAAGTCGGGAAATGACCTGAATTTATTGCAAAATTTTCAAAAGAAATTCACTTAAAACCCATGCGATCACAACACATCCCCACTAGGAAAGATTACTATATTTAAAGATTTTACACAGATAGTTACTGTTACAATAATGGCCTCGTTAAATTAATGATACTACGAATTATAATCGATAAGTTTTATTCCTTAGAACACACATCACTGGTAACAAAAAAATGACCACCCTCGAATTCCGTAATTATTTCATGGTTGTTATTGATCCATTATTTAAAGAGAGAAGAGGAAGAAAATGGGCTTGCAAACCTATTTATAAACTAATTCATTTGAATGTATTGGTATATATAATCACAATTATTGCCCTTAGGGGAGACATCTGTCGGATATTTCAATTACTCAATACAGATACAGGTGGCATTTTTCGTTGGTTTGATTCTTGGCTAAAGTCTGAACATGCTGCCAGGGCACGGAAGAATTTATTTTTTTACACATAAACAAAAAAATAATTTTTTTAAAATAACCATAATATAAACAAAAATAATTTGAAAAATAAACATAATATAAATATGGACAAATTAATTTGAAAAACAATCATGAGATGAATATGAACAAAAAGTTCTAAAATAAGAGAATCATAATATGAACAAGTTAATTCGATGTTCCTAGGTCATCCTTCAGGTAGGTTGCTAATTCTTCTCCTTCTTATGACTGCTAGCAAAAATTTGATGGTCCAAGGTCATCCTTCAGGTGGTTTATTGATTTTTCTCTTGTTTATGACTGCAGGAACTTATTTATTCAGTCCGGGGGGTACATCGGGCGCCCCTGTAGCAATGCTTGAATCCCTTTCCATGGGTAATAAACATATTTTGCTGATAGGTCTCTTCAATGTTCCTTGTGCGGTTTTGAGGGTAACCACCCGCACTTTCCCGTCAGCTCCAGGGTGAGTAGCTAGGATCCTGGCTAGTTTCCACATATTAGGCGACAGGTTGTCCTCCTTTAGTATGACCATGTCGTCCCTTTCAACAGTCCTGAGGCCCTTGTCTTCCTTCCATTTGGTACGTCTTTGTAATTCTGCAAGATATTCCAGTTTCCACCTGCACCAAAATGTTTGAATCAGTGCATTTAATTTTTGATATTGATTCAATCGATTATATTGTATCTCCCGAACATCCTTCTCAGAGATAGAAGCTATCCCTCCGCCAATCAGGAAATGATTTGGAGTCAAGGGATTCAGGTCAGTCGGATCGTTGGACAGAGGAGTGAGCGGACGTGAATTTAAACAGCATTCTACCTGACACAATAAAGTATATAATTGTTCAAAGGTTAAACTTGAATTATCGGTTATTCTTTTTAAATGATATTTGGCGGATTTCACTGCTGCTTCCCAGAGTCCAGCGAAATTCGGTGACCGTGGTGGAATAAATCCCCACAGTATTGACAAATCAGCTAAATATTTTTGAATCTTGTCATCAGATTCCTTTAATTTATCATACAATTCTCTCAGTTGATTATATGCTCCCTTAAAATTGGTCGCATTATCTGAATATATTTTAAAGGGTTTGCCCCTCCGCGCAATGAAACGTTTTAAACAATTTAAAAAGTTGTCAGTGGTGAGGTCCGTTACCAGTTCCAAATGCACAGCTTTCGTTGAGAAACGAACAAAAATGCATAAATAAGATTTCACCAATGGAGCCTTCCTGGTGATACCGCTTTTCATCATGATAGGACCTGCGTAATCAATCCCGGTAACCTCGAACGGCCTGCTAGGTGTTATTCTGTTTTCCGGCAAGTCACCCATGATAACTTGACTGGTTACTGGATTTTTTCTGAAACATACTATACATTTATGTAATATTTGCTTAACAGTGGTTTTTCCGGCAATCGGCCAGAACTGTAATCTCACTAGAGATAACAAAGTTTGTGTCCCTGCATGTAAATGTACATAATGAAGATGTCGAATAATTAATTCTGTTAACTTATTATTTTTTGGTAAAATTATTGGGTGTCGTTGCTGGTATGATAAATGTTTCGCCTTTGTTAGCCTGCCCCCGACACAAATTAATCCATTATTTATAAATGGATTAAGCGACAAAATAACGCTACGTTTATCCAGTGAACATTTATTACTCAAAGCCCTGAACTCATCCTTAAAATGGTAGCGTTGAATTATTGCTATTAGACGATGCAATGTATTGTCCAGCTCCGGCACGCTTAACCTCCCGGTTAATTTACAGTTTTTTGTGTTACAATTATTAAAGAAACGCAATATATATGCAGTTACTCTCTTTAGCTTGTTGAGAGAGGAAAATTTTGAAAAGATGTCCCACTCCGTGACATTAGTAGACACGCATACCGCCTTGGTTTTTATCTCTGGAGGATTTATACAGGAATTTTCGGGCTTCGGCCAGCGATCGGCCTCTCTTATTAGCCAATCTGGACCCTTCCACCAAATATCTGCTTGTAATAGTTTGTTTGCTGTAACTCCTCATGATAAAATATCAGCGGCGTTTTCCTGCGATGAAACATGTCGCCAATGGGCGGGATCGCCGGCCTCTTGTATCTCGGCAACCCTGTTGGCCACAAAACTATTCCATCTAGCTGGCTGTCCTCTTATCCAGCATAGTGCGATGGTAGAGTCACACCAGTAGTATGTATCCACCTCAACCATGTTGAGCGCTTCTTTGATGTTTTTTAATAATTTCGTTAACAGCACCGCATCACAAAGTTCCAATTTTGGCAGGGATATGCTTTTTAATGGCGCTATCCTGGACCTGGAAGATATTAACTGAGAGTGCATCTTACCCTCGGCGTCCCTGGATACTAGATACGCACAGGCTCCGTAGGCCTTTTCTGATGCGTCGCAAAAACCATGGATTTGTAGGCTGTTTTGACCCCACAAGATTCTTCTCTTTATTTTCAACAGGTTTATTTGAGATAAATTTTTCATATAATTTTCCCAATCTTTTAATATTCCCTCGGGTATTTCTTCGTCCCAGGAAGTCTTAGATATCCATAATCTCTGCATAATTAGTTTTGCTACAACCGTTACTGGTCCTAGCAGTCCTAAAGGATCGAACGTTGAGGCGATACTTGACAATATCCGCCGTTTGCTTTGTACGGTACATACTGGTTTTTTCACTACATATGAAAAGTAATCAAACTCACTGTTCCAGATTAATCCTAGTATTTTTTCTTCTTGGGGCTCTTTAGATATCAATCCTTTTTTTATTTATTTATTTATTTATTGGCTCGCCAACAGAATACATCACATAATTTTAACAGTAATTTACATTTATACATGGTTATAATGATGTTTCTAATTATAGGTGAGCACAACATTCATCTCAATATTATTTGTGTAATAATAATTGGTTAGTTACAGTAATAATAAATTTAATTAAAAGAGTGTATATAAAAACAATGAGGATCGAAATCAATTATTAGGAAGAAACTTACATACTTATTAATATATTATACATATATATGTATACGCATACATGCATACATCTAAATACACATATAAATACACATACATACATATATACACACATACATAGATGCGTACATACACATTTAAATACAAACACACTCATAAGTGTGTACACTGTACGCATATTGTATGCAAACATATATACACATATGCACGCACGAATCATATATAGTGGAGCTAATGCATAAGTAGGTGATTGGTAAAGAAAATGAAATCATCAGGTATAAGTATGTGTAAGTTCTTTCTGAAGGTATTAATTGAGTTTGAAAATATATCTAAATCTAGAAGATTGCAGTATCTATTATACAATCGAGTCATTCTCGATGTTGGTTTGAAAAAACTTGTATTACTACGACAAGTATCTATCCAAAAGGTTTCAGGGTTTCTTGTGGATTTCGGTCTTATATTAAGGTTAATTTGATTAATTAAAGATGAATCATATACATTGTTAATGATTTTAAACAGAGAGATTATATCTGATACGTTTCTTCTTTTGGCGAGTGAGATTTCTTTAAAGTGAGTAAGTCTTTCAGCATAGTTACTGAGATTCCGATGTACTCCAGATTTGTAAGCTAGTATTCTTAAGTATTTTTTTTGAACGGACTCCACTTTCCTGCTATGAATTGCATAATGTGGTGACCAAATCACAGAGCCGTACTCTAAGATGCTTCTTACATATGAGTAGTACAAGATTCTGAAGCTACTGGTGTTCTTAAATGATTTAGTGACTCTGGTGATGAAACCGAGCATTTTATTAGCCTGATTGACAATGTTTTGGTAATGGTTTCTGAAGGTTAGCTTCGAGTCAAGTAAGATTCCCAGATCTCTAATGGAGTCTACTCGTTTTAGGATTTCATCACAGATCGTGTAAGCGAAATCAATTTTACGGACATTTCTCGTGAACGAGATGACATTACATTTGCCAATATTTAATTCCATGTTATTATCTATACACCATTGAGACAATGTGAGGAGGTCTTTTTGCAAAGTTTTGCAGTCTTCTTGTGAATTCACGGGTTGAAAAATTTTTAAGTCATCCGCATATAGTAAACATTTACAAAAAAGTTTTGCCGTTAGATCATTTATGAATATAATAAAGAGTAGTGGTCCTAAATGGGATCCTTGAGGGACACCAGATGTGACAAGTTTGGGAGAGGACTCATAACTTGCATATCTTGACCTGGTTCGGAAGATAATTCTGCCGCGTTCGATCTCCATTTTCTTAGATTCATCCCTGCAGATTTTAGTAAACTGATTACCTGTTGTTTTAGAAGGTGGCACGATTCAACGTCATTTCCTCCCGTTAATAGGTCGTCCATGTAAAAGTCGTTTTCAATGACCTTGCTTGCTATAGGAAATGAAAGTCTATTTTCAATACCTATTTGCTTCAGGCATCTTGTCGCCAGGAAAGATGACGGTCCTAATCCATAAGTCACTGTCCTTAGCTTGTAATGCTTCAAATCCTCATCCTGTGAAAAGCGCCAAACAATTTTCTGTAGATTGCGGTCGCTTTCCTGCACGTTTATCTGACGGTACATTTTCTCTATGTCCGCAGTTATGACTACAGGATGTTTTCTGAAATGTAAAATTTGCATATTTAAATCCTTTTGTATGTTAGGTCCGACCATCAGAGCATCATTAAGGGAAATACCAGAAGATGTTTTTGCCGATCCATCGAACACCACGCGAACTTTAGTAGTGGTGCTTGACTCCTTCATCACCGCATGATGTGGTAAAAAATATGTTCTCGCATCGCATTCGGATTTTCGGCACTCTTCCATATGACCCAATTGTAAATATTCTCTCATAAACATGCTATATTGACATTTCAATTCTTTATTGGTGGAAAATTTTCTTTCCAATGTATGAAACCTTTTTTCAGCCATTGACAAAGAACTCCCTAGTTGGTCTATACAAGGGCGGGTTGGTAAGGCTACCGTAAATCTGCCCTCCGTGTCTCTACTATGACACTCTGTAAAGTTGACTTCGCAAGCCTTTTCTTCAAAATTCTGAGGTTTCATGGCATCCACCTCTTCTAGTTTCCAGAATCTTTCCATCTGGTTACCTATTTTATTAATGGCTAGATTACAATTAATTGATACTGGCCTTGTTTTAGTGATGATGTCGATCGCTCCGGAAACAATCTAACCGAGTTCAGTCCTTTGAATAGTTGGCCCGCCCTCCGTTAAGCGTATTCGATCATTATTCATTATTTCCCAAAAAACTTCCGCACCCAACAGGATGTCAATTGGAGACGTGACATTGAAATCCTTATCCGCTAGTTGCAAGCCAGATGGGATCTTCAACTCTTGTTTCTTGAAGGTCATTTGGGGTAGGTCGGTTGTTATAGCCTGCAATACTAAACAAGAAATTTTCTTATTATAATCACTATTCACTGCTAACATGTCAATTGTAACTCTTCGATTGATATGTGTGATGCGATTTTGTATTCCAGACACCGGCGTATTTATTTTTTCTGTTTTTAATTTTAATTTTTTTGCAAAACTCTCTCTTATGAAATTCGATTGGGCGCCTGAATCCAATAATACCCTCGCTTTGTGTAAACAGTTGTCGCTACCTACGATATTCACGATCGCTGTAGATAATAAAATTATCTTTTCATTTTTATTTAACACCGTATGATTAGCCACTGATGTCGAGCTGTGTGCATCTTCATTTGTGTTTTCACTATTTAATTCATTAACATGTATCAAAGTATTATGTTGATCACTTGCACAGATTTTACATTTGAATTTATTTTTGCAATCTTGTGTAAAATGTCCTACCCTCAAACATTTGAAACAGGCTCGGGCCTTTCTTAAAAATTCTAATCTTCCCTGGATATTTAATTTGAGAAATTTTTTACAATAATACACTGGATGATTTTCTTTACATAGGATGCATCCGTGTTTGGTTGCTATCAATGAGACAGACAAATCTTTCTTGCGATCATCACGTGTTGTAACATTCTTGTAGGTAGGCCTTTTTTCTTGCAAATTTGTGAACTCCAGTACCTCAACACGTTTGGTTAGACATGTAATAAATTCTTTCAACGTTGGGAGTGCACCATCTATTGGCTGCTCTTCCCAAAATCTACGAGTTGATCCATCCAATTTATTAGATATTAAATATATCATAATCGCGTCCCAGGAATCAACATGTAATCCTAGATTTTTTAACGCTTCTAAATTTATATTAGCCTGATCAATAATATGCCTTAACGCGACTGGACATTCTTGTTTCATATCTTTTAACTGAAATAAAGATGCAACATGCCTATGAACTATTATTTTTTTATTCGCGTACCGTTCCTGCAGTATCTGCCACGCAGATTCGTAATTGTCGTGCGATATGGTCAAGGAGGCAATCAATTTAGCTGCGTCTTTTTTAACCCATTACCTCCATGACGATGCCTATAGGCATCAAAAAAATAGATGAAAAGTATGATTTTTTTTCACTGTGAATAAAGCTAAATCCCACCAAGTTGTTATGCAGCATTTACAGATTGGTATGTTAGCTTTCAATAATTAACATAATTTAATAAATTTTATTAATTATTCTATTTTTAATATTTTTTTTACTAAGGCCCTGAAAATAGACCCATTTTGAAAAAAAAAAAAAAAATTAAAACGGAAAAAAATAAAACATGTGTGAATCACATATTGTTATCAAAAGATGAAATAGTCGACAACACTGTTTCAACATAGTATTATATGCATAAGATGACCGCTGGATGTCACTGAAATCAGGTGATGCCTGCGCGCAACGTTTGGAGGTTAGCTGTGACAGTGTTTTCATATGTTTTTGGTTAGCTTGCCTTCAAATAATAAGGTTTTGTTGTGTTTTTATGGGTGATTTTTATTAAAAATAATATTAAGTCTGCAGTTTTCGGATATTTTTAAACAGAGAATGTTGATGAACAGACGGACGAAGAGCTGATTGACGATGATTTGATGGCAAATCACGACTTGACTGGAATCAGCCTTCGACATCCTCTGATGCCAGTCGTAATACCTTGCGAATATCTATTTCAAATGCACCACCAGCCAAAAAATTAAAACTACAGTAATTTGTTGCGTTCCTGAACCGCTGAATATGGTGCATAAAGTTATGTACGAGAAGCTGAAGTCTTATAATGCTTTTCAAGTGTTTTCATTATTCTTTGATGACGAAGTGATTCAGTTTATTCTTGAGAGGATGATCAAATACGCTCGATTTAAAACCAATACCGAATTCCAGTAAGATATATACGAATTGAAGCGTTTTCTTGGTTTCTGTGTTGACCGGCTACAATACATTGCCATCTACCACAGATTATTATTCATCTGACCCGACCTTGGGTGTAAGCGTCATCAAAAAAGGAACCAACGTCCACATTTCGAGCTTATAAAGCGCTATATACATTTTTGCGATAGCAACAATCTAGATATAACCGACAGAATGGCTAAGGTATAATAATGACTAACGTTCCATCTTTATTTGTATTTGATGTTTTTGCACACAAACTTTCCATCGACGAGCAAATGGTGCCATATTTCGGTCGACATTATTGCAAGATGTACATTAAGAATAAGCCAATCAAAGTTGGCTACGAGATTTGGTGTCTTGCTTCCTCCGAAGGATACCTGTTTCCAAGCAATGCCATATTCCTGAGCATCTGATACATATGACCCCGTATTAGGTCAAAGATTATCCTTCGTACTGTCTATGATGGAATATATAGAGTTCCCCGCACGCCATGAGTTATTTATGGACAATTTCTTCACATCTCACCATTTAATGTGTATCCTGAAGGATAAGAGATGTGCGCTACTGGCATATGTAAGCCAGTTGGCTTTCCTAACCTTGAAGCTTCAGGCAAGTTGAAGACAGAAAAGTTATTGCCTAAAGGTAACATTTTCTTCTATATTTCCCTTGCCCATAGCGAACATTTACGTAGCAGGTGAATTTGATGCGGTGGTAGACGTAGAAAGCCAAATCCTCGTATGCCGTTGGTTAGGACAACCGTGAAGTAACAGTGGCCACGAACTATGATCGAATGGAGCCAGTAAGTCAAGTGCAAAGTTGGCAGAAATTGAAGAAAGAGAAAAAAGGCAAAGTTTTGAAGGAAGCATGCAAAAAAAATCGGTTGCCCAGCGTGCCAACACGAAATTATAATTTGGGAATGGGTGGGGTAGACCTCCATGATAATGGTATACAAAATTATTGGATCAACATTCGGTCAAAGAAGTGGTACTGGCCTTTATTTGTATCTTGCCTGAGCAGCACTCTTTCAAATGGATGGAAGTTGCTATGCTTCTTTAGGAAGTACGAGCTTGATATGGGAAACCAGATGACTAGGCGACAGAGAAAACCTTCCCAGAAGGCATTCCGTGTGGAGGTTACCCGTACTCTTTTTGTCTTTTCCAAATCAGGTCAATGCCGAATTCTGAGATTCTCGTGTGAAGGAAGATGGGAATCGTGTGCGTCGAATGCAAGAATTTCATTTGACATATCGTGGCGAATCTCGAATTCGTTGTGCTCTATGTAAAAAAAATCCAGCAGTCTATCGATGTCGGGCCTGCAACCGCGCCCTTCATTTTGACTGCTTCGAATGGTATCATTTAGAGAATAATTTGGTTAGATTTGGTTAGTTTTCCTCATTCTAGAAGGTTTTTTCTAATATTAAATTTTTTGTTATTTTGTGTATTTTCCATTAATAAATTATATTTTCATTGAATTATAAACAATGGCAACTATTTATTTTAAATTATCAATATAAATCATACAGTTTACTGCATTTTACCCATACTTGACGTAAATTTTGCTTAGGGGGGTTACCTCCAAGCGTTGCGTTTAGGCATCAATTTTCTAGACGCTCCGGTGAGAGGGTGGGCGGGCGGAAAATTCTAAAACTGATTTTGGGCTCTCCTTTAAGTCTATACTATCGGGTTATAATGATGATTCAAGTTTATAAAAATAAAAATAAAATCATGGAGGTAATGGGTTAAGGCACGATTGTAAATAAAAGAATTTTTGAGAATTGTTTAACGTATTATTTTCATGAACCAATGCTTTAAAGGTCTCAGCGAATTTAGCATAGTCAGTAATTTCACCATGAAATTCAATAAGTTTCAAAGTTGGTAATTTAATTTCACATTTTTCATGATTTACTGAATTCAATAAACCTTTTGCTAATGCAAGTACAGAGAAATATTGATTTTCAAAGGATTCACGTTGACTTACGTGTTCTGCCTCGTCATCCGAAAGTTCTTCGATTTGAGATTGAATTTTTTCAAAGTCATCTAACAATTTTTCGACCTTTTGATAACGTAATTCTAGTTCCGTTTTATCGAGTGTCTTTAAAATATCATTAAACCTTGTCAATTTCGCTTTCAAAACTCCACGCTTGTTGATTAACTGCTTTAACTTTTCCATCTTTAATGGTAAATAATAAACAATTTAACTTTTAACCTCAAACAACTGACAGTTTACGAATGAAAACACGGCGGTGTTAGTAAAAATGCTTGTCAGTGCCAGGGCTGACAACCTTTTAAATCAGAACAACCACTCACCACTGACAACTTTTTAAATCAGAAATTCGCTGAAATTATTTTGTAGCGAGATTTTACCCGGTAAATTTGAATATTCGCGTGAATTATTTTTAATTAAATAAATCCAATGAAAAAACTCTTACAATTGAGATGCTCATTTAACAATAATCGTATCAATTTGCAATGTAGGTAGCTATTAAAATTTTATACAACTGAAAAATCAGAAACAACAATAATTTATTTTTTTAATCTTTGTTGCATATTTTAATATTTCATTTGGGATAATTTGAAATAGGAAGGATTCGGGATTCGGTCACAGTTTTGATAGGATGGCATTGGGATACTTATCTGATGATGATCTGCATCTTCTTGGTTTTTTGCTGGTTCATATTTCGGCTCTTTCTGGTGCACGATGCGGCTCGATTGGACCATATGTTACAATAATGGCCTCGTTAAATTAATGATACTACGAAATATAATCGATAAGTTTTATTCCTTAGAACACACATCACTGGTAACAAAAAAATGACCACCCTCGAATTCCGTAATTATTTCATGGTTGTTATTGATCCATTATTTAGAGAGAGAAGAGGAAGAAAATGGGCTTGCAAACCTATTTATAAACTAATTCATTTGAATGTATTGGTATATATAATCACAATTATTGCCCTTAGGGGAGACATCTGTCGGATATTTCAATTACTCAATACAGATACAGGTGGCATTTTTCGTTGGTTTGATTCTTGGCTAAAGTCTGAACAGTTACCATTACAATAAAAATAATATTTTGGGACGGTACTTAAACGTCAAAAATGGCAACACCTTGATCATAACCATAGATCACAAACTTGGAAGCATCTGTCACTCTAATTTGCAAGATAGTTCAGATTGAAAAGTTACGTCTTTATTATAACTTATCGGTAAGTTCTAATGCCGATATATTCTTCCCGAGCATTTTGTATGGTCAAATGTAGAACTGCCCTGTGTTTAATGCGACTAAACTTTATCTCTGATTACCGATATTTTGTCAAAGGGAATGGCGGATCGAATACACGATTATGTGACTTTAAATAGAGATACTGAGGATGACATCTCCAGATTTTGCCAACCGTTATCAATTATCTTTACGTTGAGTTCTATTCAGTCAAAATTATTTATTTTTTTCCAAATTTCTATCCTGCATGAGATCTGAACTGTATGAGATCTACAGCTATTAGGTTGTCCTTATTATACTTTTGTTCTACTTTAACTATCTCAATTTATCTTATGACCCTGAAAATGCTCGTATCTGAAAACAATTTAAATATATATTTTTTTTCATAATAAAAAAATAATTTTAGTGTTTAACGAATGAAATTTTATATTTTGGCTTTTTATAGTGTTTGTCGGATAGTAAAACATTTTCTCATCATGCACGAGGGCTTTTTACAGTGGTGGTTGGGTAGTAAAACGTTTTCTTATCACGCACTAAGGCATTTAGGCACTTTGTTACTCAATTTACTTAGAGGTTGCACACGACCTTACGTGACGCGTAGCAGTTTAGTACTTTAACTACAAAATTGAAAGCACTTCAGTTTCTCTTTTATCCTGCCACGTTGAGATTTCTATAGCGTTTGCATACACCTCATTGTTCTTACAAAATATTCCAACCGAAATAAGATATTCTAATCTCTTCCATTTAAGATTTTCGTTCTTAATGTAACGTTCTGTTTCTGGCAGTTTCAGTTATGTTTTTGCGCTTGAATCAAATGCATAATCCTACCACAGTCTTACCATGGATCTACTGACTCCAGAGAGTGTTTCCATCAAGATGGAACCAGGGCCACAGAAAGAAGGCGGTTGTGAAATTCCGTATGTGGATATGGATTTTGACTTTTCAGATGTAAAGAAGGAATGCTTACAGCATGCGGAGAGTACTCGGATATCCTGTAAGTTGCTTTGCTAATGTGAAAAAATGTATAATGATTAATTTCTATGCTCGTAATCCATGTCAGTTTTGAAATGATGCTCAGGCAGGCAATCATTTTGTTTAGAAAAAAAGTTGCAATGAAAATGTCATAGTGTTTTGTTCTAAAAAAAATTTCGATTCCAGTAATCCACATCAGTTTTGATTTTCCCAGGAAGGCCATTATTATTTTTAAGAAAATCCTGTTTTGCCGTACTTTGGTATTTACATTAGATAATATATTTACAGGAAACTGCAAAACTACAGAAAACTTCTCACGTACCTTATTTGGGATGTTGGAAGTTACATTAGGGTGCATTAACACGTAATTTTTATTCAAACATTTTTTCTCCAACAATAAAAAACTCTGCAAAGATGTGCGCAAGAATAATTAGTATTTTCTTCTTGAAGCGGACATCTGCGGTCCTTCTTATTTCCTAAATTAACCTAAAAAGCTTGTTATCCATATTGTTGTTTTTAAATGGGAACAATCAAATGGTTTCATTAATCGTTAATTTTTAAAATAAAAGTTTTAATGGTAAAAATAAGTTTAGTTGTAGTACTCTCTCGGAGATGGACGACTTTAACCACTGGAACGATTTCGGTCGAAAAATCGACCACTTTTATTTTTCGGTCCAAAAATGGACCGATTTTTCTACCATTCGTAAAATATTTATTGTAATTATTTAAAACGTTTCCATGGCCAGCTACTTGTTTTATCGAATAGCTGATAATATATTCTCTGTCTATGAACTTATCTGTTGTCTTTGAAGTGTTATTTAACGAGTTTTCGCGGTTTTTTATGGCTTCCTGTCAGAAAACAAAATAATAACTTTTCAACACAAATATTATAACTATCCCCCTGAAATATTGGCAATCTTTATATCTATGATATATATCTCATTTTAAGCCTAATTTCCTCGTTTTGCACGTTATATAAAAACATGGTTACAAATTTCCAGTTCTAATTTACAATTATTTAAAAAGTAGCACCATGATTTTGACATCGTGAAATAGGCTCTCTGTATATTTCATCAAATGAATAAAATAAAGCCAACACGGCGACTATGCTTATTAATAATTGTAGACAGTTAATGTATCTTCCTAACGTTATACCAGTTTTTGTGGTAAATTTATTATATAGCATAATACAGTGATTTCAATTTTGACACGTCACGCACTCAAATTTTACAAAATCATTTTCTGACCAAACTTTTGAAGAGATCATAACGTACAAAAAATTATTTTTCTATTATATTCTTGCATCTGTGGTTATCAAACAGGCCATAGAGAACATAAAAACGTAGAAAATATTCTATAAAGATATTTAAAACTGCCACTGGCGGCAATTTCAAATCACAAAAACGCAAATTTCGCGCATTTATAAAGCTTAAGATTTTTTAATAATTTATCTATCAATTCTAAAAATATAGAATAATTATTAAAATATATGTGAATTCATTGGCTGTATAGCACTACAATCAGTTTTATGTCTCCGTATTAAAATTCGGAGGTTTGATTTTTTCAATGTTGGCTGAAAATATTCAAAATCGTCGCCAAAAAACCGCGAGCAATCGGAGAAAAAAGTATTTGACGCGCGATCGTTCGAGTGGTTGATTGTACGATTTTAATAATGCACTTCGTCTGGACTTATCAATTAATTATTTTTGTTTGTTGTTTTAGGTAGCTTTAAAGTGGAGACTGTTAGCTTCAAGGTAGAACCAGCACCCCGAGAAGAAGATGGAAGGGATATTCCTTTTATGGAAATCGACATAGACCTGCCTGATGTTAAAAAGGAATGCCTAAAACGCTTTCAAAGAATAAAACAAACAACAGGTAAATAATGTTTCGTGATTTTTTTTATTTTTTAAAACTTCTTTACTTTAACTTATGGCTTATTCGTAATATTTTTCAGACTCATTGACTGATCAAAAGAAACTTCCTGTGGAAAAACCATTATCATTTTCCCATTGTAAGTACTCCTGCAAGTCAAAGTCAAAGTTAGTACTTCACTTGCGGACTCACAATGGAAAAAAACGTTGTTCATGTTCCGACTGCATAAATTTAAATCCTCGGAATGGAATTTTGACGAAAAGTGAAGAAAAACCTTTTTCATGTTCCGTTTGCACTTACTCATTTTCTCAAAAGAGACATTTGACGAGACACATGTTGACTCACAGTGGAGAAAGACCTTTTTCATGTTCCATTTGTGCTTATTCATGTTCTCGAAAGGAAGTTTTGACGAGACACATGCTGACTCACGGTAAAGAAAAACCTTTTTCATGTTCCGTATGCAATTATTCATGTGTTCGTAAGGAAAATTTGACGATGCACATGCTGACTCACAGTGGAGAAAAACCTTTTTCATGTTCCACTTGCACTTATTCAAGTTCTCGAAAAGGAGATTTGACGAGTCACATGCTGACTCACAGTGGAGAAAAACCTTTTTCGTGTTCTAAATGCAACTATTCTTGTTCTCGAAAGCGTTATTTGGCGATACACATGCTGACTCACAGTGGAGAGAAACCTTTTTCATGTTCCGACTGCAAATATTCATTTTCTCAAAAGGCATATTTGACGACACACATGCTGACTCACAGTGGAGAAAAACCTTTTTCTTGTTTTAAATGCAACTATTCTTGTTCTCAAAGGAGACTTTTGACGAGACACATCCTGACTCACGGTAAAGATAAACCTTTTTCATGTTCCGTATGCAATTATTCATGTTTTCGTAAGGAAAATTTGACGATGCACATGCTGACTCACAGTGGAGAAAAACCTTTTTCATGTTCCACTTGCACTTTTTCAAGTTCTCGAAAAGGAGATTTGACGAGTCACATGCTGACTCACAGTGGAGAAAAACCTTTTTCGTGTTCTAAATGCAACTATTCTAGTTCTCGAAAGCGTTATTTGGCGATACACATGCTAACTCACAGTGGAGAGAAACCTTTTTCATGTTCCGACTGCAAATATTCATGTTCTCAAAAGGCATATTTGACGACACACATGCTGACTCACAGTGGAGAAAAACCTTTTTCTTGTTCCAAATGCAAATATTCTTGTTCTCAAAAGAGACTTTTGACGAGACACATCCTGATTCACAGTGAAGAAAAATCTTTTTCATGTTCCGACTGCAAATATTCATGTTCTCAAAAGGCATATTTGACGACACACATGCTGACTCACAGTGGAGAGAAACCTTTTTCATGTTCCGTTTGCAATTATTCATGTTCTCAAAAGCGTTATTTGACGATACACATGCTGACACACAGTGGAGAGAAACCTTTTTCATGTTCCTTGTGCAATTATTCATGTTCTCAAAGGGGACATTTGACGAGACACATGCTGAACCACAGTGCCTAAAAACCTTTTTCGTGTTCCGTTTGCACTTATTCATGAATTCACATTCAAATTTTGACGAATCACATGTTGATTCACAGTAGACGAAAACCTTATTCATGTTCCGCTTGCAATTATTCATGTTATCAAAAGCGTTATTTGACGATACACATGTTATCTTACAGTGGAGAGAAACCTTTTTCATGTTCCGTTTGCACCTTTTTTTGTTATCGAAAGGGAAATTTACAAGACTTCTGCTTACCCATAGTGGGGGAAAACCATTTTCATGTTCCAATTGCATTTACTCATGTTGTCGAAAGGAAAATTTCTCCAGTCACATTCTGACCCACAGTGTAGAAAAACCTTTTAATGTTCCATTTGCACTTATTCATGTACTCGAAAGGAAAATTTAACGAATCGCATCCTGACTTAGAATGGAAAACAACCTTTTTCAAGTTCCTTTTGCACTTATTCATTTTCTGGAAAGGGAAAATTTGACGACACACATGGTGAATCCCTGTTTAGAAAAACGTTTTTCTTTTTCCGAATACAAATATTTAGTTTCTCGCAAGGGAGATTTGACGAGACACATGCCGATTCACACTGGAAAAAAAACTTTTTATGTTTCGACTGCAAATTTTCATTTTATCGAAAAAGCGATTTGACGAGACACTTGCTGACTCACTGTGGAGAAAAACCTTTTTCATGTTCCATTAGTGTACCCTCATATGATATACACGGAATTATTCACAGAATAGGCTTACTCGAACCTTATGATAATGAAACTATGATCTGGCGTCACCCAAAAGAGCACGCTTGTTCCCTAGAATTATTTATTTTTTGATAGCATTGTAATATATTTTATTTGTTATTTTTTTAACCCAATTTTTATTTTATTTTTATTTATTTTTTATTTAAAGAAAGCAAGACAAGAATACATATTACAGTAAATAATAACATAAAATACAGAAAAGTTCCAATAAACTACTTTTCAGTAGTTTGTCAATGGCAATTTTTCACATAAAAAATATTTAAAAAAGATAAAAACTTATTTTACTCAATGACAACAGTGATAACAATAAAAATAACAATTTGTTTTAAAAATATTAAAACATATACACAACAGTGATAGTATCTACCTATAGTTTGTATTAGACTCTAATACAAACTATTTCTTTTTCAACATAATATTTGTTTTACATCTGTACATTTTTTTATTTCAGCAGGTAACATATTTAAGCAACTAGGTATTATGTAGTCCAGTGTTCTCTGTCCATATTTGTTTAAATGCTTAGGTACAATTAGTCCTTCATACTTCTACAATTATTTTTAAAGTTCTTTCGTCATGGTTCTGTCACAAACTTTATGTATTTTGATTATATTATTTTATAACGTTTCCATTTTGAATCGACTCTTCAAGCATATTCTTCTTGTTTTTGCTATAAGACCTAGTTTGAGGATTTTCATTTAATTCTGAAGAGTGAAATGCTCCCGGAAAATGTATATTTATTTTTAATGAATCAAACAACTTAAAAAATCAATCAATGAAACAAATATTAATCATAAATTTATTTATTCAAAAGAATAAAGTTAAAATGGTTAGTAGACAATATTTTTAAAACAGAATAATACGATTGTATCTGTCATGTGCACTGAATTTTAAAAATGAGAAATGTTTCTGTAGAAAGTATTCCCAAACGTATGGACACATAGAATGACAATAATAACAAGTTGGACAATTTTATTTATTAATTTTTTAACGTGAAATTATCAGATAGTAATATATTTCATATAAAATTTAAAATTTATTTTGTAAATGTATTGTATAAAGTTAGGTTAGTCCCACAAAGCTGTCATATGGCAGCTTGTCCGTAGGTTATACCAATTAAACATTCTTAACATGATGTATAAGAAAATATTTGTAGATAAATACAATTATAGTTTTAAGGAAACATTAGAATAGATCACATAGTAATATTAGATAATTTAAATTACATCTATAAAATATATTAAATATCTCAATATACCTGCCTAATAATAAGATATGTAGGCAGATACATTAAGAAATTTACAGATACATGAAATTTTCGCTAATTAACCACAGCTTTATCATTTTACGGCATAGTCTCTCATTTTATTGATTTTATTGAAAATCACTGGTATTAGGTACTCAAGAGTACGGCTTCCATATTTGGAGGAGTTTTTAGTGTCCTTCCATGTCCTTCTTTAAATCTTGTGGTATGTTTGTGTACCAGTGGGTGTTTGTATGAGCTTTCCCCCATGTTATCCATAATATTAGTGAACCAAAGGAAGCATTTTATTGTAAGTAGGATCTCTGATCCATATAGTACTTTTAAGTTATGTCTCTGTTTGTAAATATTTGATGTGACATTTTTTTTCTTTGGCAGTTTGTAAATTTTGAATATATTTAATGTAAAAAGTGCTTGCGTGTCCCCAAGTTTGAATTCCACATCTAAGGATGGATTCGACCATAAAAAATATATGAGTTTAAGAGTGCAATGAGGCAAAATAAATTTTAATTTGTAAAAGTTACTAGCTATGGTTACAAATTTTTGCCACTTGTTTATCCCATTTAAGAATTGATAATATTCATTTGTGAAATCAATGTTTTCATAGTCGAAAACATTAACTATTTCTCTATGTATACAGTCAAAACTATGAGCGGTTATTTTAGGAATATTCCACATTTTCAAACTCGGTGATCTTACATACATGCATTTAGTTTTTTTAACATTATTAATTAGTCGTCTTGCATCATGGATCCATTTTAAGAGCTCGTTAAAGTCTCTTTGTAATATTTGTATAGCTATTGAGGGATTTTCATGAGGATCGAATATTTAGGTTAGTGGCAGTTATATTATTATTTCCTAATTCATGTTTATCATACCAGTTTTCAAAATTGTGAGTTAGTTCATTATCAATTTGTGAGGTGTCGAAATCTCCGTTTAAACCACCCATATTGAATAATATTTTAACAGGCGGAAATAGTACGTTAACAAGTGGGAGGATTTATCAAGGCAAATAATATATATCAGTGTTTTTACAGAAGTAAACATTACCAACACATTCTTAGTTAGATATTTGCTTTGTTAAGAAAGTGGTTGGTTAAATAATTGACAACAATAAACATTTTTTCTACATGTACCTAGGATGTAATATTAATATAAATTTCAAAACTATCGTGTTAACACTGTAGTTACCTGACAATAAATAAGAATATAATATATTTTAAGAAGAAAAAAAAATCAAGGATAAGAGACTCATATTTCGAAAGTAAAAGATATACATTGTTGTGTTTATCAGAAAATGATGTTTAGTATTTAAATAAAGTATTTATTAAAAGCATTGATATTTTTTTTAGTTATAATATATACAAACAAACCTAATCATAGTCTATGCGACTTTGCGCGTAAAGCATCATCTTTTTAAACTAAGTGCAGTTTGTGTTGTTTGCTTTATGAATAGTGTTAATCATAAAAGTAGTATTGTGGTATAGATGATCTACAGTCTCTCGTGTCTAGGATGAACGAAGTATGCATGAAGAATGAGTTAATGATGAATGTAAGTCTAAAGAAATGGTGTTTGAAAGAGAGAGTACGAAAACAGTGTGCAATATAATTGTGAATGGGGAATACTTGGAGCAGGTGGATGAGTTTGTGTATTTAGGAAGTATGTTTACGAGAGATGGGAAGGCTGACAGAGATATTGAAAGAAGGGTAAATTCAGGTAATTCCGTTAATGGAGGACTAAACGCCGTAGGCGCTAACAAAAAATTGTCCAAAGAAGCGAAGTTAGCAGTCCATAACGGAGTGCTGGTACCTACCTTGATGTATGGAAGTGAGGCATGGAACTGGCAAAGAAAGGATGAAAGTAGATTAAATGCTGTTGAAATGAGATCCCTGAGGCGTATGTGTGGTAAAACCATGTTTGATCGTGTGAGGAATGTGGAGATCCGCAAAGAGTGCAAGGCTGATGTAAGCGTAATGAGTAAGATTAAGAAAGGGACGCTTAGATGGTTTGGGCATGTAGAGCGAATGAGCGAAGATAGGAGTGTAAGGAGGATATATGATGCAAATGTGAATGGTAGCAGAAGTCGGGGACGCCCGAGGAAGACATGGCACGATCAAGTGAATCAGATACTCGAGTCGGGCCATGTCAAGAGTCAGAATAATAGAAGAGTATGTATGAGACGATGTATGAATGTGAATGAGGCAAGGAGTGTGTGCCAAGACCGAGTTGTTTGGCGGTCCGTCCTCTCTGCCTACCCCTGCGGGGAAACGGCGTGATGGTTAGTTAGTTAGTTAGTTAGTTAGTTAGTTAGTAGTATTGTGGTTTATACAGTTGCTACATTTTTCTTCCGAGTTTTTGTTTGGGCATTCCTTCCATTTGTGATCCTTAGCACAATGTAAGCAGATCGCGCTTTTATCTTGGCTCAAACATTTCAGTGCAGTGTGTTCAAATTTCAAGCAGAGGTAGCACTGGGTCAGGGGATTGGCATCTTCCAATCTTACTCTGCTGAATCCTATATTGATTTTTTTTCTTTTCATTGAGGTAGGACTTCAGTGCTCCGTTTGTCTCCAGTATATAGTTAGTGAGTCCATTTTGTGATTTAGGTAACATTTTGATAAGTTTCATAGTGTTTTTTGTATCACTTTCCATGATATCTTTGATACAGTCATTTTGGGTTTTTAAAGCCTCGATTATATCTTCTTCTGTCAGATCTGCCTGTAAATTTCTTACTTAAATTTTGGGGTTTTTCTTTTTTAGTTCTTCTGCAACCATATTTTTTTTTAGTGTTTTGTTTAATGCATACGTCAATTTTTCTGCGTGGACTTTAGTAGGGCAAGATATTATCACGAAACTTTTAGTGGCTTTACTAACTCCATTTGCAACTATACATAAAAACGTTAAACCTAAATCAAAACATAGAAAAATTAAGCCCTGGATCACCCATGGAATAGTTACCTCAATTAGGAATAAAGAAAAATTATTTTATCAAACCCGAAAACAACCTAATGACTTAACTTTATTAGAATTATATAAAAAATACAGAAACAATCTTACAAATTTAATTAAAAAAACAAAAGAAAATTACTTCAAGGTAAAAATTGAAGATAGTGGTAAAGATAACAAAAAAGTCTGGGCTACAATTAATAACATTATCGGCAACGGTAATAAAAATAAACAAATAAATAAAATAACTTATGACAACGAAACAATAGACTCAATAAAAGAACCAACTAAAATTGCAAATATTTTCAACAACTACTTCGCTAAATTCGGAGAGAAACTTGCCAAAAAAATCGACTCGTTCCAACCTAAAAATACTACCAATACATCCACACAAACTTGCCAAAATATTTTCGAAAAATTTGAAAAATGCACTCAAATAGAAATAGAAAAAATTATAATGAACCTACGAGTGTCCGCGAGCCCTGGTTTTGATAATATCACAGTAAATATATTAAAACAAATGAGACAGTTAATATCCAAACCAATTGCACATATCATTAATAACAGCATACAGCAAGGAATTTACCCAAAAATATATAAAAATACAATAATAACCCCGATCTTCAAATCAGGAATTACATCTGACGTCTCGAACTACCGTCCCATATCTATTGTATCTAACGTAGCAAAAATATTTGAAAAAGTCGTAAAGTCACAATTAACTAAACATATCACTTCAAATAAAATCATTAATGATAAGCAATTCGGCTTCAGAGAAAATTTAGGTACGCAAGATGCAATCGCAAAAATAACCTCTATAATATATAATGCTCTTGACTCGGGAAATAAATGTTTAAGTATATTCATCGATCTAAGAAAAGCCTTTGACAGTATAAGCCACAAGAAGCTAATAAAAAAATTAGAAAATATTGGAATTCAAGGAACAGTTAAAGAATGGTTTAAAAGTTATCTTCATAAAAGACACCAACACGTAAAAATTAACAATATATTGAGTGAACCCACCTATTCCGAATTTGGAATTCCTCAAGGGACAGTTCTAGGCCCAATATTGTTTATCATTTACGTGAATGAAATGCTTACAGTACCAAAAAATGGAAAAATCATATCTTTCGCCGACGACACAGTTTTAATCATAGACAAAAAAACTTGGGAAGAAGCCTATCAAACTGCGAACGTAGAAATAAACAACTTAAAACAATGGTTGGATGACAACTACCTCTCCTTAAACTCTGACAAAACCTATTTCATGACTTTCACATTATCAGACAAAATGCACCCAACAATAAATTCCAATATAACTATCCATAACTCTTGTAATAATTATACTGACAACTGCAATTCACCTAAATGCTCAAAAATCTCCAAAAAAAGTAATATTAAATATTTAGGCATAATTATAGACCAACATATCAAATGGACTGAACATATTGCGCAAACTGTAAATAGAATACGTAAACTTTATTACGTATTCCTCAAACTAAGAAATATATTACATAAATCTTTGCTACTAAAGGTTTACTATGCATTAGCCCAATCAGTTCTGTAATACGGAATAATAGGATGGGGAGGAGCATATAAAACCAACTTAACCCCACTTGAAATAGTACATAGAAGACTCATCAAAATAATTCTAAAGAAACAATTAGACTATTCAACCCAAAAATTATTCGATGAATTCAAAGTATTACCAATAAATAAAATTTATCAAAAAAACGCATTACTACAAATCCATAAAGACAAACTAACAATAAAATCATTTAGCACCAGACCGAGAACCTTAGGACAAATAATAATCCCTAAACTTAATACTACAACAGCCCAACATCATTACACATACTCAGCAATAAAATACTTTAACGAACTCCCTATAGAAATACAATCCGAGAGGAATTATGAAATTTTTAAACGAAAACTCAAAAAACATTTTACCATTAAATAATTTTTAAGAATGTCTTACGATGTGCCATCCTATATTTCCATTATGTACAAAACAAATGCCATCTTATGATTTTCATTATGTATAAAAATAATTTTTCATTATGAACAAAAAAAAAAAAAAAAAATTGCAACTTATATTTTCATTAGGTATATATAAAAAAGTAGTCCTTCATGCATCCAAATAGTAACAACTGATAAGTATGTATAGTACTGTCAATTTGATAGTGCTCCCTCCTTAAACACGAGAATTTCTCAATTAGGGAGGTATTGTTACCACTAATATTATATATTTTATATATTGGTTAATTATGTATTATATGTATATTGGTTAATAAAAAAAAAAAAAATAAAAAAAATTTACTGCAATGCCTAAATTTGCTATTTTTATTTTTTTGACAATTTGGTATTTTATTGCGTCTGATGTCACAATCTTATTTTCACTTTTAATAATCAATGAATATTTCGATTCCGGGATTCCTTTAGTCGATTGGCATAGGTTTTTTCCATATAGGAATTTTCAATTTTTTTTCAATAAGTTTGATGTTTGATTCGTTTTGGCCTTGGAGTTTTGTTTGGTAGATATATTTCAGGTTAAATATTCTCTATAATTAGCAGCACGTCCATAATGGGTTGGGTTTAGTGACCGCGGTCACCTCACCAATAATAGTAGCGGTGTAACAATACTCTAATATTGTAAAGACGAAATTATTTAGATACGTCCACACAGAACCGCTGTGGACGGAACAATCAATAATATCGGGACTGAGTTCTTGTACTTAGAAACTGCATGCAGTTTGCAACACTTTCACAGAAGTTGTAGATTTATTTATTTGGAAAAACCAACAGATTTTTTACATTCTTAAATAATCAACTTATAAATTATATAAATAATATCTGATGATAGGTTTTCACTTAAACATAAAATTATAATAAAAAACTAAGGGTCCAGTACCCGTGGGTAAAACATATTTACAAAAAATATTAAATTAAATAAAAAATAACATCGGATATAAGAACACAAGTAAATTACAATATGTACATTTTATCCTCACACAACAACAATAATCACTAAAATATGTACATAACTACAACTAAACAGAACAAATGTTTATAAAATGAATCACATGCAACTGGACAGGGTTCATATAGACAACATTATAACTTGCCGTTTGTTTTTAACAATTATTTATTAATAGTTAATGTAATTTTTTTAAATGTTCCTAAATTACCCAAAAATATGTCAGATTTGTACAACTGTGAGGTACAGAGTTACAAGATGGCTATAATAATATATCTAAGTAATAATTACAATTAAGGTTAAGGTGAGAAAGTACAAACATACGAAAAAATATATTTAACGAAAAAAGACGTTGATGGTCTGAAGCATTAGGATTGATCCGACCAATGCTGGGATCCACCACGAGGACGTTTTCGGAGTTCTGTATCCTATCCGTTTATCCTTCCAATCGGCTTCTTATTAGGGCTGCAGAACCAGGAACTCCGCAGCCTCACAATTAACCGAAATAAAGGAAAGCCGAACATCATGCGGTAGGCTTTTTCCCTCCCTAAGTGTTGACCTAAAGCTCATAAGTATCAATGGATTTACAGAGTGTATGAAATAACATTATTTTTAAAAGTGGGCTGCAGAGCCGAGATCTTGTACTGAGCGCTCGTCTTTGCTGGTCGATTTCATCGTAATCCATAAGCTTACTGTTGATTATGTGCCCTAGATACTTCGTTTCTTCCACCACGTTCCAAAGCTCACCGTTCAGGAAAGCTGGTGGAGTAATTTTCGGGCCCTGCCCGTATCTGATGACTAACATTACCTTTTTTCGGATTATATAGCATGTTTGTTTTGAGTTCGAAATCGTCACATTTTTTTAGAAGATTACAAACATTAGAGGAAGACACGGACAGATATGCTCATCAGTTGCACGAAATCATGTGACAATTGAGCAGTTCCTACATATCGGCATGTGTGTGTAAAACATCGCTATTATTAATCATGCTTATTAGAGCATGTCATAAATCAACAGCCGGTTGATTTTCAATTATGCTACTGGAGAAGCAGATGAAATAGGACGTGCTCTCAGCATGTCTGAACAAGCGCAAGTAAGAGAGCAAGCGTAAATAGCACACGTGTTCCATTGTTTACTTTTAGCACGCTTTTCCCGGAGCATGTTAAAACATGTATGCATTACATAATCAAATGTGTTCAGTTGAAAAGCAGGCTCGTTGTAAGCAAGCTCACAAGCAATGTGTTTCCGTTCTCTTATCGTTGGTGTTATGATAAAAGGCCCGTTATATCAGTCAGTTAGTATTCTTGCTATGTGCGATATTCCTCGCTCAAATTTTAGCGAGCGAAATCGGCCGCTTAGGCTTTGGTAAGCCGCAGAATAGTTCCATTTTTAGACGCCGAGGCGTTAGCAGTAATAAATGTCAAACATGACTTTTCGTAAGTAGTAACAACGCGCGTCCAACTCACCGAATTTAACGTGAATTGCCTAATTTTATCAGTATGGATTATTATATTCAACGAGCGATGGGGGATGTTGATGTTATGTTATCAGACATAGAAATAATAACTACTACTGATTTTGAAATTTGTATTGATGAGGAAAATATAAAAATAGATAAACCAAGTCACAATTGGAATGCGCAACCAACAAAAACATTACCTGAAAATCCACTATCATCAATAGAAAATATTGAAAAATTTTATGCCATACCTTACACATCTAAAGAAGTCAAACCCTTTATAGAACAATTTGTATCACATGAAAATCCACTATCATCAATAGAAAATATTGAAAAATTTTATGCCATACCTTACACATCTAAAGAAGTCAAACCCTTTATAGAACAATTTGTATCACATGTTGATCAATGAATGACCCAATTCAGTATTCCGAGTCTTCTACTTATACTACCAAAAATCACTCCCTTAACCCGTTGAAGAAGATTACAATTTTAGAAGACCGAATAATTAAAACAGCTAATTCAGATTTTCTGTGTTCTGTAAAGGTCAAACAATCATTTGAAGAGCTTATGCTGAGATCTATACAAAAAAACGAACCTGCTAAATTAAAAAAGACGAAAGTTGCACATGGTGCGGAGGTTATAACATATGATGATGTCGTAGAGCGTTTAAAAAATAAACTAAATGATTCGAAGAAGAAAATTTGTTCAAGCAAGAAGTCTAAAGTGATTAATAAAAAATTGAATAAAAAAAAAAATCACAAAAAAAACGCCTAGCCTGGCGTCCGAAACATCTGTCAGCGAATCTGATTCGAAGTCTAGTTCTGAAGATGAATGCGACTATTTCCAAAATCTATTAATGGAAGACGTGGAAGACAATCAAAATAACGTACCTTTAGATGATGTTCTGTCTATTGACATTAATGGCATTTTGCAAGAACTGGATGTACAACCAAATTTAAACGTTGAGACAAAAGTTGGTGATTAGATACTTACTAAATTTATAGCGAAGAAGAGCCTCAAACATTACATAGGAAATATTACAAAAAATGATGAATATAAGAAGTCAGTCAAATATTTACGAAGGGTTTCACATTTAACCAGAGAAAATCGTAACGTATTTTCATTCCCGAAAGTTGATGACGTATCCGATATTTATAACGCAGATATTATATCTGTTTTGTCAAACCCCTTAACTAAAGAAAGAGGAGAATTCGTTTTCAAAATGTCCTTTAATGGTTTTAATATTCAATAAGGGATTTTGTATGAGATAAACTCTTACCTGTAAAAGAAATGTTATTTTTTTATTTTTTATCATTTTAATGTCGGAAACAAAAGGTTCCGCAAAGGCGTTATTATTTCCACATATTGTGTAATTTTTAAAAATCTAGTAACCAAAATATTAGTTCCTATAAAAACATATTAAATTCAGTTATTAGTAGTAAATATATATTATTATAATAACATTGTTAGTAAATATTGTGAAAAATAATACTAATACATAAAAAAAAGTTTGTTTTCGTTGCCCCATCACTAGTCATAAAATGTTGCACTTACCCCAATCTGCCAAATAATGTTTGATTTATGATATATATTCCACTATATTCAATATTTTTAAATGGCGAAATTGTGTGTTTAGTGCGTTTGATTGGATTGGCAATTAAACATTTTTATTCATTTGGCCAAAAATCAAAATATTGAGGTTAGATCCACTTACCCCGGAGGCGGGGTAAGTGGATCTATCAAGACCTTTTTTTTTTGAATACTTAAAAATCTAATAAAAACAGCAGATTAACTTCTTGCGATAAAACAATTTGATTAAGGAATAGTTAATATTCCTTCTGTAAAAATTTGAATGCGATGGGATAATGCTGTGACGTATGGGATTACTTTAAACTTCATCTATTCATTTTATACAGTGCTCTTACCCCAACTCACCTTACGTCTTTGTATGAAATTTTATGTTTTTGTTTTTATAAACATCTAAGAGTGTTGACACACGAGGATTTGTTTTCATATTGTGGAGAATAATCTGTTCTGTCTATATAGTCCAATAAATCATGCCAGAATGCTATAATTTGACATTTAATTGCGTGCATAGGTATTTGAAAATATGTACCGCGTACGGGTATAGATAAAACGGAGCAAATTAATGCGTTCAAAAGGTTAATAAGCGTGCTTAATACTAACGATGTTTTACATACACATGCCACTATGTAGCAACTGCTCAATAATCGCATGATTTCGTGCTACTGATGAACATATCTGTCCGTGGCTTAAGTAGGCTACAAATCTTATAGTAAAATAGCGACGAATTCAAATTCGAAACAAACATGCTACATAACCCGAAAAAATAGTAATGTTGCACGTCAGATAAGGTCATGGTCCGAAAATTACTCTACCAGCTTTCCTGGACGGTGAGCTTCGGAAAGAAGTGGAAGAAACCAAGCATCTAGGACAAAGCACCAACAGTAATCTGATGGATTACGATGAAATCGACCGGTAAGACGAGCGCTCAGCATACAGTCGAACATGCTCAGTAAAAGATCACGGTTACGCATCCCACGTGTAAACATAATTTTTTTCTTACACTCTGTACATACATTAATAATTGCGAGCTTTGGGCCAACATTAAGAAGAGCAGTATGGAAATGCTTCTCGTGAAATACAACGCCTACCGCATGATGTTCGGCTTTCCTCTCTTTCGGTTGGTTTGGAGGTGGCGGAGTTCCTGGTTTTTCAGCCCTCATAAGAAGCCGGTTGGCAGGATAAAGGGATAGGATGCAGAACTCCGAAAACGTCTTAGTTGTGGATCGGATCAATCTAAATGCATAAGACCATTAACGTCTTTTTGGGGTCTTCAGCGAGTATCTAAATGACTCAGTCCAGATATTATAATTATTTGTCCGAAATAGGATATTATTTGAATTTACATTTTGGAATACTCCAACAGAAACGTTTCTTATTTTTAAAATTCAGTGCACATGACAAACACAATCGTACTTCTGTTTTAACATGTTTTGTACTGACAATTGTAACTTTTTTTCTCCCGAATAACTGAATTTATGAATTACATTTGTTTCATTCAAAATTTTTTAATATTTTATGATTCATTAAAAAAATGTACCTACTCTGAGAGCATTTCACACTTAAATACACACCGTCAAACTAGGTTTTATAGTATAAACAGGAAGAATACACTTGAAGAGTCAATTCAAAATGAAAATGTTGTCAATTGTGATAGAATTATGACTAACGAACTTTGAAAATAATAGTTAATTTTAGTTTTAAAAAAAAAAAATTTATATATATTACCACGCGATACAAAATAGGCATAATTCTAGGGAACAAAGACTACTCTAACCACTTATTAATAATATAAATTATGAATACTGGAGAATCTCTTTTGTGCGCTAAATCCCAGTTATTTATTGTTTTTGTGTTTAATTCGTAGAACTCCATTTAATTTTTTTAATAAATTTAATTTAGATTAAATTTGATAATATTATTATTAAGTTCTGCAAGTGTTTTAGTTTTTTATTATTGTGACAGCTGTTTCGGCTTACAAGGCCATTTTCAAACTGTGGTTTGAAAATGGCCTTGTAAGCCGAAACAGCTGTCACAATAATAAAAAAACTAAAACACTTGCAGAACTTAATAATAATATTATCAAATTTAATCTAAATTAAATTTATTAAAAAAATCCCAGTTACATTATCGCAAGTTCCGAGCAAGCCTATTTTGTAAAGAAGTCCGTGTGTCATGTTAAGGTATACTTATTTGCAGATGAATTCTTTAAAAACGGAACAAGAAAAAGGTTTTTTCTCCACTGTGGGTCACCATGTGTTTCTACAAAACCCTCCTTTGAGGACATAAAAATCTTCAATCGGATTATGAAAAGGGTTTTTCTCCACTGTTAGTCAGCATGAGTCTCGTCAAAACATCCTTTCGGGAACATAAAAATTTGCAGAACACGAAAAACGTTTTTCTCAACTGTGAGTCAGCATGTGTGTCGTCAAATATCCCTTTCGAGAAGAAGAATAAGTGCAAATAGAACATGAAAAAGGTTTTTCTCAACTGTGAGTCAGCATGTGTCTCGTCAAATCTCCCTTTTGAGAAAATGAAGATTTGCAGTCTGAACATGAAAAAGGTTTTTTTCCAGCGTGAGTCAGCTGTCATGTGTCTCGTCAAATGTCCCTTTCGAGAATATGAGTTAGTGCAAACGGAACAAAAAAAGGTTTTTCTCCACTGTGAGTCAGTATGTGTCTCGTCAAATTTCCCTTTCGAGGATGTACATTTTTGCCATCGGAACATGAACAATGTTTTTTTTCCATTGTGAGTCAGTAAGTGAAGTTCTAACTTTGACTTTGACTTGCAGGAAGAATACTAAATGATCTATTTTTTTTTTTAAATAATCAATCACCGGTTTGACTCCCCTGAATTAACTTCGTTGATAAACTACCACATTCCCTGTAGACCAACTAGACTCAAGTCACCTTATTATTGCAACAATACTGGAACTAACGCAGAATAAAATTCAATAATCCATCGCTTGCACAGATTAGGCAATGAATATTCCAATATCGATCACGCTGATTGTCTATTATCATATAAAAGATGTATAAAACAAAAATTGTCGAGTAATACCATACCATCATAATAATTATGTACTTCAGATTAAAAACTACTAGTACTCGATAGGTAGAAGCTGATATCAGTGCATTATATATCATAGTCAATATAGGTACTATGTAAAACTTTATCGGACTGTCAAGCAGTGTTGCACATTATTATTATACACGAGATTCTCCCGGTAGATTTACGTAATTTATTACTTTTGTTTCGTTTTCATATTATAATAGTATATATTTTATTCCTTTCATTTTCTAATAGTATATACCTTTCTAATATCTTTTATGTTATTTTTTACAAACTCTTTATGCCTTTTAGACATTTTATAAGCACTTCATTCTTCCTTATACTACTTTATTGTATATTATTACATATAATTTCTTACTTTGACTTAGTACTAAACTACAGATTGCTACTTATATTATATTTATATTTCTTTTTTTCATACTTTTAACCTTACTACTATCTACTGATTATACCATTATACTTACATTTATATTGTTGCACTCCTTATGTTGCTGTACTATTCTCTGTAATTTAGTATGTGAACGGCACATATTGTGCCGTATATGTGAAAATAAATAAATAAATAAATGTCGCTATTCCAAATTCCTGTTATCCACTGGAGCGACAGAGAGAATAATGAAAAATAGCTTCACTTGCTCGCCACCTTTGAAAGTTAATTTGGAAAAATTTCCGACCACATTAAAAAAATCATTACTCCATATTTGTATATATAAACATATAAAAAAAAATATACTGCTATGTTGCCAATAAACTCACCTATATTTTATTAATTATTTTGTATTTGTATAATTGATAGAAAAATTATAAAAAAATCGTAAACTTTGTAAATGCGCGAATTTTGTGCGTGAGTATATTTGAAATTGCCGCCAGTGGATATTTTGAATATTCACATTGAATATTTTCTACGTTTTATGTTCTCTATGACCTGTTCTACAACCACAGATCCAAATATACACTAGAAAATCATTTTTTTTATATGCTGACATCAAGATAAAAATAATGCGTGAAAATTATTTTGTGTTATTTGGTACGTGAACCTGTTAAATTTGAATGAACTAAATTATGATATTTTATACATTTACCACAAAGAAGTGGTACTACATTAGGAAGATACATTAACTGTTTACAATTACCAATAAGAATAACTGCCCTACTTGCTTTATTTAAATCATTTGATCGTTTTATACAGATAGCCTATTTCACGATGTCAAAATCAGAGTGCTGCTTTTTAAATAATTGTGACTGAGAACTGGAGATTTTTATCCATGTTTTTGTGTTTCGTGATAGAACAAGAAACAAAGATTTAAAAAAAGCCCATATCATAGCAATAAGCTTTCCCAATCTTTCAGGATATACTTTGTAATTTGATAAAATCCTGTGGAATTCTGCCATTTTGTTTGGGAAAATACGAGATGACAGCTAGTTTAAGGTCGATACACACCGGATAAATTATAATAGCTAAAATGATGGTGATGATTAAACCTTATATATAAAACCTGTTGTATCAGCGTCGATCGGCAAATTAAATCTTTTTTATCTAAAAGTTGGAAATCTAAAGAAAAATAGTGGAGAGGAAAATAATTGAGGGAACAAATAATTGATTTATATATTTATTTACACCCTAATGGGCTTTTACATTCATTAAATCAAAATTACAGTTGTATAATTACAATGGTAGAGCAGCATATTTATTTAAAAATTGTTTACACACTTCGTCATAATAAAAATTTATTCAATTTATGTTGGTTTTTGTCAGTAAATCAAAACATAGTTTCATTTTGCCTCGCTCTAGAGTGATACTCTCAGTATCGATCTGGTGAGAGACCACCATTCAGATTTAAACATTGCTTGAAATGGCTTAGTTTTGTAGAAGAAGTGACTAGATCTAAAAAAGCCTCTTTACAGAAAAATTAACAAAATATATAATTCAGACATAAAAATAAAACTAGTGTGATTTGAGATTTTCATGGCCAAAAGTATTAACATGATTTGTTTTTGGGGTGTTATGCCGTGTCGCGCTACCTCCTTCTATAACTAACGCTGCCCAAAACGTTACAGATACAAAAGGTACAGCGAGACGGCATAACACCTCAAAAACAAATCATGTTGATAAAACAAGTTATTTAATGTGTACAATAGCAGGAAAGAATGAGAATACCTATGCATTTTTTAATATGTATATTTTAATGATCAGAATTGAAATATACATATTAAATGTCCACCAAACCTTATCAGATAGAACTCGTACCTTTGGGTCCTTTGTCGTTATAACATTTTTATGAGATGTAAAAATAAATGACTTGGTCCTGTCATCCAGGCCATCGTTATTGATGTCCAAAGAAAGTTCATTAAATTTATAAATTATAATTTCACAACTAAAAACAAGAAAAGAAAAATAAAATAAAAAAAACCCTCAGTTATTCAATATGGAGTGGGGTGGTGTGATATGGGACCATACAATCATTGCATAATCCCACATCACACACGTCACATTTTTTTGTAGTTCGTTTGGTAATATTTTGAATTGAACACCACACACAATTCAACGTTCGCCCGCTATGGACCGAGAAGTGGTTGCCTTCCAGGACAGTACGCAGAATCTTTCCTTGAGCTATTTGGCCAATGATCACAGTCGGAGTCGGGTTAATTTCCCTGTGACAGAACAGCTGAAGGAGATTCCTCGCAACCTCACTCCTAAATTTTCGATACAAAATGCATTTATTTTCCTTGCGGAGCTTTGAACTGTACAATATATACGCATTCTGCACCGAAACACTTAGTAGTCTCCTGAAAAGCTTCTTGTACCAGACCAGGTTTCGCTGTCGTTCAATGGGGTAGCCTGCCAAAAGCTGATCCTTTCTGTCAACTCCCCCCATTACCTTGTTATAGTCTAGTACAATTTGGGGTATGTATTTCCAAGCCCCAAACTTTTCAACTGCCCCGATTTCTGCTTTATGGTAGGTGGACAACATACTTACCAAGCTTTTGTCCAACCAAACCATAACATTGAGGTCCCCGCAGTTCGAGTATACGAGCTCACCTTCCCTCATTTTTGATTTGAGATTGGACTTTAATACACTGGGCACAAATTCTCGGTTCAACCGCAATGTGCCCATGCAATCCATCCCACTTCTTTTGAGGCATCGCGCTAATAATGGACTATTGTAAAAATTGTCCATTATTAGCGTGTACCCTTTGTTAAACAGAGGGCTGGCCAAATCGTATACTATCTTTGCAGTGGCCCCAACTGGGCAGATATTGTGAGCACCAGAAAAGTTGTCGAAAAGTGTCATGTCTTCCGTTATGTCGTCTTCCGTCATGTCTTCCTGGTCTGGATTTGTCGATTCAGTCTGACTGGAAATGGTCTTCCCCGTATAAATTTGGAATTTCCAAAGATAGCCAGACTTGGACTCACAAAGCGCGTAAGACTTTATACCCGAGCCTGCCGCTTTAGATTTGATCATCTGGACGAATCCCAAACGGCCTTTATAGCGGAGTAAGGATTCATCTAGAGAGATGTCTTGCTCGGGCAGGTATAAACTCTCAAACTTATGGGAGAGGTGGTCCAAGACGGGCTGAATCTTTTGTAACCTTCGCACAGATAACGGTACATCAGAAGAAAGAGTTTCATTGTTGGTGAAGTGAAGGAATTTTTTTATGAGAAGAAAACGATTATAGCCCATGGTTTTGCTGAAATAAGGCATGGCGGTGACGTCAATTGAAAAGAAGAAGTCTTTTTCAACGGGAAGGGGACAAATACCTTGATGCATTAGAAGTGCCAAGAATACGTACATTTCCTCTTTATTCGTGGGAGCCCATCTATTGATACGCGCATAGCGCTTGAATTGGGTTAGCGCAATGTGTTGTTCTGCATACCTGTTAGTCTCTCTTACGATCAGTTCAACGAAATCGGCATCGAAGATTTTAAGAAAGGCATCCACAGGTTTGCCCATTTCGTCGGTATTGAAAGTTGGTCCCGGCGTACCTGTGAATATCTCCCTTATCCAATTAAAATGTGAGATATCGCTGGACCAATCGAAAGAGTAACTATCAGATGGCAGAATCGAACGCATTGCCTCTCTATCTACCTGGTCTTGTCTTAGGTCTACGGCCATACCGGGCTTAAGTGCATTGTTCATACGATGATAAGGTTTTGGTGGCATGCATAAGTTATCCTCGTCGACGTCGCTCCCTTCGTCCAGATCCGTTTCTAAAACAACAGAAAACACAAATTAACTTAACATTTCTACTTACTTCATTACACTAGTACTTACTCCCTTTGGTACAACGCTTTAAGATAATGAACTCTTGGCTCGACCAAGTTAATCGAATACTTGAGGCGCGCAATGTCAGAATAACACAAGGGCAGGTATAAATGAGTTTGAATGAAGAAAAGAGTGAGGCGGTCCATCCTCTGCCTACCCGTGTAGCGAAATGGCGTTGTTAGTTAGTTTTATAACTTACGGTCTTCAAATGCCGACTGATCATGATGAAGAGATGCAGCTTCAAATTCACCCGCTCTGTCCATGCCTGGGTCTGAAATGTATATAACACAAATTGATTTAATGTGTCTTTATTTCAATTACGGAACGCCTCTGATATGACGTTTTAAAACAATAATCTCACTAAGTTTTTAGATTCTCACGGCCAAAAGCATTTTCGTTGTTTGTTTTTGGGGTGTTATGCCGTGTTGCGCTAACTCCTTCTTTAGCCGACGTTTCGGACAGCGTTGCAGTGTCCATCATCAGGGCAGATCCGGTAGATCCGAAGATGTGCACTGCAACGCTGCAACACTGCAACGCTGTCCGAAACGTCGGCTAAAGAAGGAGTTAGCGCAACACGGCATAACACCCCAAAAACAAACAACGAAAATAATCTCACTGTTTCTAAACACAGACACTTCCTGGCAGAACGGCATGTCCACCCACAGCTCTCTATGGTAGCCATGTTCCAGAGAGTGATCGCCCCACTGGCGTTCCCCATTCCACGATTTTCAAGCAATGTTCAATTCTGAATAGTGGGCTCTCACCAGCGCGATACTGAGAGTATCGCTCTAGAGCGAGGCACAATAAAACTATGTATTGATTTACTTAAATTATGAGAAAAACCAATATAAATTGAATATTTGAGGCGGGCTATGTCAGAATAGCACAAGGGGAGGAACGGATGAGTTTGAATGAAGAAGAGAGTGTGTGTGCCAAAACCAAGTTGTATGGCGGTCCATCCTCTGCCTACCCGTGTAGAGAAATGGCGTGAAGGTTAGTTAGTTAGTTTTATAACTTACGGTTTTCAAGTGCCGACTCATCATAATAGAGAGCTGCAGCTTGAACGTCACCAGTCCCCGTTCCATCCATGCCTGGCTCTGAAATGTACAAAACATAAATTGATTTAATATGTCTATATTTCAATTACGGAACGCCTCTGGTAAGATGTATTAAAAAAAACTCACCGTTTCCAAACGCAGACACTTCCTGGCAGAACGGCACTTCCACCCACAGCTCTCTATGGTAGCCATGCTCCAGAGAGAGATCGCCCCACTGGCGTTCCCCATCCCGCGATGTCCCAGGTAACGGCTCTGGAGAAGTCGCCCGCGTTGGCACAGCGGGAGCCGTTGCTTGGGTCGTTGTGCCAGCTTGCTCGTTGGACAACCACGGTGGGGGAATAGGCGATGGCAGCGTTGAAGGCGTGCCCTGTGAAAAGGGACACGCTACTCTCTCCGGAGATGGAATTCTGAAAACATATACATAAATCATATGAATCGTTGTCATTCACACGTGAAACAGTAAATAAAAAACAATAAGAATTGGAATAGCGCTGATTTTACTGCATGTGCATAATGCACAGAGCACTGATCCAACCAACTCTCACGGTGGCGGAAAGCTCTCAGGGAAAAAAAATAATATTGTGTAATGCATCTAAAGACGATAACTTACTTTCGTTTAGCTTTTCTTGCAGGCGCGGTGGGGAGCAAAATCCGCGCCGCCTGCTTCTTAAATTTACGGTTTTCCAACTCCAAAATTCTCAAAAATTTGTCCCATTTTCAAAAGTGGATCAAAGACATCTGTCGAAAATTTCAGGCCAGTGGCAATACTTTCCGCCCCGGCTAAGTTATTCGAATCGATAATTCATAAACATGTGCTGTTTCAAGTAGAGCCTTTCTTAATATCGGAACAGCATGGGTTTAGAAAAGGTCGATCAACAGATACTAACCTACTGGTACTCACAGATTATATTTCCAAATCTTTAGATAAGGGCTACCAAGTAGATTGCTCATATAATGATTTCTCGAAGGCATTTGATACCGTAAATCATGACATATTATTAAATAAATTGTCAACTATAGGTTTTTCTTTACGGTTTCTCATATTCTTTGCAAGCTATTAAGCTATTAACGATATTACAGAAAATATTCTGCATTCCAGGTCACTTCTTTTTGCTGATGACCTAAAACTATTCTTGGAAATTAAAACTTTAGAAGACTGCATTCGACTCCAATCGGACATTAGTAGAATTTATTTATTTATTTCACGCCTATTAAGGCTTTTACATACATATATATAAAAAATATTTACGAAATTATGCATGAAAATAGTGCAGGAAACGACTATTAAAACAATTGCAGAAAAATAAATATAAAGTCAAAATATCACTCAACTTGATCTACACAGAATGCAGGCACAACATATAAAAAATCCAAAATATTTTTTTCTATTTCAGTTGACAAAATTATTATATGTTAGTCAAATCAAATTAAATACCTTTATTAAAATATTCCACTACTCGATGAAAAAAAAAACTTCAATAGGGTATGCTTATATATTGAAATTGATGTACTAAATATATCAACAACATCTGAGTATTTGTTTCCTAGCTGTTGAATCCGTCGCATAGGAGTATGATATTGGGACGTTGACATAGAATTGCTACAATAATATGGTAGGTACTGTCTTGAAACCGACCTGCTTGGAGTATGAAAAGAAATTACATATAATAAATCAGGGGTATCAAACATTGAATTAATGATTTTATACAAACAGGTTAAATCGGAAATAATTCTGCGATCAGATAATTTTATTAAATTTAATGAACAAAGTAAGTTATCGTAATTTAGGTTTTCTCTAGGAATGCCCATTTTGAAATTTACATATCTTAAAAATTTATTTTGGATTCTTTCAATCGCATGTGAATGAACCTCATAATTTGGGGACCAAACCGTGGAATTGTATTCTACATGACTCCTTACTAGTGACATATATAATGTTTTTACAGTATTTACATTATTGAAATCACTAGATACCCTTAAAATAAATCCCAACATTTTCAAAGCTTTATTGGTTATTATTTCAATATGCTTGATAAAGTTAAGTTTCGTGTCAAACCAAATACCTAAGTCATTAATTTCTGAGACAGATACTAACGACATGTTGTTAATGGAATAATCAAAAAATATTGGATACTTTATTCGATGAAACCTCATAATTTGACATTTGCTTATGTTAAGTTGCAAGCGGTTATCACGACACCATATAATTAATCTTGACAAGTTATTTGACAATATATGGCAATCGTTAATGTTTCTGATTGCTTTGAATAATTTCAGGTCGTCTGCAAACATTAACACTTGAACATCATTGAAAATATACAATACATCATTGACAAATAATAAAAACAGGATTGGACCTAAGTGTGATCCCTGGGGAACACCACTCGTAGCAGTGAATTTGTATGAAAATGTACCATCAATTTTAACAGCCAGTAATCTGTTGGTCAAGTAACTATTAAACCACTTATATAGTGAACCACCTATACCGAATTTATGGAGTTTATTCAGCAATAACTCATGATTGACTTTATCGAACGCCTTACTAAAATCGGTATAAATAGAGTCAACTTGACATTTACTAGACATGGAATCAGATATATAGTTTTGATAGGTCAACAAGTTAGTAAGGGTAGATTTTCCAGTAGAGAAACCATGTTGCTTAGGAGAAATGACGTGGTTTAATCGGAAAATAACTTTTTTAAGTAGAATTTTTTCAAAAACTTTAGGAATTGTTGATAAAAGGCACACCGGTCTGTAATTAATCACCTCGTGTTTATCGCCTTTTTTAAAAATAGGCGTAAGAAAGCTGAATTTCCATTTAGTAGGAAAACATCCTGTTCGTAAAGACTGATTAAACAGCAAATATAAAGGATACGCCAGATTGGTAGCACAATTATTCAAAAATACAGGAGGTATTTTATCTGGTCCACCACTTTTGCTTTGATCTAGTAATTTTAGTTCAGTCAATATATCATTATATTCTATGTAGATAAAAGATAAATTAAGATTATGATCAGTAGTAAAATTTGATACTGTACTAGCAGAAACTGGTGTCTCACATTCATAAACGCTTTTAAAAAAATCAGCAAAAAGGTCAGCGATACTTTGAGTGTCTTTGGCCTTTTTACCTGCATATTTCAAGTTGGCGGGTATACCAAAGTTGTTATTTTTCATTGATTTTGCATAGTTCCAAAAATACTTTACATTATGATTTATTGAAGTTTCAACATTATTAATAAAAGAATTGTAGCACATTTTTGATAAGATTTTACAATCTTTTCTAACGTTTTTAAATTCAATATAATTTGATAAAGACCTGTCTTCTTTATATTTCTTATGTAAAACTTTTTTAAGGGCAGTTAATTGAACAAGTTCTTTATTGAACCATCTCGGATATTTTGATTTTTTAAAATGAATGAGTGGGATGAGATCTGTAATAATTTTATCCAGCAAGTAATAAAATGATTCAATATTTTGATTAATATCGCCTTCCTTAAGAAATGACCAATCTTCCTTGTGGAGACGATCATTTATGTCCCGATAGTTCGCATTTTTAAAGTTATACGTAGGAATTGAATTATTTTGATTGCCTTCTTTAGTACAAGAGATAAGTATTGCTAGTGGGGGATGGTGGTTGTCTATCGGAAGAATAGACTCTAATGATTCATTTATAATTACGTTGCTTTCATTTGACAAAACTAGATCAAGAACACGATTATTAATATTACGTACATGGTTATATTGGGTTAAATTAAAAAGTAAAGACATATCTAGAATTACTCGTTCGCAGGCGGTTGCTGGTATTGAATTAAAATTACTGTCTAAAACGTTGAAATTGCAATTAGGTAAATTATAATCACCGCAAATAATTATTTGATGATTTGGATATTTTGTTTTTACTAACTCAACATCTTCACAGTGTTTTTTATAGATTGATATGTTGGCATTAGGAGGAATATAAACAGTTCCAATAATAGTTTTCTTGAAATCACCACTAAACAATACGAACAATTGTTCCACATCAGTATTTTTGATTTTGAGTGCTTTCGAAGTAATATTTTTGCGGACCGCTATCAGGACACCACCTCCTCTTGTATTGGAGCTGGTATTCTGACTCCGGTCTGCTCGGTGGACATGGTGCCTATGTAGTCCTAGCTCCGCTGAGAAGATTGATGATGTTAGCCATGTTTCAGTGAGTATGATGACATCATTTGAGAAAGATGGAGCATTTACTCTGAACTCCTTTAATTTTGTTCTGATGCCCCTGACGTTCTGGTAGTAGATGAGGCGTTTATATGGCTGGAGTTTTTTGGTTGAACATTGATAATTTTAGGTGAGTTGTTAATATATTTTATGGTTAAATTATTTTCTCCCTTCTTTTTCCGGTTTTCTAACTCCTTCCATACATTTTGAATTTCTTGGCGCTGAACCCATGTTAAGTCTTTTTTGGTTTTAATACTGAAATTTTTATAGTCTATCGCCTTTTTTTGAAGAACCAGTTTCACTTGATGTTGATCTGACAGTTCAATCTTGATCGGACGTATTTTATCCATTTCTTTTTTACCTAAACGGAACATTTTTATTTCAGAGGTATCAACATTTTCAACTTTGCTTAGAATACTCAAAACTTTGTTCTTATCCTCCCTCATGCAGTCAGTTTGAGTACCAGTTGAGCACTCAGGTACATTAAACATTATAATATTCTTAGAACGTAATTTTCTCTCCTCCATTTCCGCTAGTGTTTCGCAAATTCCAGGTAGGTCTTGGATGGTGTTAGGTAGAGGTTGGACCTGAGGTGGCTTCTGTTGTGAGATGTTTGTATAGGCCTTCAGCTCTCCTTCCAGGAAGCCCACTTTCGCACCAACAACACTAATATTCCCCAAAAGTTCCGAAAGTTTAGGAGTTAATTAAGCCATTTGTTCTTTGGTAAATTTATTCGATGGATCCATAATGGTACTGTTCATAGAGTTTATTATATTACTTGCCATCGTAATAAAATGGTAGGGATCACACGAATCCATAATTAGTAGATCGAAGCAGAAATATAAAATATGAAAAAGTTTAGCTGCCCTGATCACGTACTCGGGATAGTATGCGTAAATGTGAAGGTAACTTTACGTACACACACACTAGAAGCAAGTGCGAACTGACGAATCGACAGTTTTGATGACAGATTTATAATTATTTTGTTTTTGATATATCTTTTAACTGTGAGATTGGAATCACTTGGAATTCTATCACTACACTAAAACTCGATTTGCACTTGTAAATTAGTACTTCCTATACGCACAGGTATAAAATTAATTATTCTTATTTATGTTTTAAACTGGAGCAGAAACAAAACCGTGCACTGTTTACATGTAGTATTGTTGTTTATGAATAGTAATAATTGTAATATTGTTGTTTATGAATAGTAATTGTTGACTGGAGTAAACGGAATCGGATCGAATTCAATGTTTCTAAATGTTTCATTCTTTCTTTCACACGGGCACGTCATACTTGGTTTTACCGGTATACCATGAATGCCCGAAGTTTAAAACGTGTCTCCACTATGAAAGATCTTGGCATCATGTTTGATAGTAGGCTGACATTTCATACTCATATCGAAATGACGTGTAGTGCTTCACTGAAAATGCTGGGCTTCGTCCTACGCACTGCGATGAATTTTAGAGACACCCGGGTTCTCCAAGTGCTATACATTGCGTTGGTTAGGAGTAGGCTTGAGAGTGGGTCGGTGGTTTGGAGCCCACATCAGGTGAAGTATTCCCTTATGTTGGAGAGAGTACAGAAGAAATTTCTGAGATTCCTCTACCTGAGGAAGTATGGCTACTACCCGTGGCTCTATCCTACTGACTTTCTCTTGGGCATGCTCGGTATGAACCATCTACGGGTCAGAAGAGATGTGCATATTGTATCACACTTCTTCAAACTGATTCGTGGATGGTTTGAAAATCCGACTATCATGGAGAGTATTAGTCTCTATGTTCCTGATGGTTATCTCCGTCACCGAAAGCATAGACTGTTTTATCTCCCGGCCTGCAGGACCAACTTGCCAATGGTCATGCCGGTGGGGAGAGCAGTCTTGCTGTTGAACAGAATTAATTCGGATATCGACATATTTAGCATCGGTGAAGCTGCCTTTAAAAGGCAAGCTCTATTGATGCTGGTATAGTTTATACACCGCTAACTATTATGTAATACCATTTTACAAATGTACTTAAAAACGAAATAAAATGTAATTTTGTAATGTTTTTAAAGGAATAAACAAATTGAATTGAATTGAATTGAATTGAAGAAGCAGGCAGGGCCCTAACGTCCTTTAGGGCCCTGACGCGATCTTCCCGCACCATAACCAGAGCAGGGTCACTGTTAAAATAAATTAAAATATATGATGAGCTCTACCCCTTATCCACAGCAAAAAAAACCTTCTTTAAAAACATTAAAAAATACTAACACTCCAGACCGAGCTGCCAATGCTGCTCCACGTTGGCTTCCACGTCCAGCTCGTACAGCCCCCCTCCCTCTGCCTCTTCCTCTGCCTCTTCCTCTACCTCTTCCTCTACCTCTCTGCATCGGTACACTTCTAATTAAAAATATTTCATGTAGATTTTATATTTTGAATCAAATCATAGATTTTTATATATCTTATCATATAAAAAATAGATATTTATACATGGATTGTGGAACACTTTCTTGTGGATTATTGGCTCTGTAGAAATTTGAAATAAGTAAATAAATTAATTAATTACAAAACGAAACGAAATAATCCCATATTCATTGTGTGATGGTAACTTTACATTAAATTTCATCTAATATTTTTCCGATTTTTTCGACTTTTCTACTGAGTTATAAAATTACAAATATCTGGAGAAAAAATGACCACAAGTAAATAAAATTTATAATTATCTCTTGGTAATGAATCATTCTAATAGAAAAACACTATTTCAAATACACAAGTGGAGTAATTAGGAATTGAATTGCAAATTAATAACTTAAAAAACCTAACCCCGCCAGAAATCATAGTTTCGTATCGAAAATATGCTAAAAAAAACCCGTTTTTTTAATCAAAGGAGTTGAAAACACATTAATAATTGAATCACGATTACACTAATATATATTATGGCGTTAAAACGCAAAAAACACAATCACTTACGGCATTTTAAAAGATGTGTAAATATAACCAATCACTCAAAACACTTTTGCCTCGAAAGTAAAATTTTTGGAAACAACTGTCAGATTAAAACCGCCAAATATTTATTCCAGAAGCATCTAATGATAATCGGTGTTGCCATAGAAGAAGCCAATTTTACCAGCTTTACAACGGAATAAATTATTGGCCAGGAACTGGTTTAAATAATATTATATTTAATTTTTACGAGTGGTACGTAATAAACGTCGAATAATTCGACATGCTCAATATTAGAAGAAAAAAAAAGTCGAATTATTCGACATGTTCGCTCGAGTGGTTATATTCAAAAATCTGTTAAATACCCATATTTAGGAAATGATATAAAAAGAATTTGGCATTCTCAGTCTATAAAAATATTACCATTCGTTATTTCGGCTACTGGCATTATACCTAGCTCTCTCATTAAAAATTTAGGCGTATTAGATCTATCAAAAAATTTATATGTAGGAGCCGTGTTTTCAGCATACATAGGCATCGTACTAATTGGAAATTCACATTCCTTAACATTATGTGGTTACGATTCCATAGTAGTGTTTAGAACGTCGAACTATGAATATATTCTTGTTATAGAACAGTTACACTTATAGCAAAGATAAATGTAAAAAAATAAGACAAAAAATACGTTAAAATCGTTACATTCAGTGTAATACAGAAAGAAGTCATAACAATAAGAAAACAAAAAAATAGTCGATATAACCATCGGGACGTCCTGTGCGAAGGATACCAGAGGATGTGGTAATTCTAAATGGCAGAACGGCTGTGGTAATTGTAACATATACGTATACATCTCCGGCAACTAGCTCAAAATAATATTTAAATAAATTGCAGTTTTATACTTACCTCGTATATTCTGCCTTCTCACCAACTCGGGTCTCTAGGGTAGGGACAAGGCAGGTAAATTTAATTAAAAACATCTCTCACGCCCATTACGTCGCCGGACGGAGGAAAGCATATCTTGCAAAATCACTTCCTCGAACTCGACTGTAACTACTTCATCCACCGCCCAGCATCACATCGCTGGGCGGGGAACGCGTACTTCACCACCACTCCTGTCTCGGTCTCTTCTCTCTCTCCCGCCTCGGTCTTGACTGTTCATCGTTCCTGAGCTCATGGGACCTGTCGCTTTATCCCGCCCTTCTCACTTCTTTCCTTACAACCCACGTCTGTCAACACTTTATTTAAAACAGCGGGATACACAGTTTATAATTCAATTTTATTTGTGAAGAAATTTGATTCGTTACATAATGCCAAATGGTTGCGCTCGTGCCCTAGTGATCAGAATACTGAATCCGTATCAAGAAGTTAATTTATTTAACCCGGCGATACTCGCTACCGGGTAAAAAATACCACAGAGTACAAAAAATTGGTTGTATTTTTTTTTCTACGCGTTCTGGCAACCCAAGATTCTAAGTACCTTCAAGCCGATAGTTAACATGCCCTCACCCCGCGCGGCGGTCAGTTCGCGCACGGCGTGAGTGGTTCATTTATGCCAGGGGCGTATAACTCTCGCATAACCTTGTAACCGTGATGGGAGGAGTTATCCTCAACCCAAATTCTTATAGACAAAGCTGTTGTGGCTGAAAGCTCAGATCTCATTGGCTCAGAGCAAAAATTGTATCTTGATCTCTCGCTCTCTACCGTAGCGACTCGTGTAACAGAAAGAGAAGCTAAGCATGTGTTATGCTCCGATAAAAAAATAACGGTAATTTCCAAGACGCCATTTCGCAGATTGAAGTCAGTTGAAGGTTTTAGCGTAAATATTTTGATTTTTCTTTCACCCATCTAAAAATAATGTTGCGTGCTAGAATTCTTCAAGGTGATAAATGAATGCCGTGTTGTGTTAAAGGTTGCTCAAACGGATTCGATAATCCAGTGCTAGGAAGAAGCAGCAAGAAATACGTTTGTTTGTGTGTGCCATTTCGCGATTGAAATCAAAAATACGGTACTTTTGGGATTAAAAAATAATGCGTTGCCAACGCTTAATCTTCCAATCATCATAAAATATCCGGTCTATCTCCACCAATTGAAAGAAGGACCCGATCCCGTTGTTAAATACAGGTACTAACCTCTCGTTCTTTGATACAATGTTCCTGATTCCTGAATGTACTTCATTGGCTAATAATTTGATTAATTTTCCTTTTCAGACCTATCCGTATTCCGACGCGATCTTATACCACGTATTAGGAGGCTAAAATTGCTAAACAAAGCCACGATTACATCAAACAAGTTCATTTAAACCTCTCCAGAATTACATCATGTAAGTACCAGTATCTTCAATGATGTTTGCTGACGACAAAGCTGTGAAAATTATATGAAACCCTTGCAGGAGAACTTGAATAACTTCTAGTGCTATTTTGTGTATATATTCTTGTATATTTGTGCAAGGTCAAATTAAATCCTATTAAGTTGTTGCAGTAAGACAGAAATCCTGGGTTCGATTCCTAGTTGAGACTGTTACTTTTTATTTTTTTGTGTCTTGTTCTGTTTCATGTTTTGTTTAGATATATTAGTATTATCTTCTACTTCAATGATAAATCAATGCTCAATACATCGGTTGTACTGACCCTGTTTTGTATTACTGTCCATTGTCTTTTTGAAAATAAAAAATATTTTGATGTGTGCATAGCTGTGAGTTTTTTTTATTTTCCTTTTCCTGCATTCCAGTATTTTTTATTATATAATTTTTTGGGCTAGTGAATGAACGATGTTAGCTGGGTGCAGGTATATTGTCTATGTTTGCTCTTTTTTTAAATGACCTTGAGATTTCTTTATGGTCCACCATATATTTACCTGTCTGGACCAAACGACCGTTTTATCTGTGGTGGTCTGTGGTTAAGGGGAGTCGCTATATGCACAGCGACTAATCGACAGGGGGCGTGGCCAACATATCCGAGCATACCCGAAGTGAAGTATAGGTATAAAAGGGACACTTTCTTTTGAATCACAAACCATGTTACACAAACCTAGCGTAGCCGCTAAACTAATTGAAAACTGGGATGTTTTTCTTGCCTTGACGCGAGCAGGCGGTATTAAGGGGACACTTTCTTTTGAATCACAAACCATGTTACACAAACCTAGCGTAGCCGCTAAACTAATTGAAAACTGGGATGTTTTTCTTGCCTTGACGCGAGCAAGCGGTATTAAGGGGACACTTTCTTTTGAATCACAAACCATGTTACATAAACCTAGCGTAGTTCTAAAAAGGTTTGTTTACATTATATTATTACAACCCCATTTCTGACGTTTCGTTTCACACCTCGGGTATGCTCGGATATGTTGGCCACGCCCCCTGTCGACTAGTCGCTGTGCATATAGCGACTCCCGTGGTTAAGGGGGTGACAAAATGGCGCCATACAAAAAGCCCGAAGATATCGATCTAGAGAGTGGTTTATTTATGATTTATGCGCACGGCGCTTGTTAACGACGGACGTGTAAAGTGAGTATGGGCAAAAAATACCCGGTAGCGACGATCCTTGTTCCATTATTTTTCGATATGTTTACGACTATGTTTTTTGTTTTAGAGCTGTAATACATTGAGTATTCCTCTGAGTGACAGTACAATAGAACAGCTGCTTCCAGAAGAAGACAGCGGAGAAGAAAATGTGTCAGAAAGAGAAGATTTTGAGGTGAATAGTGAACACGAAAGTGAAACTGAACAAGAAGCTGATAGTTCAGACGCGCCCTCAAATTCAGAAAATGTTTTTGACCGTTTACCTTCAGATTCAGAAGTTGAAGAATATGAAGAACTGCGTCCAATAGATGAAGAATATTTAGAAGATGTGCCATTGAAGTACCGGATGCGAGGAAAGTTTATTGGAAAAGATGGATCTACTCAGTGGCAAGTTCTTGCGCCAACGCAACGTGTCCGCACAAGATCCCATAATATTGTTTATCATTTACCAGGACCTATTGGCGAAGGAAGATCGTGTACATCTATGTTAGAAGCCTGGGATCTTATGATTCCGGAAACTTGTCTACAAAAGATAGTCTATTCCACTAATATTTACATTCAAGAGCAGAGATCAAAATTTTCCAGAGAACGCGATTGTAAGAGTACAGACATTGTGGAACTTAGAGCTCTTTTAGGATTACTATATTTCTGCGGAAGACTGAGAAGCGGTCACCTGAATACAAGAGATCTCTAGGAAAAGGATGCAAGTGGTTGCGATGTATGCATTGCCACCATGTCACGAGAGAGGTTCCATTTTTTACTGCGAAATTTGCGTTTCGACGATATTCGAACAAGGGTTGAAAGAAGACAAACGGATAAACTGGCGCCTTTTCGCGAGATTTTCCAAGAGATCGTTGACAATTTCAAAAAATATTACAGCGTTGGCAACGATGTAACGATTGACGAAAAGTTGGAGAAGACTCGTGGTCGGTGCCCATTCAGGCAATATATACCCAGCAAGCCAGGTAAATATGGCATAAAAATTTTAGTGATGGCTGACGCGCGAACCTTTTATACCAATAACTTGGAAGTCTACGTTGGAAAAAATGATGGTCCATATGATCACAGCAATTCACCAAGAGATATTGTCAAGCATTTGATAGAAACTATAAGAAACAGCCACCGAAACGTTGTGATGGATAACTGGTTCACCAGTTTGCCACTATTGAGTGACTTGCTCAATGATTATGGATTGACAGCACTCGGCACATTGAGGAAGAATAAAGCTGAAATCCCACTTGTTTTTACGACAACTAAGGGCCGAGATATTCACAGCTCCCTTTTTGGGTTTCAGAAAGACTGTACTGTAGTCTCGTATGTCCCAAAAAAAAATAAAGTAGTGCTCTTGGCTTCAACTATGCACCATGATGGCAAGAAAAGTTCTGAAGAAAACAAAAAGCCGGAAATGATTATGGACTACAACAGAACAAAATGTGGTGTCGATGTTGTAGATGAGATGTGTGCTACCTACTCAGTGTCACGGGCAACCAAAAGATGGCCATTAGTACTCTTTTATGGTCTTCTGAACGTCAGTGGCATCAATGCGTACGTTGTAGTGAAAGAAAATAAAGAACATAGCGGATTGGTTATGGTCCAGAGAAGAATTGCCTTGAAAGATCTGGCTTTGAGTCTTGTGATGCCGCAGATAAAAAAGCGATCATCGGTACCTAATTTGTCATCATATATAAAAACTAAAATAAAGTTTTTGGTCAGTGACGACTCGAATGACGAACACACATCCGCCAACGCTGACTCATCCAGGTCGCGTCCGCCTTTATATGCTTCTCGCTGTGCTGTTTGTGAATGGAAGAAGGATCGGAAAACGAAGACGGTTTGCGAATTGTGCTTCAAAAAGATATGCCGCGAGCATACAACCCCAATATGTGAGGATTGCTATGATAGAGTGAAGTAGTTTCGTTTTTCGCAAAATATTTGAAACAGTTTGTTTAGTGTTGATTATCTCAATGTTCACTCATTATAAAGGTATCATTATTTTTTATTATTTTAAGAGTGTACCTAGTTTATTTTCGATACTGATCTCAATTTTGCCAAATTTGTAAGAAAAAAAAATATTATTGTTGATTTTCGTAAGATAACTAAGAAATTTTTTATTTTTTTATTGTTTTTTAGGATAAACTCTAAATACAAAAAAATAAACATTAAAACTTGCATTTGTAGTTTTATTTATGAGCAATAGTACCAATAACACTAATACATTGTCAAACATTGGAACTCTAACTTCTTTTTGAAAATAACGGCAATTAAACTCGGTGGTATTTATTACCCGGTAGCGAGTGTTCATGTTCGTAAATACCTAGCGAGTACCGCCGGGTTGGAAACCATTCTTGAATAATGAGTAAAGCCATAGCCGTTCTGTGATGGACTGAGGTCGCATCAGATAGAAGATAGCGCGATACCAGCATGGTAGAGACATCTATCGGAAAAATCTTCAAATTGCAGAGAGCTATAAGTTTTAGGTAAAGGATTTCCTACTCAGAAGGTAGATGACGGAAGCAGAAGGAGCCAGAGGGTGCGTTTGACCAATAGCTAAACGGGAACGGGACAAGGCGTGGTCAACGGTGAAAGTGCAAATAAGATGCCAGAAAAGGGGTGGAGATACGTAGTGATTTATACGACGTTGACCTTGAAAATATTCCCGTGGAATTTTCGGGTGAAGTACTTCCTATAGCCATTAAAAATTCAATATTGATTAACTTGACATTTTGAGGGATTCACAATCTTTTGAACCTCAAGCGTTGGTACGTACGTCACAAGAAAGAGTTGAAACAAAATTTTAATTGGAGAAAAAGGTTTACGATGACTTTAAATTTTGAGTAGGTATCATAACATGACTCAGAGAAAACTGGAGAGGTCATTCAGTTGTTGAACTATAAAAAAAACTCAGCATAAGAGTACTGGACAGGAGTCCGCACAAGACTGTAGATTTGGGCGCCGGGTCAAAACCGTGTCTTCAACCGATGGAAATGCTCCTTTACGGCCGATGATGATGATAGTTGTATGAATTATTGCAATCTGCCTCCCGCACCCGGTGCTCGTTGAATGGTGGGCACTGTGTGTGCTGTCGTTTCTGCTCGCTTCTGGCGTTTGGCGGTTTTCCTGTGCAGGGCCGGCTGGTCTTGAAGAGGTAACACCAGAAGATTTGGAGCAGGAAACTAGGCGAGGTGAGGCAGTTGGTGGGCAGGAGTCACTTGTTGAAATAAAAACACTTGGTTTTGATGGTAAAGTTGAACTGATTTAATTATTTTTTCGTCGCTTCTCCTATAAGGTTGACTCGCAGCCGACATTTGGCTGTCGACCGAAAAAGGGTGGGGATTTTACCCGCGCCACATACGCGTACATAAGCCACCGTAAAACGTTGCATATTCATTTTGCCGGTGGATTAGCTGAAGGCAGACGCTTGAAATTGAGCTTTTGCAAAGATTTTGCAAGCTCGCCTGTATTAAAATTACATAGTTTTATTACACAGTAGTTATAACAATGTGTATCTTGACAACTAGATTTTTAGTTTGTCAAGATACGATAAAAAATAAGAAATGTTTGTAAAATAAAATTGTAAAAATGATCTCGAAGCGATCAAATTTGTAAAAGGGTTATGGCAGTATTTTTCGCAGGTCCCCCGTAACATAGCGCTCCAAAAGAGGAAAGATTCATTATGGATAAAAAAGGTGGCGATGACGACCCCAAAGAGAGATGGCAAGAAATCATCGAAACCCGATACCCCATGCTTATCGATTCAATACTTCAACAATTTATGCAAAAACAAAACTATTTCATGTTCTCGGAATTTATTTAAGGTCGGAAAAATTAAAAAAAATCAAAACATACTAGTAGAGACTACGAGATTAGGGTTAGATTTTCTGTAGGGAAAAAGATGAAGTTAGACGCACGGTTTTATGAGAAAAGTTTTAAAAATTTCATTAGTAAAGAGGTCACCGACTCTATTTAAACGGAACTCGATTACCACAAAACATATGCATTAATAGATCGTTCATATAGGGGAAGTCCTCTCCACATGAATTTCACAAAAAATAAAAAAAATACGCAACGCTGAAATATGAGCATTAGGGTGTGTCAATTATTTCAACTTTTGAATTCAGAAACGCCTGATGTCTCAAAAGTTGCGTCTTACAAAGAAAATGAGAACTACATTTAAAATTATTTTTTAAAAAATGGTTATTAGCTCGCTAAAATGCATTGAAAAACAGAAAAAAAACCTAAAACATGTATTTTTAAATAATGTTAATTAATATTTTTTTCCAATAATTCAACCTTTTAACGTTTGTGTATTATTAAAAACTGCGTATTGTTGACAAAAATTAAATAAAAAAATCAATTTAATTAATGCAAGTAAATCTACAAGAATACCGAAATTAACAAAAAAATGATAAAAATCCACTAAAACGTTTTCCATTGCCATTTAGTTTGCTTTAATTTTCAATTATTGGACTTATCAACGTAGTCAAAGATTATTGATTATGGGGAATATCGATTTCTACACTACGCAAGAACTTCGTAAAAAATATACAAGGGCGCAAAGGATTGTAAATCCGAATAAGTCACGACCTTTAGAAAAACCATCTACTCTTCTTCCGCTTCTTTCCAACAGTTTTTCAGATTCTGATTAGGAACCAGCGTTAAGGGATGATCATTAATCTGCAGTGGCTCATGATACATTATCTCCTCGAAATATACAATATTTGAAGATGAAGAATCCCTTGACGAAGTTATCTCAAATTTGTGATCGATACGGCGCATCACACAGAGCAGCAGCTGCCATTGCTTCTGCGGTTTTAAAAGATGTAAATGAAGCTGGTCCATCTTTCGTTATAGATCATAGTAGATTATGAAGAGCTTGAAAGCAAACTAGAGATATGTTATTAAATAGCCGTAAATTGACAAATATCGAAGGTTTATTTTTCGATGGGCGCAAGGACAAAACAATGTTGATTATCAAGAAAGGAAGAAAATTTTATCGACGAATAAAAGTTGAAGAACACATAACGCTTGTGCAGGAGCCAGGATCAGTGTATCTCGGACACGCTACGCCATAATCTGGTACTGCTAAAGACAGCGAAAATGCCATATGTTCTCTTTTGGAAGAGGAAAATCGTCAATTGGAGAAAATTGTTGCAGTTCGTTGTGACGGAACAAATACAAACACTGGCCGGAAAAATGGAATCATTTCAAGAATGGAACAGAGACTTGGAAAGCCATTGCAATTGCTTATCTGCCAGCTGCACGCCAATGAACTACCATTGCGACATCTGCTATCTTCATTAGATGGACCGACTGGCGGACCTGTAGCTTTCTCGGGACCAATGGGAAGAAACTTAAAAAATTGTGAGAACGTTAAAATTATTCGGTTTGTTCCCATTCAATCATCCATACCGGAAAATATAACAGAAAAATTAAGCACGGACCAAAATTATTTATATAATATGTGTCTGGCTGTGTCAAAAGGTATGATAACTGTAGATTTGGCAAGGAAACAACCAGGGAAAATGTCTCATGCCAGGTGGCTAACAACTGCAAACAGAATATTACGGCTATATGTTGCAACGGAAAACTCAACAGAAAATTTGCAGATATTGGCCACCTTTATTGTGAGAGTTTATGCTCCAACATGGTTTACCATAAAGAGCAATAGGTCTTGTATAGATGGAGCCCGTAATCTATGGAAAATGGTTAGCATTTCCAGATATCTTTCAGGAGAATTGAAAGCTATTGTCGACCCCGTGATTCAGAGGAACGCATATTTTGCACACCCGGAAAACATTATTCTATCAATGTTAACCGATGACAATAAATGTATAAGGGAGCTAGGATGTAGATGGATCATTAAATATAGGGCCCTTCAAACTTCAAGAGTGAGAGAGTTCATAATTCCAAAAATTAATTTCAACTGCAATAGCTACATAGAATTAATTGACTGGCAGGCCACAGATTTAATTCTGACAGAACCTCCACTCTTGAGCAACGTAAAAACGGACGAATTACTTAAATTGTGTGATGAAGGAAATGTAAAAAGGTTCGATTTTCCTAAATTTCCTTGCCACACACAATCAATGGAAAGGTGTGGTGGTTACAATGCTAGTAAAGGTTATATTTACGCCAAGCAACATTCAAGAAACATAATGCCAAATTTTAATTCAAAGCAAGATTTTAAGTAATTACTGTTTTAACAATATGTTATCATTCAATTTTGAGCATCCATTATTTTTTATTCGTTGTATTTTGGTCAAAAATGTTGTTGTACGTTATTGTTTAGTATCTTGAATTTATCCATAAAAAGTGTTATTTTTCCCTTTTATATTTTTAACAAACACATCACATATGTTTAAAAAAATATTTATTTTTCGTTCTTTGTACTGCAGTTATGGAAATAAAATTAAGTGTGCTACAAAATATAAAATATGGACCCATTGTTTTATTTTTTTCCCAAATCACGAAATCAATTTTTTTTCAAAACTTCCGGCCATTTTAGCGAGCTAATAGTGAACACCAATTTCATTTATTTTTACGTTTTCGAATAGCTACAGATCATACGCAACTTTTGAGACCCCAGGCGTTTAAAAATAAGGCAATTTTTTTTCTCTCTATGGAGAGCGACACACGCTAATGAGCATTATTGCCAAATAATTCTCAAGATACTGTATACTCAGACATGTGCTTTATTTCAAATAAATCTATTTCAAATGGAAATGCAAATGCAAAATGGGTATTTTCCATTTTGCATTTTAAATGCTATTCTAAAAACCATTTTGCTTTTTGCATTTTAAATGCTTTTCTCAATGCATTTTCCATTTTAAATGCTTTTTTGCAACATTCTTCCTACTATCTCCACTCATCTTTTTTTCATAAGCCCCAAATATCAGTCGGTCCTCAACCTCGCTATGAGAGATAATTTCCATTTTTAATGTTGCTCCCTGGTAGGAGCCCTGGCAATTGAGTGATACCATTACAAAAAATACTGATTCAAATACTGAAAATGGGGCCATGACGCTGTAATATGAAATGTTAGATAGCAGTTTCTATGTTTTTACGTTGGCAACATTAGTCCCGCGCAAATTTTTTGTGGTTTCATAATCTGTAGTCGTGGTGTTTTTGGATTTACCATCATGTAATATTAATTATTATTTTTTTTGGTAAACTAATGTTTAAGACAAGATTTTTTTATGCATATTTTTATGCATGTATCTTTTATCAGGAGATTTTTCAATGTGGATGAGTGTTTCAGGCTAGAGGTGAAGCGTATTTACTAGAACAGATGTTTGGAACAGATATTTCAAAAAGACTTTCGTACTTAGTATTTGTTCTTAAGTATTACGCGTCTTGCGAGTCTTGCGCGTCTTGCGAGTATTGCACGTCTTGCGAGTCTTGCGAGTATTGTACGTCTTGCGAGTATTGCACGTCTTGCGAGTATTGGACGTCTTGCGAGTCTTGCGAGTATTGCACGTCTTGCGCGTCTCGCGTCTCGCGTATTCATACCGAGGGCGGGGCATATGTATAGGCATCTCGTTACTCGCTTACATAAGAAGAGTGTTTCCCTAATCTTTGAATATTAGGGAAACACTCTTCTTATGTAGGTGAGTAAGCGAGAAAGGATATGATACTGAATTTAGTAGATCGCGATCAGCGCGATCTCGACTGGTATTGTCAATAAATTCCGACAGTATGCGTCCACCAGTTAAAAAAGGTTTTAGCAAGAGTACAAAAGCATCGCCGGAGACGAGGTCCGGCCGGGCGCTTCCTACCTAGTGCACATAATTAGTGCACGGCTAATGTATTAATTCTCGCTTTCGAAAATTGGAAGCTATCTTGTGCGAACTGTGAACGAAAGTGGCGCCATCTAGAAATAAAATATTAGGGCTTTATAAAAAAATATTTTCACTGTGTTCTTTGTTGGCATTTAAAATCTTTGTTGTTGAGATGCACCACCATAATAAAGCTTGGCTTGTGTATGTGGGGGTGTAATATTATGTTCGTTATTTTTACTATGAGTATTCTGTTTATATTTTCAGTGTATTCTTAAGGTGGTATTTAAAATGTTTATTGTTATTTCTAATACTTTCTGATAATGTATTAAAAAAAATTCACTCCAAGATATTTATAGTTGCATTGCACTGTTTTTTTAATTACTTTTTCGAGTTGTGAGAGTTGATGTTTATCTGGGTTTTCTATTATTTTAGAAGGTGCAGTTTTATTTAGACTATTTTCTTTGTAAATTTGTAAAATTACGTGATATAAAAATAATGCATTTAGTTTTCTGACTTTAAATTCTTTAAACAGAAGTTCTGATGAATATGTACCTATATGATTTAAGTGGAATTATTTTTTTGAATCTATGATGTATCTTAGTTTCCTCACTCTGTCTTTGAGTACGTTAATGTGTGTGGACGATTTTATCCATTAATTTGTCTACTGTAATGTATAGGTATTTTATTTCTGTTTGGCTTTCTATCACTAAACATAAGATATTGCAGATATGTTGTTGTGTATTTGCTTAGAGTAGATTATAATTTATTTTTCTTTAGTGTTCCTTGTTTTTTATGCAGAATTGTATATAATAATTTTTTTTTTAAACATATCTGTGTTGGCCATGTTGTTTATTTCCGTCCATGTTTATTAGTAGCACTGTGTCGTCCTTTTGTTTCACCTTAATTACTATAAAAGGCAATCTGCATCTGGGAAATATAAATTTTAACATTCTAATTTTCATTATAAAATGAAAATTCGCTTTCGTTGTATGGGATGACAGTCATTTAATAATTTAACTTCTTGGGGCCTCTTATTTAGGTAGCAAGTTTTCCGTGCTAAGACTCATTTATCAAATTAATTAGGTTAGGTAAGATGAGAATCTCCTAAACCGGTTCGTTCGGAGAGTCCATTGAAATTGAAAACCTCTAGCAACCCCCCCCCCCCCATAATGGATTTGAAAAGTCGTTGTGTGAATCACATTTTTTTGTGGGAATTACGTTGATTGTAAATTTTTGGTTGTCGAGTTTGTGCTTATTTATTTGTGGCCTGGGCCCGTCCAAGTGCGAAATGCCAACGGAAGTGGCGCCATCTTGTGGCGAATTCTAGAATTAGAAAACCGATTGACAGCGGTTAGAGTAGATGTACCCAGTATCAAGGTATAAATGCAATTGTTTTATATTGTATTATTATATGGTATTGGAGTATACTTAGACATGTTATTTGCAAATATATTTTTCGCACTTGGACGGGCCCAGGCCACAAATAAATAAGCACAAACTCGACAACCAAAAATTTACACATCTTCGGATCTACCGGATCTGCCCTGATGATGGACACTGCAACGCTGTCCGAAACATCGGCTAAAGAAGGAGTTAGCGCAACACGGCATAACACCCCAAAAACAAACAACAAAAATGCTTTTGGCCGTGAGAATCTAAAAACTTACCATTATTTTGATTGTTTGACCCGAGAAACCATTTTGCATTTTCAATGCATTTTGAAAATAGGTATTTTGCATTTTGCATTTGAAATGCTTTTCTGAAAACCATTTTGCATTTTGCATTTTCAAATGGAAAAGTTTTGACCCATTTCCATTTTGCATTTCAAATGGTTTTGGGTACCCATTTTGCACATCTCTGTGTATACTCTAAATAGGTATGCCACCCGACGGTAGGTACCACTAGCTAGTTAGGGTATGTAGATATGCCACCCGACTGTAGGTACCACTAGCTAGTTAGGGTATGTAGGTATGCCACCCGACGGTAGGTACCACTTGCTAGTTAGGGTATGTAGATATGCCACCCGACGGTAGGTACCACTAGCTAGTAAGGGTATGTAGGTATGCCACCCGACGGTAGGTACAACTAGCTTAGGAAAAAATTGTGGAAGATGTGGACGGAGGGTCACCAGATGTGGAAGGTTTCAGGATGTGGCTTGTGGATTGCCCTGAATACTTACTTGCGGTAGCAGGGCCTTTGACTCGGTGAAGTAAAAAGAAATTTCCACGTTTAAATATTTATTGAACGGAAGGTACGTTTAACATTTATAAGCGTAAGTGATTCTACAAAGTTAACAACCTGTCAGTTCCTAGACGCTCAAATACAGAGTGTCGCTGCAGTCGTTCATGTGTCCGGTCGGACCGTTGTGACTCGAGCGGCCGGTGTTGCAATTAAATAAGTGTGACCATCATATAAATAATATTCACAATATTGGGGTGCTTTCTTATATCCCTACAGCCTCCCCTCCAGTGTCCACGACACACTACAGGAGTTGAGATATAAGAAGCAACATATTGGTCACATCCTGACTGAGGCACCTTCAGTCGGACTGTGGGCAAGATTGATGGTCAGCTAGAGAACTTAATTCTAACACAATATTTACTAGTTAAGCTTACTTATAATAACTATAGGTGTTATTGCTAAGTTTTTAATTATAATGAGTGTTTGCAGTTTTAATTTATTTATAAAGTAGCTTACAACTAAAAGTTTGCTAATATACCGCGTTTGCGGTGTCAGGTGCATCGACGAACTAGTTGTTCGGAGCATTGTTTATTACTTAGTAGTGCATGGAAATCCAAGTTTGATTCCAGTTTGTGGTTTCACTGTATAAATCGTGAAATTTTGCGAGCTGAACTATGTTCAGTGTAACTGCCTGATTTTTATGCAGAGTGCGTACAATGTAGCGCGGGTCATTAAATTATTATATAATACAATATAAAAATATTTGTTTGACACAAAATATAAATGTACAGTGAACTATAACTAGAGTATAGAGTAACATAAGCATAAATAATACAGTTGTCTTAATTAACCTTTTCGTCCCGGAGAGAAAAAAATCACATAAGATCCGAAGGGGGGTCACTAGAGACCCCAATTTGTTTTGCTTATTAAAGGATGTTAATGGCATAATATTGTGTAATTTGTTTTAGTAATAATTAGGGGGGAGTATATTCGAAGTGTTTCAGAAGTCATTATCAAAATATTTTCATAAATAAAGTCGTAGTTAATATTCTAATGAATTTAGATAATAATGCGCCTTTTTCCATACAAAACAGGGAAGGCGGGCCGATAACGAGCATAACTCCTCGATTCTGAATGTCGACTGGCGATTGGCGATTACAGCGTAGCTAGTTTGTTGCACAGGGTGGTCCGTAAATGATGGATCTATTTATAAATACATATTTTTAAGTTTTAAAAACCTACCACTACTAAACTAGGTACGGATGTTATTTCGAATATTATGGAATATTTAGATGTTAGTGAAGGTTATAATTCCTAATTTATGATATTATGTAGTATATTTACATTTAGGGTCAAATCGTAGTGTTTGCCTTACCATAAATAATGGGTTCGTTTGTATGTCGAGGGGTTCGAAATACAACGAATTTTTCGAATATAGTGAAAAAAAAGGTATTTTTAGAACTTAAACGTGGAGTAAATTATATTTTACTGTAACCTCAGATATTCCTGTTTTTGATTTTTCTATATAAAACACCACAACAGTCCCAACTGCTCCTATCCAATCCTCTGGAACCAGTGAGACTATGGCATTCCCAAATGGGGTATGTTGGAGTGGCGGCTCGGAACTTTTAGGTGTACTAGAGTTTTTTTTTATTTTTTTTATAGTGAATACCTCACAAGAGTCCCAACTGCTCCCGTCTGGAGCCAGTGAGACTATGGCATCCCCAATTGGGGGATGTTGTGAGGCTGAAGGTAAGTGGGGAAGGGAAAGAGGAAGGTGGGGAAGTACCTGGCTATTCAGATCTAGTCACTTAACACGGCTAAAGCCATTTGGAGCAACGTTTCAATTCTGAATGGTGGTCTTACACCAGGGCGATACTTTTTTTATTTATTTTTTATAGTGAATACCTCACAAGAGTCCCAACTGCTCCCGTCTGGAGCCAGTGAGACTATGGCATCCCCAATTGGGGGATGTTGTGAGGCTGAAGGTAAGTGGGGAAGGGAAAGAGGAAGGTGAGGAAGTACCTGGCTATTCAGATCTAGTCACTAAACACGGCTAAAGCCATTTGGAGCAACGTTTCAATTCTGAATGGTGGTCTTACACCAGGGCGATACTGAGTATCTTCCACTCTAGAACGTGCCGCAAATAGACTATATATTATTTTAATTAATTAATTGTGAAATAACACAAATCAATCAAATAAAATTTGAAAGAGTGATAATATTACAATTAATAGTAGACCCAAAAGTCACGAGCCGGTACTGGTATTTTGTAAGGCTAAAGGTAGTGGAGAGGGGAAGAAGATGGAGAAGAGGAAGTTGGGGAAATAGCTGGCTATTCAGTACTGGTCACCAAACAAGGTCAAAGTTATTTCAAGCAACAACCTAAATGAATTCTAGTCAGTAAATTGTGAAATATCACAAAGATTAAAATTTACTTGCGCACACCGGGATTTGAACCCGCGACCTCCGGTTTACTAGTCTAGAGCCTTACCCTTCGACAACGGATGCTGTAATATTTATGAAAGAAAAAAATATATAATATCAAGTTGCAGGGCGGTAGATGCTTTCAGTATCGCCCTAGTGAAAGACCACCATGTAGAATCCAAACGTTGCTTGAAATGACTTAAGCCTATATGGTAACTAGATGTGAATATGGATGTACTTCCACCTTTGTCTTACCCATATCCTCCCCCTCGCCATCCCCACTATCTTCAGCCTCACAAAATACCCCAATTGGGGATGCCATAGTTCTACTGGATGGGACTGTTGGGGCTCTTGTGCGGCTTTCACACAAATTAATTAAAACCATAGAATTTTATGATCTAATTTAAAACATTGGTAAATATGCCGTAAGAAACTGCAATAAATACATGCCGACTGATTACATAAATTCTAATATTAAAAGTACAGAATAAATATTTTACAATCCTGAAATAGATATTAATTTATAAACACCATTTCATAAGTAGGTGTGAATGAACTACTTACCAGTCTGAAGATGCCCATAGCAGGGCGAAACTAGTCCGGTTTTGCAGAGAATTATTTACCACGAAAATTAAGAGAATTAGCAACTATAACCCAATATAAAATTTAACAGACGTTTGCGATAGACTTTTTAACCATATAGTACTCTGTTTTTATTCAAGTTCCTTCAAATTACTTAAAAATGTATACAAAATATGTGTCTCTTTCTGACCGATTTCTTTTCCATGTGAGAAACAGAGACAGATATAATTTTAATGTTGTCTCTAAAGATGAAACATTTACCGGATGCAAGCTAGACAGGCCGATCTTTGTCCGGCAAGTGATCATTTTAGCATCGCAAAAGGAAATACCAGTAGTGCAGTGTACGCGACCGGGAGTTAGCCCTTTCCATAAAATGCAACTTTTACGGTCCAGTTCGTAGCTCGCTGGATCGTTCTCGGTGGTGAGCGGATAGTGGGGATGGGGACGGGGGAATTTTAGCCGATGCTACGAAGCTGAGGTGCGGGGCAGGGAACAGGAATTTTGCCGGAATTTTGTACAAATTATTTAATATCTAAGAAACTAGAAATAAAATATATATTTTTTAAATGCAGATCGATAACCAAATAGTTTTTTTAGGATTAACTAAATTACAGAGTATGTGGTGTAAAAAACAACTTAGATATAGCATAAAACTCTCGTTAGTGTAAGTGTGTTCCCCCCGTCCGGTGCGGGAGTGTTAAAGAAGTACATGTATAAGGTAACCTAAGTAAGTTTTCCATTATTGTATTAGAACTATGATGTGGTACGCTAATCTGTAGCGGTGAATTGATAATTTTACATTAACTATGCAACACGTCTGTCATCAGTATGTAAATATGTGTTTTTTGGAGACCAATAGTCGAATAACCTTGTTTATTTACATACGTATGACAAAGTGGGTCAATGTTCCTTAGTTAGGAAAGTAATACATCATCAGCTGTTTACTGTTATTGCATGAAAAAAAAATAATAATGATACATTAAATAACAGTAGTTTTCGATAATATGGTTCTCTAGAAGTATATAGTGCCTTATACGTCCAGAGAAGCATATTTAAAAGTACACCAAAAGTACCTTGGTACATGATTAAAAAAAAAATGAACAATGCTCATTATATTAATATCATTATTTCAATAAGTACCTACATCTACGACAACGGTCACGTCTTTACTTCGCTCCCGTAAAAAAATAACCAAACTGCCTAAAACATCAACATTAATCATAAATTAGTGATATTTAATATTAAGCAGTAGAAACTTGTTGTTTTTAGTGACGTTGCACAAGTGAATTCTGTCGTTCATAGTGAATATTAAACAAAAACAGTTACAACAAAGCGTATCAATATTTTTTGTTATTCTACCCACGTAAATAATATTTTTCTAAAGACATTTAAAAATACAGTGAAATTATAAATAAATATTGATAAAATAAATACTCATGTCTAGTGCTTAAACCAAATCTGTTAAATAAATAAAAGCACTACATTATTAATTTATTTACTTTTTACGATTATTTAACGCCATCTCTGTCTGCATGCAAATAACATTATTACCAAAACAAAATACTGCAGATCTGTTAGTGAATTCACCACATAGAGGTCGCATTTTGAAATAATATTGAAATAAATAAATACTTAATATAATAATAAATAAATATACCAAAAAAATCAAAATACATAAACGATGAATTGCCAAGCCTGTTCTGAGCCTACCCTTGTAGCAGTGCGTACTTCTGGACGGGCAGTTCCTACCCGACTTTAATAAACATTGGTCAACATTCTACAATTGGCACTACTGTTTCGAGCTATGAGTGCGGAGAGCACTTCGTCGAGCTCAGTTGCTTGCTGGACTCGGTAGCCTACAGTGTGTTCGTGCGACGCTAGAACAATGAGGGTCTACTGTGCAAACTACGAAAGGTCTTTTTCACTTATAACTTTTTAACAATGTACTTATATTTCAAATAGGGATTACTCATTTTAACTTCTTGCGTAGTTATTTTGTAACTCGCTGGCGCCCGCTCAGACATTCCTTACAAGATTTAAATGTTTTAATTTATTAATGTTACATGTTCGTTAGTCAAAATTTTATCAAGATGGCGTTAAACACACGTTTATTCTTGACACGCCCGGAGATAAGTTGTTTGATAGAGTCTCATGTTTATTTTATCTGATTAATTATTTTAATAATTGTTTTAATAAATTAGCGTCTGTTGATATTTAAAATATTCTATTATTTAATCTTCCTTATCAGTTCTCATCACTACCTACCTACATTGAGTTAGTGCGTGTGCGTAGATGTCTAGATAATTGTATTCGGTAATTTACCAATTAATGTCACAATCGAAAGATCCATCATTAATTTATACAATTAATCCTTTCATCACCCACCCATAAGCTATAATGTTACAAATGGCAGCCCTTGTGGGTGAACCTAATTTTTGACTAAATAATAATGCAGTATTTTTTCTTTCCTTGTTTTAATCTTGTATTGCAATGTCTGATTTTTTTTTATGAATTTCTTGTATAATCCCTGAAAAAGACCTTTCGTTTTGCATGGTAGATGTTCGGGTGTTGTTCGAATTACATCGTGTCACTGAGATTTTATTAATTCTTCATTTTACGCAGCTTTTTATCTGGCACAACTCATGACGTTTTCGTCTTATTATCGTGTTCGTTAGTACGCTGACGTCACACTTATTTTATATTTTTTTGTGTTTTGCGGCGATTGTGGTTGTTGTATTGTTGCTTGCATGTTCTAGTAATTTTTTTTTCTACCTACCCTGTTAGTTAGGTATGACGGATTCGACCATTTTAACAAGAAGTCGTGCGTTAATCATGTCTAAACCAGAGGATGGCACTACTTCGGCAAATTCGGCGGTCGCGTCTAACACAGTTCCGGTTCACAAATGGAACTTAACCTTCGACGGTACTGGGAACGTGCATAATTTCATTGAACGGGTCAACGATTTGTCTATATCTCGGAACGTAAGTACAGCTTCTCTTTTTTCATCTGCGGTGGAACTTTTTTCAGGTCATGCTTTAGACTGGTTTAGAGTCAACCGTTCTTCTTTCAAGTCATGGACGGATATTGTAATTGCTCTAAAGGAAGAATTTGAGCTTCTGGACCATGAAAGACGTTTAGTTGCTCAGATCAGAGCCACGTACCAGCAACAAAAAGAGAACCTGGGTTCATTCATAACGCGGGTCTTGACTTTAAACAATCAATTGTCGTCAAAATTACCAGATGACGAAATTCTGGAAATATTGCAATGTAATATGTTACCGAGATACATACAAAAATTATCGCTCTCTGTCATCTCGGACATTAATTGTCTGAAAAAATTGGGAAAAATGATTGAACTTGCAGACGTTCGGTCTGATTCCAGACCTTCCCCGCCAAATGCAAATACTGTTAATTTTAATAATGTTTCTCATTCCTCCTCAAATGATGCATTTAGCAGAGGGAATAACAGAATGTCTCAGAATAATCCCAATTTCAGGAATCATCGTCAATCTTTTGAATTCAGTAAACGTAGCCCGTCAAATATGAGTTCTAGGGAGGTGAAATGTTTCCGCTGTGGCCGTCCTGGTGTGAAGGCGCCTTCATGCAACTGCCGGCAGGCAAAAAACTAGATGTCCTGGGGGTCCTGTCTGCGGGCGGCAAGTCGACACCGTTCGCTGACATCACCGCCAGGCATCGGCTTGCTGTGCTGTCGGAAACCAGAACTTTCTTCAAGAACCTTTGGACCTCGAAGGTGGTGGGTGCGGCTAAAAGGGATGGCCGTCCACACATCATTTTCCAGGTTCTGGGTTCCAACTTTTCTGGCCTTCTTGACTCTGGTTCGCATATCTCAATTATTGGTAATAACTTTCATCGTAAATTTTTAAATCTAGGGTTAAATCTTTCTGTTCTTAAGAAAAAAATTTCACTCACTTCTGCTACGGGTCATACTGTGGAGTGCGTTCACAAAATTGCGGTTCCGGTAGTTCTTGGTAACGTTAAGAAAATTTTTAATTTTGTAGTTATGCCAGATATAAAATCTAACATCATCCTCGGTTGCGACTTTTGGAAAGTTTTTAACATTTGTCCCAAGTTAACTAAATTAATGACTAATGACTCTGACAATAGTTGCGTGTCTGAGGTAAGAGGACTAGATAGCTTTGAGAACTTGGATTCATTTCAACAATCAACCTTAAATAACGTTATACACGAATTTGAAGCCTTTTCGGGAAATCGTTTGGGAAGAACGTCTCTTGAAAAACATGTCATTGACACGGGTGATTGTCAACCTATTAAGCAACGTGTTTATCCGATTTCTCCTCATTTATTGCCGGAAGCTTACAGAGAACTTGACAGACTATTAAATCTGGGAGTAGTAGAACCCAGCAATAGCTCGTGGAATAATCCTATTGTTTTAGTGCCCAAGAAAAATGGTTCTTTTAGACTTTGCTTGGATAGTAGAAAACTCAACGCGGTCTCGCGGCGGGACGCTTATAGCCTACCGTTGATATCTGATATCTTAAATAGTCTCGGAGGAGCACGATATCTATCAACTTTAGACCTAAACGATGCGTTTTTTCAAATCCCGTTAGAGGAAGATTCTAAAGAGAAAACCGCATTTACTATACCTAAACGAGGCCTCTTCCACTTTGTAACAATGCCTTTTGGTCTTCATGGTGCGAGTTCTCGGATGATGAGGCTTATGGACAAGGTTTTGGGTCCGGAGTTCGATGGGAAAGTTTTTTGTTACCTAGATGACATAATTATCATTAGTTCCACCTTTGAAGAACACATTGATCTTTTAAGACGGGTTAAACAAAAGTTACAAGCCGCGGGTTTGACTATTAACGTAGAGAAGTCAGTCTTTTGTCGTGACTCCCTTAAATACCTAGGTTTCGTGATTGATAAGGATGGGTTGAGAACTGACCCGGGAAAGGTAAAAGCAATCGTTGACTTCCCCATTCCAACGTCGCAAAAGAGCTTGCGTAGGTTTATCGGCATACTTTCTTGGTACAAAAGGTTCATTTTAAATTTTTCTTTAATTGCAGCACCTTTGCATAATTTAACCAAAAAGGAGTTTGCTGGTAAAAAATTTGTATGGAATGAACAGGCTGATGCTGCCTTTACTAAATTAAAGAATATTCTGGTCAAGGCTCCTGTTCTTGCTTGTCCCGACTTTAGTAAACCCTTTACAATTAGTTGCGATGCATCGAACACCGGTTTGGGGGCGGTCCTTTCTCAATCTGACGTTAATGGTATAGAACACCCTATTTCCTTTATTTCCAGATCACTATCTGCACAGGAGAAAAATCACTCCACAACCGAGAAGGAGTTAAATGCTATGATCTTTGCACTAGAGAAATTTAGGGGTTATATTGAAGGTTCGCCTATTCCTGTCAAGGTGATCACTGATCACTATAGTCTAAAATGGCTTACTAACTTAAAGTCTCCGTCGGGTAGATTAGCGCGGTGGGCGGTTAGACTTCAGCAGTTCAATTTTGAAATAATTCATAGGAGCGGAAAAGACAACATTGTTCCGGACGCACTGTCTCGTGACCCTTTACATGTTGACTTGATTAATCAGTCCTTTTCCACTTCCGACCGTTGGTACTTAAGTTTGAAAGAAAAAATTTTGGCTAATCCGGAAAAATTTCCAGCGTTTAAAGTTTGCAATGGTGTCATCTTCAAACACATTCAGAGCATGCAGGCTCTACACAGGTCTTATGACTGGAAGGAAGTTCTCCCAAAAGAGTGTAGGAAAAACGTCATCGTTCAAAATCACGTTCCGCCTTCTTGTGCACATTTTGGCATCTTAAAAACGTTAAATAGGATTAAACTTAAATACTACTGGCCAAAAATGGCAGCTGATGTGAAGTCTTTTGTAAGTAAATGTCATACTTGTTTAGGTTATAAAAGTTCTAACTTACTGCCTCCTGGTTTGATGGGTGACCCGAAACTGGTGCAAAGGCCGTGGCAAATGATTGCGACAGATCTATTAGGTCCTTACCCTAATTCTTACAAAAAGGGTTATACTTACCTTTTAGTGGTTTCTGATTTCTTTACCAAGTATACTAGACTTTTTCCACTTAGGAAAGCAACGGGTAGTGTTATTGCGGAAATTTTGGAAAATGATATCTTTTATAAATTCGGTGTTCCAGATACGATTGTTTTGGATAATGGCCCACAATATATATCGCGTGACATGAAAGCGCTGGCCAATAAATTTCATATCCGTCACTTGTTTTATAATTGCAGATATCACCCGCAGAATAACCCTGTTGAGCGTGTAAACAAGGTGTTGGTAGCAGCCCTGGGTTCTTTTGTGGGATCTGATCACAGATCCTGGGCGTGCCATCTACCTGAAATTGAACTGGCTATAAACACGGCTGTTCATGAAGTCACAGGCTATACTCCGTTCTTCCTTAATTTTGGTAGAGAGATTGTAATTTCGGGAAATGACTACAAAGGTGTAGACTTTAACGCGGAAGACATCAGATTCTCTAAACGCGATTCATGGGCATCTGATTTACATGAATTAAATGACATTTTCTCCCAAGTTCGCACGTCCTTAAGACAATCATACGAACGTAATAAGGTACAATATAATCTGCGTCGTAGGGACGTTCAATATGAGGTTGGGGACATTGTCTGGAGAAGGTCCTTTGCTTTGTCAGACGCTGGTAGATACTTTTCAGCAAAATTAGCCCCCAAATTTATACGTAGTAAAATTATTTGCAAAATATCGCCGGTTGCTTATCAATTAGCGGATATGACAGGGAAACCTGTGGGAACTTTTCATGTTAAGGATATAATCAAGTTAGAAGAAGCTAACTGATCTTGGGGTGGGTTAATTGATGAACTATTTTTCTTATGTTGGAATCGTTATATTCTATTTGAGAATTAATCCCTTTTCTCTTGTTATAAATTAGGTTATTGCTTGCCTTGCCCTCAGGTTTGCAATTTTTCTTTGTGTTCTCTCATTGTGAGGACATGACTGGTATTTTTGTGTCTTCACATTGAGTGTATTTTAGTATAAGTTTTGTTTTGTCTTTGTGTACATGTGTAGTATGTGTTTTGGGGAGTTATTTGTCCATTCCGATTCAACGCGGGGGATTGACGTTTTTTAATCTCACGCATTGAATCCACATTTTTTTTGGATTTAAGTGCAATCATATTGTATTGAACATTTTGTAATCTCACGATTTGAATCCATTGTATCATTTTATGCGTTATCATAGGGCAGTGAAGTTCACAATCTCAGTTGGCCACTGTTTTGTGCTATTTTTCTGTTCGAGGGATCTTTTAATAGCTGATTTTACTTTGTGAGATGATACTAATTGTTCTTTAATGAACTAAGTACGCGATGGCGACTTGTTTTGAGGTACGGTTTGTCCTTTCTAGAGGGACATACTGTATTTCAATTATGGCATATACGAAGCTGTATTTCGGTTTAACAGCTCTGTACCGAGGTTGTCCTCGTGTCATTTTAATTGTGTGCATGGTTGTTCTTTATATGTTGTTCTTTAGTACCTTAGTTTGCCTTGGTGTTGGTTGACTATTTTAATTCAATAATTTAGAAAATACTTCATGCAGTTTTCCGCGATAGCCTCAGATGCTCATAACATTCTATTTTTCTCTGGTTTTAGGAAACCATTGGCATGGTGTTTTCTATGATTTAGTCATTGTTCAATACACTTTTCAAATATTTTCTAAAAAATGTTATGTCATAATAATTAATTTAATAATTAATTTATTTATTTAATATTTATTTTGAAATTTAGTGAGTTTTCACTCGCTCAGGTTATTGTAGATTTACAGAATCATATTTTTAACATTTAAAAATTGCATCTTTTCATGAAGTTTTTACTTTTATTTGCTCTTAATGTCCTTGGCTTGAATTATTATTAAAATGTTATTTGTTCATATTGTTAAGAATGTAAATGAGTAATTTTTTTTACTTTTTCTTTTAACAAATACTATGCGTTTTCACATGCAATTGCTGTGGCTTCTCTCTGAGCTCAAGACAAGTCGCATCAATTTCATTTGGACTTAGCTGTATTTTTGTCAATATTGGGTCATCATTATATGGTTCTGTTTGAGCCGGTCACATCTATCTGGGTTTGTTTCTGGGATAACTTTATAATTTTTCATCTCTGCTCGCAGAGGGCAGTAACTTCAATGTGGATATAGACGTTATTAGTTTCATTTTATAGTGTTTTCTTTTAGCTTCAAATTTATCTTTTGTTGGGCGCTCAGCTTTCACTTTTAGCTAGACTCGTTTTATAAATTTTTTTTTTTTAATAAATTTTTTTAGTCTTTACTACAGTTTATCTTTTCATTTGTTATTCTATTCAAGTTTTTGTTTACACTTTAGTAGTTGTTAAATTCCTTGCTCAGTAATCCATTTTGTCAAGCATAGCATACCTTTCTTTTCACTTGCCTCAAGGAAGTCAGTCGCCTTCATCACTCTTCGGTTCTTCACGTCAAAATAACTCAAGATAATACAAATTTCAAGATTTACAAACTTTTATCAATTCTTCGAGGAAGCAATTTGGTTCAAGATCGAGTCTTCAGGGAAGCAACATTCTTCTACGGGAAGAGTTTAATAGGATACTACCTGGCCGTTCACTGCTATCAGAAAGAGGGTGCAGCTTCTCAAGATGACATTTGTTGTCAACATTGGAGAATGGTGATACAATTATCGGGGCTCATTATCTTCGCCAAGCAAGTTCAATCTTCTTCACTGATGTCAGAAGAGGGTCATTCAGATATTCCATCAGCGAGAATTCTTCCTTCTACTTCCTGGGTGTTGGCGCTTCAATCCTTGCTCAGCGAGCACTTCACGGACTTCTACAGATCGTGCTGGGCTCTTCTTCTAAGGCATTATCTGCATTTTGTGACTCTTTACCACTTATTGGACTTGGATGTGGAGGCATGACGAGAAAATCAAAAAAAAAATTTATCGTGCCGATAATTTTTTTCCTTTGGAAGGGGGGTAATGTAGCAGTGCGTACTTCTGGACGGGCAGTTCCTACCCGACTTTAATAAACATTGGTCAACATTCTACAATTGGCACTACTGTTTCGAGCTATGAGTGCGGAGAGCACTTCGTCGAGCTCAGTTGCTTGCTGGACTCGGTAGCCTACAGTGTGTTCGTGCGACGCTAGAACAATGAGGGTCTACTGTGCAAACTACGAAAGGTCTTTTTCACTTATAACTTTTTAACAATGTACTTATATTTCAAATAGGGATTACTCATTTTAACTTCTTGCGTAGTTATTTTGTAACTCGCTGGCGCCCGCTCAGACATTCCTTACAAGATTTAAATGTTTTAATTTATTAATGTTACATGTTCGTTAGTCAAAATTTTATCAAGATGGCGTTAAACACACGTTTATTCTTGACACGCCCGGAGATAAGTTGTTTGATAGAGTCTCATGTTTATTTTATCTGATTAATTATTTTAATAATTGTTTTAATAAATTAGCGTCTGTTGATATTTAAAATATTCTATTATTTAATCTTCCTTATCAGTTCTCATCACTACCTACCTACATTGAGTTAGTGCGTGTGCGTAGATGTCTAGATAATTGTATTCGGTAATTTACCAATTAATGTCACAATCGAAAGATCCATCATTAATTTATACAATTAATCCTTTCATCACCCACCCATAAGCTATAATGTTACACCCTCTCAGACGAGTCCGTTTTTATATGTACACTTTGTAAAGGAACATATCATTTACTCTGTGGTGGGGTAACAGAAAGCTCATACCGTCGCCTCAGCAAGGAGCGACGCACACAGTTAAAATGTTCTAAATGCTTATGTACTGTGCCCACTATCAAAGCAAGTGGTAGTGCCCTTGTGGACACTGAACTACTTTCTAAGTTGCTCGAGCAAAATACCCAAATTCTCGCCACCTTGGCAACTATGAGTAAACAGTATGAGGACATCTTAAATCGTGTCCACGATCTAGAAGCCACAAACAGTTTACTTGAAAAAAGGAACACTGAGCTGGAAACGAGAATCGACGTCCTAGAAAACCAAATGGAACAAATCGACAGGCAAAATAAGTCAAAAAATGTTGAAATTAGGGGGATCCCCGAAATTAATAGGGAAAACTTAAATAACTATATTTTTAACATTAAAAAAATAACCAAATCCAATAACGAATCCAATAACATCGACGCAGCTTACCGTATCAACCAAAAGTCCAAAAAAGATCAACGCAGGCCAATCGTAGTGAAATTCAAAACCAGCGTCGACCGTGATGATTTCCTGAGAGACATTAAAAACTACAACAAACAAGCCCCGAACCGTGAGGACAAACTTAACACCGCCCTTATCGGAATGGCAGGACCAATTTCGCAAATTTACATTTCGGAACACCTGACTTTTCGCGCAAAACAATTATGGTTTCTCGCGAGAAAAGCTACACACGAAAATTGGTTTAAGTTCGCATGGACAAAGGGAGGACAAGTTTATGTACGCAAAGACCTGCTATTATTATTAACGAAACAAACAAAAACATTTTGTCTCCCTCAATCAATAACCAATAAACAAAGCTCGTTTAGATATACTCATATAACTTACTCTCATATGTTTATACTTTTTCAGATAAATCTCTATGTAAAACACAGAAACAAGAAGTATATGTTGTGTTTTAACATACTCATGCTCTATATCCTTTATATGCTTATGTTATATATTCGCAACAACTATATATATACTCTGTATACTTATGAATTTGTTATATATACTTTATATCGTTATGTAAAACATTCACAACAACCAGATCCTTATATCTGTAGTATACTTTACATGCTTATGTTTTCGTTTCATATTCTTTATATGCTTATGTTTTATAATCTTTATAGGCTCATGTTTTACTTGCTTAATATGGTTATACTAACCTATATCTCTTATGTACTTTATATGCTTATGTTTTCGTTTCTTATTCTTTACACACTTATGTTTTATAATCTTTATAAGCTCATGTTTTATTTTCTTAATATGATTATACTAACTTATATCTCTTGAAAACTTTATATGCTTATGTTTTCACTTCATATTCATATGTTTATGTTTTATAATCTTTATAAGCTCATGTTTTACTTTCTTAATATGATTATACTTCACATTCTTTACATGCTAAGGTCTTATATTTTCAACAATTATATTTACACTTTATATACCTATTCTTATGCCATATATATTGTATATGCTTATGTTAAATATTGGCACCAACTAAACACTTATATCTCTCGTATATCTTATATGCTAAAGCTTACGTTTTACATTCTTTATATGCTTATGTTTTATCTTCTTTATAACATTATGTCTTATATTACTTATATACCTAAATTCTACATACGTTTCATGCTTATGTTATATATTATTTATAAGCTTATGCTATATATTCACAACTACTATTATATAAGACACACGTTTTCAAATTCTGATGAATAATATTATCACGGATGAACTAGATAGCACTTATAATATAACAGAAAAAGTATGTAATAATGTTGATGAATGTAACCTTGTTTTCAAAAATATGACAAACTCATTAGTAATTATGCACTTAAATATTAGGAGCATTTACAAAAACATTAATGAATTATTATGCACCCTTAGTCTTTTAAAAACTGAACTCGACTGTATTGTTTTGACAGAGGCCCACCTTAATACAGTAAATATAGATAATATACCACAATTACCGAACTTTACATGTATTTCGACGAAAACACACATTAACAAGAATAGTGGCATAGTAATTTACGTTAACCAAAAACACCAAGATATATCTTATAAAGAAATAAACATGACCCTCACGAACTGTGTAGCATTACAATTTAAAGTAAATAATCAGATTTATCAAGTTATTGCTGTTTACCGAACCCACGGATCAAAAACTCAACAATTTATAGAGAACCTCAAAGATGTAATAAACAAAACAAAATGTCAAAATACTATAGTGACGGGTGACTTCAATATAAATATAGGTCTAAATTCAAACAGCGTCGAAAAAAATGATTTACTTAATACGATGGCTGAGCTTAACTTCATTTCATGTTTAAACGATTACACTAGAGTTGTGCCCCTACAAAACCCATCATGTATTGATCATATCTGGTCTAAGGCTGACACAACTACACAATTAACACCTGTCATTTGGAAAACAAACATTACCGATCACTACACGTGTTTTTTAATTCTTCATTTAAAAAAAAATATTTCCTTTACCAAAACTGCATTAAAACAGTATAACATAAAAACCTTAAACATACAACTTCTTGAACAAAAATTGAAATTGGAAAAATGGGAAGAAACATTAAACACCGAAGATGCCGAAAAATCTTCAATAATATTCGAAAAAACACTTCGCGAACACATAATAAATGCAACTATACATAAAAACATTAAACCTAAATCAAAACATAGAAAAATTAAGCCCTGGATCACCCATGGAATAGTTACCTCAATTAGGAATAAAGAAAAATTATTTTATCAAACCCGAAAACAACCTAATGACTTAACTTTATTAGAATTATATAAAAAATACAGAAACAATCTTACAAATTTAATTAAAAAAACAAAAGAAAATTACTTCAAGGTAAAAATTGAAGATAGTGGTAAAGATAACAAAAAAGTCTGGGCTACAATTAATAACATTATTGGCAACGGTAATAAAAATAAACAAATAAATAAAATAACTTATGACAACGAAACAATAGACTCAATAAAAGAACCAACTAAAATTGCAAATATTTTCAACAACTACTTCGCTAAAGTCGGAGAGAAACTTGCCAAAAAAATCGACTCGTTCCAACCTAAAAATACTACCAATACATCCACACAAACTTGCCAAAATATTTTCGAAAAATTTGAAAAATGCACTCAAATAGAAATAGAAAAAATTATAATGAACCTACGAGTGTCCGCGAGCCCTGGTTTTGATAATATCACAGTAAATATATTAAAACAAATGAGACAATTAATATCCAAACCAATTGCACATATCATTAATAACAGCATACAGCAAGGAATTTACCCAAAAAATATATAAAAATACAATAATAACCCCGATCTTCAAATCAGGAATTACATCTGACGCCTCGAACTACCGTCCCATATCTATTGTATCTAACGTAGCAAAAATATTTGAAAAAGTCGTAAAGTCACAATTAACTAAACATATCACTTCAAATAAAATCATTAATGATAACCAATTCGGCTTCAGAGAAAATTTAGGTACGCAAGATGCAATCGCAAAAATAACCTCTATAATATATAATGCTCTTGACTCGGGAAATAAATGTTTAAGTATATTCATCGATCTAAGAAAAGCCTTTGACAGTATAAGCCACAAGAAGCTAATAAAAAAATTAGAAAATATTGGAATTCAAGGAACAGTTAAAGAATGGTTTAAAAGTTATCTTCATAAAAGACACCAACACGTAAAAATTAACAATATATTGAGTGAACCCACCTATTCCGAATTTGGAATTCCTCAAGGGACAGTTCTAGGCCCAATATTGTTTATCATTTACGTGAATGAAATGCTTACAGTACCAAAAAATGGAAAAATCATATCTTTCGCCGACGACACAGTTTTAATCATAGACAAAAAAACTTGGGAAGAAGCCTATCAAACTGCGAACGTAGAAATAAACAACTTAAAACAATGGTTGGATGACAACTACCTCTCCTTAAACTCTGACAAAACCTATTTCATGACTTTCACATTATCAGACAAAATGCACCCAACAATAAATTCCAATATAACTATCCATAACTCTTGTAATAATTATACTGACAACTGCAATTCACCTAAATGCTCAAAAATCTCCAAAAAAAGTAATATTAAATATTTAGGCATAATTATAGACCAACATATCAAATGGACTGAACATATTGCGCAAACTGTAAATAGAATACGTAAACTTTATTACGTATTCCTCAAACTAAGAAATATATTACATAAATCTTTGCTACTAAAGGTTTACTATGCATTAGCCCAATCAGTTCTGTAATACGGAATAATAGGATGGGGAGGAGCATATAAAACCAACTTAACCCCACTTGAAATAGTACATAGAAGACTCATCAAAATAATTCTAAAGAAACAATTAGACTATTCAACCCAAAAATTATTCGATGAATTCAAAGTATTACCAATAAATAAAATTTATCAAAAAAACGCATTACTACAAATCCATAAAGACAAACTAACAATAAAATCATTTAGCACCAGACCGAGAACCTTAGGACAAATAATAATCCCTAAACTTAATACTACAACAGCCCAACATCATTACACATACTCAGCAATAAAATACTTTAACGAACTCCCTATAGAAATACAATCCGAGAGGAATTATGAAATTTTTAAACGAAAACTCAAAAAACATTTTACCATTAAATAATTTTTAAGAATGTCTTACGATGTGCCATCCTATATTTCCATTATGTACAAAACAAATGCCATCTTATGATTTTCATTATGTATAAAAATAATTTTTCATTATGAACAAAAAAAAAAAAAAAAAATTGCAACTTATATTTTCATTAGGTATATATAAAAAAGTAGTCCTTCATGCATCCAAATAGTAACAACTGATAAGTATGTATAGTACTGTCAATTTGATAGTGCTCCCTCCTTAAACACGAGAATTTCTCAATTAGGGAGGTATTGTTACCACTAATATTATATATTTTATATATTGGTTAATTATGTATTATATGTATATTGGTTAATAAAAAAAAAAAAAATAAAAAAAATTTACTGCAATGCCTAAATTTGCTATTTTTATTTTTTTGACAATTTGGTATTTTATTGCGTCTGATGTCACAATCTTATTTTCACTTTTAATAATCAATGAATATTTCGATTCCGGGATTCCTTTAGTCGATTGGCATAGGTTTTTTCCATATAGGAATTTTCAATTTTTTTTCAATAAGTTTGATGTTTGATTCGTTTTGGCCTTGGAGTTTTGTTTGGTAGATATATTTCAGGTTAAATATTCTCTATAATTAGCAGCACGTCCATAATGGGTTGGGTTTAGTGACCGCGGTCACCTCACCAATAATAGTAGCGGTGTAACAATACTCTAATATTGTAAAGACGAAATTATTTAGATACGTCCACACAGAACCGCTGTGGACGGAACAATCAATAATATCGGGACTGAGTTCTTGTACTTAGAAACTGCATGCAGTTTGCAACACTTTCACAGAAGTTGTAGATTTATTTATTTGGAAAAACCAACAGATTTTTTACATTCTTAAATAATCAACTTATAAATTATATAAATAATATCTGATGATAGGTTTTCACTTAAACATAAAATTATAATAAAAAACTAAGGGTCCAGTACCCGTGGGTAAAACATATTTACAAAAAATATTAAATTAAATAAAAAATAACATCGGATATAAGAACACAAGTAAATTACAATATGTACATTTTATCCTCACACAACAACAATAATCACTAAAATATGTACATAACTACAACTAAACAGAACAAATGTTTATAAAATGAATCACATGCAACTGGACAGGGTTCATATAGACAACATTATAACTTGCCGTTTGAAAAATTTTCGATCATAGAGAATCCAATAGAGATCCGAACATAGAGTTAGTGTTTTAAGGTGCATGAGTTATGCGGATTATATGATGATTTGTGTTCATCGTAAAGAAAATGTTTCACACTCGTGAATACATAATAATTTATAATTATAATATAAGTTTTAGGTTCTATCCTTTGATAACCAACAATATTAAAGTCAAATTTCCATCAAAAATGTGTAAATTTAATATTGTTTGGTTTGCAGTATTTTTTAAGAAAAAAAGATATATACTGAATATGGTTTGCAAGAGAAAGCTATGCAAAATTTAGAAATTAATTTCTATCATGAGTTATAGAGAAAAAAAAATTGCCAATAGAAATGTCTTTTTGTGCTTATTCCGATCCAAATCGCTTTGGAAAATGTACTTGCCGACCTGAACGAGTTGTCCATAGTTACATTTTCTTCGACCGGAACAAAAGCAGGCTTGAGTCTGTCTATGGAGACGCGTCTAGGTTTGCCTTTTATTGAAATGACAAATGTTTTGTCGTCGCGTTCTTCTACCTTGTAAGGACCTTCATAAGGATTTTGTAGAGGTTTTCTTACGCTATCCGTTCTCAGGAATACGTGTGTGGTGACAGGTAGGTCTTTGTGTACGAAGAATTTTCTAGTACTGTGATTGCTGGCAGGAGTCGATTTAATATGCTCGAACTTCCTTTGTAGCCGACCTACGTAAGTGTCGGGTTCCTCACGGGGGGTTTCAGTGAAGAAATCGCAAGGTAGCCTTAGTGTTCTGCCATAGGTGAGTTCAGCAGGTGAACATTTTAGGTCTTCCCGAACAGTTGCTCTCAACCCGAGTAATATGAGGGGGAGATTTTCAATCCAGTTCCGGTCACCACATGACATGAGGGATGCCTTGAGCGTGCGATGCCATCTCTCTATTATCCCGTTCGCCTGTGGGTGATACGCAGTAGTTCTGTTGTGTTTGATGCCAAACTTTTCTGCGAGTTTTTTGAAGAGACAACTCTCGAACTGGCGACCTTGGTCCGTGGTGATGCTGTCCGGGGTTCCGTGACGAGCGATCCAGTGAGTTGTCAGTGCTGCGGCGACGGTTTCTGCTGAAATGTTTTTCAGGGGTATTGCGTCGGGCCATCGTGTGAATCGGTCAATCATGGTAAGTATGTACTGATACTCGTTGCATGAGGGTAGTGGACCAACTATATCGATGTGGATGTTGCGAAATCTGTCCTCAGGTAATATGTACGTAGTTAGAGGTGCAACAGTATGTTTTGATACCTTAGATTTTCGGCATGCTATACATTGTTTAACGAAGCTTTTGATGTCTTTCGCCATGTCGGGCCAAATAAATCTTTGTTTGATAGTGTTCACCGTTCCCAGGATACCGGGGTGGCAAACATTATGAACGCTTTCGATCACTTGTTGTCTCATGCTGGGTGGTACTAGCGGTCGTACGTGACCTGTAGAAATGTCACACCACAATAGAGTGTCTGTGCCAGGGATCACCATCTGACGTAGAGCAAGGGTGCTGCCATCGTTAGCCTTGAATTGTCCGTCAGGTTGGCATTGCTCTAACCGCATTTGCTCGTAGTCAATTGTAGTGGGACTGTTGATCTCCTCAATGCGAGATAGTGTGTCCGCGACTACGTTCTGATGTCCAGAAACATATCTTATGTCGGTTGAGAACTGCACTATGTAATCTAGCTGTCTCTCTTGCCTGGGAGAGCTAGACTCGCGTTTTTTATTCAGAGCGAAGGTGGTTGGCTTGTGATCAGTGAATATAATGAAGTGACGGCCTTCAACGTGATTTCTGAAGTATTTCACGGATTCGTAAACGGCGGTCAGTTCGCGGTCAAAAGTGCTGTATTTTTGCTGTGCAGGTGTGAACTTTTTTGAGAAGAATCCAAGTGGTTCCCACGTGTTCCCTTTTGATTGCTGTAGTGAGGCGCCTAACGCCTTGTCGCTGGCATCAACCATCATTGCCAGTTTAGCGTTTGGGTCGGGGTGCGCAAGTAAAGCTGCTTTCGCAAGTTGTTCCTTGCATTCTTCAAAAGCCTCAGTTATGTAGTTCCGGGTTCCAGGTGATGATCCTCTTATCATTCTTTTTATACCCGGCAGTGCAGTTGTACAATGTTGCTTGGGTGTTGATAGAATTCGGAAGGAACCTGCGGTAGTAATTTAACATACCTAAAAAGCGACGTAGATCTTTCGCTGTTTTAGGTAGTGGGAAGGCTGTCACAGCTTGGACTTTGTCCTTGATTGGAGTCATGCCTTCCGGAGTTATAGTATGTCCGAGGAAGTTCACAGATGTGGCTCCAAATTGGCATTTCTGTACATTAATGACAAGACCGTTGTCAGCTAGTCGTTTGAGTAGTATATCTAGATGTTTTTTGTGTTCTTCATCGTCCGCTGAAGCTATTAGAATGTCATCTAGATAAACAAAACAGAAATCCAGGTCTCTTGTTATCGCGTGCATGAAACGTTGGAAGCTCTGAGCGGCGTTTGATAATCCAAATTGCATGCGAGTGAATTCAAACAATCCAAACGGAGTGATGATTGCGGTTTTCGGGATATCCTCAGGTTCAACAGGTATTTGATGGTATGCTCGCGTTAAATCGATGGTTGAAAAAATCTTTGCTTTTGCCAGTTTATGAGCGAAATCTTGAAGCTGAGCTATTGGGTATTTGTCCGGCAAAGTTTTTGCATTCAATAATCTGTAGACCCCGCATGGACGCCAGTCGCCGTTTGGTTTCTTTACCATGTGTAGAGGGCTGGCCCAGTTGCTTTTGGAAGGGCGGCAAATTCCTTGTTCCATGAGAAACTTGAATTCGCGTTTGGCTGCCTCGAGGAGTGCTGGTGCTAATCTGCGTGCACGTTCAGTTACTGGTGGGCCTCTAGTTTCTATGCAATGCGTCACAGAATGTTTGACTGCATCCGGTGTCTGCAAAGAAGGCCTAGTCAAAGCGGGGTATTTGTTGAGGATCTCGTGGTACCTCTGTGCTGAGGAAACTGTGGCGATGCCAGTTGTTGGTCCTCTATACGTAGCTCCTCTGATTTTTAGTCCAGTTGACTGATCTTCAAATTTAGCTCTTCTCAAGTTAACGGTGAGGTTATAATGATGGAGGAAGTCTGCGCCAAGGATTGGTTTTGAGACGTCGGCTACGATGAAACGCCATTTCATAGTGCGGCGAAGGCCAAAGTAGAGTTCAATGGTTTTCGTGCCGTAGGTCTTTATCGGTTTTCCATTCGCTCCATATAAGGTTGAAGGGCAGTTGTCGGAAGTAATGTTGCCTTTGGGTACTGTAATATTTCTAGGAATTACAGAAACGACTGCGCCAGTGTCCACTAAATATCTCTGAGATGTTCGCAGATCGTAGATGAAGAGACGGCAAGAGGTTTTCGGAATCTCACACGCCTCTACTGGGGGATTCCGCTTTCGTTTCCCGACTTCTTTTTTTCATAAGTGCAAGGTTTATTGCATTTGTATGCCTTCTCGCCAAATCGAGCGTGGTAGAAGCATTTTCCATCTTGATTCCGATTGGGAGATGAGTTGCGTGAACCGGATCCTGAGCGGCTATGGTTCCGACGGGGGCTCTGGTTTCTTCGTCCACGATAGCCGGATGTGTTCTCATTTCTCGCTATTCGTAGCTGGGATACTTCACGCGAAAGTGCGGCGATTTGTTGTTGAAGTTGTAGCAGTAAAGATTGTTCATCTGTAGATGAAGAAGTCTCGTGCGGCTGGTGACGAGAGGTGTTTGCTTTATTGTTGACATCAACAGCGCTGCAGTCGGTAGATTGGTACACATCTAAGATTTTGTCTGCAGCTGTGGCAAGTTGATTGATGTCATTGTCCGGAAGTGCTGAAAGGATTGCTTGCACATGTTGAGGAAGGCGTTGTAACCATAAAGTGCGTACAATTGCGCTGTCCGCCAAGGTAGGTCCTGCGAGTTCAAGCATGTGACGTAGTAGGCCGGTAGGCTTCCTGTCTTCCAGTTGTATGCCGGTCAGTAATCTAGTGAGGCGTTTTTCAGCAGAGTCTTGAAGTCGATCTATTAGTGCTGCTTTCAGATAGATGTATTTTTCGGAGGTAGGTGGGTGCATCACTACGTCGCTCACGCATTGTAATGTTTGTGTGTCCAATGCTGCGATGATGATATTATATTTGGTAAAATCATCCTTGATCCGCGAGTTGATGAACTGAGCTTCAGCTTGCACAAACCATAGTGAGATGTTTTCTCTCCAGCACGGTGGTAGTCTAACCGAGACATAATTAATCGTTGTTGCGGAGCTTGAATCGTCGATATGTTCCATGTTGGTGCGAATATTTTTTGCTGCCTGATCTTGAAGTTCACTTGAGGATGTGCTTGACGTAGAGTTGTTCTTTTCCGAGGTCATTTCAACATAAATCAGAATAGCACTGAAGACAATAATTAGGCAAACCCTACAGGTTATAAAAATTTAGAATAATGCGGGAAATTTAAAAAATAGATTGTCGGCATCTATGTGAGAATTCCTCAAGTTAGCAAATAAATATTCAAGACGCAAACCTTTTCGTAAAATGCAAACTGTACATGAGATATTGTAGTTTACGATCATAGAATGTAACATTATTGTACACTTTTGTTACAAGAATTGCAAATACCATGTGACATATTATTTTTCTGCATCTCAAGTTTTTAATGTGACAATACGTTACGCTAAATTTCAATCAAAATTTGTGTGAGAAATTAATGTTTTGTAAGTATGTTTGAAAACAGATATTGACAAAAAATCTGAAATTTACGTGGCGGGATCATGGATGTTGAAGCTGATCAGGTTTCCGAGGTCGTCCGTTGCAGGTTGGATCTGGGCTGGAGACGGCAGGTAGATCGATGATGAAGTTTGAGATCTCCTCGTAGACCAGATGTGGAAGATCTCGGCTCGTGAATGATGATGTAAAAGATGTGGAAGTTTCCACAAGTTGCGTTAGTTTTAGCTGAAATAGAGGGTAACACGCCTTTAGTTCAAATTACGAAAATGTCACAGTTTACAACAGAAGAAGGGCTTGTTGTTCGATTTATTTTATTTTTATACGCCGTGGATATACAGACGTAGAATGAATTCAGTGGGTATTCAGAATTGTAAAGCGGGTAATTGTAGAGCTACCCGTGGTGCAAACGCATATGATTGAACATAATTTTTACCAAAAAAATACTGGGATTTATTAAATTTTAACTTGAATTTAAATTATTTTAAATTAAAAATGAAATGGTGCTTACCAGATTTATCCCAGGACTCTGCATTTGAGGTCAAGTGATGAACTAACACGTGTTTCGCGAAACAAAAAAATGGCGAAGTTTGAAGTTACGAAAGTTAAACGATACGATGTTTCAAAGTCGGGTCACCAGATGTGGAAGATGTGGACGGAGGGTCACCAGATGTGGAAGGTTTCAGGATGTGGCTTGTGGATTGCCCTGAATACTTACTTGCGGTAGCAGGGCCTTTGACTCGGTGAAGTAAAAAGAAATTTCCACGTTTAAATATTTATTGAACGGAAGGTACGTTTAACATTTATAAGCGTAAGTGATTCTACAAAGTTAACAACGTGTCAGTTCCTAGACGCTCAAATACAGAGTGTCGCTGCAGTCGTTCATGTGTCCGGTCGGACCGTTGTGACTCGAGCGGCCGGTGTTGCAATTAAATAAGTGTGACCATCATATAAATAATATTCACAATATTGGTGTGCTTTCTTATATCCCTACAAAATCATCGGACACAGGCCGTAGACCACGGATTATTCAAATAGGTTAGTTAGAGAAGGGAATATCACAAATTGTACCAGTGACGAGGAGATCTCGATGAACGTGATTTATATTTACTTTACTCGACAACCGAGGTCACCTCAATGCGGCCGTGTCCATGAAGTACGGATACTTTAGTCACAAACATAGGAGGAACATTACACTTACAAACACATAAACATAGACATAGACACATAGGCCCAGCAATGGGAGTCCTGACTGAGTTTTTTTTTTTTTTTTTTATAGTGAATACCTCACAAGAGTCCCAACTGCTCCCGTCTGGAGCCAGTGAGACTATGGCATCCCCAATTGGGGGATGTTGTGAGGCTGAAGGTAAGTGGGGAAGGGAAAGAGGAAGGTGGGAAGTACCTGGCTATTCAGATCTAGTCACTAAACACGGCTAAAGCCATTTGGAGCAACGTTTCAATTCTGAATGGTGGTCTTACACCAGGGCGATACTGGTAGTATCTTCCACTCTGGAACGTGCCGCAAATATACTATATATTATTTTAATTAATTAATTGTGAAATAACACAAATTAATCAAATAAAATTTATTTGCGCACGCCGGGTTCGAACCCGCGACCTTCGGAATGGCAGTCCAATGCGTTACCACTGGACTATGCTGGCCGTTATTACCGAGTTTGGAACCATTTGTGAAAAAAAAAATACAATTTGACAAGTTTTTTTCAATATTTTTTTTAAATTCTGCATTATTTGAATGCGGTGAGTTTTGAACGTTTATTTATTAACTTATTCGTATAAACTGATTGACCTTGGGATAAAAAGAAAAGCTTTCATAGGAGCATAAGTATAAGGAAAGAGATTCATTGAGATAGGCGTGTGAAGATAAATCCAGGAGAGAATTGTAGTAATAAAGAGGTTATATTTCGAGATGTCAAAATATCTCAGATTGCTTGACAAAAGAAAGATTTTATAAGTACATTGCTGGCTGCCTACTGAAGCATGTTGATGTTATAATCAACCTCGTGTGTGAATTGTAAATTATTAATTAATACTTTTAGGTGACGATTTACGTTTCCAGTAGGTATAGTTTATGTGTAAAAGATTTTCATGGTGATAGTTTTTCACAATTGAAGGTTTAATACCTACCTATGTTATTTTTAGGTTATGTATCATCTATTCGGGACATTCGGCTAGTGTATATTTAAAATAAAATAAACCAATAACTTAGCAAACACCATTTTTATATTTAATGCTGATCGGGTTTCACTACAACCGTAGCTTCTTCGGGCAGTATACAATATTCAGTATATACCTATTAAACTCATCAAGTGACATGTGTTGGTTCATATAAACATAATATATCTGCTACCTATGCTACTAACAAATATATTTAATTTATTTGAAATTAACATGAATGAAATTAACATCGGTGTAACTTGTATAGTAATTTATTTTAATTGTACGTATGTAGATATTCGAATCTTATTAATTATTTATAAAAATGTTAATTGCATATGCATACATATTTGAAATTCGTGGCTAACAGGAATAATACTAATGTTGCTAGCAGACAACAAGGGAATCATTGCCAGGAATGAAAATTAGTGATTGAAATTTCGCTAGTACCTGCTTACCAAAAATATTTCCATACTAATGAAAATAAATTACAACCGGAATATGCAAACATTTTTTTTTGCGATAGGAATAGTCTTGATATTCGAGTTTCTATTTTCGAATCCTACCCCCCCCCCCCCCCCGCCCCGAAGGAAAAATTTCCCCCCCTGTCCGTAGCTATCGCTCCCGCACTACGAGCGATTCATTCGAATGGATCATTCGATTCTTTTGATGTTTCGGTTAAAAAAATCGATTATATAAATATTTCGATCATTCCCATCACTACTACCTACAGTAACGCAAATGTAGTAAACTGACTTATTTAACAGACATATCTATGGCCTATCTGTCAAATGAACAAGACGCTTTACAGCTTGATGTGTTGTAAATATCAAATGTGCTTTTCCACGTGATTATTGAAAAGCTACCTGTGAGTACCCTTTAACGTTAAATATTACTGGATTATTCCGAGAGTTATGCCATCTATCGTTTTCCATATTTTGTGTTCAAATTAATTGAGGTTATGTGCGTCTTCACGCATTGTGCTTACATACCATTTAGTTTGGCTAAGCGGTTCTATCAATCTGGTTGAGTTTAACCTAAAGTTGAATCATGTGGAGATGCGTTGTATGTGATATGTGGCGTAGCTATCAAGTCGAACGGTTAGAACATCCAACCACACAACCGTTCAACCAAGTTGGATCATCTGTATCGTGGTTGAATCAACTTTTCTCAGTCGGCCTAGGGAGCCGCTGTGCGTAATTTTTTGTAAGAGTACATTTAATGAATAGAAATAAATAAAATGTCAGGCTTGACTAATGGACGTGAAGTTTAAATGGATTTTTTGACATTATATGTATAATTATTTCACTAGCTTTGAGTATACTTCAAGCAAGATGTACTCTGATAGAGATGCCACGAAGCTCTTGTTTTCTTTTTGGATCAGTTCAAATGTATTTAAAAGGATGTAGCGAATGAAACCGTAAAAATATATATTTTTACTATTGAAGTAGCATCACATGAATTGCTAATGGAACGAATAAAATAGAATTAATTCGTTCCATGAGCCATTTTTGTGCCGAAGTTCGTTTTTTCATTTCATGCTTATAGTCAACAAAGGGTCAAGAGCGGTCGCCAAATTTTGCTTTTTGAAGTGGGAGTCATGTTGCAGTAGCAACTGACGAAATGGCAACCCATAATCTAACCTATAACTTTTAACTTTAAAATCTAAAATCTACCATTAAAACGTATAAAAAATTAAATTTTACATCAAACGTATTTCCATAGATATGTATCTTTCATTATCAAGTCAACCACAGACAACACACAGAAATATAAAATATTCAATGTTGACTCGAAAAAGTAGCTGTCACGGCAGTTTCTAAGTAACAAACACGCAGGATTCGCGGGGTTATAAATTTTACGATTTTTTAATATTTTTTCTAAAAATCCTTAAAAAATTAAACAAACGGCAAAATACAGGTTGACTCATTGGCTATATTGCATTATAACAAGTTTGTTTGTATGTATTATATGTAAAAATTCTAATTTATGTTTTTTTTTTTAATGTTGGCGAAAAATTAAAAAAATGATCGTCTGGATATCTCGAGCAATCGAGGCAAAATTATTTATTTCGCGTAGTCGCTCCAGTGATTTATTATGATAATAATTATTTCAACTTACCCAACCATTCCAGCGCGTATTTTATTTTTTTAGGCCACTGAGCGTACCCAGTTTTTTAATTATCTTTCCTCCCCATTGTATATGACTAGGAATTCAAAAAACGATTACACGCAAACTGATTTTAGTTGAAAAAAAATCACACAACAGATCGGCACTAAGGTAAAGAACGTCTTTATACCGCCAGCAGTGGGCGGTAACTAAATACAATGCGTGAAACCCTTACGTAGACGGCATAAGGGTTATTTCACAATTGCAAATTCAATGTTCACCTCCCCGACAATCGATCAATATCCGTGTAAAAAAACAAGAAAATGCATATTTTGTGAAGTTCTGGTAAATATATAAAAATTTCCTCCGATAATCGAAAAAAAATTGAATTTGCTAAGCTGTACAATAAAAACGTAGGCCGAAAATAGATTTGTAAATAGGATATTTTGCACTAGACAGTTTTTTTTTAGGCCTGATACTTATTTTTTTCTAGTCTTATAAAAAGTCTTCAATAAATGATCTTCTGCTGACAAAGCAAAGATGTGTTCCACTTGCAGTATTTAATTAAAGCATCTGTAGTATTTCTAAGCAAACAAATGTTCAAACCAAAACACCTGATTTAGCATTACTTGGTATTAGATCGCCTTAACGATTTCATTCACAGAGTTTTCATTATAATTGTAATAATATTTTGGGAAGGTACTAAATCATAAAAAATGGCAGCACCTTGAACATAACCATAGATCACTATCATGCCCGCCTCTGTCACTGTAATTTGTAAGATTGTTCAGATTGAGATGTTACTTCATTATAATAAGTTATTGGTAAGTTCTAATGCCGATATTTCCCTCCCGAGTATTTTGAATGGTTAAATGTATAACTGCGCTGAGTCGCTGTTTACCGCAACCTAACCTTACTTATATCTGGGTTTACCGATATTTTGTCAGAGAGTAGATAGAATATGCGATCAGGCTAATTTAAATAGATATACAGAGGATGACAGCATTAGATTCTGCAAACCGTTATCAATTATCTAAACTTTATGTTCTATTCAATCAAAATTATTTAATCTTTTCCAATGAATTTCGAATGAAATTTTATCTTTTGGCTTATTATAGTGCTTGTCGGGTAGTTAAAACACCTTCTCATCACGCAGGCAGGCTTTTTATAGTGTTTGTCGGGTAATAAAAACATTTTCTCATCACGCACGAGGGCATTTTGTCACTTTGTTACTCTATTTACTCAGAGATTGCACACGACCTTACGTGACGCGTAGCAGTTTAGTACTAAAGCTACTAAATTAAAAGCAATACAGTTTCGCTTTTATCTTGACACTTTGAGATTTCTACAACGCGTCTATATGTTTGCATACACCTCATTGTTCTTACAAAATATTCTTACTGAAATAAAATAATCAAATCTCTTCCAAATAAGATTTTCGTTCTTAATGTAACGTTCTATTTCTGTAGGTTTCAGTTATATTTTTGGGCTAGAACCAAACCATAATCCTACCACAGTCTTACCATGGATCTACTGAATCCAGAGCGTGTCTCCATCAAGAAGGAACCGGGGCCACAGGATGAAGGCGGTTGTGAAATGCTGTATGGGGATATGGATTTTGACTTTTCAGATGTAAAGAAGGAATCCTTACAGCATGCGGAGAGTACTCGGAAAGCCTGTAAGTTGCGATGCTTATGTCAAAAACTGTTTTGCGTAAAATTTCGATGCTGGTAATCCATGTCAGTTTTGAGTTGCCCAGGCAGGCCATAATTTTTGTTAAGAAGTACTTGTTCTTGTTGTTTTTGCCGTACTTTGGTATTTAAATTTAATATTAAATCTACGGGAAACTGCCACAAGTAACATTAGGGTGCATTAAAACACATGTAATATTGATTCGAGCATCATTGCTTTAATAATACAAAACTGTGTATAGAATGTGCTCAAGAGTAAATAGTATATCCTCCTTGAAATGAACATCTGCGGTCCTTCTTATTTCCTAAATGAACCCTTAAAGCCTGTTCTCCGGATTCCCGTTTTTAAAGGGTATTAATCAATCGTATCATTTATAGTACATTTTTAAAATAAAAGTTTTAAAAAATATATACCTTTGTTTGTAGTACTCTCCAGGAGATGGACGACTGTAATTGTACTGTTTTATAATGCACTTCGTCTGGACTTATCAATTGAGTATTATTGATTGGTTTTAAGGTGGCATTAAAGTGGAGACTGTTAGCTTCAAGGTAGAACCAGGACCTCAAGAAGAAAATGGAGGGGGAATCCCTTTTATGGAAATCGACATAGACCTTCCGGATGTTAAAAACGAATGCCTTAAACGCCTTCAAAGAAAAACACAGACAACAGGTAAATAAAGATTCTTGTTTTTTTTTTAAATTTATTGAATTAATGATGCTTATACTTATACTTATTCGTAATGTTTTTCAGACTCATTGCCTGATCAAAATACACGTTCTTTGGAAAAACCATTCTCTTGTTCCCATTGTAAGTACTCCTGCAAGTCAAAGTCACAGTTAGATTGTCACTTGCGGACTCACAGTGGAGAGAAACCTTTTTCTTGTTCTAACTGCAACTATTCTTGTTCTCAAAAGGGATATTTGACGTTTCACATGCTGACTCACAGTGGAGAAAAATCTTTTTCATGTTCCGTTTGTGCTTATTCAAGTTCACGAAAAAGAGATTTGACGATACACATGCTAACTCACAGTGAAGAAAAACCTTTTTCATGTTCCGTTTGTGCTTATTCAAGTTATCAAAAAGGACATTTGACGAGACACATGCTGACTCACAGTGGAGAGAAACCTTTTTCTTGTTCTGACTGTAAATATTCATGTTCTCGAAAGGGAACTTTGATGAGACACATGCTGACTCACAGTGGAGAGAAACCTTTTTCTTGTTCTAACTGCAACTATTCTTGTTCTCAAAAGGGATATTTGACGACACACATGCTGACTCACAGTGGAGAAAAATCTTTTTCATGTTCCGTTTGTGCTTATTCAAGTTCACGAAAAAGAGATTTGACGATACACATGCTAACTCACAGTGAAGAAAAACCTTTTTCATGTTCCGTTTGTGCTTATTCAAGTTATCAAAAAGGACATTTGACGAGACACATGCTGACTCACAGTGGAGAGAAACCTTTTTCTTGTTCTAACTGCAACTATTCTTGTTCTCAAAAGAGATATTTGACGGCACACATGCTGACTCACAGTGGAGAAAAATCTTTTTCATGTTCCGTTTGTGCTTATTCAAGTTCACGAAAAGGAGATTTGACGAGACACATGCTTACTCACAGTTGAGAAAAACCTTTGTCTTGTTCCTACTGCAACTATTCGTGTTCTCAAAAGGTATATTTTACGAGACGCATGTTGACTCACAGTGCAGAATAACCTTTTCCTGTTCCGATTGCAAATTTTATATTATTCTCGTACCGGAGATTCGACGGGACACATGCTGACTCACAGTAGCAAAAAACTATCTTCATGATCCGATTGAAGTTATTCATATCCTCAAAGGGGGATTTTTTAGAAACCCATGCTGACCCGCAGTGGAGATAACCTTTTTCCCGATCTGTTGTCTTGTAAGTATTCATCTCCACAGAACTGTACCTTTATATGATACACACGGACTTATTTATAGAATAGGCTTGCTCGAAACTTGCGATAGTGAATTTGTAATCTAGCCTCACACAAGAGTGTCTCCAGTATTCATTATTAATATAATTCACAAAAGGTTAATGTAGACTTTGTTCCCGAGAAATTTGTTATCGCATTATAAAATATTTTACTTTTTTATTTTTTAAACTAAAGAAACGACTATTTTCATAGTTCTTTAGTTATTGTTCTTTCACAATATTTATATATTTTGATTATATCGTTTCCATTTTGAATTGACTCTTCAAGCGTATTCTTCTTTTTTATGCTATAATGCCTAGTTTGACGGTTTGCATTAAATTCGGAATGTGAAATACTCTCAGATTAGGTCCATTTATTTTAAATGAATTATAACTAACTAACCATCACGCCGTTTCACCGCAGGGGTAGACAGAGAGGACGGACCACTAAATAACTTGGTCTTGGTACACACTCCTTGCCTCATTCACATTCATACATCATCTCATACATACTTTGCTATTATTCTGCTTGAATGAATCGTACTTTAAAAGATTATCATTGGAACAAATGGTTTTTATTGATACAGTTATTCAGGATAATACAATTCAAAGTAGACAACATTGTAAAACAGAAGTTTGATTGTGTCGCGTGAACTGAATTTAAAAAATAATAAACCTTTCTTTAGTCAGTATTTTTAACTGTATGGACACATTGAATGACAATAATAACAATATGGACACTTTTTCGGAAAATAATTTTCGACTAAACGTTGTCAGTTTTTGATATTCATTCTTTAAATGTAATTTAAATAAATTCTCGAATATGAGTTTCAATTGTGAATCTTAATGAAACGTTACTGATCCGGTGTACTTTTGTGTTTAGTAGAAAATATTTACTATAAAATTAATAAAAACAATTGATTCATACACATAAAACTAACAGCCTTATCTTAATTGTACCAAACAATTATCCCTAATCGACTGGACCCCAATAGTAATACTCAATTGCATTGAGTCTCTTCAATTCCTTTATAATATCTCACCCAATTTAATTATGTAGGTACATAATTCGAATAATCGCCTCCTGTATCTTGTTTTTTCATATGAAGAGAACATAATAGTTGGAAAGCATTAGAGTCAATCCTTCCCATGGATAATCACCGTCCTCCACTGTCAATAATTATTCAAAACTATAACCATCTCCCCTAACTTTAACGGCACATAGCACTCTTTTTAGGGTGAATTGCCTAATACAAAAAAAAAAAAACAATGTTAACAATAATATGTAACTCTCAAGTTCAAAGAATCAAAGCATCCAAAATGGTTTAACAAGGAATGTATTCAATTAATAGCTAAAAAAAAGTTTTAAATAAAAATATAAAGAAGTGAGATCCCTAACAGATTATATTGAGTTCAGTAAAATAAGACAAGATTGCAAAAATATGTTGAAAATTTGTAACAACAATTATATAAATAAGGTAGAAATGTCAATCAATGGAAACATTAAACAATTTTGGAATTACGCAAAGTCTATGAAAAAGGATGATATTACCCTCTAATATGTGTTATGAATGTCAAAGAGCCAACGACTTCCAAAACGTAGCACACCTATTTGCCGACTTCTTCAAAAGTGTTTATGTCCAATAATAGTCAACGATTACTCGCCTAGTTTTTTTCTCGGATCATTAGTTAAATCAAAAAAAAATCTAAAAATCGAATCACGCTTATATATATGTATGAAATACACAACTGTAATATGTATTGTACAACTGCTGACCCTCTACCAATCGCAAGTCACTTGCATTAGTAGTCACCTATGATCTGGTGACCCAAAATAATTTGAAAATCCTGCTGTGCAGAAATGGGTGGCCCTTTGGAATACTACATTTAAGATTACAGGCGTCATGTGAAAATGCCATACTTGTTCTACTGGTAAGGAATTAGCATCATTAATCCCTTCGGCACCGGTGCATAGTCGGGAAACAAAACAAGATATTATTTATAATCCAAAAGTATCCTAAAATCGTTGACTGCCCTCTTTTACTAAAGCCAAATTGCGATACTTGCCCAGCTATTCCAAGCAGAATTAATTTTAAAGGCAACAATAAACTCACTACTTATTACTCTATTATTATATTTTGCTAGATTAAACATGTGAAAAAGTCACTTTTTTATACATATTAATATTCTTTTCAAATAAAATATTCTCTGTTATTATAAAATTCTAGGCCTTAATAGAATTTACTTTATATTAATTACTATTCATTATCATAAACACCTCATACCTCGATTTATTTCAGGTCTTATACAAACCTAGTATTCATTCAACTATTACTACACTAGTAGATATTTATTTTAATTATGTATTGTTTAACTGCACTTCTATTAATAACTGTATCACTTGCAACAATATTTTTGTGTAAACATTACTTGTTCTGTAATCACTTTATTGTATCACTCTATTGTAAAAGCCACTTTATGGTGTTTAAATAAATAAATAAATTTAACTAATGTAATAATTAAATATAACGATGTACTGACTCAGCTAAAACAATTGGCTCAAAGCAAGAGCGGAGGTCCTGATAATATCCCACCTGTTTTCTTAAAGAATTGCACCACTATTCTTGTATATCCACTACATTTTCTTTTCAACCAGTCATTACAAACAGGACACTTTCCTGAAATATGAAAAAAAAGCTTCCTCACCGCTATATTTAAAAAAGGAGATAAAAATGAGGAGAGCAATTATAGACCGATCTGCCTTTTATCAACTATTCCAAAATTGTTTGAGAAACTTCTTTTAAATAAAATCATTCACTGTATCAAGCCAGTAATTTCACCTAACCAACATGGTTTCACATCAGGAAAAATCTACTTTGTCCAATCTTTTAATTTACCAAAACTATTTAACCGAATCAATGTCTAAGAAGTTGATTCAGTCCATACTGATTTCAGCAAAGCATTCGACAAAGTTAATCACGATCTGTTGTTAAAAAGGCTTCATAAATTAGGAATAGCAGGGTATTTATACATGTGGCTTCAGTTATTTAAGTAACAGGCAATTGGCCGTTAAAATTGATATCTTTATTTCTTATAAATTTACTGCTACCAGCGGTGTCCTCCAAGGGTCACATTTGAGACTAATTTTATTTTTGATATTTGTGAATGATGTTCTCACTATAATCAACGATGTCGAAGTTTTAATGTTTGCGGACGATATGAAAATGTCCAAAGCTATAAAAAATATGAATGACTGTCAAACATTGTCAAATAACTTGTTTAAACTATTTGGTTGGTGCCAAGTGAACTATCTACAACTAAATATCAGCAAATGTCGAATTATGAGATTTCATAGAATAAAAAATATTATTTATTTATTTATTTTATTTATTGTAAGAAACAAACAGCATTTTTTTACAGGATTAGTTATACAAGAGGTTACATATGAGGTAAGCCAAAATAGTTTCTTATGCTAATGTTGGTTAATGTGATATAATACAAGATTGTAATTGGTTATAACCATTAACTGAAAATGAAAATGAAATTAACAAAAAAAATAAAAATCATTTAAATATATTAGAAGGAAGAAGGAATAGGAAAGGGCAAGAGGCAGAGGAAGATGGGATGGGGACAGGAGACGCTCATGTTGTACCTTTTCTATAACTGTGCATTAATTTAATTAATATTTGTGGTCGTGCGCTTGACTTCGTTTCGGTATTTCACAAGAGTATTATTAAGAATATCGATATTATTAAATTGCGTGTTATATTGTGCGCATATACGGGGGATTGGAGAATTTTTTCTAAGGTTGGTTCTGCACGCGGGCAAATGAAAAAAATGGTTTTGTCTGGTTGGCCTTGTAGGTATGTGAATTCTTAAATATTTTACGAGTTCAGGAGAGTCCAGGCCGTTATTCAGAATTTTGTATAAAAATATTTGATCAGATATTAATCTACGTGTTTGAAGTGGAGTAAAGTTGTGAAATTTTAATTTAATTATATTATTTATGATTATTCCATCAATGATGTAGTTCTAACCGCTGTAACTGAGGTGAATGATTTAGGTGTAAACTTTGACCAAAGACTGAATTTTATACACCATATTGAAATTACATCAAATAAAGCTTTGAAAACGTTGGGTTTTGTTATAAGAATTTGCAGCCAATTTAACCCTAGAAGCCTAATCTATTATATAGGTACATAAAGCCTTAACACACGTTTCAGAGGCGTACATATGTAAATGACAGCCAGTAGGCTAAAATATACCTACTTGTGCCCTATTTTTCAATGGGAAGTTAAGGTTGGTATGTAAACTAATAATAAAATGCTTAGAAGTTACTTATCATACAGAAAATTATCTGTAAAAATTACCTCCACAACTTCTTACACTTTTTTTGCCTCAAGTGAGGTCCCCCAAGGTTCCCACCTAGGACCAATTCTTTTCCTACTATTTATTAATGACATTTCACTAATTTTCGATAATATTCACTTTCTTCTATTCGCCGACGATCTAAAGATGTTTAAATCGATCGTTAATTCTTCTGATTGTTTAATTCTACAAATGAACTTAAATAAACTTTATGAATGGTGCATCGTAAACAAATTACATCTTAATATCAACAAATGCCAAACGATCAGTTTCCATAGATCTAAAACCCCTTTATTATTCGACTACTCAATTAACAATGCCAATCTAAAAAGAGTTTTTGAATTCAATGATCTTGGAGTTATCTTTGACTCCAAATTACGCTTCTTGAATCACATTAATAACCAGTAAGGGATTACAAATGCTTGGATTTATTCTCAGAATCGCTAAAGACTTTAATAACATAAAATTACTATATACGTCTCTGGTTAGAAGTCAGGTTGAATACAATGCAACTATTTGGTGTCCTCATTTCAACTCTCATTGTTTACAAATTGAAAAAATTCAAAATAAATTTTTACGTTTTATTAATTTCAAAATTGGTATTCCTATTATCGAAATCAATTATGTCAATTTACGCAGTAAACTTAACTTATCGAAATTATCTGAAAGGCGAAAAATATTTGATCTCCTTTTATTATATAAAATTGTTCATTCAAGGTTAGACTGCCCTGACACTATAAACTTGCTATCTTTACATATACCTCCAAAATATACAAGACGGAATATTTTATTCTACAACAATAACTTCGCTACGAATTCTGTGTTAGAAAGAATACATAGGTTGGGCAATGAACTAAGTGATGTCGCTGACATATTTAATTTAAACTTCAATACATTTAAAGCCAAATTAGTCCACCACTTTTTAAATGTAAATAATGTGTGAGAAATCATTATATTTTATTTAGATTTTCTATTGTTTGTTTTATACTGTTGTTAAAATGAAATTTGTAATTTTTATGTACTTAAAAGCCCAATAGGGCGTCAGTAAATAAATAAATAAAACACAGTTTTATTAATCAAAACTACTATTACAGGTATTTATTACAACGAATCAAAACATTATGCTTAAATTCAAACAAAAAATCATCCTCTTGAAAATCAACTAGAATATTGTTTTTTTTCTAAATAATCATAATTATATGTTTTAAGATTAATTTCTTATTATTAAACATTAAAATTAATCATGCTTTTAATTACTAGCTATAATTTTAGAGCAATCTACACAGACATCAAATTTGTGCTCAGAAAATACTGACTTTTTGCACTAACAGCACACTAATTTCGACATTCTCTTTTTTTTTAGCAGCAAAAAGCGCAGTATTTACGTTTTTGGGATCTGGTTCTCCTGCCTGAAGTTTACTACCTGAATCAGTAGGTTTTGCGAGAATTAGGCTTATATTTTTAAGTAGGAGCTTCAAGTCTGAATCCACGGCTTGACCGAATCTGTTCTGAGTTGTTTAATGAATTCTCTTTTGTTTGAGAGTATATTTGATCATGTTGTGGCCATAAATTACAACAGAATTGACAAAAACCATGTTTAAGATGCCATAGAAAATAGCCATTGACCATCTATTAGTTTTGCGGCTGCACGACATTGAGGCGCAGATTTGATCAAATGAATCTACTCCTCCTTTTGTTTGGTTCTAGAAATTAATCATGTCTGGTTTTCCACTTGAATTATTAATTATTGCATTCTCATTACAACAAGACAAAAGGTAAACCACATTTGCAGGTTTTGGCTTGTACGATAGAAGTGTCAGAGGGCCGTCAAAACAAAACGTAGAACTGCCAACAGGTCGATATATCGAGATCTTCAATTTTGCATGCATTTCCCGCTTATTTGATGGAATAGTGCCCACTAGATTTAATTTGTTATTTGAGCTGATCCTCGAGAGGTGCGGACTTTATTCATAGCTGAAGTTCTGTGAGATTATTGACCCTTATTTGTTGACCAAACATCCCGCGCCCATTTTTACCGCGAATAGTATTTTAAGAAACACGATAAATTCGCCCTGAGTTGGCAGATTGCGAAGCATGAGCAGAATCAGGTACTAGGTGAGCTTTTGTAATTTTGAGTCGGCTTCTTCAATGGGAGCAGATTCTTGTAAAGGGAAAGCCTCTTCAGTTACATATTTATTCTCATCTTCGCTTTGAATGTCGTCCAAATTGGCTGTCCTCGTCTTCAGAACCTGATTCTCCCAGAGAAAGACTATCTTCTTGGTCTAATATTTTCAAAATATCGTTCCCGTTTAATATATTAGACCATGACATGTTGGTATCTGAAACAATGCCAAAATAAACATAAAATGAACGAAAAATTAACGAAAGTAAAAACACATAATCTTAGTTAAAAGTTACACAAAGCCTAAACATACGTCTCGCAGGCGTACCATTCCTCAAAAAGGGCTGGACTTAGTGATACAGGTACAATCGGCGAGCTCCCGTTGGCCACCGGGTTGGTTAAAGAGCACGAGGCTAGAAATTTAAGAGGTAGAGGTATAGTCAAATACCTACTTCGAAACATTATCAGGCAGAAATGCTAAGAAATTTTTTTCCAAGGGAAATCTCATTGCTCACAAATGCACAAAATAATTTGCAAGGCAGATAGAAACATTACACATGTAAATTTATACGACGAGAATGCCAACATTTTATTAAATCTCAACCAGGAATTATTAGATTCCTGATCAAATAAAATTTTACACGCAAAACACTTCAATTATCTCAACCAAACGTATGTTGTCAAATTTTCGTCAAACAAATGGTTGAGTATTGGAGAATTGAGCGCAGGAATACAAGGAATTATGCTTGCCATTCAGGATAGAGTTATTAATACTAAAAATTAAAGGAAGCATATAATCAAAGATACAAATCAAATTAAATCATCAATTTGAGTGTTTCTGCGTAGAATATTTTTGGCTTTTCTGAAAACTAAAGAACATATTATATCGGGATGTTCTGTATTAGCACCGTCCGAGTATACATTTATGCACAATCAAGTTTTAAAAATAATTCACAAAAGTTTGGTTATTAAACATAATTTTTTTGACTGCCGTAATATAATATCATATTATAAATACGAACCAAATTCATTTTTAGAAAACGAATTTTATAAAAAATATAATGTTAAAACTATGCTAACAGACCACGATTAGTCATAATAGACTCGATATAGTTTAACATGACAAAATTTAAAAAAATAACTTAATTCATTGATGTCGCTATTCCAAATTCCTGTAATATTCAAAAATCTGTTAATGAAAAAATAAGAAAATACACAGATTTAGGAAATGAGATAAAAAGAATTTGGCATTCTCAGACTATAAAAATATTACCATTCGTTATTTCGGCTACTGGCATTATACCTAGCTCTCTCTTTAAAAATTTAGGCGTATTAGATGTACCTATCAAAAAATTTATATAAAAAAAATGCAAAAATCAGTCATTTTAAATACATGTAGGATAACGAAAGATTTTTTAAATATTTATGTTGAGGGATCAGTAGGATTTATAGGCCCTGTTAGAAGTTCTACCGAGCCGAACCCTCTGATATGAAAACATCTGGAATCGGTGAATTATTTTCCCATTTGATCTCTTGTGAGTTGACGCGTTGTTCTTTTATTGTTTTGTATTTATTTTGCTTATATAATGCACTTGCATAATGTTGATCAACTAGATGATCATTTGTGGAAAAGTGTGTGGAAGGGTTTAGTTTTTCCTACGGGAAAGATTCAACCCGGACATAAAATCAGTATAAAAATAACAATTCCATAGTATAATATATTCTTATTTTAGGACAGTTACATAAAAAAGTTATTATAGCAAAGATAAATGTAAAAAAAACTGCTAAAAATAAGACAGAAAATAATGACGTTAAAATCGTTACATTCAGTTTAATACAGAAAGAAATCATAACAATAAGAAAACAACAAAATAGTCGATATAACCATCGGGACGTTTTGTGCGAAGGATACCAGAGGATGTGGTAATGCTAAATGGCAGAACGGCTGTGGTAATTGTAACATATCCGTATACATCTCCGGCAACTAGCTCAGAATAATATTTAAATAAATTGCAGTTTTATACTAGCCTCGTATATTCTGCCTTCTCACCAACTCGGGTCGCTAGGGTGGGGACAAGGGAGGTAAATTTAACTATAAACACATATTAATTATGTGTGGATTTTTATTAGGTTTGTCGAGTTTTAATTCTTAATCTAAATTATACTTAGTCGTACTTATATCTATGACTTAACTAGTTGTAATGTGGGGTTGCTTCTCTATTGTTAACATCGTCATTGTTCACTGTAACTACATTGTTGTCTCTGAGTTAGTTCTGTGCGTTGGCCTGAGTAAGCCCGAAGTCCTGGGTGGCAGCTTCTGCAGTTCTGCAACTCAGGCCGTCGCGGCAGCGTCTGGTCACCGCACTTTCTTCGTCTCACGCCCAGCATTACGTCGCCGAACGGAGGAAAGCATATCTTGAAAAATCACTTCCTCGAACTCGACTGTAACTACTTCCTCCACCGCCCAGCATCACATCGCTGGGCGGGGAACGCGTACTTCACCACCACTCCTGTCTCGGTCTCTTCTCTCTCTCCCGCCTCGGTCTTGACTGTTCATCGTTCCTGAGCTCATGGGACCTGTCGCTTTATACCACCCTTCTCACTTTTTTCCTTACAACCACGTCTATCGACACTTTATTTATAACATCGGGATACACAGTTTAGAATTCAATTTAATTTATGAAGAAATTTGATTCATTACATAATACCAAATGGCTGCGCTCGTGCCCTAGTGATCCGAATACTGAATCCGTATCATGAAGTTAATTTATTTAAGGAAACCATTCTTGAATAATGAGTAAAGCCATAGCCTTTCTGTGATGGACTGAGGTCGCATCAGATAGAAGATAGCACGATACCAGCATGGTAGAGACATCTATCGGAAAAATCTTCAAATTGCAGGGAACTATAAGTTTTAGGTAAAGGATTTCCTACTCGGAAGGTAGATGACGGAAGCAGAAGGAGCCAGAGGGTGCGTTTGACCAATAGCTAAACGGGAACGGGAGAAGGCTTGGTCAACGGTGACAGTACAAATAAGATGCCAGAAAATGGGTGGAGATACGTAGTGATTTATATGATATTGACCTTGAAAATATTCCCGTGGAATTTTCGGGTGAAGTACTTCCTATAGCCATTAAAAAATCAATATTGATTAACTTGACATTTTGAGGGATTCACAATCTTTTGAACCTCAAGCGTTGTTTCGTACGTCACAAGAAAGAGTTGAAACAAAATTTTAATTGGAGCAAAGGGTTTACGATCACTTTAAATTTTGAGTAGGTATCATAACATGACTAAGAGAAAACTGGAGAGGTCATTCAGTTGTTGAAGTATAAAAAAACTCAGCATAAGTGTACTGGACAGGAGTCCGCACAAGACTGTAGATTTGGGCGCCGGGTCAAAACCGTGTCTTCAACCGATGGGAATGCTCCATTACGGCCGATGATGATGGTAGTTGTATTAATTATTGCAATCTGCCTCCCGCACCCGGTGCTCGTTGAATGGTGGGCACTGTGTGTGCTGTCGTTTCTGCTCGCTTCTGGCGTTTGGCGGTTTTCCTGGGCAGGGCCGGCTGGTCTTGAAGAGGTATCACCAGAAAATTTGGAGCAGAAGACTAGGCGAGGTGAGGCAGTTGGTGGGCAGGAGTCACTTGTTGAAATAAAAACACTCGTTTTTGATGATAAAGTTGAACTGATATAATTATTTTTTTGTCGCTGCTTATATCCTATAAGGTTGACTCAGAGCCCACATTTGGCTGTCGACCGAAAAAGGGTGGGGATTTTACCCGCGACACATACCTGTACATAAGCCACCGTAAAACGTTGCATATTCATTTTGCCGGTGGATTAGCTGAAGGCAGACGCTTGAAATTGAGCCTTGCAAAGATTTTGCAAGCTCGCCTGTATTACAATTACATAGTTTTATTACACAGTAGTTACAACAATGTGTATCTTGACAACTAGATTTTTAGTTTGTGAAGATACGACAAAAATACGTGGAAAGAGACAGATTTTTATCGGTTTTGGGAGGGGGAGGGGGCACATAGACAAAGTATGTTACATTGTTCATTTGCTGTATTTATTTATAAAAAAACTGTCAACCATGTATTGCCAAGATCACCATTAGTGAGAAAAGCCAATATAAATAATAATAAAAAACAACTACTCCAGTACCTACTACCTACAGTAACGCAAATGTAGTAAACTGAGCATCTTATTTAACACACATATCTATGGCCTATCTGTCAAATGAACAAGACGCTTTACAGCTTGATAAGTTGTAAATATCAAATATGCTTTTCCACGTGATTATTGAAAGGCAGACTGTGAGTACCCTTTAACTTTAAATATTGCTGGATTATTAGGAGAGCTATGCCATCTATTGTTTTCCATATTTTTTAATCAAATTAATTGAGGTTATGTGCGTCTTCACGCATTGTGCTTACATACCATTTAGTTTGGCTAAGCGGTTCTATCAATCTGGTCGAATTTAACCTAAAGTTGAACCATGTGGAGATGCGTTGTATGTGATATGTGGCGTGGCTATCAAGTCGAACGGTTAGAACATCCAACCACACAACCGTTCAACCAAGTTGGATCATCTGTATCGTGGTTGAATCAACTTTTCTCAGTCGGCCTAGGGAGCCGCTGTACGTAATTGTTTGTAAGCGTACATTTAATAAGTAGAAATAAATAAAATTTCAAGCATGACTAATGGACGTGAAGTTTGGACGGATTTTTTCACATTATATGTATAATGTTTTAACTAGCTTTGGGTATACTTCAAGCAAGATGTACTCTGCTACAGATGCGAGGAACGAAGTTCTTGTTTTCTTTTTGGATCAGTTCAAATGTACTTGAAAGGATGTAGCGAATGAAACCGTAAAAAAATATATTTTTTTATTGAAGTAGCATCAAATGAATTGCTAATGGAACGAATAAAATAGAATTAATTCGTTCCATGAGCCATTTTTGTTCCGAAGTTCGTTTTCTCCTTTCATGCTTATAGTTAACAAAGGTTCAAGAGCGGTCGCCAAATTTTGCTTTTTGAAGTGGGAGTCATGTTGCAGTAGCAACTGACGAAATGGCGACCCATAATCTAACCTATAACTTTTAACTTTAAAATCTAAAATCTACCATTAAAACGTATAAAAAATTAAATTTAAAGGGACTGGGACACGGTCAAGCGGCTTGATCGCAAGCACGTAGTTTTTTTGTCTATTGTTGTCTATTGTTGTCTATTGTTGTCTATTATTGTCTATGCTTAGCGGCTTGACAGCCCGCATCAAGCCTCTCCGTCAAGCATGGCCACGCCTTCCTGTGATTTCGTGGTGGTCAAAATTTTATTGGTTTATTATATTATACATGCATCTATGTATATGTACTTCTATGCCTTCCTGTCATTTCACGACTCGCGACTGTCAAAAGTCAATTTTATGCAAAATGGAATCTGTCAAAGACAAAGCGTTCTTGGCTCTTACCTTAGCTTTATGTTTGAATAAAATAATAAAAAGAAACGAATTTGGTGTTAAGAATGGTACAAGTTAAGGTACCGCTTTACCCCTGAGCATTTGCAAAGTGTATCACAGGCTACAGCTATTTTTTGTATGAATATCTTGTGCGGTATTCATACAAAAAATATGTTTTCTCCATTGAAAATTCAGAAAATTATTTATTCTACAGTTTGATTATTAATGACCTTGAAAACCGCTGTCATAATTATTAAAAAATACTAAAATACTTCCAGAATTTTTAAATTAGATGGATTTCTACAAATTGAACACAAAAACAATAACTAATTACCTATTTTATAACAATTTTATTCAATTTATATCATTTTTTATGATACGTGATATTTATTTGTCTATTGTCGTTTGGCTATTCCCACAAAAATATAAATTCGCATCAAGCCCCGCCGCCAGCACGTATTATTGCGCAATGCTTGCAAGCCAGCTTTGGTACACGGTCAAAATGCTTGTCACAAAGTGCCATAGACAAAAAACTACGTGCTTGCGATCAAGCCGCTTGACCGTAGCGATGGGCGGAATCGATGAATCATCGATGGTTTACTCGATCTTTTTTACCATTCGAAATATCTCGATTAATTGTCAGAATTCATTCGAATGCAACTCCGAGACAATCGTTTTGAAACGTCATCGAATTTCGTCGCTGTGATTGGTCAGAAATAATCGATGCCAGCCAAGCGTTGTGATTGGTCAGAATTAATTCGAATGCAACTCCGAGACAATCGTTTTGAAACGTCATCGAATTTCGTCGCTGTGATTGGTCAGAAATAATCGATGCCAGCCAAGCGTTGTGATTGGTCAGAATTAATTCGAATGCAACTCCGAGACAATCGTTTTGAAACGTCATCGAAAGTGGAATCGAAACAATCGCTCTGAAATGTCAGAAATCATTCGAATGTTCAGTCCGAGATAATCGTTTTCAAACGTCAGAATTCGTTCGAAAACGCAAATCGATTCTCACATTCGAGAGGTTATATTTCGAGATGTCAAAATATCTCAGATTGCTTGACAAACGAAGTACATTGTTGGCTGCCTACATGTTGATGTTATAATCAACCTCGTGTGTGAATTGTAAATTATGAATTAATACTTTTAGGTGAAGATTTACGTTTCCAGTAGGTATAGTTTATGTGTAAAAGATTTTCATGGTGATAGTTTTTCACAATTGAAGGTTTAATACCTACCTATGTTATTTTTAGGTTATGTATCGTCTATTCGGGACATTCGGGTAGTGTATATTTAAAATAAAATAAACCAATAACTTAGCAAACACCATTTTGATATTTAATGCTGATCGGGTTTCACTACAACCGTAGCTTCTTCGGGCAGTATACAATATTCAGTATATATTAAACTCATCAAGTGACATGTGTTCGTTCATATAAACATAATATATCTGCTACCTATGCTACGAACAAATATATTTAATTTATTTGAAATTGAAAGAAATTAACATCGGTGTCTCTTAGTTAGTAATTAAAATGAAACGCCTATTTACTTAATAATAATGTGTGAATTGCATACAAATTACAAATGAATGAATGGTTATGAAATTCGTGGATAACAAGAAAAATACTAATGTTGCTAGCAGACAACAAGGGAATCATTGCCAGGAATGAAAATTAGTGATTGAAATTTCGCTAGTACCTGCTTACCAAAAATATTGCCATACTAATGAAAATAAATTACAACCGGAATATATATTCGAATCCTACCCCCCCCCCCCCCCGACGGAAAATTTTTTGCCCCTGTCCGTAGCTATTGCTCCCGCACTCCGAGCGATTCATTCGAATGGATCATTCGATTCTTTTGATGTTTCGGTTAAAAAAAATCGATTATATAAATATATCGATCATTCCCATCACTACTTGACCGTGTCCCAGTCCCATTTCCATAGATATGTATCTTTCATTATCAATTCAACCACAGACAACACACAGAAATATTCAATGTTGACTCGAAAAAGTAGCTGTCAAGGGACTGGGACACGGTCAAGCGGCTTGATCGCAAGCACGTAGTTTATTGTCTATGGCACTTTGTGACAAGCATTTTGACCGTGTACCGAAGCTGGCTTGCAAGCATTGCGCAATTCTACGTGCTTGCGGCGGGGCTTGATGCGAATTTATATTTTTGTGGGAATAGACAAACGACAATAGACAAATAAATATCACGTATCATAAACAATGATATAAATTGAATAAATTGTTATAAAATAGGTACTTAGTTATTGTTTTTGTGTTCAATTTGTAGAAATCCATCTAATTTAAAAATTCTGGAACTATTTTAGTATTTTTTAAAAATTATGACAGCAGTTTTCAAGGTCATTAATAATCAAACTGTAGAATAAATCATTTTCTGAATTTTCAATGGAGAAAATATATTTTTTGTATGAATACCGCACAAGATATTCATACAAAAAATAGCTGTAGCCTGTAATACACTTTGCAAATGCTCATGGGTAAAGCGGTACCTTAACTTGTACCATTCTTGACACCAAATTCGTTTCTTTTTATTATTTTTATTCAAACATAAAGCTAACGTAAGAGCCAAGAACGCTTTGTCTTTGACAGATTCCATTTTGCCGCGAGTCACGAAATGACAGGAAGGCATAGAAGTACATATACATAGACCACCACGAAATCACAGGAAGGCGTGGCCATGCTTGACGGAGAGGCTTGATGCGGGCTGTCAAGCCGCTAAGCATAGACAATAATAGACAACAATAGACAACAATAGACAAAAAAACTACGTGCTTGCGATCAAGCCGCTTGACCGTGTCCCAGTCCCTTCACGGCAATTTCAAAGTAAAGGGACTGGGACACGGTCAAGCGGCTTGATCGCAAGCACGTAGTTTTTTTGTCTATTGTTGTCTATTGTTGTCTATTATTGTCTATGCTTAGCGGCTTGACAGCCCGCATCAAGCCTCTCCGTCAAGCATGGCCACGCCTTCCTGTGATTTCGTGGTGGTCTATGTATATGTACTTCTATGCCTTCCTGTCATTTCGTGACTCGCGGCAAAATGGAATCTGTCAAAGACAAAGCGTTCTTGGCTCTTACGTTAGCTTTATGTTTGAATAAAAATAATAAAAAGAAACGAATTTGGTGTCAAGAATGGTACAAGTTAAGGTACCGCTTTACCCATGAGCATTTGCAAAGTGTATTACAGGCTACAGCTATTTTTTGTATGAATATCTTGTGCGGTATTCATAAAAAAATATATTTTCTCCATTGAAAATTCAGAAAATGATTTATTCTACAGTTTGATTATTAATGACCTTGAAAACTGCTGTCATAATTTTTAAAAAATACTAAAATACTTCCAGAATTTTTAAATTAGATGGATTTCTACAAATTGAACACAAAAACAATAACTAAGTACCTATTTTATAACAATTTATTCAATTTATATCATTGTTTATGATACGTGATATTTATTTGTCTATTGTCGTTTGTCTATTCCCACAAAAATATAAATTCGCATCAAGCCCCGCCGCAAGCACGTAGAATTGCGCAATGCTTGCAAGCCAGCTTCGGTACACGGTCAAAATGCTTGTCACAAAGTGCCATAGACAATAAACTACGTGCTTGCGATCAAGCCGCTTGACCGTGTCCCAGTCCCTTTACAAACAAGCAGGATTCGCGTGATTATAAATTTTACGATTTTTTAATATTTTTTATAAAAATCCTAAAACAATTAAATAAACGGTAAAATACAGGTTGACTCATTGGCTATATAGCACCATAGCAAGTTTGTATGGCTCCATGTAAAAATTATAATTAATGTTTTATTTTAATGTTGGCGAAAAATCAAAAAAAATGATCGTCTGGATATCTCGAGCAATCGAGGCAAAATTACTTATTTCGCGTGGTCGCTCCTGTGACTTATTGTAAAAATAATTATTTGAACTTACCCAAACATTCCAGCGTGTATTTTATTTTTCTAGGCCATTGAGCGTACCCAGTTTTTTTTATTATCTTTCCTCCCCATTGCATATGACTAGGAATTAAAAAAAAAACGATTACACGTAAACTGATTTTAGCTGAAAAAATTTCACAGAACAGATCGGCACTAAGGTAAAGAACGTCTTTATACCGCCAGCAGTGGGCGGTAACTGAATACAATGCGTGAAACCCTTACGTAAACGGCATATGGGTTATTTCACAATTGCAAATTCAATGTTCACCTCCCCGAAAATCGATAAATATTCGTGTAAAAAAACGCGAAAATGCATATTTTGTTAAGTTCTGGTACATATATGAAAATTTCCTCCGATAATCGAATAAAAAATTGAATTGGCTAAGCTATACAATAAAAACATTGGCCGAATATGGATTTGTAAATAGGATATTTTGCACAAGACAGTTTTTTCTTAGGCCTGATACTTATTTTTTATAGGTTTATAAAAAGTCTTCAAAAAATGATCTTCTGCTGACAAAGCCAAGATGTGTTCTACTTACAGTATTTAAGTAAAGCATCTGTAGTATTTCTAAGCAAACAAATGTTCAAACCAAAACCCCTGATTTAGCATTACTTGGTATTGGATCGCCTTAACGATTTCATTCACAGAGTTTTCATTATAATTGAAATACTATTTTGGGACGGTACTAAATCGTAAAAACTGGCAGCACCTTGAGCATAACCATAGATCACTATCATGAAAGCATCTGTCACTGTAATTTCTATTCAATCAAAATTATTTAATCTTTTTCCAAATATTTATTCTGAATCCACCCAATGACGTTACAATACATCTAGACTCGTTATTGTCTGACAAATCCAAGATAAAATGTGGCAAGTAAAAACACTCTTATTTCTTAAGTAAATTTTTCAATTCCAATGTGGGGCTAAGATGGACACTTAAAGAATATGTACGAATTAAATCGATTTTGCATCGGACACTACATTCTACGTCACGGGCGTGTCTAATATACGCTTACTCGCTAACACTATAATATGAACACGCAATACTGTATGAAATCTATTGCTTTAAGGCTGTCCTTATTACAATTATGTGTTGCTACTTTCACTATCTCAGAAAATGTTTACATCTGAAAATCATTGTTACATATTATTTTTCAAAATAATAAAATAATTTTAGTGTTTTACGATGAAATTTAATCTTTTGGCTTTTAATAGTGCTTGTCGGATAGTAAAAACAACTTCTCATCACGAACGAAGGCTTTTTATAGTGTTTGTCGGGTAATATAAACATTTTCTCATCACGCACGAGGGCATTTTGGCACTTTGTTACTCTATTTACTCAGAGGTTGCACACGACCTTACGTGACACTTAGCAGTTTAGTCCTAAAGCTACGAAATTGAAAGCAATACATTAACGCTTTTATCTTGCCACTTTGAGATTTCTACAGCGCGTCTATATGTTTGCATACACCTCATTGTTCTTACAAAATATTCCAACTGAAATAAAATATTCAGATCTCTTCCAAATAAGATTTTGGTTCTTAATTAAACGCTCTGTTTCTGTAGGTTTCAGTTATATTTTTGGGATAGAACCAAACCATAATCCTACCACACTCTTACCATGGATCCACTTAATCCAGAGCGTGTCTCCATCAAGAAGGAACCAGGGCCACAGGAAGAAGGCGGTTGTGAAATGCCGAATGGGGATATGGATTTTGACTTTTCAGATGTAAAGAAGGAATCCTTACAGCATGCGGAGAGTACTCGGAAGACCTGTAAGTTGCAATGCTTATGTCATAAACTGTTGTGTGTAAAATTTCGATGCTAGTAATCCATGTAAGTTTTGAGTTGCCCAGGCAGGCCATAATTTTAGTTAAGAAGTACTTGTTTTTGTTGTTCTTGCCTTACTTCGGTATATACATTAAATATTATATTTACGGGAAACTGCCACAAGTTACATTTGGGTGCATTAAAACACATGTCATATTTATTCGAGCATCATTTCTCTAACAATACAAAACTGTGTATAGAATGTGCTCAAGAGTTAATAGTATATCCTCCTTGAAACGAACATCTGTGGTCCTTTTTATTTCCTAAATGAACCCTAAAAGCCTGTTCTCCGGATTCCCGTTTTTAAAGGGTATTAATCAATCGTATCATTTATCGTTCATTTTTAAAATAATTTATTTTTTGTAGTACCCTCTAGGAGATGGACGACTGTAATTGTACTATTTTATAATTCACTTCGTCTGAACTATTCAATTGAGTATTGTTGATTGGTTTTTAGGTGGCATTAAAGTGGAGACTGTTAGCTTCAAGGTAGAACCAGGAACTCAAGAAGAAGATGGAGGGGGAATCTCTTTTACGGAAATTGACATAGACTTTCCGGATGTTAAAAACGAATGCCTTGAACGCCTTCATAGAAAAACACAGACAACAGGTAAATAATGATTCGTGTTTTTTTTTTATTTATTGAATTATTGATGCTTATACTTATACTTATTCGTAATGTTTTTCAGACTCATTGACTGATCAAAATACACGTTCTTTGGAAAAACCATCCACTTGTTCCCATTGTAAGTACTCCTGCAAGTCAATGTCAACGTTAGATTGTCACTTGCGGACTCACAGTGGAGAAAAACCTTTTTCTTGTTCCGACTGCAAATATTCATGTTCCCAAAAGGGAAATTTGACGATACACATTTTGACCCACGCTGCAGAAAAACCTTTTTCATGTTACGTTTGCAATTATTCATGTTTTCAAAAAAGAGCTTTATCGAAACACATGCTTACTCACAGTGGAGAAAAACCTTTTTCATGTTCGATTTGTGCTTATTCATATTTTCGTAAGGAACATTTGACGAGACACATCCTAACTCACGGTCAAGAGAAACCGTTTTCATGTTCCGTATGCAATTATTCATGTTTTCTTAAGGAACATTTGACGAGACACATGCTGACTCACAGTGGAGAAAATCCTTTTTCATGTTCCGTTTGTACTTATTCAAGTTCTCGAAAAGGAAATTTTAAAACACACATGCTGACTCACGGTGGAGAAAAACCTTTTTCATGTTCCTCTTGCACTTATTCATGTTCTCTAAAGAAATATTTGACGAGTCACATGCTGACTCACAGTGGAGAAAAACCTTTTTCATGTTCCATTTGTGCTTATTCATGTTCTCGAAAAGGAGATTTGACGAGACACATGCTGAATCACAGCGGAGAAAAACCTTTTTCATGTTCCATTTGTGCTTATTCATGTTCTCGAAAAGCAGATTTGACGAGACACATGCTGACTCACAGTGGAGAAAAACCTTTTTCATGTTCCGCTTGCACTTATTCATGTTCTCTAAAGAAATATTTGACGAGTCACATGCTGACTCACAGTGGAGAAAAACCTTTTTCATGTTCAGACTGCAAATATTCATGTTATCGAAAAGAAAATTTGACGATGCACATGCTGATTCACACTGGAGAAAAACCTTTTTCTTGTTCCGACTGCAAATATTCATGTTCTCGAAAAGCAGATTTGACGAGACACATGCTGACTCACGGTCAAGAAAAACCTTTTTCATGTTCCGTATGCTATTATTCATGTTTTCGTAAAGAACATTTGACGCTTCACATGAGGACTCACAGTGGAGAAAAACCTTTTTCATGTTCAGACTGCAAATATTCATGTTATCGAAAAGAAAATTTGACGATGCACATGCTGATTCACAGTGGAGAAAAACCTTTTTCTTGTTCCGACTGCAAATATTCATGTTTTCGAAAGGGAGATATGACGAGACACATGCTGAGTCACATTGGAGAAAAACCTTTTTCATGTTCCATTTGTACTTATTCAAGTTCTCGAAAAGGAGATTTGACGAGACACATGCTTACTCACAGTTAAGAAAAACCTTTTTCATGTTCCGTTTGTGCTTATTCAATTTCTCGAAAAGGAGATTTGACGAGACACATGCTTACTCACAGTTAAGAAAAACCTTTGTCTTATTCCTACTGCAACTATTCGTGTTCTCAAAAGGGATATTTTACGAGACGCATGTTGACTCACAGTGCAGAATAACCTTTTTCTGTTCCGATTGCAAATTTTATATTATTCTCTCGTACCGGAGATTCGACGGGACACATGCTGACTCGCAGTGGCAAAAAACTCTCTTCATGATTCGATTTAAGTAATTCATATCCGCAGTGGAGATAACCTTTTTCTTGATCTGTTGTCTTGTAAGTCTTCATCTCCACAGAACTGTGCCTATATATGATACACACGAACTTATTTATAGAATAGGCTTGCTCGAAACTTGCGATAGTGAATTTGTAATCTGGCGTCACACAAGAGTTTCTCCAGTATTCATTATTAATATAATTCACAAAAGAATAAAGTAGACTTTGTTCCCTAGAAATTTGTTATCGCATTATAAAATATTTTTCTTTTTTCTTTTTTAAACTAAAGAAACGATTATTTTCAAAGTTCTTTAGTTATTGTTCTTTCACAATCTTTATGTATTTTGTTTATATCGTTTCCCTTTTAAATTGACTCTTCAAGCGTATTCTTCTGGTTTAACTACCTATCTGGTTTAACTAACTATTAATTTCTCTTTTATAATATTTTGCTAGATTATAAATGTGAAAAAGTTACTTTTTTAATATTATTAATATTCTGTTCAAATAAAATATTCTCTTATTTTAACATTCTAGGCCTTAATAGAATTTACTTTATATTAATTACTATTCATTATAATAAACACCTCATACCTCGATTTATTTCAGGTCTTATACAAACCTAGTATTCATTCAACTATTACTACACTAGTAGATATTTCTTTTAATTATGTATTGTTTAACTGCACTTCTATTAACAACTGTATCACTTGCAACAATATTTTTGTGTAGACATTACTTGTTCGGTAATCACTCTATTGTAAAAGCCATTTTATGGTGTTTAAATAAATAAATAAATTTAACTAATGTAATAATTAAATATAACGATGTACTGACTCAGCTAAAACAATTGGCTCAAAGCAAGAGCGGAGGTCCTGATAATATCCCACCTGTTTTCTTAAAGAATTACGCCACTTCTCTTGCATATCCACTACATTTTCTTTTCAACCAGTCATTACAAACAGGACACTTTCCTGAAATATGAAAAAAAAGCTTCCTCACCCCTATATTTAAAAAAGGAGATAAAAATCAGGAGAGCAATTATAGACCGATCTGCCTTTTATCAACTATTCCAAAATTGTTTGAGAAACTTCTTTAAAATAAAATCTGGTTGATGATCTGGCGTGTAGATAGCACAGATCATCCAGGGAATATTATATTTCCCTATGAAAAATAATTTGTGGATTAATAAATTATCTCTGCAGGGAGAAAAATAACAAACCAGTCACCAAAATACAAATGAACAGAAAAACTCACCCAAGAATGGCATTCACAATTGAGGTCTTCTATTTTTGTCATCAGATTCGGTTTCAGGAAGCAATCAGCAATCACTTTGCATTTGCACTAGATAAGGTTATAACCAGCTCACAAGAGAGAAGAATTATTAATGTCTAAGATGAATCAGCACATTGATTTAATAACACACAGCCGAGATTTGTGACATCTTATTGTGACAAAAAAATATGTTTCAGTCATTTTTGTCTTAAATAGACCTCTTTTGACGAAATATCACAATCTCAGATGAATCTACTGAACAGATGTAAAAGGTGACCGCAATTTGGTTATCATTCACCTGCAGAGAAAATACTATCCGAAATTGACAAGAGATGTCTCTTTTTGTCCATTCTATATCTTAAAAATTAATTAATTAATTTATGTTTATATATTAAAAATAATTTTAAATTAAGTTTTAAATCTAATGTTTCTCCATACTCCCCGCCTTGGAAGTTCTCAGAACTTGCAAAGAAGTAAGAGAACAACGTACAAATAAATAAACGTCAAATCATTTCAAGTGACTCTATTCACATATAATATCCAAGAATTACGTCGGAAAGTCACAAAAAAAAAAAAGCTTTCAACAGAACGAAAAGTATAAACTTAATAAAGTTCAACTGACAAGAGTACAATTAACTGTAACGGAATATCATGGCATAGTCGGAGATAATTTGAACTACCAAAAAAAAAATAACAAAAAATAAAAACAAAAAATAGAAGTAATCAAATTATTGAGTCGGAAGGGGATATAACTTGATAACCGGTCGTTTGAAGAACCCAAATCGTGCCTTCACCGTCGCAACGCGAACAATTTTGTCCAATCCGGGATGGACCTCAGTGATTACACCCAAAGGCCAGTTCAACGGAGGGGAATCTTCCTGTCCCACTAGAACGACAGTTCCGATCTCAATCGGATGATCAGGGGTAGCCCACTTCTGCCTGACTTGCAAAGTGTGCAGATACTCCACACGCCATTTTTTCCAGAAAGACTGAACCATACTATCCAATAATCGTTTGCGCTGAGCGAAATTAATTTTACTGCCCGTCGGGATAGATGCAGGTAAGTATTGTAATGGTGTAGTCATTAAAAAATGCGCAGGTGTTATGATTTCCGGATCAGGGTCGGAAGATACGGCTGTGAGCGGGCGAGAGTTCATTATGCACTCTATTTGCACCAACACAGTCTGAAGCTCCTCATAAGTGAGAAGCTGACTTCCGATCACTCGGTATAAGTGAGTTTTCATGCTTTTCACGTTAGACTCCCACATACCTCCGAAATGGGGTGCGCGTGGTGGAATCATTTTCCACTCGATACGACGCTTGGCGAGTTCTCGTTTTAACGCGGGCTCATATTCCGATTCAACTAAAAACTTGTAAAGGTCATCCAATTGTGCCTTTGCACCCACAAAATTGGTACCATTATCCGAATACAAGCACGACACAGGGCCACGCCGTGAAATAAAACGGCTGAAAGCAGCCAGGAAAGCATTTGAAGTTAAGTCAGAGACCAACTCAATATGAATGGCCTTAGTCACAAGGCATACAAACAGACAAATATATGCCTTCTGCGAATGTTGTCCTCTCCGACGAGCAAGCGTAATACGTAGAGGACCCGCGTAATCAACACCGGTGTGAACGAAGGCTTTTGCTTCAGTAATACGATATGAAGGTAAATCTGCCATCTTTGGCGTAGGATGTGATGGATTTGAGCGGAAGCAGCAGTTGCATTTCCGCACCCTTGCCCTAATAACCGTCCTAGCATCTAATATCCAATAGCGCTGACGTAATATAGACATAAGAAGTCCTGGACCGGTATGACAGTTCATGACATGAAAGTGATCTATGATAAGATTTACAACACAGTCATGTTTAGGTAGTAATACCGGATGTTTAACCTCAAAAGGTAAGTCCGATTTAGAAAGGCGTCCCCCGATACGTAACAAATTGTCCTCATCAAGAAATAAAGACAAACCCTGAAGCCTTTTGGAGTGGAATTTCCCTTTCTGAAGTGCAGCAATATCATTTGAAAAATGAGCATTTTGCACGGAACGAAGTACAGCCTTTTCAGCAGTCACAAGATTATTGACAATTCCAGAGGAAGGTGATATCTTTTTTATGAATCGGAGAATATAAACGACACTCCTTAGTAGTTTATCCCAAGTGGATATACGCTGGGCCAGTTCACCCAGAACCGATTGTTCACCCAGAACCATTGCAGTGAGCACATTAACTTTGTGTTCAGGCATTTCACCGGTATTGGTGGGGCGAAACGGTTTTACTGGCCATTCCAAAGGTGGGTGGCGAATCCATGATGGGCCGTTCCACCATAAATCATGTGAAACGAGTTGAGAGGGTAGCATGCCACGAGAAAGGCAATCGCTCGGGTTTTCACTACCGGCGACATGGTAAAAATTTTCCGGAGACAAATTTTCCTGGCACTGAGCTACACGATTGCTAACAAACACCGACCAACGATGCGGTGAGGAATGTATCCAGGAGAGCGCAATGGTAGAATCTGAAAACGCGTATGTTCCTGCAATAGAAAGACGCGCACGATAACTATCTTGAACCGTCCGTATCAACTTTGACATCAAAACTGCGGCACAAAGCTCCAAACGAGCGAGAGTTGTCACTCTCGTGGGAGAAACCTTTGATTTTGCACACAATAACCTCACTGAAATATTTCCAGAGAGATCAGTGGTGTGCAAATAAATCACGCAGCCATAACCATTCATGCTCGCATCGCAGAAGGCGACAACGAGCACTGTACTGTCCTTTAGGACGCCAACATGGCGGGGAATTTTTACTGTCGAAATTAAAGGAAATTCCTGTGTGAGAGCCGAAAACCTTTGAATAACGCTCTCAGGGGGTATATCATCCCAACCAATGTTGCACAGCCATAGCTCCTTAATAAGTAATTTCGCATACAGAATGACAGGGGCGACCAAGCCGAGAACATCAAACAAGCGGGCTACTATGGAGAGTTCCGCTTCGTGCACTTCTCCTGAACATAAGAAGACGTAAAGAAGAAGCTGTCATCAGCTGGTTCCCACGAAAGGCCTAACACCTTAGCGGCATTGTTAGAACCAACAGTAAAGTCCACTGGGCTTCGGTGAGAATCTGGAAGATTCTCAAGTACCACTGAAGAATTACTAGTCCATTTTACCAAATCAAAGGCACCGGACTTAAACAACGAGATCAATTCTCGCGACAGACGTACGGCACTGGGTTCATCTACAATAGAATATACCAGGTCGTCCATATACAACTTAGACTCTGCCACATTGGCAGCGTCCGGAAAATGTTGTCTCATATCCTGGGCCAACTGTCGAACAGTGCGCATTGCCAAGTATGGACTAGCTGTTAGTCCGAAAGGGACCCGATTGAATTGAAAGGTTTGTATGGGATCGTTGTCCGCGAACCGAAATAGAATTTTCAAATATTTGCGATGCTTGCTTGGAACCTCAATCTGCAAATACATCTGCTTTATGTCTGCAGTAATAGCAATGGGAAAAAGACGAAAGTCTAACAGAAGCAAAAACAGATCGGCTTGCAAATTCGGACCAGTATAAATCACGTCATTTAATGACAATCCTGTATGTGTCTTAGCGCTCGCGTCGAGTACAATCCGAGGCATAGGTTTATCCGGGCGAGTGACAGCGTGATGCGGAATGTAATATCCGTCATCGGTAATATCCGACCTTGAAACTTTTGCTAAATAACCGTTTTCAATGTACTCATGAATAACTTTATTATAATTCTCCCGCAAAGCCGGTAAATGTTTAAATTTTCGCTCCAAAGCCATAAATCGGCGCTGAGCAGTAGCAAGGGAATTACCCAATTGCTTCGGGTCTTTACAGAAAGGTAAAGCAACAGAATACCTTCCGTCGACGGTGCGAGAAATGGATGATATAAATAAATTCTCACATTCCGTCTCTTCCGGACTTAGAAATTGCATGTTGGGTATTTCCTCTAACAGCCAAAATTTTTGTACTAAGTCATTAAGCGCAAGTGCCGAAAATGACGTACTTGTATTAAGCACATTACTAGGGTAGTCACCCATTAACACAAAACCGAAAGTAGTCGCTAATGCCGGAGGTTCGCCGTTCCCAGATTCCACCCGGTTCCCTAAATAAATATATGGGAACAGTTGTGCACCTAATACTATATCCCCGCATCCAGGAATATTCCACGTTAAGTCAGCGAGAGGTATACCCTTTAAGTAACTCATATCACCCTTGGTTATAATATATAGTGATTAGGTAGCTGATCTGTAATACTGTCAATGACAAGCGCATAAATATTATATTTATTATTCGGGTACACGCGGGACTCAATGTCCAAATAAACGTAACCCAAAATTGGTTTGGATGCTGAACCGATTCCTTTTACAAAGGAATTGTTTAAAGGAATTATTGGTAAGTTGAGGATCTGGCAACAATCAACAGTAATTAAATTGTTCTGTGAACCGTTATCCATTAAGCACCGAACAATAACTTTATTTCCATTTTTACTCTTTGCGAATACTTGCGCGGTTGATAATAGAATCGTATTATGTGTCGCTTTCACAGAAAGGGAACATGAGTTATTTATGTTTAGCGGAGGTTCTTCTAATTGTGTATCACAATTTTCAGATGTCCCTGTAGATGTTCGCGACGTGTGTGCGTGGGTACTTGATGGAGTTTTAGCATTGTTATCAGCACTGCCAAAATGCAACAAAGTGTGATGACGTTTTTTACAAACCTCACAAGTTAAACCCGATTTACACGCGTTTATTGTATGCCCTCCACTAAGGCAATTTACGCAAGCATGTTTTGACTTTATAAATTCAAAACGCGCCTGTGAGGAGCTCATATTTTTAAATTTAACGCAATCTTCAATTGTATGATTAGTTTTATTACAAACAAGACAACAATTTGTGCGCGAAGCCGTAAACCGAGGTACATTCTCGTTGCTAGCAAGGAACGATTTAAAATTTTTATTAGAACGAAATGACGCCGTGGTGGACAGTTTTTTACCGGCTTCATTTGAATTGCCTAAACGTTCTAAAATCTTAACCTGATCTTGAACAAACGAGACTAAATCGTCATATGTCGGAATCTCTTTATTCCTGACTGACAGCTCGAAAATCTGTGCGATTTGAAAATCAATTTTTCTAAATGCACAATGAAATAAGATAAAATCAGTTAAATTTTCAATCTCTAATTGTTTTAACGCTGCTACTGATGCAGAAAAATTTTCAATAAAAAAGTCAAGACTGCCAGATGTATTTGTACAATTTTTTGCATCAAGAATATTATTTAAATAATGTGTGCCTAGTGCACGTTATTTTGAAATTTGTTTACCAAAGCATTCCAGATTATATTGTATGTGTCACCTCCAGGTACAATGCCTGAAGAAACCTTTAAAGCGCCGTGTGTCAATTTACCAATTAAATATTGAACACGCTGGGCGTCGGTTAATTGACTATTATTATGTACATTAGATTTGAAAGCTTGGTAGAAAGTAGGCCAATTTCCCATTTTACCATCAAATGATGGTAATTCCAAAGGTGGCAATTTAATAATACAATGATCCCGCGAATCGTTGCGTGACGCGTTTTGAAGGTTAAATCGACTTCGTTTGACCTTCAAATAAATATCATCAAATGCATTTAATTGTTGGAAATCCGGTTTAAATGAGTCGTCCAAAGTCAACTGACGGTCGTTAAGTTTATCAATAACAGTTTCAAACTGAACTCTCAAGTCTTCAATCATATCCGACTTTGTCATGAAATCTTCATTTTTTCTTGACTCGAAGGTATTTAAATTATTTGATAAATTATAAAATTCATTCATCCGCAAAAAAAGATTTTCCTTTTTTGCCGTCAAAAGAGTCAACGTTCTATCCTGAATATCTCCAGAAACTTCTTCAGCAATTCTCGGCATTTTTAATGAGATTACAAAATATTCTTAACCAAAAAAGTATACAATAATGTTGTAAGTATTGTAAATTAGAATTCTCCAAAAATTACGACAATTCCAATATATTATATGTTTCGAATCTACCAAAGAATACGTAAAAAAACGAAACTAAATTCACTATACCTAAATAATATTAAGTAATTTGACTTTAATGAAATTTACCAAAAAAAATACGCTAATTTCTAATGCTAGAAAAATTATTTATGTATGCTAGAAATTGGTACTGATAGGTACTTCTTAAATCACCAAAAAAATTACGTGAATAGAAATTCCATTTATCATGTGTCCAAATCTAAATCACTAAATATTAATTAATCTTCGCTAGCAATATATCCGAGCTACGTGGGACCAAAATTATGGATGATGATCTGGCGTGTAGGTAGCACAGATCATCCAGGGAATATTATATTTCCCTATGAAAAATAATTTGTGGATTAATAAATTATCTCTGCAGGGAGAAAAATAACAAACCAGTCACCAAAATACAAATGAACAGAAAAAACTCACCCAAGAATGGCATTCACAAAATGAGGTCTTCTATTTTTGTCATCAGATTCGGTTTCAGGAAGCAATCAGCAATCATTTTGCATTTGCACTAGATAAGGTTATAACCAGCTCACAAGAGAGAAGAATTATTAATGTCCAAGATGAATCAGCACATTGATTTAATAACACACAGCCGAGATTTGTGACATCTTATTGTGACAAAAAAATATGTTTCAGTCATTTTTGTCTTAAATAGACCTCTTTTGACGAAATATCACAATCTCAGATGAATCTACTGAACAGATGTAAAAGGTGACCGCAATTTGGTTATCATTCACCTGCAGAGAAAATACTATCCGAAATTGACAAGAGATGTCTCTTTATGTCCATTCTATATCTTAAAAATTAATTAATTAATTTATGTTTATATATTAAAAATAATTTTAAATTACGTTTTAAATCTAATGCTTCTCCAAGCGGGACAACCCAAGGAAATACTGAATATTACTATTCACATTTGTAATGAACCGAATACTTGTACTTGCAAAAACCTAGAATCCGTAGATAGTCTAAAATATTTAGGAATCACCATTGACAAATATCTGAGATGGGAAGAACACATTAACTCAACTGCCTCAAAAGTCAGAAAACTTACCCACCTCTTTATGACCATCAGAAATATTCTCTCTGTAAAAGATATGAAATCAATATACTATGCCATGTGTAATTCTTTACTCGAATATGCATCCCTAGGTTGGGGTGGCTGTGCCAAAACAATATTAGACTCCCTGGTTAAAGCACAGAAATCACTACTAAAAGTCATCCTCAAAAAACCATTCAGGTACCCCAGTGATGCATTATTCACGGAAATAAAAGTTCTCGATGTTAGACAACTGTATATTAGAAAGATTATATTACTTGCACAAAAACAACGTCAGCACTTCCCTTCCATCGACCACCTTCACGACACCCGACTTTCAAGGAATAATCCAATAGTCACAATAAAAACCACGACGTCCCTTGGGCAACGGCAATTCTCGTACTTAGGACCTAAATTATTTAATATCATTCCTAATGCTTGGAAAACGAAAAGTACAAATGTTTTGCGCAAATTGGTCAACGACTGGCTCCTTGATTTAGGGAGGGTAAAAAGTGAAGATATGTTGATCAATAGATAATCTCGTTACAAAAAAATTATAAAAAATATAATATGTTCATTATTGTCAAAACACTGATACATAATTTTTTAAAGTACATACAATACAAAAACACATATTTATCACCTCTGAACACAATTGTCAATGCTGTATTAATCTGTACTTTATTTATCAATGCTATCGATTATTTTCTAATCATCCATCTATATTATAAACTTATAAACTACCCTTCCCATTTTTTCTACCTTACAACTCCTGTGGTGATCTGTCTTTTTATTACTACTATCTGGCTGATATTTACTTTACCGGTTTTGTTTTATAAATTGTACTAAATTGTAATATGAACTAAACTTGTCAATTTGACTGGCCTAAAACAGGATCCATTCCTAGTTGGCTAGTCAAAGTTTCCGCATGTTTTATTGTATGATTTTTATGTGAAATAAATTTATTATTATTATTATTATTATTACTATTTGTAGATAAATACAATTATAGTTTTAAGGAAACATTAGAATAGATCACATAGTAATATTAGATAATTTAAATTTAATCTATAAAATTCATAAAATATCTCAATATACCTGCCTAATAATAAGATATGTGGGCAGATACATAAAATAATTTAGAGATACATGAAATTTTCGCTTATTAACCACAGCTTTATCATTTTAGGGCATAGTCTCTCATTTTATTGAAAATCACTGTTATTAGGTACTCAAGAGTACGGCTTTCATATTTGGAGGAGTTTTAGGCCATTTCCTTCTTTAAATCTTGTGGTATGTTTGTGTACCAGTGTGTGTTTGTATGAGCTTTCCCCCATGTTATCCATAATAGTAGTGAACCAAAGGAGAACTTTTATTGTAAGTAGGATCTCTGATCCATGTAGTAATTTTAAGTTATGTCTCTGTTTGTAAATATTTGATGTGACATTTTTTTTACAATGGCAGTTTGTAAATTTTGAATATATTTAATGTAAAAAGTGTTTGCGTGTCCCCAAGTTCGAATTTTTGCCACTTGTTTATACCATTTAAAATTATAATGAACAATCATTCCCAGATAATATTCATTTATGAAATCAATTTTTCACAGTCGCAAACATTAACTATTTCTCTATGTATACAGTCAAAACTATGAGCGGTTATTTTAGGAATATTTCACATTTTCAAACTCGGTGATCTTATATACATGCATTTAGTTTTTTTAACATTAATAATTAGTCGTCTTACATCATGGAACCATTTGAGGAGCTCGTTAAAGTCTCTTTGTAATTCTTGTATAGCTATTGAGGGATTTTTTTTGGATACAAGAGCAGTATCATCAGCAAAAATGAATCTACGATCTTTTTTGAAAATCTTACACAAAGCAATAACATATTTAACTTTGGACCTAGAATTGACCCTCGCGGTACTCCTGATTTGATATATCTTGATTTACTAATTAAATTTAAAATCTTCACATTCATTTTTCTTTTTGATAACTAGTTTTTGGAAGATAAGAGAAGTTTACCCCGGATTCCTACAATTTCAAGTACCTACTTTAATTATTTGTATATGGCTGAGTGTATCGAAAGCTTTTGTGAAATCAATAAATAGAACCATTACATGTTGTTTAGAGTTAAGTTGAGAATTTATATAATAATTAGAAAAATTTTCGAGGAATTTATAAATTAAATAGCAATTTTCTTTTTTGAAAACAATACTCGGAAATCTTAAATATTTATCTAAATTTATAGATATATATTTTTCTAATTTTTTTTCTAATGCAGGTTGTATGGAAATCGGTCTGTAATTATTTATTAAGGCGTGATTTCCATTTTAAAAGAAATGCCTTACGATGCTATATTTTAATTCATCAGGGATGTGGCTCGTGTCAATTATTTTGTTTTTTACGTGTGTAATTATAGGACTAAGCAATTTTTATTATTTTTAAAAAATTATACGAACGAAATAATAACGAATTAATAACTCCAAACCAAACATAACTAAACCATAAAAAAGTGTATAGTAATTTATTTTATTTAAGTTTTAATCCAGCAGGACTGGGAGGATAGTACAATCCCAGTCTGCCATATTACATGAAATAAAATGGGAAACAATAAAATACAATAAAAAAAATTATAAAAATGGAAATAAGATAAAACAAACAGAAAATAAAAAATATAAAAATATTAGGCAGGTACCTAAATATAAAATTAAAATATAAATCAAAAATAAAATAGTCATATAAATACAATAAAAAACAATTGGATTAAGTTTAATTAAACCGTCCATCAGGGAGGTCGCCGCATCATCTGCATCCATCGCTCATTGAGTGGGGAACTGAGCCACTCGGATGCAGCCACAACGATGATGTTGGTTGACTTCCGAGTCCTACCCCAGAAGCTGGCTAGTCGGTGGCGAAGTAAGGCGGGGAATGAGTGCACCCTCCCTTCAGTAAACATTGTGGAGGCACTGCAGAACCTCGGTAGTTGCATGAGCTGCCTGTATGCATTATTGTAGCACACCCTCAGCTTGTCCCATTGCGTTGCTGGGTATTGTGTCCACAGCTCAGATGTGTACAGTGCAGTGCAGAATGCCTTGAAAAGTAGTTTTCTGACATCATCGCTACAGTGGTAGAACCGCCTTGAGAGCATTCCGGCCCGTATCATATATATATATATATATAATATATACATATATATATAATTAATAAACACCTTTTTCGAGATTTTACCAACTATACTCACACTTACAATACAAATATATGCTATTACATATATGTTAATTTATTTTAATAAATATTTTAGCATATTTATTATGAATATTCAATTTACAAAAACCATTAAAATTTTATGAATATTTAATTTATAAAAACCAAAAAAAAAAAAAAAACAAAAACAAAAATTAAAACTAATTTAAAATATAAACTTTCTTCTACAACACATAAATACTTGTCACACCTATACATAACCACGTAAACACGTCAGCACAGGTTCTCCTAGTGAGGTGTTCACGAAACATACAATATTACTCACATACAGTTTCACCTTCTCAAACTTACCTTACACACAACATATTATAGATGGACATTTGACTTCTAATAGAGCATCTTCACCAATCAGTGCATCGGGAGAGCTGCCTAAGAACTGATGTTCAGGGTGAATGACAATTCCACAGGGAGTATTTGTTACAAGCTCAAATTTTCTTATCGCTGCAGCCTCAAATTTTGATCCATATTCTAATGATTCTTCATTCTTCCTTCCTTAAATTGGAAAATAGTCCACTGACCGTAATTTCTGTGCATTTTACTTACAAATCGAGCAAACTAGGTTTGTTCGAGGAAAACAAATAGCAAATAGCTATCGAAATGACAGATCATTGGAAGACAGAATATGTAACAGGAGGACCGGTAAACACCATCTGTTGGATATTTTGAAATCACTCAGAAAACGGCCCATTGCCAAGATCACCATTAGTGGAAAAAGCCAATATAAATAATAATAAAAACAACAACTACTCCAGTACCTACTATCTACAGTAACGCAAATGTAGTAAACTGATCTTATTTAACACACATATCTATGGCCTATCTGTCAAATGAACAAGACGCTTTACAGCTTGATGTGATGTAAATATCAAATGTGCTTTTCCACGTGATTATTGAAAAGCTACCTGTGAGTACCCTTTAACGTTAAACATTACTGGATTATTCCGAGAGTTATGCCATCGATCGTTTTCCATATTTTGTGTTCAAATTAATTGAGGTTATGTGCGTCTTCACGCTTTGTGCTTGCATACCATTTAGTACCATACCATTTAGTTTTGCTTGATAAACACCACTTTCATCTTTATACTAAATGCCAAGGCTTTATATTACTGTATTTATCTTTAAAATCTAAAATCTACAATTAAAACGTATAAAAAATTAAATTTAATATTAAACTTATTTCCATAGATATGTATCTTTCATTATCAAGTAAACCACCGACAACACACATATGTAAATATAAAATATTCAATGTTGATTCGAAAAAAATAGCTGTCACGGCAGTTTCAAAGTAACAAACACGCAGGATTCGCGCGATTATAAACTTAACGATTTTTTTGATATTTTTTCTATTGATCCTAAAAATATTAAACAAACCGTAAAATACAGGTCAACTCATTGGCTATATAGCACTTTAACAAGTTTGTATGACTCCATGTAAAAATCCAAAACCCAAACATTCCAGCGCGTATATTTTTGTTTAGGCCACTGAGCTTACGCAGTTTTTTTCAATATCTTTCCTCCCCATTGTATATAACTAGGAATTAAAAAAAAAAAGATTTTAGGTAAACTGATTTTAGTTGAAAAAATTTCACAGAACAGAGCGGTACTAAGGTAAAGAACGTCTTTATACCGCCAGCAGTGGGCGGTAACTGAATACAATGCGTGAAACCCTTACGTAGACGGCATAAGGTTTATTTCACAATTGCAAATTCAATGTTCACCTCCCCGACAATCGATCAATATTCGTGTAAAAAAACGCGGAAATACATATTTTGTAAAGTTCTGGTACATATATGAAAATTTCCTCCGATAATCGAATAAAAAATTGAATTTGCCTCACCATACAATAAAAACATAGGCCGAATATGGGTTCGTAAATAGGATACTTTGCACTTGACAGTTTTTTTTTTAGGCCTGATACTTATTTTTTTCTAGGCTTATAAAAAGTCTTCAAAAAATGATCGTATGCTGACAAGGGCAAGATGTGTTCTACTTGCAGTATTTAATTAAAACATCTGTAGTATTTCTAAGCAAACAAATGTTCAAACCAAAAACACCTGATTTTGCATTACTTGGTATTGGATCGCCGTAACGATTTCATTCACAGAGTTTTCATTATAATTGTAATAATATTTTGGGACGGTACTAAATCGTTAAAAATGGCAACACCTTGAACAAAACCATAGATCACTATCATGACCGCCTCTGTCACTGTAATTTGCAAGATCGTTCAGATTGAGATGTTACTTCATTATAATAAGTTATTGGTTAGTTCTAATGCCGATATTTCCTTCCCGAGTATTTTGAATGGTTAAATATATAACTGCGCTGTGTCGCTGTTTACCGCGACCTAACCTTACTTATACCTGGGTTTACCGATATTTTGTCGGAGAGTAGATAGAATATGCGATCAGGCTAATTAAAATAGATATAAAGAGGATGATAGCATTAGATTATGCAAACCGTTATCAATTATCTAAACTTTATGTTCTATTCAATCAAAATTGTTTAATCTTCTTCCATATATTTATTCTGAATCCACCCAATGACGTTACAATACATCTAGACTCGTTATTGTCTGACAAATCCAAGATAAAATGTGGCAAGTAAAAACACTCTTACTTCTTAAGAAAATTTTTCATTTCCAATGCAGTTCATGTGGGGCTAAGATGGACACTTAAAGAATATGTACGAATTAAATCGATTTTGCATCGGATACTACATTCTACGTCACGGGCGTGTCTAATATACGCTTACTCGCTAACACTATAAGATGAACACGCAATACTGTATGAAATCTATTGCTATAAGGCTGTCCTTATTACAATTATGTGTTGCTACTTTCAGTATCTCAGAAAATGTTTACATCTGAAAATCATTGTTACATATTATTTTTCAAAATAATTAAATAATTTTAGTGTTTTACGAATGAAATTTTATCTTTTGGCTTTTAATAGTGCTTGTCGGATAGTAAAAACACTTTCTCATCACGAACGAAGGCTTTTAATAGTGTTTGTCGGGTAATATAAACATTTTCTCATCACGCACGAGGGCATTTTGGCACTTTGTTACTCTATTTACTCAGAGGTTGCACACGACCTTAACTGACGCTTAGCAGTTTAGTACTAAAGCTACGAAATTGAAAGCAATATATTTACGCTTTTATCTTGCCACTTTGAGATTTTTACAGCGCGTCTATATGTTTGCATACACCTCATTGTTCTTACAAAATATTCCAACTGAAATAAAATATTCAGATCTCTTCCAAATAAGATTTTGGTTCTTAATTAAACGCTCTGTTTCTGTAGGTTTCAGTTATATTTTTGGGATAGAACCAAACCATAATCCTACCACACTCTACCATGGATCTACTTAATCCAGAGCGTGTCTCCATCAAGAAGGGATCAGGGCGACAGGAAGAAGGCGGTTGTGAAATGCTGTATGGGGATATGGATTTTGACTTTTCAGATGTAAAGAAGGAATCCTTACAGCATGCGGAGAGTACTCGGAAAACCTGTAAGTTGCAATGCTTATGTCATAAACTGTTGTGTGTAAAATTTCGATGCTAGTAATCCATGTGAGTTTTGAGTTGCCCAGGCAGGCCATAATTTTAGTTAAGAAGTACTTGTTTTTGTTGTTCTTGCCGTACTTCGGTATTTACATTAAATATTATATTTACGGGAAACTGCCACAAGTTACATTAGGGTGCATTAAAACACATGCAATATTGATTCGATCATCATTTCTCTAACAATACAAAACTGTTTTATAGAATGTGCTCAAGAGTAAATAGCATATCCTCCTTGAAACGAACATCTCCGGTCCTTCTTATTTCCTAAATGAACCCTAAAAGCCTGTTCTCCGGATTCCCGTTTTTAAAGGGTATTAACCTCTCAGAAAATGACTTTTATTTACTTTGTGTTCCTTTGCGAACTGTCAAAACGCGAAATTTTTTGTGTTATTCACGAGTTTTGTTAAAAGCTTCATAACTTACGTTTTGGGAAACGTAGCCTCATTCTAAAAAATGTTTTGGAAAGATTATGAAATTCACTATCGTATTGTTTTGTTACATGTAAATATTTGCGTGTCTAAATATACATTTTCTGAAAACGTCAAAAATATGTAAAAATCGCTGACCATTATTTCAAAGCTGTGAAAAATGTTCTTTTTTCTGAGTATCATAAAGAAATAACACTTTATATATTGAAGAAATATAATTAAAACTATTAGTCACCTCAAAATATTAACCGTCCAAACTAAAATATTTTTAATAAATTATTTAAAAACGCAATAAATTATGAACGAACAAGATGACAGATTCAATCGACTCAGATAATGCACCTCTAAATTCCATAGATATTCTTGAATGCAGACGCGTAGCGTTATTCATTATCGATACTCTGTTTTTTAAATCATGGCAATCCGTATACTAGTGATGGAAATAAATCGATTTTTGTAAAATCTCGCGCGTTTACGTGAAAAGACGTACTAATGTCTTGACCGCTATTATCATATTTACGGCTTTTGACGTTCTAATGTTCCGAGTGGTTAATCAATAGTATCATTTATCGTAGATTCTTAAAATAAAAGTTTAATGAAAAAAAACATTTTTTTCGTATTACTCTCCAGGAGATGGACGACTGTAATTGTACTATTTTATAATGCACTTCGTCTGGACTTATCAATTGAGTATTATTGATTGTTTTTTAGGTGGCATTAAAGTGGAGACTGTTAGCTTCAAGGTAGAACCAGGAACTCAAGAAGAAGATGGAGGGGGAATCTCTATGGAAATTGACATAGACTTTCAGGATGTTAAAAACGAATGTCTTGAACGCCTTCAAAGAAAAACACAGACAACAGGTAAATAATGATTCGTGTTTTTTTTACAGTTATTGAATTATTGATGCTTATACTTATAATTATTCGTAATGTTTTTCAGACTCATTGACTGATCAAAATACACGTTCTTTGGAAAAACCATTCACTTGTTCCCATTGTAAGTACTCCTGCAAGTCAATGTCAAAGTTAGATTGTCACTTGCGGACTCACAGTGGAGAAAAACCTTTTTCTTGTTCCGACTGCAAATATTCATGTTCCCAAAAAGGAAATTTGACGATACACATGTTGACCCATGCTGCAGAAAAACCTTTTTCATGTTACGTTTGCAATTATTCATGTTTTCAAAAAAGAACTTTAACGAAACACATGCTGACTCACAGTGGAGAAAAACCTTTTTCATGTTCGATTTGTGCTTATTCATATTTTCGTAAGGAACATTTGACGAGACACATGCTAACTCACGGTCAAGAAAAACCTTTTTCATGTTCAGACTGCAAATATTCATGTTCTCTAAAGAAATATTTGACGAGTCACATGCTGACTCACAGTGGAGAAAAACCTTTTTCATGTTCCATTTGTGCTTATTCATGTTCTCGAAAAGGAGATTTGACGAGACACATGCTGACTCACGGTGGAGAAAAACCTTTTTCATGTTCCGTATGCTATTATTCATGTTTTCGTAAAGAACATTTGACGCTTCACATGAGGACTCACAGTGGAGAAAAACCTTTTTCATGTTCAGACTGCAAATATTCATGTTATCGAAAAGAAAATTTGACGATGCACATGCTGATTCACAGTGGAGAAAAACCTTTTTCTTGTTCCGACTGCAAATATTCATGTTTTCGAAAGGGAGATATGACGAGACACATGCTGACTCACAGTGGAGAAAAACCTTTTTCGTGTTCCGACTGCAAATATTCATGTTTTCGAAAGGGAGATATGACGAGACACATGCTAACTCACGGTAAAGAAAAACCTTTTTCATGTTCCGTATGCTATTATTCATGTTTTCGTAAAGAATATTTGACGCTTCACATGAGGACTCACAGTGGAGAAAAACCTTTTTCTTGTTCCGACTGCAAATATTCATGTTTTCGAAAGGGAGATATGACGAGACACATGCTGACTCACAGTGGAGAAAAACCTTTTTCATGTTCCACTTGCACTTATTCATGTTCTCGAAAAGGAGATTTGACGAGTCACATGCTGACTCACAGTGGAGAAAATCCCTTTTCATGATCCGTTTGTACTTATTCAAGTTCTCGAAAAGGAAATTTTAAAACACACATGCTGACTAACGGTGGAGAAAAACCTATTTCATGTTCCGCTTGCACTTATTCATGTTCTCTAAAGAAATATTTGACGAGTCACATGCTGACTCACAGTGGAGAAAAACCTTTTTCATGTTCCATTTGTGCTTATTCATGTTCTCGAAAAGGAGATTTGACGAGACACATGCTGACTCACGGTGGAGAAAAACCTTTTTCATGTTCCGTATGCTATTATTCATGTTTTCGTAAAGAACATTTGACGCTTCACATGAGGACTCACAGTGGAGAAAAACCTTTTTCATGTTCAGACTGCAAATATTTATGTTATCGAAAAGAAAATTTGACGATGCACATGCTGATTCACAGTGGAGAAAAACCTTTTTCTTGTTCCGACTGCAAATATTCATGTTTTCGAAAGGGAGATATGACGAGACACATGCTAACTCACGGTAAAGAAAAACCTTTTTCATGTTCCGTATGCTATTATTCATGTTTTCGTAAAGAATATTTGACGCTTCACATGAGGACTCACAGTGGAGAAAAACCTTTTTCTTGTTCCGACTGCAAATATTCATGTTTTCGAAAGGGAGATATGACGAGACACATGCTGACTCACAGTGGAGAAAAACCTTTTTCATGTTCCACTTGCACTTATTCATGTTCTCGAAAAGGAGATTTGACGAGTCACATGCTGACTCACAGTGGAGAACATCCCTTTTCATGATCCGTTTGTACTTATTCAAGTTCTCGAAAAGGAAATTTTAAAACACACATGCTGACTCACGGTGGAGAAAAACCTTTTTCATGTTCCGCTTGCACTTATTCATGTTCTCTAAATAAATATTTGACGTGTCACATGCTGACTCACAGTGGAGAAAAACCTTTTTCATGTTCCATTTGTGCTTATTCATGTTCTCGGAAAGGAGATTTGACGAGACACATGCTGACTCACGGTGGAGAAAAACCTTTTTCATGTTCCGTATGCTATTATTCATGTTTTCGTAAAGAACATTTGACGCTTCACATGAGGACTCACAGTGGAGAAAAACCTTTTTCATGTTCAGACTGCAAATATTCATGTTATCGAAAAGAAAATTTGACGATGCACATGCTGATTCACAGTGGAGAAAAACCTTTTTCTTGTTCCGACTGCAAATATTCATGTTTTCGAAAGGGAGATATGACGAGACACATGCTAACTCACGGTAAAGAAAAACCTTTTTCATGTTCCGTATGCTATTATTCATGTTTTCGTAAAGAATATTTGACGCTTCACATGAGGACTCACAGTGGAGAAAAACCTTTTTCTTGTTCCGACTGCAAATATTCATGTTTTCGAAAGGGAGATATGACGAGACACATGCTGACTCACAGTGGAGAAAACCTTTTTCATGTTCCACTTGCACTTATTCATGTTCTCGAAAAGGAGATTTGACGAGTCACATGCTGACTCACAGTGGAGAACATCCCTTTTCATGATCCGTTTGTACTTATTCAAGTTCTCGAAAAGGAAATTTTAAAACACACATGCTGACTCACGGTGGAGAAAAACCTTTTTCATGTTCCGCTTGCATTTATTCATGTTCTCTAAATAAATATTTGACGTGTCACATGCTGACTCACAGTGGAGAAAAACCTTTTTCATGTGCCATTTGTGCTTATTCATGTTCTCGAAAAGGAGATTTGACCAGTCACATGCTGACTCACAGTGGAGAAAAACCTTTTTCATGTTCCGTTTGTGCTTATTCAATTTCTCGAAAAGGAGATTTGACGAGACACATGCTTACTCACAGTTAAGAAAAACCTTTGTCTTATTCCTACTGCAACTATTCGTGTTCTCAAAAGGGATATTTTACGAGACGCATGTTCACTCACAGTGCAGAATAACCTTTTCCTGTTCCGATTGCAAATTTTATATTATTCTCTCGTACCGGAGATTCGACGGAACACATGCTGACTCACAGTAGCAAAAAACTCTCTTCATGATCCGATTGAAGTTTTTCATATCCGCAGTGGAGATAACCTTTTTCTTGATCTGTTGTCTTGTAAGTCTTCTTCTCCACAGAACTGTACCTTTACATGATACACACGAACTTATTTATAGAATAGGCTTGCTCGAAACTTGCGATAGTGAATTTGTAATCTGGCGTCACACAAGAGTTTCTCCAGTATTCATTATTAATATAATTCACAAGAGGTTAAAGTAGACTTTGTTCCCTAGGAATTTGTTATCGCATTATAAAATATTTTACTTTTTTCTTTTTTAAACTAAAGAATCGATTATTTTCAAAGTTCTTTAGTTATTGTTCTTTCACAATCTTTATATATTTTGATTATATCGTTTCCCTTTTGAATTAACTCTTCAAGCGTATTCTTCTGGTTTAACTACCTATCTGGTTTAACTCACTATTAATTACTCTATTATAATATTTTGCTAGATTATAAATGTGAAAAAGTTACTTTTTTATACTTATTAATATTCTGTTCAAATAAAATATTCTATGTTATTTTAACATTCTAGGCCTTAATAGAATTTACTTTATATTAATTACTATTCATTATCATAAACACCTCATACCTCGATTTATTTCAGGTCTTATACAAACCTAGTATTCATTCAACTATTCCTACACTAGTAGATATTTCTTTTAATTATGTATTGTTTAACTGCACTTCTATTAACAACTGTATCACTTGCAACAATATTTTTGTGTAAACATTACTTGTTATGTAATCACTCTATTGTATCACTCTATTGTAAAAGCCATTTTATGGTGTTTAAATAAATAAATAAATTTAACTAATGTAATAATTAAATATAACGATGTACTGACTCAGCTAAAACAATTGGCTCAAAGCAAGAGCGGATGTCGTGATAATATCCCACCTGTTTTCTTAAAGAATTGCGCCACTACTCTTGCATATCCACTACATTTTCTTTTCAACCAGTCATTACAAACAGGACACTTTCCTGAAAAATGGAAATACAGCTTCCTCAAGTTTATATTTAAAAAAGGAGATAAAAATGAGGAGAGCAATTATAGACCGATCTGCCTTTTATCAACTATTCCAAAATTGTTTGAGAAACTTCTTTTAAATGAAATCATTCACTGTATCAAGCCAGTAATTTCACCTAACCAACATGGTTTCACCTCAGGAAAAATCTACTTTATCCAATCTTTTAATTTACCAAAACTATTTAACCGAATCAATGTCTAAGAAGTTGATTCAGTCCATACTGATTTCAGCAAAGCATTCGACAAAGTTAATCACGATCTGTTGTTAAAAAGGCTTCATAAATTAGGAATAGCAGGGTATGTATACATGTGGCTTCAGTTATTTAAGTAACAGGCAATTGGCCGTTAAAATTGATGGCTTTATTTCTTATAAATTTACTGATACCAGTGGTGTCCCCCAAGGGTCACATTTGGGACTAATTTTATTTTTGATATTTTTGAATGATGTGCTCACTATAATCAGCAATGTCGAAGATTTAATGATTGCGAACGATATGAAAATATCCAAAGCTATAATAAATATGAATGACTGTCAAACATTGTCAAATAACTTGTTTAAACTATTTGTTTGGTGCCAAGTGAACTATCTACAACTAAATATCAGCAAATGTCGAGTTATGAGATTTAATAGAATAAAAAATATAATATTATTTTTGATTACTCTATCAACGATGCTGTTTTTTTTTATGTGACACCTCACAAGAGTGTCCCTGCCTGTGCAGTGTACAGACAGGGGAACTATGTCATCACCCGGTTGGGCGGCGTTGTGAGGCGGAATAAGGTAGGGGCTGTAGGAAGGGATTTGTTAATGCGGGCCTTGAAGAGGCTCGGATTATAGGAGGGAGGAAAAACAGATGCCGGTAGCTCGTTCCACATACGAGCCGACTTACACAAAAACGAGTCGTAAGAACGGCCCGTTCTCATGAAGCCAACGTCAACCGTGAACGGGTGTTCAGTTCGTGTCCGTCGAGTTTCGCGCACGTGCACCACGTTCTAACCGCTGTAACTGAGGTGAATGATTTAGGTGTAAACTTTGACCAAAGACTGAATTTTATAAACCAGATTGAAATTACATCTAATAAAGCTTTGAAAACGTTGGGTTTTGTTATAAGAATTTGCAGCCAATTTTAAAATATTCAAACCTATAAAAATTTGTATATGTCATTGGTTAGGAGTCAAATTGAGTACAACTCGACAGTGTGGGCACCTAGTTACGCTAGTCATTCACTCACGATAGAAATAATTCAAAATAAATAATTAAGTTTTATTAATTTCAGAATGGGTACGACGAGGGAATGTGTCAACCATGATTATCTACTATGTCAACTCAATTTGTTAAAATTATCTGAACGAAGAAGAGTTAACGACCTAAAATATTTATATAAAATCATAAATTCAATAACTGACAGCCCTGAACTATTATACTTGATTTCATTACATATACCTCGCAAACCAACATCGAGTCATTATCTACCGTTCTATTGTGATAACTCCAACACAGAATCTCAATTCTATACCCCCGTTCGCCGTATACAAAATTTGGGTTATGACTATAAAGATGTTGTTCATATATTCAACACATCATTCACCAAATATAAACAAGTCATTACCCAACTTATTTCAGAAAGAAGAATATCAAATATAATATAATTTAAGTAGGTATAGAAATTACGTAGCTCTGTTTAACTGTTTATCTTACCGAAGTTTTGTAATTTTCCTAGTACTATATTTTTCCATCTTGCATGGTGGAGTGTGTAGTTTCCACTTTATTTTGTTTTTGACATTGTTTTTGTTTAAGAGGTTGTGTTTAATTTTATGTTTGATTTTGTTTTATGATTTTGCTTTTAATTTTTTTGTGTTCTTTGTAAATAAAACTAAAAAAAATAACGTAAAAGCCCAGCCGAGGGTGAATTTAGAAATAAATAAATAATCGCATCTCGCCAATTATAGAGAAACACAAGCCAACAAAAGTGAATAAAACAAATATTCTATCTGGTATTCCAGTGTTGTTAAAATGGGAATCCGAGAGACTATGATAGTTTCACAATTCTACGATCGAGGGTCAAAACTGGAATACACGAATACTTCCAATCTTATATTTATTCTTATTTTAATTATGATTTACTAATGTTCATAAAATCTTATCAAAATTATGCTACAATTCTTTTATTAATAATGTTGAAACTTCAGTAAATCATAATGTAAAGTATTTTTGGAACTATGCAAAATCAATGAAAAATAACAACATTGGCATAGCCGTCAACTTGGAATATGCAGGTAAAAAGGCCAAATACACTCAAAGTATCGCTGACCTTTTTGCTGATTTTTTTAAAAGCGTTTATGAATGTGATACACCAGTTTCTGCTAGTACAGTATCAAATTTTACCACTGATCATAATATTAATTTATCTTTTATCCACATAGAATATAATGATATTTTGACTGAACTAAAATTACTAGATCGAAGCAAAAGTGGTGGACCCGATAAAATATATCCTGTATTTTTTAATAATTGTGCTACCAATCTGGCGTATCCTTTATATTTGCTGTTTAATCAGTCTTTACGAACAAGATGTTTTCCTACTTAATGGAAATTCAGCTTCCTTACGCCTATTTCTTAAAAAGGCGATAAACACGAAGTGATTTACTACAGACCGGTGTGCCTTTTAGCAACCATTCCTAAAGTTTTTGAAAAAAATCTTCTTAAAAAAATTATTTTCTGATTAAACCACGTCATTTCTCCTAAACAAAATGGTTTCTCTACTGAAAAATCTACCCTTACTACCTTGTTAACGTATCAAAACTATATATCCGATTCCATGTCTAGTAAATGTCAAGTTGACTCTATTTAAAATCGATTTTACCGATTTTAGTAAGGCGTTCGATAAAGTTAATCATGAGTTATTGCTAAATAAACTGCATAAATTCGGTATAGGCGGTTCACTATATAAGTGCTTTAACAGTTACTTGATCAACAGATTACTGGCTGTTAAAATTGATGGTACATTTTCATACAAATTCACTGCTACGAGTGGTGTTCCTCATGGGTTACACTTAGGTCCAATCCTGTTTTTATTATTTGTTAATTATGTGTTATATATTTTCAATGATGCTCAAGTATTAATGTTTGCAGACGACCTGAAATTATTCAAAGCAATCAGACACGTTAACCATTGACATATATTGTCAAATAACTCGTTGATATTTGGTATATGGTGTCATGATAAGCACGCTTGCAACTTAACATAAGCAAATGTCAAATTATGAGGTTTTATCGAATAAAGAATCCAATATTTTTTGATTATTCCATTTACAATATGTCATTAGTATCTGTCTCCGAAATAATTAACTTAGGTATTTGGATTGACACGAAACTCAACTGTATCAAGCATATAGATAGGATAACCAATAAAGCTTTGAAAATGTTGGGATTTGTTTTAAGGGTATATAGTGATTTAAAAAATTTAAATACTGTAAAAACATTATGTCACTAGTAAGGAGTCATATAGAATACAATTCCACGGTTTGGTCCCCAAATTATGAGGTTCATTCACAAGCGATTGAAAGAATCCAAAATAAATTTTTAAGATATGTAAATTTAAAAATAGGCATTCCTAGAGAATGCCTTAGTTACGATAACGTACTTTGTTCATTAAATTCAATAAAATTATCTGATCGTAGAATCATTTCCGATTTGACCTGTTAGTATAAAATCATTAATTCAATGTTTGATACCCCTGATTGATTGTATGTAATCTCTTTTAATACTCCAAGAGGGTCATTTACAAGATAATACCTACCATATTATAGTCGAAATTCTACATCAATGTCCCAATATTACACTCACATACAACGGATTCAACAGCTAGGAAACAAATACTATGATGTTGTTGATATATTTAACACATCAATTTCAATGCTTAAACATACCTTATTCAAGTGTTTTTCATCAAGTGGGGAAGTATTTTTATAAAGATATTTAATTTGATTAACACATTTACAGTATTTGTCGGATGAAAGAAAAAAAAAAGAATTTTTTATATTGGATTTTT